>CM060251.1:45869329-48269329 GCA_030684275.1 Acipenser oxyrinchus oxyrinchus
GCATTTTTAGTACATTAATCATATTAAGATATTTACTAAGAGTCTGAGTGAGGAAAAATGGGCAATAAAATTGCCACTCCCAGTCATTCTGAAAATAATTTGTTTCCATAATTTGTGTCTGTACTGTATTTTCTCACATTCTGCTAAGCATGATTTGCATAAAGTCTCTGATTCTCAATAAAACTAAAATAAATTCTTTAACAGGCATTTTCAATTACTTCTAGTCAAAACATTTGTAAAAAATTTTAAAAAAAGTTTTACTACATTTTACTACATCTACCACTGAGTGTTTTAAAGTTATGAATGAGTGTGCTTTATACTGATTGATAATAACAACAGTTAGATTATTGGACAGTTATTAACGTTATCGGACAGTCAATAATGAATAAGAAAATAACAAAAGCTAGAAACTCAAACAATTCCATGCAAATTCACTAGAGGGAGCCATAATATTTAATTCTGCTGAGTGTGAGTCAAGACAATGTCTACTGTAAATTTGTTCATAGTAAACAGCAGGCACTAAATGGTTACATTCTTGAAAACAAAATTACAAAGAACACCATAAATCTGCATTTTATTTATTTATTTATTTTAATGTATTTTACTTTGTTTCATTTTAAATAAAATATCATTCTTCCTTCAATACCTACTTTGTTTTCCTAGTGAGATGATGCAAAGGTTGTTTGTTTTGAGTCATTGTCTTTGACGTAGGAGAGAGATTTTTTCGGCCATATTCTGGGTATCTGAATGTTGCAGCTAACCCTGGCTGGATTGGGTAATATTTTCCACAGTTTTCATTAGAGCCTCACGTTACTAGGTACCCAAATGCACATGCTTTCCCTGCATGATGCTAGACTTCCATTTACATTTGTTTTGTAATGAGAAAATACACAATAATGAAAAAAAGTAGATGTCTACTTGCTTTTTAATAATAATGTTTCCTCAATGCTTATATATTATAGTATGATGTATAATATCATGCATATGAAGGAAGCTGTATAAAATGGTACTTGTTCATTGATAGCATTTTCGTATTTTTACACATGCATTGTATCACAATGGTATAATCCAATATACATTTGTGATTAATTGCATTCATATGCCACCATAGCAGTACCATTGCTACTTTACCAGGACCACTGTGCAATATATTTTTTTTTAAATTCCATTGTGTTGTCATTGCTGGTAAGCTGGTTTTAGTGGTATCTTAATGTTATGTCTCAGTTTTCTGAGATAAATGAAAGGGGGGTCTCATGCCTAGCATGCCTATTTACAATGACACATAGTTATGAGAAACCATTCTTTAAAATTTCAGGAGCATGTATTTATATTAAAGTACTAATACTATCATATGGGCAATCCACTGGACCTGTAAGGGGGGCATGTCACGTGAGTTGCAAATCACTGAACCCTCAGTGGATAAAAGCCTGTCAAGATTAGTGTTCTTGGATGGTGTGCAAACGACATACTATAAATCTGATATTTATATTTTGCTTGATATATTTTGCAGTCAAGGTTCTTTCTACGTACTCAGCTATTTACAACAAACTGTACGCATTATTTCACAAAGGAGAATCCACAGTTGATGTGGAATGACCATTTACTGATTAAAAGGAAACATTTTCATGCAGATATGCAATGTGAAAATGTTTGGCCCATGGCCTTGTCCATAGGAGCTTGTTAGCTGCCCCTATATATATATATATATATATATATATATATATATATATATATATATATATATATATATATATTTAAACTAACTAATTAATGCTGGCAGGTAGGACAAGTGGCCTTGGGCTAAAAAGGCCACCTCAGCCTCCACCACCTCACAGAATAAAATCGCCTGGCACTTGGGTAAGGAAAACCTCCCCTACTCGAGAAACGGGTAGGAGGAAACTTTAGGGAATGGGCTGTTTGGTAGGTGAAGGATTGGGAGCAGGTTTTTTAATGCACCACAGTAACATTTGTATCCGGGGTAGGTCATTTAAAGGAGGAAAGTTAACTGCGAGTAAATGAAAGTGGTATTGTAGGCCTGATAAGTAACAGCGTATTGTGGAGTGAGACAGTTTGCATTGGGTAAAACAAAAAATGAATTCTTTGGGATGCTTTGGGAAACTGAGTTAGCCATTAATTGAATGCGGGATCAGTAATGTGTATCACAGAATTGGAACAGGCAGGGGGTCCCCTTGTGGAAAGAGGGAATGGAATTTCTGAAAACTAAAACTAGACGGCAATGGCATTCTTTAAACCTGGTATGTGGGAGGCTTTGATTCTGAAGCTACCCAGCACTGAAACCCAACTGAGTTTTGCTATAAGCCTCATAATAGTAGGGGATGAGGGTCTACCTTTATTGATTATTGACATAGTAGTTAGGTTATCGCAGTTAAAAATAATTACTTTCTTAGACCATTGATTACACCATAAAACTGCAGTGATTACAATTGGATATAACTCGAATGGTGCTGAAGATTGTTCTTCGGGGGGTAAGGAGAACATTTCGGAGGGTCAGTTTTCAAAGAACCATTTAGTTCCTAAAAAGCCCCCGAAACCTCAGCATCGGTATGCAGGCTGAGAGTGACAGCAGAGGTAAGAGAGTCCTCATAGAAGAATGAAATGCTGTATCCATAGTTTGATATCAGCGCAGCACCCTACATTGAGATGTATGTGGTGATGCAGTTTAGGAACAGAAGATGCTAAATTTAAAAGGTAATAAATACATGATCAACCTTGAGGTATAATCCTGATAGCAAAATTGAGATGACTGAGTAATGAAAAGGGTTCGCGCTTAGTACACGATTTTTTTTAAAATAGCCAGAACCAAGAATGTCTGTGATGCGACAAAGTTTTTCTTGAGGGAGGCGTGCTTTCATTTTAACCGAATCCATTTCGATTCCCAGGAATCTGAGGCATGTAGAGCGACCTAGAGTGTTTTCTTTTGATAGAGAGACCCCAAGTTCATGAAAGACAGATTTTAAAATGGTTATAGAATGAGCAGGGGGCTGGTCACTAAAGTCCACTAAAAGGAAATTGTCTAGAAGATGAAGCACAAATGGCAACCTGCATTTATTTAGGAGAATCCAGCATAAAGCTTCAGAGAGAGAATTGAAAATGTGAGAGCTGCTCCTACATTCAAAAGTAAGACGTACTGCAAAATGAAGTTCTTTCCATTGAACCCCAAAAAGGTGCTGCTAAGAGGGGTGAATGGGCATGACCTTAACCACCCAGCTGCTTATCCCGCAATTTCCACATGGAGCACATGCAAGTCCAAATTTGTCACTCCCGTGAAAATAGTGTGCAGGCGCTTATATGTGCATATGAAGGTTAGGCCCTCACAATGTGGATCTTGTAATGGACTGCAAGACTTTCCTTTAATTGTGTATATACTGTATTATCTGTGTCTAACAAGAGCGAGAAAAAAAATACTTTCCACTTACCAGTTGTGTAGGGTCCACTGGCCTGCAGTTGGGAGAGTCCTGAAAAACAAAACAAAGTTTAAGTAAATGTTCTGTACATGTAGTTGTACTGGAAGGGTCCACACTTCCAACAGTGCATCTACAAAGTTTAACACGTCTTTTTTACGTGCTTCAATGACAAAATAAGAAAACTGTATTGTAAAAGTGTTTGCTGTTTTATTTTTCACTGGGAGATGGCAGAAATGTGCTTGACAGACCAGGTCATCTGTATACACACAGCTGAGAGTGAAAAATGAATGCCTGTGTATCTACATAGAATAAAACAAGGAGATTTCTTTATTTATTTGGTGGTGTTACAGGTTGTAAGGAAGCCTTGTCAGGTTTGGTACTGGTCAAAACGACCTATGTATTTATTGTACCTACACTTCACAGATAATAATTCATATAACAGCGCTATACACCCATGCCTGAAACTGGGGAAGAGACTGTATAGGACGTGATTGAAAATTTGAGACGCAAGTTTTCTCATGTGTATGTGCTAGATAAAGACGTTCGCATTGATGAGGGTTTGAAGTGTGTCTGCTTTGAAATCTATCACACAAAAAAAAATTCTAAAAAGTGGTATGCCTGCACAACATAATCACAATAAAAAGTGTGTATTTTAAAAAACATATACAGTACTGTGCAAAAGTTTTAGGCAGGTTTGAAAAAATGCTGTAAAGTAAGAATGCTTTCAAAAATAGACATGTTAATAGATTATATTTATCAATTAACTAAATGCAAAGTGAGTGAACAGAAGAAAAATCTAAATCAAATCCATATTTGGTGTGACCACCCTTTGCCTTCAAAACAGCATCAATTCTTCTAGGTACACTTGCACAAAGTCAGGGATTTTGTAGGCATATAGTCAGGTGTATGATTAAACAATTATATCAAACAGGTGGTAATGATCATCAATTCAATATGTAGGTTGAAACACAATCATTAACTGAAACAGAAACAGCTGTGTAGGAGGAATAAAACTGGGTGAGGAACAGCCAAACTCAGCTAACAAGGTGAGGTTGCTGAAGACAGTTTACTGTCAAAAGTCATACACCATGGCAAGACTGAGCACAGCAACAAGACACAAGGTAGTTATGCTGCATCAGCAAGGTCTCTCCCAGGCAGAAATTTCAAGGCAGACAGGGGTTTCCAGATGTGCTGTCCAAGCTCTTTTGAAGAAGCACAAAGAAACGGGCAACGTTGAGGACCATAGACGCAGTGGTCGGCCAAGGAAACTTACTGCAGCAGATGAAAGACACATCATGCTTACTTCCCTTCGCAATCGGAAGATGTCCAGCAGTGCCATCAGCTCAGAATTGGCAGAAAACAGTGGGACCCTGGTACACCCATCTACTGTCCGGAGAAGTCTGGTCACAACTGGCCTTCATGGAAGACTTGCGGCCAAAAAGCCATACCTCCGACGTGGAAACAAGGCCAAGCGACTCAACTATGCACGAAAACACAGGAACTGGGGTGCAGAAAAATGGCAGCAGGTGCTCTGGACTGATGAGTCAAAATTTGAAATATTTGGCTGTAGCAGAAGGCAGTTTGTTCGCCGAGGGGTGGAGAGCGGTACACGAATGAGTGTCTGCAGGCAACAGTGAAGCATGGTGGAGGTTCCTTGCAAGTTTGGGGCTGCATTTCTGCAAATGGAGTTGGGGATTTGGTCAGAATCAATGGTCTCCTCAATGCTGAGAAGTACAGGCAGATACTTCTCCATCATGCAATACCATCAGGGAGGCATCTGATTGGCCCCAAATTTATTCTGCAGCATGACAACGACCCCAAACATACAGCGAAAGTCATTAAGAACTATCTTCAGCGTAAAGAAGAACAAGGAGTCCTGGAAGTGATGGTATGGCCCCCACAGAGCCCTAATCTCAACATCATCGAGTCTGTCTGGGATTACATGAAGAGAGAGAAGCAACTGAGGCTGCCTAAAACCACAGAAGAACTGTGGTTTGTTCTCCAAGATGTTTGGGCCAACCATACCTGCCGAGTTCCTTCAAACACTGTGTGCAAGTGTACCTAGAAGAATTGATGCTGTTTTGAAGGCAAAGGGTGGTCACACCAACTATGCAAATATTGATTTGATGTAGATTTTTCTTCTGTTCACTCACTTTGCATTTTGTTAATTGATAAATATAAACTATTAACATGTCTATTTTTGAAAGCATTCTTACTTTACAGCATTTTTTCACACCTGCCTAAAACTTTTGCACAGTACTGTATATAACAAAAATTGTTTTGAAAACTGTCCAAATTGCTTATTTGAGGGCTAAAAATGAAAAATCTGCAAAAATAAAAGAGCCAAAATAAATGGGCAGCTGGGTGGTTAAAAGCATCTGTAATGTCAGCCTTAGAAAGCCATGCTCCTTAACCTGCAAGTTTAATGAAACTAATTGTGTCATCTATTCTAGCATAATGAAGGGATAACTGATCAGGGGGAAGGAAATCATTTATACTAGAAACAGAGCCAGAGCGAGGGAAAGATAAATCAATGATAACGTCTCTTACCAGAATACTTGCGAGTGGCGACACCTAGTGGACTGATGTGGTAGAGCGGAAAAGGGTGTTCGGAAAACGGGTTGATCATAAAACCTTTAGTTATGTCTTTTTTGACCAGAAGGTCGACAGTTTCTGAATCATTTAAGGCTGATTTGAGTTTATGGCAAATATGGGGAACAGAGGGAGGGTTTTTACGACGCCCGTGATAAATCCGTTAGCATTAACATTTTAAACAGGCGTGGGTCTTTAGATTTCAGTACGACAGAAACTTCGCCGCAATCCAAAACTATTATCGTAGACTTCTAAGAAAGAGAGCAATAGAAGGACGAGATTAACGTCCTTACCTTCCTGGATTTGCACACAAAGTTTACTGGAAACTAGGGACGGACGGGGCAACAGAGAAGCTGCTGATTGAGAGTCGCTGCTGCAGAATGCCGTGGAAAGGTTAAAGGAGGGAGGGGCACTGGTAGAATTTCTGGGACCAGGCTGGGTACTTGAAAACGGAATTGCTGTAGACTGGAAAGCATCGCCAGAGCCAAAACTGGGAGTGGCCTGAGATGATTTATGGTGGGTCTCAATAATAAAAGGTACTTACCTAAACCAGAAATAGTGGATTGTAGTGATTGGAGAGTTTGAAAAATGACCGTGTTGGAAATATCGCCGGGGGAGTCAGTATGAATTGGACCATTTATGACAGATGCAGGAGAATCCGAACTTGATTGAGTGGACTGAACTAAGGAATGTGATCATCTGAAATCTGCAACAATTATGAAGCAGTTGGATGAATAGTTTGGACGTGGAATGGTCGGAACGAAGCAGTAAAGCAATCAGATCCTTACGGGAAGCACCAGCATTATAGGATACTTTCCATTTGAACTATGTATTCAGAATACAAGGAATTGATTTGTATCCTTTATCGGAATCCTGACGGGAAGCCAGCCTTGGACTTTCCTGCTATATGGGTCTTGGGGCTGGAGATAAAGCATTCTCGGCATTGGGAATGCTAATTTTAACACTTGGAGGAGTTACCGTTATGTGAGGTAAGTCAAATACACCAAACAATAAAAAAAATAACACAGACAAACTGGGCTTTTATAGGGCTGATGATTACATTATTGATTAATGGGTGGATTCCCCTATTCAAAAAGTACTCCCTCGTTATCTTATGGTTCGATAATTCAGGGACTTGGCTAATTAACTGTTAGTCCATGTTGACTGTAAATTGTAAATGTACTACTCACATTCTACAGAAATTCGCTGTTCTCAATATTTCACATTTTTATAAGTCAGATAGTGAAATAACAAGGGATTACTTTACTGTTCTAACATCACAGTGTTTGTTTTCTTATTTGGCTTTTTTAATGCATTACAAAATTTTATTACATTATCACTGCTGGAACTTTCATATATTTTAGACAGGCATTTTTGATTGCCGAAGGGGGAAAAATACTCTTGGTGTTTAGCTGTGGGAACATACATAGATGCTATTTCCATTTCCTGCCCTGACCCACTGATGGAGAAGTGTGTCTGGAAAACAAATGTCCACTGGAGTATACAAGAGTGTCTTACAGAGCCAGGCCATTAGCTGGGGGTAAGAGAAAAGGGCATGCAATTGGAGTCATTTTTGACAGGAAAAAACCTGAACCATATCTGTGCTGAAATATCACTGTACATTACAACCAGTATTATAAGAAGACCTTGTAATAATATAACTGATATATTTGTTTAGTGAATATGTTTGCGTTTAGTTCTACACCTTTTGCTAAGAAGAACCTTTCCTAAAGAAGAACCTTCCAATTAACTTTATTTTTAAATTAAGCACACTGTAGTTGCACATCTACCTGTGCAATTATAAAGTGGTATCCATTTCTAACCTTTTTATACACAATTGATGCTGAGGGCAGCAGTGTGGAGTAGTGGTTAGGGCTCTGGACTCTTGACCGGAGGGTCGTGGGTTCAATCCCAGGGGGGGGGACACTGCTTCTATGCCCTTGAGCAAGGTACTTTACCTAGATTGCGCCAGTAAAAACCCAACTGTATAAATGGGTAATTGTATGTAAAAAAAATAATGTGATATCTGTATAATGTGATATCTTGTAACAATTGTAAGTCGCCCTGGATAAGGGCGTCTGCTAATAAATAAATAATAATAAGATGAAAACGTTTGGCCCGTGGCCTTGGCCATAGGAGCTTGTTAGCCGCCCCTATACCGGCAGAATATGTGATACCTAAAACAAGAATTTAACCCCTAAATAAGGCGACTGCAAAGTGGAGGCAGGGAAGGAGGGGGCCAAACAAAAACAACCACAAGAGGGTGTAGACAAACAGGCCTTTTATAGGGCTGCTGATTACATTATTGATTAATGGGGGGATTCTCCTATTCAGAAAGACAACAAGTTTCCAATAAATACCTTGGCATGACTCCTATTTAAATAGTATTAGTAAAACCTTTTAATGAGCAAACCGTCTTACAAATACTGTGGTTTGTGATTTTATTTTAGGAGCTGATAATTCTGAAACATCCTTGTTCCTCAAAAAACTCAATAGAAAGCAACACATTTCTTTTTAACTGAAAATCTGATACTTAACTAGGTATTGAAGACAGCTTTAATATTCACTGCTCATTATTTATTTCATAGCAGATATGACATATTGAGTAACTGTACATGTGATTGGTGTTACAAGGGTATGAAACTGCAACATGAAACCATTAAAATGTAATTTTATTTGTTCCTGTTTATATAAATCATGAGTGATTTATAACTACAGTACATTTTTTCGTTACATAAAAAAAAAAAAAAGAATCCTCCCAAGTCTCTAGTCAAGCTCCTTCAGCGCAGATGGGGGGATTATTGAAGTTCTTTTTCATTACAATCCCAAATGCAAAATCAAATTTTAAGTGCCAACAATCAGCATGGAATTATGCCTCCCAACAGGTTTGTCACTAAATATGGACAAGGACATGGCACATCCATTTGAAAGCCTGTGACTTAGAAAATGTGCATCAGCAGGGGACTTCTCCTGTGTGTTTTTTTGATCGTATCATCTAGTGCACCATCACAACCACCCCACCATATCTTGTCAACTGACAGCAGGCATCATAGTATGAAAAGCTAGTGAAACATGTCACAAAAGATCAATCAACATGGTAATCCCTCATTAATTAAGTCAGACACATTAGTGAATGTATTGAATTTAATGGAAACAAACTCAAACTTTATGCGTGGGTGTCTTTTATTGTATAAGAGATGTCATGTTGTGCAGTTGGGCGAGAGGACTGCAAATTGAAACTGAGTGGTCCTGACTGCTCAAACTGTGCAAAATGATGTCTCTTATCATTAGAGGCACTCTAAATATGACATACTGTACTAACTTAGTATTAATTACACAAACAGAAACTGCAGCTATGGCCAAAAGTTTTGCAATACCCTGGAATTTTAGGATAATTTTTTTTTTAACTATAAGAACATAATTTAGATCTTTGGTTTAACATCATGTAATCAAAAACTACAAAATGATATCGCAAAAGTCTACCGGAAGCCATAATAGTAGTACACTATTTCATGTTAGATTTCGAAATGTCAGTTTTTCGTTAAGTATATGGAAAACTACAAAGCAGTATGTAATTCAATATGGTAACGTAACATTATTCATCAGGTTTCATTCGACTTTATGAAGCAAAATTAGGCTTGGTTTACATGCACGTGAAAATCGACTCTACAGTCATGACTGTGGGCCTTTGTCATGTGAATACATCGTGAAAAAGCAAAAGGACGTCCTTTTGGCAGCACGACTTTAATGGCAGGGTCAATCGATTTCTCACGATAAAAATAGTTGTAAAAACACATGTAAACTGGAGCAGGAATCATGCTTGTGGCTCATGAGATTTCAGCAGTCAAGATCACGTTCTTCTGACTTAATATCACGTAATCTCTAGCAGAAAGGCCATACAAAACACACACACACACTGTACATTTATGGACTACTTCAACACTAGAACCGCCGCGGTTATACTCATACCCACAACCACCGACGGCAGTCATTATCACGGTACATTTCAAACATCATCGGTATTAAAATGAAAGACAAATTATTGGAACTCAAATGTTTATTCAAGCACATCATTTCAAACATCTGCACAGCCGAAATGCTGTATTTAAATGAATTAAACATAAAAGGATTTATTTTGTGGGTGGCACGTTGGTGCGGTGGTTAGCGCTGCCGCCTCACAGCTCCAGGGTCCTGTGTTCAATTCCGACCTCGGGTCTGCCTGTGTGTAGTTTGCAGGTTCTCCCTGTGTTCGTGTGGGTTTCCTCTGGGTACTCCTCCCACAGTCCAAAGACATGCTGGCTAGGTGGATTGGCCTCTCTAAATTGCTCCTTAGTTGCCCTGCGATGGACTGGCGTCCCGTCCAGGCTGTAGTCCCGCCTTGCGCCCTGTGTCTGCTGGGTTAGGCTCCGGCTCACCGCGACCCTCTATAAGAGTAAGCGGTTACAGATAATGGATGGATGGGTTTATTTCCTAACTTACCACATATAAAGCACTACTTCAAAAAATGAAAAACTATAATAAAATAAACATTTCAAAAGAAACTAGTGTGTAAACAGATTTATGTACATACAAAACTGTAAAAACAAAAGTAGTTTTTAATCTAAAACGAAAGTAATGATTTCTCTTGCATATGTGTGTGTCACTCGCAGCACAGAATCCAGGTTGAGTTGCTGCAGCCTGCAGCTTTGCAGTTTTCTGATCGAAATGTTTCTGCTGAAGCGCTGTGGCTAGCTGCAGATTAAATCTCTCCTACCCTGTACAAAACAAAGGAATTGATTGCTGCCAGGTCCAGTAGAGATAACATTTGTAAGACAGCAGGGAGGGGGTTAAATCCTCCCTGCAGAAAAACATGTGCGTAGGCACATTGTGGGTTTGTTTTGTTAATTGTTGTTTAATTATTTGATTGTTAATTATCCCCTGCACCTGGTGGTAATTGAAAATTAGAACCAGGTGCAGGGTATTTAAGAGAGGCAGTCAGTCTGCTCAGGGCTGCTGAAGTGTGTAGAAGCCCAACTGTGCTGGTGTGTGACAGCAGGAACAGGAACAGGAACAGGAACAGGAACAGGAACAGGAACAGGAACAGGAACAGGAACAGGAACAGGAACCCTTTTGGTGTGTGTTGTTTTGTTTATTTTGACACAGGTAAACAGCTTAACTGTCCTGTCTTTTAGTTTAGGTTCCTGTTATGTTTAGTTAGTGCTCATAAAAGAGCTAGGTGTTTGTTTTGTTTATTTTTGTTTTTGTATTGTTTATTAAAAATAGCGCAACCGCGCATTTAAAAATCCATTTCTGTGTGTTGGGTCAGTGTTTTAAAGGGCAACGAACCGCTGGAGAGGGGCTTATTCTTTTACTATATATATATATATATATATATATATATATATATATATATATCTCAAATTGAATATTGTAGGTTATATTGAAAATAAAAACATGTATTGTAAAAGGCAGTTCTGATGTTCCACATTTTTATACTTGAGAAAATGTTGAAACAAACGACTTGTGAGCACCGTTTTTTCAGGTCCTGACAATTCCAAAAACGTTTAATAGGTAAATATGAGTTTAAAAAGACTAAGAGTGCAAAAATAGTTTTTGTTGTGAACTTTCATGCTATGTGGAGTTTTTTTCTCTTGGAGTTAGAAATCGTAAGTTGAAGTATAATGAAAGTCAATGGGAGGTCCTCACAAGTATAGAAATACATGTGTGTGTGTTGGAAAAGTAACCAGACAAACAAGTAGCTAATGCGCTGTGTAATTCAGAACGTGCGTGAAAAAAAGGTGAATTAATTTCTCTTGTTAAATGTTTTTATCTTCATGGCAACACATGAAGCTCCCCTCACGATATTCAGAGTCATTCTTTTCCTACTTAGTAAGCAGACATTTAAATATCCCCTCCCGTAAATGACTATGAATTGAGTAATCTGCATGGGTACGGCCATTTTTTTTTTTCTAAATCAGAACTGCATAGCAACGCATTTCCTGAAAAGTACGGCAAACATGTCGTGAGGAAAACTGTCATGACTTGTGCATGTAAACGCTGCCTTAGTTAATTCTATAGGGTGATGCAAAAACGTTTGGCCATAGCTGTACAGTTACACACAAAAAACAATGATTGGCTAATTTCTCAAATGTGATTTATTAGTCGTAGTAAGAAAAAGAAGAGCAATATAATAATATTTGATATGTTGTATTTCTGAAATATTGCATGCTCTTAGTTATTTATTTATTGATTCTGTAACCAGAAACAAAAACATTGAGACAGAGGCCTCTTTTACAAGAGTGTCCTGGCAAGATAACCAGAAACAGATGTAATTTCACATCCCTAAAAACATCCCTCTAAAAGACATCATACATGCAAACTGGGATCAGAAACAGTTACACTTCGATAATTCTTGGAACCGACTCATTAAAATAAATGTAATCTTAGTCATTATTCTTCGTTTAGCTGCTACATTTGGGTTATTTATCAGATGCTCGATCATAACCCGGATACTCTTGTCCAGACTATTCCATGCCATAGGGGCATAGTTGGAAACATAAACATTATGTGACTGACATGCGACTGACTAAATTCCAGAAATTAGGCACAAATAAAAATAGTATCATTATTAGTACTGTTAATGATAACTATTTTTTTATTTAGTAATCGGCAATTATTTTTTATTATTTTCTCCCAATTTGGCATATCGAGTTATTTTTAGGCTCAGTTCACGCTCCCACCCCGTGCTGACTCGGGAGTGGCGAAGATGAACACACACTGTCCTCCGAAGCGTGTGCCGTCAGCCGACCGCTTTTTCTTCACACTGCCGATTCACCGTGCAGCCACCTCAGAGCTACAGTGTCAGAGGACAACGCAGCTTACAGGCAAGCCTGCAGGCGTCCGGCCAGACTACAGGGGCTGCTGGTGTGCGGTGAGCCGAGGACACCCTGGCTGACCTAAGCCCCCCTGTACATTGGCTATGCAGGCAAGGTCATTAAAACCCTGTTATGTAATATAAAGACAGCTTTTATAAGTTAATAGGTGCGTTTACGCTAGTGTTCCGGAATCTTTCCAATAAGATTCTGAGACAGTCTGTAACGGAACGGTGTGTTTACACTTGCTTGAAACAGCGGGGGGCACTTCTCACAGGAGCAGACTCTCAGCATGTATACTTTGAGGGGGAAAGAAGAAAATAAAAAGAAGCTGACGCCCGACTGTAGTGACCGAGTTTTCTGCTGCCCATTTAGTGCTTGTTCGATCCTGTCTTTGCTCCAGATAGATATTAAAATCCTGCTTTCTTCATCGGTGAAGTTGCACAAGCGTCCTTCAGACATTATTTCCGAAATCTGTAATACAAAACATTTAGGTTTAGCCAGTAGTCGCTGTAAACTACATGACAAAAAAACATGCAGCCACCACTGTTAATTGATATATCAAACATATTGTCAATACTTAATATTAAAAATATAGAAATGTGTTACACTTACTTTTTTAGATGCTACGAGATGGGGTTGGAGTTGTGCAATCTTTCCAGATTACGTCCTCAGCGCGTTTACACTGAAAGAAAGTGACCAGAATCCGTCCTCTTGTCCTCTCAGTCCAGAATACGAACTCAGCATTTGAGAGGATAAGAGGATGGATTCTGGAACATGCTCAGTAGCGTTTACACTAGCAAAAAATGACCCGAATCCATTCTCTTATCCTCTCGATCGATAATAGGTTTCATCAGGTATAATTATGGGTGATCCCATTTCTTTTAGTATCTGTTGTTACTAAACTGTATTTAAGCACTTTTTTTTTTGTTCTTTCTGATAGGAACTGATAATGCAGGTATTGAAACTGTAAGGCTGGTCAACAAGCGAGACAGTTAAATTCAACTGTTTTTGCTGCTGGCCTATGTTGAGTCACATTGTGGGGGAAAACTGACCTCTCTTGCAAAACAGAGATACTAGCTATTGTTTTATAATACTGTTATAAAAAATGAAACTTCTATCCCTCAGGAAAGAGTTAAACTGTGAAATTATGAAGAAAACAAATCACTAATCTGTGTCTGGGAGATGTGTCTTAATAAGTAACTGTAATACATTAATTTAAAATAATGTATTGTTAATTATTAAACACACTAAAAGTGTTTATTGGTGAATAAGAAGATATTTTCCACTAGATGGGGCTCCTAGAGTAGAGGTAAATTATGGATAACCCAGTTGTTTTATGAAGAGCGGTTTACTGTGATACTGGGCCTTTAACTCTGAACTATTTAAATAATTTTATATAAATAAATAAATAAATATGATTTTTATAAGGTCCCATTGCTCCTTTACTAGAATTTGACTCTAAATAGATGTTAATAAAACGTTTTTTGCACTACCACATTAAATTATTTGTTTTTTCTCCGATCTGATTGGCCCCAAGTGCCTTTTTGAATTGTGTGAATGTGGCTACCAATATATAAAAATAAATCTGCAGGACTGTCAAAGTACAGTGCTCCTTTGTTATTTCACTATGTGATATGGGCAGTGTATTAGTGAAGGGTCCCGACATTATAGTACAGTAAATGTACAATTTACTGACAAAGTGGACTTACAGTGAATTAACCACATTACTGAATCCTGTGGAAGCAGAAGTATGAAAACATTTTGATACTGCACGATTTTTAGCACCACAGGTTATCAATGCAGTGATAAGATTGCCAGTGGTCGGAGTTATACATAATACAGGGTTCCAACCCAACACAAAGATTTCCTCTTGTCTTCTGTATGTTCAGACCATCTGTAAACATTTCCTTTGTCCTAGCATTGTTTGCGTCAGGTACATGCGTCACTTTGTTGTAAATATTTTGCTTGTAGACTAAAGACTAAATTGTAAATACATTTGTTATGCTTAAACTGGTTTTACCTGTCTCTGAGAACCAAAGTTACTAGCTATATTGATTATGCTTCAGTAGACACATGTTCTTTTGTGATTTAAGCTATGGAAGTTTAAAATCACAAAACGATGTACCTAATGAAGCAAAATAAATGTAGCTTGTGGGTATTATTACTACCTGGGCTTTAAACAGCTTGGCATATTATGATAGGCCATTGTAGAACAATGCCATTTTTTAGATTTTATCCCTGTTATCCCTTACATCTCCCTATATTTGAAAAATAATAAATAAAAAAAAATGTGTTTCCTTTTCCAAGAGTAAAACAATAGAGGGAGGAGAGGAGATTATTTTAGCTCCCCTTTCAAAACAGCTACTATGACTCCCTTCTGTGATTGCAATTATCAACACAGATAAATTAATTTATGTAATTTGTCTCAGTATTTTTAATTATTATTATTTTTTGTTATTTTCTCCCCAATTTAATAGTGTCCAATTATTTTTGATTAGCTCAGCTCACCGCTACCACCCTTGTGCTGACTCGGGAGGGGCGAAGACGAACACACGCTGTCCTCCGAAATGTGCACCGTTAGCGGCCTGCTTTTTTACACAATGCAGACTCACCATGCAGCCACCCAGAGCTACAGCGTCGGAGGACAACGCAGCCCTGGGCAGCTTACAGGCAAGCCCGCAGGCGCCCGGCCAGACCACAGGGGTCGCTGGTGCGCGGTGAGCCGAGGACACCCTGGCCTACATAACCCTCCCGCACCCCGGGCGGCGCTCGGCCAATTGAGTGCCGCCCCCTGGAAGCTCCCGTCTTCGGTCAGCAAAGGAATATCTTGGACTTGAACCAGCGACGTCCAGACTATAGGGCACATCCTGCACTCTATATAAATCCATTATGTTACCTTCTGAAAATCAAGCTGAAAATGTATATCTTTTTTAATGTGTATATGTCTTTTTTGAAGACCATTTTTTTAATGCTGCATTTTAAAAGGTCAGATGGTTACATTTATTGCCTGATATACAAAGAGTAAATTGCTAAAAAAAAAAAAAGGTCACATGTGTCTATAAATGTATCAGTACTGTGCTTTAGTTGTACAGTGGATGCATCTGCACTTTGACGTAAAGACCTGGAGTTATCAACACCATTATAATCCATTAAACACAATCAGTGCGCTTTGAATATTTGGACAAAGGAACTACTGTATAAAAATATTAATGTGATTACAAATGACAGCAGTCGACACATTCTAGGCTCCAAATTTAAGGTGCAAGTGTCTCTTTCTCTCTCTACAGATAAGACACAGTTGCCTGTGGGCCACAGTTTGAAATCCTGCCAGGTGGTAACCAGAGACATTACTATGTACCAGCACCTCCACTCAGTGTGTTACTGAAGGTGCAAACCTATGAATAACAAGAATCCAAAATCCCATCTGCTTTGTAGATTCCATGGTGCTTTATTTCAAAGAGGAGCAAGGGGCTTGGGCACCAAACTTGCTGAATTGAGTAAATAAAGTACAATTTACTTACAGTAAAAGGCATTTTCTGAGAGCAGAATTTTACCAGACATGGCAGCTCAGCTCAGTTTCATTAATTTTCATTTAAACCTTAGTTGTCTGTATTGATCTTTTCAAATGGAATCTGAGCAGCATTAGATTGTAAATCTCATTTAAAAAGTTTCAAGTATTTTGCTACGCTTGGGAAAAGGCTCAGTAATCAAATTCACAATTTACAAAACTTTACTTTGCAGCTAAATTAGGCTTCAGTTTAGAAAAAAAGGTTAAAGCAATATTAGGTTTGAATGAGTTGGCAAATGTATTGCCTGCTGTGAAAACGTGCATAATCCACGACTTAACATGATCATTTTCAAGTCTGTTCAGAACATCTTATTTTTGTTTGTCATTTATTTCTTTTTACTTAATTAAAAAGTATTACTTGCTCAGACTTTAGATACATGGTTAGAACTAAAAGCTGTACTGGCATCATTTGTTATTCAAAGTTTAATGACACAAAGTACTGTGACTAAAGATTATAACATTATGTTTTTACATTGTTTTTTTTTTTTTTTTCTGTGGCTTCCTGTATGTCACTCAGTGTAGTGTGCACTGGCAAATGGAAATCAATTGTGTGGCTTATTTTACCCTGCTTCTTTCAATACAAATTATATCATTATATACTAGTTGTAGAAGTCAGTGTCCTTTGCTTAAAAGGTCAGTTTCCATTGTTCCAGTAAGAGCACACAAATAGAACTCACAAGAGACAGATAACTCTCTATTCTGTGCTTAGCAACAGAAACTGGTTGCAATTCATGGCTGGATAACAACTGCATAGCTAATTGGCATAGGCAAGCACTGCAGCCAATAGGAACGGTATGCAGTATCCATGACAACCAGATCCTCTGGAGGCAATCAGAGAACATTAATTTACTGTACCTACACTACTACATACAGTGCTTGTATTGAATATGAATATTAAAGAGAGCTTGTTATTATAAACCAATGGAAATCCATTGTTTTTGGTACTGATCCCAGAGTACAGAGACACTCGCTGAACTGATGTTTGCCAAAACCCTTTAGGCACCAGAGTCTGACCTAGTGCACTGAATTTCTCTAAAGTTGATCTTAAAAAAAAGTCTTATAATTCAAATATCCATCCCTTATTTTCTTAAATTAAACTTCCCTCTCTTATACGAAGAAACAACTCAAATATATACAGTGCCGATAGAAAGTCTACACCCTCTTTCAAAATGTTCACCTTTTGTTGCCTTATAGCCTGGAATTAAAATGCATTAAAATAGTTTTTTTTTTCATTTATCTACACCTCCTACCCCACAACTTCCAAGTGATAAAAATATTCTCAAAATTTGTAGAAAATTAATTAAAAATAAAAACTGAAATAGCTTGGTTGGATAAGTGTCCATCCCCCTTGTAATAACAATCCTAACTTAGCTCAGGTGTAACCAATCACCTTCAAATCACACACCAAGTTAAGTGGCCTCCACCTGTGTAGGTTCCCTCTGCTGGGTGGTGCATTTCAGTGCAAAGACTCAACCATGAGCGCAAAGGCGCTTTCAAAAGAACTCCGGGACAAAGTTGTTGAAAGGCACAGATCAGGGGATGGGTATAAAAAAAAAATATCAAAGGCCTTGAATGTCCCTTGGAGCACGGTCAAGACGATTATTAAGAAGTGGAAGGTGTATGGCACCACCAAGAAGAATGGTCAAATATTGCCAAATCTAGGTGTGTAAAGTTGGTAGAGACCTATCCCAACAGACTCACAGCTGTAATTGCTGCCAAAGGTGCTTCCACCAAGTATTAAACTCAGGGGTGGAGAATTATCCAATTATGATCTTTCATTTTGTATTTTAATGTATAATTTTTTCTCAATAAAAACTTTTTCCCCTTAACAGTGTGGAGTACGGTGTGTAGATAAGTGGAAAAAATCCTCATTTAAATGCATGAAACTCTGAGGCACTGACACAACAAAATGTGAAATATGTTCAAGGGGATGTAGACTTTCTATATCTAAAATATATATATATATATATATATATATATATATATATATATATATATATATATATACTACCGGTCAAAAGTTTTAGAACACCTCCATTTTTCCAGTTTTTATTGAAATTTACGCAGTTTAATGTCTCAATGTACTCTGAACTTAAAGCATAGAACAAATAAACAATTGGAGATAAAAAGAAATCATGGAATCGTTGTTTAACAAAATTTAATCTAAATTTTGACTCATCAAAGTAGCCACCTTTTGCAGATATAACAGCCGAACACACTCGTGGCATTCTTTCTACAATGGAAATCAAATATTGTTCGGAAAGTTCTTCCCAACACTGTTGCAGAAGTTCCCACAAATGTGTTGCTCTTGTAGGTTGCTTTGCTTTCACCCTTCTGTCCAGTTCATCCCAAACCAGCTCGATGGGGTTTAGGTCTGGAGACTGTGCTGGCCATTCCATGATTTGAAGCCTACCGTCTTGTTCTTTTCTTCTAAGGTAGTTCTGACATAGCCTGGAGGTATGTTTTGGGTCATTATCTTGCTGTAGGATGAACCCGTGACCAACTAGGCGTATACCAGAGGGTACTGCATGGCGCTGCAAAATGCTGTGGTAGCCGTTTTGGTTCAGGGTGCCACTCACTCTGTGCAAGTCGCTGACTCTTTATCCAGCAAAACAGCCCCAGACCATCTCGCTTCCTCCTCCATGTTTGACAGTTGGTGTCACACACCGAGGAACCATCCTTTCGCCTACTCGACGGCGTAGAAAAACCCTGCGTGATGAACAGAAGATTTCAAATTTTGATTCATCGGTCCATAAGACCTTCTTCCAGTCTTCAGTAGTCCACTGGCGGTGCTTCATGGCCCAGGCAAGCCTCTTTTTCTTATTTTGCCATCTTAGCGATAGCTTTCTTACTGCCACTCGACCTGTCAAACC
The DNA here is from genome assembly GCA_030684275.1 of Acipenser oxyrinchus oxyrinchus. NCBI lineage: Eukaryota > Metazoa > Chordata > Actinopteri > Acipenseriformes > Acipenseridae > Acipenser > Acipenser oxyrinchus. The sequence goes on from CM060251.1 coordinate 45,888,642, forward strand.
TGCAGCTCAAAGTCTTCTCTTCACAGTTGAAACTGAGACTTGCTTACTTCGACCAGTGTTAAGCTGTGCTTGAAGCTGTTGTCCTGTGAGCCGCCTATCACGCAAGCTGTTGACTCTCAGAAACTTGTCTGTTGTGGCTTTGGGTCTGCCAGACCTCTTCCTGTCAGAGTTTCCTCCAGTTTCCAAGTGCCTTTTGATGGTGTAGGAAACTGTACTCACTGACACCTTGGCTTTATTTGCAATTTCTCTAAAGGAAAGACCTACACTTTTAAGGGTTATAATTGTCTGTCTGTCTTCCTTTGTTAATTGCCTTTTTCTCACCATTATGATAGCAATATACTACTTCCTGCAGTACAATACTGTCCAAATAATGCTTAAGAGGGTGTAGTATCACAGTCTGTTCCAACACTGCTTTTATACAGACAGAGGGTTTGTAAGTAATCAACAAAAGTTGGGACACCTGTAGGAATTGTTAGCATCAACTTTCAAGGCTTAATTTACTTCCATTGCTGCAGAACAGCTGTAAGTTGTTAACCCATTACTTGTTCCCTGAAAAGGCCTTTTGTATAACTCTGAAATGTACATTATTTTTCAGTTTTTGGTAACCTAAACTTTTTTTTAACCTCTGGCAGTTTACCGCTTACCTTTGTACCATTTCAGGTTATTCACGGGACTTGAACTGCTTAAATTTCAATAAAAACTGGAAAAATGGGGTGTTCTAAAACTTTTGACCGGTAGTGTGTATATATATATATATATATATATATATATATATATATATATATATATATATATATATATATATATATATATATACATTGCTGTGCAAAAGTCTTAGACTTGTTGCATTTTCCTACTCTGATGCATTATGAGCATCAACAATTTACTCAAAGCCTCCACTAGTGTTTTCTACTATTTTAACAACCTTGACTTGCATAAAGAAAGAAAAACATTGAGAGAAATAGCTTGCATCACTTGATTTTCAAGGTGTGGTATCTGAAGCATAATCAACAAGTACAGAGAAACATCATCTGTAATTGACAAACCCAGAACTGGAAGACCCAAAAAAAGCTGTCTAACAAGGATGAGCAATACTTGAAGATAATATCCTTAAGGAATAGAATGAAGACAAGCGTTGGATTTGCAACAGAACTGGTAGAAGACACGGGTGTCGTTGTCAATCCTTCAATTATCATTATTATTTAGTTCTTAGCAGATGCCCATATCCAGGGCGACTTACAATTGCTACAAGATATCACATTATTTTTACATACAATTACATTATTTTTTACACATTATTTGTACATACAATTACCCATTTATAGAGTTGGGTTTTTACTGGAGCAATCTAGGTAAAGTACCTTGCTCAAGGGTACAGCAGCAGTGTCCCCTACCTGGGATTGAACCCATGACCCTCTGGTCAAGAGTCCAGAGCCCTAACCACAACTCCACACTGCTGCCCAAATAGTCCAAAGCACCTTTGATCATTGTTCCATAGTCCAATGTCTGTTCTTGTGCATATGTTAGCCTTTTAGCCTTGTTCCCCTTTTTTTAACTGAGGTATTCTTAGTGCAACACATCTTTTAAGTCCTGATTTCAAGAGTGACCTTCGTACTGTTGATTTGATGAACAACGACACCTGTGCCTTCTGCCTGTTCTGTTGTCAGTTCAATAGGAAACAGTATTCTATTAATGTGCAGGTGGTTTGTAATTGTGCACAATGTAGCACTGTACCACTGACTAACTTAAATACAAATGGACAGTATACATTTGGCTTATAGGCTACTCATGAATATGAATTAGTGGTATTGTGCAACATTTGTTGCTGGTCCCTTGAAATTCGTGTTAACGAGAATTGACTGTCCTCCTGTAAGTATCGTAACTTGTCAATGCAGCATAATGATCTATTTTGTGTTAATTGGATAGGCTGCCAAGTTAATAACAGTAATAATAATAATAATAATAATAATAATAATAATAATAATAATAATAATAATAATAATAACTTTTTTTTTTAAAAACGCGAAAATCATTGTTTCAATTTAAAATACAGTATTTTGTCGAGTAAAAGTCGACCTTGTGTAAAAGTCGACCCCCCACCTCGTATTGTGAGGGCGAGACTCGGGTATAATTTTTTTCCCTAAATATATGTATTGGATATCCTGATGGTGTCTGAGCAGCAGATTTGTAAAAATAACAATTTTATAAGCACTTCTACCTAGAACCACCGGATGCATCATTTTGACGTGTATTCAATACAGTACATGTTTTTTGTATAGCCTACAAAAGTATTATTTTAGTATGAAAGCCCCACCCCCACTTCCTTCCTGTGGTCTGGCTGTAATTCAATGAAACTGCATCTGTGTTTTACGTGACAGCTCCTGGATGGAAACAAACCTGGGATTCATTTTTATATATAGACAATGTCAAGGAATTGTTTTCACCAAATCTTGAGATGTTTGCGTTTTGATATGAGAGAAATTAGAAGCATTTGCTCTGGCAACGAGGGCAACAAGGATATGCCCACAACAATGGAGGTGCTGCTGTTTCCCACAAAAGCACTATGCTGCAGGGTCACGCAATTGAAAAGGTAACAATATTATTATTATTATTATTATGATTATGATTATGATTATTATTATTATTATTATTATGCCCTTCCATAGCGTTCATGCTGCCGGCAGTCATCACAATCAGTAAATATAGGCTTTTACTATAAATTATAGATTTGTTCATATGTTTGCTTGTGTATTAGACGACCCCCCCAACTTCAGGATTGTGTTTTTGGGTTTAAATTTCTCGACTTATACTTTAGCAAATACGGTACTATTTTACTCACATTGTACACCAATGTGTACAATGCAGCAGCATGATTTATTTTGTGTTAATATACCGTTAGCCTACAGTCTAAAATAAAAAGTGTTGTTCATATGATTTTACTACTGTATACTGTATAGGTGTACTGTACAGATTTATATATTTTTTCATAATGTAATGTGTAGCCTAAAACACATTAGTGTTATTTCAGCACAATGATTTCAGCATTTAAAATACATTGAGCACTATAAATGTATGTGTGTGTGATTTTATTGTATTTTTTTAAACCTGACACCTCTTAATGTCAGACAAACACATCCGGTTTAGCGAGGGGTTACTGTATGATTATGAAGAGTTTTTTGTTAGAAACACATTTTTTATTTGGGGGTGAAGGTGGGGCCCCACTATAGATTTACAGTATTAAAATAGGTAAAATGAAGATGGAACAGAATGCATTGTACAGAAGACACTTACGTTTAACAAAAACAATGTTATTTTGATTCTTGCACCCTTGCATGTATAGACGTTATCTTTCGGGCACCCTGTGCTGCAGCAAACCACAACTCAACTCCCGCTATTTATTTGAACAATGTCACACAACTCTCGCAATGTATACTGCTAGAGATCTCGCTAAGACGCAACAAATATTTAAATTAGTATATTGCAGCTGTCTTCATTAACATATTTTCTCTTAGTACATACAACAAAATGTTTACTTTGTTAAGTGGTACAACTGAAATTCAAATTGCGTTACGTATGTGCTGCGGCTGGCCCATCTTAGTAAATCTACGCCCTGGTATAGTGTTGTACATGTATTATTGATATTTTAATAATTCAAATATGTGTTTGTAAGGCTTTTTTCTATTATTACAGTAATATTATCGTAACATAATGAATAAATAAATGAATAAATAGCCTACGCAAAATCTGGAAGGTCAGTTCGGAATGGCTAGGCTTCTTGTACGGAACATGGCATGAGCATCTTTAAAACCAATAGGCCATTGAACTCATTCATCCCAGGTGACACTGCTTCATGTGACACCAGGCAGACCGTTTCTAGCAACCTCAACAGCTACTGTCTGTAAAGGTTAACTCAGAAAAACTCTCCAGTAAGAATAATAGGTGCATCAACTGACTTTTATCGTGGTGCACCTGCTACTACCTGGTGGGAAAATATGAAGATGCTTATTGGGATAGATCAGAGTTGCTTTAAGCTGTTTATAATGCTCAAAACGTATTGAAAGTGATTTGGGAAGATAGGAAACATCACAGCTGGTCCATTACATTTTACAGGTATTGTCATAACTTATAGGGACGTGATACCGACTCTTTAATTTGACAGGCAATTGGTAAGCACTAAGTTTGTTGTGGACTTTCCTTTTGGTTTACTGTGTGTTGTTGTATTATTATTGCTTGTCTTATTTGTATAGGGTGCAGTGAAGTGTCTCTGTCTCATTTATAGCTTGGTAAACTGGGTGCCCAGGTAAAGCACCTTGCAAGCATGTTCACGTTTATACCAAATGCTTTGCAACACAACTTACCAACAGTAGTAGTAGTCATACTGCAGAAAACATACTTTACTATGATCCAGGACATACCGATGTGTTACAGGCTTACAAACCTTTCAACTAAGAAATTCATGAAGCCATTGAAGTAGTTGAGAAATGTGTCTGTTTATAACCTGGTGGAATGAGCTTCAGCTGGATTGTTTTGTTCAGGCATTTTACAGGACCATGTACCATCAACCACCTATTTTTAGGGTTAATCCAACAACCATAGAAAGGTGTTTGATGCAATCAAAGATCATTCTCCAGTGCTTTGGTCTAACAAAGTCCAGGTATTGGTTGATCAAATCCCTTGTTATAGTTTTACCTCAGAATGTTTGAAGTTATGGAATATTGATTCATCTAAAATGTTAAAAGTATGTTTTAACATGTGCAAAGCTGTCGTAAAAGGCGCATTGCTGAAGTTTCTAAATAGGACACATAGTTTATGTTCAATAAGGTCGCTTGCATCACATTGAATTATACATGTCATTCACCCAGTGGATTCATAATATCTTGGAAGCTAGATATATACAGTATACAAATGTGTACTGTGCACCTTTTTAGGTAACCTAGATATGTAGGCTAAAAATAAGTGAAATACTCAAATAACTATCTTTTAATATTCAAAGGTGGACTTTTTTTTAACCCACAGTGCAAAAATATAAATTGGAACATGTGGGGACAGGGCTAGAGCAAGTAAGAACAACTTATCTAACTTTGTTTTTAATGCACATTTTCTATCAGAACTCCAACTGAAAAAATCCTGATGGTCCTTGCTACAGTACAAACTACAGCTAACAGGACACCCAGATTTAGTGCCCAGTGTCGTGATCTCAAATTTGAGATAACCTCTGTCGCTTAGCTAATACTGCTTTCAATATTCAGTGCGAGTGCCTTGGCTAAAACATATAAATATAGTAAACCTGATAAAAGGTTAATTGGCAGTTATAACGTGACTCCCTAAAATAAACCATTTCCCCATCTGCCTAATTAATAAATTGTGCATCTGCATACTATATGTGACTCTATCACTGAGTTTGTGTCAGATAATTTTCTCTGTCCGCATATGAACTCATTTCAATCAAAGACATTTTGAGCAGTATAGTCTCATGAGCTGTGGAGTGCCTGTGGAAGGGATTGAGATAAACTGAAGTCAAAGACACTTTCATATTTTCAGGTTCACATGACATTGCTTTTTTTTTTTCCTGTTTGTTTTGTTTCTGTAACCTTTAGACTGTAACTCAGAAGAGTGTTGACGCAATTGACGCTCCCTCTTTTCATATTTACACAATGCATGTTGTATGTGTTGCCATGAAGCAACTGGGTTTTGGTAACGCTTATATAATTTGATAACTATGTAATACATTAAGTGAAACTATAGTTTGTCATAAGAAGTTAGAAGTACTTAGGTATAAGAAACTCTTGTGGAAGCTTAAAAAATTTAAACAAAAAAAAAAAAAATCATAATTACCAGTCCAGTCTTCAGTGGCCAGTCTCAATGTTTGATCTTAACAGCTAAGCTGCTTTATCTTGTGTACTGTATGTTAGTGTTAAAAGGCTGTTAGTCACTTATTAGCGAGTTCAAAGCCAGAGGCATTATAATGTTTGGTGCTCGTGTTAGTGCTTGTGAATGGTGAAGTGCAATGGCAATGGCAGCGGTCAGGAATGGTGCTGGCAGGGACCATTAAAGCTTTCTTTAACAGACCTGAATATAGTCCTGGGCTTCCTGGAGCCTTATTTATTGAACTGATTTTCTAACACCATATTCTGTAGCTCTTTTGTATATTTGTTTCTGTGATTTGCTTCTCCAGGGTTAACAAATAATCCCATGAAATGTTGCTTGCCTTGGTTGGCTGCTGTGTTTCCGGTGTCAATGTAACTTTTAATTACTTCAGATGTTGTGTCCCATTAGGTGATAAAGAGGTGTCTCGCTTGTCATACCTCAATGGCACAATCCACCCCTCCTCCTGTCAGAAGTGTCAGAAGTCTTAGAGCTTAAGCCCTTCAAGAACAGTTGCATTCGGCATGCTTTCTCCACATGCCACATGCACACCGATGAAGAGGCGAAATTACATTTTTAATCAAAGGCTTTATGCTTTACTTGGAGCTAGGCAGCAGATTGTTAGCCTTGTAAGTAGGTCACAAATTGTGTTGAGCAATCGCATTTTGTCCTTAGCCATCTGGCAACATGAATCAATGTCAGCTGGATGAAAATATAACTCTACGAAGGTGACCTTGGTAACAGTATTGGTCCATTGAGCTGGGGCCACAAGAGGGTTACCTGAATATGATAATACTGTATATTGGAAGTGTAAAATTGAAAGTGAGGTTGAGCATTTGCAAAGTTTGGGGAAATGTACAGCACTTTCCAGTAGGGATTAAAGCATATTCCTTACTAAAGGAAACATATCTCATTTAGGTTAAATAAACAGTTGGCTACATTCTCTGTCAGTCTAAATTATCTGTGGCTTAATGACTTTAAGTTAATAGGCTGTGGGCACAGTAAAATACTGTAGGTAAGTTTCTTTGCACATATGCGCCAACTTTCAGGAACAGATTATTAACCTGGGATCTGTGGCAGGTGTACTTTTTTTGTTTTTGTGTATTTTGTTGATTATTACTTCTGCAGTTTTTTTTTCTCTCGTTTTTTTATACTGTATGTATGTATTTGTTAAAGATGCATTGTCCCATATGGATTTAAAAATAATAATACTTATTTTAGAAGGTTGTCACATCAGTGTTGGTGTCACATCTGTTGGTGTTTACTGTAAAACATGATGCCAGGATTAATGTATAAACATTTATACATATCCTATTTAATGTTTTTATAAAAGTATGATAAAGGTGCAAAATAAATTCAGTTTTTGTGTTCACCATGTCAATGCTAGTTCTATGGAATGGACAATAGCCATATTTAAGCCCCTTTAAGGACAGTCAGGTGGCTCCAAAAGGTTGACTTGCAATGCTGATGATTTTTTTTCATGAAGGAATGGACATCCAGCCCGTCCAGAATGTCACTGTGTTTGCGTGTTTTTAGTATTGCTCCATAAAGCAGCACCCCCAGTTAGCGGCATTTGTGATGAGCTGATTTTAGCAGGTGGTGCGGCTGAAGAATTTACAAAGCGTTGTACTGCTGATCGGCTCTCGCGAGATTGCAACTGATTGGTCTATAATTGTTTGTGTTCCAAAGCAATGTAAAGACGCAGTGCATACACAGCTCATAAGATTCACGAAACTAGTAGGATTCATCATTGTACCAGCAGGTGCACAGCACCCCTGTACTTCAAGACAGGAGTTGCTGCCGCACCTCCATCACCCATAGTTCCCACAACATGCTAGAAGTCCAATTGTAATTCTTACCATGCCATTGTCATCCTTGTTTTGATGGAATGTGCACACATCTGTACAGGAAGTGAAAATGAATGATGAGCATGTATTTATACCAAAAAATTAAACATCAGTGGAGAAACAGGGAGAATTCTCTTCAACCTGCGTCACTCTTAGCATACGCTGACAAGCGCTTTTAGGTCAGATATTGAGTAAAATTGTTGAGAGAAGCCTAGGTAAAAGCAATTCTTATAAAACATTGATGGCTGTATGCTCTTGGTTTTATTTTCTAAGAATATAGATATGTGAATGTTATAGTTTTATATTTAAATTCACTTACTAAATTATTTACAATCTGTTTATTTCACATTGCTGGTAAACTGTATGTGCTTCCCTTTTTACTTTTAACATCTTTGGATCTGAAGTCATCCATCATATGCTGACTTTGTGTACTGGTCAAACAAAATAATGCAACACTGGCAAGTGACAATGAAGTGGTGTATTGTATTATTATTATTATTATTATTTAATTCTGTGTAGTGTTGTTGTGCATACACATTTAAACAACTTTTTAAAACATTTTTAGTCCACTTATATAAAAATGAACGCTAATCCCCTAATCTTTTGGCACCTATGAGTGTGATAGGCAGGCAAACAGATGGACTTTAACCAAATTCAGAGGGTTTAAAGTATATTCCTTAAACCCACCTTAAAACACACATTAAGCAAGGCTAAATCATAGAAAATGAATCATACTTTCTGTGTGAATTTCTTTAAGATAATTTAAAATGGCAATCCATTCATAATGACTTCCTTTGGAATATTATAAAAAATAACAGCTTTTAGATTTGCTGTTGTAATTGAAGCATTACAACTTTGAACTGTACGTGTGCCACAGCTAGTTTACATATGTTACTTAAACCAGAGAGTGCATCAAATGTACGAGGAGGTAAAAGTCTTCCCGTTGGATGAAATCTAGAAATGTAGTTTTATCCTGCAGCATTTGAGACAAGTGGTTTGGACTTTCCTCTTTATGGTTCTGTATTTTAATAAAAAGTAAGCTATGTGCTGTTTCCGTTCTAAGCCTGACTGAAACAGAATGAGTCATCCAGTCAATTATATGCTGTGTATGGAAGCCTTGTGACGTTTGTTTATCTAAAGTGATTGGAAAATAGATGAAAGATAATGGCAAAGAGAATTCACTTTTCATATTATTTTGTTTAATAAAATAAAATAAAATAGTTTTTGATTGTGATATTTTCCCATGGGTTTAAGTAGGTTTTAGACATGGGGCCACATTTATAAAGGCTGTTATACCCAAATGCAATGTGTTTATGAAAAGAAAATAATATTGTTCTACCTAATGTTGCCTTATGTGCGCTTACCTTCATTTTGATTAATATTCCCATTGTAGATTCAATTTTAGTGTTACATTAATTTTATGTACCTCTCCTCAGTAAATGTAAACAAAATACCACCATTAAACTGTGCAGGTGTAGAAAACAGAAGGCGGCAAACAAAGTTAACGAGCCAAACAGAAAATGTTTATTTTTATAATCTCGGTCTGGCGACCACAAAGAATAATCCCAGGCAATACACAGCAATGTGTATTGCACTATTTCAAAACAACGGGTTACAGTCCTGAAAAAATAAACACAGTATAACACACACAAAGACACACACGATCACAAGTCCAGAGTCAGTGCTAAAGTGCAAATGGTGAAATACAATTTATTCGTGTACAGTTGTGAAGTGTTGTCCGGGTTTGGTGCTGGCCTTAAGCGACAGCTCCAGATTGTGTTCGCCATCTAACAAGAACAAACAAGTATAATTAGACATGACAAACAAACAAAACACTCACGGTTAGTTTACAGTTCTCCTGTAGAGGTTTGCTCTTAACCATAACAAAAGGAACAGATCACCTAGCCACATCCCCTTTTGTACCGTCAGTCACGCCCCCTTGGTTAGCGAGTGCAACCGCTTCTTCTCCAATCCACGGTTGCCAATCTCACGTAGTGTGAAGACCACGTACCTGGGTTGACCCAGGTCACAGTGACCCACCTTAGGATGTGGGTCGATGTGCTTTGACCTGGATTGAGCGAGACAAAATGCATGACGGCCTTTCGTAAGCCGACAAAATAACAAACAGCCTCGCCTGCATGAAGGTTCCGACCCAGGTAGAGCATACCAGTGTGAAAGGAGCTTTAGATGATTGTATTACCTGCAGGATGCTTGCTCAACACACTCAAATAACTTGCATTTGTTTTAATTATAAAGACTTACATGTAAAATGTTCTTCAGAGGAATCATAAACACTATCGCTATGCTTGCTGCTCTCAGAGCGTCACTGAATACAATTTTGAAAGTGTTTTTTTTTTTAAAGCTGCAGTGTGCCATGAAGTTGTTCAAATGTGTTCAAAAATGGTATTAATTGCTGTGGTTTGATATGGTACATTACCCCATAGTCCAGCCTTCATTGCATTGATTGCCAAGTGTGTTTGTTGTGGCTTGTTCACAACCTAGTGTGTATGAACAACACATCCAGATGTCATTACATTTGCAAAGTTAAAGATTTGACATGTGTAGATTTCAGGAACTAGAAGATAGCAACTACAGACATAGTAATGTATGGTTTACTACTTTTAATAACATAATTTGAGTAAGAAATAAACCCTAAATATTACATTTGTTCATTTCCATTGAGGATAGTACAATATACATGATTAGACTATTAATAAAAAAAAATTAAAAAAACCTATTTCAAAATAATTTCAAATGGCTATTTTTCAGGGAGTGACCTTATTTGTTATACATTATCTGTAGAATGTTGTATTTACTGTATACTGTAAATGACCAAGACCATGGATCTTAATTGACTAATGCAGAAAGAAGAAATATATATATATATATATATATATATATATATATATATATATATATATATATATATATATATATATATATATATATATATATATATATATATATATATATATATATATATATATATATATATACAGTGCCGTGAAAAGTATTTGCCCCTGTCTGATTTTCTGCATTTTTGCATATTTTTGACACTGAATGTTATCAGATCTTCAACCAAAACCTAATATAAGATAAAAAGGGACCCTGAGTGAACAAATAACACAAAAATCGCCCAGTTAGACTCAATAACTGGTTACGCCACCTTTAGCAGCAATAACTGCAACCAAACGCTTCCTGTAGTTATTTCATTTGTTTCAGGTCCTGCCACAACATCTTTGACTTTGACTAGGCCATTCCAAAACTTTAAATTTCTTGTTCTTCAACCATTCTGATGTAGACTTGCTTGTGTTTCGGATCATTGTCTTTATATTGGGCAAGGCTGGCCCAAATCAGGCCTGGTTGTTAACCAAAGTACTCAAACAGCTGACCCTAATTATCCCTTTAATTGGGTTGAGTTAATTAGGGGGGGGCAATAACTTTTTCACACCTGGAGATTGTATGTTTGATTACCTTGCACACCAAACAAATGAAAGAAGCACCAAACTTTGGTGTCATTTTTTCTCTCAGACTCCCTCTATATACTACTACAACCCACAAAAAAATCTGACCAAATACAATGTGAAATCAGACAGGGGGCAAATACTTTTTCATGGCACTGCATATATTATATAGATAGATAGATAGATAGATAGATAGATAGATAGATAGATAGATAGATAGATAGATAGATAGATATTACTTTAATAACTTTGACCCCATTCAATGGATTTGCATAAAAATGTGGATGTTTGGTCTCGTGGGTTAGATCTCTTGACGTGTACCATTTCGTTCTGTGTGGATCCGGATAGTGATTTTTTTTTTTTAATCAGTTTTTTTGTCACTCTCTAGCACCCAAGATGTTTGGAATTTGTGTCAGGGTACAAAGGAACTGGCCCAGAATAATGCCTTTCACTGGTTTGGTGAAAAAATATTAATCTTTCATGAGTTATATAGATTTGAAATTTTGCGTTCTGGGCAGTACAGCTCTTAAAGTTAGATGTTTGAGCACAAAAGAAGAATTGGCCTCACAACAAAAGATTCATTTTCATAGAGTTCAATCTTCTTTCGTCAGAAAAAATCTTTGTTCGTGAGACGGCCATCTTGTTTTCAGTTTTAAAAAAAAAAATACAAATCAGAACTGCCTTAAAACCATATATCTAGTAAACCATGACATATCTCTTTGTAATTAGTTAACTAATTAGTGATACACTGCCATTGTGAATTCTGTCCTGTCCTCTGTCGATGAGATGACATGAGGTTAAAAGCCCTAAAACCACAAATGCAGATGAGCCCGGCTCTTTAGCACTGTGGTTAAGACACTCGCAGCCTCTGCCCTGTTACACTGGTACGGTTGTGCAGTTAGGACATTTTTACATACATATTTATATTAAAGTAATGACAACAAGAATTGATATTGAATTGATATCTGTAAAAATAATTACAATAAGCTATGATAAAAAGACAAACCTTTCAAGCAAATGCTTACATAATGATGGATGGATTTCACGTAAATCACAATGTGTAAAAAAAAGGATTCTATTTTTCTAACAAGCTTGTACTTACTATCTTACAAGTAAAGTTGAATCTCACACATTATTAGATACACCCATTATGTAACAAGGGTAACATCTCAAAATAGAAACTTGGAGCGAAGGAAAGAAATTATTTAATGCAAAGGGTAAATAAAAGGAGGAAGGCTATCAAAGGTTCAAGTGTTGCTTGAGAAATTGAGCTTAATGGATGTGAAGGTAAGAAAAGTAAGATTAATAAAATGGCCTAATGTTATTTGCCAGACATTTTTAAAATGTCTAATGTTGTAATAAGCCGCCATCGAGCTGCCATGATTAGGTGCATTAAGAAGAAAAATTGATATATCAGACAGGAGTCATGACATGAGCTGGCACTCACTTCTGTTAGATTTTATGTGCCTTGTGAAGAGGCTTCACACTAGTGGAAAAAATGGCACATTACTGGAAAATCTTTTTTTTTTTTCCAAAGGAGACACTGAGGCAATGTTAGTGCATCCAGTCTTTTCAATGGCGTAAAATATTCTTGACATTATTACTTTTATTAAAATATACAGTACTGTGCAAAAGTTTTAGGCAGGTGTGAAAAAATGCTGTAAAGTAAGAATGCTTTCAAAAATAGACATGTTAATAGATTATATTTATCAATTAACTAAATGTAAAGTGAGTGAACAGAAGAAAAATCTAAATCAAATCCATATTTGGTGTGACAACCCTTTAAAACAGCATCAATTCTTCTAGGTACACTTGCACAAAGTCAGGAATTTTGTAGGCATATAGTCAGGTGTATGATTAAACAATTATACCAAACAGGTGCTAATGATCATCAATTCAATATGTAGGTTGAAACACAATCATTAACTGAAACAGAAACAGCTGTGTAGGAGGAATAAAACTGGGTGAGGAACAGCCAAACTCAGCTAACAAGGTGAGGTTGCTGAAGACAGTTTACTGTCAAAGTCATACACCATGGCAAGACTGAACACAGCAACAAGACACAAGGTAGTTATATTGCATCAGCCAGGTCTCTCCCAGGCAGAAATTTCAAGGCAGACAGGGGTTTCCAGATGTGCTGTCCATGCTCTTTGAAGAAGCACAAAGAAACGGGCAACGTTGAGGACCGTGAGGCAGTGGTCGGCCAAGGAAACTTACTGCAGCAGATGAAAGACACATCATGCTTACTTCCCTTCGCAATCGGAAGATGTCCAGCAGTGCCATCAGCTCAGAACTGGCAGAAAACAGTGGGACCCTGGTACACCCATCTACTGTCCGGAGAAGTCTGGTCAGAAGTGGCCTTCATGGAAGACTTGCGGCCAAAAGCCATACCTCGGCGTGGAAACAAGGCCAAGCGACTCAACTATGCACGAAAACACAGGAACTGGGGTGCAGAAAAAATGGCAGCAGGTGCTCTGGACTGATGAGTCAAAATTTGAAATATTTGGCTGAAGCAGAAGGCAGTTTATTCGCCGAAGGGCTGGAGAGCATACACGAATGAGTGTCTGCAGGCAACAGTGAAGCATGGTGGAGGTTCCTTGCAAGTTTGGGGCTGCATTTCTGCAAATGGAGTTGGGGATTTGGTCAGAATTAATGGTCTCCTCAATGCTGAGAAGTACAGGCAGATACTTATCCATCATGCAATACCATCAGGAGGCATCTGATTGGCCCCAAATTTATTCTGCAGCATGACAGCGACCCCAAACATACAGCGAAAGTCATTAAGAACTATCTTCAGCGTAAAGAAGAACAAGGAGTCCTGGAAGTGATGGTATGGCCCCACAGAGCCCTGATCTCAACATCATCGAGTCTGTCTGGGATTACATGAAGAGAGAAGCAACTGAGGCTGCCTAAATCCACAGAAGAACTGTGGTTAGTTCTCCAAGATGTTTGGGCCAACCTACCTGCCGAGTTCCTTCAAAAACTGTGTGCAAGTGTACCTAGAAGAATTGATGTTGGCTGTTTTGAAGGCAAAGGGTGGTCACACCAAATATGGATTTGATTTAGATTTTTCTTCTGTTCACTAACTTTGCATTTAGTTAATTGATAAATATAATCTATTAACATGTCTATTTTTGAAAGCATTCTTACTTTACAGCATTTTTTCACACCTGCCTAAAACTTTTGCACAGTACTGTATATTAAATATATTTTTATTAAAGTTGTGAAGTCAAATCCTTTGCTGTTTGTATTACGAGAATGGTGTCAATTTTGATCTGCCAACAGAGTAAGAAAACACATTTCCCTGGACAAAGAGTATTTTAACTGAGGATTTTAAAAAAGGATCAAACTGTTGCTTAAATTGGTGTTGAATGTTAATGATCATTTTACTTTTTTTGTCACTGGAATTTATTCGTATCTATTTATTAGCATTCAGAGCAGCAGACCTGTTTTGACTTATATTGGCGGAAGAAAAATCAAAGCGTTATCTACCAAAGAGTTTATTATTAGTGCAACACACATGTGGAAGAATCCTTCACATTAATGATGGTGCCGCATCTCTCAGTGGATGGCAATTAAGGACAAAAAAAGTGAAAGAAACGGAAATAGGCGAAAATGATGATTTCTTTCCCTCTCTTATTGCGGACATGTCAACCTGGATTTCCCATTATCATGTCCTAAAACCTTGTGCTGGAAATTGAGCACTATGTTCATAGAAATAAATAGCATTTTATGAGTGGTATGGGAGAAGAAATCTCAAATGAAAATATTAAGCCTAATGCTCAAAAGCCGGGGCACATCAGTTCCCCACCTGGATCCTTAATATGCCAATATGCTGCCCCCAAGGTAACCAGATTACAGCAGAAGTTAATAAAGTAATACAAAATAAATAGGCTTATGACGACCAGAACACTTTGTCTAAATAATGGACAAATTAATTAAGTGAAAGATCTTTACTGGGAGAAATGGTCTAACCTGCAAGAGCAATACATCATTGGGCCATTTTTAGCTTTGCTTTTTGTAAGCTTCGGGGTTTGTGATATTTCTGTTGTCCCTAAAGATTCGCTGCACATTTTAGGCAGGGTTTCTGGCTATCTAAAAACATTAATTTCAGTTAATGCTCTCCCTGTTAAAACACTGTTAGAGTGCTCATTTCAACCAGAAGTAATGTAGGGCAGATTAGCGTTACAAAGCAAAAGGTAGTATAGAATTGAGACCAGCTGGTTTTGTATGTCCTCAGATTCAAACTTTATAAACTACAAGAACTGCTGCATGCAATAAAGTTGAATTCTGGTTCACTGCAAGTCATGAAGGTACACGTGTACATCTGCCTTTTGTCTCTCCACTGCTGGGGATCTCTGACATAATTCACTTCTTGTGCTTTTCTTTAATTACAGTATTCCTCTGAGATTGGATCTTGTAGTTAAACAGTGAAATTAAACAATTAATGGGTCTTCGAAAGAATTAATACAATTACATAATTTTTAATCAGAGGGAGCCAGTGTTTGAAAAATTATTTGACTTCGTGCCTATAATAGAACATCTATTATTTGACTTACTGCCTATAATAAGCAAGCAATGCTGTTTTTTTGTGTGTACTATTTTTTCCAGATAAGCTCCAAATACTACTTTTCCTTTAGAATGATCTGCAGTACATTCTTCTTGTCTATGACCTTTGATGTTGAGCAAGTGAAGGTTCTTTGAACTTTGACTTTCTATGTGTTTATAATTGTATGTATTTCATTAAAGTGTGTTTGATCAAATCAACCTGTCACGGTATTATGAGAGTTCTAATAATTTGGGATGTATTAAGATGTATCATAAGATGTATTATATTCAGTTACAGTACTAAAGTTTGAATTTATGACACTATGAGTCACTGCCCTTGACAAAAAAGTCTCAATTAAAAAATTGATCAGAGATTTCCTTTAACCTGATTGGTCAATATGAGGTCCTGAATCTCTGGTAAAGGACCATGAATGTTATCGCTCAAACTATGTTTAATCACTCTGGCAGAAAATGTGTGAATACCATATTCGTTTATGTATTTTACTTTTTTCTGCTTAATGAAAGAAAATCTCTGTTCTAGTACATGCCCTCTAAATGTTGTCCGTTAATATAACGAAGTCTGCTTCCTCGCGGTCCTATACATTCAATGTATCTTTTTAAATTTAGAATAGCACAAGAATTATATTTGCTGTCAGCGTCAATACAGTAACCACAACAGACCTGGCAACAAGTCTTCGGTTTGATTGACAAGTTGAAAAAATCAAACAACTGGATGCGGACTGATAACTTTCAGCAACGTTATTTCAGCATAGCACAGTAACAACACAGGCACGTGTACTCTTCTCTAGCAAAGTGAATAAACTTTATAAACACAATGTGAACAAGTTACTGAACAAACAGCATGATCAGCATTAACACATGTAGGCTGCTAGATATTTTATGACTAAAACCTCGCCAATACATTTTAGGACCTAATGGTAACTTAAATACTGAAAAAAATACACAAACGTGCACTCAAATCCTAATTAAAAAATAAGAAGTTACTGGAAGTTTTATTGTTTTACATATTTTACAGGTAGATAAAAACAAACAGTTCACAAACCATGTTCACTTTTGTATACGAGGCACCTTAACTGAAGAATAGCTCCATGTAAGCAGAATATATCTTTTTTAGTATGGCGTTATTATTTAGGTTACTGGAAATACCCATGACACAACATCATCTACCTCTGGGTTTCTGAATCCTAAGGCTACTAGACCAAACGTGTGAATTCTGAGCATTACTCATAGAATATTGAGGAAAACATTTGTATTCATCAGCAACAAAATCTAGTGCTGTATAAAGTAATAAAAAAATAAAAAAAACAGAAAAAATGTTTAACTCAGCCATTATCTAATAGCAACAGAACCCTTATAATGCTCAGGCATTTAACGGTAAAGGTTTAAAGGTTTGAATTAAATAAATTTAGTTTAAATCGTTTTTTAAAGCAAAAGATAAATATTGAAGATTATATAGCGGATACATCTTTCCTGTTCACGGAGTACTGTAGTTATTTTTACAAGTGAGGACAGCTGAATAAGCCCCAGAAGGGGTACAAGTAGGTATGATTGAAATAACCTCAATACTCTACGAAGTTCAGAGAATTACATTTTTTTTTGAATGTGCCATAATTTGGAAAGTGATTCATCCAGTTATTCTGTCATTAGAATAAAGCTACATTCCAAAATGAGATCTATCTATATATATATATATATATATATATATATATATTAATGCAGCAGCACCGAATATCCATGCTGGATCTAGTATATGATTTTTAATAAAAGGAAATATTTTTGCCAGGAATTTAAATGTATTTACAGTGAAACCTGATTTTAATCTGTCACCAAAAGAACTGAACTTCTATGGCTTCTTATTCAAGGTGCCTCTATAATTGAGTTCAGGTGACTGTGTAAAGGTTGCATGTACTCTATACTGTATATGATGAACTAATGGTAAAATCATAATAAAATCCACTCATATAAACACACCATTATTCATGTAGTGTAAGGTGTTTTTGAAATATTTGGTTAGATTCTCAAAGCTATTTACTCCAAATTGCAATTAGTGTTTCTTTTCTGTAATGAAAAAAAAAATTACAATTCTTAAAAAAAACAACATAATACTTACACTACAATCACTTCAATGAAATGGTTGAGATGTTTATTTCTGGTTTATTAACTTTATTGTTTGCATTTTTCTTTCATGAAGAAAATGTGCTGATATCGATTTGGAGAATCTAGCCCTATGATGTCATTTTGTAGCTGCAGGCATTTAGTTTGACAGTTAATAGTATGAATAGTGCATGTAATATATTTAACCCAAAACAAGACCTGCTTTTGCTTATAACAGTTATCTCTGTCTCCAGCAGCTGGATTTGACATGCAGGCAAGGCTTGCCAATTTAGTTAGAGAAAAATCCACAAAACCACCATACAATTCAGCAAAATTGCCAATAGTAGCCTAAAAAAAAGCCCATTGATCAAATGGACATGTAACTTAATCCATTTGAAAAGCGGTATATTTAAAATTACTGTCATCTGGGATCACTAGTTTTAAAACTGCATTTGCTGCATCATGAACCAAAAAAATGGTTTTAATTCTTAACTTCCATTGTCAATTGACTAGTCTACAGTAACGCACATTTATGTAGGAATACTAAAAGAAACTCATAAAATGTTATGACATATGTTTCTTTGTCTTCATTTCGTACAATTGTAAATGCTTCTTTTAGTATTACATATACAGTACCACCATGTTGTGGACTTATGGTATGTAACCTTTGAATAAATATGGATGATGGCGGGTTTTTTAAGACTGTTGGAACACCAGCATGAAACCGGTAAGTGTATGTTGCATTTACTGCAGAGTTCGAGTAAACAAGCAGTTGGAGGAATTACAGAAGAAATGTGTTTTAATGATGTTCATGGCAAAATAATCATTTTAAACTTGCTTTAAAGAAACTTAAAAGAGAAAGACGTGTTGTAGTACATCATCATTTCAAACTAAGGACCAGCTCATTCATTTTAGTGTTTTGTTTCTGTTTACAGCTGCAGAATGAGCTCGATCAGGAGTACCAAGATAAATTCAAGAGACTTCCCGTGGAAATCCAGGAGTTTGTACAAGAAGCCATGAAAGGGAAATTCACTGAAGAAGGAGACCACAGCACTGCATCTTCCTCCTTGGTGTCAGAAAGTGGAAAAACTAACCACAAGCCTCTACAGCCCGAGGATGATTTAGATGATGAAAATGCAGATAAAGTGTTTGATACTCCACTTTAGGCGGCTCTGCTGTGTTTTAGGTATATTTCTTTGTGCCAGGGTCAGCCACTCACACACCCTGCCCATACAGAGCAAGGGCTTGTATCTGTCAACTTCTAAATGCAGGAAACTACATTCTTGAATCGTTTCTTGGAAAGGAAGCATTTCTTTCGTGCTGTGGTCTGTTGTGATTGTAATGTATTTTTATTATGGGTCACAGTGCCAGTGTTTTGGACCTAAACACATGCTAACAGTTGTAATTACATAAGTAATCATTATAAAACACCTGGAATCTTTAATGGTGTTCTAAGGGTGAATCAAGGTTTATTGTATGTGATCATTTTCTTAAAGTGCCAGGCAAAACTAAACTTACAGACCATACATTGCATATACAAGCATGACTCTCAAGCCTTTCTTTAGTTATATTTAACACAGTTTACCAGAAGCATCTTCACTGTACATTTGCACTGAACTAATGGAGATTATTTGCTTTTGTCTGCAAGCACAGGTGACTTGCTGTTATGATTGTGTTCTCAATACATACAGGTAGGGATATCTCCTGAAATGTGTCTTGTTATTTGCTTTATACAATATTTAAGAGACTTGCAGACATGTTTTATTTTTTAGCAAAACCATTCTTTAGGAAAACATATTTTGCATAGTCATGCCAGTAATCTGTTTAATTGTGAACAGTTTGGTTCAGTTAATGAAAGAGTTACAGGGATGCATTATAATGTGGTATACTTATGTGTTACTGTACACTTGTAAAGGTTTTATATATAGTGGATACTGTGATGTTACATTAATATAGATGTAAATGTATTTCAGTTTGTTACATAAAAAAATACCTTCTAAATACTTGATTTTGAAACAGAAATCACATGTTGTACAACTACTTAAATTTTTCTTGCACAATTTCATCGCTTTGCATTGATAACAAACATTTCAGTGGTCCTGAAACAGGAATGAAGATGGTTTAACAGATTCCAGTGCTCTGTCAAAACATAAATATTCTAGTTTCACCTTGGTTAAGTGTACAAAACTGAATGTATCCCCAACCCCCACAGCTGAATAAAATACAAGTGGATGTTTCATATTAATATCATTAATGTTAATAGTGTGGCCATTTTTTTTTTCTGAAGACAAAAGCATTCTGAAGCTTGATTTTTAAAACACTATTCTGTCTAGAATGTTACAGTGAATGTTGTTGCTTTGTGTATTTTTTTAAATTTTAATTCCTCTGAAAATAGGTTTAATTTGCACTGGTTAAAAAAATCAATATGTAATGCTGTGTCTTGTAAACAGATATCTTAAAATAATATTATTTCGAATGTTCTGATTACAGCTTTGCAGGTATGGTCAATGGGTAATTTACTACAGAAATCACAATTTTTTTTTTTTTGCAGCTTTAGTAAATTCAGCTATTTTTCTATTTATGTTTTCTGATCTTTTTTTTTTTTTAACAAATTACAGTGTCACGTTCTGCCATTAATAAAACTAGTTCTTAGTGTTTTATTGCGTTTTGAGGTGTTTGTACCACTGCAGTTAAGAAAATATATTTTATTATTTTAATATTACTTGAATTATATTTAAAGAGTTTATTTAATTAAACAATAAGGGTCTTTATGGTGTGGAAGTCTTGTGCCTTTTATGTGTTTGCCTTGTTAGGTGTTGAATGTATGAAATGCAGTACTGTGTACATCTCTATTGTATTATAATAAGCTTTCTGTATTTACTGTAACTAGATTGTATGTGCACTTTTAATACCTTCCCACTACTGAGAGAAGCTTGAGGGCAGCAGTATTCTCAAAAGATTTATCTCATGAAATGCCGGACATTTTTGATCAATATATTTCACACGTTCCATTGACTATAATAAATGTATTATGAAATTAAAGGGACCTTGCTTGTGTTTCTTTGAAATGAATATTGTTCTTGTAAATTGTATGAAGATGTCTGTGAGTGTTGTCTTACTTTGTGATATGCCTTTCAAGCTCATAATATATCAGATATGAAGATGATATATATATATATATATATATATATATATATATATATATATATATATATATATATATATATATATAATTTGGTTCTTAACAATTATGGTTTGTTCAAAATGCATTATTAAGACGTTTTTGTAAAAATTCTATGCAATTTTGTGGCATGATGTTTCTTCCACTTGTATTTTTATGTGCTTTCATCATTATTCCAATAAAAAAAATCAATAAAAAAAGTTTAACCCACACTGTTGCCTGTTTTGAGTAAACCAAAACACTGCTCCTCAAAGACAAATGAGGAATACTAGACTGGCATCAACCTCAGTCTTGCTATTGTGAATATTATATATTATACTGTGTATTATCAACAGTCATTCATCATATAGTGGCTCAAACAAAATGTAACACACACAGCGAAACTCGTGTTTTGTCCTGGGTAGTGTTCCTTATTTTTCTTTCAATTACCCCTCAATGTTTTTAGAACATAAACAATGCACTACAATTATGGAGTGGGCACTTGACACACGTCATATTAAAAAAATCAGTAAAATTGAACGGCAATCACTAATCAAAACGTACAGAATTTACAGTTAAAATATCATTTGAAGCTAATTATAAAATAGCAATGTTAGTCATATACTGTACACTCCCTGCCACAGCTGTAAATACATGAAAAAGTAACTCACCATGTCTTAACATCCTCAGTCTGTGTGTGATGTGCTCTGTGTATATAAACAGGTTCCTTCTTGTATCTCCTGATATATTCTGATACACTCAATAACTTGTAGTAAAGGATGTTTTTAGTTTCATCATCATTTTATTATCTGTCCTCTAGATATACTGTACTGTATGTAAACAGTGTGACATACATACATATTGATATAAAAATAGGACACATTCTATAATTTACTAAAATTTAAAAACAAAAGACTCACAAGCAGTATTCAAGATTTTGACCCTTCTATATCTATTTAATAAACGTATGTGTTTTGTCAGAAAAACGCCTTCAGTTTTAGTGTGTATTTATAGGATGCCCAAACAGTTTGGTACATTGTATGTAAATATCTGAATACCATACCGAATACCACTTAGTCACTTAGTTATACCCTAAAATGAAGTGATACGGAAATAATCTGTTGTTACTTTCAGCTGAAGAAACACACGACATTGACACATGTTTATTTGTGAGCCAAACAGACATACCACCAGCAGGCAGTTTTATCATCTGTATGCGCTGGTATAATTCAGGAAGCAATACAGACATTGAAAGGAGCATTACAGTTTTTTTCCCACATACTGTACTTTAAAAAAAGCATGTGTAACTTACTCTGTTTTGCTGCAATTGTGATTGTGTACTGTACTAGAGCTGACAATATCTCTAAATGCTAAAAGGTTGGGTTTGGCCAGATGTCCCCTCTCACTCACTGAGAGAACCTCCCATGTGTAGGTAAAGGAAGCGCAGCTTGCATAAAGTTCGAGGAAGTGCGACTCACTAACCCCCCAAAATAATGGACCCCCGGCTCCCCGCTAAAGAGTCCTACGAGTGCAGACAAACAAAAGAACCACCAATGCATATGCAAACAAAAAAAAGAAAGAAAACATGTTACAGAATAAAGAAGGTTAGTAATTGGATCCTTACTGACTATGTGAAGACCCTCCACTCAGTGGAAAGGGAAAAAAAAACTTTCTTTTCAGGGGGAAACCTTTGGTGGCCCTGGCGGAACAGTCGTCCCTACTCCAGACATACTAGCAATAGACCGATATGCAGAAGATATCTCAGATGGGGAAGAACGTATGTATGATTCAACTGCTGATGAGGTCCAGCGCACCATATTTTTAATTAGATGCTGGTCAATCTTTGCTATTGCTGCTGATGTGGCTGACCCGATTCTGAATGAATGAGGAGTATAGAATTGAGGGGAAAGTCCTGCTCTGGAAACCAATCAAGACAGATGAGATGTGAACCAATATCTGGATATAACAATCTGGCTTGAATCAACGAATAGTGGGTCAGAATTTGAAATAGGTTTGCGTTCTGTGATATATTTCTGCATGGAAGCATAAGGGGAAGAGGAGTGTCAATTTTTGATAGCTGAATAAATTGACCTTGCCGAAGCTGATCCGTTTTGGAAATGCGCAAGAAGAGGATAAAGTGAGAATCTAGGATGGGCGTGAGATCACTGCAGTGAATACCCAGCATAGGAAAGCTGGCAATAGAAGTAACTGTATATTCTGAGCATCTTAAAAAAACTAAAAATGCAGTTAGACATATAGTTTCCATTGTTAGGTCATCAAATGTAAATAGGTGGTCCAGCCAGTGGAATAAGAGGATCTGGTGGAAGGAGCGAGTGCTGCAGCCATGTATGCTTGCGCTGTATTGAGTAGTCCGCTGATAGTTGGATTTAGTTGAAAATGAAGGACCAAACGGTGAAATCTGGAAATCTTCAATTATGCTGTGCCAGATCTGTGGAGATATTGAGTGACGGCGGGCAGTGGTTGAGGCGACAGAACCATATGCTGTTGCAGATGGAAGGTTGTAGACCAGAGGCTCTATTTACCAGAATATAACCAGAAGTGACGGTAGCTGTTGCGGTGGCTGTGTTTATGGTAGGAATGTAGGAACATATTGAAACTGTGGAACTTTGCTTCTCTTGCTCGATTTGGACACCCGTTTATCCAAATTGCTAAGTTTGGTGTTGACTGAGGATAAGGTATCCGCAAATGGTTGCATGAATGCTTTTATTTCGTTAAAAATGTGAGAGTGTTCCTGTTGAGTTTCGCTGGCTGGAGTGGCTGCTTGCTGGTGTGATGACGTGCTGGTAGCAGGGGTAGCTTCCTCTGAGATGGTCTGCCTGCTGTCTGACCTGGGCCGCTGAACAGCTGAGTGCAGCTGGGGAGTTTTCTTGGGTGGAAAAATAGGTTCTGCTGAGATGGATTCACAATAGAAGATGAAAAGGGATTCTTGATTGCTCCCTGCTGGGATTTCGCTGCTGTTTTTGAGTCTTTGTGATCTTGTTGAAAGTCCAGTCCTTAAAGTACAGGCGCTCAGGAGAGATATCCTGAGCTCGGAGCCGCTTGGACCGGTGAGGATTAACTCCTAGAACAGCAGGTAGTGGTATGGTATCCTGCTCGGGGGGCACTTGTTCGGATGTTGCAGAGATGCCTGATAGAGGGAAGGGTGGTAGGGTGATCGGTTCTTGGATTGACACTGTCAGAGAATGCTCTGATACGGGCATGAAGTTATCCTCGAAACCTTCCGAATCCGAGGAAGAGATGTGCGGTAAGTACCCCATACTTGATTGTTCTTTAACTTTACGCTAAATGAAATTAGCTGGGGTCTTGCAATCCGCTTAGGTTCAGAACCAAATCGGAAAAAAAATGCAAGATGGAAGTATAGGGTGTGACTAATGGTTTAAATAGGAAGTAGATTTGATTGATGATAGGAGATCAAAGGATAGGGAGGAGTCTAGCTCCTGCCCTCGATCCAGACTTAATAGGTTAACATAGGAAATGATCAATCCATTGTGAACCTGATTTGTACACTGAAGCCTTCCATGACTGCCTTGAATACAAGATGTGACTTCTCAAAGCAAGGCATCCTTGTCAGCAGAAATGTAAACACATGCATAAAAAAGGGATACATACTAGGCTTTTATATGCCAGAAGTTGGGATAGACTTGAGCTGCCAACTGGCTGTGGTTCACACCCCTCTTGCAACTTAGTTTTAACTGTGGTCAGAAACAGACTATCAAAGATGATGGTGGCTTGCCAGTCTGAATCATAACAGAAGGGCAAAGAGAGAGAAAGCAAAAACAGCAGAAGGGATGAGGAACTATTGCAACTTGCCAGGAAACACAAGCTGTTGTGTCTAGAGTTTATCCGGCAGCCAAGACTACTGATACTTACACCATATGTAACATGAGTGAAGAATAATGGCAAATAGTCTACCAAGTATGACTGTAGTGCAGGCACATCCAAGGAAGGTTTGTCTAAAAAAAATGTAAAACAAAATAAACTTTTGGACATAATGTACTATAATAACACACAATAAAAAGGTCACTCTTTGGTTTTGGATTTCAGACATACAATATTAAGCGATAAAAAGGAGCCTAATATATAACATATGCAAAAAAAAAATCTAGTGCAAAATGGCCAGTGGCTTATACAGACTTGGTAAAAAAATCTACCTTGTATGCTATATATATGATTTTCATGTTACATATGCTGGCAGAAAACACCTTATTCTAGTCTTATGCACATTTCATAATGACGAAAGATTTCAAAAGAAAAAATTGGGGTTGCAGAAAAGTTTACTTGAGCCAATCGAACCTACCCAGCTACTATGTTTTCCCATATAAATTCAGAGGTGATGTAATAACTTAATGCCTGGGTTAAGACAACAAATGATACAAAAGATTACACTTTACCCTTTCGTTTCACGCTTCTTTGATATCATTTCTATTTCTCAAATTAAATATGTTGTATAGTAACTTGCACTAAATAGCTGTAATTATTTTAACTGAAAATTAGCAGAGCTATAAAATTGTCTAACAACAATAAATCCTACTTGTTAAACAAACTATTTATAGCACTGTAGAGAAAAAAAAACTTATAGGTAATTTTTAAAATCTGCTTGCTGGGTGAATCAGATACAGTAAGTGGTAGGTTTTCCAACAAACACATTTTTTATCTGCAGTAATACAGGTTTGTTGTGGGGGGCCTGTTAAACTAGCCACTAGAGGGTGGTGCTATATACCTTAAACCTGTTTAAATCTCACAAGAAGTGCAAAGCCTATACTCTTTCATCATTTAAGTGACCGACTATTGGTCAATTTCACTTCAAACAGAGGTGAGACTTGAATTATCGACATTACAGTTGATCAGATAACATTTCCAGAAAGAAACTTCACAACAAATTTAAAAAAATGTATTGAGATATACAGCATATATAAAGAATAGAGATACTAATGAAAGCCTGCATTTGACACTGGAGCATGTTATTTTGTCTTTTTTTTTTTTTTTTAGCTATTTCCAAAACATGCATCTTTTATTCTTCTTTGGAGCTTGATTAAAAGGCTGTTGTCCAAATTATGTTACGTTCAGGTTAGCTGCATATAAAAAATGAAGGTGAAACTTTATGGAACATTATAAATTGTTATGGAAATGCTCAAAATAACCTTCAGTTTTAACAGGACTAAAAATTGACAAGTGCCTTAGAGAGAATCGCATGCTTTACCCTCTTCTTTTTTCAGAACCACAGGTTCTCCTCAAGCGTTGGAAGCGTAGGAAATTAATTAGTTAGGTAACTCATTGCAAAAATAAGGAGATAGGCTCAGCCGTAGGCAGGTTTGAGATTTGTAGTGTTCCTTTTATACCTGTATGACCACATGTGGTGATGCACAGATTAAAAACCCTATAGAAAACATGCCTGAAAGTGCACAGACTGGTGTCATTGTTGCTTTGTAAAGACATATTATGACATGCTTTTCACAGCAACAGTATAGCTAATGTACCATTTTGAAAGGCACAGCAAAAGTAATACAACAAGCTAATCTTAACATATATTATTCACTTGGAGTTTTAAAAGTACATATTGTGCCAAACAAACAAAGCATTGATTCTGATAAGGAAAAAGATCTGTGGTACTCACTTGTGACTCTTTAAGTACATTTCAGTGCAGAAACTTGTTACAACCAGGTCCTTAATTACTTAAATGCATACCTATGTTTAATTAAACTATTGACCTAGCTGGAACAAGACTTTGGACCGCTCAGATCAATAATTAACACTAGAACGATCGCGTTTATACGCAATACCTAGAACAACCATGAGCGGTCAATTTGAATGACATATTAAAAACAACATAAATCTTAAAATGAAAGGACAAACAATTGAATATAAGTCATAGTTTTATTCAGGAACGTCATATAAAGCATCTACACAACCGAAACATTGTAAATCAATGGACATTTGAACAGAAATGTGTTTATATACAGACATATTACATAACGTGCAACCTCAAAAAACGGTAAAAAATGTAATAAACAAATATTTGAAAATAAATACAAAACTGTACATACAAAACTGTACAACTGAAATGATGTAAATAAGTATTAAAAAATTTAAATAAATGGGTTTATATTGCCTATATAACAAAGCGCATTTACGCAACCGAAGCTATGTGTTTATACACAAATATACTATAATCGAAATGACATGAATAAATAAACATTTGAACAGAATCGGCTTCACTTACAATCGTTTACAAAGTCTAAGGGCTGGCACAAATCACACTGATCCTGCGCTTTTCAACATATGCAATGCACTTACCGTAGGCTGTCTATGTGCATTTGGTACAGCTATCAACAGTAACCCAGGCTTCTGGCACCACATGCTCCACGGGCATATACTAGTGCAATGAAAGCTTCTAATTCCTCCAAGGGCATTGACCAGGGATCATCTTATAGTTGTCGGTGGGCTTCTGCTTCAGTGCAACGTTGTATGTGGTGAAGCGTATGCATGTCAATCAATAGGGAAAAGCATAATGTGCTCTCATCAATGTTGCATTTTGCATATGCTGTGGGCCCTGGAACTTCCCTCAAATTATTATGTTCACCCCTTTTACCTACAGCTTCAACACCAGGATTTATAGTGTTCCAAACAGTGCCATCATTACCAGCCTCTTGAGTGCCAGGTGGTGCTGGCGCTACCGCTGGAGAAGCGACTGACTCAGGTGAAGTAGTGGCTGCATCAGGTGCAGGGGTTATGCAGGTGAAGTGGCTGGCATCCTTGCAGGGAATGCCACAGGATTGCTTCTTCTCCCACGGGATCTCCTGCACCCTCTTCGCGCACTCGGTGCTGGCACTTCGCTGGCATCCTCCTCACTGTCACTGCTGCTGGAAGATTCATCTTCGCAAACCCAGTCTGCTTCAGAGCCAGATTCATCATTGTCCGTCTCTGCTGCATCAGAATTGTTGTTTGGTAAACTTTGCACTAATTCCAAACACTGCTTTGCTGTCCTGCGTCTTCCGCAATCCATTTTCAATGTGGATTGGGTAACAATGAACTTCTTTGAAAAACAAGTGACTATATATTAACCAAAGTGCATCTAAAACATAGATCAGAGGAGACAGCCGGGCCCCATGAGCTGTCAATGCTGATTGATGGGCTATCAGGAGGCTCATTGAAACAATAGAAATGTCACTTGAGGAATGCAGACTAATATAATCAAACTTCAGTACATGGCGGCAAGTCCCGACTGATAAATACAAATAATACCGCAACATTTCATTGTCATAATATGTTTTTCAATTTGATCTCTCCTGGTCGGAATAGGTATGACGGTATTTTATCTCCCTAATTTTTGCAGCTACGCGATTCTTTCTTTGTCAGGGTAATTAGTACATATATTTAGGAAAAGGCAGGAAAGGAAAGGAAAGGATAATATCCAAAGCATAAGTATGAGTACTTGGCTCAGGAAAAAAATGTACAGCCTTATAAGCCTTGACCTAAATCTAATAGAAAAACCTTGAGACTATATGAAAGTGCCAAAGAACTAGAGAGATTAACAAATGAATTACCCAAGTGTGGACATCCCATCAGATTTATTAAAAAAAAAAAACAACCTTGAGCAATCAAAGACATGAGAAAAAATGGGCAGCTTGCTAAATAATGGAAAAATAAATGCACATTTTTTATTAGAACTCAATATCAGCCATGTACCTCTGGGGTTTCGCTACTCTCACAATAATTGTAGACAGAAACAACACCAAAATGTAGTTCTGAATGCTAAGTTGGCTTATGGTTAGAGTTCTATGAAATATCTTAGTCTCCAACTATTTTGAAATCTGGGTTGTGTGTTCATAGCCAGCTGAACTGAGTCATGCACTGGAGTTGGATCACTGCATTCATTTACTGTATAGTACACAATTAAAATCAATTTTCCATCACCTATCTGGTAGATACATTAGATATATTGTGACACAGTGTGGGGAAAGAGGGGAGGTATATAGGTCAGAGAATAAAGAACAGCCTATATCCTTTCTAGCTGGTGGCAAAGAAAAATGTAGTCCTAGGTTTTAAAAAGGGAAGCTGGGACTACATTTCCCAGCAGACATTGGGGCATCGTACAGATTAGCTGGGAGTAAGACTCACCTGAGCTTAATTAAGACAGTTATTTAAACAGGTTAATAGAGGGTGTGTAATCCTGTTGATAGACCTGAACTAAACTGACAAGGTAATTCAGCATTTTTGTGGCTGATATTATTATGGTTATTGTGAATAAGTGGTTTATCGGTAAACTGCTTAGCTCTCCGATTATTAGTTAGAGCTGTCTAAAGTTTAGGTAGTGTTTAGTTTGTGTTGCACACGGCGACCCTCGGTGAAGAGACGCCGATGAAAAATAAATATACCCGGTACAGGTATCAACCTGGTCTTTGACACAAGTGGTCTTTGACACTAGAAGACAGTGATAAAGGTCCCGACAGTGCAAAGCAATTCCCCACTTTGTCACAATATACAGTCAGTACTCACATAACCGACCCTATAAAATTTTGACTTCAGTGATGATTAAACAAGTGTGATGCATATCTGATTATTTAAATTTTGTCCGTTTTTCAGGGAACACAAAAAATATGCGTCAAAAATACATAGTTGAAAGGACTGTGTTTTAAAATAAGTAGTTTTTCATTTAGATGTACTGTAGTTGGTTTTGTTGGTACAGCACTATATTTTCAACAGAAATAGTATTTTAATTCAGAGCGACATGATTCTGAAAATATCACTTCCAAAAGAGACGACACCTGGTCTGTAATACAGTACATATTTAAGGTGACCAGACGTCCCGTTTTGGATCGCTGTTCCCAGTGTCCCCAGAAACTTTCTTGGGATGCTCATTTTGTCCCGTTTTTTTTTCCCCAGAGCATTGGTAACAGAATATTGTGTTTTATTACAGTACAATGACACTTGATGTGACTAAAGGGGAGGTTGAATGGCCAGTAGCATTAAAAAGCGGCTGTACAGCGGCGTGCAAATCTGGAGAATTACTGAACAGTCAACGATCATATTTGCAACCAATCACACAGAATTATTTATGAACTAGTTTTTTTCACATTGAAATTCATAAAGATATTTTAAAAGTTTCAGAATTTTTTTTATTTCTTTATTTATACATGTTGTTTTTAGCAATAATGAAATACAATAGTTTCAGGTCTCCTGGTGCCCATTTAATTTCTTTAAAACAATTATTTACATTGAGAGTGTCATGCCCTGGCTTTTATGAATGGTGATTGCGTGAGCACTGATGATTGGAAACTGCTCTCGAACAATGTAGGCCCTGTCCATATCCCCTCCTGGACTACATTTTCTTCTCCTCCATCCCCTAGTCTGCCACAATATGTTCATAGAGCAGTAGCACAGGTTTTTAGCTGGTCAAGCTGGTTCAAGTCAATACTGGCTGAAGAGTTTATGTAAACCGGTGTTGAGGATTTATTTAATTAAAAACAGTGTTTCAGGATTTGCACATTAAGGGATACTGAAACAACCGCTCTGTCTCAGGGTTCTATTTATTGTCGCTGAGCGTTAATGAGCTAGGTAATCAAATGATGAGTGATGTCAAATGAGTGACTCAGTGCTTAATCTGTGTTTATCTTTGCACATAGAGCCCTATATAAGTCAAGTTGTGAGACAAAACTTAAAAACTTATTGTATATCTGACTCTAGCCTGGAGTTGGTGTCATCAACTATATGTGTATAGCCTGTAGGCTGATTTTACAACCTGCTGAATGTAACTTGCATAGAAAATCAGCTAGTCAATACCACACTACCACAGAAATAAATATCGCCTTCAGTAATGAGGGGAAATCTGTGCTGACTATTTGGCACATGCGCGGTACTGCAGGAAGGGGGCAGCAGCCTCGTAGATACGTCTGTCAGTCATGGCAGTGACACGGAGAGGTGGGGAAGAGGGTGTGTTGGCTTTCCCTCTCTCTGAGTGGCTGAGGCGGGCCTTGGGGGATTGCTCGGCCCACAAATACTGCGCTGGGTTATGCATTCGGGTGGCCGTGACTGGAAACACAGAGACGCTGGCTGAGAAGGCCAGTGGTTGGAGCGAGCGACCAAAACAGGCAAGCAGGGCTGAGGAAAACAGCCAGCAATAAATAAACAATTTATTAAAATCTATTGTTACGTTCCCGAGGGGA
Organism: Acipenser oxyrinchus oxyrinchus; assembly: GCA_030684275.1. Classification (NCBI taxonomy): domain Eukaryota; kingdom Metazoa; phylum Chordata; class Actinopteri; order Acipenseriformes; family Acipenseridae; genus Acipenser; species Acipenser oxyrinchus. The sequence continues at coordinate 45,919,825 of CM060251.1, forward strand.
CGTGTGTAGTGATAGGGGAACCTTGGCCACCCCAGTGTATAGTGCATAACAGCGTAGGACAGAGATCCCGAGCTGACCGGCTTAGCGGCAGTGGGGGCACTGAGTAAGCAGCACCTTTATTTTGTAGTTTTATTACTGTGTTTTATTTTCCCTTTTCATTTTGCCTTTTGTTTTCATTATTATTTTGAGCACCTGTGAGTGCGCCAGCTTTTAACTATTTACCGGTATTGGTATTCCTGTGGTCCTGTTTACTGTTGTCGGTACTCAGGCCATGGACAACAGCGCCCTCTGCGGGCAATAAGAAAAACATCTAAAACAATAAAACTGGGCACCAGTGCAGTGTTTTCAATTATTATTATTATTATTATTATTATTATTATTATTATTATTATTATTTATTTCTTAGCAGACGCCCTTATCCAGGGCGACTTACAATCGTAAGCAAATACATTTCAAGTGTTACAGTACAAGTAATAAAACAATAAGAGCAAGATAAATACAATGACTAGTTCAAGCAAGTACAAGTGAAAAAATACAATTCAATAATACAGCAGATAAAAGTGACAGTGATAGTTACATCAAGATATGATTGAATACCAGATACTACAGATTAAACACTTGGCAGATTACAGTACTCAAGTACAGGATTAAATGCAGTAAAATAGGGGGCAGAAGAGAGTAAGTAAAGCACATTTAAGGAAGAGTGAAAGTGTCCCAGGGGAGAAACAGAGGAGTTCTACAGGTGCTGTCTGAAGAGGTGAGTCTTAAGGAGGCGCCAGAATGTGGTCAGGGACTGGGCGGTCCTGACATCTGTAGGTAAGTCATTCCACCACTGTGGAGCAAGGGTGGAGAAGGAGCGGGCTCTGGAGGCAGGGGAGCGTAGAGGAGGTAGAGCCAGTCTTCTAGTGCAGGCGGAGCGGAGAGGTCGAATGGGGGTGTAGGGAGAGATGAGGGTCTGGAGGTAGCTGGGTGCAGTCTGGTCAAGGCATCTGTAGGGTAGTACAAGAGTCTTGAACTGGATGCGAGCAGTGATCGGTAGCCATTGGAGTGAGCGGAGTAGTGGAGTTGCGTGGGAGAAGCGAGGCAGAGAGAACACCAGGCGGGCAGCGGAGTTCTGGATGAGCTGGAGTGGACGGGTGGCGGACGCAGGGAGGCCAGCCAGGAGGGAGTTGCAGTAGTCTAGGCGGGAGAGTACCAAGGCCTGGATCAGGAGCTGGGTGGCGTAGTTGGTGAGGAAGGGTCGGATTCTTCGGATGTTGCTCAGGAAGAATCGGCAAGTGCGTGCCAGAGTGGAGATGTGCTCGGAATAAGAGAGGCAGGGGTCCAGGGTGACTCTGAGGTTCTTAGCGGAGGAAGAGGGAGAGAGTGTGGTAGATTCCAGAGGAAAAGAGATAGAGAGATCAGAGAAGGGGGAGGAGGAGGGAAAGAAAAGGAGGTCAGATTTAGAGAGGTTGAATTTGAGGTGATGCGAGTGCATCCAGGAGGAAATAGCAGACAGACAGGTAGAGATACGGGAGGAGATGGTGGAGTCAGAGGTGGGGAAGGAGAGGAAAATCTGAGCATCATCAGCATAGAAATGGTATGAGAAACCATAGGATGCGATGAGGGGGCCCAGGGAGCGGGTGTAGAGAGAGAACAGGAGAGGACCCAAGACTGACCCTTGGGGGACTCCTGTTAAGAGAGGGTGAGGTGTGGAGGTTGCTCCACGCCAGGTTACCTGGTAAGTGCGGTTGGAGAGGTAGGAGGAGAACCAGGCCAGAGCAGTGCCAGAGATCCCCAGGTCAGCAAGAGATGATAGTAGAATAGAGTGATCAACAGTGTCAAAGGCAGCAGAGAGGTCGAGGAGAATTAGGACAGAGGACAGAGAGGCAGCTCGGGCAGACTTAAGTGAGTTGGTGACGTGGAGTGAGCAGAGCGGAAGCCAGATTGGAGAGGGTCGAGCAGAGAGTGGTTGGACAGGAAAGCAGAGAGCTGGCGGTGTACAGTCCGCTCGAGGGTTTTGGAGAGGAAGGGTAGGAGGGAGACAGGACGGTAGCTCTGGAGGGAGGTGGGGTCGAGGGTAGGTTTTTTGAGGATGGGCGTGATAGAGGCTTTTTGAAGGCAGAGGGAAAGAGACCAGAAAGTAGAGAGGTGTTGAGAAGGGAGGAGATGAAGGGAAGTAGAGCAGGAGCAGCAGCTTGAAAGAGGTGAGTGGGGAGGGGGTCCAGGGCACACGTGGTGGGTTTGTGACCCTGGAGCAGGGAGGAGAGGTCAGAGTCTGAGAGGGGCAAGAAGGTGGAGAAGGAGGGTGAGTTAGTAGGGGATGCAGTGGGTGTAGGGGTTGGAGCAGGAGAGGGAGAGGTGTTAAAGAGTTTGCGGATATCTGAGATTTTAGAAGAGAAGAAGGAGGCAAAGTCATCAGGGGAGATAGAGGAGGGAGGAGGAGGGGGGAGGGTTTAGGAGGGAGGAGAAGGTAGAGAATAGTTTACGTGGGTTGTTAGTGGAGGCTTGGATTACAGATTGGAAATAAGTACATTTAGCAGAGGAGAGAGTAGAGGAGAAGGAGGAGAGGAGAGTGCAGTAAAGGTCTAGGGCAGCAGGGAGTTTGGTTCTCTTCCATTTCTTTTCAGCAGATCGCAGTGTGATTCTTGCTGAGCGGAGCGCAGAAGAGAGCCAGGGATGGGGAGGGGAGGGGCGAGCAGGTCGGGAGGTGAGGGGACAGAGGGAGTCAAGGGAGGAGGTGAAGGAGGAGAAGAGGGTGGAGGTAGCAGAGTCTACGGAGATTTGTGAAAAGGAGTCGATAGGACAGAGGGGGAGAGAGAGCGGAGGTTACAGCGAGAGGTGACAGTGGGGGTAGGAGGAGCAGCGAGAGGGGGGAGAGACAGAGAAAAAGAGATGAAATAGTTATCGAAGAGGTCCAGGGGGGTGACAGAGAGGGTGGAGGGGCAGCAGGCCCTGGAGAAGGTGAGGTCCAGTTGACGGCCAGCTTTGTGGGTAGGAGGGGATGGAGAGAGACAGAAGTCGAAGGAGTGAAGGAGAGGGAGGAATCCAGCAGAGTGGCTGGGGTTGGAGAGATGGATGTTGAAGTCACCTAACAGGACAGTTGGGGTAGACAGAGAGGGGAGGGAGGAGAGTAGATAGTCGAGTTCATCCAGAAAGTGAGCGAGAGGCCCAGGGGGGCGGTACAGTACAATGAGCAGGAGTTGACAGGGAGAGGTTACTTGGACTGCATGAAATTCAAAGGTATTGACAGAGAGTGAGGAGAGATCGGAGGGGACAGAAAAGAGTAAGGAGGGAGAGAGGAGAAGACCAGTCCCACCTCCCCGTCCAGTGAGACGCGGGGTATAGGACAGGACATAGAGAGAGGACAGGGCAGCAGGAGTGACAGTGTTATCAGGGGACAGCCAGGTTTCAGTGAGAGCAAGGAAATCGAGAGAGAGGTGGGAGGCAAAGGCAGAGATAAAACTTCTGCCTCCTGTGTGTGTCAGTGAATTGCCCACCACCCTTCCACACCTTCATAAAAAGTTGTTGTTGTTTCATTTGTGCCATAAAGTGTCTTTTGATATTTAATAAAGCCTTACCCACCAATATGGTACCTTAACTTGCTGTGATATAACCCCATTCCAATAAACTGAAAACAAATGACTGCCATTACCCAGTACATCTCTTCAGCAGCCACTCAGCATTTGATTTCAGAATAATTAATTTACGTGATATGTTTTGTCACACTTATTTTATGAAATATTTTATTACAGATCATACTTAACTAAATTAATATTTCTCTTTGTCTTTATGTCTCATTTTTTTCAGTGCTGTGATATTCTTTATACAGCGGCAAAATAAATTCAGATACTTGCATTTTTATGTTCATCACTTTTGTGTTTAATCTCGTTTTGGTACTGTAGACTGAAATATTTTAGTTATTTATAATAACTGGTGAGAATTTTTTTCAATAGGCTCATCCAGTTGATATTTCACACGCTCATTAACCTCTTATCCCTAACATTGTTTCCATCATAAAATGAAACACTTTTCTGCTGTTTTCCAACAGGTGGAATGGGTGCAATTTACAGTACATAAAGGTGTCGGAAAAACTATTCAGTATTTAAATGAGAAACCTATGAAAATGACGTCATTTCAGTATCAATGGACAGGTGGGATTGAAAGGTAGCAAAGGCGGAGAAAAACAAAACAAACGTGTGTTTCACGAGATACGTAGGAGGAAGAGATACATTTCACAGAACATAATAATAAAGCAAGTACATCAGGACAAAGAAAAAAAGAAAAAAGAAAAGGTAGAGAACTCATTTTAATTAATTTTGTAAATGTATGTGCTGTTATTGTTAACAACAACAACAATAATAATAATGCATTAATTCAATTATAGTTTTATGAACCCAGTTGCAGTATATGCAAATTAGTAACACTTTGATGATACAACCGTGGGGTATACCTTCGGCATCATCTGAGATTCCATACTGTTATTTATTTTAGCATGGAGCCTGTTTAAAATATGTTTCCACCCAGGAGCACCCCCAGAAATCTTTCACATCGTATGCACAATTGAACCTCACCAACATCCCTTCTCATGCCAACAACGACGCTGCATCACCATGCTGTAAACTATTTGACAGTGACCAATCAGAGTGCTACATTTTTGTTCTTTCCTTGAGTTTCACGGCACCTGTCACATTATACTAACTTTTTCATACTAACTTTTGTACTTTAGAACATTGATTAAAAATTCATTTGATGCCTATGATTAATACGTTTTTGTGACTGATTTGAAGCTAATAGTTTCTTTCAATATTAACTAAATCAAGTTATTAATCAAATTGATTAATCTTGTTACATTATTGAATTCTTAAAATGTGTGGATATACTGTTGCTTGATTAATTACTGTCTTGTTCACAGAAAAAAAAACGTTTTTTGACCTATACAAATGGTGTTGCTGATATATTTAAGGTTTTCTTTAGGTCAAATGCTGCAGCTAAACCTTTCAGGTTATCATATCACACACTGCCCCATGCATTATTCTCTATATAAGCTTTGTTCTGTGACTGTGAGCTTAGTTCACTGCACAATTAGGCGTATTTAAGAAAAGTTAAGATATTTTTAAAAAGAAGATATTTTTTTAAAGAAACTTGTGAGGCTACAAAAAATATTAACAGTTATTTGGCTTGTAAATTGAGTATAGTCCTTTGTATGTATTTATTCATTTGACTGTTTCTTTGTATTTCTAGTGTACAACAAAATTAATATGCCACCGTAGCCCCTAACTCACTTTAGGAAGTAACTCAACCATATACCTTGACAACAGAGGCTCATCAGTGAGAATAAGGGTGACGAGAAACAATTAATGCTGCAATAGATGACCAATACACAGAAAAACATTGTTTATGAACTGTAGTATAGTATGCAACATTCTTGGTAATATGTTTTATTCAGTTCTTCAAAAACATAACGAAAAAAGGTTAAACAACACAGCTGGTTTTACTGGGGGTAAGAGGTAGCCTCTGGGAAAATCCATTCATTTCACGTCAATGGGTAACTCAGGCTGCAGAGGCTCAATATTTATTAATATTGCACGGTAGTTTCTAACCCATGTTTTTTATTATTATTATTATTAATTTATTTTACTAAAATAGCATAGCAATATTGAACCCCTTAAGGTACACAAGGAATTGAACGGTTGTTCAAACAGTTTCTTCTTAAAATAAATTTGAGAGTGACTCAAGTATCACAAGGCAACTGCCAATTTGGATGACCAGATCCAACCTGTCATTAATTTTTAAACCTAGGTATTCAGTAAGAAAACAATAAATTAGTGCCCCAACATTACATTAAAGTCAATAAAGACATTAAAGTAGGGCTATCTTTTTTCCCTTTGTAGACAAATGTTTCAGCTAGTAAAAAAAAAACCAAAAAAAAACGTTTGTCTACTTGTCTTAGTTATAGTACCTTGATAACTTCAGTACCTTTAAGTTATTGGGCATTGTAAACCATACAAATGTCTGATTTGAATGATGCCTCACTGGTGTCCAGCTCCTTCATTCCACTTGTCAATCTTAACTTGTCCCCTGCCAAACCCAGACAATGGAAGTTATCAAGATAGCAAACCCTGGAAGCTCGGCCAAGCCTAGGAATTCTCCACCTGTACTCATCAGTCACCTGATGATTATAGGTCCATAAATAGCCCCTGTCGACTTTCCAGTCCAAATAGTATTTAATCACTTATATACAGTAGTTACAACCTTGTAGTGTTTTTGCATTCAGTGATAAGCACCCAGTATAACATTTGATTCAAGGGAAAAACTTGCAAGCTCCTGCTATTCCACAAGAGAAGCCTGTTATAATTGTCAACTGGCCTCTTGATCAGATATGAGATTTTTTAAAGTTCTGCAGTTCAGCCCTCCAGGTAAGACTAAAGTTATATGATATTTATGAAATCCTAAAATGTAATGCTTCTCTATAATGTATGAAAGACCCAGATCTCATAAATTAATGTTGAGTTAAACAACAGTTTTAAGTGAGTGTTTGAAAGTGCTAGAGATATTACAAAACAAGTAGATGAAATAGCACTGCACTGCAATTTATCACAAGGCTAAGCTCTGGGTGAATGACATATTGTTTCGTTTCCTTACAATTAGGAATGAGGAAACTCTGGGGATTATAGGAACACTAGTACATGAATTCAACACAACCCTCTGACAGATATCGGTGTTGAGGCATAAGGTTATTGTAGTTTATTTGTTAGAATCGTTGCTTGCTTAGGTAACCAGGTTGCACTTAAATTACAAATTTAAAAAAAAGTAATTGAGTGATCCAAACTGTGTTGGGGTGTGTTGAATTGTGAGGTTGATGCTAATTTAGTGTTAAATATACGGCTCCAGGCCTACAGGATAGTATAAATTGGCAATCAGTGTCTTAGAACGCCAGCCGTTCTAAGCGCCAGCCAGTCTAAGGGCCACAAGTCCAAGGGCAGTCTGAGCTGTGGCAGTCAGAACAAGGACCTTTTCCAAATCTCTCTCACTGGCTACTAGAGGCCTCACTCCAACTCTTAACATTAGCTATATTTAAGAAACATAATTAAGATGGTGTTTTAATTGGGTGATCCACTGTTGTGATTAGTACCAGGTGAGTGTTGTTAAATTGAATATAAGTTGATTTGCAATGATTGTTTTCCACACAGCTTTTATAGTTGTGTGATCCCATTGAAGTGCATTGAAACTATTGTATTGCTTAAGTATTGTCTTAGCGCACTTTAGCTGCTGTTACCTAGTTCCCTTGCAAAGTGAGGGTGCGAGAAGAGGCTGTTGGAGAAAATCCGAACCTAGCAGCACTCTGGAAGACGCCAACTACTAGACAGATCTGTACCCTCCCACTACTACTGTACATCTCTGTCTCACCTGTCCTGCTATGACTGTCTCTCACATCCCTGTCATTCTGTCCTCTCTCCACCGCTGCTCTCCTAACCCCTCTAACCTCATCCCTCCTCCTCTCCCCCCCTCCCACTCTCTCCCCTTCTGCACTCTCTCTGGTGCCCTCTGGAACTGTCACTCTTCTGCTAACAAAGCTGATTTCATCTCTGCCTTTGCCTCCCACCTCTCTCTTGATTTCCTTGCTTTCACTGAAACCTGGCTCTCTCCTGATAACACTGTAAATCCTGCGCCCTGTCCTCTCGCTACGTCCTGTCCCATACTCTGCGTTTCACTGGACGGGGAGGCAGGACTGGTCTTCTCCTCTCTCCCTCCTTACTCTTTTCTGTCCCCTCTGACCTCTCCTCACTCTCTGTTAATACCTTTGAATTTTACACAGTCCAATTAACCTCTCCCTGTCAACTTCTAACCTCTCCCTGTACCGTCCCCCTGGACCTCTTACTCACTTTCTCGATGAACTCGACTCTCCTCTCCTCCCTCCCCTCTGTGTCTACCCCAACTGTCCTGTTAGGTGATTTCAATATCCATCTCTCCAACCCCAGCCACTCTGCCAAATTCCTTCCTCTCCTTCAACTTCTCTCCCTCCATCCCCATCTACCCACAATGCTGGCCGTCAACTGGACCTCACCTTCTCCAGGGCCTGCTGCCCCTCCACCCTCTCTGTCACCCCTCTGGACATCTCTGATTACTATTTCATCTCTTTTTCTCTGTCTCTCTCCTCTCTCCCTACTCCACCTACACCCACTGTCACCTCCCGCCGTAATCTCCGATCTCTCTCCCCCTCTGTCCTTGCCTCCACTTGCCTCTCCCTCTTACCCTTCCTCTCTAAAACCCTCGAGCGGGCATTCCACCGCCAGCTCTCCTCTTTCCTGTCTAAGCACTCTCTGCTCGACCCTCTCCAATCTGGTTTCCGCTCTGCTCACTCCACTGAAACTGCTCTCCTGTCTGTCAGTAACTCGCTAAACTGCCCGTGCTGCCTCCCTCTCCTCTGTCCTGATTCTCTCGATCACTCTATTCTCCTATCCTCTCTCACTGACCTGGGGATCTCTGGCACTGCTCTGGCCTGGTTCTCCTCCTACTTCTCCGACCGCACCTACCAGGTAACCTGGCACGGCTCAACCTCCACACCTCACCCTCTCTCAACAGGAGCCCCCCGGGGATCAGTCTTGGGTCCTCTCCTGTTCTCTCACTACACCCGCTCCCTGGGCCCCCTCATAGCATCCTATGGTTTCTCATACCATTTCTATATGCTGATGATGCTCAAATCTTCCTCTCCTTTCCCCCCTCTGACCCCACCTTCCCGTACCTTTACCTGTCTGCTATCTCCTCCTGGATGCACTCACATCACCTCAAACTCAACTTCTCTGAATCTGACCTCCTTTTCTTCCCCTCCTCATTTACTCCCTCCTCTGATCTCTCTATCTCCATTCCTCTGGAATCTACCACACTCTCTCCCTCCTCCTCAGCCAAGAACCTCGGAGTAACCCTGGACCCCCGCCTCTTCTACTCCCAGCACATCTCCACTCTAGCACACACCTGCCAATTCTTCCTGAGCAACATACAAAGAATCCGTCCCTTAGCAGACACCTTTACCCAAGGCGACTTACAGAGACTAGGGTGTGTGAACTATGCATCAGCTGCAGAGTCACTTACAATTACGTCTCACCCAAAAGACAGAGCACAAGGAGGTTAAGTGACTTGCTCAGGGTCACACAATGAGTCAGTAGCTGAGGTGGGATTTGAACTGGGGACCTCCTGGTTACAAGCCCATTTCTTTAACCACTGGACCACACAGCCTCCCAGTTAGAAAAACAAAACATAAAAAAACAAAAGGTGAATAGTCAGTGTTGAAGCACATTGTATTTGGAACATTGTATTATACAAAAGTCTTTCATGTTAGACACTTACTGCTTACTATACATTTTATAGCAGTATTTTAAAAGTTAGTGCAAATACAGCATTACAGTACATAACTTCACAACAGGTAAGGGACCAGTATAACATCTTTAATTAAAATGTTTCAAGCTACTTATAATTGTAATTGGTGTACATATAGTATATCACATACGTATATATGTTTTGTTGGGAGAAAAATAATTCATAGTATGTATATAGATTTCTCATACAGGTTAGCTGAACTGTCACTTAAGTGGTGTGAAAACAACATCAGGTAAGGTGTTGCTTTGGCTTAGAATTAAAACCAGGGTCTCGATTGAACACAATAGCTGCTGGGTTTTCTGAGTGTTTTAAGGGTTAAAGAGAACTTGTTCCATGTAGCACTTTTCATTTTGCCAGCAAAACCACTTAACTGTTATTATGAACCACTCCTTGTGTATCCAACTTGAATAATTGGAAGCATTTGACATACTTTAGATACCTTTTTAACTTGTGGCCAAGTGGGTTGTAAAGCTAAACCATGGTGAATGCTTTTATTTCATGCTGAAAGCCTGCTTGAAGGAGACTGCAAGACCTCAGGCTGTACTGTATTTGTGAGAAGAGATTATGTAAAATGACACCCGATCTAGAGATAAATACCTGGGCCGCTGACCAGAGACCCCTTTGCCTTTGTCTTAATTATACTGTTGTAGTAATATTGATCATAACTTGTACAGACTTTTGTATTTATTGAGAGCATTCACTGAAACCCTTTGGAATCCTTTAGAGGTTTGTGTGGGAGTATGTTTTGCCCTGTATGTGTCAAGCACCACACATGCTATCAGAGCTGTTTTGTTTTCACTTGCTAAATATTGTCTTGTTAGCATTTAAAACACAAATAAGCTTTACTGAGCCCTGTTGATGGATTGCTAGTAATATTCACAAAGGTAAACCAAAACTATAGCCTATAATAATAATACCGCCACTATCTCACTAAAAGTCATATTCTCAGGGTAGAACTAAAGGAAACCTTTTGGTGTTGTGACCTCAATTCTTTGATATTGTATCTTGTCTGTTTATACAGTATGTATGCCATTTCTTTTAAATGAATGTTTGCTGTGACCTAGTTTGTATTTAACAAACAGTCATGGTGGAGAGAAGACAGGTATGTCTGGAAAGTGTGATAGTGGTGCTCAAACTTGGGGCCCTGCACCCGAGGGGAGGGGAGGGGAGGGGAGGGGAGTGTCACTATGGGGGCACGACTAAAGATGCAGTTTTGTTAAAAGAAAAAAAAAGGTAGAACATTTTAAATAAATACATAAATGACTGCTAATTAGGCCAGGTTCCTGTCAAATGAGCCGTTGACGATTACTCTAGGTAGGACTTGTATAACCGGAGAAATTATGTTTGAAGTGGCGAGTGTGTCAGTGAAACTGCAGTGAACAGAGCCGATAAGTGTAAAAAAAAAGTTCTGTATTAATGTAAATCGCGTATTTTTCCCGAGATTTAACAAAAAAGTCCAGATTTAGCTGAATACATAAATGTTAACAAACACAGTCTTAAAAGTCGGAGTGTAAGCGCAGCTCTGCCAAATCAAACACGTCAATGGGCATGGCATGGACTTGCATGTTAAGAGCTATGCACACCGGACGCGAGCTATTGATTTAAATGGAGTACTGATGCACAAGCGAAGCGAGTGGCGTGAATGAAGCGAGCAAATATAGAAATACATTTGTTTTATTTGAATTTTGCTGTGCGCTATTCGCGTCGCAATGGACCAATCAGAAATAAGGTCAAAGGTAGCGGCTGTCAGACTGTCAGTGTCTCGCTCGCGCAGAGATTACCACAGAAATAAGAATAAAAATAAAAAATCAACCTCAATGACAATTTAATTATGAAAGTCGAAAAATATAATGTTATTTATGATGCCAGTGTCTGTGGTTATAGAGACAATAAAAAGGACGCACATGTTAGCAGAACAATTGATGGTATGTATTCTCTCTTTTATTTCACCTTAATTTTAGTCGGGGAGCGCCACACACTAGTGTCGTATTTCTGTAAAATGATGCTTCTTTGTTTTAATAATGTTGACCAATAATAATAATCACATTAGCTATTTTACAAGCCGGTGATATTCCCTAAACTGTTTCCTTTTTTAGTGTGTGGTGTTCCTATGCTCTTCTGTGTTTTATTTATTTTATTTTGTCTCCACAAAAGGAGCAACAAGTCTTTTCTTTTCCTGACGCTACATTTTTTTGTACTCGTGCTGTATTCATGTCGTTCGCTTCGCTCCCGATGTGCATACTGTATTTTGTGAAAACCTAAGATTTAATTGCTGAACGGTAATGTTTTTCAGATGTAACTGTCTGTCAGGTAACTGTTGAATCGCCAAGTTTAAACAAAACAAACAAAAAAAGTGTTAAGTTACATGTATTTTTTCACGGATTTATTTTGTTAGAAACCCAGGTTTAACATGTCAAAATGTTCACTCGAAGTGAAAAAACGATTTCAAGACTGATCTTAAATATTTAATTTATGATACGCGTATGTATTTAGCTAAATCTGGACTTTTTTTGTGGTTAAGGAAAAATATGCAATTTACACGAAATCAGGGGAAAAAACTGTTAAAATATAAAGTTATGGTATAACGTTTTAATATGGTGTGGGGCACGACAAAATGCATACTAAAGAAGGGTGGCGGTGTCTTAAGAAATAAGTTGACCGAGAAATAAGTTGATTGCGCAAGCGCAGTAAGGCAAAAGTAAGGCGGGGCTACAGTTTGATTAAAGGGGAGATTCACTGCATGGCTTTTTATTTTTATCTGGCCGTTTTATTTACTAGACTATGTTGGTGCGTGTTCGTGCCACTGTCTTTTCGTATGAACTTTAAAATGTGTGATCGACGACTGTTTCTATGGTAAACTGTTTTAAACCTCTGTTTTTTTCTATAACATCGATGTCAATCTGATGTAGTTTATGTGTGATCGCGGAGATTTATTTATATATTAAATGATTTTACATGTCAAAATATTGTCAATCTTTAATCAAAATTAACATGTTTCAGTAATATAATCTGATGACATGCTGCATCCATCATATTAGTATGACAAGGTCGTATTTTTACATTTTAATATTAGTATAGCTGTAACTTTACTACAGTTTAGACATGGCAAAACGTAGGCCTACACTGAGAGTTAAAAAAATGAATAGTATATACAGTACCTTGATTTGTCTGCATGTCTTAAGCATTAACTTTTGTTGTTACACATACAATTATGTTTATTTAAAAAAAGGTTCTAGATTTAGGGTTGTGGTTTTTAAATTGGGAGAGGGTGAAGAAAATTAACCACAAATAGCCAGACAAAAGTTTTTTTTAGTAAGGAATTGTGTGGTGTTCTCAGGTTGGGAATTAAAAAAGATCTCTCATGTTGTTTGCACACAATACATTAACATAAATGCCATATTCTTCGTAAACGTGACAATTGTATTCCTTGCAGTAATATATAGTATTACTGAGGGATAAGATTTGTACTATGTTAAAAAAATGACCTTGTCAAATCCTCTTGATAGGACAAATACAGAAATGAAAAACGTATGCCATGGTAGATATGATTGCTCGTTATGTCTTACACGGTTGTTGCACTACAAGAATATACCATTTTTAAAATCATGTTGATCTACAGTAGCCTACATCCTGTATGATCTCTCTTTCTTACAATAGCTATCTTGGTTGGTATTGAACTACACGTATTTACCACGGTTTAGCAATAGACGTTAACTCTTTAGTTTTTAACTAATGAATGTACAGTTTCTTCCCAAACTTGTAATTGAAATACATGCATGATGATAACCAGTCAAAGCACATAATACAAAATAATAATACTGTATAAGCAGCATTTTTCAAGTGCATCATGTGATTGATGTGCACCATTGCAGCAAGGAGCTAAATTTTTTCCATGACTGAAACTCATGCTTTAACATTTGGAAAATCGCTCGTATACCTGCCCATACAGTAGTGCTTCCCAAAACAAGAACACCTCCAGAAATGCAAAATAATGTTAAATATGTAACACTTTTAAATTACGTATTTGTCATACGTGCCAACAGTCCCTATATGGTCGGGACAGTCCCGATTTCCTAGCAAATGCGTCCCGATGCATAGGAAGAAAGTCCCGATATTTGATACTGATCACTAAGTTATATAGAGGTAAGAACTCTTCATTATGTCTATTTTTACTGTCATGATAGTCGTGACGTGTTGAGTTGGGGGGGGGGGATACGTCTATTATATGATAATGAGTATTTTTGCGTGATGACTCCTCCCATGTATATGATGCGTATGACCCCCCCCCCACCCCAGAGCTGAGCGTCCTGCTGAACAGTTTGAATGATGTGCACCGTGGCTAGTTAGTAATCGCAGCATGGAGCTTAATTCTTTCCATGATTGAAACTCATGCTACAATCGCTCGCATACCTGCTGTCCATACGGTAGTGCTTCCCAAAACAAAAACACCTCTAGAAATGCAAAATAACGTTAATACGTAACACATTTTGCTAGTTAACGTTTGTTACACAAACAGAAATACACAATCAGAAATGTACAATCATACAATTCATTTTAAATTATTTATTTGCCGTTAATATATATTACAGCGATATTCACATTCCCTTATCTAGCGTAATACTGTCGAATATATCCGATCTACATGTCAATGTAAATTATACGTACAAAAGTCCTTTTAAATTATGCATTTTTGTTAGGCTAATATATCGGATCTAAAGCGATATTCACATCATCTTATCTAGCAGCATACTGCCGAATAAATCAGATCTACTAATTGATATAAATTATACTTACAAAATTAATTTTAAATTATTGTTCATTAATATATCCGATCAACTTATTTCCTGGCTCGATCTACTTATTTCCTAGCCTAGGCTTGTTTACATTGGAAACAATGGAACCTCCCCTTTAAATTGCAGAGCTTGATCAACTTATTTCCTGATCAACTTATTTCCTGGGACACTGGCATTTAAAAACTTTGCGCAACACTGATCTATACATTTTAACAAGAAGTGTTTTTGTCAAAGTATTTTGGTGAATGTAACTTCAAAACAATGATAGTAACAAGAGATACTGCTATTGAGACAATTATTTATAATTGATTTGTGTATTCAACCTCATTCATATCCTATTTTCTGTACCTAATTACTAAATAACAGAAGTTTATAGTGCCCAATTTCATTTGGCTAAACATTATTCAGTGGTTGTGACAGGTTCTCATACACAAGAATCTGTACCAAATTGTTGAACCAACTAAATAAAGCCTTAACACCATTTAGCTCATCGTTACCTGATTTAATTTCCATATAAGTTTATCACAACTGAATAGGAGGTTCTCTTGTACATATTGGTGCTTCTGCAATATCTATATTGCTGGGGAATAATAATCAAAATAAATGTTTAAACCTGTGGAAAACCATTCTGACTCAGTTTAAATGCATTAATGTAACAGTCACAGATAAGCAACAAAAGGTTGAGATAGCCAACAATCCTTAATGGTGCCTGTTTTTTTTTTTTTTACCTTATAAGTATAATACAGTAGCTAATGCTCTGCTTTAGCACTGATCCATGGGGGCACAAATACTACCTCTGTGCCTTATTTATACATTTAAATATGTTTTTAAGTATGACTGGGTTCTCAAGTTTCAGTGTTTATTTTAAAAAATAGCTAGTTTGCTCCCAGATGAAAAACAGGTATTCTTTTAAAATAAATCATGGCAGAGTTTATTTTATAATAAAATGCAGTAATAAATAAGTGTTTACAGCAAACTTAAATATGTGTTTCTTCTTTTGTATATTTTAGCCTATCCCAGATTTACCAAATATAATAAGCTCTAACAGCTGAATACCACTGAATAGTGGATTTCAATAGATCATGCCCCTGTTTTAGTTAGGCCTATTAATTCCATATATGCACTGCAGTATTTAAGCACTGGATTAATAGTACAACAAACAATCTTATGGTTTCCATCCATTACTCTTTGCCAAGCTCGTGGTCACAAAGGCAGAAATTATTTCACCTGACTGTCAATCCAATCCAACTTGAATTGTGGTCTTTTTATTTTTGTAGGCATTCAAGCTTTAATCCCACGAACGACAATGTAAGTGCATTAAGGTCACCATTGACATATGAAGTTTTTAATAAGTTTTTTGTAAATATTTGATACCTCTTGATGTCTCCACAATCACATTAGATCAGTGGGAACTTGCATCTAAGGGGAATAAGAGTTAACTGAACCGATGATTAAAGAAACATCATCGGCACAGACCTTGTTCAATGTCAGTCATTTAGGCTCTTTACCAGATGTTTATTTTTAATATTATGAAGAATCACATACCCAATTAACATACTCAGTATTTTTGGATAAGCACACTATGGGTCCTATTTTGAAGCAAGTGCAAAGGCGCAGGGCTTTTTTTTTTTAGGTGAATAAAACAGTGGTTTACATGTAGTTTATAACATTAACAGTAATTTTATTTATCTAGTGCCTTTGTTGTTCTCCTGTATGTAAGAGCATGTGACTTGTATTTGAATTAAGATATTTCAATAAAAACTACTGTATTGGAACTAAGACTAGTCTCCAATAAATATTTATCTGCACCACCTTACTCAAACACTTTTAGCAGTAGGCTTCACTATTCCATTACATCTGACAGTTGTAAAGTTACAAGAATTTCTGTGCACCGATTCTTTTTTTCTCTCCGTGTGGTCTCTAGAACACATCTCAGACAAAGCAACAAAGCACAAAAGTCTACAAAAGTTTGCCATTACTATATATTACAGGTTTACTGCAGAACGTTACTCCATGAAAAGTGTGATGTGAGTTGCAACATATGCCATTTCTTCTGTGTATGCCCTGCTATTCACAGCCCATTCAGGCAATCAATCTTTGTTTGATTTTGCTTCACTAGCAATTTAAAAAAATGTAAATGTATATGAATATTATAAAATAGAACCTCTTTTTTTGTTATATTCCTACTGCTACAGTATGTGTGTTAAGCCTAATGTAGCCTAATTAAAATGCAACCAAATTTGTATTATTTGTAATAGACCTATACTGTAGTCTCAACCTTTTGTACACTAGACTCTGAGCATGGTTCTGATGTCTTTGACTTTTGATGGACTGATGACCTGAGGACATACATTTAATAACAATACACAGTGCTTTAATGAAGGACTGTCAACTAAGGAAGGATGAACTGAGAGATAAAACACATGCAAGCTGTGCTCCATGTCAATGAGAGGTTATGAATCAGGAAAATGACTGCAACAAGATTTCACAGTCACATCGGGGCAGACCAGCATATGTTACTAAATGTTGGTTACAGAACTTGCATTTCAGAAAGGAGACATCCACAAGATTTGAAATGAACAATTCTTTATTGCATTTGACAAATGACCATGCCCATAATGAAACGTAATTTAATTTGGCCCATGGCCTTGTCCATTGGAGCTCGATAGCCGCCCCAAGTCGCCTTTGATAAAGGCGTATTCTAAATAAACAAATATAATAATAATAATAATAATATACGCTGGCCGAACTATGATGTAATGTATATTGATTGAATGATAACTAGCCTACCTTGTAATATAAAATAAACCACCCAGCCCACCATTAGAATAAATTACATTTTGTAAGATATAGAAAAAGATGAATATTCGTAATTTATTGATGGATTTCATTTGGGGTCTGATCACTGGAGCTTCACAGCCACCACTTATTCTGGCGAACTACCTAAAAAGAAGAAAAAAAACGCAAATAAAAATGAAAACATATCTTGCGAGCAGACAGGACGAGTGGCACTCAGGGCCACCCTCCCCCAAAATACAGACCTGCTTAGAAGGAAAAACATTTGATTTGATCCAGGCCTGACCACTGGAGCTCGATAGCCGCACCTTATGCTGGCTGAACTACAGTACCTAAGAAGAAAAAAAAAAACGCAAATAAAAATGACAGCGGGCAGAACAAGCAGACCAAGACCACTTAATAATAAACAAACACAAAATAATTAATTTTAAAATCAACAGGGCTTTTCCCCCTCTCATATGTGCAGGGCGCTGCCCTAGTGCCATGCCACAGTGCCCTTAAATTTTTCAGTGTGTGCCTACATATTTTCACTTAGGCGCACACGTGCCAAACAAAAAGTTAGCATAGAGCCCGGCCTACACCAGGTTTCAAGACTCAGATGAAAAATGTTGGTAAGTTTCTGTTTTATAACTACTTATGCTTAATATTACAAATGCTTTGACTGTGCATTTGTTACGTTTTTGTTGCTGTGGTTGTTTTTTTTTTTTTTACTATTGCATGTGTTAAACTTTGCAGATAAACCCCTGCATGCTATTCTCACAGGAGTGACAAATTTGTGCTTGCTTGCGCTCCACGTGGAAATCGCGGGATAAGCAGCTGGGTGGTTAAGCATGTTTGTGTGGTTTCAGTTCAACAAGCTCCAAAGTCTGAGCACCTGTAGCAGAGAGAGACTGAATCTTAGCTGCAAATCTCCCAATTCGACATCGTGTAAGGTGAATACGAGGTCAGGAGCAGAATATACGATAGAGTTAGTGTTTCCATATACTGACAGCCAAACAAGTTGATCATATTACCTGTCGAATTCCACCGACACCACTTTACTTCCCGTATAAATACGACAAGTGGATCAAAAACACGTTTCCGGGTGGTGAAAGTGGACAAACATGGCTCATGTAATGCATGTGGTTTATTTAAGACATCGCCAGAGACAACTACAGCGACAGAGAGCTTCAGCTATTATAAACTTCAACAAAAGATGTGTGTGCATCTGTGACAGAGAGCAGAGAGAGGGAGGGAGTCAACAATCTCCATCCCGGCCTGTGAGGGCACTGTATAACAGGAACAGTGTGCCCCGGACTAGATGGTTTGACAGTTCATTCCAGGGTCAGTTGGAAGTCGGCCATCCAGGAAGTGGGCGGAGCCACAATACCAGAAGTCATCACCTTAATGTGGTAGGTGATGTGTCAGTCATGGATTGGAGTATACCTGATTGCACTCGCTACCGAAGGGGGCATGAGTGAGAGCATGTCAGGGGAGCAATCTTTTCCTTTGTTATGGTTACGGACAGTCTGTGTTGTGTGCTATTATTACTTCATTATTATTTCGGGACTGAATCCCGTGGTTTAACTGAGCGATACACATTGGTGTGTAGAGCAAGTTATTATTTACCAGCAAACAAAGAACTGGTTACCATGAACTGTGTTTTTTCCAATCATTCCTGAGCACTGCATCACCTCTACACCTGCACACAGCAAACCACTTTGCCACACGTGGTGTTAGAGTGGGATTATGGACGCCACTGCACTATCAACACTGTTACAAGCACTGGATGATAGACGGGAGGCTGTGGAGAGAGAGGAGAGGTACGCGGTGCTGATCAAGAAGCACCCCATGTACCAGCAGGACCCGTGATGGCGAAGAAAATGATGGTGGAGGATGACCCGAAGGGATACCTGGTCACCTTCGAGCAGTTGGCTACCACCGCGTTATGGCCTCGGGAGTACTGGGCTAGCCAGCTGGGCCCCTGTTTAATCAGGGAGGCCCAAGCCGCCTACCAGGCCATGACCAACGAAGAGGCCGGCCAATACGACCTGGTCAAACAGGCCATCCTCCAGCGACTCAATATCACGGGGCAAACGCATCGGGTACGATTCAGGGAGTACCTCAGGATACCGGAAACCCGCCCCAGGGTGGTTGCCCAGCGATTGTGAGACCACATGGTGCACTGGTTTAGCCCCATCAGGAAGACGGGGGTACAAATGGGCAAAGCCATTGCCCTGGAGCAGTTGTGGTCGGCGCCCAGGCGTGGATACGGTGCCACAATCCAGCCACTCTGGAAGCCACAGTCAAACTGGCGGAGGACTTTGAGGACTACCTAATCTCCATGACCAGCCTGCTGGCCTCTCCCTCACCACCAAGCAGCAGGAGGGGCTTCACCTCCACCACAATCCCTCCTCGCTCTGGAATCCAGACCTCCCAGACCACCGACCCCCCCATGGGCAGCCGAACCTCCCTACCATGCAGGTGGCGACTGGCCCCCAGCGGGGGCAGATTCAATGCCCCTGACCCACTGTCTCATCAACAGCAGGACAGATATGTAACCCCAGTGCCTTCTGCCCCCCCACCTGTTCCAGGTGTCGAAACATTTTAACATTTAATGGTAGCTACTGAGTCAATATTTACATTGTAACATTTAAAACAATCTTTTAAAATGTAACAAAGGTCGTTTAAAAGTGTTGGCTGAAAAAAGTAACAAACAAGACAAAACTGATTAACACAAAACAAGTTTGAATGACAAATTCTGCAACATTGTCGAATTTTGTAAACATTTCATACAGTAATTAAACGGACTGTGTTGTATAGCGTTATGCTGACTTTGAAAAACAAAATGTTAAAAACAGGGTTAAGTGCAAGTGACAAAACCGAAATTTTGTGTTTTTCTTTACACACACAAAATTATATATGATGTTTTAAAACCACATAACATCGTGCTACTTGAGCGAATCAACCTATACAAAATAATCTTTTATAGGGCAACAGTGCAGAGTAGTGGTTAGGGCTCTGGACTCTTGACCGGAGGGTCGTGGGTTCAATCCCAGGTGGGGGACACTGCTGCTGTACCCTTGAGCAAGGTACTTTACTAGATTGCTCCAGTAAAAACCCAACTGTATAAATGGGTAATTGTATGTAAAAATAATGTGATATCTTGTAACAATTGTAAGTCACCCTGGATAAGGGTGTCTGCTAAGAAATAAATAATAATAATAATCTGAAGAACAAGAACTGGAAAAACAAGAAGAAGAAATCGTATGCGACTTTTTATCCATCTAGTGTTGTGCACACACACACACACACACACGCACACACACACAATAATTATCTGACCCGTGAGCAGAAAACTAGTTATTTGTTGAAGGCCTGCATCGAGCACCTTGTTGCAGTTTCAACACTCATGGTTTGTCTTTGTGGTGTAAAAACCTGTCCATATGCAGAAACTGCTGGTTCTGCATCCACAGTTTGGTGGAATTGACAAAAAGCAGTGTGCAACTTTTGCCATGTTTGGGAATCTGATTTCAGACCTCACCCAGAAATCAACAATATTGACATTTTTGTCACTTTCAGTGGCATGGTGCTTGTAAGATTCAGTTTCATCTCTACAGCTTGTGAAATCAGGGATTGCATCTGTGGCAAAGATGTGACATCCAAGACTGACACCATGATAAATATAAGATCTATTATTAGTCATAGTGTTATTATTGTTGCAGAAATTTCTATGTAGTTGTCTATGATTTCTAAATGATAAAAGCTGGTGAAGAGTAATGTAAAAAAAGTTTTTTCACGGTAGGCAGTCAATAGACGACTTCCGTGAAATTTGTGAAACTATGAATTTTCTGTGGCCCTAAGTATAACTGAACACTTTGCATCGCAGATATTTACAGACCGAAAATAAATAAATAAATAAATAAGAAAGTGGTGTGTGAACACATTACCATACGATCTGGCAAATAAAATGACCAGATAGAAAATGTTGATTTGTTTAGTTAACCTCCCCTTTAATCAAACTGCTGCCACGCCTTCCTTTTGCCTTACTGCGCTTGCGCGATCCACTTTTTCCCAGTCTACTAATTCCCTACGACACTGGTATTGAAAACCCTTTTGTGTTAATTTACAAAGATACACATGCTACTCCCTATCCCACACGTTGTTTTCAATCACTTTGATAACCATTAAGCCCATTCTTTCATACATCATAAACATGTTCAGGATCAGAATGTAGTCTCCTTCAACCCAGATGCATGCTGTTTTGAAGTTAACAATCAAAGGAAAATGATCAAATGAACTGATGAGTGTTAGCGACTTCTATACTTTTCCAATCAAAGGTGGGTAAGATTATAAAAGAATATTTAATTATTTTTTTATCACCAATCACTCTTATTAAAACATGCTACATGACTTGAACAAATATGTTATTTGATGAAGAATCATCGATTTGTCGCCAAAAGAAAAATAAAAACAGGATGAAATATAGTAATAAGGTAATTATTATTAAACTGCATGGTAATGTCCATTTTGGGATACAGCTCAACATTAAAGAAACTAAATACACAACAAACCAAAAAAAAGAAGAATGCTATCCTGAAAAAAAAGCAGGTTCGTTCTATGGTAATTTCTAAAGCACAGAGAAGAGGTTCCTAACCAAATACTCTCCAATTGAACTGTTTTATAACAGATGCGAGGTGGTTTAATGGGTGTGGTTTAAACACTACATTAGTAGGCCTACAGTGACCACATATTTCCCAATAGTCATACTGCATTCTGCACTGGTAGATTAGATTACATTTTTTACAATAGTGTTATAGTTTTGCTTTTACTTGAATTAATTCTACTGTACCCTCTAGCAGGAACTCTGTGTGAAAACGTCAGTCGCGTGAATGTACATTACTGTAAGGCACTTGACGCAGTTCTTTCCTCAGAAGGTGTCACATCTTGGCTTAGTTGTAGCCCAGAGTGAGCGGCTGATTAAAAGATATATTTTTTAGAACCACACGCAAATGCAAAGTTCGGATAGGCACGCGCCATGTCCCATTGCGAGATAATGTGTTACAGGTATGAAGCAGCTGTGCTTGCACGATTTAAGAGCAATCACGTTTTCACCGAAAATTCAACCTCTTACCTAACCCGTTTTTTTTACATGCAATACGTCAGTTTTACTGTATGTATTGCCTAACTCATATTTTAACCAAATGGAAAAAAATGAAACATTGAATGAAAGAACAGAAATAGCAGAATATGATATCACCCCCCCCCCATATATATATATATATATATATATATATATATATATATATATATATATATATATATATATATATATATATATATTGTATACTGTACAGTAGAAGCAAAATCTTCTGCTGCTGCTAGGCTATTATAATGTATGCATTAATTGTTTCCATAAAAAAACAAACAAAAAAAAAAAAACTAGTTCTTGGGAAATACATCATCCATTACTACTGAGTGCACTCAGTGCACACGCGCCAATATCATACTGTTCATTGTCAGAGCGATAGTGAAGTAACACAAGTGCTGTGGTGATAGTGTACCGTTGTTACTGCCAGCTAGCTAACCAGCAACACAGTACACACGCTGTATTTAGCTGCGAAGGTACCTGAAACCAGTTCCTTTTGTTGACAATCTGTCATTCATATGTAGTGTGTGCACTCGCTCTCTCGGGACGTGTTCCTCTCGCTCGACCGCATCCAACCGTCCTCCACTGGAGGGAGAAGGGGACTGTAGCAGAAACGTTGGGAGTGATAAAGCTAGCGCAGATCAGCTGGAATCAAAAGAGAGAAAATCCTCTGCGCTGCTACAGCAACCATTATTAATGCACACCGGATTGAATCCACCCACGACTCCCAGCTAATGTAAGAAAATTAATTATCTTGTCTTTACTAAGAGGTCCTGCTGCTGCACCCTGTACGCGGTGTATCTGTCTCGTGCTTTTTGTTGCGGGTTACTGTTGAATAAAAAATAAATTAAGGGGCAATGCAGAGGGAAATTATGTTTGGTGATTGAAAGAGAAAAGCCCAGAGACCCTCACAGTCGAAGCAGCTGAGAATCCAAACTGCAGATGGAGCAGGTAGGGGAATGGGTAGCCTGGTTAAACCGTTTTTCTTTCTTTCTTTCTTTTTTTTGCAGGCGTATTTACATGAATTGTGCAGTATTATTATTATTATTATTATTATTATTATTATTATTATTATTATTAGTAGTAGTAGTAGTAGTAATAATAATAGTAATAATAATAATAATAATAATAATAATAATAATAATAACAACAACATAGGGTAAGTTATTGTTTTTGCAGTGTCACGAGTGTTGATATGAATGAAATGGGACAAACTAAAATAAACTAATTCAGTAAATAGGGCATCACACTGGTTGGGATGTTCCATGTAGGGATGGTATAAAGGAGAAACACGCTTTATTTGCTATTATTTAAAAGGAAACCAATGTTTGAAATAAACATGTATTTTAATACCGGCTTTTGATTCTACGTCGGGTTCTTCTGACTTTGGCAAACCTTAGGCAAGTCTGACAGTTATAGTGGGTCTAGAATCAGAAATCTTTCGGATTTCCTTCAGATTTTAGCGGATTATTACGAATTTGATTAGATGTTTTTCCTTGTTCGGTGGTGGTCACGACGACTCCTCAATGTTTTATTATGTTTTACTGTTATTGAGATAGTGGTGGCACAAAGAACACCGTGTATATTTGTGCAGCAAATAAACACCGATCTATAAATATATGCCTGCTATATAGTTTGCCCCAGCTTCAGGCCTGTATTTATAAATACAGTTTACTATTACTACATAGCTACAGTTTACACTGTACACTGTGTACAATGTGTTTACACTATGTATTGTCCATAGTGTCACAACCCTGTGGGTTTACCAAACGTCGTTTAATCAAATTTAAAAATATGTACTATGTATGTTCTCATTGCAACTATAGTGGTGGTACCTTCTGCAATTAACCTTAGTTATGTGGAACGACTACTAAATTCGAGAAATAATAACAGCCACAGTGGTACAGTTTTTAATAGTATTACAAAAAGAAAGTTTGAGATTCAAAGTATTTTTTTTTTTTTTTTATAGACCATAGAAGTTTTAAGATTGAAGCATACACACTGAACAATGTAATTCTTGGTAAAGTAAGCAACCTGTTACATTGTATTAGTGCAAGCACACATATACATAAGATGACTGAAAATATTCATATTCGATGTATAACTGTAATGTATTTTAACTTACATTTTGACTCCTCCCCCCAACTCCCCGTCCTTCTTAATATATATATATATATATATATATATATATATATATATATATATATATATATATATATATATATATATATATTAGTTTTTATATTAACAGCCCACATGTCTCAGAATTCACCAGCCGCTATTGATTTTACGCAGATGTTTCCATTATTTTTAGAAAGAGAGAGACTGTACAATTTGTGATGTGGTTTTAGTTTGTTTGGTAAGTAATTCATTGTTAATGAATACCCGAATACTTTTTCTAGTACACATTCTTCTGAAATGACCAACAACAAATTCAAATTAAACTATTTCAAATCATTTTTCAGATGAAGTAATGTTAACTTAAACGTGATCATAACTCAGCTAACATTGTTACTGTCGATGACCCTCTGTCCAGTTACTGAACACAATGAAAAATGTACAATGTGAACAGTGAATTGTTTTGGAAAATCTGATTTGCTGATGATTTAACTTCAGTTCAGTTCAGTTACTCAGTCACCATAAATAATTGGCTTATTGGATAACTGCCATTAGCTGCACAGCACAGTTAGTTAACAAAGTATTTCTAATTTCTAAACAGACATTTCTTCACTTGTTCTTATTGCATGATTAAAGTCCCTTAAATGTAGTTTGTGTGTTGATGAAATTTTTTGTGTTTTTTAAGTATGCAGAGATGTGAAGTAATATCAAAAACATTAACAGCATATATGCAGTACACATCTAAATATTTTAGATTACATTAAATATTCAATTAACAGTTTCTACAGCTGGTTTACAACATGTATACCAGTTACATGTGTGTCTTTGTTCTTTATACTATAGCAGTGTTATACAGCAAATGCATTCAATGTTCTCGGACAGGTCAAATGTAATTAATATTTTCTGCATTGTAATCATAATACAGATACTGCACTCTAAAAGAGGTATATCACAACCTTCTGAGGTATTATTATTTGTTTATTTAGCAGACACCTTTATGCAAGGCGACTTACAGAGACTAGGGTGTGTGAACTCTGCATCAGCTGCAGAGTCACTTACAATTACGTCTTACCCGAAAGACAGCACAAGGAGTTTAAGTGACTTGCTTAGGATCACACAATGAGTCAGTGGCTGAGGTGGGATTTGAACCGGGTACCGCCTGCTTACCACAAGCCCTTTTCTTTAACCACTGGACCACACAGCGTCGAGATAAGTGTACCACCAAAAATAACTGGAATTGAATATAATATTAAATGGAAGAGTATTGTAGTTCTGTACTTATCAATCTTACAACAGCCTGCAGATGATCCTGTAAGGATAAACAGAAGTACTGAAAAAAATAGATGTTAGTGATTAGAATTACTATTTTGAGAGCTCAAAAGCCTCTAGTGTGGATACATCACAGCATCTTTGGTTGTCTAATATTTCACATCACTAAAAATAAACAAAGAAGCCATCTCACTGCGGTTTTCTTGCCTTTCTAATGTACTCTTCATGTGCTATCAGCATTGTAATCGTTTGAGGCAAACGATCATTCAACAAGAGATTAAATCTATGTGGAGAGTTTTGCTCTGGATGATACTTGTATGTCAATTACTGTGGATTTGACATACACAGTGGATTTGTGTTCATTGCCTTGCTTATTAAACTATGTATGTGCTTTACAATGTTTTTTTGTTGTTTATCTTTACCATACTGTATGTATCTGTTATTTACCATGCTTGTCTGTTCTTTAGTGTGTTTTAATGTGACTGCTGTGTTTTGCTATGGTATGCTACACTAAAGGGTTAAACTATTTTGAATTCTCTTGAAAAGTACAACATGCTGTTGCCACTGTTTATTTTTCTTTCTTTACAGTACATAGGGGTAGTTCAGCTTTAATGCGTATGTGTTTGAAAATATTTTCCCATAAACATTACAAGACTACCCAATTTGCCATGCAGGGAATTGGGATGCTCAATATTGAGGTAAAATGAGATTGAACACAAAATATTTGTTCCCTTTAAAGTATGAATTGTAACCATTACTGAATGGGTATTTACCTCCTAAAGAACTGAATCCTAAATATACCAAAGCTGCTCTTTGAGCCTGTGATGCAGTCGTGACCCTGCCCCCAAGGGATGAAAGACTGCTCACAGATCTCAGTGCAATTTTTCTTTTAAAGACTGACCTGATTGGAGAAGCTCAGCAACAGTGCTCAGGACCAAGATACTTGCTTCAGTCTGTTGTTGCATGCAATTGCAACCACAGTATCTTGATGCCGTTTTGGTGACATCGTTTTTGCATCACCATTGCAAAGGCTGTTGGTCCATTCTAATGAGCAGGCTTCCTTCAGTCTTGTGTTGGTACTGACTTAGTGGTTTTGCCAGTGGCTTTTACAGGTGGGCATCCCTGTATGTTACCACCCGCGGTGACTGTGAACAGGTGGACCTATACCCATACCCGCTGGTACCGAGGTCACCAATCCGCTTTCGCTCCCGACCTGGTACCAGACCGGTACCGAGGTTACCGCACCGGTACCACTACCTAAATACATAAATGTTAACAAACACAGTCTTAAAAGTCGGAGTGTAAGCGCAGCTCTGCAACATACACTGCCAAATCAAACACGTCAATGGGCAGGGGCTTGCATGTTAAGAGCTATGCACACTGGACGCGAGCTTGCGAATCAAAAATAATTAATGCACTATGAATGAAGCAAGCAAATATAGAAATACATTTGTTTTATTTGAATTTTGCTATGCGCTGTTCGCGTCTTAATGGACCAATCAGAAATAAGGTCAAAGGTAGCGTCTGTCAGACTGTCAGTGTCTCGCTCACGCAGAGATTGCCACAGAAATAAAAAACAATCTACATCAATGACAATTTAATTATTAAAGTCGAAAAATATAATGTTCTTTATGATGCCAGTGTCTGTGGTTATAAAGACAATAAAAAGGACGCTCATGTCAAGAAATAGCAGAACAATTGGAAATTGATGGTATGTCTATCTCACTATTTCACCTTAATTTTAGTCAGTGATGGGGAGCGCCACACACTACTTTCGTATTTCTGCAAAATGATGCTTCTTTGTTTTAATAATGTTAACCAATAATATGACCAATGGTATTCCCTAAACTGTTTCCTTTTTTAGTGTGTGGTGTTCCCATGCTCTTCTGTGTTTTATTTATTTTATTTTGTCTCCACAAAAGGAGCAAAAGGAGACAGTCTTTTCTTTTCATGACTAGCTACATTTTTTTGTACTCGTGCTGTATTCGTGTCGTTCGCTTCACTCCCGATGTGTATACTGTATTTTGTGAAGATTGAATTGCTGAATGATAATGTTTTTCAGATGTATCTGTCAGGTAACTGTTGAATCGCCACATTTAAATAAAACAAACAAAAAAAGAGTTAAGCTACATGTATTTTTTCACTGATTTTTTTTTTTTTAGAAATGTTAGGTAAATGTTGACTTGCCAAGTGTAAACAAAATATTTAAATTCACTGATTTATTTGTTAGAATCCCAGGTTTAACATGTAAAATGTTCACTCGAAGTGAAAAAAAAGACTGATTTTAAATGTTGGATTTATGATACGCGTATGTATTTAGCTGAATCTGGACTTTTTTGTGGTTAAGGAAAAATACGCAATTTACATGAAATCGGGGAAAAAACTGTTAAAATATAAAGTTATGGTATAACGTTTTAATATGGGGGCACGACAAAATGCATGCTAAAAAGGGGGGCATTTAAAACTTTGCAACACTGCCCTAGGCGTAGCGCTGGGCAGTGTCGCCAGAAGGGAGGTCGTCACCACGGACATGTCCAGCTTGAGCTGGGGCGCTGTGTGCAGTGGCCGGGTTGTGTAAAGTGTGTGGAACCCCCCATGGCAGGGTCTCCCCATCAGTGGTCAAGGGAATTTTTTGCAGGTTCAAGAGAGACACGTACTTGTCCGTACAGATAACACAACAGTGGTGGAGTACATCAACCACCAGGATGGCCTCAGGTCCGCCAGTCTCCATCATGTGGGCGGCAAGCTTTTGCTGTGGGCGCACGAGAACCTCCTCCAAGCAGCTCCACATCATCAAGGTGGTAATCTTCATCTGGGAGAGGTTCTGGAGAGCAGAGATAGATCTCTGCCTCCAGGGAATCAACCCACTGCCCCCTCTGGTTCTCCATAGAAGGAGACGGGGAACCGCTGGTCTAAGCAGCAGCTGTCCAAGTGGATAACAGACAAGGTCAGGGCTGCCTATGAGCTGGCCAAGTTGCCCCCTCCAGAAAAGCTCACTGCCCATTCCACCAGGGGCATGGCAACTTTGTGGGCTTTATTCCAGGGTGCATCTGTCAAGGACATATGCAATGCAATGTGCAATGCAATGTGCAAACACTCCCCATAGCTTCACTAGGTTCTACAGACTGAATGTCGTGGATCCTCAAAACCCAGGTTTTTGAACTAGTGTTAAGTACTGCTTCCAAGTCAACCCTTACATAGAGGTGAGTTTCTCCCTCAATTTTTTCACCCTAGCTAATTACTGGGTTTCCGAATGGTAACGCACAGGGCAGCCTCTTGGCTTAGCGTTGTAGCATTCCGACCGTTCGACAATCTTGCATTTGCAACGGCTTGGGTATACTGACCCATTCGGTAATGGTTACATTTCATACTTGAAATAGAAAATGCAAAACTGCGTCACAGGCTCAAAGAACTTCTTTGGTATGTAATGTTCAGGATTCGAGTCTTTAGGAGGTAAATACCCATTCGCTAATGGTTACATTTCTATTTCAGGAAACCAGGGTTATGCTAATAACCTAACGATTTGTTCTGTTGTACACACATGTTTCATGTGAAGTTAAAATTACGCCAAATTAAAATATTTAAAAAACTTACTTTGTGAAAAAAGAAGATCTCTGTTTCAACATATTTAGTTTACTTTATAATTACTTTATAACATTACTTTATAATCTTTTTTTAAAAGCACATTTCTGTGAAAACCAAATCGAGGAAATGGAGAGGCTTTTGTCAGTGAGGTTAGAAAGCTATAAAGCATTGTTGCTGGAGCTTCCCAACATAAAATAATGGCTGGGAGGGTTTTGAATAAGAAATCCTCAAATGGCTTCTCTTAAAAACATAAATACTAAAATCTAGACAAGCACAAAGGTTATATTTAAAATTGATGTGGCTAAATTAAATCGTAAAGCTGTATAGGGGAGGGAAAACAGATCGTACAAGAGGCTAAATAAGCATTTTCCACTCATCTGGGATCTTATAGCATTGGCTGGAGGAGAGGAGAAGCAGGTTGCATATTTAACTAAAGAGAGAAAGTTGAATAGAGAATAGCCTATAGGCTATATTGTGAGGTCAGTGATAAGATAAAAAGATGCAGGTGTAAACTTCAGGCAGTGCAGCGCTATGTAAAACCTTATTCACTCTCCCTACAGTATATAATTCATGATCATTTAAAAAATGTGAACAACATTCCCTGGATTTCAACACTGTATAGGATGAACAGATAATGAGATGATGAATAGAGATGCTTTTTTTTACTCATTGTCTTTCAAATTTCAGCTGGGATAACAGGTTTTGGGAAGTTATTAAATCTACCACCAGATTTAACCAACAAAAACGTGTTTGAAGTTAGTGGCAACAAAACAGAAAGCAGGGAATTATATGAACTGGATGTTGATGGTGCTTCATTTATACGGTGGGTAGGAATTCTGACTATACAGTTTCACCCAATCATTGCCACCCAGCATGACTGTTGACTGTAATACATGTAGCCTATATGCACCTTCACACACTCCCGCGCACATAATACAAGTATAATTAATAGAATATATGCCTGTTACGAATCTGGGACAACCATTTTGCCCTTAGTCACACAACTTTTTAATTTAACACATGTATTCAGTGTGTGTTTGTTAAAACAATGTAATTTTCAATTGAAAGGAAGGGCAGCAATACACCACTTAAGCATCTCTTTCAGGACTGACGTTGAGTGTACTTTCATTTATGGTACCCGGTGCTGTGTCAAGTACTGTATATTTTTGAAGTGGGATCAGAGTGTTAGTGCTACAGAATACTTGAATGTTGAATGGGAATTATATGTCAATGGATGCAAGCCTGATCTAAACCATTTTCATGGGTTGTCTGGAGATTACAGCCAGAAAATACTAAAGTAAAACCCTGTTTCCACACAACACTGTGGGATTGCAGTGATTTAGGAAGCGTCCGTGGAAACCGGCTGCAAATATTGTATTTGTAGCCCACTTCCATTTTCCAATGTCTTGTTACAGCAACAAAGTGAGCTTTCAGCTTTGTAGGATTTGTAGTAAATATTGATCTTTAACTTGCTGTCCTAATGTACTAGGACAGAGTATTGGAGAATAGCGTGGTTAAGGAGAAATGTAGACAATAAAGTTAGATCTATTAGTCTTTTAGAAACTGGTTTTCTTCAGGTATACTATATCATAAACAGTTTTACTGTATTGTAGAAACATTTTTTGCAACTGTTTTTACCATTTTTAGGTATTACATTCAGCACACTTTATCTAAATGCCTTAGACGTACATGAAAACAGTAAAATGATTACAGCATTTTAATTTAATGGTACATCCATGCTTATTTTGTACACTGCATTTAAATTCCAAATGTACATAATAAAACTCTATTGTTATTTGATTAGTACTTGGTTTGTTAGATTTCTTTTCAAATAACAAGCTTAAAGGCAGTTTCAGTAAATCATTGTAAGCTCAAGTCCCTCTGTTTTGAGAACTCTCGGAGCAAGGACTTAGCATTTATCAACAACAAATTGGTTTGTGAGCATGGTATTTGAAGGATTATTTTTTCAGCCCCCAACTAAAATTCAGTGAAACATGGGAGTTCAATTGTGGTATGAGTCCAGGTTTTATTATAGTTGGGTATTTGAAAGTACTGACATTGTGTGTTTTACTTGGCACAATACAACTGAAGGAGCTGCATCTGCTAAACTGTGTACAGCCTAAAAAGCTGTCATAGCTGCCTTGAAAATGTATTAAATAGGTATTTTGATTTGATTTTATAATATCATACTGCTTTAGCAGGAAAAGTCTTATTAATATGAATCCCATTCCTTTTGTTTTTAGGAAAAGAAGATTGTGTTCTGATTAAAAAAAGTAAGAATAATCCCATGCTGATTTGGTAAGTGTATTTTATTTGTAGAAATTCAACCTTTTATTTAATTGGGGCTGCTTTTGATGAATAGGCCTACATTTTAAAACGTCTGTAACAAGACTCAGAGCAACAACAAAAAAATGATACACAATATCGTTCAGAAGGGAGTTTGGAGCCACAAAAGCTGGGAGAGTAAAAAGTAAACAGGGAAAGAACATTCACCCCCCCTGATTATGGTGGCAACATGTTTACTGTTTCAACAAATTCCAAATTGAGGATTTAAGCATTATTTCATATTTATGTAGTTGAATAATGTTG
The DNA here is from genome assembly GCA_030684275.1 of Acipenser oxyrinchus oxyrinchus. Taxonomy (NCBI): domain Eukaryota; kingdom Metazoa; phylum Chordata; class Actinopteri; order Acipenseriformes; family Acipenseridae; genus Acipenser; species Acipenser oxyrinchus. The sequence goes on from CM060251.1 coordinate 45,951,460, forward strand.
ACAGGTAAAGATTACAACTGTGTCTGCAGAATCAGAGTTAATACCTGATGCCACCCTGTAAATGCAATAATTGTTACTTACACATTGCTATGCGTCGTGCAGTCATGTAGGTTAACCTAATTAACGCTGTGGGTGTATGATCTCCAGTTCAGTTATTTGGGAGAACAACAGCGATGTTTATATTTTAACCAGCATTCATTTACAAATGTGAATTACAAGACTATCTGTTTCCAGTAATGTTTGCTAATGAGGGTTACATTAAAACACTAAAACGTCCAGATACCACTATTCATATTTTGTTTTCTGTAAAACTGCATTAGAATATAACAAATGACTATTAACTGCTACAGATAATTACAGTAATGCATACATGACTAAGATTCACAATGACACATTTAATTGTCTGGTAAGATTATTATAAAAAGGTATACCATACACAGTATATCATAAAAGTTTACCATGCTCTACAAGAGTACTGTAAATTGTACACACTTTAAAGTATCTAACTTATGCTTACATACTGAGGCGTTCCATGTCATAATAATTAACAAAAGTGACTGACATTACTGATCTGATTGTTTTAAAGTACTTCAAATTGACATAGTAATAGCTTCAATGATTAAACTACTAATTTAAATGCAACACAGAACTAAATAATTTGCTATTGAAAAATATTTTCCAGAAGATAGGAGAAAGGCATGCATATTGGAATTCTTTCACATATATTTTCATCAGTTCACACTTTTTAACTTTTAGCCGTTAGCACAACCTTTTGACTATTATTTAAAGAACCACTTATATTGTGACAAACTTGTTAAGGACATTCTGTGTAGGTCAGTGGTTTGCAACCTGGAGCTGGGGACCAAGCAATGGGCTTATTTCAAGTGTAACACTTACTACCCTAAATTCAGCTGTACCATACTTTTAAATTCATTTCCAATTCCTTCTGTAACAGTAGGTACCATTATAGAACAAAAGGTAGGCAATGTAAGGATAGCAACGATTCTCACCATATTTCATTTGCTGGGGTCCAAATGGTTGTCATTTGGCCTTGAGCCATTGGGAACCCCTGATGTTGGTCATGGTGACCTACTTTTGCTTAAGTTCTGGCCTCTGATTGGTTTCGATAATAAAGAACTTTACAGTGTTTAGATAATTAAAGGTGACTCCTATGCCCCCTGTAACGGGGTGATGGTCTGAGCGTACCCCCACCCACAATCACATTATCCTCTCCGAAATAGGAAGGTTATATTATTAGGAACATATGAACGGTCACTTGGTAGTGTTCACAGGTATACATATTTATTTTGGCACTATACATAAAATGACTGACATTCATAAGACAAGCTCACAAATGATCCCCCATGCGCAGGAAGTCACGGTGTCGTAGGAAATAAGTTGATCGCGCAAGTGCAGTAATGCAAAAGTAGACAAAAGTAAGGCGGAGCAACAGTTTGATTAAAGGGGAGGTTCACTGCATGGCTTTTTATTTTTATCTGACCGTTTTATTTGCAAGACTGTGTATGTTGGTGCGTGTTCGTGCCACTGTCTTTTCATATGAACTTTAAAATGTGTGATTATCGACTCTTTATATGGTCAATTGTTTTAAATCCCTGTAACTTTACTACAGTTTAGACGTGGCAAAACATAGGCCTACCAATGGCAGTGAAAAAAAAAATAGTACATACAGTACATTGTTTTGTGTGCATGTCTTAAGCATTAACATGTATTGTTACACATACAATTATGTTTATTTAAAAAGATTCTAGGTTTAGGGTTGTGGTTTTTAAATTAGGATTGGGTGAAGAAAATTAACCACAAATAGCCAGACAAAAGTTTTTTTTAGAAAGGAATTGTGTCGTGTTCTCAGGTTGGGAATTAAAAAAGATCTCTCATGTTGTTTGCACGCAATACATTAACATAAATGCCATATTCTTCGTAAACGTGACAATTGTATTCCTTGCAGTGATATATAGTATTACTGAGGGATAAGATTTGTGAGGAAGAGAGATCATACAGTGTATATGTGTATATCTACATGATTTTAAATCGTGATAAATCACTTTAGTTCAATATACTGTATCTCTTTCTCGTTATATGTCTTACATGGTTGTTGCACTACAGGAATTTACCATTTTTAAATTTGTCATACTGTTGAATATATCCGATCTACTTTTAATATAAATTATACTTACAAAATTAATTTAAAATTATTTATTGTTTGTTAATATATCCGATCAACTTATTTCCTGGGCTCGATCTACTTACTTCCCAGCCTAAGCTTGTAGACATTAGAAACAATGGAACCTCCCTTTAAAATTCTAGAGCTTGATCAACTTATTTCACGATCAACTTATTTCCTAGGACAACGGCATTAAAATCCTAACAGGATTTAGAAACTTGGTTGTTTTTCTGATAGGAGACTCCACCTACCAATTACATCATTGTAGGACGTTCTACAAATAGCATCTATGCCTCAGTTTCATGTTGTTTTTGGATTTTTTTCCCTCCTCCTCCCCGCCTCCACCTTGCAGTGTGCCTTGTCAAAGGGGGGAAGGTGGCCCAGAGCACCACTTGTTCTGCCTGCTGCCTAGCCAATTAGTCTATGTCGGCCTGTATTAGGGCAGCTATCGAGCCCCAATGGACAAGGCCACGGGCCAAATTGTGTAATTGTATTAATGTAAAATGTAATTAACGTGTTAATTCAATAAACCGCAATTCAACTCATAAGTGGATGTCTCCTTTATGAACAATTACTCAATGCATTGTTACAACTGGAATGGTTTTATACAAAAATAAACTCTTATTTAACATTCATGCCATTTACACTAAATATTTATATATATTTAAATTAAACCTGTTTCTTCACTTTTATGTGTAACCTGCATGAATACCGTCTTTGTCAAATACACTTGCTCAGCAGCATGTACGATACATAATAAACCACGGCTCTATCGCCAGTAGAATAACAATCACAACTAGAGTTGCAAGCAACTTTACGGCTTCCAGGCAGTTAGCGTGAAATTTAAGCGCATTGGTTGTTATAGATGAAACGTTATCATCACAAATCATTTTGCACACAGCTGACTGTGTCAATTTTGGCAAAAATATGGGAATCAGTGGTTAGATGATCAATGCTGAAATGTCATTGGCCCACGGCAGCCATGTTTTGTACTGTAGCAACTTCCCTTGAACAACCATAAAAGATAATCATACTTAGATCATTTATGCTCATTTTGGCTTCAATCAGAACTCTGCATGTTATATAACAACTATCTGCAGTCAATAAGAAATTATGAGAAGTTTTACAGCCATCTTTAAATTTGACAATTAGCAGATCTTAACCATACTAACCAAACCTATTTATGTATTACACATTACACTACTTGTATTACCTATAGTGCTCATATAAACACACCAGTTTTGTAAAACAACAAAAGTCACTTCTAATAAATTACAAACATACAAACTTCTGTAGCCACAACAAATCAAGCCACAACAAATCAAAACCAATTTATATCAACACACATCCTATATTAAATAATAAAACATAAGCACTTTATATATTACCGTTACAATTGTATTTCATAGAGCAAGCGATTCTGAAGAGTTTTGTGGATACTTTTTGTTACCTAAAATAACCTATATTATTAATTATAAAAGTCAGTCAATCGAAATCGCTCAAGCGTACAGGTGGAAAATGTGGACGTGAAATGTGTATGTTTTCATCTGCGGTTCACGTTGAGCTGCTAAACAGCAATTAAATAATTATACACAGTGTTTTAAAGAATATTTATAGTAAAATGTCCGTTTTTTGGGAGGATTCGCTGTGACTAGCCGTGCGGTCTTCTATACAATTGTATTTGATAGAGCAAGCGAATACTACTGTGTGAGCATGTGTGCAGTTGTGTCATTAATCAATGTGGTTGCCAAACCACAGAACCAATCAGCTTCATATTAACAGCAGTTAATCCTGGACTAGGCGATTTAACAAATTCCGCAAAATCCAAAATGGCTGCCGAACCATGTGACTTGCGCAAATTTGCTGAATATCACCGACTATCCCCCATAGGCATCTACCAGTGTACCAAATTTTGTGAGTTTTTGAGCATGTTTTGGCAGAAAAAAAAAATAATAAAAATAATAATCCTAACAAAAACAATAGGCTTCCCCAGCCTACGGCTTGGAAGCCTAATAATAATAATAATAATAATAATAACTAGAGTTGCTAGCAACTGTACAGGCTTCAAGCAGTTATCGTGAAATTTAAGCGCATTGGTTATTATAGATGAAACGTTATCATCACAACTGTACTAACTGTAAATTTTGGCACAAATATGAGAATACTTTGAAAATTCCCCGAAATTGTCATTAAATCTAAGATGGCTGCCACACCATGTGACCAAAGGCCGCCATATTGACCACAGCACAACATCCCATAGTCCTCTACATCCATGTCAAATTTTGTGCATTTTGGTGCAGCCGATCAGAAGTTATAGGAAGTTTTATAGCCAGGTGTGTATGTTGATGATGTCATACATCACCGTTTGACCTTAAGGAGAGGTCAGAGGTCACGGGCGATGACATTTTTTCATAGAGCACATATGACTTCCTATACGTGTTCCATTATAACTTTGACCCTGTCGGCATGCCCTAGGAGTTAAAATTTCAACGTAAATTCCAATATGGCCGCCGCGCCGTGTGAGCAATCGGTTTCAATCTTCAGCAGTTATTACTTTCCAACAGTCTGTACAATTGTGTTGACACTGAAGAGCATAAGTGCAACAGTGTTCTTGTTATGGGTTGCAAAAGTTTTTTTACAATTATCAATATGGCCGCCAAATCATGTGACCAAAATGTGTCATTTTCATATCACCAGTACTTTACTTGAGTCTCTATGGTCATATAAAGTTTCATGACTGTAGTGTATTACACCTTGGATTTATGCACGAATGTATGAAAATAGAGCCATCGTGAAACGGTTATTTGCACGCCACGGCCATGTTTTTTAGCGAAAAAACGTGGATTTTACAAACGGTAGAAAGGACCTGGTCATGAACATGTGTGCCAATTTAGGTGTCGATTGACATTGTGGTTTAAGACAAGAAGATTGTTGAATATTTGGCGCCAATCCTAGTCATTGTATTTAACTAGTCATTGTATTTATCTTGCTCCTATTGTATTATTACTTGTACTGTAACACTTGAAATGTATTTGCTTACGATTGTAAGTCGCCCTGGATAAGGGCGTCTGCTAAGAAATAAATAATAATAATAATAATCCAGCGTAGTGGGCAAAGTAATTGTTCAATCGACCTCGATTGAACATATGTTTTTTATTGGACGTGGCTGCCATTGTCATAGTTACACCTTAAGTTGTTTTTAAAGGCAAGAGTTTTGAAATCCAATATGGCGGCCGAACCATGTGACTTTTTCATTCGGGGACGCCAGTCTGGTTGTCCAGCCATAGGCATCTACTTACGTATGCGTTTTCATAACTCTGCGATGATGATTGGGAAGAAAAATAATAATAATAATAATAATAATAATAATAATAATAATAATAATAATAATAATAATAAACATAACAATAACAATAACAATAGGCTTCCCCAGCTTACGGCTTGGAAGCCTAATCACAATCATAAACACAATAACATACATTTAGATATTACAGTGCGGGTCTCACCCTCACAGTCTGAAATAAATAAATAATACTGCATTCATCGTCAAAGGATTAGATTTGCTGGTAAATTACATTTCTCATTTAGCAGGCCAACTGTAATATCCACTAAAAAAGCAGGTATCGAGTGTAGGTGATTTGCAGTTTATCGTTCATGTGACAATCATACATTTAAACAGGGTGTTTTAACCGGTTTTAACATTTAAATAAAACCTTTATTTGAACAAGGCACACAAGACTTTTAAACTGGGAGGACCTGCCTGGAGGTAAATACTTCAGGTTGGTGCATTCCATCATCAAGTAGCAGTTGAGCTGAGTCTTGTGATCATCGGCTAGTTTTGAGCTTTAAATTAAAAAAGAACCATTACAATAAATATTGAATCTATATATTACTTTGTGACTGAGAACAATACATTATGGAGTATGTGTGGGTCAGTGGTTAATATGGGATGAAGGCAAATGCATTCAAATAGATATTTTGTGTAAAAATATGTTTTTATTAGGGCTGTCAATTAATCACAGTTAACTTAGTTAATTTTTTTTTAGATTCATTTTTTTAACGTGTGTTAATCTCATTGCTGTCTCTTGAGGCTTTCGCCACACTGTCTGCTACAGACAACAGTATAACAACAAATTAAACCCACCAGTTTCGACAGAAATTCAGGATCGCTGCAAGCCAATGAATCAAGCTAAGTGTGCTGCTGCTTTTTTTTTACACATAGTATGTAAAGCCTACCAATTAATAGATTTTTATTAAAAAAAACCACACATTTATTTCAGTTTACAATCACATTTACAAATAGATAGGCTATTCATTCTGTTTTCTGATCTCTGTATGCTGCTCATCAAGCTTGAACCGCACGTTTTATTGTGTTGGTTGTATTTGTAACTTCTAAATTATTGCCCCTAGTAAATTTTGGTGACAGTCTCAATGGGTACATTTCCTGGTTAAATAAATACATACATAAATACATTTTTAAAGACTTTATTTACAGTTAAGGATAATAATAATAGCATCAGTCATAAAACACATTTAAATTAGGTGGATGTAGTAATTGTATCAATTTAATATACGATTAAAACCAAGATTAACTAAGATACTTTTTTTTTTAATCGTGAGACAGCCCTAGTTTTTATATTTTCTCTTCTGTTTTTTTATTTGCTGGTGATAATGTACTAAATGTTATGCCATTTAGGAGATGATAATTTAATATATATGCCAAACAACTGGGTCAGGCAATAGAACCCTGGGTAAAGGAGTAGAGACTCTTTCAGACACAGGCTGAGGTCTGTGCCTAATGGTCATGTTATTCATATCCTTTATGAAGTAGTGAGAGTGTGATCTGCTACAACAGAACAGAGATCACCAGGTGTGTTTAGTTTGATTAGAGTAGTTCTGTATATGTTTAGGATGGTAAGGGAGCATAAGGACTTCCACTTATGAATAGTGCAGGACTCCAGTGGAGTTATTCTTTATATTTGGTTTGTTTGTGTAAAAACAACATTTGGCTTATTTGTGTAAAACATAAAAATAGCTAATTGTGTTTATAATTCTGTGGCACTTGAACTGTCTCCTTGTTTCTTGTCTTTCTTGTCAAAATAGCTGGAACTACAAATAACATTACTATTTATACTGTGTGTGTGTATATATATATATATATATATATATATATATATATATATATTGTAACCCGGTCGCACTCACGGTCGTTTGTTTGCCCCTATAAAGCACAGACCCAGGACACAGAAATGGATTTTTTTAAGCGCTGACGCGCTATTTTTAATAAACAAAAATAAACAAAAACCAAAATAAACACCTAGCTCCGGAGCGCTAACTACACAGTTACACAGGTCCCTGACCAACTCGCAGGACGGCTAAGCCGTTTACCTGGCATAAACAAAAAAAAACACAGTTTTATCACAGCATTTACTTTTCTTTTGACTGCTCATCTACATCTCCTGTCTCCTTCTACTCAGCAGTCAAGTGCAGAGTAACTGCACCTCTCATATACCCTGCACCTGGTTCTAATTTACAATTACTACCAGGTGCAGGAGATAATTAACAATAAAATAAATAAATTAAACAATTAGCCAGTCTGTGCAAACGCAAATGTTTTATGCAGGGAGGATATTAACCCCCTTCCTGCTGTGTTACAATATTTGCCCACTCCTAAGATATATATATATATATATCTTAGGGGTGGGCAACGATATGAAAATTGTATATCGATATCGATAATATCGAAGTCTTCTAAAACACAGAATAATATAATAACTCAATTGCACTATCAAACATATACATATAGACGTTAACAGATATTTACATAAGAAAAGCAATAACTTTTACGTAGTGTTGCTTTGCTTCACAATATCAAATGGAGAAAAATAAGGTCTTGTTATATTGTTTTACTATTCCATCATCAGCCACTTCAAAACCGAAATATTTCTATAATTCACTGCGCAGGCTAGCCAATCTGAAAGTAATTTAATCTTCTCTGTGTATATGGTGACATGACACCTCCAAAAGGTTGCATTATTTTGAGATGTATTTTGATGTGTTTTAAAAGTACATCTCATTTATAATACTGAAAGTTCACATTTTAAAAAAACATTAATAATAGTGTAAGTAATCACATGGACAAAATGCAATGAATGACTGTGGTCATATCTCACAGTAATCCCAATATTGCTTAATGCAGCATGCAAATAGCGTTTGGTACCTTGTGAGCACGTTCTGAATGGAAGAAAAAAAAAAATCAAATTATTTAAGCCGATTTTCCTGTTTATTGTGTTTTTTTGTGTTAAGTTTGTTTTTAGGTGGGTATCCCTTTAAAAAATACGGTCCTGTTTCTTAATTAGTTGATGCGTGCACTTTTTAAAACAGGATATTGTTTCCGGTAAGGGATTGGCTGGTGAGAGAAATCAGGTGAAGAACGGGGAGTAGCGCATACAAGAGAGGGTACACAGGTTGCGGATTTGTTGTTTTTTCTTGATTTATAGCTATTGGATGTTTGAAATACATTTGTTACTCTGGTTCTTAGAAAAAAAATGCCAATCAATGGAATAAAATGGCTAAATGATCCTTTATGTGTGATGTTTGCCTCAGGGACTGACTGTGGTTGGTATGTATAGGGTTTGTTGTATCTTAGTATAAAATAAACCTGATTATACTGCGTTTGTATTTTTAGCAGTATTAACAATAAAAAGTATGTCTCTGTGAGCCTACCTGATTTTTTTTTTAAATCCCACAATATTGCGATATGGAAATTATTATTGATATCAAAAGATATTGATACAATCTACTTTGTTGACTGTTGACAATATGCTTTATGGTAAAGGAGCCTGTTAAGTCAAAAGAGCTAAAAGGTTACTATCAAACAAATAACATCAGATTGCAAAGCGAAGTCAAAACCACAGATGTCTGTGAACCAGTTAGATAGAGAGCAATGGAGGAAAAAATATAAACAGCTCAGTATTGAACATCAGAAATCAGAACCATTTAGAATGATTGCAAAAGGGAGAAAAACAAACACAAAATAAAATGTTTTATATATAGATATATCAGTGAAATTTATAAACCCCTGTAAAGAGAAAGAGTGGGTGTCTGGAATCTACCTAAGGCAAGCCTGTTGTTTGGTTAGTATTGTTAGATTAGCTGTTAGACCCCTTTTATATCCATAACCTCAAAACTGAGGTCAAGTAGGCAAACATTTTGTCTCGTACATTCATATCATGCAAAGTCTCCTCAGACGGCAATAACCAGTCCTCTTGCAGAAGTTGGCTCTAATCCTGCATGCAGCTTGTGTTTTTTAACTATCAAACCCCAGGTGATAAAAGGTATAACAGACACCTGAAAAGCGATGAATGGGTAATTATCCTCCTTCCCAGAAAGGACGAGCGTGGGATTGAATGCAGGGCAGTCATGTTCTCCTAAATGCTTTAATCCAGGCTACTAAAAGCAAATCGGCAATACTTTTATAGCAAAATGAAATAGGTCAGAAATACATAATTCATTGAAGTATTTCATTCCCTTGAAGTGTTTCTTACACATCCTGGATAGACATGAAAAGTAAACAGAGCTCATATTTCACTGCAAGGTCAAAGTCTAATTGAGTTTTGTTGCCGGTTCATTGTTGGCATAGCACTTTATTTGGTCAGATGTTTGTAAAACAGGTATTGCCCAGAGTAGTTAAAGTTAAATCTGCTTCCCACATTTGTTGGATATCTGCCAGTTAAACATAATTATTGTATTTAAACTACAGTATGGTCAAATATTTACCCTAGAATGAACAAATGGCTCAACAAGGATGCATTTAAATCTATGCAATGTTCCAAGGTTTGCTGTGTGATCTGATCCACATATTACAAGTTTATTAGGATTGAGGATCTTGGAATATTTTTAGACATAATTTATATAATATTTCAAAGCAGCCAAGCTACTTTTGGCTTTGTTCAGATGTGGACTTCTCAAAGTATTTTTTGTACACTTTTCAATATTATAAAAAAGTATGTGCTCCTGGTCACTAGTGGGAAATGAACGGGTTAAAATAAATGATGGGTTCAATTGCAATTTTTAACCTTTATCCTGTATGTTCCAACCTTCTGGTTAATAACCTGGAAACCATTTTTGAATCCCCCATGTGATAAAAACAATACACGAAAAGACAAAGGTCTTATTAGAAACAAAAAAAAACTGCTTTAGTCATTTGTGAAGGTTAATATCTAATTTGAGAGACAGCTTTATCAAGGGCATGCGGCACTGTGACAGCTTTGTATGAAAAGTACAGATAAGCTGATGATTTCACATTTATAGTTGAATATTGAATCCTACCTATTTCTTGAGTAGGGCTCACCTACTGTATTGTAATACCGGTGTCCCAGGAAAAAAGTAGATTAGGAAAAAAGTTGATCAAGCTCTAGAATTTAAAGGGGAGGTTCCATTGTTTCTAATGTAAACGAGCCTAGGCTAAGAAATAAGTAGATCGAGCCAGGTAATAAATAGATCGGATATATTAATGAACAATAAATGAATTTAATTAATGTTGTAAGTATAATTTATATCAATTAGTAGATCGGATTTATTCTGCAGTATGCTGCTAGATAAGAGGATGTGAATATCGCTTTAGATCCGATATATTAGCCTAACAAAAAATGCATAATTTAAAATGACTTCTGCACGTATAATTTACATTAATGTAGATTGGATATATTCATCAGTATTACGCTAGATAAGGGATTGTGAATATCGCTGTAATATATATTAGCAGCAAATAAATAATTTAAAATGAATTGTATGATTGTACATTTCTGATTGTGTATTTCTGTTTGTGTAACAAACGTTAACTAGCTAAATGTGTTACGTATTGACGTTATTTTGCATTTCTGGAGGTGTTTTTGTTTTGGGAAGCACTACAGTATGGACAGCAGGTATCCAAGCGACTGTCCAAAAGTTAAAGCATGAGTTTCAATCATGGAAAAAATTAAGCTCCATGCTGCGATTGCTAACTAGGCCACGGTTCACATCAATCACACGATGTACTTGAAAAACGTTGCTTATACAGTATTATTATTTTATATTTGTTCTTTCATTTATTTTTACATACAGTACTTTGTATAATTAGGACAGAAAACGAACAGGAGACTGGTTCATCGTGTATGTATTTGTATTTCAATTACAAGTGTGGGAATAAACAATACATTCATTAATTAAAAACTAACGAGTTAACGTCTTTGCTAAACCGTGGTAAATACCTGTAGTTCAATACCAACCAAGACTTTGTGTTGTGAGAGAGATCATACAGTATACGTAGGCTACTCTATATCAGCATAATTTTAAAATGGTAAATCCCTGTAGTCCAACAACCTATAAGACATATAACAAGAAAGAGATACAGTATATTGAATTAAAGTGAATTGTCACGATTTAAAGTTATGTAGATATACACATATATACAGTATCTCTCTTCCTCATTATATATGTCTGTTGTGTTGAATTACAATTTTTCAATAACAGGCAAGATACTTAAATAGTGAGGAAGAGAGATCGTACAGTGTACCAGCATGATTTTAATCTGTGGTTCAATACCAACCAATATACATTTATAATAAAGAGAGATAATACAGTATAAAATCACTTTCAGGTTGGTCACTCTAAATTTGCCCTCTGTGTGAGTGTGTGTGTGTGTGTGGTGCCCTGCAATGGACTGGTGTCCCGTCCAGGGTGTAGTCCTGCCTTGCATTGTCCTGTGTCTGCTGGGTTAGGTTAAGGAATAAGCGGTTATGATAATGGATTTAAAAAAAAAAAACAACTTTAATTTAAACAATTCAAAAACAGTAAGTGGTGGGAATGGGATGGGGAATCATTCACATATGGTCTTTGATTCCATGCTGGAGGTTTCTTAGGAATATACCATTACCTGTGTCGCTTAAATGGACACCATCCCTCCTAAAAAGCCCAACATGATCATATTTAATTTCGGGTTGCTGAATTGAACCCCCCAAACCCCTTACAAAATCCGAAATGACATTGTTCACCCAGTTACGTGCTTTGTTTATTTTTGGTGATGCCTTAATATTTTTCCAAAGACGTCTCTGGGTGATGCATGAGAAAGCAATTTTTGTTTTTGGAAACATCTCATGCAATTTAGTTATATCTTTCTTCATAACTCAAATTAACTCCACACTTTTAAATTTCCCTAAATCATTGCCCCCAGCATGGATGACCAGGACATCAGGAGGTGAACCATTAGTAATCAAAGAAATAAAAAAAATTAAAAAACATGTGCCATTTCAGGCCCCTCCATCCGAACCAGTGGATGGAGGCGCCTTGGAGCTGCAGGTCCAGCCCGATCCCTCTTCTGGCCTGCTGTTCAGCCCAGTGGACAAAACTGTGTCCGACAATCCACACAGATGCTGTGAAGAAAAATTCACATCAGCTATAAGGTAACAAAGTAGGTTAAAGAATGTCTTTAAATAATCAAAATAATTAGACATCTTCCACTGTGGTTTAACTCTCACATTACAATAACTGTATTCATAGTAATTTATATGTTTTCGCATCATTACATTACACAGTGGCAGAGACACAGCTCTGCCACAATTCATATACAGGTAACATAATACTCTTACTTTTTGAGGCCGTTCTCCTGGCGTCCATAGTTGTTGTTATCTTAACTTGTTAACTCAAGAAGAACACAAAGTACTCTAAGTAAAACCTGCATTTATTTCAAGGTAAGAAATAAACACATAAACACATCTCTTTATAATCATACGTGAAGCACAATTGCGAAAAAAATAAATAAACCTACGACACTATACTAATGCGAAATATTTCTTTTTAATAAGGTTGTTATCCATACATTAATAATTGCAATTTACTTTTTTTTAATGAGTAGAATTAACTCTTATATTTCTGTCGGCATAGGGCTACTACATAATCAACCTAAAATGTTTTTCAAAGAAATACTTACAGATCGATTATGCTGTAACGCCATGGAGTAGCAAGTTATTACAAATTGCGCCTTTTTTTAGGCGGATATACACAAATATGAATGTGTTTTAAAATGAACTGTACAGTGTAATGTAAAGCAGATGTGGCGTCAAATGTAAATGCATTTGTATTTAAATGTAATCTTCTGAACTATTTGCATTTGACTATTCTAAATACATATTTCCATTTGTATTTAAAGCTTCAAATTATTTCAAATGCTTTTAAATACTTTTCAATAATATTAATGTTAATAGTTTTTCAGTATTGCTGGTAAAGTTTATTAACTTTTCCATGCAAATTGAAGTACTTTTGAGAAATTAATGTTATTAAATGCAACAATCACCCTAATGTAGATATACACATATATACAGTGTCTCTCTTCCTCATTATATATGTCTTTTTTATATATCTCTATCTCATTATAAATTCCTGTAGTGCAACAACCATATAAGACATAACGAGCAATCATATCTACCATGGCATACGTTTTTCATTTCTGTATTTGTCCGATCAAGAGGACTTGACGTTCATTTTTTTAAATTTTTTTAACATAGTACAAATCTTATCCCTCAGTAATACTATATATTACTGCAAGGAATACAATTGTCACGTTTACGAAGAATATGGCATTTATGTTCATGTATTGCGTGCAAACAACATGAGAGATCTTTTTTAATTCCCAACCTGAGTACACAACACAATTCCCTTCTAAAATAAAACCTTTTGCCTGGCTATTTGTGGTTAATTTTCTTCACCCTATCCCAATTTAAAAACCACAATCCTAAACCTAGAACCTTTTTTAAATAAACATAAGACATGCAGACAAATCAAGGTCCTGTATATACTATTCATTTTTTTTAACTGGCGGTTTTGCCACGTCTAAACTGTAGTAAAGTTACAGCTATACTCATATTAAAATGTAAAAATATGACCTTGTCATACTAATATGATGGATGCAGCATGTCATCAGATTATATTACTGAAACATTTTGATTAAAGATTGACAACATTTTGACGTATAAAATAATTTAATATATAAATAAATCTCTGCGATCACACATAAACTACATCTGATTGACAATGATGTTATAGAAACATAAAAAGACAGGGATTTAAAACATTTTACCGTATAAAGAGCCGTCGATCACACATTATAAAGTTCATACGAAAAGACAGTGGCATGAACACGCACCAACTTACAGTCTAGTAAATAAAACGGCCAGATAAAAATAAAAAGCCATGCAATGAACTTCCCCTTTAATCAACCTGTAGCCCTGCCTTACTTTTGTGTACTTTTGACTTACTGCGCTTGCGTGATCAACTTTTTCCCTGATCAACTTATTTCCTACGACACCGACAAATGGCCTTTGGTATAAAATACAAGCTTTATGGAAAAAGCAAAGTCATCAAATCAAATCCCTTTGGCAGTGATGAGCATCCTGCTGCTTGATTACTGCAACACATGAACGTTCTGAAAGGTCAGATGACTTAATAAACATTAGGAATGTAAGGTCCTTTTTTCACATTAGTTTTCTTTTTTTCTGAGGGAAGAAGCAAAACAGAAACAGTATATCCTAATACGAGCAGACAATACTTTATTCCAAAGAACATTTGCTTACATATAGGTATGTTAAGGTCTCGGTTGTGAAGAGAAAAACTTCAAATGAGACATTAACTCCTTTCCTTTAAGGTTTACAAAATAATTAATTTAATTTACACAGACTTAAATTTTGGTTAACACCTAAAATGCCTATAATCACCTGTGTACAGGCGCACCTCCAGAAATCTTTCGCATGGTACACACAACTGAACCACACCGACATCCCATCTCACGCCGATGATGACTCTGCATCAACATGCAGTGTTACAGCCAATCAGTGCTGCATTTCTGTTCTTTCCTGAGTTTCCCTTTCTAAAAATGAATAAACACAGCACGCTGCCATCAAGACAGAGCAGCAACTACAGTGACAGCCAGATAGTCCGCAACAACAATAAAAGCTACAAATAAACCTATTTGAAATACATGCTTAAACTAGAAAAAAAACTAGCTCACAAATATGTTATGCTTTCCTGTGTCTAATCATTTTACTCTCACAATTACTACAACAAATCTTTATTCATCCCCTAAGCATGGCGTATAAACATAAACTTTTTTTTGTTACACGTGACAAAACAGGCAGTTCACAAAATAAAACATCAATAGCAATAATAATATAAGGAATGCACTCTGGTGGCAAGATAAACAACAAGACCGAAGGTGGAGGATCCATGTCACCAGAAGCCTGAGATGCAATTACAGGCTTTTTATTGCACACTTTGGTGTACTTTATTTGTTATAATTAGTTGTAGCTGTTTGCAATAGCTTGACAAAGTAGCACATATGGCCATTTCCCTTCCCTTGTCCCGTGTTAAATACCCGTCGAGTAATGTTGTCGAGTTGCTGGTATTTGATTAATTTTCCTGTTTTCTCCATTTTCTTTGAGTTTTTACATTTTAAAATGTGGTCGTCATTTTCATTAGCTGCCAGTTTGTGTGCTGTGTGAAGTCAGTTTGGGTCTGGGGGTAACTTACCCTCTAATTTTAACAATGATAGAGTAAAGTATATTTTCAGGGGGTAAAATGCAACATTACCTTAGGGCTGCAACGAAGGGTACGTTTTGACCTTCGAAGGTTCGGAACACATTACTGAAGGAAGGTTCGAACCTTCAATGGTACTAATTTCCATAATTTACTGGTGACGTCACCATAGCTACTTGTTTATATTTGAAAATCCTATTATTTTACAGGTAATCCATATAAATGGAATAAAACATTCACTTTTTTTTATAGAACAGTAATCACGTTTGTATAATTTAAATACAAATAAAAATATATATATATATATATTTACACGTAATTGATGCTGCTTGCAATATATAGAGTAAGCTTGCATTGCAGCAGCACCTGCAGCGGACTTAGGCAAAACAAAGCTTTATTTAAGTCACCGTTCCAAGCAGGTTATCAGTCACATTTTACTACTACTAAAAATATTAATAATAATTTGAATTTGATATTCAACTTTTTTTTCTGGGCATTTACCAAAAAAATCCCAAACAGCAGAGGGGTTGAGAGACATTTCTTTCAATACAGCTTACTCTATACAACACTTTGCTGTCGAGATGGCGAATGAAGAAATTAAAGGCTTGCTTCTGGATAACACAAGCTAGAGGGGGAGGGGCGGACGGTACTCACTTCACTTACACTGTCTTATACATTGTGTATTCAGTACATATTTTACTGAAGCACTACAACTGCTATAGGTACCGCCCAGTGCTTTGGATAATATATACTGCTGCGGCACCATATCGAGTTGCTACATATAATGATTTGGTAGTGGATTTTAATACAGCAACTTTTGTTTAAGTAATATGCATTATACTAATCAAAAGACTTGTATTGTGCTTGCAAGTGACATTTAATGTGTGATTTATAGTATTCACACATTGTCAAGTGGTTTCTGTTAACAGAGGGAAAAAAAAACAAAAAAACACAGTGCTTGAATGCCCCCTGACGAACCTTCGAAAGTTCAATACTACCTTCGAATTCCTGGCTAGTGAACGAACCTTCGAACACGCCCTACCTTGAAGTCATGAGTAATCTTGATAAATACTGTACAACCTTTGGTAATGGAGTAGGCATTAAAAAAGAGCTTTCAGTTTTAACTGCAATGTTACTTTGAACTACTGTACAAAAACTTAGTATCCAAATAAAATCAGAGACAACAGCTATTCTTATTCACTTTATTGACCACAGCCAATATGACTTTGAACAATTATTTTTATTAATTTTCCAATTTTCTGCCAATTTGGAATGTCCAATTATTATTCAACCTGGCTCACCGCTGCAACCCCCAAACTAACCTGGGAGAGAGATGAAGACGAGCACTCGCGTTTTCTGAAACGAGTGCTGTCAGCCATCCACTTTTTTTCGCTCTGCAAGCCTGCCGTGCAGCCATATCCTTAACTTACAGCATCGGAGGACCACGCAGTTCTGAATTGCGTACAGGCCAGCCTGCAGGCGCCTGGCCAGCCACAGGGGTCGCTGGTGTGCGCTG
This sequence comes from Acipenser oxyrinchus oxyrinchus, assembly GCA_030684275.1. NCBI lineage: Eukaryota > Metazoa > Chordata > Actinopteri > Acipenseriformes > Acipenseridae > Acipenser > Acipenser oxyrinchus. The sequence goes on from CM060251.1 coordinate 45,968,724, forward strand.
AGCCAAGGACACCCCAGCTGACCTAACCCCTATCCCACCGGGCAGCACTTGGCCAATTGTGCGCCGCCCCCTGGGAACTCCCGTTCACGGTCGGCAGTGGCATAGCTTGGATTTGAGCCAGCGATCTCCAAGCTATAGGGCGCATCCTGCACTCCGGGCGGAGTACCTTTACAGGATGCGCCACTTGGGAGCCCCCAGCCAATACGACTTTGGATAAGAAACATATCATATATATGAAGATAAGCACAGAAACAGAACTATTTTATTGTAACATTACATTCTTAAACTCAGTGAACATGTTGAAAAATCAATATAAAGCCATACATATAAATAAAATAAGGAACTGCACCTTTTTTAGCTGTTGCTTCTGATGATGGCTCCAGTTGGATTTGTAGCTGGACTGCGGTGTTAATGCATCAACCTGATTAGCTTTGAATTCTTCTTATTCTTACTGTGATTGGCTGCAAAGACAACAGGGCTAGCCAGAGACTGGATAATGTTTTGTTGGGTGGGTTTTTATTGTGCACAGTTTCCTAGCAACTGAAAACATCGTATTCTGGGAGATGTAGTTGTTAGTGGAAGTTTTAGGGGAGGCAGACAAGCTGTGCAGCACAATTGCTATGCACATTTTTAAGCGTTTAAGCGTGCATAGCGTGCGTACGGCTGTGGGCGCTAATGCCTGTGTACACCGTTTCATTAAGTTAATCACTAAGGCTGCCACCTTTAAACGTGTGCGCTCCTCTGTTTAGATAACTACCAATAAACATTTATAAAATTCATAAACTACAGTTTAAGCTAACAGTAAGCAGCGACAAGTCTGTATCATTAATCATCAGGTTTTTTTTGTTTTTTTTTTTTTTGTATTGCGTTGCTCATGCATACTGACTCAGTGGTATTCCGGTTCCTTATTAAACATGTTTAGCCTTTTTTCACTAAAAGACTGTCTGTTTTCTTTTACAGACCATTATACAAGTGCCTGCTAAACTACAGCCCACAATTCATCTTGTCAGACTCAACTTGCATGTTCATATGCACTGTCAACATTTTAGAATAATTATATTTTTCCTCTCTATTTGGAACAGGAGACACTATAGGAAAAAGGCAAGCTAAGTAAGAGTTGTTTGAAATGGCACTATATTAACCCCCATGATATGATTGCTAATAATATATAAAATAAAATAAAACTTTGGTAAATCTAAAGCTATCGCCAAAGTTCTACTTTATTATTATTATTATTTACATTTTCTGTTTGCTTTTGTAAGTTGTAGATTTGAAGAATGCTTAATAAAAGTGAAATATAATTGGGCAGTTGGTGTATGAGGTTTTCCCCAATGCCATGTACTCCATCAATGAAGCACCTGTATGCAAATAATGTTTAGTACTGCTAGCTTATTTATTTGTTCAACCTTACTAGAAAATTGTATTGTACTGCTTAGTAGTAAATGTGAAGTGATGTCTCATGTCCTATTAAAAAATTTATATTTTGTTATATATATATATATATATATATATATATATATATATATATATATATATATATATATATATATATATATATATATATATATATATATATATATATATATATATATATATATATATATATATATATATATATATATATATATATATTTATTTTATTATTATTATTTTTTTTATTTGTCAGATCATAACTAAATTCCAGATCATTCATTCTTTTGTTATGCATCGCTCATTGACACATCTGTCAATCAAATTTGGTAGACATGGCAATGTAAACTGCATCTGCTGTAGTTCAATCAATGAAAACTGCTCCAAATACCTATTTGCTGGAAGTGACTGCACCAGGGCGGTGCATCTGCATACATTTTACAGCACTCCACCGATTCCAGAACATCACCCATAGAGAGACAAAACAGTTACACACAAACAAGAACATGAAATTAGCTTTGATGACCACAATGGGTTTAGGTTGAAGCATACGGTAAAAAAAAAAAAAAAAGACCAAATGAAGGATAATTTGTCATTAAGCGCACGGTACATTTTCTGTCTGTAATTAGGCACTTATGTTTCTGAACCTTATAAACCTTGTAAATACTACTTTCGATATGACTACAGCTATAATTAATCATTAGTGTACATTATTTAGATGCATCAGTGATTCAGAAGTTCATAAAAACATGTTTTCTGCTTGGTGATTGAAAGGACATATTTACTGTAGATTATGTAAAAAATAATTACGTACCTATGTATTGTCCACACATGTATAGAGTACAGTATTAGGCTGAATTCTGTGTGAAACTCAAACAAATAGGAATGGTATTCTGTATTTTGTTTTTTTTACTCTGTGCAAATATTTGTCTTTGTTATTTGCATGAAGCACAAACTGAAAAAAACTTTTGAAGTAGGCTTACCTACTCTTTACAAAGCAGGTTTGCTTGTTTACTTGCTATATAGAATCACCATGGTATTTTTTTCTCCAAGGAATACTAACAATTACGTGACTAGTTCTGTGAAATTATGTTGTCCATTGTGTTATTCAGGGATTGTATCTTAACATTAATTGATACATCAAAGCTTTACATGCTTTTATACAGCTTTTGTAGAGCAGTGATGCACTTCTTCGTGTGAACAAGCCATTTGCGGAGAAGCTTCTTCCATAGTGTTTGCCATAGCAGGTTGCCTATGATGCTGACAATATTGTTCATACTATAATTAAATAAATTACGTTTTGTGTACTGTTGGTGTCCCTGGTTCACCCAGTTTGACATAGAACAGGGTAGACTGTTGCTCTAACACTACAGCCTGAGGTATTTTTTGTTTTATTTTATTTTTTTAAAGAGGATCGCTTTAGAATTTGAAGCCCTACAACAACAAAAATAAACGTCAATTGAGAATTGCCACACGGCAAAACGTTTTTCAACAAGGGCCATATTCACAAGAAACAGATGGGTCAGCTGATTTAAAATGACTGACCTTATTTACAAACTCTTCACTTGTAGCTATGAGCATGATGCTGTTTCTGTTGTGGGTTTACAGTAACCAGCTTACTTATCATGACTATCATCCAACTAATAAAGCTCTGATGGGGTGATAAACATGTTTTTTTAAAGCATGTTGCAAGACTCCTTGCTCCTCTATTTTAGTAATGCTCTAGTGATACAGTACAGTACAGTACAGTACATGTACCATGTTATCTGCAAAAACAATAATGGCACATTTTCCAGGATCTTAGTTCCCTATTAAAACCACAAATAACCCCTGTTGATTTAAGACTTAAACATCTGCTTCCTGGTACCTGATTACTTCATGTGCTGCAGGTTGTGATCTGAAGGTCTGGATTGCAACCCAAATGTAACAATGTAAAGAATAACAACAAAAAAGCATTCTGCACAATGATTATAGAACTTGTGATCATCTTGCCCATGCACCAGAAACCCTTTTGGCAGAAGTAAAAGGAAAAGTGGTTGACATTTCTCGAAAACATTCTAGAATTTCCTGAAATGAAGCTAGAATTGATTTATACAAATACTTATGTCAATTATGTCATTCTTCCACCTAACAATTCACGCCATGCATCATTTAAATTGTAATGTAGTACAAACAAATCGATGCAAATATATTGCCAGAGACATAAAGGTTACATTAAATGTCAAATGAATCAGACAAAATTTGACTTTGATCTTTATTTTTAGAAGATATTTGCGTCACTGTCCAAATGCGCTTGTACAAGTTCAGTTTGAAAAGGTTACTTTTATTGTGCTTTGACCAATTTTAAGGAGCTTCTCTCTTCCTAAAAGATCTGTTGCTAAAACATTGTGAATGACTCACTGTTGTTTGCCAGGCACTCTAAATAAAACATGAACTTGAAACATGAAAACCAAGACTAAATTAGTTTTTTGGCCAAGGTGAAACGATCATTTTGAGCATCTCAGCAATTGATGTTTACCAAATTACTGATCCCTGGAGACGAGGGCTGAAACTGGCTCATTAATCCCCAGCCAATTTTATTCTGTAACTCTGCAATAACACAAAGATCAATGCAGCAATCCCTGTGGGTTCCCAGCCAAGACAGCTGACTTGTCTAATTCAAACCACACTATCAGGTAAGCCGCTGGGGAGATCCATGTGCAAAACCTTTTAACATATTCACTCAACTTAATATACTTTACAAACACTGTTTTGATAAACTAAATAAGGCCTGGCATTCAGGCAGGAAGCTTTTGTTGGCTGTTTCTAAAGAGGGTTCATATGAGTATGCGTGAATGTGGAGTAGGATTTCAGTTTCCAGATGTCAGTTGTTTGAGATGTAATTACATCTTAATAAAACTAATTTAAAATGGTGTTTTTATTTACCAAGATCTGTTTCCGTCTTTCTTTTGCAACCCACTGGATGAGCTTGGATGAGTTCCATTTTAGATGGGGAAAAAGTGATCTTCTCAGCACCCCCAACATTCTCCTGGACAGCTGCACAATGATGGTGGCCACTCTCATCCTTTCTCATGTTTTCAGTATTGCCTGTTTTGTTTCTGTTTAGTGGGATAGGGAACTCATTTGTGCAATCTAAGTGTCACAAAATAGTTTATTTGTGCAGGGATATTATTAGCACAATATGTAAGAAATATAGACTACATATTACAATATTGCATTTGGGTTACCCAAATGGGCAGTAGCTTGGCAACCGTACAAACCACAAGCTAGCATCTTAACCAATGCATAAAAGAAGAGCAGTTAATCATATTTTCACCTCATCTGTATGGTGATCTATCAGGAGTGATGGTAATGCATTAGACTTCTGAATTGCATAACCCGTATGAGTCCAGAGGACTACGTTCGGTATGGCCATAGGTACTGACTGTGGAACTGTTTGTCTTAGCCATACTGTATAACACTGTGGGCTACAGGCCTCTTTGAACACCTCCCACAGGCAGATGATATACCTGGTAGACTATCCAGGGCTGCGAGAGGAAGTGAGTGTTTTTGCAACTTAGAATCAGAGGCTCGGACTCTAGACAAGGGAGAGAGAAAAGGACGGGCCAGACTCCAACTGACAGAGCCTTCCCTATGGAGTCGAGGCTAGCCCTAATGGCCTCTGGGCACCTGAAAACACAGAGTCATATGACTTCTCGGAGAGTCTTTATAGGCGTTGCCTCGTGACTGGGTCCCAGTTACAGACCCTCAGAGGACGGAACGGCTCATAGAGTCCTGCATCGGGAGCACAGGTGTAGCTCCCTTTCAATTGGTGGCACAAAAGGAATAGACAGGTATTTTATAGTAAAGTAAGTAGAGATAGTTAATGTTACAATGTTAAAATATATTCAGACCACTAGAAAAAGCTACCACGTTATATAACCTATTATATCTGTATGTGAATGAGAGCGTGCAGTTTCAGGTCGGGTTGCAGGTAAGAAGACGGTGTTGCAGCGGGTTGCGGGTTTGGGTCGGGTCCTGTAGTATTGGGTCCTGGTTGGAAGCCGGTCTTAAAAATATGACCCTCGCAGGACTCTAACGACTCATGCGAAGCCTTGACGTGAGGAAGAAAAGAGAATCTGAAAGAAAACAAATAATTGTTAATTATGGGACTCGAGCCCTAAGAGTATGAGGGCCATATCCCATGAGGATAAAGAAGGAAGACAGAGCCTTCTTTCTTGAGGCAAGATATAGTGCATGAGCTGCAAAAGAATAGTGTAGCCGGTGGTCCCCTCTGACCACACGAAGAACCTGCAGAATTACTGGAACTCTAGGTTGGGGAAGTGAGACTCACTATCCCCCCAGGGGGGACCGACACAGAGGCACGCTGCCTATGAAAGAAGTGAGGTGGAGGAGGAAAAAGCAAAATGCAAGAGAAAGAGTTGAACTGTAAAATCGCACACATACATTTATAGTGCTCAATGTATTTTAAATGTATAAATCATTACGCTGAAGTAACACTACTGTGTTTTGGGTAGGCTACACATTACATTATGAACAAAAATATATGCCTATACAGTACAGTAGTAAAATTAAATGAATGCCAAGCACACTTTCTTTTTACTTTAGCCTGTAGGCTTCCATTATGGTAACACAAAAATGATTTCCATTACATGAGAGTTGATGTTAAAACTTCATGCTGATTTGAACTTGGCTCTCGCCAAAATAAGCACCAACTAAGACGTAGCTTCACAGTAAACTAATGTGATCCACATGTGTCTCCATCCATTTGCGCTTCCTTCCATATGATGATGTAGATATCCTTCTGTCTGGTGTTGATGGCTGAAGTGTAATGCTGGCTCCAGGGATCAGCTTATTGCCTCCCTAGCGCATCAGCACACACAACGGCTGCGATGCTCCGGGGATCAACCATAGTGCGGTCTCCCTAGCTCATCAGCATGACAACCGTCTGGATTGAGCTAAGTCTGGGGTCTTCAAGTGGGCATCTTCCATCCTCGGTGTTTCGTCGACTAGCCCACGACACCTCAAGAGGGCTCGACGGTGATTCTGGCGTCCCAGCATCACCCCCCTCCGTCCCCCACTCAACTCAGCCCAGCTTACTTACCTGTACATCAGCGTTTCTTTCTTTCTATTGTGCTTGAGATCCCCAGCCAGAATCTTTCCGTCTCAACCACAGCCAGTTGCTGCTCCTCTCTGCTGCTTCAGATAAGTTCTTCACTGTGCGGCGCAACTCTTGGCCATTGAATCCGACATCTCTGAGAAACCGGGTTGTAGAGTGTGCCACAAATCCTCGACAACCCACTTCCACTGGGTAAACCCAGACTCTCCATCCTTGCTGTTCCGCTTCAGTGGCTAGTTGAGCATACCGCAGTTTCTTCCTCTCATTCGCCTCATCTACAGCATCCTCCCATGGCACTGTTAACTCTACCAGGTGAACAAGGCGTGCTGATCCAGACCACAAGACAATATCTGGTCGAAGGTTAGTGGTGGCAATCTCAGGTGGAAAAATAAGCCGTTGACCAACATCTCCCAGCATTTTCCAGTCTCTAGCAGCTTCCAGTTGTCCTGGGCGAGGATTGGTTTTAACACCTTTTCTTGGTGGTTGCTCTCCTGGGTGGAGGAATGTTGTCTTTTGTGTGTAATGTTTTGATGGAACAGGTGGCAACTTATTGGTCATGTTACGCTTGTCTTCCAATGCTAAGGCCAAACATCGCAGCACCTGGTCATGGCCAAGTAAACCATCCTTGGCTAAGAGCCACCTTACATCCTGTCAAAATGTGCCTTAATGTTGCAGGTGATGAACACAAAGGACATGAGGGATCCTCTCCTACCCAGAGGTTTAGGTTCTGTGGTGATGGGAGAACATCATATGTTGACCTTATAAGGAAACTGATCCTGCTCTGTTCCATTGACCATAGGTCTTGCCAGCCAATCTTGCATTGTTCCACACTCTCCCATCTCATCCATTCTCCTGCTTGGCCTGGGAAATGGCCTTTATACACCTCATCCTCTCCTCCTGCTTTTGCACCTCGTTGACTACCAGCTTCCTCCATTGAGCTGGGGCTGCCTTGTGCCATGTAGGAGGAGCTGAACTGAGACCAAGACCCCTCTTCCATGCTGAACTTGCCCCATGATATCACCAATTCGAAGGGCAGCCTTTGCATCCTCCACAGCTTTCTTTGCCGCCCACTTTCTTCCAGTTTTCAACACAGGTGCTGCCTCCCTTACGCATTTGTCGCGTGACTCTATTAATGTCATTTCCAGTCGGACCTTGGCGCACTTAAACTCTTCGGTTAGAGCGGAGACAGGTAGCTGCAGTATTCCTTTTACCATAAAGTCCCACTCTGCTGAGGCAGCGTGGAACTCCCAACCATTTCCTGATGTGTGAACTGATTAAAGCTTCCAGCTTCTCTACTGTTGTCAAAGAAACCTCGTACACAGTCAGTGGCCACAGCAACCTTGGCAGTAGACCAAACTGAAAGCACCAGAGTTTTAGTTTGCCTGGTAACGCGCTGCTGTCTATGCTCTTCAACCCTTCCACAGCTTGTTGTCTAACTTCTCCCACACGAACCGTGTCTTTTAGATCCCCGTCGTACCATCTCCCAAGGCTCTTCACTGGCTTCTCAGCCACTGTTGGTATTGCCTCACCATTAATGAAGAACGTTTTATCTACTACTTTACCTTTAATTATAGAGATGCTCCTTGATTTAGTGGGCTTGAATTGCATTCGTGCCCATTCAATGTTATTGGTTAATTTGCCCAATAACCGATTAGTGCAGGCTACTGTTGTAGTCATGGTTGTCATGTCATCCATGTATGCTCGAATTGGTGGTTGTCGCATTCCAGAAGCCAAGCGCTCTCCTCCCACCACCCATTTTGATGCCCTAATGATTACTTCCATTGCCATGGTAAAAGCCAGTGGAGAAATGGTGCATCCTGCCATTATTCCAACTTCTAGGCATTGCCATGTAGTGCTGAATTCTGAAGTTGAAAAACTAAATTGCAAATCTCCAAAGTAGGCTTTCACTAGATTTGTTATTGTAAAAATCATGCTGCTGCATTGTACACATTGGTGTACAATGTGAATAAAAGATTATTTTAAATTGAAACTAAATGATTTTAGGTTATTATTATTATTATTATTATTATTATTATTATTATTATTATTATTATTATTATTATTATTAACTTGGCAGCCTAGACAATTAACACAAAATAGGTCATGGTGCCGCATTGACAAATTATGATACAGGAGGAGGACAGTCAATTCTCGTTAATACGAATTTCAAAGGACCAGCAACAAATTTAGCATTATACCACTAATTCATATCATCATTAGTAGCCTATAAGCCAAATGTATACTGTCCATTTTTATTTAAGTTAGTCTGGTGCAGTGATAAATTGTGGACAATTACAACCCCCCTGCACATTAATAGAATAGGTGTGTTTCCTATTCCTATGCAGATGGTTAGAATGAGCTGGAGGGGTTAGCGGCACATGTGTGCAGTCTATTGCTCCCAACACGTTGGGGAAACCAGAAATGTCATAGAAATTTATTTTCAAGGCTTGTAAGTACACCCTGCTTTTAGGGAAAAATAGGTATTTGGCTGTTCGCTTCTAAAATGCATTGAGCACAACTGGCAACGCATGAGAAAAAGCGGACTGGGAAATGCCAGCAACAATTGCGACTGTTTAAAACATGCTTTCAAAAGTTCTTAACAAAGTGATGCAATTGTAAGTGTCACAATTGCCTGCAGCTTTAATACATCTCATTATAATGTTTGAGAACCCTCATTTGCATCTCCGCACCCTTTTTGCAAATTTATGCAGGACCGCCCACAGTTACATATTCATCTACGCTTGAACTGCAAACAGAAACTGCTACCGCAAAGCATTCCCTAAAAAGTCACAAATAGCATTGCGCTTGTTTAGTACATTTCACCCAAGACTTCCAACTCGTTTGCAACTGGTTTGCGACTGTTGTGACAGGCGCAGCACTTTAGTACACCTACCTCATAGTATTAACATAAAAATCCAAAAAACTTTGCAGGTCTTACATTTCCTCTTAGAATTGTTGTATATGTAATCTTGAATTTTTTTAATGGTAGCAATTAGAGAAGACACTTTGGCTGAACGTTCTTCTACATTAATCAGTCCTGCCCTCCTACTATACATTTGTATTTTACAGCACTCTGAAGAGTAAAGGGTATTATACCTACACTATAATAATGTGTACATCAGCATTGATCCATCTAGAAATTATATTGAAAAAATAAACAAACTTAACATGAGAAAACATGGATGCGCTGCTGCCAAACATTTTGTTGGGATTTGCAGATCATAGTTAACGGATATTTCTCCTTCGTCTTTTCACTCATTTGAATTAAATTAAATTAAATTAAATTGTAGTGGCTACTCCTATAGGAGCAGAAGGAGGTACTAGAAAACAAAAAGACAATGTCCAGTATATATTTCTGTTAGGAAGTGTTAGGTTCGTGTACTGTACTAATTGATAACTGCTGACAATTGTGGGGAAACCAACCACAAGCTGTTGAAGTTTCTTACTCAAATATGCAACTTTAAAGGTAAATTGAATTTGAAGTTTGAGCAATACTGTGTGTGTAATGTGAGGGGTATTTCTAAAATATGAATTATATCAATCAATTGAGGAACTTTGAAGAGCAACATGCAAACCACACCAATGATGCTAAATTACTGGAGACTTTGACAGAGTAATCACTTGCTCCTAGATTTTCCCCCCTGTAATGTGTTGCTAAAACATGTCAAACAACAAACTTGTGTAAAGATTGGATAAGCTCTTAATTGTAAACACATACTGAATGATGCTAAATTGCAGGGAAATACCCAACCCTATCAATTGAGTCTCTTATTTCCTGTAGAAAGCAGCTTCATACCAAGAGCAAAATATCACCAAAGCTAGAAGCATACAGTAAACCCTGTCTAATCCAGCCCCTCTACATTCTGTATAATTCGGCATTATTTTTGGATCCCGACCAAATCCTATTTGAAATTAATAATGTGTTACCTTGTACAATCAGGAACCAGTCTGTTCTGCAATCTGGCATGATTTTGAAGTCTCTCATGTCTGGAAATCAATGTAACTGTGCAATCTGCAAACGGGTCATGTGGTTTTTCTTTTTTAACTTTAAAATTAGTATAAAAACAACAAAAGCAAGATGTTCCGTATATATTCACATATCCCACTGATATCATTCTGGCGTGTGCAGTTGTTGAACATCGAATATATGTTTAAACATGGACAAAACCTGGATACCAGTAGAAAGTGTCTAAATCCTGCATGGAAGTACAGTACAAATAGAACAAGTCTTTCTCGGAATGGTTTAAACAGGTCAATGCTAATAACAAGAAAAGATTTTATTGCGGCATTGTTGTTTTGAAAGTTTCCTGAGGCATTATTGCTTTTATTATACTGATTTTCTTTTTTTTTTTAAGCGTTCATATTGTTTTGTCATTTTACAGTAACTGTAATGCAGCAAACTGTCTAATCTGTCACAATTTGTATGGATTGTATAGGTTTAACTGTATTTGTAATGCTTCACTCTCTTGATCTATTAATACTTACATACTGTACATGGTCATACCTTGTAGTTTACTGCAGATATACAATAAAAAAAAAAAAAATTGAGTTGTTTGAAAATAGAATTTCCCAAGGCTTTATAATATATGATATAATTAGAAACAATTGTGGATTATTTAAGCCAATGATCTGTATTTCATGGGAAAATACCTCAATAAAGATGAGTTGACCTGCCCACAGGGGTTAGAAATTAGCAGTGACCTGGCACACAGGTATGTTAAGATGTATTATTTAAATGGACATGTTTTAGAAATGTGAGCTGCAGGTTGCCAACAAAAGACAACACAGGAAATAAACAATGAGGTGAGCAGAAACCTGAGAACTATGTTATTTGTAATTTAAGAAATATTGTTGAAAACAACCTTTCAGTGATTTATATTGTAGATGTGTGCCTAAGGTCACCCTAAAACCTCATCTGCTCAGCTATAGTTTGCTTACATCGACTGTTTTTCATTCTCATTCACTATGACCTAATTCGTAAAGGATCTCTGTTAAGTCATCTGTGTGCACTTTTTTGTTCACCAATTTGAATTGTAAATCTTAAATTTGAGGTCAGTTAGTCTTAGCTGTATAGGTTGTGTATGCTTGTTGCAGTGTACTTGGAGTACAGTTTAGCAGTGTACTTCATGGTTAGAATATTTCTCTTTCATAGGTTTTAACTATTAGAATAAAGTTATTTGTAACTGTGTTTTCCTATTTAGTTACCAAGCACATTTTGTTAACAAAAATTAAAACAAAGGACTAGGCAAGAGTCAACAGATTTGTGAGCATAAACAGTATGCAATCTAATTAATTTCAAGATATGCTACAATACATGTGTTGTGAGAGAGAAGAGAAATTGTACACCCTGAATACCTACTTTATGATTTATCGGAGTCTTTTATCTGACCTTTTATACAGCATATGTTTACCTTCAGTAGCTAATCCGGATCATTTTGTCACAACTTGCCTCAATTGCTTTTACATGGAAGGAGTAAAGTTACCAATTTGTTTAGCAAATTAAATTATATCTGCTACATGCAAAGTTCATTTTGCATTTTACAGGAAAAAACCATAGCTGTTTCAAATTGTATGCAAAATACAATCCACAGTTAAACCACAACCATCCATTACTGTAGGTATTGAAGGTTGATCTTCAATTACCTTTTTTTTAATTTTTTTATTTTTTTTAAAGCAGATTTCTTGCAGGATATGTTATGTGTTTTGTTTTTTTTCTCCCAGGAAAATTAATAGGTTCTGTACCCACCATTGCGATGACATTTTATAGTAACCTGTATTTTATGTGCCTGTTTTAAGAGAGGCAGAGTAAATATTAAAGTACTTAATTAATATACTGTAGCAGTATTTTAAAAGAAAGCTTGTATTTGCTTTTGCTTTCCCTTCATTTCCAGCTCTACAGTAGCTTGCATATAATTTAGATATGATATTCATACAGGTGCAGTCATTATGATTTCCCCCGACAACGCGATTCGGTGCGTTTTATGGTACGTTGTCACCGTGTTGGGGCTTGTTAAGTGTCTTTCTAACCGCTAGAGGGCAGTACCTAGTTAGAAACTGCTTTGACTATAGATTAATAGCAGGGTCGAGGTCACGTGCTAAAACTAACGAATAACAAAAGGGCAAAGCTAACGTCTAGTAAACTCTTGTGTAAGGCAATAGCCCAAAATAAATAAACTGTACAGTAGCATATATCAATAAGTTAAAGCATGCTTTTTCTTAAGAAATGGATACATGCATTATGCACGTGAAGGTGGTTTTACGTTTTCCTAGTTATTATAAAAAATAAGTTGTCGGGTTTTTTTTTTTTTTTAAGAAAACAAATATGGGTCGAGCCAATCAGGTCCATGGTGTGGGATACGTCATGGCTTGATGAACTCGAATATCCATCAATAGCTGAAGTTTCTCAGCACCCTGAGCAATTTGATTATAAAAATAAGAAGTAATAATAGCACCTCCTATACAACGTATAACTACAGATACAGTACCACAGCTCAGTCTTGTTAAGTGCGGTGCTGGATATATAATAGCTGTTTCTTTGTAGAAAAAGGCTTTCACATTGTATCCCAAAATAAATATCATATTTTACATACATATCCTTAGATAAATAAAAGGCAAATATTTCTGAGTGGTGTTATGATATGGGAACTTATAACGTTAGATCCTAATAAAAAATTCTGGGGATGGACATGGTCGTTCACACTGGGTTCAAGCAGTAAAAGTTCAAGAATGATATTCATTTTTTGGGATGTTGTACAGTGCTGTGAGGTGGTGGGATGTCTTTCTTTTTTTTTATCGCCGCTTCACAACCGTTGATGTGTGCCCACCAAGCAAAGCGGTATTGCCAAGCACCGCCCCGTTCACTCCCTGCAAGTGGTGCCGCGCCGCTCATGTGTGTCCTAGGCTTTTTGCAGCAGTATTTTCTATATGATGCAATAACAATATTACGACCTTGGCCAAACCGAACATGCAACGCAATTGTTTGGTTTTACACATGCAGACAAAAATACGAAATAAAATAATAATCATTTGGATATAATTTGGGGATCTTGCACCGTTTACAGTTTGCTTCTATCATGTGTACATCCAAAGTTATTAAACTTTAAAGTTGACAGTTGAGCTTTTATTTGAAATACAAACCAGCGCTTGGCGATTGCATCATTCAGTACGTTTACATGCCTGCATATAAACGTAGTTAGTGTGCGCGCGCATGTGCTTAACTGAGACAGGGCAGAAATTGGAAGAAAATACAGAAAAGTATAAATATTCCAACCCACAAAAGACAATTTCGTTAACTTTTATTATTTAGCAAAAGTCATTTAACTTACAAACACTGGTGTGTTAAAATAAATAATTTAGGTAGCTTCGGAAAAAATTAACAAACAGCTCCGAATTCCTAGAAGAACAGACATCATGAAGTGACGGTGTTTATTGTGTAAAAACTTAAAGCATTCGTTTTTTTTAATGCAATTTGTTCAAATTGTATTCACAGTACATTCTTTATGTGTATTTATTCGGTTTACAAAATAATCCTTACACACCCAAATGTAACGTAGAACACATTTCTTAACACCCCTCCCCCACAACACATTAAATAAGCGTTGATCCGCCTCCACCCATTCAACAGGATGTGAATCACTTAAATTCCCTTCCTCCAGTGTGAAGATTTATTTTTAGTGATTTCTGGCGCACATCCACAACAGGGAAATATCAAAAGAAAACACGTTGACAAATTAATCCCTTAGTCTAAAAAATCTAAATCAAAACAAGAAACAGCTATCTTCAGAATATCTTAAATAAACAAAACTAGATTTCTTTTTAGAACATTTTCTTTTACACAAAATAATACAAACGTGTTAAGTGTAAACATGTAAAAAAAATACATGGAGGCTACGGAGTCTGTAACCCCATTAAAAAGAAAAGCTACTGAAATTGGTTTATGCCGCAAGCTGGAACTGCCCAAAACATTGTCCTTAATTTAAAAAACAAAATCTAGGCCTATATTGTATTAAATAAATAATATTCAACACAAACTATACCGCAAATGAATATTATTATTTGTTTATTTAGCAGACGCCTTTATCAGAGACTAGGGTGTGTGAACGATACATCAGCTGCAGAGTCACTTACAACTACATCTCACCCGAAAGACGGAGCACAAGGAGGTTAAGTGACTTGCTTAGGGTCACACAATGAGTCAGTGGCTGAGGTGGGATTTGAACCGGGGACCTCCTAGTTACAAGCCCTTTTCTTCAAACACTGGACCACACAGCCTCCTAGGAATCACAGAGATGATTTAGGGAATGTGCCAATTTAAAGCGGACAGGCAATATAGCCTATAACCTATTAAAAAAGAAAAATCTTGCAGGGTCTCAAGGGAATTCAGTGAATTCAGTTTCTAAAGAAAACTGCAGGCATTTTTATTAAAGTGCATGTGTTTGTTCGATTTGTCAAATCCTTGTTCTTAAAAAGCTCCACATGTTTATTGGATCTCGGTATTGAAAAGTAAACAAACGGCACATTGATTTAGGCTAATATGAATATGCTGAGATGAATAGCCTACGCTAACATGAATCAGAATGTCTTATTTACTTTTTACGTTTAGATTTTAGTTTGCAGTTTCTTATTATTTTATTTATATTAGTTAAAACACAGGTTTCCCTAAGCATAGCCCCTACATTCCAGATGTGACCCGGAAAAGTTGATAATTATATTAGGCATAGGCTATTCAAAAAGTCGAAACTAGCGAGTAGCCTACCGCTGGTTTAAAAAAAAAAAAAAGGACAGGCTACTAAATACTTACTTTACTAATGACTACAGCCTAATAATAACTATCCCATCATTTTACACACACAAACCAAAAAAAAATATAGGCTAGACAAATAATTTGACGCGACATCTAAAGCATCAGATGCCGACAGGCCATTTCTTTGTTCCCCCTCCGTTAGTAGTATTGAGTTATCGTTTATGTCGAAAAATAGTCCTGGGAAACTGGATTAGCACAAGTCGTACCCATAGGTGAAAGTAATATTGTGCAAAATGATCTTGTCACCGCAAAGCAGATACTATTGTGAAGTAGTTAGTTTTAATTATAAGAATGGAAATAAATACATTTTATAAATTGTATTTCTGCTTAAGAAAAAAAAAAAAAAAATACTGTACCATGTAGATTACTGCGACTACTGTCATTGTAGTAATACAGTAATATAATGGTAAAATATGTCTGCACACAAATCGCGTTGTTTATTTTGTCGGGATCTGCAATACAGGAAATCGACTGAAACTGCAGCTTTCTCTTTCTCAGAAAGTTTCTGAATGGTGTTTGCAGCAAAACACTAGACCATGCTGTTTACTCTTTTTTTTAAAACAAAACCTCAAAACGCTTCGATTACTTTGGCCATACAGATTAGCCTGCTAGTTGATGTCACACTAAAGAGGCGCATCTTATCTACACACCATACTCCACACTGTTAAGGGGAAAAGAGTTTTTATTGAGAAAAAAAGTATATATTAAAAATACAAAACTGAAAGATCATAATTGGATAAGTCTCCACCCCCCTCAGTTAATCCTTGGTGGAAGCACCTTTGGCAGCAATTACAGCTGTGAGTCTGTTGGGATAGGTCTCTACCAACTTTGCACACCTAGATTTGGCAATATTTGACCGTTCTTCTTGACAAAACTGTTCAAGCTCTGTCAAGTTGCTTGGGGAGCGTTGATGGACAGCAATCTTCAAGTCATGCCACAAATTTTCGATTGGATTTAGGTCGGGGCTCTGACTGGGCCACTCAAGGACATTTACCTTTTTGTTCCTTAGCCACTCCAGGGTAGCTTTGGCTGTGTGCTTTGGGTCGTTGTCATGCTGAAAGGTGAACTTCCGTCCCAGTTTCAGCTTTCTTGGAGAGGGGGCAGCAGGTTTTCCTCAAGCACTTGAACTTTGTTCCATTCATTTTCTCTTCTATCCTGACAAGTGCCCCAGTCCCTGCCGATGAGTAACATCCCCATAACAAGATGCTGCCACCACCATGATTCACAGTAGGGGTGGTGCTCTTTGGGTGATGCACTGTGTTGGGTTTGTGCCAAACATAACGCTTTGCATTTAGGCCAAAAAGTTCCATTTTAGTTTTGTGAGACCACAAAACTTTTTGCCACATGGCTATAGAATCTCCTGAGTGGTTTTTTTTGCATACTTCAAACGGGATTCAAGGTAGGCTTTCTTGAGTAATGGCTTCCTTCTTGCCACCCTACCATACAGGAGTGCTTGGGATATTGTTGTCACATGCACACTTTGACCACTCTTGGCCATAAAAGCCTGTAGCTCTTGCAAAGTTGCCATTGGCCTCTTGGTAGCCTCTCTGATCAGTCTCCTTCTTGCTCGGTCATCCAGTTTGGAGGGACGGCCTGATCTAGGCAGGGTCTTGGTGGTGCCATACACCTTCCACTTATTAATAATTGTCTTGACTGTGCTCCAAAGGATATTCAAGGCCTTTAATATTTTTTTATACCCATCCCCTGATCTGTGCCTTTCAACAGCTTTGTCCCGGAGTTCTTTTGAAAGTGCATTGGTGCTCATGGTTGAGTCTTTGCTTTGAAATGCACTACCCAGGAGAGGGAACCTACAGGAACTGCTGAATTTATCCTGAAATCATGTGAATCACTACAATTTAACACCGGTGGAGGCCACTTAACTTGGTCTGTGATTTTGAAGGCGATTGGTTACACCTGAGCTAATTTAGGATTGCTATTACAAGGGGGCTGGACACTTATCCAACCAAGCTATTCAGTTTTTATTTTTAATTAATTTTCTACAGATTTCTAGAATATTTTTTTCACTTGGAAGTTGTGGGGTAGGATGTCTAATGTTAGCACAAGACAGGGTACAGTAAACCAGCCAAAAGTGCCTATTTTCATGTAACTATGATGAGCAATTACATTTTGAAAACATAGGGCCTGCTTCTGATGTCAGCATTTCTATGTATGTTATAATTGTTGATCATGTTGGACAACCCCTTAGCTTTTTGAAAGGTACTGTACTCTATTATGGGGAGCAAAATTATGCAGTTGAACATCATAATACAACTTTATAATAGCACATGACATTCAGGGCCATATTTTAAAGCAAGTGTTTGGCCAGAATTCATGCCACAAAGCAAGCTGATTTTCAATTACATAAAACAAGAAAACAGCACCTAGTATTTGCAGTACAATACATAATGGGAAGTGTTATTTTATAAAGTAAGCAATGTCCTTGATTGTTTTTCAAATGATCATTTTGTTATGCATTATTTTAAAAATATGCATAACAAAATGCAACGTTGCATGGTTCTTTTTGATTAAGTCTCCTGCACAGGTTATATGATGGAGGTGATCTTACATACTGATAGCTCTAATTTTGAATTTACAGCCATGACGGGGGATGTTTGTTACTGTTTGTGGGAACTTGGCTATCTGTTAACCAGATTATTTTCATTTCATATGAACATGGCAGAGGTCATTGTGTAGAAAAGCCTGACCTTGCGTAGGGGTATGGGAAGTGTTGTAAATTGCCCAACTAAGGCAGCCACATTTACATTTTTTTTTTTTGTAACCGTGTAAACTACCTGCAGTAAAGTATGGGTGGGGCCTTTTTAAGAATAACATACTGGTATTATTAAATAAATATTGCAATGTAACACAAAAATATAAGTGATACAGACTTGTCAGCTGCTTAATGCTAGTTTAATAATTTTCTAAATGTTTATTACTAGTAAACTAAACTGAGACGTTTACAAGTTTAAAGGTGGCAGCCTTATGCCCAACTAATAAGTCTTGGTTGAATTGTCAATGATTCAATATTACTTGCTTTTCACATAAACTCAACTGTTACATTTTAAGTGACTTTACATGTTGATTCCCATCTGGCTTTTACAATGCCCCTATTGTGTGTGCGTGACTGAACTAGGATTTCATGAACAGCAGAAGAATAAAGAACATTTTGTAGGGGAAGCCTAGTCAGATGAAATGCCTTTAATACACAATGTGATAATTGGTAGGGAAAACTGTGGTCATGATATGGGTCACACTGACTGTAAATGTGTTTAACCCTTAAAGACTAATGGTACAATAGTATTATAGAACCAAACAAAATCACACTGGATAGTATAAATTAAACAAATTTGTCAACGATTATTTTTAGACCTTGGTGAATCTAGCAGTCAAAGAAGTATTGAAATGGTTAATAAAATACCATGTTACAGTATAGGATCTTAAATGGCACTTAAAATTACAAAAGGCTACTATATATGGAGGTGGCTCTGTATTTCACACTTACATTTTTATGGTGGCTGCAGGTCATAGTGATTTTGTTTTTTAGATAACTTTTTCTTCATATTTATAGCCACAGAAAGTTATGTTACTAACACACTTGTTTTATTAAAACATTCATAATGGCTTTTGGTAATATTTCACATGACAGTCAGCCAAGTGACTTAAAGTAATTAACTGCTGTATTCTGTAGAAGATTTAGTACTAAGCAATTTTCTCCAGCATAACATTTTTTTAAATACCTTGTTGTTCAGCTAACCAACATCAGGGTAGGTGTTATATACTTGGAAACTGTGTTTACGTATGAATTTTAGGAATTCTATTTGTAATGAGGTTTTGTTACTGTCGTGGACTAAACTGCACTGCATTGTGTGGATATACTGCATGAGGTTAGCACATAGCCTTCCCTTGACCTTGCAAATTGATGTATTTTAGAGAAAGAGGTATTGGTTTATGAAATGTTTGTGTTAGTAAAACAAAAAAATGAACTCTGATTTAAAAGCCTGCTAAGCTGACCTCAATATAATTTTTCTAAGACATCGGTGCCATTTTAACCTTGGTAAAGTGGAACCCCCAGTCCCTCATGGTTCCCAATTTCCTGTTTAATCTTCTGTAGAATATAATAGATTGAAAATATGTACATGTGTTATCTGTGTTGTTTAAAAGTGAGAAAACAATGGGAATTATGTAACAAGAACATCAGACAACAATAAGTTAGAGTGTTGAGGTTACACATTAAGATATTTTTACTCCAGCAACCTTTTGTCAGTTTATTTTATTGCTTGCTTTGTTTTCACCAAATGAACAGCTCTGTCCAGTAGTCAGCTGTGTATGAGTTACTATGATTTGATCAAACAAATGTGGAAGAAACAATACTAAAGGGTACAGGATTGTATTCTGCCTGATGAATGTTTTGAAGAACGTGATGTGTATACATAGCATACAGTACCGTGTATACTATATATTATATTGTCCTTTGTGTGTACTTGAATTTTTGATCACACATTTTGGCATGCCAATTGTAAAGTTGATTCATTAACAGTATTCATGGATTTTTAACTACTGTATTTTTTTTATATGTCTATGCTGATGATTAAAGACGCTGTTCGAATCTTATAATGATACCAGATGAAAAGCCCTGAATTTAACTTTACAATTTTTGGAAGTTTTTTCAGCTGCATTAGTGTTGTTCTGTGAGACAATGACAAAAGTTTGTATGATGATTTGTGCAGTAGTTGATGATAGATGTAAATAGAGTTATAGGCCTAACTCTTCGTTGCCTACATTTTCAGAGTTTTTTTTTAAATTTTCTATTTCAGAGTCATAATGATTGTTTCCTTTTTCTTGAATACCGCTCATTTGGTTCAATTTAAGTAAGTGCTATACAAATATAATTAGCAGTCTGGAACACAACATCAGATTTGGCCTTTCTGTGCCACATACTGTACTGTCAGGTCAGATAGCCCTTACATCTGACACTTTCCATTACTATTGATGTGAGCTCTTTCGTGTTCTGTCAGATGTCGATCAGCATCCCCAGGAAGAAAAATCAAACCTCTCCCTGCTCTCTCAGTTGGAAACAACATTTGTGTTAAAAGCTTCCTGTTAAAAGGCAGCAGACATTGTGATACATAGGTTACTAGGCAACCAAAGTCCAGTCATACATGAATGTGTATCCTGGTGCAGGGAAAGTGAAGTATGGTACTGAGTATTGTAATGTTAATCATTTATCAGTCATGATTCTCTAGATGATACCTTGATTTAGACAACGTTTGTTTTAATGTGTTGGTTTACAACCAATGTTTACCTGTGCTGTATTAAAAAAAAAAAAAAAAATCATTGTATAAAAATCTTTGTTTAAACATATACCTACAGATAACATTAAATTATTGAAAAAACTTCACTGGTGCAGTGATAAAATACAGATACAGGCTAGATACCTAGCAACAGTGTTTGTTCCAGGACTTACAGCCTGAGGGTCAATGTGGCCCCCTCTCAACATTTTAGGGGGACATTTTCTTCAGTGAGGGGGTCAATATGTTTGATTCAGAACCAACCACCATTTTTTATTTTTGTTTATTTTAAATATGCCAACAGAGTTTACAGACCTTTTTTTTCTGAAGAACAAAAAATGTAAAGCTGTAGATACAACCAAGGTGTCTCTACAATACTCACTGTCACTTGGGGAAAATATTGGGAAATGTGTCACAGTGATACTGGTGTATCACTGAGTAGAGGATATTGTACCAAATCACATTAGAACAGGGTTTTTCAATCTTTTTAAACTGCGTACCCCTTTCCAAAAAATGTAGTACACCGTGTACCCCCATCTGAGATAGTCATAATAAAATGAAAACAGAAAAAAATGGTCTGTACAATAACATGATACAACAAAACGCACAAGCCTTGGAGTGTGTGATGGATATAGTTATAAAAGTTACAGTATTATAATGGGAAAAAATCTATATTATATTTACTTTTGAGTAAAAATTTTGAGTTTGCAATAGATTGGCAAGTGGTACTAAATAAAATGCATTATCCGCCATTTCAGAATTTTTCTCGCATACTCCAGTTTGAAGACCGCTGCATTAGAAGAAACCACATTACCAACAGATACAGTTTAATAGTAGTCGTATTTAAATGTCATTGTCCTGACTGGTAATTTCTTAGCTTCCAGCTGCCCCTTTATTTTTTTAAATCAATGATGCGGTTTTCGTTTCACAAATCTACTGCACTTTGTCTATAAACTGTACTGTAGTAAGCAGAAGTACATATTTCACTTGCTAGGTCACTCCATATCTCCAAACATCAGACAGATATTTTGTCTAAATAGATAAGTTTATAGCGGATGAATATCACAGCATTTTTAAGCACAAATATAATAGCCTACATTTCAACAGTCACTGCCGAAGCTGATTACTTATTCTAGAAGTAATGGTTGGATGTAACAGGGATACAAGGTTATATTTGCGCCGGGCCATGTTGTTAACAAGCCTGATGTTGTCGCCCAGGCTTTACTGTGAAACTGACTGTAACCAGGGAGGGTGTGAGCGCATTCTACTGGACTGGAGAATAATGGCACAGGAGTTTAATTATGAAAACGCAAGTGTAAACAAACAAGTAAAAAAGATTAGCCTGTCGTCAGACATGTCATGGTAATACAAAATGCATTCATTTACTGTGTATTGGTATTGCGTCTGGTCTGGGAAGAGGGACACACGGGCGGGTTAAGAGGAATTGAGCGGTACATTTTTTTTATTTCAGGTGGGCATTGGCGCAATGGCGCGGCCTAGCGTGAACACTGTAGCAGCTGGATAATTTTGTTGAATATACTGTATCCTTTGTTTCAGAAACAGCACTTTCAAATCCCAAATCACATATGCCGTATTTGCTCGAGTATAAGTCGAGAATTTTAAACCCAAAACACAATCCTGAAGTTGGGGGTGTCGGCTAATAAATGAGCAAACATATGAACAGATATATAATTTATAGTAAAAGCCTATATTTACTGATTGCGATGACTGCCGGCAGCATGAACGCTATGGAGAGGCATAATAATAATAATAATAATAATAATAATAATAATAATAATAATAATAATAACATTAACAGCATAGTGCTTCTGTGGGAAACAGCAGCACCTCCATTGTTGTGGGCAAATCCTTGTTGCCAGAGCAAATGTTTCTAATTTCTTTCAAATCAAAACACAAACATCTCAACATTTGGCGAAAACGATTCTGTGACATTGTCTAAATATAAAAAAATGAATCCCAGGTTTGTTTACATCCAGGAGCTGTCACGTAAAACACAGACGCAGTTTCATTGAATTACAGGCAGACCACACCACCCCCCACATTCCACTGAATTACATACTTCCATGTGGGCTAGGAAGGAAGTGAGAGTGGGGCTTGCATACTAAAATAATACTATATAGGCTTGTGGCAGGATGGCTTGGGTGATGACCTGAAATAAAAGATTTGAACACAAAGCAAAACACTCAAAATAAGTGGCATGTGGGCCAAAATAAACAAACACGGAACACAAATAGTAACAAGTAGTATGCTGGTTGCAAAACCAGCATACGTAGCAATT
This sequence comes from Acipenser oxyrinchus oxyrinchus, assembly GCA_030684275.1. NCBI lineage: Eukaryota > Metazoa > Chordata > Actinopteri > Acipenseriformes > Acipenseridae > Acipenser > Acipenser oxyrinchus. The sequence continues at coordinate 45,991,643 of CM060251.1, forward strand.
GTTATATCCTGTAGTAATAGTTTTCACAACTCACTTTTTGTTCCGCCTGTACACACTCCCCGTGCAGCCAAAGCTGCAGGTCTTTTATATTCTGGCCGAGGGATTAACTGGCTCTTAATTATCTTGATAACCCCTCGGCCATAGTTTGCAGGAGTTTAACAAATCTGCGTGATTGTCAGCTAACTAAATAATTACTAGCCGACAGTCACGCAGTCTCACGAGTAAAATACAAATAATAACAGTAATGGCGGACAGCTTTTCGTCCACCCTGCATTTAAAAAAATAATAATACAAAATAATACAAAACATGCACAGGGACAGGGAGTACCTCGTCACAAGGCTATACAAAACAAACGTGCTGTATTGTAATACACGTCAAAATAACGCGTCTGGCGGTTCTAGGTAGAAGTGTGTATAAAATTGTTATTTTTGCAAATCTGTCGCTCAAACGCCATCAGGATATCTAACACAAATATTTAGGAAAAAAATAATTTATACCCGAATCACACCCACAATAGAGGCGACTTTTACACAAGGTCGACTTTTACTCGAGCAAATACGGTAAATACATTAGAAATAATTTTAAAAGAAATATGATATAATGTGCTTTTGGTTATGGTTACACTAAGTCAACATTGCTATTAGAATGTTATTATGTTATGCTATTAGTATGTTTTACTGTATGTCTGTCCAGTGTTAAAGGAGTGTTTTTTGACTGAATGATTTTGAATTTCATGAGAAACAAGAAAGCTGTTTTCTGGATTGAGTTCATAAACGGGATATGTAGATGTCTTAAATCTCTGATTAAAATACACTTGAAAGCTACATTTTGTTGTTACAGTTAGAGTACTCTATTGCAGATATGTGTTTTATATCTGTTCTGTGAATGGATATTATTTATTTATTATTTATTTCTTAGCAGATGCCCTATCCAGGGCGACTTACAATTGTTACAAGATGTCACATTATTTTTACATACAATTACATTATTTTTTACACATTATTTTTTTTACATACAATTACCCATTTATACAGTTTTTTTTTTTACTGGAGCAATGTAGGTAAAGTACCTTGCTGAAGGGTACAGCAGCAGTGTCCCCCACCTGGGATTGAACCCACAACCTTCCAGTCAAGAGTCCAGAGCCCTAACCACTACTCAACACAATTATACTATTAGATAATCAGTGTGATTTGTAACAAAACAATGAATGAGCATTGCTACCTCCGCTAGACACGCTTGTACTGGTGACAGGATTATTTTCAGGTTAAATATGCTAAATAAATAAAATAAATAAATGCTGCCGTCATGTGTCTGTATTTCAGAGAAGAGGTGGGGGAATCCCTACAACTCCGACCAGAGCTTTGATAAACATGAAATGCCATTTAAACAACTCTGAAATGCCATAATAAACCAAACTGCAACTAACAGAAATCTATACTGTATAACCTGTGAAGGTTCATACCAGTAAGGAGGTGTGATAAAGAAACACTTACAACCTGATCCCTATATGTACAAACGTAGAACCAAACAATGTTATTCAAGGTCACTCGTGGTGTTTGTTTTTCATTCCCTAACATGAACAAAGAATTTTCTCTTTTCAAAAAAATACCTTGACCTTGGTGTACATATTTTTAAAGTATGAGTATCTGTGGTTTCAATTACTTTAACCAACCAGTCTCATTGAAAACCAGTGCACAATAGCATTAACTGAATTGCAAGTGGAAATGCTAGAATGTCAAGTGCATATTATTAATATGAAGAGACCAGTCAAATTTACCTGTGTCAAAATATACACTTTAGAAACCATTACAACATGGTTAGAGTCATTATTACCATTTGAAAACTCTACACATGCTTTATTTGTACTTCAGATGTATTTGTATTTAATTCCCATAGTTCCAGTTTCAGAAGCCCCCCACCCCCCCACCCCCCCAAAAAAAAAAATAGTGGAACAAAACTAGACCTTAGTGCCAATGAGTTTATTTCTATTATTTTTGTGATTACATTTTATTGTGTTTTTATACATATCAAAAACAATATCTCTTCATACAATGATGAACACCCCCCCCCCCCCCCCCCCAACCCCATGAGAGTCACTCTATAATGTGTAAGCAAACAAGCAGCAGTGTTTTGGTCTTATGATTGATGAAACTATAGAACCAGTTATATTGACTGTCCGTTGAAATGGAATAGCGTGGTTCTGTTAACTTGTGTTTTAACTTGGATTTGCCTGGACTAACATACTGGGCAAAATCTGTACTGTTAATGCTGCCTTGGGAAATTTTCGGAATGGACATTAACGCACCAGGTCAGAGTATAAAGGTTCTGTTTTATCCATCATTAAATGTTATTGACCCTTGACCTCCTGTACAGCTGTCTCATTTGCCTCTAATAATATGAAGAATTTGATGTGGGGAAAAAGACCCATTAAACTTTAAAAACAAATTATTCCAAAACTGCAGCCCACACTGTGGTAAATCATGGTCCATCTGCATAGTGCTGTTTTTTACTTAACAGTATTTAGCACTACATTGTAATTAATGCAGCCTGATGTAAAGTCTTCGCATTGCGTCCTTAAGAAATGTATAATTGTATTGTTCATTAATAAGAGGACAAAAAATTGTTTGATTCTAATGCCACTTTCGGGTGCATATTGGTGGCTTTTTTGCATAAATGTGCTTCCAACTTTGTAACTTTGGTGAAACTCCACTGTAGATATGTAACGCTTCAGAAAATTAAGACGTGGATGTCATAAAGATACAATTGTCTTTCAAATGTAAATAGATACATTTTCCCAAATCAACTCTTCATTATAGTTGTTGATTGTGATGGTCTCTGGGCTTGATCTGAAGTTCAGAAATACCAGTGCAGATCCCAGTGGAGACACTTGGCTATCATTCAGATTAAACAGATGGGCCTTTAGATATCTAGGCATTACTATGATGTACAGTTTCAAATTGAGAAAAAAAAGCATCGTATGATATTTTTTTCTTTTAATGTAAAAATATTTGTTTCTTAGATATTGTGAATGTATTTAATTTTGAATGGTCAACCCTACTATTGATTTTTTATTGTGTTTTAAACAGTAATAGCTACTCTAAATAAACTGACTAGCTAGTTCCAGCTTCTGTTTTTTGTGTATTTCTTTTAGTTTCTTTCCTTTGATAACATCTTCAAATATAGTTCTGTGTGCAAATACATAATAAGGGTAATTCATTTAATGGATGTGTTTTTACAATTACAAATACAATTCTTTGTAAAATATGGAAACATGTTAATTTGTATTAATTGTTCCTATCACAGTATGTCTTGGTAAAAGCAATGTATGGTAGGACTTATACCGTGCCTTCCAGTACAGTATATATTGCACTTCTCAAATGTTTTTTTTTTTAGCTTTCAGATTAGATTAAAAATCATTATATTTTACATTTACTATGGCCTTCAACTGCATGATCTGATGTAGAAAATGAAACTTTTTTGGGGGGTTGTATATTTTTAAAGTATGGTACATTGCCTGGTTTTTCTGTGTAAAATGTGTGTGTAAAAACAAATAGGCCTACATTTGATTTTTCAGAGGTACAGCGCATCATTTGGACATTGAAAACCAGGTAGCAGTACTGGTTACTGGTTTGATGTTTCTTTTGTCTATTTATAGGTAATTGCTATTTCCAAAAAGGAAAATTGATATTATTAGAATTCTGTGAATTACATGTCAGCCATGTGAATCCCTGTGGCAAAGTGGCTTGCAGTGTACAGGTGCAGGAGTGATGCAGTGCTTAATCAGGAGACAGACAATTGTAATCCACTCAGAACTGGTTTTTAATTATAATCCTGGTACACACACAATACACAAACACGGTCACCAGTCCTGGGTGGGTGCTGTAGTGCTTGTGGTGAAAATTACAATTAATTGTGGTAACAAGTGAAGTGATGTCCGGGTTTGTGCTCGTCTCTGGCGACATCTCCGGACGTGTTTAGCCGTCTACTAAATAACAAGTAACAGTTAGAGACAAGACAAAAAAAAAAAAACACTCACGCACAATATAACTAGGGCTTCTGTTTTTTTGCGTTTTATTTCGGTGCTTATTTTTAGCTATTTTCGAGTTGTATGTAAATCGTTTTTTTTCGGGGCTTTCGTTTGTGATATACTGTATGAAATTAGTGTTTTCGGTTACTTTCGAAAATGCTTGAGCGTTTTTTTTTCTGTCCTTTGCTGTCTTCCTCAACAAAATCCCGATGGTCACGTGCACATTCTTCTGGGGTTTTTGTGTGTAGGCATTTTTGTACATTTCGCCACAATTCTGTTTTAAATCCCCCGTATCTTAATTATAACACAGCTTTAAATCCCGCTAACAAGTCTCCATCCTGATTGTAATCTCGTTTTAAATCTCGCAAGCAGAGTCTCCAATAGAAATGTAGGAATGTGCTGTCACTCAGTAGTTGGGACAGGTTTAAAGTATTCAGAACGAATCAATGATAGATACAAGTCAGGAAGGTGGGACATTGCCCAGCAGCACTGGGAAATGTATTTATTATTTTCTTTTGTAGTAGGTTTTATTTTTTAATGGGAAAAGGGTAAAGTCAACGTGAATTGATTATCCTTTTCCACAGTTCTTCTGGTGTTTTCCGGTGTTTATTGGCTATCCACCGATTTCATTTTTTTTGTATCGCGGGTGTTTTATCATGTTTCATCGGTTAAACCGAAAATCAGAAGCCCTAGATATAACACAGGTACTTCTGGTCGATTCCTTAACCAAAACGAAGGAACAGATTATGCTTCGTACCGTCACACATGACCCATTGGTAAACGATTGGAACCGCTCCTCCAATCCGCGGCTGCCACATCGTATCCCTTCCGGGTCGACGAGTTAGTACACCGAAGCTCCACCCCTTTTCTAGATGACTGACTTCCTTTTAACCCTGGGAATGAATTATCAGGCCATCTGGTCCAGGGTACTCTGTTCCCTGTACTTAGCGCCCTCACAGGTCGGGAGGTAGATCATTCTATTGCTGTCACATAACCTACCGCTCAGAGTGGAGCCGAAGGAACACTCGGCTGAATTTACCTTTCCCATTACTCCCCCCTCCCGGGAAAAATAATCTGCATTTTGATGGTCTTTCCCTGCACGGTGTACCATGTGGTACATGAAGGGCTGCAATGCCAGATACCACCGAGTTATCCGGGCATTGCTGTCCTTCATTGTGCTTAACCACTTGTGTGGGACGTGGTCTGTGACAAGATCAAATGAATGTCCCAGCAGATAATATCGTAAAGAGTGAGTAGCTTATTTAATGACCAAACACTCCTTTTCAACCACGAAGTAGTTGCACTCCCGAGAGAGCATCTTTTTACTGATATACAATATCAGTAAATCATTTTGGGACAAGACCGCACCCAAACATCCGACGCATCGTTGTTGAGAACATGAAGGAGGGTTGTACTTGAAATTCTACATTGCTGCTCAGTGTGCAAGTATAAATTACAGAGTGACAGCACTTAAAATATGCAGAAACAGAAGGGTACAATTTATTCCTGGTAGACCATACTTTCAACAACTTACAGTACAAAATCTCAAAATCTTGTCCCCTGGTTGCAAATAATGTAGTACGGTTTGCACAATCGTACTTCAAATTAGGCGGTTTGGCATATCTGTAAGCTGGCATTACTTCTGCAGTCAAAATAAATTAGAATTCAGTGAATCCACTGAATTCAGTTGATCCATTGTACTTTAGGTGACAAACAGAATACACCGATGTTTAAAAGGACCTAAGGCATAAAAAATGTAATGACTCAAAAGCCAGGAAATTAAATCCTGTACAAGTATTTTTAGGATGTGCTTTTTCCAATAAAAACAAGGTGTGTTTAAGTACTCTACTTTATGTATTAAAGATCTTGACAGTTTCTGCGTTTTGGAATGTTTTTGGTTAGCTTCAGAACAGTCTAAATTAAGATTAAAGTGTTTTTAGTTGTGTAGTTAATAAGTATATTAACTTAAAGCAATTGTTTTATTTAAATTTAAATTTTACCCTGATTTCTAAAATTGGAAATAGACATTGCTTTAATATTTATTGGAACTGGTATTGGTCTTTGAAATAGCCCATTGTTCCCCAGAGATTGCATTTTAATGTATGTGAGTCTTTTATTGATTGTTGTTCTCCTCACACAGAAGGAAGAGGTCCATGCGGCATCTGTCTAATTAGACCACATTCATTTGGATAGCCAAGATCTGTTAGGTAAGTCCTTTGTCTGTGGACAAAGATACATTAACGTTAAAAAAATAAATAAACACAGAAACACAAAATGATAATATTCTGTGTTGTATATACAATTATGTCCTGTGTATTACACTTTGTGTGCTGAATGCTACATGCACAGAATCTTTATAACTAAACAGGGGTGTGCAATTCATATCGCCCGACACCCGGGACAACAAGATTTTCCCATCGGACAAGTACTTTTATTTATTTATTTTTCCTATGTTCATTCTATTGCTAAAGAGTCACACAAGCTTCTGAAAACTGAATTGTGGAAGTCCAGCACCTGCTGTAGACACAAACATTTTAAAAAGCTGATCTTTTCTTGGTTACAAAGAAACCCAAAAATGGCTGCCAAGTGAGCATGGCAATGCACAGACTAATCTTTTAAACATGCGGTATTACTTGCATTTTTTGGTATATGAGCAAATAAGTGATACTGCTTTTCATACATGAACCTGACATTTAAATGCAGCAGTCTAGTAAAGTTACAAAAAAACACCATAGTCGCTAAGGTATTAGCGGATTAGAAAAAATCGTGTTGTGTAATTTATACAATTACAGTACATCCTCGCTGTAATGCCCGTCATCATAACGAACCTGGCCCCTGGACCCCAAATAAAAAAAAAAAAATATATATATATATAATATTGTAACGTATGTGAGGTTTGTGACGTGCAGGAACGCTGTGTGTTTCACATTGGTCGAACAGCCTATGAGCGACAGGCAAGGACCACAGGAGCTGCTGGTGATTGGCCGTGGAGTGGGAGGAGGACCAGTGACAGGTGGAGTGTTTGTTGTTGTGAAGCAGAGAGAGAAGCAAATAAACGGAGACAAAATAGTTCCACCCTATGATTTCTTTTAAAAATTAATTAGTTTTAGCAGTGTAGGTCGTGGCCCACAGTGACGTGCTAATTGTTAGTTAACAATTGACAGACTGTCTTTGATCATTTATTAGTGTAATAAATATCGAGTTTGGCCCTGAATTGACTGAAGGCTCATTCTTATAGTTTTTGTTACAATTAGTGCGTCTGATTTTCAGGTGAAATTTTTTTCCAAATTCGGGTGAATGCTTATTTAAAAATCGGGTAGAATTATTTAATGAAAAAATCGGGTGAAATAGGGTGGATTTTTTAATATATAATCAAGAAAGGATAAATAAATATTCAGGTAGAAATCAGGTTTTATTTATAAAGAAATAAACACATGCTTAAGCACAAAATGTTCAGAACAAAGCTGTCGCCAACAGTTTAAATCCCCAGCGTATGTATATTTCCACACATTGGGGTGTGCAAACTTTTGATGACATTTATCTCTCTCTTTCTATCACACATAATCTATATGGAGGCATTTCACCATTCCAATCAAGTTTTATTTTGTAGTGGAGTTGCAAGAAAAATTGCACACAGAACATACGGGAAAACTAAACAACTTTACTCCATGCTGTTTTGCAAAGAGAAATGATTGACTGTTACATCTAAATGCTCTTGGCTTAAACACACACTCATAAAACAAATTAATGGAAAGAAAAGTGTGCAAAAAAAGCAAAAACCTAAAAGCAATATTGCTGTACTTTTGAAAAATCTAATTATATATTATATATATATTTTTATATTTTTCTAATAGGTAAATCAGCTTACCGTCATTGGCGCCAGTTCTGCTCTGTTGCATTTGAATCACAGACAACTGCGCATGCGTTTATTCAGTATGTGCCTATTCGGGGAGTTTTCAGGTTTAACGCACTAGTTACAATATACACACTGTTAACATCCCGGTCTGTGCAATTCTACTTTTAACAAACCCCTCGATATAACGAACAGAAGGATTGGACCCCAACAGGTTCGTTATAGTGAGGGTGTACTGTATTTCTGAATCTACTTTGTGGTCAAGCGTGTACTTGTGGGGATGTTATAAAAAATAAAAAAAAAATAAAAATTGTGTACTGTTTAGAAGCATTTCAAGACAAACTTTCCCTGGCAAAAAATGTAATTATTTTTTTCTTTCCGTTTTAGTGTTGCTAACCTAGTTTGCCATTTACCATATATACATTTTTTTTTAGATTTAAACACAATACTAGATTTGAACAGTAGTGATAGTAGTTATTTATTGGATATGCACAATCCATCGATTTATGAAACTATTAAAACATGAAGATTGACAAATATGTTTATAATGATAGAAATTATATGCTTATATATGAGATTGTCTGCACAATATTTTATTATTTAAAATTTTAAATCTACTGTAAAGACTGTAAATCTCATGGCATTGTGTTTATATATTAATTAATTTACATATTTATTTTTCAGTGAGAGTAGCGCAGGGAAAGAATGTTTTTTAACAGTGAAGTACAAGGTTATTTTTTAAATACCTTGTTATTTTTTTTTTAATTTAGTCGTTGCCAATTATTATTATAAAATGTTATTATTTTCTGTCAATTTGGAATCACCAATGATTTTATTATGCTCAGCTCACCGCTACCACCCCTGCTCTGACTCGGGAGGGCAAAGACGAACACACGCTGTCCTCCAAAGCGTGTGCCGTCAGCCGACCGCTTTTTTCACACTGCGGACTCACCATGCAGCCACTCAAGAGCTACAGCGTCGGAGGACAACGCAGCTCTCGGGCAGCTTACAGGCAAGCCCGCAAGCGCCCGGCCGGACTACAGGAATCGCTGGTGCGCGGTGAGCCGAGGACACCCTAGCCGACCTAGCCCTCCCTCCCCTGGGCGGCGCTCGACCAATTGAGCACCGCCCCCTGGAAGCTCCCGTCCTTGGTCGGCAAAGGAATAGCCTGTACCTCGTTATTTTTCAATTGTCGCACAACCATAATGATTTTCTTTACTTTTTATGAAAGCTGTTCAAGCTGCTTCTCACTGTTGTATTTCCCCATCACCAATCTTTGGATTTCTATCACATTAGTGTCATGCCATTCACTCTATATGACTTCATGATGCTGTTTTCATATTAGCAGTGTCATTGGTTTCTCACTGTTGTGGTTATTGCCAATATTGGCCAAGGTGTTCTTCAAGATCTAGCCATGTGAAAGGTTCACAGAGAGATTTCAGTTGACTTTCTGACTAATTGTACAACTATGTAGGAATAGCATTGCAGAAAAAAAGTGTTGCACATTGAAATAGGTTTTTTTGTGAGAGGTTTGCTCTATATATACAGCTGGTATTGGTTAAGAAAGGCAATGAAATGAATATTCAGTACTTCTTAAAAATAGTTGCAGCTTCTGTTATCCCCTTTCTCAAATTAGGAATAGTACTGATTTGGATACAATTTCAAATAATTACTCATAGGTTCAAACTTGATTCCTATTGATTCAGGGAAATCAGTTAATTGAATGTAGGTCATGCCTACCGCTTCAGCAATTACAGTAGAATCTGCCAGAACTGACGGATGATGTATATACTGGGTTTAGGTACCAATGAAAGCACAACAAATACAAAAGAAAAACGAGGGGAGCACAGACATTCTCAAGAAAGCTAGGACACTTTGGATAAGTGGATTTTATATTTTTAAATGTTGCTATAACAGTTCTGCTTGTGAAGCATCCATTGTACAATTTAACAGAACTGGTGATTTATTTGCACTATGCAGGACCTTATTTTCCCCCATTGGTGCTTGAGCCCTGGAGCACTCACATAATCACCGCCTATGCGCCTATTATCAGTGATTAAAGCCTGGTTTTCAAACAAACTGATTACCTCTCAGCAGTACTGTATTGGTATAAGAAAAGTGTGTTTTAAAAAAGTAATTTCAGCTTCCAATCACTTAAAATATGCTGACGATAATGTAAACAACACCAAGTTACATGGTCCCAAGCTTTAAACGTGTTACTGTTTATAGATAAGAACTCAGCTTTATTATGAATATATTGTGTTTTATGTTTTAAGCAACATACTATGATAATGTTCATTATGGTAATTGTTTGTTTATTAGTTTTCAGATGTTTAGTAAAACGTTTAACCTTGTTAGTACAACCGGCCCCCTTTGCTAATGGCAACTTCAGTCAGGGTCGTAACACAGTATGAATCTCCACATTTTTGTAAAATGACTTTACACTTACTTCAAAAGATGCAACGTGTTTCACTAAATTCAAACGATAAACTTCACATCCCGCGCAGAGGGAGAGCACAAATGTAAAATGCCATTAAGTGGGGTTGGCATTGCAGTGGAGATGAAGGGAGGTTTCAGTTCCGAGTGACTGTTTTCTAAGCATTATTTGTGAATGCTTATTCACCACTGCTACACCCCATTAGAAAATTGACTTCCCTGAATTTTTTTAACGCAAGATTGAACTTGAGTATATGTGTACATTTGTTTTAAGTACTCGCCCAGAGGACTACTGAGACACAGACATCAACTAGTCCTCATCATATTTAATTCCCCCTCGGGCGAGCGTGCGTGAGTTTCTAACCCTGTATAGTAAATAAAATATAAGAACATAAACGCATAAGAAAATGTATGAATGAGAGGAGGCTATTCAGCCTATCTGAGCTTGTCTGGTTCCTATTTACTGATTGATCTCAGAAGTTTGTCAATTTGAGTCTTAAAAGATCCAAGTGATTCTGCCTCAACAACATGACTATGTAGCCCATTCTATAGCCTCACCACTCTCTTTGTGAAGTGTCTCCATCCCTATGTCCAAAGTCTATCTCTCCACCTAATTTCAAACTGTGTCCCTTTGGTCCTGGTTTCTAAAGTGCACTTAAAGTATTGTTTTGGGTTATCTGTGTCAGCTCCTTTTAATATTTAATATAAGACTTCAGTCATGCCTCCTCTAGTTATTCTTTGTTCTATTATATAATATATATATAGAAAATACAGTAACAATTTTACTGCTGTTAACAGCCAAGAAATGGAGGCATTCATCCCTGACTTTAAACACTCGTTCACACATTCTGGGGTAAAACCAGGAACTCACAAACATTTTGGCTTATGTAAATATCAATTAGCAAGAGCTACCTTTCTTGATTTGAATTTTATATCCCTTCCCTTCCCTTCCTGTGTCAGTTTGGGTATTTGTGGTGTATACCTCCATTTTTTCTGAGAAAGTTCTTCTTGAAAATTGATTTGTAACCAAATTGACTTGGATGTCTCCGTTGTCTGGTGACATTTTTTTTTTAATTTGTAAAAAGCAATTTGAAATATTACTTTGAAGATCTCAATATAATTTGCAATATCACGTGAAATTCATACCCTAGCATATTTATGTCCCGCCTCTGCTCATAAATGATTGGACAGCTACAAAACCAGGGCAGATCTTTGACTTTCCCATTGGCTAAACTCCCAAGTATGTCCTCCCTCTGATTCTATTGGTTGATTTTATTTTATATAAAAAAATAAAATTCTGCAAGATTAAATTGTAAAAAAAATAATCTGCGATCAACTTTTTAGTTGATTATATATACGTATACACACAGAGTATGCCCTACTAAAGAAATAATGTAGGTCTTCAGCCTTGCAGAATCACAGAGGGTATTTGTATTGATGAACTGTACCTTATTAATAATTAATTGTTGGGTCTTGTGTTACATTTTTTCCTACTAGTGGACTTACCCATACATTTTCTTTTATTAATTTTAATTAGTTTAATTAGTTCAGTTATTCAGTTTTTGTGTGTAACTTGGTGACTAAAGCCGGGCTTACACTACACGATTTTTGCTGATCGCTGACGAGCTGAGGAGTCGGCGACTAATTTCTTAAAATCTGGGACAAAATGAGGTTGTCGGGGACAAAACGGTCGATAAGTGTGAGAGGGTCTACGATGCCCAGATAACGGCGTCTGCGCTCTTATGACGTCCCGACAAATTTCTAACATGTCAGAAAACTTTAGTCCCCGACAAAGCAATTTGTGAAATGTGTGAGGGGCTACGGGCCGATTTCTTGACGAATGCTGCCAGTAGCCAATAGGACAAGCTAGCAGCAATGACGACGAAGAGAAAGGCTGTGCCCCGAGGTGTGGAGCTTCAAAATAGAGGAAAGGATGGTGGAGATGTGGCAGGAACACCCGTGTCTCTTTGACATAAGTGACATTTCCTTTCATGATCGCTCATTGAAGGAGCAAAGATGGAGGGAAATTGCTTTGGAACTTCAGGTACTTAAGTAAATAATTGTTATAACTTGTTAACGCCGAAGCAGATACTGTGTGTGGTAGTGTGTGCTTGTAGTGCCTGCTGTATGCTTGTATTGCTAATCTAATCAAATACGAGGAGGGGTGCGCCTCTGTGTGGTGAAATAGAGAGAAATTAGATTACGTTGTTGCATATTTAAACCTTAACAAACTTGTAGTAACCACTATTAAAGTTGTAGAGTCTGTTCAAAAGCGCAACACTCGCTCGTAGTACAAAATAGTCTTCAAATTATTCATCAGAATTTGGTATTCTGATGAAAATCGCTTGACGGCGAATCTCCCACGCCAATCTTTTAATCTAATAAATCTAATCGGTTTTTGTTTGTTTGTTTTTATCGCAATATTGAACATTTGTGCAGCAGTCTATGGCCCTGAAGTATAAGTTCTCGTGCTGGAATTTGCAGAGTATGAAATTAGCAATATCCACGGTCCTATTATACACACGTAGTACTTACATATTCAAAATGCATGACTGTATGCTTTCAATTATAGGAATATGAAGCATTATACTGTAATATGTATTTATAATTATTTTTGGTCAGTGGTAGAAGTCCAAACAAAAGCATCCTCTCTGCGGACACAATAGGGAAAGCTGCCGAAACCTCGTCACACACAGTGGGAGTGGGGCAAAAGACCTCACTTCCAGGCAGAAATGGATTTTAAAGAACCTTGAATTCTTAAAGCCATGCTTGTGCACCGTCATAGTGAAACCAGTTTGGAAGCAAGTAAAATATATATATTTTTTTTTAATGAGAATATTTTTCTAGTATTTAATGTTTTCATATCAGAGAAAAATATTAATAGCAAAATCTACATAAGCCAACTCGCGTCCAAATGGATCTTCTCCGCGTTTTCTTCTTTTTTTGTGCAAAACAATGCACAGACAACAGCGGTCGCCTCCTCGCTTGAGTCCATGATTCTCCTGAATGATGTCTACGATTCTGCAATGAAAATAGGCGCAGTCCGCGACAAGATGTCTTGTGTAGAAGTACAGTAATGAGCTTTGAGCTATAGACCATATTTGTTAACATGCCTCCCTGCAGCAATCGTGTTGGCCATGGTAAGGGTACAAATGGTGGAATCCACTGGCCACACTGGTAGAGTAAAGCTTACATGGTTGTATAAATGGTATTCCAAAACAATCTATGACAGTTCCTTTAAAATATTCATCCCATCATCTAATTCAGTCCACATAGAATAGAGCATGACGGTGCATTCATTTAAATTCACATTGTACAAGTGTAATGAACTCCATTTCTTAATATATTTGCCAAGGACAGGACAAATGTTGCTTTATGGCCGGTTATATTTTTTAAATAGATGTGTGGATCCTTTTTACACAAAGTTTTTTTGTAACAATTTTAATTTGCACAACTGTGGATTTTAAGAGACGCATTATTTTAGGAGAAGCAGAAAAATAAGTACAGCAGTGTATGTAAAACATGATACAACTTTATTAATGACTTTAAAGAGCTATGTTGCTGCTTATATATTAACTAGTCCTTCTGCTTGTTTTTTTTTCATTATCAATTTAATTGCTAATGTTTGGGGAGAAAATACCCACAGGGCATGTTGCCTTCTAAATAAGCTGACAGCCTGGTCGACTAAGTGACTGTACAGTACTGACTGCAGTAAAGTGCAGATAAAAACGCGCAATACAAGGTTTTCCTGCCTTCCTTGGCTTGATGCAGCATGACTGCCTAGTAGAGACCAGCAGCCATGCTAAAAAATGTTACTATAGAGATGCATGATGTCAGAGAGGACCAACATCTGTGTGCTGTATGTAAAGAAAGGTCAGCCTGTTTTTCAATTAGGAAAAAAAAAATTAACTGTCAAATAATAGAATAGAACCATGCCAGTTGTTTAATGCAGGGATGATTCATAAGGGTTTTTTTTTGTTTGTTTTGTTTTGTTTTGTTTTTAATATTTGGGTATTTGCTTTGTTGTTAATAATGTATCCATTTTGCATTGCCTTTATGGTATTCTGTAACTTGCTAATTGATATTTACAGCATGTTTATTTCAGAATCAAAACATGGCTGTATTCAGCATATTTTAATGCAGCTGTAAGCATTTTATGAATTTCAAAAGGTTATAAACAAGAAATTGATTAATAAGTTAAATATAAAATTAGGGGTGAGTCTGAGTATTCGAGGAGTCGAGTATTCTAAATACTTTACTACTGGAATACTTTGATCAAGTTTTGAATACTTGTAAAACAAATGAGGAAAAATGCGCCAACTACACCTAAAGAAACTTGTCACTTGTCACAATTCTAACCACACTGATAACTGACAGGGAGGCGGGTGCATGTCATTACCTTGCTCTGTACTGTATTAATGTAACCCCCCACTAACAGGGCTGTCGTTCCTTCGTTAAGCACCACTCACACAGGGATCTGGGTTCTTTTTTTAAGGGTCTCAATTTATTCACCAAAATATAGGTAGGAAAGAAGGGTTGAAGACGGGTATACAAGGGAAAGACATGAATAATCTTATTCAGAGCAAGAGGGGGTGGTGGAGGCCTCTGTAAGAAACAGACACACTATCATCAGGGGCCTGCCACCTCCACGCGTGTACTTGTATTAAGTAGTATTATACTTAATACAAAACACAGTATTTTACTTAACCAACAATAACAGAATCATTGTTATATTATGTGAAAGTATACACACCCGCTATTTCGTTTTTTTCAGGGTTCCAGTCAAACTGTGCAACAGGTGCTTCATAATGCAGCTCTCTCTCCATCCAGAGATGTTCACACTCTGCCTAACCCGTTCTGATGCAACCCCTTATAACTCAGTGCCTTAAAGGGATAGTTCTGCATTTGGCCGATATAAAACTACTCCCTTATTACCACCTGGTTTCATTAATATAAGAACATCTTTATTTCAGTATAATTCATTATACTTATCTGTTTATTAACTGTGGCAGCGTAAATGTTTTAAAGGCAAACCAGTATTAATTCAAGCTAACATTAAATCTGTTTTCTATTATACACCATTGTTTTCAAAACCATTTTGCATGTCAATTTTAAACTCTCCCCCAACTTGGTTGCTGAAACCCATTCTTTATATGGTACTGTTTTATTTTTGCTTCACTGGAAAATATGTTGTGACTTATTATGAGGATAAATTAGCAGGCAAGGTCAAGGGATTGGATGTCATAACTTCCTAAATGCTCATTATAGGTACTTATTTGGGTAGTTGGATGTTTCTGTATTTTTTCTGGGATAATAATAAATCTTTAACTGAGTGATGGACTTCAGTAGAAGAACTATAATGAAACAAGGCATTCTTTACTGTTATTAGTTATTACAATAACATTTCTAGATATAAACTCTTTGTAACAGTTTTTATGGTGATGTGAAGAAACACCAGTCAAGATAAGACAGATGGGATAATAAAGACTGAAGCTTGAATTTATTGGTTAACGTTTCGTAACTAACAGAGCTTAGACAATTGTCAAGCTTATTGCATTTTTTGACCATTTTCGGGCATGCAACATAATCAAGTAATCAGGTGTGAACTCTGGGTGGAATAAGCCTTGCTTGTAATCTGAAACAAGTTAGACTTTTTGTATGTCTAAAAATAATTTAGCAACAGGATCTTTGACAGTTCTCAACAAGGAACCAGAATGTATTGTGACAAGCTTTGTGTTTGGTTCTGCTATTAGCGGCAAATTGGCAGAGAAGAAGAGAGACAGGCTGACAGCTTTTGACACTAAAACTTTAAAGCCTATTTATTATTTATTATTATTTGTTTATTTAGCAGACACCTACAGTACTGTGCAAAAGTTTTTGGCAGGTGTGAAAAAATGCTGTAAAGTAAGAATGCTTTCAAAAATAGACATGTTAATAGATTATATTTATCAATTAACTAAATGCAAAGTGAGTGAACAGAAGAAAAATCTAAATCAAATCCATATTTGGTGTGACCACCCTTTGCCTTCAAAACAGCATCAATTCTTCTAGGTACACTTGCACAAAGTCAGGGATTTTGTAGGCATATAGTCAGGTGTATGATTAAACAATTATACCAAACAGGTGCTAATGATCATCAAATCAATATGTAGGTTGAAACACAATCATTAACTGAAACAGAAACAGCTGTGTAGGAGGAATAAAACTGGGTGAGGAACAGCCAAACTCAGCTAACAAGGTGAGGTTGCTGAAGACAGTTTACTGTCAAAAGTCATACACCATGGCAAGACTGAGCACAGCAACAAGACACAAGGTAGTTATACTGCATCAGCAAGGTCTCTCCCAAACAGAAATTTCAAGGCAGACAGGGTTTCCAGATGTGCTGTCCAAGCTCTTTGAAGAAGCACAAAGAAACGGGCAACGTTGAGGACCGTGAGACGCAGTGGTCGGCCAAGGAAACTTACTGCAGCAGATGAAAGACACATCATGCTTACTTCCCTTCGCAATCGGAAGATGTCCAGCAGTGCCATCAGCTCAGAACTGGCAGAAAACAGTGGGACCCTGGTACACCCATCTACTGTCCGGAGAAGTCTGGTCAGAAGTGGCCTTCATGGAAGACTTGCGGCCAAAAAGCCATACCTCCGACGTGGAAACAAGGCCAAGCGACTCAACTATGCACGAAAACACAGGAACTGGGGTGCAGAAAAATGGCAGCAGGTGCTCTGGACTGATGAGTCAAAATTTGAAATATTTGGCTGTAGCAGAAGGCAGTTTGTTCGCCGAAAGGTTGGAGAGCGTACACGAATGAGTGTCTGCAGGCAACAGTGAAGCATGGTGGAGGTTCCTTGCAAGTTTGGGGCTGCATTTCTGCAAATGGAGTTGGGGATTTGGTCAGAATTAATGGTCTCCTCAATGCTGAGAAGTAAAGGCTGAGAAGTACTTATCCATCATGCAATACCATCAGGGAGGCATCTGATTGGCCCCAAATTTATTCTGCAGCATGACAATGACCCCAAACATACAGCGAAAGTCATTAAGAACTATCTTCAGCGTAAAGAAGAACAAGGAGTCCTGGAAGTGATGGTATGGCCCCCACAGAGCCCTGATCTCAACATCATCGAGTCTGTCTGGGATTACATGAAGAGAGAGAAGCAACTGAGGCTGCCTAAATCCACAGAAGAACTGTGGTTAGTTCTCCAAGATGTTTGGGCCAACCTACCTGCTGAGTTCCTTCAAAAACTGTGTGCAAGTGTACCTAGAAGAATTGATGCTTGATGCTGTTTTGAAGGCAAAGGGTGGTCACACCAAATATGGATTTGATTTAGATTTTTCTTCTGTTCACTCACTTTGCATTTAGTTAATTGATAAATATAAACTATTAACATGTCTATTTTTGAAAGCATTCTTACTTTACAGCATTTTTTCACACCTGCCAAAAACTTTTGCACAGTACTGTATGCGACTTACAGAGACTAGGGTGTGTGAACTGTGCATCAGCTGCAGAGTCACTTACAATTACGTCTCACCTGAAAGACAGAGCACAAGGAGGTTAAGTGACTTGCTCAGGGTCACACAATGAGTCAGGTGCTGAGGTGGGTTTTGAACCGGGGACCTCCTGGTTACAAGCCCTTTTCTTTAACCACTGGACCACACAGCTCTTTTCAAAATGTCCGCTCTAGTGCACTGATAGTGTAAGGATTATTGACCACATTGTTAAACAGGTAACACAGCATAACAATCGATGATGTGGTATGGCACTGAAAAGCCAAAACACTGAAAAACGCTTTGAAACAATAAATAAACTGTAGCTCCCTGCGTTCAATCACAATGTGCAGTACTTGGAGAGATGGTAGTTGGTCCTCTTTGCCTCCATGCCCTACATTTTAGAAATCTGTCATGTTTTGTCATAATGCCAATTGAGGTGTTGCAGTCACGTGACCTAAGCAGGCTACGCCGCAAAAACAATATCTTCTGTACGAAAATGTAATGTATTTGCAACCACAGAGCACACTTCTTGCCTCTAGTCACAGGAATTAGAACGATGGAATGATAAGTGCCAGATACTTGGAATTTGTGACTCCTACTGTGCACCCCCAGTGCTTTTTACTACCCTGAAAGACAGCGATAGACTAGTTTATTTTTTTTATTTTAAGAAAACTTTACTTACATGTTACCAATTAAGAAAATATTAATGTTCAATAGTTTGTTTAAAAATACGGTACTAATATGAATTGTATACAATATTTCTATGTTCGTATGTAAACGTTTAACATTTCTCATTAAATAGACTCACAATTAAAACAATGTATGTGACGTTTTTGGTATAGACTAGAGTATCATAAAAAAAAAAAAACTTGTGTTCTACAAAGCATCAGTAACTGGAATCTGTAGATTTTTTGTTCCTGTAAAATCAACTTCAGTGAGTGACAGCTAAATGGTTAAGCTAAGAGTCTGTACTAGGGCTCTGTGCTGTGCAAAAATGAGCACAGAATTAACAATATGTTAAGGTACGTGCAGAACAATTTCTGTTGAGTTTTCAAGTAGCCTAAAATTACATGTAGATGAATGCAGTTTTCATTATTGTGCATTTAAATGTTATAAACTGATGGTTCTCTAACTTCATATTGAAGTTCAGTAAAATAATTAATGTAGCATAATGCATTCTATTCATGGTAAAGTAATATTTTAATGTAAGGACTGGGAATCACCAACTCACTTAAGTGTAATCTCTGTTAACTTTAAGTATATCAATATTTATGAAAAATCGATTATACAATTAAGTGTGTTACAATTAATAATGACAAGTAAGACCAGAACTAACTACAAATGTATTGTTGATACTAACCTTTTATGAAGTGCTCACGACACAAACATGTCCAGTCTGTCTTTGAATTGGGTTACCGGAATCCGTTGTTGCTGCCCTGCTAAGGCTGAAATCCACTTTTCCCTCCTGTCTGGCTCAGTTGTTCTCCTCTTCTGTTGGTGCACCCAAGAGCACAACACACATCTGGTATTGCAAAATCTAAAGTTTAACGACCACGCTTAGTTAAATTGTCATTACCCGCCAATCCTTTTTGACCGCCTTTTTCAAGCTACACTTAAATCTGGATTCTATTGAACAATTACTGCTACTACAAGGAACAATAATAGCTTTTTCAAGGCAATATTGCCACTTATGATTGGCCGGAAGAGTGGAATCATTCGCTACCTCAATGCCTGCTCCTAAAATATAGAGTTGCCTAAATGTTGTAAAACACAGTATGTGAACAAAAACATGGCCTCTGATTGCTGTCTTTTATGCAGCTTGTGGGCAAGAAAAAAGGTGTCTTCATCTTAAGTATGTTCTTGGGAGGAAAAGGGTAAAAATCATGATTCTGCCACGCTACAAGTTAATGTAAAGCACATCTGGGGTTAAACTTTGGGGCTGATGTAAGGATAGGTGTAGTGCAAACAATTGCAGCTGCATAATCCAGGTTGCCTAGCGGCCAGTCAATTATTTATACTATGTAAGCTTAAGAGCAATGCAAATTACTCAACACGCACAAATAATGAGCTGCAATCATGATAATGAGGGTCGCAATGAGCACCGCCTGTGCATCGGGCTATTTAGCAGCTGCACTTCCAGCCCAGAGGTGAGGTGAGTTAGGAGTACAGAGAGCAGATGGCGTGGTATGAGATTTGTGGAGCACGAAAATCAAACCAAACAAAAAAATATGCAAGACTGGACGTCGCCGGTTCAAGTTCAGGCTATTCCACAGCCGACCGTGGACGGGAGCTCCCAGGGGCAGCGCCAATTGGCCGAGCGTCGTCCGGGGAGGGAGGGTTAGGTCGGCCAGGGTGTCCTCGGTACACCGCGCACCAGCGACCCCTGTAGTCTGGCCGGGCGCGTGCGGGCTTGCCTGTAAGCTGCCCAGAGCTGCGTTGTCCTCCGACGCTGTAGCTCTGAGGCGGCTGCACGGTGAGTCTGCAGAGTGTAAAGAAGCGGTTGGCTGACAGCACACGCTTCGGAGGACAGCGTGTGTTCATCTTCGCCCCTCCCGAGTCAGGGCAGGGGTGGTAGTGGTGAGCTGAGCCTAAAAATAATTGGGCATTTCAAATTGGGGAGAAAATAATAAAAACTAATTGGCAATGACTAAATTTAAAAAAAAAAAAAAATGCCAGAGGAAGGGCCGCAATCTTGGTGCACGAAAATGAAAAGAAAAGTTTTCTGAGGAGGAGCTTAAGTTTTTACGGCTGAGGTCACTTTGCATGAAATTGAGTTATTTGGAAAAGCCTCAGCCAACATTTATAGTGGAGAAAGTCAATGCTGTCGGTGTTACCAGGAGGACAGTCAAGTGATGAAAAGGTGTAATTCAGTATTAGGTCTAGGATGACATGCGGAGTGAGATGATAACACCTTACCACCGTATCCTCCGGCATCCCAACAGTGACCCTGGGTTTGAATATGCAGGGTCTTGCCTTTCTCCTCCAGAGGTTTTCCTGCCTGTCCTCAACAAGAGCCAAGCATCGCCACATCAGGAAGTGTACCACAGCAGCCATCCTGAGGCCAATGGCAGGTCTCTGAAGGTGTCTGCTTTTATACAACTCTTAATTACTAGCTTCTACAATGGTTTGCAAATCAACATTAGAAACCTTTTGAATAAAAGGTATTCAGTTGTCACCACTTAGATTGGGCGCGTTTGTGTTAACGTGATACACCCACAATACGCCATGGATGGTATAAGCAAGGAGCACCTCCAACAAATTAACCTGACATTCAAACTGTCCCCCGATCACCAGTATAGTAAACAAAACAAACAAGCGCGCATGCGGTCCATTTCAGGCAGAGCGTTGTGGTCGCCAAGGTGACACAGCTGAGAGAATTCTTCCCATCTGGTTTTGTCAGAACGTCAGTTTCTGTCATATTTTTGTCAGCACTCTCCTCCTCAACGACAGAAAACCCAGCTTTCTTGAAGCAACGATGGATTGTTTGCTGACTGACAGAGTCCCAAGCTTGCTTTAGCAGGCGCAGAGCAACTAACACAGATATTTTTTTTTACACACTGAACTGCACTCAGTTCCGCATTAGATTCCAGTTCTTCAAGAACTCTCTCTCTCCTTGACCATTCAAACTGTAAACCGACACTGTGTACAGGGATTAAATAGTCAAGGTACAGTACACATAATCGCTCAGTCACAAGGTGTGAACAGCTGATTGATCGATCTGTCAGAGCACTTACCACAGTATAAGCAGTGCCTTTGTTATTTTAATCTATGTGAATGGCACGTAACAAGATCCAAACAGCTGAGTTTCTTCGAAATAGCAAGAGTGCTTCACACGGTGTAAACAATGCTTTTGTTATTGAAATCAATGGGAATGGCAAATGCTATTTGCCCAATATAAATGGCTGTCCACAATAACCCTTGACTGTGTAAGTGGTGGATACTGGACTGTGTAATTGTTTTCAATCTGGTCTACAGGCGATTTTTGGTTCCTGTACCTTAAATTACTGTACCTTACTGCATCTTACATTTTGGTATTAAACAAGCAAATAAAAGAGAAGACAATCACATAGAAAATGTATTTTTGAACATTAGTATTGAGGGCATCAAAATGGGTAGTGGGAGGAGAGCGCTTGGCTTCTGGAATACGACTACCACCAATTCGAGCATACATGGATGACATGACAACCATGACTACAACAGTAGCCTGCACTAATCGGTTATTGGGCAAATTAACCAATAACATTGAATGGGCACGAATGCAATTCAAGCCCACTAAATCAAGGAGCATCTCTATAATTAAAGGTAAAGTAGTAGATAAAACGTTCTTCATTAATGGTGAGGCAATACCAACAGTGTCTGAGAAGCCAGTGAAGAGCCTTGGGAGATGGTACGACGGGGATCTAAAGGACACAGTTCGTGTGGGAGAAGTTAGACAACAAGCTGTGGAAGGGTTGAAGAGCATAGACAGCAGCGCTTTACCAGGCAAACTAAAACTCTGGTGCTTTCAGTTTGGCCTACTGCCAAGGTTGCTGTGGCCACTGACTGTGTACGAGGTTTCTTTGACAACAGTAGAGAAGCTGGAAGCTTTAATCAGTTCACACATCAGGAAATGGTTGGGAGTTCCACGCTGCCTCAGCAGAGTGGGACTTTATGGTAAAGGAATACTGCAGCTACCTGTCTCCGCTCTAACCGAGGAGTTTAAGTGCGCCAAGGTCCGACTGGAAATGACATTAGTAGAGTCACGCGACAAATGCGTAAGGGAGGCAGCACCTGTGTTGAAAACTGGAAGAAAGTGGGTGGCAAAGAAAGCTGTGGAGGATGCAAAGGCTGCCCTTCAAATTGGTGATATCATGGGGCAAGTTCAGCATGGAAGAGGGGTCTTGGTCTCAGTTCAGCTCCTCCTACATGGCACAAGGCAGCCCCAGCGAACGGAGGAAGCTTGTAGTCAACGAGGTGCAAAAGCAGGAGGAGAGGATGAGGTGTATAAAGGCCATTTCCCAGGGCAAGCAGGGAGAATGGATGAGATGGGAGAGTGTGGAACAACGCAAGATTGGCTGGCAAGACCTATGGTCAATGGAACAGAGCAGGATCAGTTTCCTTATAAGGTCAACATATGATGTTCTCCCATCACCACAGAACCTAAACCTCTGGGTAGGAGAGGATCCTCATGTCCTTTGTGTTCATCACCTGCAACATTAAGGCACATTTTGACAGGATGTAAGGTGGCTCTTAGCCAAGGACGGTTTACTTGGCGCCATGACCAGGTGCTGCGATGTTTGGCCTTAGCATTGGAAGACAAGCGTAACATGACCAATAAGTTGCCATCTGTTCCATCAAAACAGTACACACAAAAGACAACATTCCTCCGCCCAGGAGAGCAACCACCAAGAAAAGGTGTTAAAACCAATCCTCGCCCAGGACAACTGGAAGCTGCTAGAGACTGGAAAATGCTGGCGGATGTTGGTCAACGGCTTATTTTTCCACCTGAGATTGCCACCACAAACCTTCGACCAGATATTGTCTTGTGGTCTGGATCAGCACGCCTTGTTCACCTGGTGGAGTTAACAGTGCCATGGGAGGATGCTGTAGATGAGGCGATGAGAGGAAGAAACTGCGGTATGCTCAACTAGCCACTGAAGCGAACAGCGAGGATGGAGAGTCTGGGTTTACCCAGTGGAAGTGGGATGTCGAGGATTTGTGGCACACTCTACAACCCGGTTTCTCAGAGATGTCGGATTCAATGGCCAAGAGTTGCGTCGCACAGTGAAGAACTTATCTGAAGCAGCAGAGAGGAGCAGCAACTGGCTGTGGTTGAGACGGAAAGATTCTGGCTGGGGATCTCAAGCACAATAGAAAGGAAAAAAGGCTGATATACAGGTAAGTAAGCTGGGCTGAGTTGAGTGGGGACGGAGGGGGTGAAGCTGGGACGCCAGAATCACCGTCGAGCCCTCTTGAGGTGTCGTGGGCTAGTCGACGAAACACCGAGGATGGAAGGTGCCCACTTGAAGACCCCAGAGATGTACCCTACTTAGCTCAATCCAGACGGTTGTCATGCTGATGCGCTGGGGAGACCGCACTATGGTTGATCCCGGAGCCAGCATCGCAGCCGTTGTGTGTGCTGATGCGCTAGGGAGGCAAAATAAGCTGATCCCTGGAGCCAGCATTACACTTCAGCCATCAACACCAGACAGAAGGATATCTACATCATCATATGGAAGGAAGTGCAATTGGATGGAGACACATATGGATCACATTAGTTTACTGTGAAGCTACGTCTTAGTTGGTGCTTATCTTGGCGAGAGCCAAGTTCAAATCAGCATGAAGTTTTAACATCTACTCTCATGTAATGGAAATCTTGTGGAGCAAGCTGCAGTAGGCAAAGAATGCCATGTGCTTCGCTTCTTCTCTTCTGTCACTGCATTCATTCTTTGTTCATTCCAAATCACCAGAGTTTCACAGCTTTTATACTGATAATACATCTAACTGTCTATTAAAAAAACAGATATGCTGGTAATACTGTAATGTTATTATTAATATTACTGAACTTTCCACGTGTAAAACTGACGTTTTAATTGCAAAAATACAGTACAGTAGGTGGTAATAAGCTTCTGCCAAATAAGCTGTGTACAGTCAACTTTTTTCTGTCTTTAATTAAGGGTTAAAAAATAGCTAAACAATGAAAATAATTCTCCCTTTAGTAATTGAAGTTACTGACATTTGGCAATAATTACCTTATTGTAACCCACTAACCACTGAATTACTGTTTTTGTTTCCCTTGTGTCTTACTGTGTTCTACCTTAATTAAAGTTTTTAAAATCTCATTATAACATACTGTAGTTCTTTTAAAAAGTACTGGTTTACACAGTCCCTTAGAGTCTGTTATAATGAAGTATACCTGTACTGTATCATTAAGGGTGCCAACATACCTTCTAGCACCTCTCTACTGAGGCACCCAATGGGTGAAGGGTGAAGGACCCAACCCCTGATGTTCATTAGTTGGAATTACTCATTGCTTAGTGCTCCTGCACTGTGCACCACATTTCTGGATATTAGTAGAACCTGTACTGTGCAATTTAGACCTTCTTTCGTGGTCTGTATATGCTGCTTTAGGGTGGTATATTTTTTGAAAGGCCTTCATTAATATATTCAATAGAAATTGCTCGGTGATCCATCATTAAGTAGCACTGAAGCCTTTTCATCTGCCTTGGACTGAGCATGTTGTTACTTGTAATAATTGGTTCATTGCTTCAGTAACTGATTAAATATGCACTGTGTTTTATAAAAAGCAGTGCTATCCTTTTAAAATTTTACCATAGTCAAACTATAGCAAAGTGTAATTAAACATGGTGAAAGCATTCAAAAGCATAGATAAGCATTGTGAAGCCCATGGAGGTATGGTGAAGCCCATTACAAACATGGAAAACCATGGTAAACTATGTTAATGCATACAATGGTAAAAACATGGGAAAACCTTACCTGCAAAATTACTGAGGTAAACTTTTATAAGGGATAACTAAGGTTCCCTTTCAAGTATGAAATATACCGAATAGGTATGGACCAAAACTGCTCTTTGAGCCTGTGACACAGTCGTGACCCCGCCCCCAAGGGATCATAAGGACTGCGCTCACAGATCTCAGCGACATCTTTCCTTTCAAGACTGACCTGATCGGAGACCCTTGTTCAGGATAAGTACTATTGTAGCTTATATTTCGCATTTTATAAATGTATGTGATATTAAGCGAATCGCTGAAATAGATCTTCTATCTGCACAAAAAAATACAGTGGTAAACTTTTATGAGGGTGTTGCATATATAAACTTCTGGTAATTAAGATGCCTAGTAAAATGGACTTGTAGTTTGTGTTATAAAATGTTTAATTTAAGCTCTTTTAGGTCCCATTCTCAGATTTAAAAACAAAAAACAACATATCTAATCAACAGTAATTAAATTAATACTTAATAAATCAGTGTTAATAATGCAAAAAGTAACAGATTCATTAGGGGAATGGGCAAGTTTTTTGGTATTTCGCATCATTTTAAGAAAATGTTTTATAAAAAAAATATATATATATATATATATATATATATATATATATATATATATATATATATATATATACACACAGTGCCTTGCAAAAGTATTCAGACCTCTTTTTGGTTTTATGTTGGGAAATATTTTTAAGAAAAATAAAAAAACTGAAATATCTTGCTTGCATAAGTATTCAACCCCCACACATTAATATTTGGTAGAGCCACCTTTCACTGCAATAACAGCTTTAAGTCTTTTGGGGTAAGTATGTACCAGCTTTGCACACAGTGTCGGAGTGATTTTGGCCCATTCTTCTTGGCAGATTTGCTCCAGGTTGTTCAGGTTGGTTGGACGACGCTTGTGGACCGCAATTTTCAAATAGTGCCACAGATTCTCAATGGGATTGAGATCAGGACTTTGACTGGGCCACTGTAGGACATTCACCTTTTTGTTCTTGAGCCACTCCAATGTTGCTTTGGCCTTGTGCTTGGGATCATTGACCTGCTGAAAGGTGAATTTCCTCCCAAGCTTCAGTTTTTTAGCGGACTGAAGCAGGTTCTCTTGCAATATTTCCCTGTATTTTGCTCCATCCATTCTTCCTTCAATTTTAACAAGATGCCCAGTCCCTGCTGATGAGAAGCATCCCCACAGCATGATGCTGCCACCACCATACTTCACTGTAGGGATGGTGTGTCTTGAGGCATGGGCAGTGTTAGGTTTATGCCACACATAGCTTTGAGTTTTGGCCAAAAGCTCTATCTTGGTCTCATCTGACCACAAAACCTTTTCCCACATCGCAGCTGGGTCACTCTCATGCTTTCTGGCAAACTCCAGACATGCTTTCAGATGGTACTTTTTGAGTAACGGCTTCTTTCTTGCCACCCTCCCATACAGGCCAGTGTTATGCAGAGCTCTTGATATGGTTGACTGGTGCACCATTACTCCACTCCCAGCCACTGAACTTTGTAGCTCCTTCAAAGTGATTGCTGGCCTCTATGTGGCTTCTCTCACAAGTCTCCTTCTTGTTTGAGCGCTGAGTTTTGAGGGACGGCCTTTTCTTGGCAGTGCCTGGGTGGTGTGATGCAGCTTCCACTTCCTGATTACTGATCCAACTGTGCTCACTGGGGTATCCAAACATTTGGATATTATTTTGTACCCTTTCCCTAATCTTTGCACTTGTATTACTTTATCTCTAACTTCTGTAGAATGCTCTTTGGTCTTCATTTTCCTTCAGATTCACAGCCTGACCAATGATCCTTCAACAGTGGGGTTTTTATCCAGAAAATGTGACAGCAACTTTAATGGTTCACAGGTGGAGGCCAATGGTAAGGTAATTGTGTCCTCGTTAGGGCAATTTCTTTCATCGGTGTAAACTGGGAGCTTCCACAGCACAGGGGTTGAATACTTATGCAAGCAAGATATTTCAGTTTTTTATTTTTCTTAAAAATATTTCCCAACATAAAACCAATGTCACCTTACAATAATTGATTTTGAGTTTCAGTGTTTTAAAATAAAATATCAAACAGAACGAAATTTCAATGTACCATTTGTAATTCAGTAATATGAGAGAATTGGTCAGGGGTCTGAATACTTTTGCAAGGCACTGTATATATATAATTACTCTTGCACTGTGTGCCTAAAGTCACTCAGACAACAGCAACATTTACTGTACGGAGGAAACATCTAGCATTTGAGGAAATACAGCACTCTGAAATGTGGAAGTTCAAAAGACACAAAGGATTATAAATTGTCAAGTGGTGAGGAACACTAATGTGGAAATGACAGCCAATCCCAATTGGTTTAAAACGTGTCTATGATTCTATAAATAGTCAGGGTGTCTTAAATGTCATTATCTCCTGTGTGCGCTCCTAATTGGAATTAGATGAACATGTATAGAACAATTACATTTTTCTAGATTTCTGGCTATCTAATATTTAAAGCAGTATTGTGGATTTGGGGTTGTCACCTAACACATTTGACATACCCTGAAGGTCTTTTGAACCAGATATTAGGTTGTCAATAACAAAGCCAAGTTAGGGTTACAAAATATGATGACTCCGCTACTATGTTATGTAGTGGCAATCGATTAATCATATATAAGCAGACAGGATAGACTGACAACGTTGTCTTATTTACAGTGGTGACCTGGTGAACAGAAGAAAATCAGGTTTGGAGGAATACTCAGGCCAGAGTTCTATCTATCTGTAATGGGATTTAGCCAAGACACGCAGATTAATTTGCCTGCAGTTCTTAGAAATAGTTTAGTGAAAACCCACAATGTAGATATGATCTTTGTTTTGCATCTCATTCAAAGGACAGCACCCCCTATACTGTAGCGCAGGGTTCAGTATAGTTTTTAAGAATCTATGCTGGGGTAGATATATTTACTACCACCTGAAAACTAGTATATCACATCTTTTTGTATTTTGCACCTAGTGATGCAAATAGGTGGCACAATATATTAACCCTCAGGGAAAACTGCATAATAGAAGCCATATTTTCAAAGTGATTACTACAGTCTGTAATTTACTCCTATGTTTTGAAAGAGAAAAGCACCTGTTTACAAAATATAAAACCAATAAGTATAATTCTTAAGATTTTCTCATTTTGTAACATTAAGTACTGTAGATGTATCGCCTTTCAAAAAATAGGAGTAAATTAATGAGTATGTCTATGAAAAAATGTCCCTAAAGATTGTCAAAATAATTCTGTGCAGATTGTTGTGTAAAACAAAACCAAAAAAAAAAACAATGGAGGTAAACTGTGTACCCATGTAAATAGAACAAAAACCAGGCCTCCTAGATCTGACCCTTCTGCACCTCTCTGAAGACAGGTGTACATCTGAGCATGTATGTGCCACCCGTCCTACATGGGAAATAGGCTGCAGTATACCGTGGTCACAGGGTGTTCTCACTGTACTGCTCTGGGGGAGATCAGTCTCCAATGCTACTAATACACCACATAGTAAAAAAAAATTAAAATAAAAAGAACCTGCCACGCTACATTAGTCGTGAGTCCTAATTTTGGAATGTGACACACAGTATTGATGCATGTTCATTTTGGTCCCATTTCAAAAGCAATTTGTCATAGAATGACATGTGAATATGTAGAGAAGCAGGGAAAGGCTACAATTATCCAGTTCTCTCTGTTTGGAAATGAATCTAAAAAAGGTTATTTTGGGCTTACAAAATGTAAGTGAATAGGTTATTTTAAAACTCACTAGCAAATTGCATAGTCTGGCAATATGTTATTTAAATGACAATCGGCGATATAGCCTTGTTCAATAAAAGTAGTTTATGTTCAAGGCTTTATATTCAAACAAGAACATTCCATATTTAAGGAGTGATTTGGTGATTGCCTTTCTGATTTAAAGTTATTACATCTGTCAGAAATCTGTGCAACTGTGAAGCACACATGTGCTCTTTAGATTGCTCATTAATCCTCACAGACCCTTTACCCATTTCTGTTGAAAAGCAACTTCATTATTATTGATTGATATATATATATATATATATATATATATATATATATATATATATATATATATATATATATATATATATATATATATACAGTATATGTAAATATATTATATATATTATATAAATATATTATATATATACTGTATATATATATGTAATGTAAGAAGCGGGGGCTCTTACAGTTAAGTCAAGACTCATTCACTGTCTTCTTGTGCTTAAAACATTAGATTTCCACCCAGGAATAGTTTAAACCAGGACAGTAACTGGGTATTTTAATATTTGCAGGGTTTTCAGAAAATTGAACAAAAGACTAAACAAAACCAAGCTCGTTCCCAAGCCTAAACTAAACCGTTGTAGTTTATAAATAAATACTGGACAGCTAGGCTGCTTACCAGTGGCAAAACATATAACACCCCACTTGCACTTTCAAGTCAAACTTAATCAAAATATAAGCAATACCTTCTGGTTCACAGAGTCTCAGTACTTTCCACCATGAGGCCTTAGCCTAAGCACAGACAATACCATCAGGTTTTCCCCTGCTTCATGGTACAGTGCCTGCTGGTAAATGTAGTCCTGGTCTTTAAGTAGGTCCCCAGGACTACATTTTCCTCTGCCTCCAGTTAAAGTGGAAAAGTACCATACTAATGGATCGCCTCTCTACTACTTTATCATAATCTATGTGTGTGTATATATATATATATATATATATATATATATATATATATATATATATATATATATATATATATATATATATATTATATTGAAATAGTAGAATTCTGAATCTATGGGCAGCTACCAAAGATTAACAACTGTTTTTTTCTTTTTTTTTTTTTTTAGCCAACTGGGTGCAAATGCTCTGGGTATTGATGTAATTAAAGTATACTGTAACACAGTGAACATGTACAGTGCAGTACATCTTAATAAGCAAAAAATAAAAACAGAGTGTTTTTTTAAATTATGAGGCTATAATAATACATGTATAAATAACTAAAAATATATATTTTGGTAATAGTTTGGTATTGCTACAATGATACATTGCTGAAACAGAGAACAATGAATAAACATGAAGCCTTTTGTATTGCCTGTTTTGTTACAAACATTTGTTGACCTTGTGTTATATTGATAATAAAATAAGCTGTAAAACGTTTTTTGTATTGATTTTTCATGCTATAATTTAATGCATGTATGTACATGCAGTATGTATGTTTGTCTAGAGTCTGTTACATAGCCAGGACAGAAATAATAATAACAATTATATGGTTGATGTTGTAAACAGATACAGTATTAACACCATGGTAATAGTGGCTAAACAGAAAACAGACCAAGCATACATATGATGACCAGACCTAGCACATATATACTGTATCCATTGATATACTGTTCTCTTTCTTTTTTTTTTCTATTTAGGCTTCCAGGCCATAGGGTGCCATAGTTAAGAGACCGTGCTATTTGTGTTCCGCCTTATAATGAGAATACTAGTGTTAGTGTAATGGCATTATGGGGCAAATGGGAGCCATGACTGCACCGTCTTATACCCTGTTCCGCAGTATAAAGGGGACGCCTTATAAAGGGGGAGCACTGTTTACATATGCTGTAGGCCTACATATTCTTCAGTATGGGTATAAAAGTAATTCTAAGGCAAGTTTATCTTAGGTTAGCCTACATGCAGTGTATTTTAAATTCTAAAAATACCTAATATTGTATGAGATGACTGCAGTCCTTCCATACAGTGCTGGAGGGCAGACATAAAGAAATGGAATATCCAGGACCATATGTTCCAGCAGGACAATTAGTTTACTTATTTTCTGGGATTACTTAACACCTGCATATTTGGAGCCATATTATTTCTGTTTTGTTATTAGGTAGTTTTTAAAATGCAGCCATAAGGGAAAAATGTGATCCTAGGGTTAGATACCTTCGGTATAGCTAATCACCTATTTGATCAATTTTGCTCTATAGCTTAGAAAAAGTACCTTACCATTTGTAAGGTCAGCAGGACAACTGGCATGTCATTGTAAAATCAGTATTGTTTTCATTAGAGTAAACAAGAAAACTGCAGTGTTTGCAATTAACATTTAATTGCCCGTTTTGAATTAAAAAGCCTGATGAACGGTGTATGTTAAAACAGAGATTCATTCAGGCACTGAATGTTGCATAATGTGTGTATGTACAGTAACGATGAAAGCTGGATAGTCTTTGTTTGTTTTTTGTTCATTTTTTTCTTCAACAATAAGCTTCCTGTGTTCTTTGCATTCCATTGAGAGCATTGCATGACCACATTAATTGATTTCCCACGTCTGTCAGGAAAGTAATGTCCTAGTGGTCTATAAATAACATCACATCAAACACTTTATTTTGACAAACTATTTTCAACTCTGCTTGTGCCTGATTTACTAAGTTTACTGTATGAAACAGTGCCAGATTTGCACTGGTGTAAATACACAGCGTTTCCCTTAACTGGTCATTACCCGTTAGAGACAGTTTCAAAAGCTAATTGATGGGCAGAGACTGAAGCCGAATGGCAGTTTGACTGGCAGCAAAAGGTCTGTGACGGGCAGCTAGAAATATTGACCGTCACAAACAAGAACGAATCAGTATGCCGCTAGACTATGCCCTTTAAAGGCACAGGCAATCGAATGAGTGAGTGATTTGGCAGCTCCTGTCGTAGCGCATGCTTGTTAACAAAGCAAGTCACCGACAGGCAGGTTCAATCCACACCGTCTCCTTTCGTTCTTCCAGGAGGGGGAGGATTTATTTATTTCGTTTTCATCCATGATTCTGATTGACTGTGCCTTGTGTGTTCGTTGAAATGAAAGTATAAAGCAAGTTTCTTTTTTTATTTTTGTATTGTAAGTTAGCCCACCCTCTTATCTTTAATTCACACTCGTGTTAAGCCTGTAGTTTTCAGTTATGCTTAGAACTATTGTGTAAAATATTTGAATTTGAAATTATAAAGCGAAATATGAATGTTAAAAAATAAGAATGATGATGATGTTTTGAGTTGTGACTAGTAAAACATGCAGGGTCAACTGGGGATGATCCCGTGGTTAGTAAGGAGGACGGTACTAAACCAGTACGCAAGTTAATACCAATTGCAACCAATTGCAACTTAAGCAGCTCAAGATAGTCCCCAGCTGCATATTAAACATTAGCTCAATTGCAATGAACCCAAAGTAAATGCTGTTGCCCTCTAGGACAGTGGTTCTCAAACTTTTTGGACCGCACCCCCCTTCCTCTTGTCTGTGGTACTTGATGCCTCCCACTGACCCTACACACACACATGTACATATACTGGTTAATAAAAAAAATAATAAAAAAATGCCTCTGGCTTCTTTGTATGTCACTGCTGATGTGTGTGGTTTTTTTTTTCTTTTTGTACGAATCAGCCAATGATGCATCGTAATAAGAGCAAACTTAACACTGCAAATTACAGTTTACTGATTGTGACCAACACTTACTAATGTACACACCACGTAGTAAGCTGATAAACAACATACATTGGCAGCGGACTTCAGCCAAAAATATGCAAGCTTAAAAGACACCAGTCAGATGCACAGCACCATCTACAAACTTTGACATGCCTGAAGGTGTCAGCAGAAAGATTTGTTTTAAGTTGATATATATAGTATAATGGAAAATTGTGGCTGGTACTAAATTTGCCGGATTTGCTACTTTGGGGGATTTGAATTACGTTCACAAAGAAAAATGCCACCCATTTCTGCATTTATACTTTTAATTCCAAAAACGTTCATATAAATGTTTATTTAATTAAATATGTCTGATAAAACAGTATTGCATTTACAGTAACTCGTTATAACACCTACAGTGGCACTGCAGCAACTTGGAGAACAACAAAGAAGGCCTTCTAAAAATGAGTTACAGTATTTATCGTTCTTATATGGCCCTTAATTTGAAGGTACCGGTAAACTTTTACGACAAGCGTTTTGCTATCTCAGTTTTAAAACGTAGCTTTGGTTCAGATAACACAGTGGAATGATCACAGTATCATTTAGTAATTGTAGGACAGTATTGCCACGTGTGAAAACTTTAACAGTAAAGCCGAAGCGAAAATGCTTTAATTTGCTCCGAAATTATTTATCAGACTAGCAAGCACCGGCAAAATCAGCTCAGTTTTTGCAGAACTAATTTATTTTAATATGTAGTTTTGTTTATGGACTTTGCGATACCTGCACGTGGGAGTCTTCAGTAAGTCGTATCTACATCGTATCGACAATAATAATCAACCATTTTGTTACAGACTTTCTAACAAGTTTGACACAAACAATTTTGGATGTTACTTAATTAAACCATTATAAAAAAACAACACAAAAATGCTTAACATAAAAAAGAGCAGTCCTACAGTAGCAGGCGCAGTTTACACTGTCTCTGTCTACTTTTAATATTTTCAAGCAAATTGGCTTCATCACTGCCATTCTCATATCCACTTTGACATTTGACATAAAATAAATGCCTACATTATACATAGTGTGTGTGTGTGTGTTGTGTCTGTGTGTCTGTGTGTGTGATTCACTTCCATGTCATTAACCTACCAAGGTGACCAGACTCTTTTTGCTCTGGGTTTACTGATCACTCTTATCAAACACGATAAAGATTTTCCCCTGCTTCTACTGTACAGCTGTGTTGTAGGTTTATGCGGGTTGCAATATGTTATAACATGAACTTACAAGTTCTTTCTCAACTAATAAATGTTCACTAAGTGTATGTATTACCCTTCATGTAAAATAACTGAATCATAACTATTTTGATCATTACATCTCTGTAGCCTTCATAACATCATAAAGTGTCATCTTCACCATCAAATTTACTAGATTCAAGCCCATCAGGGGTGGATAATTAATTAATCCACACATTCTAAAGAAAACATACAAATAGTATCACTAATTAAAAAGGCAGTCACAGATGCTGCACTCTGATTGCTTTTTAATCATTCTAACTACATAATGCATACATTTAGAAACATCTTACTCCCCATGTGTATACATAGCACCATTTGGTAATGCAGTTTTTAGAAATGCTTAATTCATTGAATATTTTTTTTGCATATGTGATTGCAGTGTTTCTTTTTTCATAAATATACTTCCAGTCTTTTAGAGCTTATTTGCATGTCACCAAAACTGCAGTTTGCTCCAGTTTTTTTCCCATCAAAATCAGAGTTAACTCTGTCATCAAAATCGGGCGCTGCAAATTAGAGGGAGTCATGTGACCTTTAGGTGGGATCTGATTGACACCCCCAGTCATCTGCAAGAGGAAGCTGCGTGACCAAACTTCAGCAACCGGCAACATTTCAGTACAGAATGCTTTGGTCTATTATGTTAGTCATAATGACCACCTTTTAGTGTGCTGTATAAAATTAACCATGTGTAACAATAATTAAAAAATGGCAAGACTGTGCTACAGTAAACCATAGTGCTGATGTAAGGATACTTGCATAGTGATTTGCGGCTGCAAAGCACCCATATTGTGGCCAATAGCAGCAGTTTGCATGCGAAAACCATGTTTCGCGGCTGTAAAGTGGGACTTTAGCGGCCACTAAAAATGCGGCGTAATGTAAAGAATGATTTTCACCTGCTGTTCCTGCACCCGCTGTCAAATTAGCACTTTGCCATCATTAATCCATTGAAATGATATTGAAATGTATTCAAATGATGAAAAGACCATGGAATTGGGTGGGGATCTGGCATACTAAGCAGGCACAAACATTATAATGAAATGTAAGGATTTTGCCTTGTTTGTGGGCAATTGCTGACCCTCCAAAAACTTTGCACCTCCTCTGACAAGGTGCAAACCATTGTAGAAGTGAGTAATTAAGAGCTGTATAAAACCACACACCTTCAGAGACCTGTCATTGACCTTAGTTTGGCTGCTGTGGTACACTTCCTGATGCGGTGACACTTGGTTCTTGTTGAGGACAGGCAGAAAAACCTTCGGAGGAGAAGGGCAAGACGGAGAAGACCCTGTATATTCAAACCCAGGGTCACTTTGTTTGGGATGCCGGAGGATGTGGTGGTAGGGCGTTATTGTCTCACTCCGCAGGTCATCCTAAACCTAATAGCTGAATTTCACCTTTTCTGGTAACACCGACAGCATTGACTTTCTCCAACATAGAGGACCATAACTGGTAGCTTAACTGATGTTGGCTGAGGCTTTTCTATGGAGTGAAATAACTGTCAAAAATAAATGTGTACCTGTAAAATACATTTGTAGACTAAAAAAGATTTGTACCTGTAAAATAAATGTGTACCTCTGAAAAGCATTCTGTGTAGTCGTATGTGACGGGGTACTCCCCACCCCTGTATTATTATTTGTATGTTTTGTATTGTTATTATTATATTTATATTTATGATGGTGGGAAAGCCGTGTTTTTATTGTTTGTTTTTAATTTAAAAACCTGTGAGAATGTGGCTGGAGCCTCAACAAGGTCATTGTTTTATTGATAATTAATTAAGGCTCCAGCCACAGCTTAAAAGAACCCGCTCCAGGCTAATCGAGGCATTTCCTTTGAGCCAGAGACGGGAGTACTATAGAGCGAGAGAATACACCCGAAGCAACTGCTACCGCTGTACCACACGGTATTTGTTTGTTGGTTTATTTTGGCCATTGAGCCATTTTGTTTTGTGTAAGTGTTTTGTTTATCATTTGATTTATTGTTAAAAGCCGAGCGCAAACGTGTCTCCTTCCCCGTACCTACCTTTGCTGCCTTTGTTTTTGTGTTGCTCCTTCCTGGTCCGTGACGTAACTGCAACCACTCTGCCACATCGTAAAATAAATTTGTAAGTTCAAAAAAAAAAAAAAAAATGTTATCCAAATGCATGAGTACAACTCACAAATACAACTACATCTCAAAAATACCAGTACTAATTTTTACAGTTATTTCACAATCACAGAAAAGCTTGTATTAGAAGCTCAGGCAGCCACAGCCGAATGACGATGCAATCGATGAGTATTTAAACGCATGCGCAGGCTGCCGCTTTCAGTCTAGTGTAAGTGTAGGGAGAGCTGCATTGTGCACATTCTCAGTTGGACATGTACTGTTCCACCGTTTTTATTAATGTATATTGTTTTAAATGTTTATTTTTATATCCATTGTTTTCAATTGCCTCTGTGCATGCAACACATTTTACTCGGCATGTGTTACTAAGGAAAACAAATAAGTAAAATAATGCCAAATAACTCAATTTCATCCTGACCTCAGCCGAAAGGACTCAGAAAACTTTTCTTTTCTTTTCCGTGTGTCAAGAGGACTTTTGACATATTGTTTTGTTTGGTTTGATTTTCATGCTCCACAAATCATGCAGCCCCAACTGCTCTCTGTACTCCTAACTTACCTCACCTCTGGGCTGTAAGTGTGGCCGCTAAATAGCCCGATGCCCAGGCGGTGTTCATTGCGGCCCTCATTATCATGATTGCCGCTCATTATTTGTGCGTGTTGAGTCATTTGCATTCCTTTTCAGCTTACATAGGCCGCAGTGCAAAATAATTGCCTGGTTGCTAGGCAATTTGGATTTTGCAGCCGAAATTGTTGCACTACACCTATCCTAACATCAGCCCGTATGTGTTGTGTGGTGATGCGGTATACAGGCTCTAATGATGAGTATCAAACCAAAAGCTGCAGAGATTAAGGGAATAGCAAGAAAAAATGTAAAATGAAAAAAATGTGGCCATAAATTATACCAGTGATTAGCAGCTAGGTGATTTGATGGAAATAAATCCATTGGTCTGTAGTTGGCATGGTTTTGTCTTCATTCATTTTATGTTGTATCATTGAAATAATTGAATTACATATGTTAGATAATTATTTCACATTTTCTATCCCAGTTCTTGTATCAGAATTTAAAATATGAGGCCATCATATCATTTTATTTTTTTTTTTTATTATTATTTGTTTATTTAGCAGACACCTTTATCCAAGGCGACTTACAGAGACTAGGGTGTGTGAACTATGCATCAGCTGCAAAGTCACTTACAATTACGTCTCACCCGAAAGACGGAGCACAAGGAGGTTAAGTGACTTGCTCAGGATCACACAATGAGTCAGTGGCTGAGGTGGGATTTGAACTGGGGACCTCCTGGTTACAAGCCCTTTTCTTTAACCACTGGACCACACAGCCTCCTGCTGGCACGTAGGCCTTCACAATAGTTCAAGAAGCAAACCACTATTGCAAACCACTAAGAAACTGAATGAATACTGAAAGGACTATGGCCACGTGTCATTGGCATTTGCATAGAGTAAAAACAAACTGTCACCTCAGGCCTCAACAGCATCATGAATGATTTCCCAAACCCTTCCTGTGGGGGTTGCCAGTGGTGTATCTGATAAAAGCACTGCTTTGTAGAGTTCAAGGTGATTCGTGCGATCAGGAGCCTGCAGGTGCACATGCCTGTCGAACGACGTTGCAGCGTTGGTCTTTTAAAAAGAATCTGTTATGCAAAATGATTTTACCTAAAGGGTTCAAGAGCTTGGCAAAATTCTAATTTGGCAGAACAAAAAACTAAACAGAGATACATTTAAAAAGAAGAAAACAAACCAAACTACATAAATCTTTACATTGAGTCAACTTGGCAACCCAAGTCCTGCACACCCCCAGACAATCTATTGTTTGTAAAGCCCAATTGTACCAAGAGAATCATTCTATAGTAGATGTATGACCAATAATGTATCTAAAAAAGTTGCCAAGTTAGGAAACAAATAACAGTACACTTTTTCTCAATTGTACTCTGTGGTACAGGTATGTGTGTTTGTTTTACAATAAGATAAACACTACAGGATTGTTGTTTATAGTTACTCTAGTGTACTGTTTTTTTTTTTTGTTTAATGAGAACATCACTTAAAAAAGTTCAAATTAGATTTTTCAAGTTCAGGAGCTAAACACACAAAGAAACAGATACTTCCAATAACTCTCACATTCTTAACCATTTGCAAGGAACATAGCATTATTCCAAAGACCCCATGAAGCAAGGAGAAACCACAAGTTCAAGAGTATCAGAGAACACGTACCACACGGTTGTGCAAGTTAATAGGTTTAATGGGGCATAATGAGAGTGATGATGTCAGGCTCAAGGTGACATAGCCCACACTCTTAACATATGTGGTGAAGAATTAAATGTTCAGTATGCCTAGTACAGAAATGTTAACAAATGTCGATGGAGTGCCTCTATACTGTATACTGACACCTAACCAGGCCTTTTTGTTTAAATACATTTAGTTTGAAAATCTTATTCTCCAATTTAATTACTCTAAAAAGAAATATTGATTTTAGTAAGAGTTTAAAGTTTACAAGTTTAAAAATGCTGCTTATTGTCAAAAATGAAAATTGGTTTTGGTTATTATGAATTATGTTATGTTTTTTTCATTTGCAAATTCATGTTTTGATCTTTTGAGGGTTATGATCATTTACAGTAATACTGCTTAAAAACATTACACATCATATTTAATATGATCTTTAACCTAATGGCCATTTTAAAAGGTATGCCCTCATTCAATTTTACAGTACTAGATATGGCTAACATAATGATCCCATGTATCAATACTGTCTTAGATCAGTAAGATTAATACATGAAAAGACTATACAGTTATTAGATAGAGAAGATTTATTGCAGGCTAACCGCTGTGCTTTTCGACTTGATATGAGCACCCTGTTCATTACACTATTTACCAACAAACACATGAGATGCAGAAGCTGACAGACTAACAGCTGTGTCTTAGACCTTGCAATTAGCAAGTGTCTTCCTCAGGATGATTCAATTATCTCCACCCTAGTCGTGGGTGATTATATTGATTATATACAGTAGGTCTGTTCTGAAATCCATCTGGGAATAAAACCAAATGGAAGGCTGGCCTTTCACCAAGTGCAGTTTATTTTTTCCTGATAAAGTATGTTTAGGTCTGCTTGCATGAAATCTAACCAAGGCTAAGCGCTTTAGCTCTTTAACAAGGTTATTGAATCCCAAGGTAAACACAAGGAAAACAGAAACACAAAGATGTGTTTGTGATTTCAACCATAACATTACATACAATTAAGGCTGTTCTATCCCCCTAGCTTGTTTAACGTTATACTAAAATAGGATTCCTGAGTAACTATTACTGTTAACTGTTAACTAGTACTGGTAACTGGTTTGCCAGTTTGTTTAAATTCCCTAAAAGTAGTTCAGCTACTATACATGTTAAATTGCTTGGAACAAACCAAAAAATAAAAAATAAAAAGTATTTTGTTGGTTAAATATTTTTTAAAGTGTATAATATATATATATATATATATATATATATATATATATATATATATATATATATATATATATATATATATGTGTGTTTTTTTTTTCAGGTTTCTGAGTAACCATGGCAAAAGCATACACATTTAATTGGCAGAAGCCTGTACCATCCTTTATGCAAGAAGGGGCTGTTTTTGACAGATATGAAGAGGTAAGAAGCACATTTTGTCAGTAACAATTTTGTCAGATTTCTTCCGATTTATTTTATATTATGTAAATATTAGTAGTTGTAACATTTTTCAGGGGTCCCTGTGTGGTATGCAAAGTATTACATTGGGGAGCACAGGTATGCGTCCTGGTTGAGCAAAGTTGATGATCTTTATTGGCAGAGTAGCTTGCCGACATTCACTGTAAATGTCCTGGGTGTAAAGAAGCAATTGGATTGACCTTCATCTATACTGAGCTGTTTTGGAGATTGTTGTCTTAGGGGAACATACTTTGACATTCTAAATTAGGGTAAAATGAATAGGAACAACAACAAAAATAACATTAATTGTGTTTGTTTTCACTGGTGTTCTGTGATACCGCAAAATTGTTTTCCAATTCTAACATTTCATCAAAGAGATGAGGTGGAAGGAGCATGCATTCAAATTGCAAGTTCCCTGTCAACGTGTAGTCAAATGTAAAATGAATGTTGTATGAACTGATTGGGGGTAAATGACTAGATCCGTTTCACACTAAGGCTATTACGATTACGGAGTTGGTGAAGGGCTTTTTTGAACTCTGTATCTATATTGTACATGACTCATTGAAAAACACTTACAAATATGTAATGTCAAGCTCCTGAGATCATTTATCTTGTTATCTTGACATTTTAATGTATTTATTTCCCCTGATATAGTGACGAGGGGGCAGGAGCTCATTCTTAATATGCAAAGAGATAAACCAACGGATATATATATATATATATATATATATATATATATATATATATATATATATATATATATATATATATATACATGTTATTTATCATAAATATGTTAATAGTTGTGTTTACTGTTCAAATCTGAGATCTTTTGAGTCTTTTCTGGCAGTAGATTGTCATTTTAATTAAATTTCATCCAAAGCATTTAAGCATGGCTCCCAGTCATACTCTTCCATTTCAGTGCACATTAAAATGATCACTACAGTGAAGCTAATGAAGAATAAAATGTTATTCCATGGGCATATATTTGCAAAGTTTGCAGACACGCTCTCTCACACACACACACACACACACACACACACACACACAAACACACAGACATACACACACACTTAAAACATTAAATCCATCTAGTGACTGTTGTGTCATGAATGTTCTCTAGCTCAGAACTAGGGACCTAGCATTACTTTAGAACATCATGAACCACAGTGTTTTATTGTTATAAATAAATGATTAATTGTTCTCCCCAGTATCAGGCTACAGTTGGTAACCTATGCAGTGTATAAAGAAATCTTAGTTTTCGGTCACCATCACGTATAGGCTTTGCAGTGAAGTAGACAGACACAGAGTGCCGGGACTTGATTGCTAATCAATCATTCAACTGAGTCCAGGCACTTTCACCCCCTGGTGTGGGGTATGGTAGTCTGGTGATACATGCCCGACTTCCCCGATGGTAAAGCACTACGTCTCCCATTTCAGGCAGATGTCCATTCCCCGGTCCATCTTCTCCACTCTCAAAACCACACACAAACAAAAAAATGCTCTTTCCAAAATTCACCCACAGTACTTCTCCAGGCCTTGTGGATGCGCTGTATCCCACTCTAACACCATATAGACCAGAAAGCAGACAAACACAGTACTCGGGTGAGTGAAGCTCTGTTGCGTAAGTTTATTGTAAATAAACAAACAAAATAAAAAGGTTGAACAAACAAAACACTCAAAACAAAACAGAACGGTGGCCAAACAGACAAACAGACACGGAACAAAACAAGTACCGTGCTGGTTTCAAAGCCAGCATGAGTAGCAATTGTTATGGTCATTCTCTAGTTCTGTTTACCTTACATTCCGCCTCTGAACAACCCAACCTTGAGTGCGTGATTTGTGCCTCTTTTTATGCAGATGTGCCGGGACTCAATTGCTAATCAATCATTCAGTTGAGCCCAGGCACAGTCTGCACAGTGAACTACTTTGTGACACACCAGTGCCCAAATAAAAATATATATTTTACATCACCCGTGCTACAAAACCCAAACCATAACCATGCACGAAAGAGTAACACACCCCACCACAGTCACAAACATTATTGGGTCAGCGTCAGGGATATAGTTGAAGTGCAAGTGTGTCGTGACGTTTAGATTTCAAACGCTTGTCTGATATACTAGGCTATGAAGACTATATCTTCAGATTATTTATTTATTTATTTATTTATATTATTTATTGCATTTATATAGCACTTTTTATACAAAAGTATTGCAAAGCACTGTAGAGTACATAGCAGAAAAAAAGAATAAACCACAATACATTTGTATAGCATGTCACACATACAAGTGCCACAGTCATGCCATTTAACCCTATGCTGCCTACGGAAAATGTCCATATTTGGTTATGAATATGAACACTTTGTGTTTAATTGCTTGTAGCTTTTAAACCGTAAATCAGAAATTAAAACCCAATACACCTACATAAAGGCATTAAGTAGATCTTTTCAGTAATGTGATTTATTTTGTTGTGGGGTGATTTTTTTTTTCCATATGAGCTACTCATCATAATTTTGCTTTGAAAAAAAAAATAAAAATGTACAAATATTTAAAAAAATTGCAAATTTCAACCGTTTTCCAAGTATTCCATAAAAAAAAACTTAAGGATTTCAAATCTGAAATCATAATTGAATTATCTTGTACAGTTGCAGAGCTAGATAAGGTTTTATAATACCACATATTTTACAAAAATCAACCCCGGAAATGGCAGATATGAAATATTAATAAAGCCATTTTAAAAACAGCCAATTTCAACCTCTTTTCAAGGTCCATATAAAAAAAAACTTAGACAATATTGTTGCTTCACTATTTCTCAAGGATTTCAAATCTGAAATCAGAATTGAAATAACTTAAACAGTTTCAGAGCTAGATAAGGTTTTATAATGTATGGAATTTTAGAAAACTCAACCCCTGAAATGGCAAATCTTAAATATTAATAAATAATTTTATAAACTGCCAATTTCAACCTCTTTCCAAGTTTCATAGAAAAAAAACTTAGAGGATAGTGTAGCTTCACAATGTCTCAAGGATTTCAAATCTGAAATCAGAATTGAAATATCTTTGAACAGTTGCAGAGCTAGATACGGTTTTATAATGTATGGAATTTTAGAGAGAAAAAAAAATCAACCTGTGAAATGGCAAATGCCAGCCAAGCCAAAGACTCGCCAAAAACTTATTGGAAACATTATTACCCTGTTTGAGATACAACTATATTTAAGTATAAAAATGAAGAAACAACAACACACACGATTTTATTTATTTACTTAAATATTTGCAAATTACAAGGTAAAATAAACTTAGACAAAATTAAGATTAAGATTTATTTTCAAAACTACAATAAATAATAAATCAAGACTCAATCAGGGTCCTCCTCCATCCATCTTCTGGCTTACACACACCTACACAAAACATTAAAATACCAATTCATAATAATAAACAATTCTCCATCTTTTTTTCACACACAGAAAAATTAAACTGACAACAAAATAAAATAAAAAAGTAAACTAATAATAAAATACATGGCTGATTAATAATAACTACAACTAAATAAATGACTCACTGTTCTTTGCACAAACAAAATAAAATATTAATGGCTAAATAATACACAAATAAAGTAAATCATGATAAAATACATGGCTAAATAATAATAACTAACTTACAGCTAAATCATGCCTCTCTCTCTCTTCTTTACACACATATACACAAAGTAAAAAAACACCTAATAAAATACAAAATAATTACGAAAGTTTAAATAAATTAAAACAGCTAAAAATAATAATATCGACTAACGTTACAGTTAAGAATGATCGTCCTAAAAAAAACCCCCAAAAAAACAAACAACAAACAAAAAATATCGAAAGAATATTCAACATGTACTGCTGATGGATGTAGTTTCATATCGCACACAGTATGTCTATTTTCTCCTGAGGAGAAACAACTTAAAAAAGGGGGAAAAGAAACTAAAATGAACACGAACAGAAATGAAACTAACTTAAATATTTTTTTTATTATTTTTGTTATATGCTAGTACAGTAGTTACTCTTGTTTGGAACTTACAAAGTTAGCTCTGACTAGCAAGCAAGCAAGCAAGCACACACACACACACAGACAGACATGACACAGTGTTGTTTTTTTTTAAACCCAACAAATATAAAGTTTTAAAAACAAAATAAGGAAGAAAACACTACAACTAATTATTTTAAGTATTTACATTTTAGATTATGTGCTGATTATCAGTCCTGGAATTGTAGAATTGTAGATAAAGAACTTTGAGTCCACTGTCCACTAAGTCGTAATGGCGCTGGCAGTGAGTCTCAGCTTCAAACTCAGAATTATATATGCCACACCCATCCTAGCCTTAAACCAATGGTATAATGACATGGCCCGTGGTCATGGCAATGACCCAAACACAAATAAAAACAAGATAGCTGGTTGGACGGCTGAGAAATTACCTTTTTGTCATCATGAATTTTTCAATGAAATTAGAGCGCGTCGGCTGGAAAGAGTTAAATAACAGTAGTACACATAATAATATAAAAGCAGCAATTCGAAAGTTACATTAAAACCCACCAAGCTAAGAAAGCCATTTTATAAAACCGCGTTTTTAGTCTTGACTTGAAAACTGTAACAGTCCCAGCTGCCCTGACA
This sequence comes from Acipenser oxyrinchus oxyrinchus, assembly GCA_030684275.1. NCBI lineage: Eukaryota > Metazoa > Chordata > Actinopteri > Acipenseriformes > Acipenseridae > Acipenser > Acipenser oxyrinchus. Next base: position 46,036,080 of record CM060251.1, read on the forward strand.
AACGAAGGCAGAGCATTCCATAATTTAGGAGCTCAACAAGAAAAAGCCCTACCTCCTGTGTTGCTTTTTTTGACCCTAGGAATAACCAGCAGCCCTGCATCCTGTGTTCTCAGAGTGCGGTTTAGAAGATACAGGGTCAGTAACTCCTGCAAATAACTAGGTGCTAATCCATTCAGGACCTTGTACGTTAACAGCAAAATCTAAAAATTAATTCTGTACAGCACAGGGAGTCAGTGTAAAGAGGCCAAAACAGGGGTAATATGTTCACTTTTCCTGGTTTTAGTCAGAATTCTAGCGGCATAACTCTGAACAAGCTGCAAGCGGGATATCACATGTTTTGGGACACCAGAAAAAAAGTGCATTATAATAATCAATTCTAGATGAAACAAAGGCATACATTAGTCTCTCGGCATCAGATACAAAAATAATTGGTCTAAGTTTGGCTATATTTCTCAAATTTTAAAAAGATTCCCTAATACGAGTCTCAAATGATAGCTCAGGATCAATGATGACGCCCAAACTTAATTTCTAGTTTAAGTTTTGATGAGACTGCTCATGTAATCCCATATTTCCTTTTAGTGTTAGCCTAAAGGCGTATTTCAGGGGACGAGAGCTGGGGCAACACCCTGCTTTCCCTGTCAATCTTCTCCTATTTCCTGTTTAAGTCTGAATCTCACACAGCTCGCTGTCTAGCATTTTCAGTTTGTTTTCTCGTTCTAGCAATCGCTCAGACTCCGTCAAATGTGCTTAAACTTTCTCTCTTTACTAATGTCTGAACTTCATCTTCTCGTTCTCTCATCCGACTCAGATGATTTAGAGCAATTTTCTACCTGCTCCGAAGGTTTTTCTCTTTCCTTCTCGCTGCTGCAGCTTCATCGCCAGTTAAGCCTGCAACTATCTCCCCAGCCGCACCATTCAAAGCGCTGCTCCATTATTCAACCTCCGCTGCGTCTCCATTATAAAGATTGTCCCTTGTCGGTCTTATCCTGATTTTAGACCTCTTTTAACCGCGTTTTCAGCGGTTTGTGACCCAACGCCTGCGGACTCTGCGCATCCATAGCCCATTCTACTTTCCTCTGTCCAAAATACAATCCACCGTCATTCTCTTTCTACACAGATTCAACGCAATATTATTGAAGATCGCCAGATTTCAGGTGTTGGCATGAATCAGCATCAGAGCAGTTAGGATAAACATTTCCAATCACATGGACTAGTGATCACAATAATCAAATCTATTCTAACCTGCAACATGTTGTAAAGCCAACAGTTTTATTTTATGTATAACATCCAGATGGCAGTATAATACCACAAGTTCCAAGTTCTCTTTTCAAATCAGGTTAATATTTAATTCGATGTGAGCTGCCAGTCAAGCATGGAAACCATGTCCTGTGATTTATCAGCGTTTCAGTTAAAACAGCCTCCTACCTTGCAATGGTCAATACACTCATAGACTGCTCCTGACCAAATCAATAGGTTTTGCAGTGACCTCACAGCAATGCATTCTACATCTGTCCTGAAAGTAGCCTCATCTTAAACACTTAAAGACCAACATCGACATCCTATCAAAATTCTGATTGGCAGACAATTGTGCAAAAACCTCCTGCAATCCCAAGGAGGCACTTCATGCAGCTTAAATTTGCTCGTATCTCACAATGAGTTACTTTTCACTCACTTTAGCAGATCTCTGCTCTCTACAGCAGGCCACTGCACACTACTGATGGCAGTCCACCTCACACTGTTACAGATCACCGCTTCAGCAGATCTCTGCTCTCTACTGCAGGCCACTGCACACTACTGGCGGTAGACCACTGCACTGTTACAGATCACCGCTTCAGCAGATCTCTGCTCTCAATAAAGCAAGAAATAATATTAAGATTGTGGGCTACTTTAATTAGTCACTGGAACGGCCTGTCCTTATTCGATCAAGACCTGATTTCAGCTCCTCATGATTTGAATCTCTTTACTGATGCTTCATTCTTAGGATTCGGGGGTTACCTAGGGACTGAATAGTTCTCTAGTGAATGCCCTCCTGAAATTCAGAATCTTTCTTCCCACCTCAAAGCTACTGCTCTTCTTGAACTGTATCCCATCATCGCAGCTGCTCACATCTGGGGCCACCAATGGTCAAGAAAATCTATCACGTTCTTTAGCGACAATAAATCTACAGTCCATATCATCAGTAAAGGAAGATCTTCCTCTCCCCTTATAATGTAGTTACTACATCGCCTCATTTGGATTTCAGTGTCTTTTAATTTCTTCATTCAAACCTGTTACATTCCCGGTTCACATAATGCAGCTGATGCTCTTTCTCGCCTACAGATCACCAGATTTCAGCAGTTGATTCCCACAGCATCTCCCGCACCTCTCCAAGTTCCGCAATACCAGCACCTAGTATTCCTGTGAGCTTTCTGGTCTTCAACCTTCTTCAATCTGCTAGAAATTACATGTCCGCTGCCCTAGCTCCATCAACAAGATCATCCTACTCTACAGACTGGTCGTCTTTCTCCTCCTTCTGCGCAAAAAAACCCCCCCAAATTCAGCCAGTTCAATTTAATCAAGACTGGATCCTAGCCTTTATCGTCCACGCACAAGACATTCTACACCTCTCTGCTCCCACAATCAAATCTTACATCTCTGGAATTCAGTTCCATTGCCGTCTCATGTCAGTGTCCTCGCCGATTCTTCTGGCCATTCCAGCAGTCCACCTGATGCGCCGTGCTATATCTAAGAGCTCCTACTTCCCCATCTTGACTTCCTATATCTTCAGATATTCTATAGTCGCTCATATCAATCTTGCGAAAAGGCTGTTTCAACCCCTTTGATCTTCTCATGGAAGTCATGTGCTTAACTGCTTTCTTTGGATTCCTCAGATGCTCTAAATATATACAGTACCATCGCTTTCCAGCTTCCCGTCTCTCGGCATCAGTTACAATGACATCTCCTTAGTTCCAGATTCTCATTTCCTAATTATGCTCTGCATCTCTAAGATCAACTTTGTCAGGGTCAATTTATACAGCTGTCGAAGATTAATTCTCCAGTATGTCCCTACACCTCCATGTCTAGATACATCTACAGCTAGAAGCCTTTCCTCATGACGTATTCACTGTTCACCAGCTCCTCCCGTGCAGTAGTTACAAGACATTGGTTCTCAACTCACCTCGCCTCTCCAAAGCAGGCCTTTCTCCTCAGTTCTACACTCCTTTAGAATTGGAGCAGCCACCTCAGCAGCAAAAGCCAACATCAATCAGCATCTAATTAAGAGCCTAGGGCGCTGGTCCTCCTCAGCAGTAGAATCATACATTTGCACATCTGTTTCTGATATAGCTGGAACTCACCAAAACATTGTAAGCATGCCTGGAGTGGGGGCTACCTGATCCGCCGGGTCCACCAGAGGTTTCCCCCCTAATAAGATGGGGGATTTTTCCTCTCCATGGTGCGGCAGGTAAACACGTAATTCACTCTATCCATTCTTTTTCCAAAAAAAACTAAAAAAACAAATCCATCCTGTTTGTCTAGTATGTCTTTTTTCCAACCTTTGGGGATAAGTGAGGCTCACTTCCCTGACCTCTATGGCCGCTGCCATCCATGCCTCCGCCAAGGTGGGGGGAGGGGGGGGTTCTCACCGCGTGAGTCAGAGGGGACCTCCCAGCCACACACTCTATCCTTTAGCAGCGCCTGCTCTTTATCTTACTCAAATCAGCGGAGGAGCCTATTCCACCTACACGACTGCCGCTCCACAGAGCTTGTCGTGGGCTCTGCCAAGCCAATCTATCTTATGTGTTTTCTGGTTCCCGAGGCTGCTGAATAGCCTGCCTTCGAGGCCCTCTCTCTCCTCTGGCCAAGAAGGTGCCCGCGGTCGGAACCTCTTTCCTTTCCTATCCTATCCCCTGAGGCCACTCCTCAAACTACCTCTCCAAGTAACAACCTTTCACTCCAGCCCCGGCTCTCACCCCATGAAGTTGATTCTGTGATCCCACTAGCATAACCTCTGTTTTATCTGACTTCAACATTAGAAAATGCTGTGACATCCAATGCTTGATGTTTGTAAGACAAGTAGCTAATAACACCCAGGCAGAAGAAGATCCTGGCTTTAAGGACAAATATAGCTGGGTATCATCTATATTTGTCCATAAAATTGTGCCAAATTTGATTAAACTTTGCATGGACATTTGTTGCAATAAGTAATACTCCACATTCATACTGTGAGTTGTGCTTTCCAGTGGTGGTTTCAGGAATATCCGGGAGTCTAGCGTTGAGGTAGTTGCATGGGCACCCACTATCATGCCTTTGTCATGTGCTTTTCTCACACACTTAGTGAATCAAATAAAACATGGATACTTTGCAGACTAGGGCATTTTGACAGTGTACTATACTGTCCAATTTGTTTGCCAGTGAGAGTAGGTAATAGGAACTTGCTTTTTTTCAATATCTAAAAATAGTCTCGCCCACATCTTCGAAACCACACAAAGTTTGATGGAACTATACATTGCCATTTGTTATGAGATGCTATTCTAAATTGACTAATCTTTCGAAGGAATTGTTTTTTAAAGTTTAGTTTGTTAATCTACACTATACAATTGTAACATTTGTAGGTATCTAGTGTTTTTTAAAAGCGATTATATAAATTATGCTAATTCTTTATCTGTGTCATATAGAGTTTCCCAAAATGGGAGCATTGTTGTTGATTAATATGTTGGCTGCATAGCTTACCATGCAATATGTAAATAAGGTACAGTTTTAGACAAGAGCCATTGCTTTTTATTGAAGCCCACAGTGTGACAGATGCTGCTGTCTTTATTTGTTGTTTTTTTATTTGGCAGTTTACCACATGAGCTTTGTCAAACCAATTAAATAATTCGGCTTCCTTTATCATGTAGCTGAACCCTATCTTCATAAACTATCATCGAAAAGATAGCTAATACTTGTCTAGACTAGAAAAAAGTTAGATGTGCATGTAAGTTGAGCAATAATACTATTGATACACAATATACTCCACATGAAAAATATGTGTACAGTATTCCAGGTAGTTTATTATAGATTTACATGCTCTGGAGGTTTTAAAGGTTTTTAAAGCTTCTGTGTATACTTTTGTTTAAGTAGACTCTACACTGAGGGACCATACCAGGAACGTTAAATATGGATAATGTGGTTTAGATTGTAACAATTTGTGCCTAAAGGACGGCTGCTTAATTCAATGAATAGATCTGGCAGCTGTGATTGATTTCATAATTATCCCTGACCTATGGGAACTACATTTTTTTTTCTTTTACAATTTTCCTTATTAAGCCAATCTTTGGCTATAGTTTTCTAAACTAGCATAATAGGTTCAATTTACCAGAAGAAATGCAAACATATTTCTTAGTTCAATATATTATCAGAAATGTTGAGATTCTTTTCACACATTTACTATACCAGGTTCTTTTGTATTAGATGGTTCCGACTTGCTTTGTTTTTCATATAGGCTATATTAGATTGTGTGTAGGTACAATCAAGGAAAAAAGCAGCTGCTCTCAAACAGAAAGTTCAATGTCACAAGAGGATTTGAAGTCTTGGATTCTCTTTGCAACCTAGTTACAGACACTATCTATAGCAAGGAGAGTTTTGTGCTGCTTGGAAAGAGATTTAAAATTAGCCCATCACTCAGTTACTTTAGATTCCTTCTTTTAATGTACATGCCCAGGGAAAAGACTGTGCTACAGTTGCTTTGAGATACAGATTGTGTCTTTTATTTAATTGATGTTTTCATGGTCTTTTATAAACAGTGGATTATCAAAACTTCACTACTTATCTGCATCATTTAAAAAAAAAAAAAAGTGAAATTAGCTGCATTGTTCCTCTATTACAGTACATTCTCTCTTACTGAACCTTTGAGTTATGTGTTCAAAAAGCAGAAGAAAAACATATTGCCTTCAGGCTGCAGATTATGTTTAAAATTAGCACATTAAAAAAAAACACTTTGTTGAGCATTCAGGTCTATTCTAAATTGTTCCAATAGATGTTTGCTTGTAAGTATACCAGATGGTGCTACATATTTTATTACCTTAAAATAACATCAACAGACGGTGATGGATGAATGTGTACAAGTAACAAAAGTTGCATTAAAAGTAACGGACATCATCGGGATTCCAGTTGTAAGCGTCTTGTGTTCCTAGCAAGTTCTCTGTTACTGCCTGGTTTACCTCCAGATGTGACCCACTGCTCCTCCATGTGACTTCAAGCTCAGAGAGGACAGATCTTTCAGATCAAATGAAAAAGCAAGTATCAAGACAAACTGATACTAAGATTATGTCTCTGTATTATATAGCCCCCAGGTTGAGACTGTGATGAACTGATTATTTGATAAACTGACAGTCAGACCAAGACTGTCAGTTATAACTGGTATATACCCAAAAACATTTCACCTGTTCAAAAAGAGCCAAGTTAAATACAAGGAGGGAGGCAAGTTACACAAGACATACCTTGCCTACGCAATCAGCCAAACACAAGCGGTTGAGTAAATATTACATCATTTGGGCCTTATCTACAGTAAAGTAGAAACAATAATAATAATAATAATAATAATAATAATAATAATAATAATAATAATAATAATAATAATAATAATATGTTATTTTCTTTTGCAGGATCCCTTTGTCTTTGAACCTAACTGTCTCTTCAAAGTGGATGAGTTTGGTTTCTTTCTCACATGGAAAAGTGATGGAAAGGTAGTTTAATATTTTAATTCCAAAATACTTCATCATGCTGGCATATCCTGCCCTTTTTTATTTTAACTAATGACTTCAGATGTGTTGTTAAGTAATATTAGTTTAATTGAACTAATATAACAGATCTAGGACTTTTTTGTCCTGTCAACATTTACTGTGCAGTTTATTGTGATAAACCCACCTAGATATACAATGACATGGTATGGTGCAGACTTCTACAATATACAGAAAGTACAGGGTTTTTTTTTTTAGTATTTTAGTTTGCTTTTCTCTTTTTGATCTTAGGAAGGCCAGGTTCTAGAATGCTCTCTGATCAATAGTATCCGGAATGGAGCTGTCCCAAAGGTAAGCAGTTCAAAAGCATTCCAATCTTGAGGTACATATTGAGATGAAAACATAATTATTATAAATTTGAGATTTTTTTTTTAGAGCCAGTAGTTAATCCATGTAAGACTTCAGGAAGTGGCACCTGTATATCTTTATTAATTATACAACAGAGAGAAACAGTTTAATTAATTTTCATTCTGTCAAACGCATGTTGATATTTCAAATAAGAAAACAATTCAGGTCTTCAGATTTGCAGCCAGTGGGGAAAAAAAAAACTTTTAAAATGTATTATCTGATAATATTAAAAAAAGAAAGGTATATATATATATATATATATATATATATATATATATACATACATACTACTGCAGTGACATCCAATGGAAAAACAGGGTTAAACAATGGTAAGAGTTAATATAAACTGCCATGTTTACATGCTACATTATCTGTTTGTTTATACTATAGGACCCTAAAATAATTACTGCATTGGAATCAGTTGGGAAAACAGAGAATGACCTAGAGGGACGCATAGTGTGTGTCTGCTGTGGTACCGACTTGGTGAACCTGAACTTTATTTACATGGTTGCAAACAATGCAGAAACAGCAAAGGTATGTTGTATAAGACATGTACAGTAAATATAAAAATGTCCCTCACAAACAAGTCTCTTTCTAAGTGCATTTGTTGTTTTTTAGGTATGTTACTGAAAAAGAACTCGTCTTTTTGGCAACAGGAAAAAAAAGACACTTCTATAACCCGCAGGCAATCGTCTAATCACTAAAACCAAACAATACTTTGAGTGGTACAAAGTACCTCAGAAATATTATTATTAAGAAGTGCTTTCAAATGTATACTGTATCTAGGATCTCATAGATATAGGCAGTGTGAGTTCTAGCTTAAGAAACTATCGGATCTCATACAAAAAATGAATGTAATATGTCGTTTGCTGTCAGGGAGACAGGGAATAAACTACGTCCCTCTAGTGCTTTCAAAATTATATTAACATTGAAAGTTGCGTTTTTATGTTTTATAACAGCATTGAACTGTAAATCACAGCAGAGGCAGTTATGAGTCATTAAATTGGGGAATGACATAGCAGTCAGGTGCTAATGCAGTAGACAGTGTTCATTGTAGGGTGGGAGTATATTGGGAGGACACACAGGAAAATCCCATGAATTATCACCGTGCACACAGTTTTTTCATCAGCACGACCTCATCGACTCAATTTCATAGGATTAACGGATTGATTTAATTAACACATTTCATTTGAAAATCACTTGCTACTAAAGCTCTCGTTACTATACGTTCGATTCAATAACACTGTTTTTTGAAAATCCTGCGCGTAACGTGTACTATAGATGAAAGCTGAATTTTAACATTAGTGTAACTTTCAGTTCAATTTAAGAAGTTAATTGCAACCAAATACATACAGTACATGAATTGGTTACATAATAACAAATACATTTTTAAAGTGGTTAAAAAATGACTGCAGTTTATAAATAAAAACACTACTGCTTTAGTAATGTTTGGATCTGTAAATCTGTAAACTGTTATGTTCATCCAGAACAGTGAATTATATATTACTTCAGTATCTGTAAATTATCTGTTTTTTTCTTAATGCTCCTTTACCTAATTGATCACTGAATTTCTAATGTGAAAAACAAGCGAGTTACATATAAACCATTCAATTACACCTGTCACAAAAAAGATGGAATTCTGGAAATGCATTTTGGATATCTCATGACAAACAGGTGCTTCAGTTCATTGGTGGTTTGGAGTCGGTTTACATAACAAAGTGATTTAAGATGACCCAGAAGATAAAAGAGAAGTTGAAGGGAGATTGATGCAAATAATTGCTCATATTTTGTAAATTCAGAATCACTTTGACTATTAAAAATATTGAATGTTCCATTTATATTTTTATGTTTATGTTCTGAATGTATTCTACAGTATATGGCACTGTTCTTTTGCAATACAGTTGATGTCAATATAGTTTTGTCTATTGTTTCTTAGCAATGGATGGAAGGGTTGAGATCAGTGATCCATAACTTCAGAGCTAATAATGTCTGTCCCATGACTTGCCTAAAAAAACAGTAAGTAAAATACTGTCAGTAAAGTAAATTTAACTGACTGGTAAACATGCTGGCTGATTTCAGATATAACTGTGATCTTGTTGTCTTTCATTTTCAGCTGGATGAGGCTATCATTTTTGACAAATACAAATGGAAAGATTCCAGTCAGAAGGTAAGGAGTATATACAAAAAAAAAAAAAAAAAGATGTATGACTACAAATATAAAAACAAACAAACAAACAAACAAACAAAAAACATCTGGTACTATAAAACTTTTTCTGGTAATATAAAACTTTTTCTTCTTCACTGCTTTGTTTTTAAGGGCCTGATTTTCAAAACTTTGTAACTATGAATTAAACCCCCCCAGAATGTTTTTGCATATTTACTAAAACAACCTAATATTTATAAAGTTGTATTCTTTTGCAATTGATACATGTGAGTACATTTACTTAAAATCTTAAAAGTTTTGAAAATCAGGCCACAAGAGAGAAGTACTTGGACCTGTGATGCTGCTTCAATATAGGCGGCCATTTAAAGTATCTGCGTTAAAGCTAATTGTTAGTAACAAGAACATAGCAACCCTTTGTAGTGGTGCGTAACATACTCTATTTTATTTTGGAGTGTTTTTTAAAACCTTAACACAGTGTTTTGTATTTCAATCATTTAGCATAACCAGGACCTTTGCATCAGGCAAAACAGAAAAAGGGATCTTTCAAGCACTTAAGGAATTAGGTCTTCCCAGTGGAAAGGTATGTGAGGTCTTTATACATTATTTAAATATATGTTGCAAAACATTTTTTTGGTCTGCAATAACTTGACCCCATACAGTACATTCCTGTTGAGGGTCCTGGAAAAAGTCATTAAAAGTATCTGTCCAAAACATTGCACAGAACCAGTTAGAATAAAGGATCAGCAATACTGTATGCATATGTGATATCTTCTGGTATACATTTCTACTCCCACTGCATAGCCTGGAATAGTTCAAATTGTTATGCAATGGGAGTCTTGAATATTTTCCTATACTGTATGAACAGTATAACCCCCCTGCCAAACCCGTATAATTATCTTTCTTAAATGTCTCTGATACTAGTAACATTATTTGACTGCTCTAGTTTGATATTAGAATACCTGACTCCAGCATGCTTTGCATTGGAAACTTAACAGGAGTCACTTAGTTGGAGAAATGTATTTCTGCCAGCCTGCATTCCTAACATGCTAAGGAAGTACATGATGGAAAGGGTTGGGAATTATTTCAAAGCACGATCAACTCAGTTCTAGTGGCAGTTGGAAACATGGCATTATTGATATTCCAATTCGTCAATATATTTTCCCTTTAGGTTTCTTCATCTTTTATAAGTATTTGTTTTCTCTGCTCTGCATATTTATTTTAAGTTTCCTTTGTTAAACTGCTAGGCAGTAGAGTCTAGATACTACCACAATGCTTACAATCAATAAAAAAGATGAAATACATATCTAATAATTAGAAAATGTATAATAATGTCCTCTACTCACTTAAAATGATACAATTTGTCTTTTAGACTAATTTCATTATGGTAAAAAATCATTCAAATCTCTAATGTATCCACTGGAAATGATTCAGTGAACCTTTAGAGAATAGGTTGGATGTGTTGTAAATGTTCACGGGTTATGCTGCAATGAAAGTGAGCAATGTTTTCATTAAGGAGTTTCTCCAAGGTGTTCTGATTTATTTCTGTTTAAAATTGAACATTTGCCTGCAATTTTTTTTTTTAATATATAATATTAATATATAAAAAAGGTCTAGCATGTGTGGGATTTGATTGAAACTATAACCTTCAGTTTGCAAGTGTGTTGTGTTATACTGTCAGTGCTACACAATTAGTTGAGAAAGCAAGCAGTATTTTGAAAGATGAAGTCAGCCAGCTGAGAATTTGTCATTTTTTACATTTTGGAGATTTTTTTTCTCGAGTCATCATCTTATCATTCTGAGATTCTGATCTTGATCTCTGAAAAATGTTGGTTTCCTCTCAGTGTAACCCTCATTGTGGTCCCTATTGGTGCAAGGAAGTACGGTTTCCTCTCGATACTGGTTGATGAGAGTAACACTATTTGTGGTCCCCACTGGACAAAAGAATTAGCTATGCTGAAGGATAGCCTATATATTTGGTAAAAGTAAAACAGAAATAAATAAATACATTAATAAATTGAAATAAATGAATACATAAATTAAAACATAAACATGTTTTTCTTTCTTTATCCATCTTGATATTTATTCATTTATTTTTCACTATCATATACACACTGCCATTTAATACTGTATGAAATGAAAATAAATACTCAACAGTTCTTGTTCAGTTGTATATTTTTGTACATAAAGGTTGTCATATATTTTTATTTTCAAATTAAAAAATATATTGTAATGACCCTGACAATTGCTTTGTTGCAGGACTTGTTGTCTGTTCGGTTTGTCTTGTCTGTCTTTTATGTTACATGTATTGTAAGGGGAACGGGTCACGCTGTTACTTAGCATGGGATGAGGGAGTGAGTGAATGAGTGGGGAGAATGTGTGTTGCTGTTGTGACTGGTTGATGAGCCGGACAGCGGCGGGAAATTATGGGAGGTTATATAAGGGGGTGCATGAGCTTGGGGACTGGAGACAGTCCAGTGCTGAACTTGAATGAGAAACTGGGGGTGCGACTGAGCGAGCGTGTGAGCTGTGACCGGAGAGAATATACAGTGAAAGTGCCAAGACTAAAACATAGGGTTAGTATTTTGGTGCTGTGAATTCCGGCCCCTGACAGGAATTCTCTGTAGTTTCAAATAAAACAAACATTTTGAGAATTCAATACCATCTCCCTGAGTACTACTTCCTAAACATGAAAATGTTACAATATTCTAAATGAACGGATCAAGCTTTTTATGATAGTTTGCAAAATCAGGTGAAAGCTTTCAATACAATCAGGATAATACATTATTTACAGAATCATGTTCGTCTCGTTACTTGTTAAAAACGGCAACTTTACTGCTATACTACCTGCAAATGTTGTAAAATCGAAGGGCAAAGTTTGTGCTGCATTGTAAGTATGTCTTGGGTTCGATTCCCACACATGATTCATATTGTAAACTTAAAAAAAAGTTCAACAGATTAGGCTACTATTTCAATTTACCCTATTCAAACGGCAATACATTGCTTCAATATAGGTTGAACAATTTTTCTATTTCCGTAATGTGTGTGTTATAAGTGAAAAAAGAAGTGATATCTGAAACAAAAACACATTGGAAATGTGAAAAAACGCCAAGTTATCAAAAGTGCCCAGCCGTTTAAAGTGGAGATATCAGAAACACAAGCCAAGTTTCAAGAAACAATTGGGGCTTGTGTTTTTGATATCTCCACTTTAAGTGGCTGGGCACTTTTGATAACTTGGCATTTTTTCACATTTCCAATGTGTTTTTTGTTTCAGATCATGTTCACACTGCAGAGCTTTACAGAACCATATTTGGTAAACAGGGAATACCATCCTGTTTCCATGGTACTGTTGTAATTATGCAATGTCAGGCACTTTGATTTTTCATAGTTATAGTCTGGCGTTTATAATAAGTGTGATAATAACAATGTTAGGTCTAAAAATAATTGTTTGTACACTTCATTTATATGTAAGACTTTACATTAGGTGTCTAAAGCGAAACAGTAATTACACTGTAATGTCATTCATGATTACATAGTTATTATATTGTACGTGTTCAAATACAGTGTAATTACAAAAGATGCTAGCAGCTAACAACATTTTTTGTAATTAAACATCTTGTTGTAACTTTACAATCATATGTATAATTATAGTGTAATTACTGTGTAGTTGGAGATATTCAAATATATGTCTTAGTGGCAACCCTGCATAGTAAATACATTAGCACCTGCATGGTAAAACTAACATATAATGGGCATGCAAATTAAATATTTTAGTTTCAGTATTTAGATTTCAATTGGTTTCTGTACAAATACACACCATTAATATAAATTAAGGACTTATATTTAAGCAGGCATGCTAAGAGGCATACAAAATAGTAATATGTTAGCTGGAAAGCTACGTGTTTTTATTTATTTATCAATTACTATTTTGATTTTTTTTTACAGAACGATGAAATTGAACATTCCGTCTTCACTTTTGATAAATTTTATGCACTTACTCAAAAAATCTGCCCCCGGACAGACATAGAGGAGCTGTTTAAAAAACTGTAAGTTCACAATGTTTTATTGGAATTATAATTTAATAAATTGTATGTATAAACAGCTTTGCCAAAAAAAAAACGAAAAAAAAACAACGGTTGCAAAATATTTAAAATCAGTGCAATCCTGCCAAAGTTCTGCACATCCAGGTACTGAAGACACTAACACGTAAAATATACAAGAGAGGGGTATGGGTTGCATTATCGCCTTGAGGCCCTATTGCCAGAAATATGGTGATGTCACTAATGGGTTTTCTTTGCATAGGGAGAAAGATCAGGACTGAATATATAAGTAAGATATATTTGTACAATTATAATTGGAACAGTGTAGCTATCCTTATACTAGCTGCTTTTCAAAATTAGCAAATATCTAAAACTGTGATAACTGTTCAACTATAATCCTACGGAACACCTAAAAAGCTGTCCTTTATCTCAATCACGGTTGTTAGTTTTGTTATTTGGCCATTTATAAAAGTCATTATAAGGAAAGCAACAACATAATTAAAAGTGCTTCTCTGTATTCTCTAAAGCATACTTTTAATGTGTGAGCAGCCAAGCAAGCACCTGGAAACAGTCTGCATCTGCTATACTAACTTCCTTTAAAAACCTAACCTGCTGATTTAGTTTTAGTATTAACCTGTTTGTTAAACTAACTAGGTATTGTTGTAATGATTGAAAAGTGATAGATGAAAACATAATTTCAGAAAATATTCAAATGGTATATGCACGTCCTTTAGCAATAACCAAAAACAAAGAAACACAAAAAAAGGATTTATAGTTTCATGATGTAACATGGTGTAATGTGGAAATTTAAGCTCATTTGAAGAGGGTAACAGATACTTTTTCTAATTAATTCCTTTTCAGCAATGGAGACAAAACTGATTATTTAACCGTAGACCAATTAGTCAGCTTTCTGAATGAAGTAAGCTTTTTTCATTCATTAACTTTCTGTACCGTGGCTTGCTTTTCCATATCTTCGCAATGCATGCGTCATGCTTTCATATTCTGTCCTCGTTGTTTGGTAATCTAGCCCATGTTGTAACCACGGCAACACCCAGGTGGCAAAAACTCCTACTTCATATGCTATTGTGCTTTGTTTGTCCTTTTGATGTAGTTTTTTGCTGCTAAAATACACAAATTATTGCAGTCTTATCCAGCTTGTTCCCATTTTTTTCTGAAGGTAAAAGAAATGGTAATGTACTTGTTTCTCTGCCTTCAGAAAAGCTTTGAAAATTCAACCAAATTAGTACAGCTTTAATATATTCATACTTCAATATGCTTCAGACTTCAAATATAATGTACAAGAGTTACACGGATCAGAAGTTTTATTTTGGGGGTTTTAAAAAACATTTCTTACCCTTAATTAGCTTAAGCTCCCTTTTTGTTGCCCACAAACATTAAAACCTCCAAGAAGGTACATCAATAAAAAGCAGCTTTCCATATTTGTCCACATGAATTAAACCCCCCAGTGCTTTCCGTGATGAACATAATGTACCTTTGAAATATTATTTATGAATTTTGAAAAAAAAAAAACATTGCTACATCTTTCTCCTGTCCCACTGTTTCTGTAAAGGATGGCACAGTGTTTGTTAAGTGTAGTTCTTATTCAAAAGGGAGTCAATGTTTTCAACAAAGAAAGCATGGGGGACCAACATGAAACAGAGTTCTGTTCTTTAGGGTACTTTTCAAAGTGAATACAATGATTAGAAATTCAACTTCAGCGAAAATGGCACTGATGCTAATAAAGGGTAGAATATTTTCATTAAAAAAATAAAATAAAATCACATCCCAGAAATAGACTACAGGGTCACTGCAAATTAGATAGGTCTAATGACATTGAATACAGGTTTTTATTATTTATGAAGCCATTTGTAAAGCAATAAACCCAAATCAAGGCAAGCCAAAAACATGTTAATCTGATTTTCTTTACCAGAATCAACGAGACCCTCGGTTGAATGAAATTCTGTTTCCATTCTATGATCCAAAAAGATCAATGCAGATAATTGAAACATATGAGCCAGATGAAGCACTAAACAAACAAGGTAATCAAGAAAAGGCCTAAGGAAAAGGCTTAAATGTAAAGCATGAATAGTTAGTCATACCAGACTTACAATTTATTTTGCTGCTCTGCAATGCCAAGTCAGAAACCAATACTCTGTTTCCCTCTAGTGGTAATCTATAGAAATAGCATTAGGCTGAAAATAAATTGTTTCCAATTTTTACAAAACAGGTGTTTATAATTAATTACTGTAGTGCAGCAATTAATGAAGCAAAAGTAGAGCAGCATGTATTGAATTAAGTTAACACATCAGTTCTTGACTATGTAATTTTATTTTAAGAACTAAAAAACACATTTGAAAAAAGCTTTCTAATTTTGAACAGTTAATCTCATGTAATTTATTTACTTTAATATTTGAAGAAAAAAAAAATCTACAGTATAAAAAGTCAAAACCTAAACACACTTGCAGTTGCAGATACACCCACAGCATTGGATTGTAAGAATGTTCTTGCATTTGCTCGTTTGAAGGTCGGATGTCCAGCGATGGGTTTTGCAGGTATCTGATGTCAGATGAAAATGCTCCAGTCTTCCTCGATCGTTTGGAGCTGTACCAAGAAATGGATCACCCTTTGGCGCACTACTTTATAAGTTCCTCCCACAACACATATCTTACTGGCAGACAGTTTGGGGGCAAGTCATCTGTTGAAATATATCGGCAGATCCTTCTGGCAGGATGCAGGTCAGTACTGGCAAGAGTTCTAAGAAGACAAAACAAAATGGCAAAATACAGAATGTAAAATTGAAACAATACAACCAAAACCTAAAAATCCTTATGCAGTGAATGCAAACTTTCCTAGCTTATATAAAAGGGTACTGTAATTTTATAAATAAATGCAAGGCAATACTGAGACTGTTTAAACTTGTAGAAAAAGTCAATTTCTTTACCAGCTGCAAATTCTTGGGTTTCTCATTAGTATTTTGTCCTTTAAAACTATATAACTACACTTGGAATATACTATGCCATATTTTATTGCATATTTCCAAAACGTACAAATACTTCTTCTGTTAAACTCTATATTAATCCATCTGTTAAATTATGGGCCCCTTTATTATCATATAACAGTAGAAGATGGTAGAAAGAGGTTTGTGCCGCTCTCTAGGTCATTCAAATATATGCCTATACAAAAAGTAAGAAACCACATGTGGAATACCATTTTGATGGAGACTCCTGGGTCCTATGTGTATACTTAACCTATTCTTATAATTTTTTACAATATGTAAAATAACAATGAAAGAACATACAAGATGTTGGGAGAATTGTATCACTGAAGAAAAATATATTGGTCAACTTGTGATTTTTCCTCCTATATTCTGAGTTTCTTTCTAACTGAAAAAAAAAAGTTGTGACTATTGGCAAAACTCTATATTAAACGTCTACAATATATGAATATTAAATATCAGTGAATCATTATTTAAGCAAATCATTAGTTAAGGCTTTGTGAATAGGGCATTTTATATAGTTTTCTTTCTTTTTTTTCTGATGAAGCCTAATACTGTATGTATTTTAAAAGAAGTGGAATAATAATATTAAAATGCTTCTGGCTTTTGTATTGGTTATACTGTGTAGATGTGTAGAATTGGATATTTGGGATGGGAAAGGGGAAGACCAAGAACCAATAATAACCCACGGGAAAGCCATGTGCACAGATATTCTCTTCAAGGTAAATGAAAAGTCAAAGCCTTTTTCAAAAATGGAAATGTTACATACCATGTTTTAGCATAGTGTTGTGCACCATAGTTGTAGAAACTGTTTTAAAAATCATAAAACAACAGTTCCACTGCCACACTTTCAACTCCTCAGAAAGCATTTGAGATACAAATTTCATATTTCTATACACAAAGTCTAAATTTGCAAGTGATCAGCAATCTAATATGGCTGTCATTTTATGGTCAAAAATTTTGGGCTTTTGGTGAAAAAAAGATTAATATCGTACAATCAAAATGAACAGTTAGAACAGTAGTAAAATAACTTCAGAGAAAGTGTATCATACAGTAGGTGTTACTATTGTAGTAATGTGTCACATTAAATAGACTTACATAATGTATTGGAGTGATTTGTGTAAAATTATGGTACTACCAGATAGTGCTTTTTCATTTACTGGTGTATATGATGTGACTGAGTCTTGAAATAAATGAAAATAAAAATAAAAAAACAATGTGCTGTTTATTCTCTTAGGATGTAATTCAAGCCATTAAAGAAACCGCTTTCACCACATCGGAGTATCCAGTGATCCTTTCATTTGAAAACCACTGCAGGTGAGGTTATTTGTTACTGTTAAAAATAAATTAAATAGAAAAAAAAAATACTTTATATTTCCTTTAATGAATTGGTTTACTCTACATGTTGTTATTTTAGTAAACCACAGCAATTTAAGATGGCAAAGTACTGTGAAGAGATTTTTGGAGATCTGTTACTGAAGCAACCACTTGACAGTCATTCGGTATGTACTTTTAAAATTGTGTGTTTGTATATATCATTTGTTTTTTTCTTATAATTAAAAAAATATATATTACAATGACAACAACTAAAACAAATATTTGTTTGAAATTTTACAGCTTGAACCTGGACAACCTTTGCCTTCTCCTAATGACCTGAAAAGAAAAATACTCATTAAAAATAAAAGGCTTAAAGCTGAAGTTGAGAAGAGTAAGCCAACATTTACATTGCATACAGTTACAAATGCTGTTCATATGGAAGGGGACCCCAGAATTGATTTTAGAAACCTATGGACCCTCACTCTAGTATCCCTCCTTTCACTGATGATTTTAAAATATACACAACTCTAACATGTACTGGGGAATAATGATACCAGGGATTTGTTCAAAATTCAAAACTATTATAAGTGAGAAACATTTGTACAGCATGTGTTTTTAAAATTGCTTTAACGTAATATGAGAATGTGCGTCTGCTTTTAACGGTAGTCAGTTTCTTAACCATGCATTTATTGTTTTTATTTTTTATGTCTGCCATTATGCTTCAATTCATGAACCAGAATTGCATTTGCTTCTGTTTGGGAAATAAAGTTTTTTATTTTTTATTTATTTGTTTGCAAAATTAGGTCCATATAATCCTTGTGATCAAAATATAGACAAAATTAAGACAACTTTGAAAATCTAGCCCAGTCCTTTTGGAGGGCGTGTATTTCAATTCAGAAAATCAAAGTATGTTAGTAAGCACATACACATACAATACAGCTTTTTTTTGTGGTTGAAATGAGTAGTGGCTCTTCAAAGCAGTCCTGTCCTTCTTTGTGTCAGGCATTGTTTGTGTACCTGAGGTCCAACGAGGTTGACACACTCCACAAAACCCATGTTGTTGCAGGTGGTAATCAACAACTGGTGACAATTCTACCATGTTTACTGTTTGAATTTGCACTTCACAGCAGCCTACTGAACATTTTCTGTAAAAACCTTTGTACAAGTCTATTTTCTAGGTATTTTTAGTGGGTCCTAAAAAGCAACTTATACACCGGTGTGCCAAATAGGCTTTTTCCTGAAATTGTTGTCTCAAAAAGGGAGGGGGGGGTGACCTATACACCAGTGCAACTTATACGCTGGTTTTTATGGTAATCACTTACCTTTTAACAACAATGGTCTCTTGAGACCTGTGTGTATGGGAAATTGTATCAATGTGTGCATCAGTTTTTACAGACTATTTAATAAATAGACAACTAGCATCTCAAGGAATCTTGTGTTGTACAGTATCCATGAGTGCGTCAGAAGGAAAGTAATCCATATAGCCACTAGACTTTTAATATACGTATAATCAGATATACACAGCATGAAGGTTGTTTTTCTTGTAGCAACATTGCACAGTTTATAAAGGGAGAGAGTTATAATGGAGAAATGGTTTCAGTTAGATATTTGCATCAGCACTCTTTTAGTAACTTTATGTGCCTTTTTGATATTTTAGCTGACTCCTTTGTTTATGTATTCATTTTGTCCTTAGAGCAACTTGAGGCATTTAAAAGGCTCATGGAAGCTGGAGAAACAACAGCTCCCGCTCACATTTTGGAAGATGAGAATGAAGAAGAAATAGAAAATGGTAAGTTATACTGTTATACATTTTATCAGCTTACATTGCCTGTCAGGTTCGACCGGGTCAGCTAGTGTACAGTATGCTGGCTTTCAAACAATTTAAATATTGGAACTGTTCTATTTCATTTTGCTTGTATATTAATTCACCCCAGATACTGAAATTCTAAAACACCTGCTACCCTTCCTGTCATTTCAATATGTTCTCATTAAAGTTGTTCTGAATATACTTATCTTTACTTGTACCTGTACACAAGCAGACATACATTAAATCGTTTAGTCTTTGCCTTGCTATAATCAGACTTATTGGTATTTTCATTTAGACTGACCTAATTTATTGGTTTAAACACAGCAGCTCATGTTTTACACCAAAGTGGGATGAAGGAACAGGGAGTTAAAATAAGTATCCCAATATCCACTTTGTATATCAGTTTAGGTTTCCTGAATAAGGATTTCTATAATATCAGAAACTATATCAGGTGTTTACCTACACCTATGGCAATAGTATAAAAAAAAACTGCAAGGTGGCAGTATATCCCAGTTAACTGTCTAAACAGAATGCACCACTAGCAATATATACCTTTTGAATTCTTAACTTTAGTTAGTAATAATAACAATAAAAATAGAAGAACATTTTACTTTCATTTCATGTGTTTAAAATTTAAGTTAATAAAATTAATTAAATGTATTAGTAAAACCTGGGGAAAAAAACAGATGATGTTGGCCTAAAGGATATATATATATATATATATATATATATATATATATATATATATATATATATATATATATAATTAGGCAAAAAAATAAATAAATACTCTTGAAAACCTGGTGATTAAACAATTGTTTTATTGTCCTACGTTTTAGCTTGCCCCAAACCAACAATTGGTAAGGAATACACTTGGTGATTGAAGACCCTTCTCTATCTCTGATTTACTCTACTCTTTCTAGTTTATCCCTGGGATTCTTTTATTTCATTGGTGATTATGTTGTTAGGGCGTAATTCTTTCACTACACATTGAGATTAATAGAACTGAAGTTCATACAGGGTGGTTATAAAGTCTCTAAGCTTCATTCTTATGCTTCTGTAGCAACAACAAATAAATAAAAAAAAAACATTCACTGCTTTATACCTTCAGAACTTAATACCATCCATCATTTTCATTTCTTATCTGTTTAATATCCTTTATGTGTGTTTTGTATAATTCTCTATTGATGCTTCTTCTTGGATCATTGTTTACCAGACTTACTAACTCATGTCTATGGCATCTGAAACTGTGATTTTGTATAGAGATTTTCCATTTACCAACTCTTTACAGAAATTACAGATGCTCAACTCTCGTGTTAATTTATTTTATAATTGTTTTTATTCCTGTTTTTGAAAAAATAATAGACAACCATCAGTGCCTGACACAACACAGACAAATGCTTCAGAAAATCAAAAGTGGACATTAGTTTGTAATCCTAGTAAATAATGTTGTACTAATATGACAATGATCTCTTAATAAGGTATCAAACACATTTATTTCTCCTCAGCAGCATTACAGAGTTGTATACTGATTTATCTAATTGGCCTGTATATCTCTTAATCGCCACACAATAAGGGTCAGTATAGCATTTACTGGTGCTACAGTAGTTTCACAGATTGTATTTATTGTTTCCATAATGTATAAGGGCTTTTAAATACTTTTGTATTTACAAAACAATGTACATTTCAACTTGTGGTATGTGGCAGGAACCGTTCTTTAAGCACAGCACAGACAAAATCAAATTGTTTGTGCAAAAAAATAAATACACAAATTTTGCGGTTTAGAAAGGTTATTTCAAATCTGAACACTGGTGGTAATATTTTTTGAAGTGCTGTACTGTAGTAACATTTTAAATGTTACTGCTTGACTGGTGTTGGGTGAGTGTTGAACCACTTTGCAATTAAACATTAGACACAACAGCTTAGTTTGCATCCTTTCTCTAATTCTTACTTTCCCTTTTTATTTTGCCTGTTGGTTTACTGTACTTACGTGGGTTCTGTGTTTTAGTATTGCTGTGTATAGCATTATTCAACTAATTTTATGTTTTTCTTAAAAGCCGACCCAGAAGAAGAAGCACATCCAGAATTAAAGTTTGACAATGAAATATCCTCTGATGATTTGAGTCAGACAGAAGCACAGACAAATAATGTGAAGAAGGTGGGTTTTTCTTTGGATTGTGTACTGTGATTATAAAGTTACTTTATGTAAAATGCTATCTTTACACAAAAATTGAATTAGAATATTTTAAATTAGCATAAACATGTGATGGTGTTATTGGCTACAAAACAAAGCCTTGATTCCCTACCAAACTATATTCCCTCAAGGTCGAGAGTTCACCAGATTTTATACTGTAGGTCTCAATATATAATTAACTGACTAAGGGCCGGACCAAATCAAACCCCAATCGCTCTTGCAAATGAATGTTTATGCGATTTTATCGCTAATTTCCATATCGCATTTTCTTTATCACAAAACCAAAATTAGCCATTTCCAATCCGCAAAATGGGCAGAGAGAAGTTTCACAGGAGTAGGAGGGACCGCCGAAAGCAACATGAAAACAACTGTTGACCAATCCCCAGCTGGTATTTGTGATATTTTGAAGGGGCGGAAACAAGACGGTAACATGCAAAAAGGCAGGCAAAGACAGCCAGGGCAGAAAAAAAATAAAATAAAAATCTGTGTTTCCACGATGACTGCAGCATCGTGCTGCATTGTTCTGTCACTGTTATGAAAGCGTGCTACATTGTTTTCATGATTTTTGTAAAAATCCATACCGTGCCCTGGCTTGTGTCAGCACCATGCAATGCCAGCATCCTCATACCCGACTGGCAGTGCCCCATGCTGCTCAGAGCCCTGTTGTGCACAAGGCTGTATAACTGCACAAGATTTAAAAAAAAAAAAAAAAAAATGGTTAACAAAGAAACTCCGTGCAAGTATTATAAAATTAAAATGCTGATTTAAAAAAAAAAAAAAAAAAAAAAAACTTGTGGTGAATAGAATATCCAAAAACCAACGTAACACTGTCACCAGGATCAGTACCGGTACATATTATATACATTAAGAAGTCGAAAGAAATGCTATCCAGTGCCGTGAAAAAAAAAAAAAAGTTGATTGTAGATTTTTTTTAAACAGGCACAGTCGGGTAGTTCTATTATTATTATTATTATTATTATTATTATTATTATTATTATTATTATTATTATTATTATTATTTCTTCTGTCAAAAACCCAAAGCAAATTAAAAATCTTCATCTTGATGCTTCTGAGATGACCTTTATAGGTATTACGTAATTTTGTTATCTACACGGATTTATACGATTCGAGGGGACCGCTTGGCATGCTGACACGGTATAGCCAAAATGTGCTCCCTTGTACTGGAACGGTGGGCTTGTTCTTACATGCCGAGAATTTGGGCTTCATAATGTTTCCGTGTAGGCCAACATGTTGAAGTACTTTTACGAGAGTAACCAAATGTTTAAAACTAAAAGTTATCTTTAAAGTGGTTAAAACATTCATACGTTCAGTAAATGGAGCACTGTGCCTTTAAGAAATTAATAATTTGAACAGAGGTAGGTGATGTCACAGATGACGTGTGAATATGTCTATGGATTTAAAAAAAAGTGTACCGTGCGTAGTTGTAGCTTACTACAAAGATAAGAAATAAAATAAAATATATCTAAAAAGCTTTACCATCACTGAAAGAGACACTGCTTCAAGCAAACCTCTCCGTGAGTAGAAAATAGTTTATTGTTTGTACGTATTAAAGAAATAATATGTATTGCTTTTTTTAAACATTTAACTCGAACTGTGGCAAAAAAGAAAAGAAAAGTAGGCTAAAGAAGTCTTGTGCGTGTTTCGTTTAAGGGTGCAACAAACACAACATATATTATGGTAATAATAGGAATAATACATATACTAATATTTTATACTGTAAATTATTAATTTTGAATTATTCAGTGCTGTATGCAAGTGTTCGATATATAAGGTGAGTGGAGCATCTTGAGGCATGTACTGTTTTGTTTTTTTTGCAAATATCAGGATGTATATTGTTTTGTTTTTTGTTTTTTTACTATTTGCTTAATACGCAATAGCTTTCGACAAGTTCAAAGTTGGCTGTACAATCCGGTCATGCAAAAGTCTTGCGATGTGATTTATAAGTGGAATTGAGCAGATTTCGTCGGGCGATAGCAAACCACTCCCCCTTCTCAACCCACTTGTAGTGAACAAGCGATAGCTGCTTTTTGAAGGACGAAAAGGGTTTGTTTTGGTTCTGCGAGATTTCGCTTGGCATTTTTCTTGTGTTTTGTTACCGTGAATGCTTTCGAGTCCTCGTTTGCTAAGTGCTAACTTTGATTTGGTCCGGCCCTAAGACTGGAAAGAAGAGTAATTGCTTTAATTAACTAACTGAGGTTATACTGTAGGTGTAACAAAGAGCAGTATGCTTCTGGACCTTGAGGAATGAAATTGTGTGCCCATGCTATATTTCCTTTGAGTTCTTTACTATTGTCAATTGTATGCTTTGTGCAAACAGTCTACATACTATTACAATGTATTACAGTATACTATAGGTTGCAAGGGTGTTTTTTTATATAAATATGTTAGCAATGTGACCAATAGATTATTTGTTACCAGTTTATTGATTGGTTAACTTATAGAACATTTCCACAAATGAAAATGTAACCAAAATTGTAACTGAGGAAATATGTCAGAGTATTTTTTCTCTCTAAATACATGGGTAAATACTGGTTTTATCTTTAAGGTTATTGAAGAAGAGGTAACTGAAATAACAGATGTATCAGATGTAACAGATGTAGCTGAACAGGAAAATAACAAAAAGGTAGTGTTTAAGATAAATAATAGATACTGTAAAAGATAAAACATGGAATTGTTTCTTGTTTACAATTGGAATTCTGGGTGTAAATGCAATTTAACCGGTTTTACATTTCACAGACTTCATCCTGTTTTAATGTTGCCATTTTGCTCTCTATTTCTGGGCTGTCTCATAATATACAGCTATGGCCAAATGTTTTGCATCACCTAGAATTTTAGGATTGAGACATAATAAATATATATATATATATATATATATATATATATATATATATATATATATATATATATATATTATCATAATTTTGATGTTTTATTTAACATCATGTAATTAAAGAAACTACAAAATGATATTGCAAAAGTCTACCGGAAGCCATAATAGTAGTACAGTATTTCATGTTAGATTTAGAAATGTCACATTTTTCAGTTGTCAGTTTTTAATTAAGTATATGGAAAACTATAAAGTATGTAATTCAATATGGTAATGTAACATTATTCAGCAGGTTTCATATGAGTTCATGAAGCAAAATTTGTTAGTTCTATAGGGTGATCCAAAGCTTTTGGGCATGACTGTATAAACAAAAGACCATAAGCATCATTTTTTACAATCAGACAAATTGATTTTGTCGAAACCGGAAATGGAAGTTTTTTTTTAATTTTTATTATTATTATTTTTTTTATCTATATAATTAACTAAACTTGCAAAATTAAAGTCTGATATCATATGGGGTAACTTTAAAGAGGTTTCTTAAAAACATTTGTCATTTATGATAAATGTTGTATAATTAAACAATTTATTCTAGTTGTAGAGCATTTACTTTGTGTCACTCTATCCAAACTCTGATACATGAGCTTTACAGCTTTTGTTCTTTACTTGCAGGGTGGTATAACTGTAGAGGATGAACAGGCTTGGATCACCTCATATACGTATGTAGGAGCTACAACTAATATTCACCCCTACCTATCAGCAATGATTAACTACGCTCAGCCTGTTAAGTTTCAAGGCTTTAATGTTGCAGAAGGCAAGTATAAAGCTAAATGAAATAATTTAAATATAATTATTTATTTATGCCTTGATACTTCTTGATGTAAACCTTTATATTTTCAATTTAAGAACATTATTACTGCTAGGTGATAACATGTGGAATGATACACAGGGAGGCAGTACAACATAGGAGAGTATGTTATAACTTCATCAGCACACACACACACACACACACACACACACACACACCACATAGAAGCTGGATTTTCTCTCTCACTCTATCGGCACAAGTTTATATATATATATATATATATGTACGTGTGTATACATATATACACACAGACACTATATACCATACATATATGATATATACATTAATGTGCAGACTGACTCATTTTTTATTCAAAGATATTGGTGTTTGACTGGTGTGTTCTCCCCACAGTCACAGAGATATTATCTCCTGCATGTGGTTTTAAAGAGATTTATGTTTTTCTAATTTCGTAGCCACATTTTACTCAGCTTTTGCACAAGTGCATGTTACAAAAGGTGTAAAAACAACTTTGCACATTGGAGCCATTATTAACATCTGACTTGCTTATTTCTTTTTTTTGTTTGTGTTTTGGGGATTTGTATTTAAAAATGTTTTAAAAATTGTTGACAGTGTAAAATATTATGAAATTGGCCCCTATTTGTGTAACTTGTGACAGGTAGCTAATTTCTATCAGTTCTGTAATGTATGTATGGGTTGGTTTTTGTCTTTAAACAATATATATTAAACCCGGGGTAAATATTGGCGTGGGGGGATGGATAAAATACAGCCCAAATTTTTTTAAAATCACAATAAGTGTACAAACAAAACAGTAAATAATGTATTTCTTTATTTATAAAACACCATTTAAAATGTAAGTAGCTATTTAGCTAAGGGTTTAAAGAGTAAGTAGCGGGAATTCGATAAATATAGCGTTATACATCCCCACGTGTTGCTACAACTGCTTAAATAATGTACATGTAATTTTCTTAACATCCTGATAAGTTGTTTACACTTATAACTTTAAAGTCTGTTTCAATGATCTTTTCAAAATGGCCACTCTAGTGCATTCAAGAAGAGCGATTAAAAAAAAACGTGCTCTGGCTACACTATCAGCACTAAGAGCGGCCACTTTGAAAAAAGCTTTGAAACAGACTTTAAAGTTAAAAGTATAAAACGTTGTCAGGATGTTAACAATGAAAAGGAAACTTCCAGGTATGTTATTTAAATAGTTGTAGCTACACGTGGAGATGTATAATGCTATATTTTTCGGAACCCTGCTACTTACTTTTTAAGGGTCCTGTTCACAAAGCATTAAAAAAATGTATTTTTGTATATTTAAAAAATAGTTTGATATTCATGAAACTGTTCTGGACTGTTGTTGGCTTTTTTAACAAGCTAACAGTGACTTTCATCCCCGGTTACAGCTAACAATACAACCCTAGAGCTGTCAGCCCCATGAAAAACTTAATCACCATGACCTAGGTCCACAGTATGCATTTATAGAAAATATAAGTTTGACATCCAGAACCCTTAAGATACCCCTAGATTATAAACCTCTCAATAACTAGAGTTGAGGACTGTCCAAACCAAGTTTCATCACAATTAAATAAGTGCTTCTCTAGATAAAAATGTCAATGTGACATACAACTTTGTGAACATGGCCATTAGAGTGACATGACAGTAAGGAACAACCCTAGTTCTCAAATTACGTTATGCTTTTTTGTATGTTCTTTTAGAACGGAACATCCATCACAATATGTCATCTTTCAACGAATCGGTTGGACTGGGATATTTGAAGACTAATGCCATAGAATTTGTAAAGTATCCTTTGATGCCAACTAAAGTTGTGCTGTTAGAATGTAGATGCGTTTAAGTCAAGGCTTAAGCAGATGTGGTTAAAAAAAAAATTTTAAAAAATCTGAGCGACTGAGTATTCAGCTTACTCTGGTTTCACAATGTTGTACAAGTATTGCAGTGTGCATTATATTCTGTGACATTACATTACATAACATAAGAAAGAATTAAGCATGAATTCAAGTAAACATCACATTATATTTAATTCTGGTGTGTTTGATGATTCCCGGTTAGAAAGCTCAGATTACAATATAACTATTCTAAATGGTTTACAATATCAAGAGTTAAAGCTGCAGGCACACAATCTTCTTCTTTCTAAGCTCCAGGCTTCTTCTTCCATCACTTGAAATGACACAACAATCCATCCTTCATTCTGTTACTACTTGCAGCAGCAGAAGGGGGTGATTGCCACGTATAAGCTCTGTATCATTTTTCAACATGGACCTAAATTTAAAAAACATGGTCGCGTGTTGTGCAGGGTCATACAGTTATACAGTCAGGGGAGCGCAGGTTTGTGTCCTTGCTTTGCTCTTCCACTCCCACGGGTTAGGGAGGCAAAACCGGCAAGGACTGTTTCTCCACGTCACGCTACAGCAGACCCTACTGGCCAGGCACCTGGTGAGCTCAGGCAGATACCTGCAGGGCTGGCCTTTGTCCTCCAGAGGCCGGTGGTTCACTGACAATTTTTTTTTGTTTTTTTTTGTTTTTTTTATTTTGTTTCAGAAATTTTTGCGTAACATTTGGAGGAACATATTAAAAAATGTTAGATAAAATGAAGAATAAGAGAAAACTTCTTTCAGTGCTAACTGGTCAATTGCCATGTGATTTAACTACCAATACAATTACCTTTTTATCAGCGGTCCAAAGTTTGATTTAATGATAATAAAAACAAAACAAAAGTTGCATATCTCTAGTAACAACCTTAGTGTAAAAATATGTTGTTGTTTTTTTTAAATGTATGGAGCGCTGTAAATAAAAAAAAAAAAAAGTATTGGATTACAAATAAATTACCTGAAATAATAC
The DNA here is from genome assembly GCA_030684275.1 of Acipenser oxyrinchus oxyrinchus. NCBI lineage: Eukaryota > Metazoa > Chordata > Actinopteri > Acipenseriformes > Acipenseridae > Acipenser > Acipenser oxyrinchus. The sequence goes on from CM060251.1 coordinate 46,064,230, forward strand.
ATTTTATAAATGAAAAAATGCTAGAAAAAAGCTAATGCTTCTTTTTCCTTAATGAGATGCACAGTTATAATAAACGACAAATGAGTCGAATCTACCCCAAAGGAGGCCGAGTGGATTCCAGTAATTACATGCCTCAGATCTTCTGGAACGCTGGCTGCCAGATGGTCTCACTGAACTACCAGACCCCAGGTAAAAGATGCTGTCCACTCAACCCAAATCCCAATGTAGGGACAGAGCAGTAAATGGCAAACAGATGCCACAATTTTGCTTATGGCATTTTTGGATAAAGACATATGGCTTGATGTGAAATCATGTGTGGAGAATCACAAATGCATGAGAAATGAGTAAGGTTAAAATGGAACAACAATAACCGTGTTTTAAAAAATTAAATATTCCATTATTGAATCCTGCTGGGAAGGAAGCTATTGTTTTCCCAATGTAAATTCCCATTTTTTTATTTCCATATTTTTTTTGTGTGTGTACAGTACAAAAGAGAAAACAAATCTGTCACAGCAACTTTGGTGTCATTACATACATTAAATAAAAAATATACTTTCCTGACTAGAATTGTGTTGATTGAAAATCCAATAAATCTTATATCCTTCTGGAGACTGACATGTAGTGCACACAAGCTTGCTGTCAATTGGGACTGTAATTTGCTAAGATCCTTTGCTGGATCCTTTTATTTATTTCAGATTTGGCAATGCAGTTGAACCAGGGGAAATTTGAGTATAATGGATCATTCGGGTGAGTACTGTATTGTAATTTAAACCATTATCATCATGTGTAAGAAAGAACACAGTACCTCATAGTTAACAAATTAATTTGACATACTGTATTAAGCATAACCAGAGGAAACACATAACTGGAAGTCGCATTAAAGGAAATGGAATAACAAAAGAGATTATTTTACATTTCAGTCCCGTATTCGAAGACGTCACTCACACTCACCATTCACACTTAAGTGCAGCTGGAGGGGCTGTTCACACTCATTGGGTTGAAGAACCACAAGTGGAGCCTGCCTCATTTGGCCACTAAAAAAAATTAAATAAAAAATAGAAGGAAACAAAACAAAGTCCAGACATTTCATTACACAGATACCCAAAAATACCAAAATAAATTTGGTAATTGAAATAAAATTAAAAGTTGATGGCTATCCACTTTGCAACAACATTCGTTAAACAGGGTGCCCTACTGAAAGTAGCCCTCGTAAGTAGTACAAGCTCGGTTTATACAGGAATGTCACTCCCAACGTGAACATGGAATGAATGCTAACATCTAACTGAAATACTTAAGCTGGGGATTCTTTCAAGTGGGACACCCTGTACTGCACTGACATGAAGTAGCCTGATTCACACTTACAGAGATCCAGAATTTAAAAAAAAGCACTATTTCGAAACTGATGGTTTTCATTTGTTGTTGCTGCCTGTAGCAGAAGAACTGCTAGAAAGTGTATTTTGAGCAGTGAAGGTGTGTTTACAGCACGCAGGTTGTACAGCAGACAAGATGCATTCTGTGATACTGGAAATAACAGATACAAGTAATGGTCTTTCTATCCAATGAACTATCAAAACGTTTTAAAAAAAAATGAACTTCCCTTTCATAAGTCCTTCACTTTTAGTGCTTTGCTCCATAATGCAGTTGACTGTAGTTGACTGTAGTTGACTGTTGGTGTGACTAACTTTCTATTCAAACGACGACTGCACTTATTACATTGCATGCACTCGAGCATATTAAAAATTGTGCCACAGCGAATGAATTACGGTATGCTGAGAGGGTCAAGACGGGGCGATTAATCTGCGTTAAAAAAAAAACAATTAAGCATTAATCACAGAAGTTAACTATACATAGTGGTAGATAAGAAGGCATGGTGATCCAGTGGTTAAAGAGAGGGGCTTGATACCAGGAGGTTCCTGGTTAAAATCCTGGCTCAGCCACTGACACTGTGTGAGTGGCCCTGAGCAAGTCACTTAACTTTCTTGTACTCCGTCCTTTGGATGAGATGTAAACCGAGGTCCTGTTGTAAGTGACTCTGCAGCAGAAGTTGTTGATGCATAGTTCACTCCCTAGTCTGCTAAATGACTAATTAAAGGGAAGCTTCAGCAATTCTGATCCTTATGGAAGTGCGAACTGAGCTAAAATTCAGCTCTTTACATTAATGATATAAAATAAATATGCAGTCTAAATGTTTAGTAGAGTATATTTTCAAAATATTAGTAGTAAGTATACAATAGGCTACCATACTTGCCTACATTTCCCACAGCATAATGTAAGTTGGAACCAGCATTTTTTTTTTTTTTTCATGTTTTCTTTCTTGTGAAACAAATCCTGCCCTATTAATTAGGTTTAAGAGATTTTACTCAACTCTATACACGGTTGCTAAACCTGGTGCCCATGATAGATGCTCTTTATGACTAGTGTAAAATGAACTTCAATCTAAGTGAGGTCTCTGAATGGAACTTAAGGTTAGCTCTGCACCATGCCCCCCTCAGTGAGTGACATTTCTGAATAGGAGCATTGGTTTGGCCGTTATGTTGCACAGGTTATTGAAAGCATATCATTTTGTACAGATGTGACAGAGGATATGTGTCCCATACATACTTGTTCTTGTTCATTCCAGGTACTTGCTCAAACCTGACTTCATGCGGCGACCTGACCGAATGTTTGACCCTTTTTCAGAAACACCTGTAGATGGTGTTATTGCAGCTACTTGTTCTGTTCAAGTAAGTTTTTACATTTATATCTTTACATATTGGTAAGGATTGCCATTAGCTGTTACCAGAGGAATATATAAATGGAGTATATGCGTAGAAGCCTATCCATTCATTCATTAACTTTCGTTAACATTGAATTTGGACCAAATCTCAATTTATAACACTGCGATATAGCTTACCTATAAATACAAAATACCCTTGTCAAAGAGGTCTAAAAAGTAAGGGGGGGTTAATTGTTTATTTACTACTGTCTACGCTTTAGTTTTGTAATGTTTCTGTTTATTTTTTTTCTCAGAATTGATATTTCCTATGCTATATATGTGACCTCATGAAATAACCCGATATTCTACATTTCAAGTATATTTTTGTAAATGTATGTAAAAATACCAGTTTGATTATGATCATGTTTTTCTTATATGTACTGTATTTTCATGTCATACAGCCATCCTATTCAAAATCCAATTTGATCTCTGTTCAACCATTTTTGTAGGATTTTGTGTTTATATTTCGGGTCACTTATTTATGAAGTGTCAAGGATGATAATGCTTTATGAAGATCATACTCTGTATTTTATCTGAAGTATATGTATGAGTTAGATCTTACCCACTTGCTACATTCTTTGTTAACCATTACTTTATTATACATCTAGCTCGAGACATAGAAAGTTAGTCATATCTATTAGTCAGAAAGTTAATCAGCAATACTTATTTCTTCATTTTAACTGATATATTGTAACTATAGATTACAGCTGTAAATCCACAAATCAATAAATATTGGTTGAGTACCAAAGACAACAGAGCAAATTATTTTTCATTTGTACCAAGTTGGGCCTACTTTGGATAAAGTTCTGTGTTGGCTTCAAATTGTTATTGCATAATCAGTGTATTTTGTATAGGTTTTTTCAGGTCAGTTTTTATCAGACAAGAAAATTGGCACATATGTAGAGGTGGACATGTATGGATTACCCACAGACACCATACGCAAGGAGTTCCGCACCCGAATGATCATGAACAATGGTCTGAACCCTGTTTACAACGAGGAGCCTTTTGTATTTAGAAAGGTATGTAACAGTTATTTTTTATTTATTGTTTTTAAATTTATTTGAATATTCTGATGTTCTAGTCCTTCAGGGAACAGTTTTGCCTAGAGAATCCAGGAAACAGTTGGACTAGCGTTTATTCCTTCCCTTTGAAGAATATGAGAACAGGGCAGCTGCAAAATCTGAGCTATATTCATTAGACAGTGTAGGTTTGTTTAGGTTGGTTACATTTGAGGACATTGGCTTTAGTTTCAGTCAAGCAAGGTCAATGGTCTTAATAACATTTCAAACAGAGTAAATATGCAAAGTAGATATTCTTAGCAGTTTCCATCTAGAACTGATTACTTTTGTGACATTACATGCATTCAAAAAAGGTCAGATTACTATTTGTACTTAGGAGGTAATATTTTGAAAGGGTTGTTTTTTTAATACATTCTATATTTACTTATCTAGCCGATTTAATATCCCATTATGTGTCTTCTCTCAAATGATCTAATGTTCCTCCAAAGATGATTTTTTTTTTTTACCTGTCTTGCTAATTAGTAACTGAAAAATGTATGTTTTTAACCATTTCTAGAAGTCGATATCTGCAGTGAGGTGGGCTTTTTTTAGACTTAAATGACCACTAGGAGTGTGCAACTAATTTCAGCCACTACTGCAACTTTGAGTTTTAAATTTAAATTTTCAGAGGGGACAGAAATTGCAGCTACGTGGTAATTTTTAACCAATCTCACTTAAAAATATATAGCTTTTAGAAGGGGTTGAAAAATGTACGCTTTGCCTGAATAGTTATAATAGTAAATAGTGACCTAAGCAGAAAGAACAATATACAATGGTAAATAAGACACTCAATAAGATATTAAATAGGAAGGAAATCATATGAAAATGAAGATAATATTAATGATCTTCATTTTCATATTACATTTCATTTATATGTTTTGTATTATTTATTATACTGTACCGCTTACTGTATATATATATATATATATATATATATATATATATATATATATATATATATATATATATATATATAAGACAGCAGGGAGGGGGGGTAAAATCCTCCCTGTGTAGGATATGTATGAGGCACATTTTGTTAGTTTAGTTTATTGTTTGATTGTTTTGCTTTATTGTTACTTTGATTTGTTTTATTATTAATTATCCCTGCACTGGTGCTTATTATTAAATTAGAGCCAGGTGCAGGGTGATAAAGAGAGCAGTTAGTTTGCTCAGGGCTGCTTAGGAGAAGGAGGCAGAAGGGTGCGCTGCTTCCAAGCAGTCGTGAAAAGAACAGAAAAAGTAAGTTTACAGAACAGAGTGTTTTGTTGTTGGGCAGGTAGCGGCTTAGCCGTCCCTGCGGATTAGTTAGGTTCCTGTGTGTTTAGTTAGTGCTCGAATAGAGCCAGGTGTTTATTTAGTTTTGTTTTGTTTATTAAAAATATAGCGCGTCAGTGCCGTAAAACTCCAATTCCTGTGTCTGGGTCAGTATTTTTGTATTTTTGACCAGTAGTTGGAAGCTTTAGAACAGATGCTAATGTGTTATTTTGTAAAGAATAAAAGGAAACAAATGAAAAAATATTCTTAACCAAATTGAAAGAAATGAAATACATAAGTAATGTTATTTACATTTTAAATAGTGAGCAGATAGGTTTGTTGATTGTTTGAGTAGTATTGTTCCTTAGGATAACAAAATACTGAGCTCAAGTCATGTGATTTCATAAAAGTGCTCAGCATTTGGTATTTTAGTTAAAATTGCCAAAATGAGTTGATTAAGAATCTGTATAAATAGCCATTCGAAAAGACATGATTTTAATTAACGCAAGAACAGCGAAAGATACAACCATGCCCTGCTTGAGTAATGAAGATTGCCTGGTTGCTATCGGAATAATTAAAGGCGACCTGTCTGTGAGAGAAGTTGCCCAGAGAATTAGATGTTCTGCTTCAACAATCAGCAGACAAGTCCAGAGAAACCAGGAAACCAGCTCTGTGAGGGACAGGCCACGTCCTGGAAGGCAGAGGGTCACCACACCGGCCCAGGACCGTCACTTCCGACTGATCCGTCTGCGTAATGGTTTTCAGACTGCGGTGGCTACAGTACGAGAAATTCCAGGAAGAAATAACCCGCGCATCAGCAGAATGACTTTAGCTGTCCGTCTGCATGAAAATGATTTCCATGCTTGGAGGCCATTCACGGGTAATATGTTGACAGCTGAGAGACGAAATCGCCGTCTTCTGTGGGCTGCTGCACCCTTCCTGCAGTACCACGCATGCACCAGATTGTCAGCACAGATCTCCCCCCTCTCCCCCCGTTACAGTAGATTATTGATCCCAGAATCTAATCAAGCAGCTTCTTGAAGGATCCCAGGGTGTCAGCTTCAACAACATTACTGGAGAGTTGGTTCCAGACTCCCACAATTCTCTGTGTAAAAAAAGTGCCTCCTATTTTCTGGTCTGAATGCCCCTTTATCTAATCTCCATTTGTGACCCCTGGTCCTTGTTTCTTTTTTCAGGTAAAAAAAGTCCCTTGGGTCGACATTGTCTGTGCCTTTTAGAATTTTGAAAGCGTGAATCAGATCGCCATGTAGTCTTCCTTGTTCAAGACTGAACAGATTCAGTTCTTTTAGCCTGTCTGCATATAACATGCCTTTTAAACCCAGAATAATTTTGATTGCTCTTCTTTGCATTTTTTCTGGAGCAACAATATCCTTTTTGTTGCGAGGTGACCAGAACTGAACACAATATTCTAGGTGAGGTCTTACTAATGCATTGTAAAGTTTTAACATTACTTCCCTTGATTTAAATTCAACACTTTTCACAATATATCTGAGCATTTTGTTGGCCTTTTTTATAGCTTCCCCACATTGCCTAGATGAAGACATTTCTGAGTCAACATAAACTCCTTGATCTTTTTCATAGATTCCTTCTTCAATTTCAGTATCTCCCATATGATATATATAATGCACATTTTTATTGCCTGCGTGCAGTACCTACACTTTTCTCTATTAAATGTCATTTGCCATGTGTCTGCTCAGTTCTGAATGCTGTCTAGATCATTTTGAATTACCTTTGCTGTTGGAACGGTGTTTGCTACTCCTCCTATTTTTGTGTTGTCTGCAAATTTAACAAGTTTGCTTACTATACCAGAATTAATGTAGATTAGGAGTAGCAGAGGACCTAATACTGATCCCTGCGGTACTCTACTGGTTATCTCGCTCCATTTTGAGGTTTCTCCTCTAATCTCTACTTTCTGTTTTCTACATGTTAACCACTCCCTAATCCATGTGCATGCATTTCCTTGAATCCCTATTGCGTTCAGTTTGAGAATTAATCTTTTATGCAGGACTTTGTCAAAAGCTTTCTGGAAATCTAAATAAACCATGTCATATGCTTTGCAATTATCCATTGTTGATGTTGCATCCTCAAAAAAATCAAGCAGGTTAGTTAGACAATATCTCCCTTTCCTAAAACCATGCTGACTGTCTCCCAGGATACTGTTACTATATAGGTAATGTTCCATATTGGATATTATTATAGTTCCCATAAGTTTACATATAATAGAAGTCAGGCTTATTGGCCTGTAGTTACCTGGTTTGGTTTTGTCTCCCTTTTTGTGGATCAGTGTTATGTTTGCAATTCTCCAATCTGTCGGTACAACCCCTGTCTCAAGAGACTTTTGCATGGTCTTGGTAAGCTATTTGTAAATAACTTCTTTCATTTCTTTGAGTACTATCGGGAGGATCTCATCCGGCCCAGGGGGTTTGTTTATTTTAAGAGCTCCTAGTCCCTTTAACACTTCTGCCTCTGTTATGCTAAAGTTGTCAATGCTGCCAGGATTGTGTGAATGCTCAAGGAGGTCATACCCAATCCTAACTTTGTAATATTTTCAGTTTGACAGTGTGTCACGTTTCATCCTGACATCTTATCATGATTCTTTGATCTGTATTTTTGTTGACATTTTCTGTGATTTTGTTTGAAATCTGTTTAAAGTATTTCATTAAATTAAATTACATTATTTTTTACATACACAATAGTACCCACACACATAATGGAAACACTGGGGGTTATCTGGCAACAAGCTCCCCATCCCCAGTTGTACTGCTTTCCTAGAAAAATGTTTTGTTGTAAATCATGTATTCACATAATTTGTGTTAGCACTCTACTGTATATATTGTGCAATTTTATACAATGAGTTCAAGTCTTGTATTGTAGGGAGATAATGTGTCATGACCTATAGAACTCACATCAGATCAAATTTAATGCAAGACAAATATTTTGTATGTCATTGGAAACGTACAAATGCCCCCACTGTTTGTTTTCAAACACATGATCACTTGAGAACGCCCTTGATAGCCACACTGAAACAATGGACAGCTGGCTTTTTCTGTATAAAGTATAGTGTGAATAGTATTGTGTGTCTGTTTACTGGAGTCTGCTGTTTCCCAGATTCCACACAAGAAGTACAATCTGGTAAGCCAAAATGCATTAGTGCTTTTTTTTAAAAATATGATTCTCAGATATCCTGTTTCCTAACATAGGGATTTTAATGGCTGTGTTTTCCATGATCACCATTCAGTTTGCAGTTATGTAAAATTGTCAGGTAAAAAAAAAAAAAAATATATATATATATATATATATATATATATATATATATATATATATACAGTACCAGTTTGAGTACACCTGCTTGAAACCAGGTTTTTCATGATTATCTATGCTTTTAACTGTATAAACTTGTCTATAAACACTTATTTCATTATATGATACATGTACTTATATAAGCTGATAATCATGAGTGAATTGCATTCAAAAATTTTATTTTTAAATTAAAATGTAAATCTTGTCAATTTCAATGAAATGGTCACCCATAGCAAGGGGATTTCAGTCTGAAGCCCAAGTCAGTTAAAAGTCTGAAATGTGTATAACACGGTGTTAGAACACTGGCCTAAGTATAAAAGTGTCTTTGTTAGATGTTCTCTGAGTTAACTAGCATGTTACCTAATTAACCTTTTGTCACCAATTATTGTTAACAGGTGAGGGTCCATGATTACTATAAATATAGGTAGCATAGGCACAAGTTTGTCATTCCTGAATGTAAGGGAGCAGAAAATGGCAAAATACGCTCAGTTAAGCAAAGAAAAAAGACAGTCTGTAATTACTTTAAGAAATGAAGGTCAATCTTTGCAAGTGTCTGTAACTGCTGTGGCCAAGACCATCTAACGATTTGAAGAAACTGGCACTCATGAGGACCAAACAAGGTCAGACAGGCCAAGGGTGACCTCAGAATCAGGGAACAAGGTCATTCGAGTCACAAGTCTGCGAAACCGGCGATTAACTGCCCCTGAAATACAAGCTCAGCTAAATGCTACTAGAAGTACAGATGTTTCAACATCAACTGTTCAGTGGAGACTGCGTGAAGCTGGCCTAACTGGAAGAATTGCTGCAAAGAAACCATTGTTAAGAGTTCAGAATAAGAGGAAGAGACTTGCCTGGGCCAAAAAACACAGAAACTGGACGTTTGAGGAGTGGAAGTCGGTCTTATGGACCGATGAGTCAAAATTTGAAATATTTGGGTCCAACCGCCAAGTATTTGTAAGACGCAGAGAGGGTGAGCGAATGAGTTCTGCATGTGTGGTTCCCACTGTAAAGCATGGAGGAGGCAGTGTCGTGGTCTGGGGTTGCTTTGCTGGTGACAGAGTTGGTGATCTTTACCAAGTCCATGGCAAGCTCAACCAGCATGGCTATCATAGCATACTTCAGAGGCATGCCATTCCATCAGGATTACGGCTAGTTGGGCAGTCCTTCATTCTTCAGCAAGATAATGATCCGAAACACACCTCAAAGTTGTGCAAGAACTATCTGGTGAAGAAGGAAAGTGAAGGACAACTCAATCTAATGACCTGGCCTGCCCAGTCTCCAGACCTCAATCCCATAGAACTTGTATGGGATGAACTGGACAGAAGAGTCAAAACAAAGCTACCCACAAGTGCCCTACATCTCTGGGAATTGCTGCAGAAGAGCTGTGAAGACATGTCGGGTGATTTCCTACTGAAGCTTGTTAGCCGAATGCCTTGTGTTTGTGAGGCTGTTATTTAGGCAAAGGGTGGCTATTTTGAGGAATCCAAGATTTAGAGACAATTTTCAATTTTCTTGAATATTGCTTTGATACTTATGTTACTTATGTTACTTATGATACTTATGTTTTGTTATGTATATTGTAACATGTGTTTTCATTTTCAAGTATTTACAGAAACGTATACGACGTAAAACATTGTCAATTATGAAAAAAACCTAGTTTCCAGCAAGTGTACTCAAACTTTTGACTGGTACTGTATATGTATGAAAATATTTATTCTGTTGTCAAACGCAGTGAGATCTGTTTTAATGTTCTAAACAGAGGCACATCACCTGTAGCAGATAAAGGGTATTGTGATCTGCCAAAGTTCAGATGACTGCTTTAATAAAACCGGTCTTTGCTTTATGTTTAGGTGATTCTGCCTGACCTTGCTGTACTCCGAATTGCAGTTTATGATGACAATAACAAGTTGATTGGTCAGAGAATTCTACCTCTGGATGGTCTTCAGGCTGGGTACAGACATATCTCCCTACGAAATGAATGCAACAAACCTTTATCACTGCCAACCATTTTCTGTAACATTGTTTTAAAAACATATGTTCCGGATGGATTTGGAGGTAAGGACAATCCAAAATAGTATACAAAGTTGCCTTATTCTGCATTCTCCTGCTTACGTCTCAGCTTTCTCAGTAGGCCTGAGATGTTACCTTACTGTAGCTATATACTCTATGTTTCCACAGTCTATGTGTGTGAAACAAGTGTACAGTGTGTATGTATGTATGTGCATTGCGGCTCATCTTGGTGACAGGCATTCTAATTAATTGTGAACATTTAAAGCTTAATAAAGCTTATTCAATATATGTCTTTCTATATTGCTTTGGTTTAACTTGATAATTACTGTTATCAGATTGATAAGTCATAGATTTCTAACCTTCTCAAACTGTATTATTAAACAATTGTTTCTTATGTCATTCCATGTCTTATTAGCATATTTTTTATATAACGTTTTATTCCCTGAGGGCAAGCATGTCCTCAGTGAGTGATATAATAAACTTGGTAAGGGGTGTTAAAAAAAAATCTGCAGATGTATGGAGTTGCCTGCCAATTCTTCCATCTTTATGTTTGAATCGTGTCTATTTTTACATGTACATACTGTGAAACTATCTTTCAATAATAATGTCAGGTCATTTCAATGACCACTCACAAGTGAATTGATATGCAAGACTCTTGTCTATACTGTAGATGACTTAATGACTTAAATGAGATTTTTTCAATTACGAATGATATACAGAGATGAACATGTTTATTTGAATTAGTCAAAATATCACCAATGAGTGATTCAGGTTTGACCTGTTAAAGATATAAAAATAACAGTAAAGTCAGGCTTTGACCCATTCCTCAACTCTGCATGTTTGGTATTCATTATTAGCCCTGGGTACCGCCTCCCGAATTATACCCAAGGGTTAACATATAAAAACACAGGATCAACACAGCAGCTCTTGAGCCTCTATGTACAGCATTTAAAAATGAAGTGAAAAGGCAGTGTGCGAGCATACATATTTATGAACAAACCAGTTAGTATAACACGTTGCATGAATCTTTTAAATGTAGCGATACTGTGGTGGAATTAGCTTTCATTTTCAAAACAGCTTGTTGTGGTTGTAACATTATAAATTTATAAGGTCATACAATGCAGGATTCAATGATATTGTGGCACACGTTATAGGTGTGTATGATTTGTTAGTTACCGAAATCTCAGTCAACAACTGAAGACATAAGAGGATAATTTTGGACCACTTACTTTGCACCGATGAAACATAACCTGCTTAACCATACTGATGGCATATCAAATGCTTAGATGACAGATATGGTTGCATTGTTGTAGAACTTAAGGATAAAACAAAATACATTTCGACAAGGAATTGCATTAGTTCCATACTTATTCGAGCATATAGGTGGTTTCAATAAATACTTTCTGATTTAAATATAGGCCTACTATGTGATAGTTTGGGTTATTCAGTCCATTTTAAAATGGTAGGTAGGTGTTTATTTTTTTTAAAATTATTTTTATATATAATTATGAGTGAAATAAACTGCTACCGAATAAGACCATTTTGCTACCTACTTTCCAGGTGCAAATCCTCACTACTGCCTTAAAAAGTTAACTTCTAGCCCTGACATTACCGGTATATATTTTTCGTTGAGACTTTCTGTTATGTGGAATTTAATAAACGAGAAGCAAAGCGGTGAGGTTTTTTTCACCTTCATTTTACAATGCCGTTTGAAATCTAAAAAAAAATTGCCCACCCTACCATTTCCACTGTGGCCACTGTTTACTGTGAAGAAACGGCAATGGCAAGGAATGAAAATAAATAAATAAATAAATAAGTAAATAAAATGTGGTGTCTACTTTATATACTATTTATTTCGGGAATAAAAAAAAACAACCGTTAACTTCAACTGTTATTTGGCATCCTTTGTTTTGTAGTTAATTCACTGGGGTAACGTAAGTCCTACAAAACTTATTCTTTACTCCTGGGATATTTTTCTATTTTAACGTGTTACATATTGTAAGGTCTTGCTGTAAAATAAAGGCACACACACACACACACACACATGGGCCAAGACCACGCCCCCTGCCTCTGCTACTATGCTGTCTCTTATATTATGCGCGTATATATAAGATGTAGTCAAGGAGGGGCCAAAAGACTACATCCCCCAGAATGCCATGGGAGAGAGCCAGGATGGGGGACACCTGGCTCTAATAATAAATGAATGCCACCGCCTGCGATTAGCAGGCAGGTATTTAAACCAGGAAAAATGTTTGTTCTGGGCAGTCTGCAGTCACTGTGGCTAGAGGCTGTCAGTAATGAAAAGGTACTGTGTAAACCCTTTGTGTATTGTTATGTGTAAACGTGTAAAAGTGGGCTTGAAACTGGTAAATAGCTTAGCTGTTCAAGTTAGATAGGTTCCTGAACAGTTAGTTTGTGTAATTAATAAAACAAACCAAAAGTGCTATTCAAAACTTCAAATTCTTGTGTCTAGGTCTGATTTTAAGGGGCTACGAACCTTAAAATAAGTGAAATATTTCAAGAGAAAGTGTGCTACCAGGTTTTAACATACAATTTGTAAGTCTTCCATGTCAAACCTAAAATGGAAATGATTGAAGCTGTTATTTGCATATCTCTTTAAAGCATGTTTGTTGTTGTTTTTCCATAATAAAGATAAAATTACATAAGAAAGGCCTTTTATAAATCAGAAGATGTTGATTTTGAAATTCCTGACATCGGGTTCAAGGATATGTCTGAAATAGTATATAATGTTGCAAACCCTTAGTCTGAGTGAATGACCAGTTGGATTTATTGGATTTAAGTTGGATGCTTGACTTAAAATATACACCAGGTGATGCTTTGGCTTTGGGATTATACATTTATGGACATTAACATTTGAATTTACTTGCAAGAAAGTGAACACAGATTCTAATTTCAGTTTTTTTTTTGTATATGAAACTTTTAATTTTGAGAAACCTCATTTTGTTTAATGTTATACTTGGGAAGGTTAAGGAGCAGTTTAAAATACCTTCTAAATCTATACCACATTCATTTTTTTGAGTATTCTCTTAATATATTATTTACTTTTTGTAAAGTGTGTTTTTTTACTGTAATAAACAAGGCCTTTACACTGAGATAATATAGAAATCAACGACCATTTTAGCTAAAAAGCAAAATTGGTAAGCTTTTTATTTTTCATTTCAAATAACTCCAAAATATAGAGCCCTAAAAACATAATAAAGAAACTTCATGCACCATTAGCTGGCATCATATTCATAGCACCATTACAGACAACATTGGGATAAAATCCATTTATCTGTTTCCTACAGGCTGAAAACGGTTCTTCATTTTCCATGCACCCAAGGATATAGCTTCTTGGCTAACCTACTTTAAATGTCATAAATACTTCATCTCTTGCTATTACAGGCTATGCCTTTTCTTCTGTATATGACAAATGCTGCATTTATAGACAAATGATGTGTATTATATTTTGTTGTGCTGTTTGCCTTAGAGCTCACATTTTGAACCAATTATTTTAGATTTCTGAATAAATTATTGAGATATACTGCTGTCGGTCCAATTTCTGGAAACACCTCATAACAGATCTGTTAAATGTTTTTATTTATTTATTTACTTATTTACTTATTTACTTATTCATTTTTTTTTTTTTTAGCGATTGTTGATGCTCTGTCTGATCCAAAGAAGTTTTTATCTATCACGGAAAAGAGGGCTGACCAAATGAGGGCTATGGGTATTGAAACTGTAAGTAAAATCAGATTTAGAGCTGCTGTTATACAGGGCCTAATTCACTAAAGCTCTGCGTGCAAACATATGTGTGCCCATGTTTGGTGCTGGTGTAACACAATTTTTATGCCAAGTCAGCTAAGGTCTTTAACAAGAGTAAAGTTAAAAAGATGTAAAAAAAAAATCCTGGTTTTAAGGACCTTGACAGGTTATTTTGCAGAGATTGTTGACATGTTTAAAAAGTACAAACAAACCATTTAAAAACATACAAATCCTAGTATCCCGGCAGACTGTGGGACACAACATTAAGAAATGATTGTGATGCATTGTGGACCTGGTATAAATTCACCCAGGCCAGTTCCGTCTCATTAGCAAGGCCTTGCAAGCTCATGTATGCACAGTGGAGCAGTGGAGCATCCTATGTGCACAGCAGCAGGTTGATGTATTTGCTGCAGGGGAATAATGGAAACATTTCAGCTTTAAGCCATTTATTAGACCCTTTTCAGTAAAGCAGGTCCTTTTTTGTTATTAGTTTAATGTTAATGGGAGTATCCTTTTAACCCTGTTTTGTCTGTAATGTTCTTATTTTTCTGTGATTGAATATATTGTGAGATTTTTAATTACCATTTTCATTAAAGAATGAGTAGATTTTTTTGTTTTTTGTTTTGTTTTACATTCCCATCAAGTCCACACGCTACCCTGTAGATAAAGACCTTCTGGATTGGCTGTGGTCATTACAGTGGTTTGATATACATTGTTATGTACAGTATGCCTCATGCCTGTTTCGATATAGTAAAATAATAGTAGTTATCAGTAATAACCTTATTCCTTAAACTTTCTGTGGTTGGAGTTTAATGATAATGTGCATTTAATTCTAAATGTTTAATATTTGTTGTTATTTTAATATAACTGTAAATGTAATGGAAAAATAATGGGGAAAAACAACAGTAAAAACATTAAATAGCTTTAAATAATGTCACAGTGTTGACCTAATATAGTAAAAACATTATTTTATATATTTTTTGTAGAGTGACATTGCAGATGTGCCAAATGACAGCTCTAAAAATGACAAAAAAGGGAAGGTTAACCAAGTCAAAGCAAATGTGACACCTCAGAGCAGCTCTGAGTTGAGACAAAATTCAACGTCTGGCCAGGGAATTGGTAATGAGGCCAAGAAAGGTAAGTGATGCAGTAACATTATATATCTTCAAAAGTAATGATGCTTAAACTTAGATCAAACTTAATGCATTGCATTTACAACACCTTTTTGTGCAGCTGGTACGTTTGAATGTTTTGTAAGTACAGGCCTAAAAAGTGAAAACATGTAACAGAATAGGGTGAATAATAAAATCTGTTAAGCTGACATGTTTATTAAATCAAACAATAAAAGTACTTGTCCTTGCATCACAAGCTTCTCAATTCATACTCTAGTACCACATACAAATTGGGTACTGTTCTGTCTATCCTAGACTGCATTTGCATTGTCAGCATCTAGACAGTTGGAGTTACACTTAATAGTGGAAAAATAAAAATTAATCGACTGGAACATTTACCTCTGTTTTATTTCTAGACACAGCAGCACTTGTGCCTCAGGTGAATATTGATGACTTGAAACAGATGAAGGTAAATTCAGCATTTTTCAGTTAATCAGTTTTAAAAACTGATTATTCTGCAAGTTTTACTACTGACTGGCTTCTAGTCACTTTGTATATTGTAGCTATTAAGCTTGCAGTCAAAACACCGGGGACTAAAAATGTTTTCGCATGAAATACATTATTTTCATTAACCATTCCTTTGACATGCATGACATCATTTTATGTTCATCCTCCTCTTCGTATTTTCTATTTTATATTGTGTTTTTCTTGTAATGGGGGGATCCGAGAGATTCAGGGAGATTCAGAGAGACACGGAGGTTGCTGTTGACATGCCTCCCAGGAATGCAGGATTTTTGTCACAAATACAAACAAATCACGTGACACTATGGTAGCTCACGGAGGATGTACACTGAAGCTTACAAAAGGCAGAATAAAACACTGTATGAAAGAAAAATTACAAACAACGTGTGACTGCTACTCCACTATACAGAAGTTCCCACTTACATACCTCGCTCCTATACTTTCGGGATGTAAAATCCCAAATCTGATCCCTGTTCCTACACAAATTAACCAAACCCTGACCCCGGATATACACATGGTCGTCTGTGGTTTTGGCTTCTTTCCTTTTGAACTCTGATCCCGGTTACAAGCAGGGTGATCAGAGGAGTTTAGCTTTTAAATATCACTAAGTAGCGCAGACTGTCTGAGTCCTATGGCTTTGCAGCAGCCCGAGGTATATCAGATGGACCCTGTTTATACTGCAAGACACTCCTTTGGGACACTCCTGCCTGCTAGTTAGAGATAAGCAGCTGGCCAATCACCTACTGCTTTTCCCTGCAACCAAACACAGCAGGTAGGATGTCCCAAGTAGAGGGTCTGTTTCTCCAATAAGTATTTACCATAGGTATGAATGCATTAATATCTGACTGTGCTCCATAGCAAAACCAATTTACATAGGAACAATTTTGTTTTGTTTTTACAGACCTATATTAAGCTGACGAAGAAACAGCAAAAAGATCTAAATGTCTTAAAGAAAAAACATGCAAAGGTATGACATCTGTTGTTTGGCCCAATCTGCTTGTGTAATAACTATATTCAGGTTGCTTTAAAATCATCTTATTTCAGGTATAACACTGCTTTGTGATTCAGGAATGAGTTTTATGAAGCATTGTTTCAATTTGAAAAGAAATGGCAGAGTAATTGACAGAGATGAAACCTTGCGCCAATAAAAACATTGTTGCTTAGCAACTGTTTAATACTGGCAGAATTATAATTTCTATGCAGTAGGCAAACTAAGAATTAAACAGAAAAGGCAATTAGTGCTTATATATGCAGGCTCAAAGTAGGCAGGTTAGAGGGTGCACTGGCCAGTTAATTGTAATTCATAGAGTAAAGTAGTAATTATACTCATGTTGTCCTGATCAAAAGGATTATGGTCTATAATTGGCATCCACAGCTGCTTTTCTTTTATTGGGAGTCTTGTAAACCACAGATGTCCCAGTTTTTATATTCATCTAGGTATGTCACAGCTGATTACATTAAGGGTCAGCATTTATCTTTTTTTTTAATCCTTTAATACCTAATAAAATAAATTCATAAATGTTGTGGACCTCCATTCAATATATAGTTGTCAAATGTTATTTTGAAAGATAGCAAACGTGTTTTTTTATTTAAACTGAAAACCCGGGTTTTAAGTTACCTGACACTACCCGGGTCTCTTTTTACTACCCAGGTTTCGATTTATTAATTTGAGAATTTAAAGAAAATGTAGAAAATATGACAGTACAGTTGTAAGCGCGGGTCTCTGGCCGGAGGCTGTGTGGTCCAGTGGTTAAAGAACAGGGCTTATAACCAGGAGGTCCCTGGTTCAAATCCCCCTTCAGCCACTGACTCATTGTGTGACCCTGAGCAAGTCACTTAACCTCCTTGTGCTCCGTCCTTCGTGTGAGACGTAATTGTAAGTGACTCTGCAGATGATGCATAGTTCACACACCCTAGTCTCTGTAAGCCGCCTTGGATAAAGGCGTCCGCTAAAAAAAAAAAAAACCCAAAACGTTAAAACAAGCTTTTGCATTAAGCCTTGTGTATGTATATATATATACACAGACAAACAGTGGTTTGCAGAAGTAGTCACCCCCCTGTCACATTTTGTTGAATTACAAATAATTTATGCACAGTTTTTCAAACAAACTTTTTTTATTCAAAGCTGTAGTGGTTAAACTGAACACTGTTATATTAGGAGGAGGTTAAATGTCAGCAAAACTTGCAAAGAAAATGTACAAAATGAAAATCACTGGCTGCATAAGTATTCAGCCCATTAAGTCAGTACTTGGTAGAAGCACATTTTGCAGCAATTACTGCTATGAGTCTTTATGGATAGGTCTCTACTAGGATGATGACATTTTTGCCCATTCTTCACAGGAAAATTGCTGCAGTTCTGATAAGTTTGTTGGGGATCGTCAATGTTCTGCAATGTTCAAGTCTCGTCCTAAATTTTCGATTGGATTCAAGTCAGGACTTTGACTGGGTCACTCAAGACCATTAATTCTCTTCCTGTTCAACCACTCCAGTGTGGCTTTGGCTTTGTGCTTTGGGTCATTGTCCTGCTGAAATGTGAATTTCCTCCCCAGTTTCAGAGTCTTGGCTGACTCAAACAGGTTTTCCTCAAGGATTCGCCTGTACTTTGCACAATCAATTCTCCCCTCTATCCTGACAAGCTTCCCAGTCCCTGCTGAAGAGAAGCATCCCCATAACATGATGCTGCCACCACCATGCTTGACAGTTGGGATGGTGTTGACTGGGTGATGTGCAATGTTGGGCTTGCGCCAGACGTAACACTTGGAATTTAGACCGAAAAGTTCAGTTTTTGTCTCGTCTGACCACAAAACCTTTTCCACATGTCTGTAGTATCATCTACATGCTTTTTTGCAAAATCCATAGTGCTTTAAGATGAGGCTTTTTGAGTAATGGCTTCTTTCTTGCCACCCATCCATACAGGTCAGCTTTGTGTAGGGATCGGCTTATTGTTAATGTGTGAACACTGACTCTCATCTCAGACACAAAACTTTGCAGATCTCTCAAGGTCATTGTTGGCTTCAGAGTGACATCCCGAACCAGTTTCCTGCTTGCCCGGCTGAGAAGTTTGGGAGGGCGACCTGATCTGGGTAGTGTCTGGGTGGTATGATGCATCTTCCATTTCTTAATGATGGACTTCACTGTGCTGAGAGGGATAATCAGCGCCTTTGAAATGTTCTTGTACCCTTCTCCTGCTCTGTGCCTCTCCACCACTTTATCCCTGACTTGTTTCGAAAGCTCCTTGGTCTTCATGGTTGCTTTGTTGGATCACTATGTGAGTTGCAGCTTGAAATTCTTTATATACCTGAGGGAAATTGTCTACAAGTTAAACCACTTTGAGTACACACAGGCTGAAACCATTTCACTAATTTTGTGACCTTTCAAACAAATCATTTGCACCTGAGCTGATTTTAGGGCTGCAGTAGCAAATGGGTTGAATACTTATGCAACTGAGATTAATCTGTTTTTCTCTGTAAATCTTACTTCTTTATATTCTAACTTTATCAATGTGGAGTGTTTTGTGTAGATTCTACATGTGAAGTCTAAGTCTGACCAGTATAAGGTAATTACATGCAGTGAAGGTCTCTACGGCAATACAAAAGTTCGGAATTCTTTCAGCCAAACTTCCAGTTTTGATGGCTTATTAATATTGCTGTTTGTTCCTGTTTGGCAGAGCAAAGAGAATGTAAAAGAGTGCACCCTATGTATTAATATCGGACTGTGCTCTGGAGCAAAACCAGGCAGGGATCAATTGAAAATAGTTCATTTTTGCTCAAGAGCAAGTGAGGAGCATAATAGGCGCAGAGCAAAATTTTTGAGTCGATCCGCCTATGTTCGGTACTTACTAGGTTAAAGACAATTCTCAATTTGCATGCCTTACTTCCAGGTAGTATTTTACACTTGGACTGCCTGAGTTATTTCACCTCAGCAAGGACTTTGGGATCAAGAAATGTCGTTCAAACTCAACTTTCCAGGTGAAATGACCTAGGAAGAGCAAGACTACATGAAATCAAGAAATGCAAAATAAGTTTTCTTAAACCTGATTTGTCGCCCATGCTTGATGCAAGAAATACCACAGAGAACAAATGTGGTATTTCTTACTCCCACTAGGGGCAGAGTGTTTCAGGGAGGCATGTTAACGGTTACAGTCTCTTAAAGAGAAGACATGTTTACAGTTTTAGTAAAGAGTCACATTTCATTCAGGTAAGTACTATTATGCAGTGGAATCTATTATATTATTTTATATGCAGCCTAACACTGTGGGTTATGTATGTGTGGTGATATAACAAGACTGGACTGTTTACTGTACTGTGATTTTTATTGTACTGTGATTCTTGAAATGTATTTTTGTTTACGACTGTAAGTAGCCCTGGATAGGGCATCTGCTAAGAAATAAATAATAATAATAATAATAATAATAATAATAATAATAATAATAATAATGGATATTTATATGTAAATAAAGATGAATTGGACTAGTGATCTCACTACCATAAAAAAAAAAAAATACTAGTAAATATGAATTTTGCCCCTGTGCTGAGCATTTTAAAGTGCACTGCATGAAAACTGTAAGACCACAAAGATGGCATGCAATTGGAATAATAATTGTAACATATCATTTTCTTTCCCTATAAAATATGACACAATTTCACAGGAGCAAATGTAGCTTTATTAATTAGACCAAATATACATTTATTAGGCTGTTATTCAGTGCTGACATTAGTGCGTCATTACTTTCACTCTTTGTAGTTGCTCTTATGCTAAAGCCAGCACATGTATTTCCTGTAGAAACTGACGTCTGTCTGATGCAGAAGGGATTTTTTTTTTTTTCTTTGATCCCCTTGAGAACACAGATCTCTTATTGCAACTTTAATTTCAAAATGTCACTTTTTGTTTCTGTGTGGAATATGGTGAGCAGCAGGAACTAGACTTGAATGTTGGTGTGGTCATTTACTTCTTGAAACCAGCCATATGCTACTCCTTCAGGGGAAGTGCATTGCTTTTTTATTGTTTAGGCAAGTTAATTTGCATCTTATT
This sequence comes from Acipenser oxyrinchus oxyrinchus, assembly GCA_030684275.1. NCBI lineage: Eukaryota > Metazoa > Chordata > Actinopteri > Acipenseriformes > Acipenseridae > Acipenser > Acipenser oxyrinchus. The sequence goes on from CM060251.1 coordinate 46,085,058, forward strand.
ATCTTCCCTAGCTTAATGTGTAATCTTATGAAACCATTCACCTGTTAACAATTGTTAGCAGCTTAAAGAAGTGCTACATGTAAAACATCAATATGAGGTTTTTAAGGTAGTCTGCTACAGTTGTTCCGTAGACCTACATACATACTATCGCATACATTTCTAAAGTTAGCTTGCATACCCCCATTATTTAAAATGTACATTTATTTTCTACTGTATTTTGTAGAAAACTTGGATATTTTTATATGTATTTGACAGGGGATGAAGAAAAAATAAAGACATTTCCATATATATCATACACTGTAGAGAATCACCTTCATTGTTATACAAATACTCAATACTTTACTTCACATAGTATATCAAGTCAGGATTTTCCTTGCTTAACGTATTCTGCACACATTCAACAGTAATTGGGTTTTAAGTTGTTGCTTGAGGAAAACAAGGAAAGATATACAGATGTGCTCTGCATTGTAACAAGAAGGCCAGATACTATTCAAAATGCTATGCATGGTTTACTTGGTCAGGCAGTGAGAAATACAAGTTGGATCAAACACAAGATTAAAAAATTACAAGAAAAGTGGAAACTGCTGTAATAGTTCAGTGTTGTAACATAACATACTCAATGCAATTATCATTTAAAGTTGCCATTGTGTTTTAAAACTTGCAAGCACAGAACTAATGCAAAATACATCATTCATAACAAAATGACAAACCCCCTAGTGCTATATTGATTTTAGAAATGTCGGGTGTAGTATAGTGTATTTGATGGTCTGTTATTTAAACATAAAGAAAAATAGAGAAAAAAACAGCAATAATTCAGTAATTGGTTCCTTTAAAATATATTTAATACAGTAGTTTTGGTCCTTCATAGTGGAATCCAATGAATTATCTGCATCTTTGGTTCACTTTTCTTAAATATATTTTCTCCCTTATTTTGGCCGAGTAGCTGCAGAAAGCAATAAGCTACAGAGACAGGATATTACCAGTAAACCAATACCAAAAACAATCTTCATTATTTGCTAAGGAACATCTGCTTGGACACAAGCAACAGCTCTCTAACAGAACAGCACAGTGGAAAGGGAGTGGCTGTATATAGGTTTCCTAGAAGCCATGCAGGTTGCTAAATTTGCAGAAATGTAAATAAAAAAGCAGCTTGGGGAATATTGAACACTTGATAAATATTAAACATTAACATTAAATTGTGTCTGGGTTCAAATAACAGTTTGTGTACCTTTTTATTTCAGGATCACAGCGCCATGCAGAAGGCACATTGTACACATGTTGACAAAATAGTGGCACAGCACGATAAAGAAAAGCTGTCTTACGAAAAGCTTCTGGATAAAGCTATCAAGAAAAAAGGGTAATGTTTTTTTTATATTAATATATCAAATGTATTTATTTCTATTAGGTGCTTAATATGCAGTGTTTGCTGAAACTACTGAAGCACTATCTAAGCTGTTAGTTTATTTTCATTTTAGAGAAAACAACTGTCTTGAAATGAAGAAAGAAACTGAAATTAAACTCCAAGCATTATCATCAGACCACAAAATAAAGGTAACCATATTTGTGATGTAGGTGTTTTTTTTGTTTTTTTTATTACCTATTTTTATCTTCCTGTTTACATATTTGCACATTCTTCTCCACTTGGATGAAAAGGAAAGCATTAACTCCAGAATGCAAGGCTCTACGGTAAGTTAAAAAATGTAGCGGCACAAAAATAAATTGCTTTGTAGACTCTTACAACTTTTCTAAATTGTTGAATATCTACAAATCCATCCTCAATTATTTTTCAATTCCTCTTTACCAAAACACAGAATATTTTAAAAATAAAGATTTGCTAAAATAAGTAGACTATTACCAATATTTCTATACTGCTGAACATCTACAAATGTTGTCCTCATTTTTTTACATGGCACTTACATAGTTTTAAAACAGCTTTATACAGTTTAACATCAACAAAATAAATACAATGGACAACAGTGAGCTTTAATTATTCTGTTTTTCTTTCAGAAATCCAGAGTGTGCATAGACTGTCTCCCTATACTAGGTTTGCCTCTGTACACAGACGGTATCCTGCGCTATCTGGTTTTTCCAGACAGCTTTTTGCACCACAGAGACACTGCTAGTGTTAAGGGCTTTTTAGCTACACTGTGCTGTTGATTTGGCAGGAGCCTTTTTTACCGGAATTTATTCCAAGTGTCTTTTGCCGTTGCTGTGTCTGCTTTAGCGGCACTGCCAACGAAATCAACTAGATCATTCTAGTTAGCAGGCAATTTGCAGCCCCTGTCTGTTTAACATTGCATGCTTGCAGTTGCCAGTGACTCTTTCAGATCTTCACTTGCACAACACTTCTTGTGGTACCAGTGCCGGTACCAGTGACCTGGTTCACTAGCCAGCATCTTGCTTGGCACCGAGGTTGGTACCAGTGACCCTATTTGGTACGAGGCCGGTACCAGTAACTAATTTTTGGAACCTGGGTCAGTACCAGGACACTCCTACAGTACCAGTGACTCTGCTCGGTACCGTAGCTGGTACCAGTCGGTATAAGAGCCGGTACCAGTGACCTGGTCAGTACCAGAGTAGGTACCAGTCACCTGGTTGATACCAGAACCGGTATCAGTGGCTCGGTTTGGCACCAAGACCGTTACCAGTACTCCATTCTTGTGCACTCTGTGTGCACAACCATTCTCAGCATTCCAGTCAGTGCTGCTGTCTGTTTTTTGTGTGCATGCATTGCACGGCTGAACTGTTTATTTCATCTTTGAACCATGCCTGGGTTTCACTCTTGTGCTGCTTGCAAGAGGAACATTCCCAGCAGAAGATAAGCACAATAGGTGCATCTACTGTCTGGGAAGGGAATATGCATAGGAAGCAATTAAAGACCACAGCTGATGGAAAGCAGGCTGGCCCGCTGTTCAGGGAACCACCAGGAGCTAGGAAGCTACCCTCTAGGGTAGGAGCAGGACCTGTAGCCCGCGGTCCTCTAGATCCTCCTCTTCATCCTCTGGATCGGAGAGTTCTCCCTCTCCCCCACCCAGGAAGAGGCAGAAGCTGCCGTAGCAGACATTCTAATAGTACTGATCGGGTTGTGGGGCAAATGGAGAAGCTTTAGATGCTATGAACCAGCAGCAGTCCCTTTTGACAGAGTTACTTTGAGGCCCCCCTGTCATCTCAGTCCCCACGGATCAGGTGCCATTGGCTGACCAAGAGCCAGCTCAAGAGGACACCCAGTCCCATGCTGCATCTGAGGACCTGGATGCCCAAGAATACATTTTCCCTTCTGACAAGGAATCTGATGTTTTGGCTCACCACCCTGCTGAGACGAGCTACCAAAGTGTTGCAGGTGCCTTGGCCCATGGAAGATCAGCCCAAACGCTCTATCTTCGATAGGGTTCCCGCTGCTGTACGCCAGCGCTCCCCCCAAACCCCCTCTCCCCCATTTCTCCTGGGTTTTTTTTGCACAAGGTGCAATCGTCCTGGATGCTGAAGAAGGCCTATGTGTCCTCAGGATTTTGCACGGGCCTTGGTCGCTACAGTAGCATACTGGTGGCTTACCAGTCCATGCTGTTACAGACTATGTCCACTGACCACAGGCCCTCGTCCCACTGTTTGGATGAGCTGAGCTTAGTCAATAACCACCTGCTCGAGTTGCTGAGTATAGCGGACAGGCGTTGGGCAGGAGCATGGCCACAAGAAGGCGGCAAGAAGGAAGCTCTGACTTGAGTGTCTGACAAGGACAATGAGTCATTGCTAGAGGCACCTGTAACACTCTGGTATACGTTTGGACCGGCAGTGGATGAGATGCTAAAACGCTGTCATCAAGCACAGGACACTTCCAAGGACTTGGCACGCTCCTTCCCAAGCAGAAGCCCCTAGCCCATAAGCCTGCAAAGCAGTGGCAAAACAGGCATCCTCAGCCTCTGGAGCTGGCACAGGTTCATGCAGCCCCTGCTAGGGTTAATGCGCCAAACCGTTTTCAGGGCGCACAGCGCTGAGGCTGCCACAATTACCGGCACCCTGCTCACAAGCAGCAGCCGCAGGCGCAAGTCCCTGTGAACCAGCAGCCCTAGGATTTTGCTGCCACCGGCCCAGGGACCATTCTATCAGCCCCACCTGGATTACCTGGATTCAAGAAACAGGCCTTTTCAATTGTTCACCATCTCAAGGAGAGACAAGGGTTTTACTCCAGGTATTTTGTTGTGGCGAAACAGGACTGATCCTCGACCTCAGACATCTCAGTCTGTACTTGAGCGAACGAAGGTTCAAGAGGCTAACAATGCAACAGTGTCCCTACTGGTATTCCCTATTGGAGAGCGGTCACCCAATTGGCATAGGCGTAGTGGCCCACAGATGGCCTAAGACTCTGCTCCATGCTTTTCCATTGTTGCCACTGCTTCCACTGTCTGTGGAGATCAGGCAAGACAGGGTTCGGGTGCTCTTAGTAGCCCCAAAGTGGCCCAGGAGGACCTAGTTCTCTGCACTGGCACTACTCTGGTTAGCCGTGGGAGCTGCCGGCCCGTCTCAACCTGCCGCAGGAGTCAGGCTGAGCGAAGACATTTGAATCACCTCAGGTTGTCTGACAGGGTCATTGACACCCTCCAGTACGGCTACAAATGGGGTGTTTTCCAGAAGTGGATTTAGTCGCATGGACTGGAACCCACAACTTGCCCCATGACAGATATACTGCAATTTTTGATGAAGGGAAATATCCCTCCACACATTAAGGTCTACCTGGCAGCTATATCGGCTTGCCATATTAAAATTGACTTGGTCTCCCCAGGAGCTCACTTCCTGGTGAGACAATTTTTGAAGGATGTTAGGACCTTGTTACTCATTGGTGCCTCAATGTAGTGCACTTACAACGCATTTACTAGACTGCCATTCCAGCCCCTACATTCAGCAGAGGTGAAATTCTTGTGTTTGAAGACCTATTTCGTGCTTGCTATTACCTCCACCAAGCAGGTAGGTGAATTGCTAGCATTTTCAAATGCGAAAGTCTGTTTCTTTTTTACGGAGGCCAGAACTAAGGTTGCTCTCTTCAATAATCCTGCTTTTCCCCCTAAATGCATTTCTGCTTTCCATATTAACTAGTCAGTGGAATTAGAAGCCTTCCATCCACCTCCTTTTCAGTCTGACAGGGTGAGAAAAATCCACATGCTCTGTCCAGTTAGAGCACTGGCGTATTACGTTGCACACACCCAGGGTTGGTGGCAATCCGAGCAATTGTTTGTTTGCTTCTGGTCTATTCCACGGACAAGCCCTGTCTAAACAGTGGCTGTCGAGGTGGATTGTAGACACAGTCAGGATTGCTATGATCTAGCCAGCCTGCACCCACCAGAGAAGGTCACTGGTCACTCCACAAGAGGCCTTGCAATCTCTTGGGCGTTATTCCATGGCACATCTGTATCAGACAGTTGCAATGCTGCAGTATGGGCCACGCTTCATACTTTGACCAGAACCCTGGTTTTGGGACTGGAGTGTTAAGGGCAGCCACTCATTCTGCCCTTTAACACATTGTTCATTGTGTTCCACTTTAAGTCCTGGGGTAGTTAGCCACACACCTTAATTGGACTTCTGGTGTTTAGCTGCGAAGGTTACTAAGTGTAACATTGCAGCAAGTACACTGCACAAGGGCCCTCTCTCACTATACTGTGGACCCCATGCCTGACGCAGAGGGGGCTTTTTTTTTCTTCATGAAAATCCCGCCATTGTGACACAAAATTATGTCACCAGTACCCTGCAATTATAACCCTGTAATTCACTGCAGCCCATCTATTTATTGATGACAGGTGAAAGAGATTGTGGCCCAACATACCAAGGAGTGGTCAGAGATGATCAACTCACACAGTGTGGAGGAGCAGGAGATTCGGGATCAGCATTTGGTCCAGCAGTGTGAACATCTGAGAAAACTCTTATTTTCTGTTCAAGAGCAGCAAACCCTGCAACTTAAGTTTATTCATGACAGGTGAGTACAATCATCCATTGCCATGCTCTTTCTGATGGTACTGTACATCTCTCTAATGTTAATACTGTATGTGTTCATGTGGCAAAGTGCCCCCCCCTGTGTATTATATGTTACGTGTTGTGTGTAAATGTTGGTGTATAGTCATCGGTACACGGGATATAAACGGGTCTGTGTTTCACGTGTGATTTAAAAATGTAGATTTGTATTTAGGCACGAGGAGGGCACAAATCACTTCACGTGCTGGTTAAAATGTAATGTGTGGTCACGGGAGTGCACTTAATTAATTCACGTGCAGTTGTACCGAGATTCCAATTGAATGATTGACTAGCAATCGAGTCTCGGTACAACTGCATAAAAACAGCATGTTTTCACTCACTCAGGGTTGTGTGTTCGGTGAGTGGAGAACGGGTGTGGAGAAGGAGAAACTTAAAAAGTAAAACTAAGTCTATGATTTCACTCACCGTGTTTCGTTTGTCTGTCCGTCCACTGTTTTGTTTACTGTTTAGTGCGTTTTGTTTGTCTGTTTATTTTTGGCGACGAGTGCCGTGTCCTGTTTTGTGTTCAAACCTTTTATTTTCTGTTCGGTTTATGTATTAAATGCTGAGCGAAAGCATTCACTCAGCTCCACCAAACTCCACCTCTCTGTTGTTTTTTGTTCCTGTTTCTGCCGTGACGTCACCGCCCAGTCATCCTGTCACACGTGGTGTCAGAACCGGGAAAACAGCGCCTCCAGGACTCAGGCCAGAGCGGGAACCGCAGGTTTTGGTTTTTTTTTTTGAAAAGGAAAAGAAATGGGAAGAAAGAGGAGGATGAGAAGGCAGCAGTCCCAACATCAGCCGGAAGAACAGCAGCCCGGGTGTTACTGCTGTGCTAAGCCTGGGCATTCCAGCACCAACTGCCCCTGGTACCCCCTCGGACAGCTACCCCAGCTATGCCCCATCTGCGGAGGTAAGCACTACATGGCCCGCTGCCCTGTCCAGGAGAGGGAGGAGCAGGGGTCGCTTCAGTCTCCACCACCAGCAGGGGGAGGTAGACTGCTGCTCCCACCGCCCCAACAACAGCGGCAACAACAGCAACCACAGCAGCTGAACAAGAGGTGGTGGTCCTGGTGCCAACTAAGTTTGGACCCCGGACTGGGCAGCTGAACAGGAGCAGTGGAGGAAGGAGGGGCTCCCATGTGCGGCCTGTCTCGAGTTTGGGCACGTCAGGGAGGACTGCCCTTACGGGATCCCCAGTTTGAAGAGGCGTGGAACCAGGGTCGAGTGGGGGATGCTGCAGAGTGGTTCTGGGCAGTGGACCAGACCCGGCCATCTCCAGCACCCAAGAGGGAGGAGCCCGAACATCCTACGCCTGAGTGGGAGGAGCCCGAACGTCCTACGCCTGAGTGGGAGGAGCCCGAACGTCCTACGCCTGAGTGGGAGGAGCCCGAACGTCCTACGCCTGAGTGGGAGGAGCCCGAACGTCCTACGCATGAATGGGAGGAGTCGGTGCGTCCACAGCCCAAGAGGGAGGAGTCGGTGCGTCCACAGCCCAAGAGGGAGGAGTCGGTGCGTCCACAGCCCAAAAGGGAGGAGTCGGTGTGTCCACAGCCCAAGAGGGAGGAGTCGGTGCGTCCACGGCCCAAAAAGGGGAAGGTAGAGCGTCCACAGCCCCAGTCTCCACCAGCAGAGGGTGAATTCCTGCTGGTTCCACCTCCATTGCCATGGGAGGACTGCTTGCAGCTCCCACCTCCACCAGCAGAGGGTGAATTCCTGCTGGTCCCGCCTTCGCCACCTCCATCGGCAGGAGCAGAGCAGCAGGAGCTGTCTCTGCCTCCGCCACCTCCACCGCCAGGAGCAGAGCAGCAGGAGCTGTCTCTGCCTCCGCCACCTCCACCGCCAGGAGCAGAGCAGCAGGAGCTGCCTCTGCCTCCTCCACCAGCAGAGGGTGAATGCCTGCTGGGTCCCTGTCCCCCAGCAGAGGGTGAATGCCTGCTGGGTCCCTGTCCCCCAGCAGAGGGTGAATGCCTGCTGGGTCCCTGTCCCCCAGCAGAGGGTGAATGCCTGCTGGGTCCCTGTCCACCAGCAGAGGGTGAATGCCTGCTGGGTCCCTGTCCACCAGCAGAGGGTGAAGGCCTGCTGGGTCCCTGTCCACCAGCAGAGGGTGAAGGCCTGCTGGGTCCCTGTCCACCAGCAGAGGGTGAAGGCCTGCTGGGTCTCCACCAGCAGAGGTGAAGGCCTGCTGGGTCCCCCACCAGCAGAGGGAAAATGCCTGCTGGTCTCCCTTCCGAGGCAGAGCCGCACCAGTCCCCTACAAGAGAGGGAGGGCCGCACCAGTCCCCTGAAACAAGGGTAGACTACACGCCGCTCCCACCTCCGCCGCCAGGAGACTACACGCCGCTCCCACCTCCACCGGCAGGAGCAGAGCAGCAGGAGCTGCCTCTGCCTCCGCCACCTTCACTGGCAGGAGCAGAGCAGCAGGAGCTGCCTCTGCCTCCGCCACCTCCACCGGCAGGAGCAGAGCAGCAGGAGCTGCCTCTGCCTCCGCCACCTTCACTGGCAGGAGCAGAGCAGCAGGAGCTGCCTCTTCCTCCGCCACCTCCATCGGCAGGAGCAGAGCAGCAGGAGCTGCCTCTGCCTCCGCCAACCCCACCAGCAGAGGAGGAATGTCTGCTGGTATCACTTCCCCCACCAGCAGAGGATGAATGCCTGCTGGTATCACTTCCCCACCAGCAGAGGATGAATGCCTGCTGGTATCACTTCCCCACCGTCACGAGGAGAGGAGCAGGAGCTGCCTCTCCCGTCACCAGAAGGACCAGGACTAGATGCTGGCGGTCCTCAGCAGCCCTTGCATAGGCTGCTGAGGGAAGCACGGGAAGAACCGCCCGGCCGCAGAGGCCGAGAAGAGGGCCAACACCCGCACCCCAGCTTGTCCTGAGTGCCTGCCTCGCCGCCCAAGGATGCCTGCCTCGCTTAGCCCAAGGATGCCTGCCTCGCCGCCCAAGGATGCCTGCCTCGCGTCGCCCAAGGATGCCTGCCTCGCCGCCCAAGGATGCTTGCCTTGCATTGCCTGGGGTTGCCAGCCGCTCCGCGACGCCTGGGGTTGCCAGCCGCTCCGCGATCGCCTGGGGTTGCCAGCCGCTCCGCGTCGCCTGGGGCTGCCTGTCGCTCCGCATCGCCTGGGGCTGCCTTTTGCTCCACACAGGGTGCAGGGTGCGAGGGAGAAGTGGAGCTCCCGCTGCCGCCTCTATGGCCAGGGGCTCCCCTCCCGAGTTCGCCTCCCGAGGGTCCGCTGCTGCTGCCGTCGCCTCCCGAGGGTCTGCTGCTGCTGCCGTCGCCTCCCGAGGGTCCACTGCTGCTGCCGTCGCCTCCCGAGGGTCCGCTGCTGCTGCCGTCGCCTCCCGAGGGTCCGCTGCTGCTGCCGTCGCCTGGGGTCGCCAGGGATCCTGCTTCGCCTGGGGTCGTCGAGGGTCCTGCTTCGCCTGGGGTCGCCGGGGCCTCTGCTTTGCCTCGGGTCGCTACACTGTGGCCGGAGCTCCATGAAGGGGAGCTGCCGGCCATGAAGAAAGGGGGAGGTCAGGAGACCAGCTCCCCAGCCGCATTTCCGTGGCAGGAAACACGGTGGCCGGAGCCCCACGGAGGGAGCTGGCGGCCACAAAAAGGGGGAGGTCAGGAGACCAGCTCCCCGCAGCAGTTTCGCTGCCGGAATTGGGTGGCCGGAGCCCCACGGAGGGGAACTGCCGGCCATGAAGAAGGGGGAGGTCAGGAGACCAGCTTCCCCGCAGCAGTTTCGCTGCCGGAGATTGTGTGGTCGGAGCCCCACGGAGGGGAACTGCCGGCCATGAAGAAGGGGGAGGTCAGGAGACCAGCTCCCCAGCTGCACTTTCGGCAGGAGATAGTGTGGCTGAAGCCCCGGAAGAGGGAGCTGCCAGCCACGAAGAATTGGGGTGCCAGACATTCCACCATGGCCACCCCCAGAAACAACTTGCTTCCCCTCTTCCGGGACTTTGGGACTGAGGGGAGGTGGCCATTGAGGCCATGTGTGCTTTGCACAAGGGGGTATATGTGGCAAAGTGCCCCCCTGTGTATTATATGTTACGTGTTGTGTGTAAATGTTGGTGTATAGTCATCGGTACACGGGATATAAACGGGTCTGTGTTTCACGTGTGATTTAAAAATGTAGATTTGTATTTAGGCACGAGGAGGGCACAAATCACTTCACGTGCTGGTTAAAATGATAATGTGTGGTCACGGGAGTGCACTTAATTAATTCACGTGCAGTTGTACCGAGATTCCAATTGAATGATTGACTAGCAATCGAGTCTCGGTACAACTGCATAAAAACAGCATGTTTTCACTCACTCGGGGTTGGGTGTTCGGTGAGTGGAGAACGGGTGTGGAGAAGGAGAAACTTAAAGTAAAACTAAGTCTATGATTTCACTCACCGTGTTTCGTTTGTCTGTCCGTCCACTGTTTTGTTTACTGTTTAGTGCGTTTTGTTTGTCTGTTTATTTTTGGCGACGAGTGCCGTGTCCTGTTTTGTGTTCAAACCTTTTATTTTCTGTTCGGTTTATGTATTAAATGCTGAGCGAAAGTATTCGCTCAGCTCCACCAAACTCCACCTCTCTGTCGTTTTTTGTTCCTGTTTCTGCCGTGACGTCACCGCCCAGTCATCCTGTCACAGTTCATTAGTGCTGTTTAATTTTGTAATCAGGTTTAATTGCTGCAATGTTGGCTCTTTTTTAAAATTGTATCAGACTGAGGACAAACAATATTAAGAAGAATGTACATTGTTTGTATCTATCTATCTATCTATCTATCTATCTATCTATCTATCTATCTATATATATATATATATATATATATATATATATATATATATATATATATATATACAGTACTGTGCAAAAGTTTTAGGCAGGTGTGAAAAAAATGCTGTAAAATAAGAATGCTTTCAAAATAGACATATTAATAGTTTATATTTATCAATAAACAAAATGCAAAGTGAGTGAACAGAAGAAAATCTACATCAAATCAATATTTGGTGTGACCACCCTTGCCTTCAAAACAGCATCAATTCTTCTAGGTACACTTACACACAGTTTTTGAAGGAACTTCGGCAGGTAGGTTGGCCCAAACATCTTGGAGAACTAACCACAGTTCTTCTGTGGATTTAGGCAGCCTCAGTTGCTTCTCTCTCTTCATGTAATCCCAGACAGACTCGATGATGTTGAGATCAGGGCTCTGTGGGGGCCATACCATCACTTCCAGGACTCCTTGTTCTTCTTTACGCTGAAGATAGTTCTTAATGACTTTCGCTGTATGTTTGGGGTCATTGTCATGCTGCAGAATAAATTTGGGGCCAATCAGATGCCTCCCTGATGGTATTGCATGATGGATAAGTATCTGCCTGTACTTCTCAGCATTGAGGAGACCATTAATTCTGACCAAATCCCCAACTCCATTTGCAGAAATGCAGCCCCAAACTTGCAAGGAACCTCCACCATGCTTCACTGTTGCCTGCAGACACTCATTAGTGTACCGCTGTCCAGCCCTTGGCGAACAAACTGCCTTCTGCTACAGCCAAATATTTCAAATTTTGACTCATCAGTCCAGAGCACCTGCTGCCATTTTTCTGCACCCCAGTTCCTGTGTTTTCGTGCATAGTTGAGTCGCTTGGCCTTGTTTCCACATCGGAGGTATGGCTTTTGGCGCAAGTCTTCCATGAAGGCCACTTCTGACCAGACTTCTCCGGACAGTAGATGGGTGTACCAGGGTCCCACTGTTTTCTGCCAATTCTGAGCTGATGGCACTGCTGGACATCTTCCGATTGCGAAGGGAAGTAAGCATGATGTGTCTTTCATCTGCTGCAGTAAGTTTCCTTGGCCGACCACTCGTCTCACGGTCCTCAACGTTGCCTGTTTCTTTGTGCTTCTTCAAAGAGCTTGGACAGCACATCTGGAAACCCCTGTCTGCCTTGAAATTTCTGCCTGGGTGAGACCTTGCTGATGCAGTATAACTACCTTGTGTCTTGTTGCTGTGCTCAGTCTTGCCATGGTGTATGACTTTTGACAGTAAACTGTCTTCAGCAACCTCACCTTGTTAGCTGAGTTTGGCTGTTCCTCACCCAGTTTTATTCCTCCTACACAGCTGTTTCTGTTTCAGTTAATGATTGTGTTTCCAACCTACATATTGAATTGATGATCATTAGCACCTGTTTGGTATAATTGTTTAATCATACACCTGACTATATGCCTACAAAATCCCTGACTTTGTGCAAGTGTACCTAGAAGAATTGATGCTGTTTTGAAGGCAAAGGGTGGTCACACCAAATATGGTTTTGATTTAGATTTTTCTTCTGTTCACTCACTTTGCATTTAGTTAATTGATAAATATAATCTATTAACATGTCTATTTTTGAAAGCATTCTTACTTTACAGCATTTTTCACACCTGCCTAAAACTTTTGCACAGTACTGTATATATATATATATATATATATATATATATATATATATATATATATATATATATATATACACATCCTTCTACTAGCCTCTTCACTGTTGTTTTATCTCTTAAAATTAATTCTATATTCGGCTTTATATATATATGTAGGGGATACTGAATGAAAATGAGTCGCATACACAAAATATGCAACTTGAAACTGTGAAATAATCCCTTAGCCATGGTGCACCATATGTTTTTTTTTTTTTTTTAATTACTTTTCTAGTTTGGCTATGGCATCACTATCTTCAATACTTTTAGAACTTTGTACCCAAAATAAACAAGAAAGTAAACAGTCCATTTTCAATTAATATATTTTCTACACAGTGAAGTACAATCAACTTTTAACAGAGCACCAGTAACTTACATTGATTGCATATCATCAACGACTATTCACTTGCTCTCTCTCGCACATTGACACAGGAAGCAGGAAAATGCTTGCATCACCATTGTCAAAAAGTGAGATATTCAAGTCAATTGGAAACTCAATATAAAACTTATTTTGTATGTACTGTAATCTTTTTTTTTTTTTTTTTTTTTACATTGCTGTAGTACATACTGTTTTACTATTTATGTGGATGCTAGGGGTTACCAAAGGGATTCATGGGAACAGTAACCCAAGTAGTTTAGCTGAAAATTGTATTCCACCTATTTAAAGAGCTATTAGTGGTCTAAAGTAAAGTAAAATCTGTGGAAATGTACAGCTTGCAATGGCACCATTATCTGATAATTTTACACTGATTTTATTGTCACACCCTTTTATAAGTATCGCACTATAACCCAGCTATGTTATTTTTGTTGCCTTTGCCTGAAATGTGTTGGTTTTGTGCCCTTCATAACAACATGTTACAAACCAAAGAGAAACAAAACATAAAAAAAAACATATTCTAGAATCATTTCCTAAAACCACTCAGTTTCTGTATTTATAATGGTAGTATTTTTGTGTTTAAATCATAAACTGTGGGCTTGTTAAAGTTGTATCCTAGAATGGGTGATGCTTTCTAGGTCACAGTGCCAAAATGATGCCGTTTATGATTTATAATGATAATGATAACATATAGTTTTAAATTAACACAGGGACTGAGGAGGATTAAAAACTTGACTAAATATTAAATTTGTATTTTTAACACACAAAAAAACCTGTTTAATTTTTTTTCACATATAATATGCCTGTCTAATTGAGTATTCAGGATACTGGGTAAAATGTGGTTCTCTTTCAGTGCTGCTAGGAGACCAAAATTATGTATTGTCAGGGATATTTTAAGGCACACTTAACACAGCAAAGCAGCAAGAGAATATGCTGCATCTCAGCAACATGTTTTTAGTACAGAAACTGATTACTCTTAAAGACTGTGTCATGCTAAGTTAAACTATATTCATTGAATAATCCCTAAGCATGTAATAAATATAGAAAGTACCTTGCTATTTCTTTACCAATTACTGAACAGGCAGCCTGAATAAACAAAAAGCGAAATGCATATTTTGCAAAGCCACAAAATATGTTTAAAAAAAATGTTTTGTTTCTCTTTGGTTCATAATATGTTATTATGAAGGGCGATCAATAAACCCATGCACTTCATGCAAAGGTGACAAAATGGCTGAGTTAGAGTGCAATAATCTCCAAGTACTGTACTCAAAATGGTGTGGTAAGAAAATCAGTGTATAAAATGAAAAGGTACCTGGACAGAAATACTTAGATTTGGAACTCTGGATGCAACGGTCAAGATTTTCCCAAACTTAAACCAGTATTTCTGTAAAAGTCCAACCAGAGCAATACTGACAAAACATAAAACCGAAGCTGAAATGTTTGTACAATGAAAAGGCATTGGCAGTCTCAGCACTAAGGGAGCTCATTGTGCACTTTTCTGCATGTAGACTGTTCATATTAACATCCGTTAATAATTTTGAGATAGTGACATAAATCAAAAGTTATGACAAGACTTACCTGATTGATTCTGTCAGCCCTCAGCCAGGACAACCGCGGCTTCTGGGTGTTCAGATGTCAAGGGTGGTTTTCTTTTTAGGTTTTTTGATGAAAGGCGCTGGTGGTGCTAGTACTAGCAGGCATACACAACCTTAGAAGTGAAAAGCTGAGGCTGGAAGCTGAAAACAAAAAAATAAAAAGGTTTTGAATCTGTTGCGGCTGTTAAATTACTCTGTGTAAACCTAATTTTTAGTTAATAGAAAATTAAATAATGATGCTGAACTGACTACAACAGCCAAATGCAAAAGTATTGAAAACATTTAATAAAGTCTTAATGTTAGTTGAGGCCCCAGTTGCAAAACAAGCAAAATGGATGCTTGATAGCAATTTCAATAAGACCGTGATTACTACTAATCACCTGGATTCAAAGGGGCATTGCATCCTGACGCTTAGAGTCTTGGTGCAAATATGTGAAAGATGCTTTAAATTAGATTCTTGTATGAGCAGGTGTAACAGGGTGATGTTACAAACGTGGTCCTCATTGAATAACACTGAATCAGACACAGAGCATTGGGTGTTGAAATGCCTCACAGACGCGCAGATTTAATTAACACAGGCCTTGATGCTAGGGTACCAACAATGGTAATCCTAGTGCCAGATTTAATAAAGAAAACAAAACAGAGCTAAAATACAAGTTTGCCCACAAATGGTGAGCGCTAGTCCCACTAAAAGAAACGTCCCGCTCCAGGAACCTACTATACTACTAACAATCACTGTACTTAGTTTTGGATTAAATCCCCATAAACTGACCTACTTCTGGGCTCCCGGAGTCCCGGCATCCTCACGGCAGCTGTGGCCTCTTTCTGACGGCCTCAGCTGGACAATGTCTTTACGAGCACCATCTTGGAGTGGAAGGGTTTCGTGTAGTAGTTCTCTCCATGAAGCAGACGCTCTCCTCCTCGAGATCAACACAGCAAGCTTTTGCTCTGCACCCGTCTGTATGGCTATGGCCATGCAGTTTCCTCGAGCTGTGGTGCAGACGTTTTTTGAGCTACAAGCAGCCTCCCAGGGCAAGCCCCCCAGCCAAGTTGGACCTCCCGATCAGCTCCGTGCCCGGCGAGCCTAACTGCTCAATTGGTTGCCCAGCAACGCGTCTCCTGTTCCGTGTCCCAGCTGCACACATTTGCGCTCAACAGGGCTCTCCCTGTCACATATCCTCCCCCTCAGAATGGCACCACCGGTCCTTTTGATATCTCTGGCTGATTCCTCTTCTGTTTAGGGGGTCAAGGAGTGTTGGGAGGGCCAGACACGACGGTGGGGTGTCTGGAAGCATGAGCTGAAGGAGCTGACCCATACAGTAGGCGCCAGATTGGAGCGCAGGATTCTCTCCTTCCTTGCTCTCGGGATGGCAGTTCCTCCCCCTCTGCTTTTCACCCACGTCTCTTGGTTCTGCCTGTGCATCCTAGCAGCCAACTGCTCTGTGCCTATCCTGCCTTAACTTAGCAGGAGCAGTGACATCCCAGCTCTAACACCATATGTAACAGGGTGATGTTACAAACATGGGTCGTCACTGAATAATACTGAATCAGACACAGAGCATTGGGTGCACAGGCGCGCAGATTTAATTAACACAGACCCCGACGCTAGGGTAACAACAATGGTAATCCTAGCGCCTGATTTAATAAAGAAAACAAAACAAAGCTAAAAATAAAAGGTTGCCCATAAATGGCGAGCGCTAGGCCCATTAAAAGGAACGTCCCACTCCAGGAACCTACTACACTACAAAAACCCTCTCTATACACTGTTTGGGATCAACCTCCCCTAAATAACCTAAATAAGTATGACTATCTCATGAATAGTCATACTTGCCCCTGGCATCACATAGGGGCGGTCATAAGGAAACAAGCTGACTGTTACTGAATCAGCGCACAGAGAATATCATGGACATTTGCAGAGCTTTTTTGAGATGTTATAGTAATAAAATAATGACTTGGATCGCATTATTGAGGACTTTGGTGATAAAACGAGTGATCAGGAGATGATTGATCGGCATGTATGACTATTATTATTATTATTATTATTATTATTATTATTATTATTATTTATTTCTTAGCATATGTGAAAGCGATAGCGAACGAAAGGGTGGGTCAGGGCTGGAGATGCCTAGTGAGTGCTTTGTTGATATGCAGGGCCTTTTAAACCCGTTTGACTGTGGAAAAAATACTTTTAAACAGCGCGTCTAAAATTAACTGCGCGTGTGAAAATAAATTGGACCTGACGTGCACTTAATAAATGGACTGCAAAGGGTTAATCCTGTGGAGTGGACGCTCTCCTCCTTGATGTCAACAAGCGCAAGATTTCGCTCAGTGCCTTTTGGTGTACCAATGGCCATGCAGTAACCTCGAGCTGTGGTGCACGCCCCCCCAGCCAATACTGACCTATCAACTAAGCACAGGGCGAGCCTAACTGCTCAATTGGCTGGCCAGCAACGCATCTCCTGTTCGTGTCTCATAATGTCTCTTAATACATTATTTTATTCTTTCTACATTGTCTCTAATTATATAATACATTAGTACAAGTGATGCAATAACACTGTATTCAGCTTATTTGTCACAGTTAAAAAACAGCAGGTGTGTAATAATTGTGTGACCCGTTCTCTTGGTTGCACAAATTCAGTGCCTGTTTTCGGTTTTAACCGAAAACAGATTGGACGTCAAAAACAGCTTAAAGAGTTAAAAAAAAATTTAAAAATAAAAAATTGTCATAACCAACTTGCATCCCTACTTGGAAATGTAGGAGCACCAAACCAAGTGACATGCTGTTATATAACTGAAGTGAAATGTTATTGTTGAGACCTGTCTTTGTTTATTGGTTTATAGAAGTCATTAGCAGGAAAGGAGCATCAATATACTGTATGCATTTCTCTTGCTTAGCAGCTATTTTACTTACAGTAATCTTCAAACAAATAATGTTGTGTTCTACTGTTAAATGGACCTAAGATGAATGTGAAAACTAACACAAATCCTAATAATATATTATTATTTATTTTTTTAACCAAATGAACACTGGTACATCATCACAAAGAATCAATACTGAAAGTGCTCTACTACAAACCTTAATTCTCTGCACATCTGATATGATCCTGTGCATGTTTGTAGTGTCCACATTCACTTTAAGCACTAATGTATTGCTGTACATGTGAATGTTTTGAGCGAATCAAAGCTTGTTATAAAAAATGTTTTTGTTTAGTTCTAAATGACATTAATTCTGCTTCATTGTTTTAAAGGCAGAGCAAAGAAATGCGTGCTAACCAGGCTAAGACCTCCATGGAAAACAGCAAAGCCATCAGTCAAGATAAATCAATCAAAAATAAAGCTGAAAGGGAGAGGTAAGTTGAAACAGACCTTCTGTACTAAATAACTTGAGACACAAACATTGATCTTCTGTGCTTTACAAAAAGGAGTCTGGACTTTGATGTGCATAGATTATGTTTTGAAGCATGCACTGTGTACCAGTGACTGTATACTGTACTGGATGTTTTGGTTAAGGGTTTTAAACAAACTGCTTAAGTATAGTTTTTAATCAAACCGTTTATAGTATGAGAACAACTGCAACCAACATCCATTATTGCATTTTCATAAATAAATTACCACTATTCCTCCCAGTTCTTGATTTTTACCTTACTGGTATGTATCACAGCTATGCACTTTACCGCCTTTTAAAAAAAAGTGTGCAGTTGCTTTCCATTAGAAAGATTATTATTATTATCATTATTATTTATTTATTTTATTTTTTTGTACAGTGTAAAGCGCATGGTTTAAACTTGTGTTATTTTACCGTTTTTCGATCCAAAACAAATTTAATTGTGTACAGAATTTCCAACTCTGTTGTGGTTTTTTTTTTTTTAACCTACTTTGTAATTCTCTAATGGTTCAAAGCTGCTTCATGCCATTGTTTTCACAATTACCTAATATTGGATTGCTGCCACATTGGCTAGTTTATTTACCATGGCCCAAATTTGAATGTTGTTTAAAGAGGCTATGATACATTGAAGATGTCTTTGATAACCAGCAAAAAAAAAATTTTCAGAGCAGAATAACATAATTTAAATGGTATACAACTAGCAATAATGTTTAAATCATTTAAGTTGTTTCTTGCTAGTTTATACTGCTTCAATTGATTTTTTACACTTCAAAATAGAGACTAAAGAGTTTTGAGAACTGTCACATATGCATTAATGCCTATGGTATCTCCACAAATATTAATCTCCAGTAACTTTACATGCTGAAACATAACACAAAACTAAAACAAACTTAGTTAGACAAACATTTTGAGAAGTGTCTCCGCATCTGTGTTCTTCATTGAAATATTAACTCCATTATTAGTAGTCGTACTAGTTTATTTCCAATTATTCCAATTACAATTCTAAAATGAAAAAAATAACCTACCTTACATGTCTGAGTTGTATATCTCTTTATTGATTTTTAACTTTCTAAAAATAATAATGTTATTTTGCAGATTTTTGGAGTTCAATTTACACTTTGATTGTTTTTATTCCTTTTCCAAGGAGAGTGAGGGAATTGAACAGCAGCAATACTAAAAAGTTTCTAGAAGAAAGAAAAAGGGTATGTGCCTTTTCCCTATTTCTTGGATTACTTTGTCATTTGGTATAAGAGCATCTTCTTTATGATTTAGGTGAACATTAAATTGAATCTTTTGCCATAAGACCCATTTTGTCAGCCCATTGTATTTTAAAATGTTTAATTGTAATACATATGACTTAGGAATTACCATTATGGACCTGTAAAAAGTACTGGAGCATAGGTCCCCGGTTCAAATCCCACCTCAGCCACTGACTCATTGTGTGACCCTGAGCAAGTCACTTGACCTCCTTGTGCTCCGTCTTTCGGGTGAGACGTAGTTGTAAGTGACTCTGCAGCTGATGCATAGTTCACACACCCTAGTCTCTGTAAGTTGCCTTGGATAAAGGTGTCTGCTAAATAAACAAATAATAACTTATAGATGTCCTCTTAACCCTAAAAGTGTCAAAATACAAATACCACCCCAATGGATGAGATGCATAACTCATGGAGCTTCTGGGGATTTAACCGCTGGTATAGTAATATGTTTCCAACAGAAAGTGGTTCGACATTGAAAGCTTATGTAACAAATACAGTAGAATATACAATGTTATGATTCACTTCATGTGCTTTAACTGCATTGTGTATTGTTTTTTGGCAGCTTGCAATGAAGCAGTCTAAGGAAATGGATCAACTGGTTAAAGCTCAACATGTGCAGATAGAAAACCTGGAAAAACAGAATGAGCAGGTATTTTTAATGAGTCAATTTGAAACTTTCTCCCTCCTAAGGAAACTACTCCCAAGGAAATATAGTCCTATGTATGATTTCGTCAAATTGATTAACTAAAATAATTTATTTTTAACTAATAAACACAAGGTCTTTACATGTTGTCGTCATGCCAAATAAGAATGACGTGTTTGCCTTTTTTTCTGTCCCATGAGATTCTGGCTTACTCTAAAGCAGCACAATGTGTTTTTGTCCCAGATGGCTTTTCTTAGAGATCACTATGCGTGCCATTTTTTTTAAACTGTTATGTTATTTTTTTGTGTAGCAAACCTTGAAATGTTTGCAATCCATTACTAAACATGTACTGCTATGGCACCTGATAGAAAAGTTACGCTAATAAAAAATATTTAAATTGCAGCACTAAATTAAATTCAAAACATAAGACAGAGAAACGTAAAACTGCTTAACTTGACACAGCGTTTATTTGCCTGGGTGTCATTTGATCAGGTTCAGCTATTCCTTTGCTTCTATGCTGATGATTGTCTATGACCACATTTTTTATGAATCATTGTGTGTGTGTATATATATATAGATAGATAGATAGATAGATAGATATATAGATAGATATATATATATATATATATATATATATATATATATATATATATATATATACACAAGACGTGCTCAAATTTGTTGGTACCCCTCCACAAAAAACGAAGAATGCACAATTTTCTCTGAAATAAATTGAAACTGACAAAAGTAATTGGCATCCACCATTGTTTATTCCATATTTAATAGAAATCAGCCTTTGCTTTTGATTTTTTATTCAACATAATATTGTAAATAATAAAACAAATGAAAATGGCATGGACAAAAATGATGGGACCGCTAACCTAATATTTTGTTGCACAACCTTTAGAGGCAATCACTGCAATCAAACGTTTTCTGTAGCTCTCAATGAGACTTCTGCACCTGTTAACAGGTAGTTTGTCCCACTCTTCCTGAGCAAACTGCTCCAGCTGTCTCAGGTTTGATGGGTGCCTTCTCCAGACTGCAAGTTTCAGCTCTTTCCGTAGATGTTCGATAGGATTCAGATCAGGACTCATAGAAGGCCACTTCAGAATAGTCCAATGTTTTGTTCTTATCCATTCTTGGGTGCTTTTAGCTGTGTGTTTTGGGTCATTATCCTGTTGGAGGACCCATGACCTGCGACTGAGACAGAGCTTTCTGACACTGGGCAGTACGTTTCGCTCCAGAATGCCTTGATAGTCTTGAGATTTCATTGTGCCCTGCACAGATTCAAGGCACCCTGTGCCAGGCGCAGCAAAGCAGCCCCGAAACATATCCGAGCCTCCTCCATGTTTCACTGTAGATATGGTGTTCTTTTCTTTGAAAGCTTCATTTTTTCGTCTGTGCTGATGTGACTTGCCAAAAAGCTCCAGTTTTGACTCATCTGTCCAAAGGACACTCTCCCAGAAGGATTGTAGCTTGTCAATATGCATTTTAGCAAATTCCAGTCTGGCTTTTTTATGTTTTTTCTGTCAAAAGTGGAGTCCTCCTGGGTCTTCTTCCATGGAGCCAACTTTCGCTCAAAAAGCGACGGATGGTGCGATCAGAAACTGACGTACCTTCACCTTGGAGTTCGGCTTGTATTTCTTTGGCAGTTATCCTTGGTTCTTTTTCTACCATTCGCACTATCCTTCTGTTCAATCTGGGTCGATTTTCCTCTTGCGGCCGTGCCCAGGGAGGTTGGCTACAGTTCCATGGACCTTAAACTTCTTAATAATATTTGCAACTGTTGTCACAGGAACATCAAGCTGCTTGGAGATGGTCTTGTAGCCTTTACCTTTACCATGCTTGTCTATTATTTTCTTTCTGATCTCCTCAGACAACTCTCTCCTTTGCTTTCTCTGGTCCATGTTCAGTGTGGTGCACTCAATGATACCAAACAGCACAGTGACTGCTTTTCTCCATTTAAATAGGCTGAATGACTGATTACAAGATTGGAGACATGTGTGATACTAATTAAAGAAACTAATTAGTTTGAAATATCACTATAATCCAATTATTTATTATCTTTTCTAAGGGGTACCAACAAATGTGTCCAGGCCATTTTAGAATATCTTTGTAGAATAAGCAATAATTCATCTCTTTTCACAGCTTCTTTGCTTTATTCTATGACATACCAAAGGCATGCAAGTATACATGATAAAATAGCTTTTAATTTCATCACTTTTCAGGAGGAATGAAGCATTATTTCAATGAGCTGTAAGGGTACCAACAAATTTGAGCACGTCTGTATATATATATATACAGTACTGTGCAAAAGTTTTAGGCAGGTGTAAAAAAATGCTGTAAAGTAAGAATGCTTTCAGAAATAGACATGTTAATAGATTATATTTATCAATTAACTAAATGCAAAGTGAGTGAACAGAAGAAAAATCTAAATCAAATCCATATTTGGTGTGACAACCCTTTGCCTTCAAAACAGCATCAATTCTTCTAGGTACACTTGCACAAAGTCAGGGATTTTGTAGGCATATAGTCAGGTGTATGATTAAACAATTATACCAAACAGGTGCTAATGATCATCAATTCAATATGTAGGTTGAAACACAATCATTAACTGAAACAGAAACAGCTGTGTAGGAGGAATAAAACTGGGTGAGGAACAGCCAAACTCAGCTAACAAGGTGAGGTTGCTGAAGACAGTTTACTGTCAAAAGTCATACACCATGGCAAGACTGAGCACAGCAACAAGACACAAGGTAGTTATACTGCATCAGCAAGGTCTCTCCCAGGCAGAAATTTCAAGGCAGACAGGGGTTTCCAGATGTGCTGTCCAAGCTGTTTTGAAGAAGCACAAAGAAACAGGCAATGTTGAGGACCGTAGACGCAGTGGTCGGCCAAGGAAACTTACTGCAGCAGATGAAAGACACATCATGCTTACTTCCCTTTGCAATCGGAAGACGTCCAGCAGTGCCATCAGCTCAGAATTGGCAGAAAACAGTGGGACCCTGGTACACCCATCTACTGTCCGGAGAAGTCTGGTCAGAAGTGGCCTTCATGGAAGGCTTGCGGCCAAAAAGCCACACCTCCGACGTGGAAACAAGGCCAAGCGACTCAACTATGCACGAAAACACAGGAACTGGGGTGCAGAAAAATGGCAGCAGGTGCTCTGGACTGATGAGTCAAAGTTTGAAATATTTGGCTGTAGCAGAAGGTAGTTTGTTCGCCGAAGGGCTGGAGAGCGTACACGAATGAGTATCTGCAGGCAACAGTGAAGCATGGTGGAGGTTCCTTGCAAGTTTGGGGCTGCATTTCTGCAAATGGAGTTGGGGATTTGGTCAGAATGAATGGTCTCCTCAATGCTGAGAAGTACAGGCAGATACTTATCCATCATGCAATACCATCAGGGAGGCATCTGATTGGCCCCAAATTTATTCTGCAGCATGACAACGACCCCAAACATACAGCGAAAGTCATTAAGAACTATCTTCAGCGTAAAGAAGAACAAGGAGTCCTGGAAGTGATGGTATGGCCCCCACAGAGCCCTGATCTCAACATCATTGAGTCTGTCTGGGATTACATGAAGAGAGAGAAGCAACTGAGGCTGCCTAAATCCACAGATGAACTGTGGTTAGTTCTCCAAGATGTTTGGGCCAACCTACCTGCCGAGTTTCTTCAAAAACTGTGTGCAAGTGTACCTAGAAGAATTGATGCTTGATGCTGTTTTGAAGGCAAAGGGTGGTCACACCAAATATGGATTTGATTTAGATTTTTCTTCTGTTCACTCACTTTGCATTTAGTTAATTGATAAATATAATCTACTAACATGTCTATTTTGAAAGCATTCTTACTTTACAGCATTTTTTCACACCTGCCTAAAACTTTTGCACAGTACTGTATATATATATATATATATATATATATATATATATATATATATATATATATATATATATATATATATATATACACAGTGCCTTGCAAAAGTATTCACACCCCTGACCAATTCTCTTATATTACTGAATTACAAATGGTACATTGAAATTTCGTTCTGTTTGATATTTTATTTTAAAACACAAACTCAAAATCAATTATTGTAAGGTGACATTGGTTTTATGTTGGGAAATATTTTTAAGAAAAATAAAAAACTGAAATATCTTGCTTACATAAGTATTCAACCCCTGTGCTGTGGAAGCTCCCAGTTTACACCGATGAAAGAAATTGCCCTAACGAGGACACAATTACCTTACCATTGGCCTCCACCTGTGAACCATTAAAGTTGCTGTCACATTTTCTCGACCCCACTGTTGAAGGATCATTGGTCAGGCTGTGAATCTGAAGGAAAATGAAGACCAAAAAGCATTCTACAGAAGTTAGAGATAAAGTAATACAGATGCATAGATTAGGGAAAGGGTACAAAATAATATCCAAGTGTTTGGATATCCCAGTGAGCACAGTTGGATCAATAATCAGGAAGTGGAAGCTGCATTACACCACCCAGGCACTGCCAAGAAAAGGCCGTCCCTCAAAACTTGTGAGAGAAGCCACAGAGAGACCAACAATCACTTTGAAGGAGCTACAGAGTTCAGTGGCTGGGAGTGGAGTAATGGTGCACCAGTCAACCATATCAAGAGCTCTGCATAACACTGGCCTGTATGGGAGGGTGGCAAGAAAGAAGCCGTTACTCAGAAAGTACCATCTGAAAGCATGTCTGGAATTTGCCAGAAAGCATGAGAGTGACCCAGCTGCGATGTGGGAAAAGGTTTTGTGGTCAGATGAGACCAAGATAGAGCTTTTTGGCCAAAACTCAAAGCGCTATGTGTGGCGCAAACCTAACACTGCCCATGCCTCAAGACACACCATCCCTATAGTGAAGTATGGTGGTGGCAGCATCATGTTGTGGGGATGCTTCTCATCAGCAGGGACTGGGCATCTTGTTAAAATTGAAGGAAGAATGGATGGAGTAAAATACAGGGAAATACTGCAAGAGAACCTGCTTCAGTCCGCTAAAAAACTGAAGTTTGGGAGGAAATTCACCTTTAAGCAGGACAATGATCCCAAGCACAAGGCCAAAGCAACATTGGAGTGGCTCAAGAACAAAAAGGTGAATGTTCTACAGTGGCCCAGTCAAAGTCCTGTTCTCAATCCCATTGAGAATCTGTGGCACTATTTGAAAATTGCAGTCCACAAACATCATCCAACCAACCTGAACAACCTGGAGCAAATCTGCCAAGAAGAATGGGCCAAAATCACTCCGACACTGTGTGCAAAGCTGGTACATACTTACCCCAAAAGACTTAAAGCTGTTATTGCAGCGAAAGGTGGCTCTACCAAATATTAATGTGTGGGGGTTGAATACTTATGCAAGCAAGATATTTCAGTTTTTTTATTTTTCTTAAAAATATTTCCCAACATAAAACCAATGTCACCTTACAATAATTGATTTTGAGTTTCAGTGTTTTAAAATAAAATATCAAACAGAACAAAATTTCAATGTACCATTTGTAATTCAGTAATATGAGAGAATTGGTCAGGGGTCTGACCAATTAGAGGCACTGTATATATGTATATATATATATGCGTGTGTGTGTTAACGCCATCTACAGTTATATTTTTTCATTGCTGTCTTTCATTGTTCATAAAGCCACATTTTTTGTTCTTAAGTTCAAATTGCTCTTTTTTTAATTTCAGTTGCTTTAATGTGTTTTTTTTTTGTACAGCTTTTGAAATCACATCATGCAGAGTCTCACAATCAAGGTAGGCCTAGTCATTACTAACCATAAACTCATGTTCTAGACTTTTTAGTGCCAATTATCTGCATACTGAGTACTGTGTGCAAGTGTAACAGTACAGAAGCTTGCTAGTTGGTATGAGCAGTCAATATCACTGGTAAACAACAGTGCCATTTTATAACTATACTATGAGATATTTTAGCAACTAAATCAAGAATCAATTATAAAAAGCCTTCAGGAAATTGAGACTATCAGCAGCGTTCTTACTATACTGTAGCTTCAATCTGTTTACAGTATCAATAATAATTTATATTGCAGTTTCAGAGAACAAAACTACAGAACCCCTAAAGGGACATAGTATGAATTAAAAAAATAAGATTATCTCGTGTGCACGAGTTAGTGCTTAATACTTGTAAGAGATTGTGGTAGCCTTGTTTGATTTTCACTTCTTTTGTAATTTCACCTACTTTCTGAGAACAAAAGCAAGATTGGGCTTGATCATCAATGTGTCGGTCCCGATAATAACTCCCAAATCACTGAGACACACATGACTCAATGTACTTCTTATCATGAAGACTTACATGGGGTAAAATAGCTTTCTCTTGCAAGTTAGTCTTCAGGAGCTATGAACTGTTGTATGACATAGCCTACTGTATAATGTAAAGGGCATATATGTGCGTATTGTCTTCATGATAAATCTAGATAATTACGTTGCAAATCCTAAATCATGACTCATATTACTCCTTTCACATTTGTAAACCGGTAAAATTCCAGACAGTAAGAGAACACAATTGGATGCAATAAATAATGTATTTGTGTTAAAATAGCGTGAGTCTAAAAGCACACCAGTTTTGCATAGTTATGCCATGAGGAAAATACGATGATTGTCTCCTAACCTATCCACTGAGAACACCCGGTGTCTGCTGCAGTCAGCGAGATATTAACTTGTGCTCATGAGATAGTAGCCTTCTTTTTTTAATTCCCACCAGTACCTTTAGTGGATCCTGACAAAACCTATTTTTACAAAGAAAATGTTTTATGTCTCTAAACATCTGTATCATTATATTTTCTATTGTGTTGTCATGGCATTGTAATTTCCACCAAGAATATTTTCACTAATCATCCCTATTCTGTTTGACTGAAATTGCCATTCTGTTTAGATGCTGAGATACATGAAAGAGAATTTATTTGATATGTGCCAAGTTGATTTATCTCTCATAAAATGAATTGTGGAAACCCAAATTGTAATTACAAGGTTTAGCTTTTTTTCCAGTGAAAGGGAAGCTAACACAATGTGGAATTCATTGAAAATTATCATTCAAAGTAGACATAATAAGCAGTTTTCCTTTTTTTATTGTCATCATTTAAAACATAATGTATCTGGTAAGTATGTATTAATACATGCACATGTTGACCCTGCAAATTATTATGTGACAATTATGTTAATGATATTTTGCTGTCATCTTTTTGAGTAGAAGTAGGGAGTGTGCCACTAGGCATATTCTGTCATTTTAAAATGAATGAAGCCATTGTTGGTGTTCTGGAAAATAGATACATTTGCATTAATTGTTATATTTCAAATTCTAAATGCTATAAATCTATTTTTTTGTTGTGTGCTTTAATATTTATTTGTATGTGGCCTAAAAACGAACAATTGGGTACAGACATGGTACTTCTTCGTCTTCTAAGGAAACTAGTTAGCAGAATATCACATGAACTATGAATGATGCAAAAGCATAATTGTCTGAAAAATTAAGAACTGTATACAGCACTAAAAAGAGAACACCCAGTCTGATTTTGTTTTTTGCTGCCAGGTTAATATAGACTGAATCAAGGGCAATATTCATAAAGCATTAGCCTACATATGCAGATAAAACAATGTTATTATTATTATTATTATTATTATTATTATTATTATTATTATTATTATTATACTACATTAAAAAAAACACCTTTCTAATCAATTTATACATAATATAATTACAATCTTCCAGAACAAATGCTGTGGTTACATAATCAGTAAATGCGGGCTACCCTGTTACATCTTTATTTATTTCCACAGAATCTTTTTTAGAATATTGACCGCAGTAAACCATGGCATAATATGTTTGTTAGACCATCAGAGCTTAATTTTAAGTGCAAAGGCACATTTTCTGAAAAGAACAACAGCAGTCTAACACAGTCTAGTGGTCTCAGTATACATGTTTTTGTACTGTGCTACCTCTGTCTTGTAGGCAAAGGAGATGCAGCAGATGGTGAAGCTGGAAGCAGAGATGGGCCGCAGACCAGCAACAGTTGTGTGAAGCATCCCCAAACAAACAACTAGCTGAGGACCCAACAGCACACATACTGCAAAATGTACATTCTGCTCAGAATGTATTCTTCTTAGTCTCTAAGATTTCTTCCAAGTCTTGGAGATAACTGTTACCAGTCAGAAAATATTGTGGCATTCTACTTCAGCTCTTCAGTACAGAGTTTCACATGTAGTGCTGACTGTTACACAAGCGATTACAAAATGCAACCGGATGTAAAAAGCCATTAATGCCATTATGACACCATTTTTATAAATGCATTCCACCCAAACCATTTTTAAACATATTAGATTATTTTATTCTTTAAATTATTGTTTTTTTATGTTTGTTTGTTTTTTATAAGGTTATTTTTAAAGTGCTTGACGTGAACTTTTAATTCCAGTTCTGTATTCACACCAACATTTTGTGAAAATGCTTGTAAATCAGTCAGTATACCTGAAAAGTACTCAAGAGTTATGTGCTATGTCATAAGGACTTTATGAATATGAATATTTGGCTGTGAGAAGCGTGTAAATCTGTACTAACTTTTGTTGTAAAAATCCGAACAGAGCTGTGTAATTGTGCTGCGGGTATGGTGTCTCAAGAATGTTAAGTGGTGGAAAGTCTGATAGAGGTGCATCATATAGTGACGTGCATCATTTTGGGATGTGGATATATGAAACGTTTATACAAATCTGAAAAAAAAAATAGAAAACATAGAAAACTTGTATTACTTATGTTAAAGTGACTATTAATAGGTTGCTGTATTTGTTACCTCATCCGAAGAATAGGATACATAAATTAATCCGCAATACAAAGTGCACATTCGTTACATGTACTGTAGGTAAAGCAGATGTTTTGTGATCCATCTTTGCTGTCAACACACATACGATTCTCCTAACTGCCTGGACTAAATGTACTCAAATTAAACAGGTTTTCAAAACAAAAGAAAAAAGAAAAAAAGCACAAGGAAGGTTGCTGTACATTGTACAGTGACTTACTGTGCTAATTACAAGCTTTCAAGAATGTAACAATCTAAGCAAATTTGAAAGAATGAAGGAAGCATATGTTAGTCTAGGAATCCAACAGAATACAACTTTGCTTATCCATAACCAATCTCACAGGCTTAAAATGGCTTTTATAACATTTTTATGGTAATACTAACATACCTCTCAACATATAAAACATGGGCCTTACAACACGGCACATTTTAACTGAGAAAAGTGATCATTAAGAAAACCGCAGCTCTGTGAATACAGTTTAACTATAATAAAAATGTAACTCTCATTTATGTAATGTAGCACTCACATTTCACATGCTATAGAAAGTGGCCATCTAAAACATTATACAACTTCCAAGAATGGGTTAATCGGCGTCTCATGCTAAAAAGACAATTGACCAAGAACTAGGTGGGTTTTTTCCCCTTGGAAAATGTCCTGAAGCTGTACCTCATGTGTACAAGACTTCAGCAGTGAAAGTCCTGTTTGTGGCGTAACCTCACGCAATGTTCTACTATAGTAAAGGCCGAACCAAGCAATCCTTTATTATCTGAGCAAGGTTATTAAAAAAAATACTGAAGCTACTACAAATTTAAAAAATGCAGCCCTTAGCAATGCATAAATAAATAACAAAGCCTTTGTTCATCCTTTTACACTTTTGTTATCTTCGTGTTTGGTGATCAGATAGCCGATTGCTTAAGCTTAGACTTTTCTGTCCTTATAAGATACAATACACTGTACACTAGCCTTAAGTAGCATCTATCATGGGTACCTACCAAGGACAACAAAGTCATGTTTGTATCCCTATGTATTAAATTAGCATAGCTGGGAATTTGTTGACAGTGGCTTTATTATTGCAACGGGCTACCAACAGCACCAGGCTTGAGTGTCCTCCTAGAGTTGAAGTAAAATCTCTTAAACCTAATTCATTGAGTAAGATGTGTTCTAGAAGAACGAAAACATGAAAAAGAAAAACAAAACTTGGTTCCACGAATTTGTTCAAAAAGACAAATACGAAGCTTAACAAATACAAAGACATAAAGTTACAGAATGTCCCGGTGGATTAGCATCTACTGGATCCCCAATAACAATAACATATAACCACATTCTTCTGGCGAGATTCAGGTATTTAGTATTATTATTATTATTATTATTATTATTAGTAGTAGTCATAGTCGTAGTCGTCGTAGTCGCAGTATAAGAATATTATATAGTGGGAAATGTGGGCGAATAGGGTAGCCTATTGTAGATTTACTACCAGTATTTAAAAATGTACTGTACTAAACATTTTGACTGGATCATTTTGATGTCAAGTGCTGGTATTTTAGCTCCGCTCGTAGACTACAAGGTTCAGAATTGCTGAAGCTAAGGTTCCGTAGGAAAACTTGTATATATTATATATGTACATGTAAAATAGGTTTATAATAAATATATATGGCGTCAAAATGTTTAGCAAATAATACAAGGATAGTACACCACACTTTCTTATGCCTTTTCTGTGTGTGTTTGTGTGTAACGCTATCTAGGTTGTTGTTTTCTTTCCCGTAGTTTTTTTTTTTTTTAATAAATTTGTTAATAAACACTTGTTTATAAACACTTGCGGTGCTTCAACACAAACTAAAAACTTTGTGGAAACCCAGTTTAAAACATGATTCGCACAGGACTAAAACTCAGATGCCCTCAGAGTTGGTCAGAAGTGGAGGACGTCTAGTAACCTCTCAGACATGGATTAGTTTTCATCAAGAAAAGTCGGTAAATTCAAAATTAAGTGGGACATGTATCAAGCGTTTGTGACGGCATTAAAGCCATAGCGCCGAGTTTACGCTGGCTTTAAAATTGCCCCGTATGTATCATGACACTTTTGGCAAGTTAAGACCACCAAAATGTGCTCTGCCGCTCATTAGCCATGCATTTTAAGGCGTGTCAAGCCGTAATTGTATGCATGTGCAAATTGTAGGTGGGGCTCATTTGTAAATGAAGTCTACGACCGGCCCTAAAGGGTCCACAAATAAGACCGATTTCAAATTGGACATATTTGGGCACAAAGAAAAAGTCAGAAAGCAGCCGATAGGAATGAGCATTCTGGCAGCAGTCATAGGGGTCTGGAAAATTCACTGTATTGTTAAAAGAAATTCACGAATGACAATACAAAAACAGAATTTCACGGAGTGTCACAAAATTGACATTTTATTATTTAAAAAACACACACACACACACACATTTTCTATTTACATTACATTCTACTGATGTAAGTTGCCTAAAATGTGTTATCATTGATAGTTCATCAAGAATATCACCCAAAAACCAAGGCTGAAACATTTTAACATTTAGTCTAGCTACTGAGTCAACTCTTTAAAAATGTACATTGTAACTCGATTCGCTATTGAAACAATCTTTTAAAATGTAACAAACATCTGCTGGAACAAGAAAATGGCCTGTGTTGGCTCAAAGCAAAGTAACAAGCAGACAAAATTGATTTTTTAAAAACAACCTTGAATGACAAATTCAGAAAAAATTTTCAAGTTTTGTAAACCTTTGCAACTTATGTTGACACATCAATTGAAATGGCTGTGTAATTCCCATAGCCGATTTTGCTGCCTCTAATCCCAAAATATTAAACACAGGAGAAACATTAACTGCAAACCTCAAATGACAAAACCAAAGCTTTTGTGTTTTTCTTTGTACACTGTACATTAATAGTAGGCCTAGTATGTAGAAATTTCATTGTACAGTATGAGGAATTCACCAGTCATGAAGCCGGTATTTGTTTGACCCTGTTGTTATAGTAACCAAATGCATGGCATTGAGCCGGACCGTGTACAGCTACTGTAGCGCTGCTTCTACTTGGTACAAGTATTACATGAACAGGGGAGGTGAAGAGTACAGTAATGTAAAATACTGTGAGGAAAGTAAAATGCATATTTTTCACGGTAGGCAGTCAAATACACGATTTCTGTGAAATTTGTGATATCGTGAATTTTCAAGGTCATTTCTTACGACGGAGTGCAGACTCCTAACCTTCCCAAACAACCCAGGAACAGGGAGAGTATTAAGAAGGGAGAGTATTTAGGATCTGCATTACCCTTTTTGATCTCACTGAGGATGAAATTATAGCTCGATACCGGCTATTTCATTATGTACAATTGTTTGTATTGTTCGTGTAATAAACTTGGTTCATTATATCCTTTTCATTATGTATATTTGGTTTTATCCGTCGTATAATAATAACATAATATAAAGTCAACACGGGTCATTACCTCTCCAAATGACCTACCTATTGTTTAATTGAGGTAGCCCGTTTGGAGGGGAGGTGCTATTTTTCAGATTAGTCTGTTAATCTGTGCTACAGGTAGCCCATTTTGAGGGTTTCAGAACACCAGCGCAGCGGAATTTTCGCATTTAAATGTGCCAGTTTACGCCGTGCCTCATTCATTTTGGGCTAGTTGTACATTCAGGATGGGGTGAAATTTGTATCGCGGCAGAGTGCTACTTTACACTCCACCAATTTAGCACTGTGTCTGTCGATCTTGATACATGTCCCCCGAAATGCGATGTTGTGGCCAGAGAAGGCGCTTTTGTGAAGACAGAAACATTTAAATATACCCTCCTGTATTTTAATATTAATCTGGTTACTTGCATTTGGAAGTAGAATTTATTTGACTAAAAGAAAACTGCACTGAAACACACACAACATGAACGGGACAACCAAAATAGAGTCAGAAAAAGGTGGACTTATTTTTCTTTTTCCATGGAAACTGCCCCATTGATAATTGAATGATTGTACTACAAGGGAAGTAACTTATTTGGCAAAATTAACTCTTCTGATTTTAAATAGTGTTGACACAAGCACTCAGCATTTTTGAGAAAAGGCATGTTATACAAATTAAAACATTCCACCACAGGTTCGTATTTATGTTAATACATGTTTCAGTCTTTTTTTTTTTAAATCTATGAAACTGCCTTCATATGTTACTTGTAAATGTAAAAGAATCAGTTTAGTGCAACATGTATGTGCATGTTATTTCTGTTAGTTTTCTGCCGAACAGTGCATGTTTGTGTTGCATTCGAAAAAAATCTATTACATGACTGACTGTATGATAATCTGTTACTTAATACATGCTACCCATCAACAGACTAATGATTTACCATGCTTAGGAAAGCAACTGTACACAGAAACATGGAATTTAATATTGTAGTCAAAGCTATACTTTGAACAGAGTTTTACAGTGTTTCTTAATACTACATGTAATACAACTTCAAATACTACACCTGCTGTAGTGGTAATTGTCTACATGAAAAAAAAGGTTTCACAGTCAATTTGATTTAAAGGAACATCGCAAATTCTTTGAGAATCATTTGATTATGGTTACTTTTCAAATAACTTTTTAGCTAGGAAATTATGAAGTTTATTCAAACACAGGTTGTGGGGTAATATTTACTTGGATTGCTTTAACACGTAATTGGCGATATGCTATTTAAACCAGCATACACATTTCTCCAAGATTGATTTATTGTATTTTTTTTTTTTTTACGGTTTCACAAATATTTTTTTCATAACTAAGAAGTTTAATGAATTACATATATTACAGGTTAACTGTAAAAGAAAACCAGTGCCAACCCAGCCAATGTGCAGTATTTATACAACAGGCTTGTTAACATTTCTATTACAATTGGTTAAAAATGTGTAGTTTACGGTACTGAAAGAAGGGTATTAATGGCAGAACACCATGTCATCACCATTGTGTTGTTATTCCTGTATGCTATCCTGTATAAGTTATGGTTCAGTGTTATGCAACCACCAAAGGTATAGTCAAGGAGGGGTGATTATTGCGTTGAAAAAATACTTAGGTATTGCTTTACTTACTGAAAGCAATTTTCGGCAGCTTGAAACTGTATACATACAAGCTAATAGGAACGGCTATGTACAGTAGTGGGCTTGCTTTTTAGATTATAAATGTTTATTAAAAAGACTTACCCACAAATATTAAATGACAAAAGTTACCAATTTCTTTAAGATTATAAAGTAAAATAAAACACTCTACATAGGCTTTTATTACATTTCAGTTACTTTTACACACCTGTTATTGTAGTACACAAAAATAAATGATAGAGCGAAACACTTTATTGTAAATATGTATGTAGGTGATCATTTTAGACCAAACGTGTTTTAAGGCATATCAGATATCATAAGGGCTCTGTGGTTGTGTTAAACTTGGCAAATAAGGATATGTTTGTTACTGGGAAAACAAATTTGAGTCATTTGAGTATATATTTTTCTCCAGTTATCCATTTTACCCAATGTGATGACAGCTTTTACAACATATCTATTATGGTATTGTGAATAAAGTGCTTTTAAAATGTATTGTATTGTTGTTTTTAAAATGTGCCACTGATATATGTAAGTCAAGGCTGGGCTTAGAAAGTGAAAATAAAATGCCAAAAATGTGGGTTATTTAATATATATTATAAATTTATATATATATATATATATATATATATATATATATATATATATATATATATATATATATATATATATATATATATATATATATATGAATATATGACAGATAGATAGATAGACAGATAGATGGGCTTCAGTGAGTTCAGGAAAATAATTTCATCTAGGGTTTCTGTGATAACATAAATTACGAGACTAGTAATTTTATAAACTGTCACAGAAACCAGAGATGGAATTGATTTCCTGTAACCCACTGAAGAGGCCCATCTGTTGTTTTTTTATTTTTTTTATAATACTTGGATACCCTTGTGATGCTAATTTTAAATAAGACAAAGTACAGCAGTACAGTTGGGGTTTTAAAAGGTAGTGTTTCAGTGCTGTACAGATGTGCTATGTCGTTATCCGTTTCTCCAGTTTCTCTGAGATACGAATGTACCAGCTTTTTCTTTTTAACATATTCTCATTTTGTTGATCATTAATGAACATTTCTGTACTTTGGGTGTTGTCGAGTGATTGAAAACGAGACATTTTGTGTTTCAATTGAATTGGTCTCGAGAAGTCGAATGAGTCAGATTTCAAGTATATTTTCCTCTAGAGGATTTAGCACTTTTTTACGTCACTACTGTGGTATTACGCCTATTTTTCCAATGGCTCAGGATGCAAATGTAGCCTTCATCCATGTAATATATATATATATATATATATATATATATATATATATATAGACTCACACACACCGTGTTCCCCCTTTATAAGGTGGCTCATTATACTGCGTAACAGGTTATAAGGCGGTACAGTCATGGCTCCCATTTGCCCCTAATGCCATTACACTAACAGTAGTATTCTCGTTATAAAGTGGAACACAAATAGCACAGTCTCTTAACAATGGCTCCTGACTACAGTGTTATAAAGAGGGAGCATTGTGTGTGTATATATATACAAAATTGAAGGCATATGAAAGAAAAGTTTAAAAAAATGTACACAAAAAGTTTAAAAGATTAAAAAATCGTTTTTTTTCAGGACGTTTCAGGCCCTTCTTCAGCTGTTTAAAAAGAAAAGTAAACACAGTGCAGTAAACTTGTTGTTATTCAAGAATTGTAATTATACAAAAATTCTTTGGATGGTGTCATGATTATTATAATAGAATGTTCATTCCCAGAGGTTCCAAAGTTCCCAGTTTGAAGATAAACTCGCGTTCCTTTGGTTTCCAAGCAATATTTGTTCCATAGCACTGATAGATAACACAGACTGTGATGTCTTCAGCAGTGTGATCATCACTGTTGAAGTGATGGGCTACTGGAAATGCAGTGGTGTTAATGCGAATGCAAACTGGTCTGCTAAACGCTTTTTAGTTTCCCCAATATACAAGTTGTTGCATTTCTTGCAGATAATGCAGTAGACTATTCCTTTAGATATAAAATGTTCATGAATGTTGAATGAAGATTTAATGCCTCTAATCTCTGTTTCAGAATGAATGTATTTATAGGTACTACATCGTGGTCTATTACATGGATATGTGCCGAATAGCACAGCTGAAGAAGGGCTTTTGCCCGAAACATCCTGAAAATAAAATATTTTTTAATCTTTTCAACTTTGTGTGTACATTTTTTAAAAACCTTTTCTTTCATATGCCTTCAATTTTGTATACTGCATATATATATATATATATATATATATATATATATATATATATATATATATATATATATATATATATATATATATATATATATGTATTATTAAATTAATAAGTATTATAGTTGGCTCTTAGATGCTTTTTATCACTGCTTGTATGTTTTATGTTGAGTGTCTGACCTACTACATGAACCCTAAGCTTTGTAGGTTTGTTGTAAAAGCAGGTTGTTTTACAAATATCATTGCATTTACTGTGTGTGTATGTGTGTGTGTTTAAACATACCTTGATGAAGGAACATTAGAGTGTAGTTGGTACTTATTAAACTACTAGCAAGGAACATATCTGTGCTCCTGGTAATTGAATACTGTTTTATAGTAGATGTATCCATAAATAAACAAAGATTAAAACAGGACTTAAGCAACATAGCTTGTGATTTGTTTTTACTTTGACATGCCGGAAATGTAGAAATGTGTGGTCCATTTTCACAATGCTATGATGAATCGTACAGGATTAAATTAATAGGGAGAAGAAACATCAACAATGGCACTTTGTTGAGTTTGTAGCTCAGAATTGCATACAGCATTTAAAATACAGCCCCCAACTGTTAGATGTTTTATTTTGAAAAAAACATTGTTTATATCAAATATATCCATTTTTTTATTGCTGAAATGTATGCACTTATTGGCAGCTGACAAACAGGATGAAGTTCATATGTGCCAAATAAGGAACCCAATAGCTCTTAAAATCAAAATCTAGTTTTGTGGGTCATGTGCTCTTTTTATGAGCTACACATTAAATAATAAATCATAGTAGATCTTACTGAGGTTTATTTTCTTAGCTTTAAGCACTTAAATGATCTTAACAGCAATGATTTGTTTTGCTTAACCTTAGTACACATTAGAGCCATGTGTCTTTAGCAGGGTGTTCAAACTATTCTGGCAGGGATCTTTTAAAAGTCAGAGAGCTTAGAAACCCAATATACATTGAGAAAATACAAATGGGAAGTAGAGAATTTGGAACATCTGTTAACCATAATTTCTAAAGAATGGGATTAGAGAGATTCAGCCTTTCCCCAGAGGGCAGAGAACAGCTTTGTGGTGACAAGTGACAAGATGCAAGTAAACTCCACAGATACGGTGTAGTTTGGGGTAGATACATTAATTTGCAGACTCATGAGCTATTTTGAGATGAAAATAGAATTCGAAGATTTTGTTTGGTGCCTAAATCAAGACCAATCCTTTAAATAAAATGTAAGGAAACAGAGTGCTCTCCTATTTATGATGCTTAAAACCAGTTTTTTTTTTTTGTTTTTCTCAGTTTTGCATGGGTTTGCTTGAAACACACAACAAAAAGGCTGTTTTTGAATATTTTTTTAGCATTTTAGCCACCCTGATCATGCAAACAAAACAATGCAGTCGTATTGTATGTGTGGCCAAATACATCCCCATCTATAAAACCCTAAAAGAAAAAGAAAACATCTATCAGTTATCATACAGTCTTATTTATATGATCTTAGAAAAGCCTCGACAATATTTAGAATACATTATGGGTTATTTATATAAAGCTATCAATATTATGTTATTGATTGCATTAACTTTCAACATACTATTGCTCATTTATTAGGTGCTTAAAACGTCTTCAAAATCTTGCACTTCACATGTTTATTGGTAAAGTCATGAGAGAAACTGAGGAGTGGTAAAAATGAAGAAAAAAAACATTGATTTTCTGCCAGAGTAAAATGCCTATGGTGCTAAACCTAAGATGGATTACTTTAAAGGTCAAATAACATTTTTGTTGTTGTTCTGAGGAGTATGTGAAGGCATCTTTGTCTGTCTTAAAAGCTATTACAGCCCCAATATTGAATGCAATGTAGAAGAATGAATGCTGTTTGCATGAGTGCGTTGGTCTATCAACATAAAAATGTACATTCAAATATAGTTTTGGTAGTATTTCTCCAATTTTACTATGCATAACATATTTTAAACAAACATTTTATTTTTACCTGAATCACTACATTAATACATACATACACTGTAAAAAATGTCACCGTTATTTTACGATTAAAAGGCTGGCAGCCGAGCTGCACCGTCCTTTTCAGTTTACAGAGTGGAAACCAGGGCTGCGAGAGGAAGGGAGGGCTTTGCAACTTGGGATTCGAGGCTTGGCCTCTAGAGCAGGGGAGAGACAGAGAGAAAAGGACGGGCTGGACTCCAACCGAGAGGGCTTTCCCTATGGAGTCGAGGCTAGCCCTAATGGCCTCCGGGCCCCTGAAAAGACAGAGTCCTCTGACTTCACGAAGAGTCGTTATCTGCGTTGTCTTGCGACTAGGTCCTAGTTAGCGACCGGGGTCGACCCTCAGATGATGGAATGGCTCATATGAAGCCTTGACGTAAGGAAGAAAGAATCTGAAAGAACACAAATAATTGTTAGTTATGGGACTTGAGCACTAAGATTATGAGGGCCACGTCCCAGGAGGGTAAAGGAGGAAGTAAGACAGAGCCTTCTTTCGTGAGGCAAGATATATAGCGCATGAGCTGCGAAAGAATAGTGTGGCCGGTGATCCCCTCTGACCACACGAAGAACCTGCAGAGTTACTGGAACTCCAGGTCGGGGAAGTGAGAGTCACCGAAAGATGGACCACCGGCTCCCCGTTGAACCCGCACCCGTGAAGACAAAGGCAGCGTGCCAATGCATAACAAAAAGCAAGAAAAGACAGGCAATGACAACAAAGACAAGAAAATAACTAAAAATAGATTATTAGTGGAAAAAGCTTTGTGTCAGCCGTTCGCTTGGCAGTGAGGGAAAAAAACCCTTCTATTAGGGGAAAACCTCTGGCAGTCCTGGCGGAGAGGGCACCCCTACTCCAGGCATACTAGCTATGGACTGGTGAGCTGCAGTAATATCGGAAGGCAGTGATCTGATGTAGGAATTGACTGCTGAAGAGGAGCAACGTCCCATTGTCTTGATCCGGTGATGGCTGATGTGGGCTCTGGCTGCTGAAGAGGCTGCGCCAATCCTGAAGGAGGTGGTATAGAATAGGGTTAGGGTTAGGTTTGGTGACGAGAGCGGAGAGGTGGGAAGAGAACCAGTGTCTGATGCTTTTGGAGCAATTAATGAAGAGGAGGTCTAAGGAACTAAAAGGTCTTTTAACCCTTTGCAGTCAATTTATTCAGCTGCCTCAGGCGCCAGGTCCAATTTATTTTCACACGTTCAGTTTATTTTACACGCGCTGTTTAAAAGTATTTTTTTCACAGTAAAACAGGTTTAAAAGGTACTGCATATCAACAGGATACGCAATACTGCAACTCCAGCCCCACTCCACCCCTTGTTCGCTGTATTTTTCACATACCTCATCATAGTCGTGCATACTGATAAATCATCTCCTGATCACTTGTTTTCACCAAACTCTTCAATAATGCAATCCAAGTCATTATTTTATTACTATAACATCTCAAAAAGCTTGGCAAATGTCTGTGATATTCTTTGAGCCCTGGATGCAGAAGCAGCTATCTTGTTTGTTTATGGCCATGTTATCTCTGTGGTGCCGGGACTATGTGTATTGCTCAGATCCGCCCCCTTTTTTCTTTTTTTTCGCTTTTCTCGGCTCCTATCAGTCTCATTCGGCCATTGAATGGTTTTCTCGGCTTTTTCCGGAGAAAAAACGACTAGAGAGACCTGTGCTTTACGTCTTTTGGATGATGTCGGACATCGGACTGGAAAGGTAAAATTGTAGTGTCGGACCTGGTCCGACATAGGACCGCAAAGGCTTAATAGATATGAACCTAGTTAGGGAGGAGAAAGGGCAGAGAGGGGAATCTATCTTTGATATTTGGATGAATTGACCTTGGCGGAGTTGGTCTGTCTTGGATGCTCTCAGGAACGGGTGTAATGTAGATCTGGAACTACAGATAGGTCGCAGGAGCGGATGCCTATGGCAAGGAAACTAGATGATGAGGGGACTGTGAATTCTGAACTTCTCAAAAATCCAAAGAAGGCGGTTAGGCCCATTGCTTCCATGACGATGTCAACGAATGGACTGAAACATCTTGACCTGAGAATTGATATCAGGGTATTGAGGATATCAGTGATTATGGGAAGTCTGGAAGGAGATGCAGGAGGGAGGCTCTTGGTGATTCCTCAGTGTCAGGTGTACTGCTGAGATGGAGAGAAGGGTTGGCAAGGGGATGAATATGCTGCGGAAGTGGAATTGAATTTCTGAAATGTAGGTTTTTATAGAGGTTGGAGATAAATGCAGTGTGTCCTAAGCGTGAACTATGAAAGCTATGATCCAGTTTTCATTAAAGGGTGTGGGGGATATCCTGTTCTGAGCACAGAAAGTAGAGAAGGTTGCCCAGCCTGTTGCATAAGAGGAGTGGATGGATGGAGAGAGGGCTGCTAACATATTGGTTCTTGCTGACAGAAGATGGTTGGAGAGGGTTGGGTTTAATTGAAGATGATCTGCTGGAACGGTGGGACTTGGAGGGGGGATGGAACTGCTGCTGGAACCAGGCTGAGGAACTTGGCTACCTGTAGGCAAGATAAAGCATCAGCTGCACTATTGTAGATGCCTGGAAGATGGTGAGCTTGGATAATGAAATTATGGGAAACTGATATCCAGACTAAACGGCCAAGTAGTTGCATGATGAGAGGGGAGGATGATCTGCCTTTATTGACTGATATTGATAATATTGATTTCCTGGACCAAAAGTGCCCCCAGAGATGAGCTGCTGCAATGATGGGGTAAATTTCGAGCAGAGCTGAGGACTTGAGATGGGGAGATAAGTTTTGAGTTTCGGGGGGCCAAGTGCTGTAGACCCACTCGTTGATTAGACAACACCTGAATCCTAAGGAGGAAGCGTTGGTAAATAAAGATAGATCATGAGGGGCTGAAATAAAATCATTATAGAATAATGAGAGGCCATTCCAGTGTTGCAGCAAGGTGGACCACATCCTGATGTCTTTTCTTGCTTCTGAGAGATTTTTACATGAGAATCCATGTTTTTTGCAGTTGAGGCAAGAGCGAGAAGGCGAGATATGAATGTTCTGCATTGGGGAATAATGCGAATTGTGAAACTGAAATGGCCGAGGAGAGATAACAGGTTGCATTTGGAAATTGATTTTGATACTTGAAAATTGTTAATGAGCTGAAGTATGTGCTCCAGTTTGTCGTGTGGGAGGCTGGCTTAGAATTTGATAGTGTCCAGGGTGATTCTGTGGAATTCTAGTTGGGTTCCTGCGCCAATGGTTTTATCTTCAGAGAGTGGGACACTTAGTGAAGAAAACAGAGATTGCAAATTAGAAATTGCTTGAGCAGGGGGGTCCGAGGTGGGGCATACAAGGAGAAAGTCATCTAGGAGATGGAGAAGGAAGGGAACTCGATACGTGTTGAGAAGAATCCAGCAGAGGGCTTCAGACAAGGTGTCAAATATTTTAGGGCTGCTGCGGCAGCCGAAGGTAAGTTGGGTGGCGAAATAGTATTTATTCTCCCAGCAGGTCCCGAACAGGTGGCGGAGGGAGGGATGAATGGGCATAACTTTAAAAGCATCTGAAAAATCTGCTTTTGCGAGCCAGCTGCCATTGACTGCTGCTTTAATGCATTTAATAGCATCAGAAACCGTAAATTAATGCAGGGAGAATTGATCATGGGGAATTAGGGCATTGAGACTGGAAGTGGAACTGTCTCTTGGGGCGGAAAGATGATTAGGCGCTTTTTTCCCGATATTTTGCGTGTCGCTATTCCGATGGGGCTAATCCTGAAGATGGGGAACGGTGGTGCTGGGAAGGGGCCGGCCATGAATCTTTTGTCCACCTTGTCTTGGATTAGAGACTTTGTGATTTGGGGCTTGGAGGAAGCAGAAAAAAGATTTTTGCACATGAATGGGACAGACGGGAGATTAGAAAAGTAGGTGGCGATACCGAACTGCAGGCTGTCAATTAGATTTGGGTGGTGTTGGAGTGCATTGGCTAGGGCTGGGATGTTGATGGGGGTGGATACTGAAAAAAGTGCTGATTTTCATTTGGCTGGGCAGATGGTCTTGGAATGCACGCACCCACAAAAACTGCAAACATGCAGGAACCTGCAGAAAGGGGTGGAACACATTGAAACGTTTAAATTGTTGCCTGATTCCAGTAAATTTGATGGGATGGACATATTTGTCTTTGGTTACGGATCTGTAGTGGGGAGGAGGTTAGTCAAAAGTTCGAAATTGGAATCAGGGAAGTCAGACAGGCAAGGTTTCATTCACGATAATCTGTTTAACTCTTTCTCTCTATACGGGCAAAAAACACAAGAGAAAGAGCCAAGCTGACTGTGCTTAAATAGGGAGTCAATGATGACAGACAGATGGAATTAGTCAATGATGATAGGCAGGTGAAATTAGGAATAGCGAAGCCCTGGTTTACGCTCCCCGAACTTCACAAGTTAACATTAAAATGAAGTTCAGACCTGTAAACCAATTTACGGTCTGCTCAGTAAAAATAACTACAATTTACTTTTAAAAATATACAAGATTTCACCATAAAATAATTGTTTTAATCTTAATATATGTTTTCCACTGTCATTGTTTGGAGAAATACATTTAAATTAATGTCAAACCAACCTAAAATAACCGTTATGCTCTGCTAAGTTTACAGTTTAGAACCGTAAAAGGAATGCTTAAATTATGAGACGCCATTAAGGACATAATTCAAACTGACACCTCTTACACTACATACTGGAATTGCATAGGCTACACAGTGAAATCACATACACTACATTCTGAAATTTCATACACTGCATACTGAAAACCACATACGTCATACTGAAATCTCATAGACTACATACTGAAACCTCATACACGACATAGTGAAATTGCATATACTACATAATTAAAAAAGTATTATTTATTTCTTCATTTTAAATATATATATTTAAAACAGCCGACATGCAAGCACATATGCATTGTGGCTAGATGTCTTCCTCAGTATGTATTCAAACAAAATTAATTTCATTTGTATCTAGTTATTGGTTATTATTACAATTTGTAAATTCATTATTTCTTAAAGGGAAAGATTCAACATTACAATAAAACAGTACACAACAGTTATTACGCAATAACTTTTTTTACAATTAATTATTTTGCAACAACACAATTACAGAAATGGAGCCAATAAAGGTTCCTCAGTAACCCTCCTGGAGATTCAATTCAAAGCATATGTATCCATTTAGCCTATTTGTGTAACAGCATTTTACAGTACCCCTCCTTGGATTCTTAACCATTTCAATACCCAATAATATTAGGGAGCAGAATTCATGCCCCATTAGGTTAAACTGTCTTGCTACTGATTTAGAGTCATGATTCCTTATAGCACTTTTGTGTTCACAAATTCTGTTTTTAATTCTCTTTTTGTTTTACCCATGTAACACAATCCAGATTGGCGAAAAAGCAGAAACGTTAGGTTATTATCATAACCCTGGTTCCCTGAAATAGAAATGTAACCATTACCTCATGGGTATTTATCGCCTAAAGACTCTGAAACCTGAATAATATATATCAAATCTACACGTAAGAGCCTGTGACACAGTCACGCCCACCCCCAAGGGCATAACTGAACTTCATACACAGATCCCATCATCATTTTTCCTTCAAGACTGCTGCAATCATGGA
This sequence comes from Acipenser oxyrinchus oxyrinchus, assembly GCA_030684275.1. Taxonomy (NCBI): domain Eukaryota; kingdom Metazoa; phylum Chordata; class Actinopteri; order Acipenseriformes; family Acipenseridae; genus Acipenser; species Acipenser oxyrinchus. The sequence goes on from CM060251.1 coordinate 46,128,511, forward strand.
CGCAGCGACCTTGAGCAGGTTCTCAATAAGAAGAAACCCTGCATCTTGCTCACTCGCTTTGCGAAGGTGATAACAAGCAAACAGTCGCTTGAGCAATAACATTTTATCTCAGCTGAATGCGTGGGCTCAAATGAAGGCTTAAAGAGTGCATTGAGCAGCCTGTTTAACCGACAGTGAGGAACAGTCCAAAGCCGCCAAACCACTTTCACTTTTTTGCTCCGCCTGGAAGCTGAGCTCCTTGAATTGACCGAATCAGACCCGACGCAGAGCTGAGCCCAACAACTGCGCAGTGAATCAGAATGGTAACTTCATTCATGGTATAGTACTTGTACCGGCAGTAACGGGGCAGGTCTGGACCTACAGTTACCACATAAACAGTCTATAGGGATGCCCACCTATTGCGCTTCTGGCAAGCCAGCACACGCCTAGGACTGAGGGAAGCCTACTGTCAGCCTTCGCAATGATACTTCAAGCAGAGACCAAGACGGCAATGAAACACTGCGGGAGGGACTACCCAAAGGAGTGAGCTATAGGGATACCTACCTATAGCGCTTCTGGCCAACCCAAACAGTCAGAAAACTGAGCCCTAACAGCCTTCGCAATAATTCTGCAAGCAGAAATAATGTGGCAACGAGACACTGTGAGAGAAACTGCAAGAAGTCTAACCCAAAGCGTGCGTCTCGGTCAAATGCAGGGCTGCAGAGCCCAGCAGCTGCGTTCTTGTTTCTGTGAAAAACAGAAGAAATACACACAAGAGAAACAAACTTTCTCACACAAAACAGTAATAACATGTTTACAGTTTAAAATATATAATTTTTGTAACAAAAATCTAAACTAAAATGTTTACTTCAAATCGAAGCTAGCAGCCTGTGAGAGAGCACAATCCAGCTGATTTAGTTTGTCTAATCCCTGGGAAGGGGCAACGGAGGCGCATGCTTCACGTGGGGCACAAGGCAGGATGTAAGAGAACAACAGGCTAAGTGCACAATTACGTGTAAATAGTAATTACTAATACAACGTTAATAATATCATTAATATAATAATATAATAATAAATGTGTGAAAGGATGGCTGTAGGGGTGACGTCAGACCAGAAACAGAAACTGCAACAAGCAATGACGTGGCAAACTGAGGCGCTACTGTGCTCAGTGGTTTATTGAATAATAAAATAAACAGTTTAAACAAAACAAAAGACTTTACAAAATAAACAGCATGCTGGCCAAAAGAAACAAACAAACAATAATGAAACAAGTATCATGCTGGCTGTTCCAGCACGAGTAGCATTGAATGTTTAACATTTTAAAAATGCATTGACTCTAAAATAAGTTCTATTTTAAGTATATGTACAATTAAACGTTTCTACATTGAAGGTGGCCCTTGTTTGCGGTCATGTGTATAGGCGCAAATGACGCTGGGACTGCAAGGTTTTGGGGAAAATGTTGAATTATGACTGTATTCAACTATTCATGTTCATAGTAGTTATTTGTTGTGTCACCCTAAGAGCCTGTGTGGTGCTCATGGGTGGGGAAGTTGAGTGAGTGAGAGCGTGGGTGGTTTTTAACTACTCGGCTGGCTGGTGGTTTACTGTTTTAATAAAATGGGCTTGCATTGATTCTTCTGTTGCCTGTCTCTCTCTGGTAAATCCCAACAAAGGTGCTGTAAAGCTACAGTTGGGAATGAGTATTAGGCGCCATTAGGAACATAATTTGAATTGAAACCTCATATATACTGAAACCTCAAATACTGCATATTGAAAACTGCATACTCCATACTGAAACCTCATACACTACATAATGAAATTGTATATACTACATAATTAATAAAGATTACTTTTTATTTGGGAGTGGGTAAAAGCCGGACAGAGACAAAAAGTACACGGACGAGGCAGTAAAACTGCTCAGATCGTCATAAATCATACGTCAATGTATTACTCCCTCCCTGTATATTACATACCAAAATCTATTATCATTATGGCTGTTTTCCTAAAAAAATGTTTATGCTTCCACACAAAAACAATAATAATTATCACTTGTGGTGCTGAAGACAGCTGCCCGTTCTAGCAATGCAAGACAAGGAAGCTTTACAATCTCTATGCCCCTCATAGGCAATTTAAGAAATCGTTGTAATAATAATAATAATAATAATAATAATAATAATGATAATGATAATGATAATGATAATAATGATGATGATGATGATGCAGACAGAATGGCAGTCCAATGTCAGCTACCATCAGGACTGGCAGTTAATTCAAACATTTCTGTGACATCACCCTTGATCTCTTGATTGATCAATCCTACGAATCTTCTAACTAAAAGTGGCTGTGTGGCTTTGAACAGAAGGTGAGAGCAGGGTAGTATTGTTGATTCACTAATCCACAGTTTGTGCTACAAATCCACAGAAAAGTACTGCAAAACATAGGCCTAACACTTAGAAAGGGGCTTGTTTGCTACAATTATACAGTAACAATGTAAAAAAAAAAAACTTTCCAATACAACTTGTGACAAAGCTTCTTTATTTACAGTAACAGTAAGAATGGGTTTAAAGAGGACAATACCTGTATGTTTATTTGTTCAGCAGTGTCCCTTTTCCAGTGTGAACGCTGCTTCTTTTAACACGCAATACAAAACAAAAATGAACTTAGCAGGATATGTAACTTTCAGACGATATCCAGCTTACTGACTTTAAATATCTTATTCACAAATGTAATATATATCATTTTAGCGTACACAGTATTCAGGTCTATAGGAAGTCCACAATCTAAGAATTTCACCTCTATGCCGTCACGTATAAGGGTTAGCACTAGTTCTTTCTATTTTTTTCATACTGTAAGAAAAATGTTAAGATCTTCTTATTCATGTTATAGCTCTTAGTAGTATTGAGTTTTGTTTGAAGTGATTATCTTGTTGAATAGAGCTAGACATGAGCTATCTATGGTGTAAGAGCAAAACCAGTGGGAGAAGACATGGGACTGCAAGAAATATATTATTTTTATTATTATTTGTTTATTTAGCAGACACCTTTATCCAAGGTGACTTACAGAGACTAGGGTGTGTGAACTATGCATCAGCTGCAGAGTCACTTACAATTACGTCTCACCCGAAAGACGGAGCACAAGGAGGTTAAGTGACTTGCTCAGGGTCACACAATGAGTCAGTGGCTGAGGTGGGATTTGAACCAGGAACCTCCTGGTTACAAGCCCTTTTCTTTAACCACTGGACCACACAGCCTCCTATTTATTATTAATAATAAAAAAAAACTTTGTAATTGGAGACAGTATTGCAAGTTAAATTTGTCAGTTTAGTATCAGACTGTTCATGTGCAATGGAATGCTTCATATACATCAATAAAGGTTTTAGTGATACATTTACAAATGTATTCATTTTAAGATCCAATTAACATTTCACTTATTTAATTTTAATAGAGAATTATATCCATTACATTTAATTGAATTACCGCTAGTTGGGAAATACATTTAGCTTTGCTGCTCATGACAGTTCTGAAGTTAGACTTTAACTTTGTATCAATTTTACACAAATTCAAGGGGCAGACTGCTGTTACATTGTGTTCATTGCAATTGAGATCATCTTTAACACCCACCTGCAGACTATCTGCAGAGGGTTAGTTCATTGCAGTTGGTTTATCTTGCAGGCTATTGTTAGCCCTGTCCTCTGTATTCACTATGAGATGATATCCAGTTAGAAGGCCTTTAGGTCTTATTTACTTCTTATGGACACATTTGCAGGCTGGATCATTTGCTTTGTTGGTCTGAAGCTGGTGCTGTTTTTAACAGCAGTCTTGATCGTCAGAATGTCATTCAAAATGTCTGTGGACACTTGATTACTTACGTCTGTTTTTATAAGGCTCACCTGAGAAAAGAAAAAAAAAACTTGTTCTAATTCTGCAGTACTGTGTGGCTGTATTTATCGACCGCCAGAGACCCGTCAAGTCAGTCACTTGGTGCTGTAGGCCTATAACTTCAATTTCAAGGCTATCCAGCATATTTCTAAAAACAGTCTGTGGGAAAAGTGAGCTTGCTGTGCTTTGGCTACCTGGTTGAAGAATGCATACTAATTTCAGCACATTATTTAATTGGCATTCATCTTTTGATACTTTTCACTGCAATCATATAAGGTACAGGTATATGTCATCCGAGCTGATTGGGGAAACCAAAAAGCAATGCAAAAATATACCATACTTTATTTCTATTAGAAAATCATGGATATTTGTTATTTACGGGTATAGGGACAGTTAAAATTACCTTTTTTACCCCCCACTTTCCGTAGAAGGAAGACAGAAAGACACTATTACAGTTCTAGTCAGGCTTTATCTGGTTAGAAAAGTCATCAGTCAATCCTTCAGCCAACACCTACATAAATTCAATCAAAGAAAGTGCGAAGAACCATAGAATGTATAAACTAATACACGACATATGTACAAGTGAAAAAGACAAAGTTATTCTCCTCAAACCAGAGGGTCCCCTGTTAGATTTTGTTTCAATAAATGTTATTTTCTTGACCTTAAGCCTTAGGTGAGTTGAAAGATGTGTCACTAAATTTCTACATTCACTTTTTTGGGGTAAGATATCCCTTTTAAATGGATAAGTTTGGTTCATACTTTAGTGTTTCCAAAGATTAACAAAAAACATTTTATACAATATAAACCTCACCAGGAGGTTCTGTAAATGCTCTATTTAAATGTATTTCAGGTTCCAGGACCTAAAACTCTACAGTTTCTGATTTATACTTAAAATCCAAACATCCATTTAAATGGAGACAGGGACTGAGGAGGATAAAACAAATAAATAAACACATGTAGGACCCAAATCTTGGACGTGGCTGGTACTGACTAATATTCACAGGTAGTGCTAAAATAATAAAACATATATTAAAAATGCCAGCAATATCAATCAATCAAAAGATCAAAGGGTGACATCACAGGAATGTTTGAATTAACTGCAAGTCAGGAGGGTAGCTGACATTGGACTGCCATTCTGTCTGCTTTATTATTATTATTATTATTATTATTATTATTATTATTATTATTATTATTATTATTATTATTATTACAACGATTACTTAAATTGCCTATGAGGGGCATAGAGATTGTAAAGCTTCCTTGTCTTGCACTGCTAGAACGGGGAGCTGTCTTCAGCACCACAAGTGATAATTATTATTATTTTTGTGTGGAAGCATAAACATTTATTTAGGAAAACAGCCATAATGATAATTGCTTTTGGTATGTAACATACGGGGAGGGAGTAATACATTGACGTATGATTTATGACGATCTAAGCAGTTTTACTGCCTCGTCCTTGTATTTTTTGTCTCTGTCCGGCTATGTTCCTAATGGCGCCTAATACTCATTCACAACTGTAGCTTTACAGCACCTTTGTTGGGATTTACCAGAGAAAGACAGGCAACAGAAGAATCAATGCAAGCCCCTTTTATTAAAGCAGTAAACCATCAGCCAGCCGAGTAGTTAAAAACCACCCATGCACTCACTCACTCAACTTCCCCACCCATGAGCGCCACACAGGCTCTTAGGGTGACACAACAAATAACTGCGATGAACATGAATAGTTGAATACAGTCATAATTCAACATTTTCCCCAAAACCCTGCAGTCCCAGCGTCATTTGCGCCTATACACATGACCGCAAACAAGGGCCACCTTCAATGTAGAAACGTTTAATTGTACATATACTTAAAATAGAACTTATTTTAGAGTCAATGCATTTTTTAAATGTTAAACATTCAATGTTAATGTTTCTTACAGTTCTCACTGTTTTAAACCGTAAAACTCGAAACTGTTTTTAACACTTGAAAATTATGGTTAAATTGCACATACATTTACAGATTTTTTTACAGTGTATTTACACAACATTAATTTAGAGTGTGTCTGAAAATCAGTGTGGAGTGTGTTCCTGCTTTTGTGTTAGCATTTTCTGAAAGGAAGAGGATGGGTAGATCTTTCGTCAAGGAAGTGGGATTATGTAGCCTACCCATGCATTTATTGATTAATATGGTGTTGCAAAACTCCTAATCGTCAACTAGATAGGTAATTATTTGTCATAGAATGCACCTGAATTTAATTCTGAAAGATTGTCAGACTGGTCTGAAATTATTTGTAAGTATAATAATAATGCGTAGGCTACTTGATGTGTTTAATTGGATGATAATTGTGTCTGAGTGGCACGCTTTTACTTCGGATCTGAAACCTCGATGTGATACACGAAAACTTTTTAAATGACTCAAAGCTTTTCATTTTGAGATTTGGAAAGTAAATAACTCGGTGTTTAGTATTTTCCCCATTTTTGCTATTTATTATTTTGCAACCTTCAAAACGTTCTTGCTTGTGGTCCTTCATAAAGATATTCTTGACAATAACACACAAATATCCCTGATTTTAATACTATAACTTTAACATATTAAACGTACCAATGCAAGATAGACATGAATGTGTCGCTGAGGCACATACAAATGATCTCTACACTGTTCACATCTGAACCACCAGACTAATTATATTTATGAAAAGAGGGTTGCCTTGGTTACAGTGATTTTTGCAGTATAATATCCGCTGATGCACATCTCCCCCCTCCGTTGAGCACAAGGTTGAGAAGGAGAGAGGTTAACCCCCAGACCTGCTCCACGTCTTCAGAAACATGTCTGCTCTTTGCCTTTGCCTGGAAATCTGAGTAAGTATAAATACCGGTTTAGAACTGTCGTCAGTCATGTTGAAACTTTCTGAGAAGTCAAGTGAGCAGACGGGGACGCAAATTCTCCTTGATGCCATGTCAAATGACAAGATCCATTTGGCGCGTTTCATTTTGGATGCTCTAGACGGGAAAATCGTAAATGACAGGACAGAAAGGGCACAGACCCCTTTAATTCTGTCGGTTCTATTACCTGACCCTCATACGAGGTCTAAATTTATGAAGCTCTTACTGCAGAGAGGCGCAGGCGTGAACTGCCAGGACGAGACGGGGCGCACTGCTTTGAGTTATGCATGTGAAAGTGGACACCTGGAGGTAGTAAAAATGTTAGTTCAAAATAATGCTGACCCAGAGCTGGTAGATGCATGGGGAAATACAGCTCTGATGTATGCGGCAGTGGCAGGGCATACACCAGTAGTGCAATTTTTGGTGAGAGCGTTTAAAAGATTAGGAGTTGAGATTGACCGACCAAATCGGGTTGGGAATTCTGCTGTCCAGGTCGCCAAGCACCTTGGATACAGAGGTTGCGTCCTAGCGCTTACAAACAACGGTAGGAAAACACAAGATAATGAAATGTATAATCGGCATGTTCTCGGCACATGTCAAAATAACAGTCATGCATTGGATGAAAAGTTTGGGAGAAAGTTTGCAGACGTGTTTCAAGAAAAAACAAACTATAGCTATGCGTGCCCGACTTTAGATGTGAACGAGTCTGGGTTTTAGAACTAGGTTAGAATCTATTGATTCTATAGATGAAGAAGCAGTCAGGGAAAGCGACAGCTGTCTTCAATCGCCGGGGCTCGCTTTTTCTAATGTTCTTACGCCAAGAACTCGTCTGCGGTCTTGGAGTGTGAAGTATGTAAATAATAACCATAAACTTTTGAAGAAAACAGATAATGGCCATGGCTATCTACCACCATTAACCCACATCTCGGATCTTCACAATTCCACCCCATATTCGCCAACTAAAAACGCCTCCTGCAGTAATTCTGCTCCACCTTACATCAGTATTTCTGTGTCAGGCTATAGGACTTTTCCCAGGTCTCTTGGCATTCTTTTAACGCCGATTGCGCACAACAGCGGCAGCAAGGAAGAAACGGACAACGAAAAGCAAAACAAATCACCCCTAGACTCTGGAATAAGACGATTTAACGAAGGTTATTACCAAAAAAGATGTAGTTTGCCAACCTGTGGGCTGCGCCTGGCGCCTCCTGATCGCCCACTGTTACCTTTGCGTAAAAACAACAGTGCAGTGAAAAACGTACAAGCAAGCTTCCCAGCATCTTCAAGTACTGTAGCAGCGTCACCAGCTTCTACTACTTTTACAATCTTGGGCAACAAGCTGTTTAGACGATTCACTTTTTCAGAGTTCAAGAAGACTGGCAAAGCTCTGCAAGAGGATGACTGTAATGATTCTGCAGTCAGTAGTCCTGAGTCTAGTACGAGGGGAATGTCAAGATCAGAGACTTTTCCGATGAGCAGAAATCACCCTCAGGTTTGCAGCAAACCCAGCATCGATAGTATCAGCGCAGTGAAGTGCGAATTTGACTTTCAGTTAAAAAAGTACTCATCCTAATTCACGTGTAAGCCAAAGGTAATACCAATGTGCATTTTGATTGGGAAACTACCGTGCTGTTATAGCAAAATAAATATCTGAAGTAATTTTTTATATAATTATAATAATAATAATAATAATAATAATAATAATAATAATAATAATAATAATAATAATAATAATAATAATAAATGATTAATTTGCCAAATTGTTGTACATAATGCACCGTGACCAATGCTGTGTTTTTGTACTGTATGATGTTTAGGAAAGCCAAACTACTGTGTAATTAGCTAAAACTACGATAAATTGATAGACATATTCACAAAGCATTTTTCCCAGTGCCAAATTTGTATGTACATTTTGTTAATAACTGGTGTAAATGCTTTGTAAATAATATGGCATTGAGCATTAAACCTTTTGATCAGTGCCTTGACACGTGATAAATTTGTCCACATTAAATTGATTAAGGCAACAGCCGAAACCTTTGACTAATGGATTTTTTGTTTGTTTTTAACAGCAGTGGACTGAACAGTGTATATACATTTGAAAATACAATAACTACACAAAGAATTAAACATCGTATGTAACAGATTTAAACACATATTAATGTTTATTTGAATGGTTTCAGACATACAGAATAAATGAAATGTCCATTGTAAAGTATATCAATATTATGATGTTTTTAAAATCTGCATAAGATTTGTTTAATTCTTAAACATTATTTAATGTGTATGGTGCAGTTATTCTGCCTTTTTTAATAAAGCTATGCTTGTATTATACTGTAAATACATTATAGCCTTACTTACATTCATACAATACTCATGTAAATGACACAATATTTTGTATATGTAAATATGTCAAATGACTTTTGTAAATATTTCGTTCATTTCCTATCGAACTGTCCTTAGAATTGACTTACTACTCTCCTCGGGATAATGCAGAACATAAGTGTTTGGTTTTATTTCCATACTAATTGCCATACTTAATACACAATAAATGTTTCATATTATGTGAAATGTATATCAACTTTATTGTTTATGTATGTATTTACTATTTTGTTGATCATTAACGTTTTTTGTTTCTCAGTCCAGTAGGCTATCTATATACTGCTTGTGTAACTGATTGTTGCAAATCGTATGCCAGTTATTTACATACACAAATGATTGTGAGCGTGCCTTTTTCCATAAATAAAATTAAACATTTTGTGTTTTTCTCAGTATTTTCATCTTTGCTTGACTACATACGATTCACATGACTAAGTCTGAAAATAAGGCCGTTAATCTTTGTCACAAGGAAATCAATACAGATTTGCTGCTGAATGTCCTGAACTGATGCTAATGGAAAATGTGCCTGCTCTAAAGTGACTTGCCCCAGTTAATCTTAGGTCGATTTTCTGAGCTACCTATAGGTCTTTTCCTCTTTTGAAGTGAACACAATGTAAAGAGTATATATAACAAAAACATTGTCAGTTTTGTTAACCAGTTAAGTCATGAAGGTCATAAATTACATACTGGAAACGTGGTATGACTCACACCCAACCACTGCAAAACTGGATTCTACACCCGTTCGTTCCAACTTATACATTCAATGAAAATAAGGTTCAGCCTGTGGAAGTAGTATTCGCGAAATGTGCGACTATTCTCTATACACTCAATCATCTTTTATTGAAGAAAACCATGCATGAGCGGTGTTATAGGCTCACTGACTCACTGTGACCTTGAGCAAGTCACTTAAATGCTGAATCATATTTTTGCAGGAAGAGGGAAGGTAGTGGAGACAGGGAAAGGAGGATAACATTTAAGCAAAAAATAAATAAACAAATAAATATTACAATTATGGGAGACGTTTAATTAGCTGGTGTGAACTAGCCCCAGCAGCCAGGAGATGAGAGGCCAGAGAAAAATACATGTTAGCTGGTTTTGATCCGAAACTGGGGAGAATAGCTGTAACAGGTATTTTATTTTTAAAGACAATCATTATCATTTGGTTAATCTCCATATATAGGCTATTCCAATCCATGTCATTATTTTGTTTACATAATTGTACATTTCATTCTTGATATGTTAAGAGAAAATTACACACACACACCGTTTAAATTGTACAGTGTAACTTACTGTATCCAAATATAAGTTGCGCAATGTAATATTTAAATATATTGCATACAGGTGTGTTATTTTGTGGTACAGGCGTTAAAACTTGGTACACCGTGCACTGTGGTTGTCTGGGCATGCACAAATTATTTTAGCTCAGAAAACAAGAAACGACCATCCGAAAGGTGTACGATGTACTGAGTTTGGCCCTTAAAGTTTTTCACAATTCAGCAAATGTATGTGACTTTAATTGATGAGCAACATATTGGGTTATCAAAAATTGTAAACGTATACGATTTTGTGGGTGAACTATAGTTTGCCTTGTTTGTAGTGATTTGTGCAACAATCAATCAGAGCATTGACAGTTTACCATTTTCTGGCATTAAACGGGTAGGCGTACCGCATTCTGACGATGTACCACTTTCTGGTCCTACACCGGTACACATTGGCTGAGATCACAGTTTACAATATTTTGTTCATTATCATACTTATTTCTGACAACTTTGCTCTTGATTTTAGCAGTTTAGTAATTCAGATTTGTGTTGATACAATATCTCATCTCCGGCTTACTGTGCTCTTACAAATGTACAAATGTGCCAAATTGACAGCTTTTACGTACCATGTTTTAGTAAAACAGTATTTAAGCTTTTCTAACGTAAAAATAATTCTAGTTGTGTAAACTCGTTTTGAAATTATGTATTTTTGGCCATTACATCAAGACTATTGTTTGCATGAAAGGTTGTATTTTTTCATAATGTTTCTTTGAAAAATGCAGTCATGCTCAGCTGTAACGTGAGTTGAAACGCGCACCATGTGGAAAATGTGGTACAATTTAGAAAATATATTTAACCACAAGTTTCCAGATGGTTTGTCACTTCAGCTGCATCTACCGTTCCTCAAAATTGTTTTTAGTTAGGTTTACATTCTTGCAACCTGTCTCCAATTTCACCCGAATATTGCTGAATACTGCTAATATCCAGCGTTACTGTGCATTTGTGTTATCTTTGTTTTATTTGACTTAATACATAATCGATTACAAAATATAAGTGAAACATTTCTTTTTTGTAAATTGATATATGTATACGCTCAAGGAAAGGGACAGATGCAACTCAATTGAAAGTCAGTTCTACACTGGACATGTGAGTATTCCCTCTTTTTATACTGAAATGTATTACTGTAGTTGAATCCAAGACTCTGCTATGTATATAACAGTATCACATTACCAGACGGCAAAGCTTCGTTGGGTATTGCTAAATAACCACCTGACTAACGATTTAAAATGATGCTGACTTTACTCCTACATTTACAACCCTTGGTGCTCTGACACCCGATACGCATGCCAGCGTCAGTGACACACTGTACTTCAAATAACACAATTCACACATAAAGTAATGGGCTTCAAAGCGAGAAGCGTAAAATGTCACCACTGAAACAAATGTCACATACAATTGTTGTAAGTTATGAAAGTTTAATGTGTTATTTTTATGGCATATTTATATTGCATTGGTATACAGTTTAATGCACAAGTGCTTAAAAAAATGTTTCACCCAAAAAACTATTTTAAGTGGGAATTAAACATGATAACGATTAGGCAAATATGCCTACAGACACGCAATTAAAATGAAAACGACATAAACGTTTAACGCGTGTAATTAATCTTCACAAACAACTTTAAAAAAAAAGACTGTTATAATTAATTCCAATGTATCTGTGCAATGGAATAGCACACACCTATTATACAGTACAGTACAAAAAAAGTACCGTATATCTATCTGGTTGTAGCCTAATATTTTAAGTGACAACTTGGGGCAGGGTTATTATAGGGGCGCAGCTTTAGCTTTACACGGCTCAGTTCACACATTATAACACTACATCAGGAACGCATCTCGAAATTTAAAACCCAGCCATACAGCTGCCGCGTCCTTTCAGAGACGGGGTATCACCAACCTCAACTGCAAACACAGAGCTTGGAATATAGCTTAAAGAATAGATCTTCTGGGATCTTGATCATGGAGCAAGTTGCAATAACTCCCTTTACTACACGGCTTTCTTAAGGCAAGGTGCAGTTATCTAGCAGCATACTGTTGGTAATTTCAAACAGCTTCAGCTTCAATTTAGTTGTTTAAAAAAAAAAGCATACTGGTCTGGACCAGTTTTTGTCCATACCGCTACAGTGTAACACTGCCGCTATACCTATACTGGAATATGGACTGAACAGACAGCTACTGCAGTTGTCGGAGTCCACATCTATCAACGAATTTCGTCTTCAGATTGTGACCGTTACACAGATATTTGAGGTGTGAACTCCTCTAGACAGAATGGACCTCAACAGATTCAAGCCCATGGACAGCACTCGCGTATTGTTCTGTGTTTTTAGTAAGTATTGCATAACTTAGTACATATAGCTTGTACATACAATTTACATAGCACTTCACGTTGCTGTTGTTCTTTACAGTAGATGCCATTGATCTTCAATCATGCCTACCTGAGAGGTTTATTGTAGTGACTGTATGACGCTTTTCTAAAACATGCTTAAAACGTTTCACTTCATAAACTAGCATGCTATTTTATATGTGATTAAGGGATACGGTTGTTTTGCATAGGACACAGTAGTGATATTCTACAAGCAAGTTCATATAAATAATGGCCGCATTGGTACCAGCGATTAAACACTAGCCTATTCATTAACCTGACTTTATTTTCCACAGACATTTTGGCTCAGATTTTGGCAGAGCAAGAAGTGGAGAATCTGTCAGGTTTATCAACCAGCCCCGACAAAGATATATTTGTGGTTCGAGAGAATGGGACAACGTGTCTAATGGCAGAGTTTGCGGTCAGAATAGTTGTACCGTTTGATGTCTTAGCCCTCAATGGTATAGATGTAAGCAAACTATTTCTTACTTATGTATATGTTAATTTTATAGTTTATGAGCAATATACCACATGTTAAAAGGTTTACAAATAAGAATATTTAGAAGTATGTGAAATCTTACTGTAATATTAGCAACAAATATTAGCAAAGAAAGAAAACAATGTACACGAAGCCGTGCTTCTGTATTTTAAGTACTTTAGAAGACAGGAATACTCGGAAAAGACTACCCATAATGAGTTATTTTAAAGGTTGTTGTAGGGGATGTATGTTCTGTCATAATCGAATCTGTGTGTGTGTGTGTGTGTGTGTGTGTGTGTGTGTGTTCGTGTGCGTGTGTAAATATTTAAAATCAATTCTACATTTTAACAATTTATATTTTATTTAGCTCATCACAGAACAAGCCCAAATTACACTTCCGCGAGGGGCTGAAATACAAGGTAAATGTGGTTCTACAGAAGCAGAGCTACAGATTTCATGGATTAATGATGCTTATACATTTCGTCTCTTCTTCATCAAGGTAAGACATATATTTCCAAAAATCATGTGAATGTTTGGTTACAATAGGGACAACACTACGTTAGGCATTTCACAGGACATGATTGCTTTTTAATTGGTGAGAGATGAATTGGCGAACCTCTTACATGCTTTAATTTAATCTCCTTTTTATTAATTTAAAAGAGTAGCAGATACAAATATACAGTTGATTACTAACTGAAATGTTAACTATTTTATTTTTTATTTTTTTTACAGGAGGCACATAACGTATCTAAGGGTCAAGATGTTTTCTGGAAGATCAATAAAATCCAATTCGTTTATGACACTAACGAACCTTCGCATTTCATTAACGCCGTTAATCGTAAGTATCTGAGAAGTGCCTTGCAGGTATTTTAATGAAAAACGTAATACTGTACAAGCCTACGCAACACTTTACGATATAGATTAACGATATAGATTAAGCGACAAATATTTAAGGACTTTTGTGTTTTATAAGTCTTACTGAAGTTTAACGAGGTTACACTAGATACTCACAGTTAATGTAATTTTACAATTAAGGTAAGGATACTGGAAAAAAAGAATGAGTGGTGTCTGATGCCATTGTATTTTTAAATTAAGCCTACAACCCTCAGATTATAAAGTATTTGAGGGACATTTCCTTTGTGAAGCTATGCGTCTTTTTATATGCACTATCAGTACTAATCAAACTGTAAAGAAGGCTACGTGCGATTTGTTTTAATAACATGGATTGTTCAAACGTAGTTTTACAACTGCATTAGCAATATGCGATATATTATAAAGCCTACAGCCTTTTAATCAAAATGACCAATCACTATCTATTTGTTAAATATTGATTTGATTTTTATTTTTTAAATGTTCTTAAATGATTGTTCAATTCATTTTGTTTGCTGTATGTATTGGTTTCCTGTTTCTATGAGGTCTGCTTCCTTGTTGGTCTCCCATAAGATATTTTCGCCATGGTACTGTACCATAGTATTTTTGACAGCACCATGATACTCATGTCTTGTACCATTGTACTGATTCTATATTGTACTGTGGTGCTATACCATGGTACTGATGCTGTATTGTACTGCGGTGCTACACCATGGTATTGATGCTGTATTGTACTGTGGTGCTACACCATGGTACTGATGCTGTATTGTACTGTGGTGCTACACCATGGTACTGATGCTGTATTGTACTGTGGTGCTATACCATGGTATTGATGCTGTATTGTACTGTGGTGCTACACCATGGTACTGATGCTGTATTGTACTGCGGTGCTATACCATGGTACTGATGCTGTATTGTACTGTGGTGCTACACCATGGTACTGATGCTGTATTGTACTGTGGTGTTACACCATGGTATTGATGCTGTATTGTACTGTGGTGCTACACCATGGTACTGATGCTGTATTGTACTGTGGTGCTACACCATGGTACTGATGCAGTATTGTACTGTGGTGCTACACCATGGTACTGATGCTGTATTGTACTGTGGTGCTATACCATGGTACAGATGCTGTATTGTACTGTGGTGCTATACGATGGTACTGATGCTATATTGTACTGTGGTGCTATACCATGATACTGATGCTATATTGTACTGTAGTGCTATACCATGGTACTGATGCTGTATTGTACTGTGGTGCTATACCATGGTACTGATGCTGTATTGTACTGTGGTGCTATACCATGGTACTGATGCTGTATTGTACTGTGGTGCTATACCATGGTACTGATGCTGTGTTGTACTGTGGTGCTATACCATGGTACTGGTGGATCTTTGTACTGTGGTACTGTAACATGGTACAGATGCTGTATCGTACTGTGGTGCTATACCATGGTACTGATGCTATATTGTACTGTGGTGCTATACCATGGTACTGATGCTGTATTGTACTGTGGTGCTATACGATGGTACTGATGCTGTATTGTACTGTGGTGCTATACAATGGTACTGGTGGATCTTTGTACTGTGGTACTGTAACATGGTACTGATGCTGTATTGTACTGTGGTGCTATACCATGGTACTGGTGGATCTTTGTACTGTGGTACTGTAACATGGTACTGATGCTGTATTGTACTGTGGTGCTATACCATGGTACTGGTGGATCTTTGTACTGTGGTACTGTAACATGGTACTGATGCTGTATTGTACTGTGGTGCTATACCATGATACTGGTGGATCTTTGTACTGTGGTATTATACCATCATATTGATGTTGTTTTGTACTATGGTACAGTGTAGCCTTGTAGTTTACTGTTGTACTGATTGAGTCTTTTACTGTAGTACCTTTCCATTGCATGGTGCATAATCTGCATTATAGTAGTGGTGCAGTACTGTAAAAAGGACTGCTTATTATTATAGCAGTAACAAAATATATTTGCATGCATGTCCAGAGATAATTTATCAAACAAACAGAATGTTTCTATACTATCATATTTGGTACAATAAATTATATTTTTTATTATTTATTTCTTAGCAGGCGCCCTTATCCAGGGCGACTTACAATTGTTACAAGATATCACATTATTTTTAAATACGTTTACCCATTTTTACAGTTGGGTTTTTACTGGAGCAATCTAGGTAAAGTACCTTGCTTAAGGGTACAGCAGCAGTGTCCTCCACCTGGGATTGAACCCACAACCCTCTGGTCCAAAGCCCAAAGCCCTAACCACTACTCCACACTACTGCCTAGTATATCATACTGAATCTACAATTATCATTATACCATTATACCAATGTGAACAGTACTATATACAAAAAAACATAAATTTACCTTTACGCAAATTTACCATGGTGAATTTATCATGGTATTTTCACACTATTACCACAGTTTTTCTTTATATTTACTATGGTTTCCTTATTGTTTTAGCATACCTTAACTGCGCTTCACCACACTAGCTGTTTCAAAGAAATGTTTACTATAGTACACCATAGTTATCTCATGGTCCAGTATAGTAATGCACAGTGAAGGCATGTGAAAACCATAGAGTAATTGCTTGGGACGTAAAGATGGTGCTCACCTGTCACTGTTCATATTTCTTATGTTAATCATAATAATAATTAATTATGTTTATGAAGAGGCTTTAGTTAAATTTATGCTGCTTCGACTTCACAGATGAATCAGATTTTGCGTTTTTACAAATTTTGAGTATTTTATTTTCTTGAGAAATGCATTTGATTTTCAAGGTTTCATTCTGTTAGGTGACATTGAGGAACATATACATATGTTAGGTTTTGAAGTAATTCAAACTCCATAAATGTTGAACTGTTGCTTATACCGTAAAACTAAGAGTTTTAATAATTCACAAAGGTTCTGTATTTTCTCTGTTCAGCCTGTGTTAAAGAAGATATATCAAGTCTAAACATTTTTTTGTATTTTACTGGTTAATATCTATGGTATTCAGAGTATTCTATGGTACATGTTAAACATTGTACCATGGTACTACATGGTATCGAAACATGTACCACAGTATGTTGCATGGTAGTACCATGGTATACCATGGTTTACCATGGTTTTCTGTAAGCTTTCATATGGGCTAATGCACCCTTACAGTGGATTTCATTGCTGCATTATGGCCGATTGAACAATGCACCAAACTGTATGTCCTATAGTACAGTTATTTGCCAGTTTCTTCTTTCTCACTTGAATAACTTTATTATGACAATCACTGACAATTACACATATTGCAAAAAATACACATCATCCACCTGACCAAAAGTGTATCTGCAATATATAGCAATGTTATATTATTTTACAATTATTTTACAATTATGTAATATCATCACAAATCACAATACAGAATTGTTCCCACAGCAACTGTGAACAGTGTTCAAGCATATGCTGATGTTTAGAATGACCCCAAATTATTATCAAAATGCTACAGTATATTCTAGCTGTTATACAACTAGTTATATAAACGGTCTCTGGTGTTAAATTTGACATACTGAAATATATAAACCTGTTCTTTTGCAGACCTTACTGCGCTAGATAATTTGTGTCTTTAGTGATGTGAACAAGGGAAGATTAAATCACTCCTGGTGGAATATACCAGTGGGACTGGATCTTCTGTGATTCAGACATGTTATTATTCATAAGGGCTTTTTTTATTAGTTCTGGTCTTGCAAAATAAGTGTTTTGGAAGAACCCCAGGCAAATATTAGTGCCTTTTCTTTGTCAATGAATGTCAACAAAATGAGTTGCATATACACTATAGTTTGACATAAAACTGAATATATCCATTAGTATAAAACACTCAAGTGTATGATATTATAAATATTTGTGCCTCTAGCTAGGTCAGTTCTAGCCATACAGTACATAAGACTATATAGTTATATGATTATATTTTCATTTAAAACAGCATTTATGTATACATCTGCTGTATACATAGTTATCCATATGGGAGATCACAAGGCTTTATATTATGATAAATTGAACTTTGATCAAATTAGTGTAAGCTTGTTTTGTTTTGTGTTACTATATGACACTGAATTTAAGGCCTTGGTAACTATGCAGTTTGCTACTGGTTCATAGATTGTACATCTATTTTTCTCTCAAGCTGGAAAACACACTGCCAGTTCACACCATCTGTCGGCCCTTGTGACCCCGGGTGGCAGGTCCTACGAGTGCCAGGCTCAGCAGACACTTTCCTTGATTTCCAGTGACCACCACAAAGGTGTGACCATCTCAATGTCCGAGGTGAGGATCCAGCCCTTTGACATCAAGAGTGACTTTATGTTCAGTGAAGGTAAGCAAAATAAATAAATAAATAAATATTGTTCAAACTATACAGCACAACACAGAAGGTATTTTGTCTTCTAGTTGTATGTTGAGAGGGGTAAGGTGTTTATAGCCAACCGGCTTCCATATTTTGTTTCCCAGTGTGACAAGGCTGGCTGAGTGATGACGTCAGACCCAGGAAAGGAAACACACACAGGATGGTGAAATGATGAAGGCACTTGCTTGCGCTGGTTTATTTCAAATAAAAAGGTTGTACAAAACAGAAAACACAGAGTGAACAAACAAAACGGTGTGTTGGCCAAAGTAAATAGACAGACAAACAAAGTGGACGAACAGACAAACAAGTACCGCTCTGGTGCTTCCAGCGCCATAATAGCAATTATTATTTCTTTTTAGTTTTTACCTCCTCTCCACACCCGTTCTCCACTCACGAACACACAACCCCGAGTGAGTAAAACATGCATCTATATATACTGTTGTGCCGGGATTCAATTACTAATTAATTATTCACTTGAATCCCACCACATGAACTAATTCTGTGCAACCCTGTGCTCACATATTATAAAATACTTTAAATGCACGTGAAGTGATACAATCCCCGTGCCTAAATACAATTATACATTTTAAACACTCGTGCTCATTACTCGCATTATATTCCGTGTACCAACTACAATACACCAACATTAACACATGCAACATACAACATAAAACACAAAAATACACACGGGCAGGGCACATTGCCACACCCGGCCTGTACTATAAATAAAAGGCTAACTTTTATCAGTAACTGTATTGCTTCAGTGTAGTAGAGAGAGAGAGAGAGAGAGAGAGAGAGAGAGAGAGAGAGAGAGAGAGAGAGAGAGAGAGAGAGAGAGAGAGAGAGAGAGAGAGAGAGAGAGAGAGAGAGAGAGAGAGAGAGAGAGTAGAATTTTACTATTGTAAAAGTAAATGTATAATATAAGCTTAAAAAGCAAGATAAATTGCAAAATGACAATGCACATTTACAACGGAAATGTCACCTATAAGTTCCTCTGCTCAGTGCAAGGAAGGTATAAGAACATAAGAACATAAGAAAGTTTACAAACGAGAGGAGGCCATTCAGCCCATCTTGCTCGTTTGGTTGTTAGAAGCTTATTGATCCCAGAATCTCATCAAGCAGCTTCTTGAAGGATCCCAGGGTGTCAGCTTCAACAACATTACTGGGGAGTTGGTTCCAGACCCTCACAATTCTCTGTGTAAAAAAGTGCCTCCTATTTTCTGTTCTGAATGCCCCTTTATCTAATCTCCTTTTGTGACCCCTGGTCCTTGTTTCTTTTTTCAGGTCAAAGAAGTCCCCTGGGTCGACATTGTCTATACCTTTTAGGATTTTGAACGTTTGAATCAGATTGCAGGGTAGTCTTCTTTGTTCAAGACTGAATAGATTCAATTCTTTTAGCCTGTCTGCATACGACATGCCTTTTAAACCCGGGATAATTCTGGTTGCTCTTCTTTGCACTCTTTCTAGAGCAGCACTATCCTTTTTGTAACGAGATGACCAAAACTGAACACAATATTCTAGATGAGGTCTTACTAATGCATTGTAAAGTTTTAACATTACTTCCCTTGATTTAAATTCAACACTTCTCACAATATATCCGAGCATCTTGTTGGCCTTTTTTATAGCTTCCCCACATTGTCTAGGTGAAGACATTTCTGAGTCAACATAAACTCCTAGATCTTTTTCATAGTTCCCTTCTTCAATTTCAGTATCTCCCATATGATATTTATAATGCACATTTTTATTGCCTGCATGCAATACTTTACACTTTTCTCTATTAAATTTCATTTTCCATGTGTCTGCCCAGTTCTGAATGCTGTCTAGATCATTTTGAATGACCTTTGCTGCTGCAACAGTGTTTGCCACTCCTCCTATTTTTGTGTCGTCTGCAAATTTAACAAGTTTGCTTACTATACCAGAATCTAAATCATTAATGTAGATTAGGAATAGCAGAGGACCTAATACTGATCCCTGTGGTACACCACTGGTTACCTCGCTCAATTTTGAGGTTTCTCCTCTAATCAGTACTTTCTGTTTTCTACATGTTAGCCACTCCCTAATCCATGTGCATGCATTTCCTTGAATCCCTACTGCGTTCAATTTGAGAATTAATCTTTTATGCGGAACTTTGTCAAAAGCTTTCTGGAAATCTAAATAAACCATGTTGTATGCTTTGCAATTATCCATTTTCAATGTTGCATCCTCAAAAAAGTCAAGCAGGTTAGTTAGACAAGATCTCCCTTTCCTAAAACCATGCTGACTGTCTCCCAGGTTATTGTTACCATATAGGTAATTTTCCATTTTGGATCTTATTATAGTTTCCATAAGTTTACATATAATAGAAGTCAGGCTTATTTGTCTGTAGTTACCTGGTTCAGTTTTGTCTCCCTTTTTGTGGATCGGTATTACATTTGCTATTTTCCAGTCTGTCGGTACAACCCCTGTGTCAAGAGACTGTTGCATGATCTTGGTTAGCGGTTTGTAAATAACTTCTTTCATTTCGTTGTGTACTATTGGGAGGATCTCATCTGGCCCAGAGGATTTGTTTATTTTAAGAGCTCTTAGTCCCTTTAACACGTCTGCCTCTGTTATGCTAAAGTTATTTAAAATTGGATAGGAACAGGTCGACATGTGGGGCATGTTGTCCGTGTCCTCCTTTGTAAAAACCTGTGAAAAGTAATCATGTAATATATTTGCTAATTTTTTTTCTTCATCTATGATTTTGTCATTTGTGTCTCTTAGACATTTAACCTCCTCTTGGAATGTTCTCTTGCTGTTATAATATTGGAAAAACATTTTGGAATTGGTTTTAGCCCCCTTAGCAATATTGATTTCTTTCTCTCTCTTGGCCTTTCTAACGTCCTTTTTGTCTTGTGTTTGCAGTTCCAAGTACTCTTTCTGTGTACTTTGTTTTTGGTCCCTTTTAAACGCTCTGTAAAGTGCCTTTTTTCGCTGCATATTTTTTTAAATTAATCTATTAAACCATTTTGGCCATTTTGTTTTAGATTTAGATTTGTCTACTTTTGGGATGTGATTGTTTTGCGTATCTAGTACTACATTTTTAAAAAACACCCATCCTTTTTCTGTGGATGTTTTC
Source organism: Acipenser oxyrinchus oxyrinchus (assembly GCA_030684275.1). NCBI lineage: Eukaryota > Metazoa > Chordata > Actinopteri > Acipenseriformes > Acipenseridae > Acipenser > Acipenser oxyrinchus. The sequence continues at coordinate 46,150,120 of CM060251.1, forward strand.
TCTATTTTACTCCAATCTGCTTCTGTTAGTCTCTGTTTCATACCTTCATAGTTTGCTTTTCTAAAATTGTAAACCTCAGCTTTAGTCATTACTTTTGGGGTTTTAAAAAATACTTCAAATGAGACCATGTTGTGGTCTGAGTTTGCCAGTGGCTCTCTGACCTCTGTTTTAGTTATTCTGTTTTCATTATTTGAAAAGTCTAAATCAAGGCATGCCTACCCTCTAGTCGGTGCCTTGACAAATTGCGTTAGGAAGCAGTCATTTGTCATTTCCACCATTTCAATTTCCTCTGTCGTGCTCCCCACCGGGTTCTCCCATTTTACACGGGGGAAGTTGAAATCCCCCATTAGTATAGCTTCTCCTTTTCTACACGCATTTCGAATGTCATTGTATAACAGATTATTTTGCTCAGCGTCTGAATTTGGCGGTCTATAGCATGCTCCTATTATTATGCCCTTTGAATTTTTGTCCATTATTCTGACCCATATTGATTCTGCATTGTTTTCTTTGTCCTGATTTAACACCTGGGCTTCAAGACTATTTGTTATGTATAGTGCTACCCCGCCTCTTCTGTCCTGCCTGTCTTTCCTATACAGTGTGTACACACTAATATTATATTCGTCTCCATCACTCTCAGACAACCAAGTTTCTGTAACACCTATCACATCGTAGTTACTTGTTAGTGCAGTAGCTTCAAGTTCTAACATTTTGTTTCTGAGAAAACAAGATAAATACATTTAACAGTTGTCTTACCTGAATTGTTGCCCTTGTTTTGATGTGGTCTCCCTTCTGTTTTTTTTGTTTTCTCCCCACTTCCTTTCTAGTTTAAATGCTTCTGGACCTCCTCAAGGATCCTTTCTCCGAGTAGATTGGTTCCCTTTCTGTTTAAGTGCAGTCCGTCCCACCTATATAGATAGTCCTTGTTGTAGAATGTGCTCCAATGTTCAAGAAAGGTGAAGCCTTCCTGTGTGCACCACAATTTTAGCCATGCATTTTGATTTTGTATTTCCAGCTGTCCATATGGTCCTTTGCAAGGTGCCGGCAGTATCCCAGAAAATACCACAGTTTTGGTCTTGTCTTTTAATTTCCTTCCTAGCTCTCTGAATTTGTTTTGCAAGGATCTTGGTCTGTCTCTTCCAGTGTTGTTTGTACCGATGTGAACGACTACTACCGGGTCGTCTCCTGTTCGTTCTAGGAGCCTGTCCACATTCTCAGTGATGTGCTTGACAGAGGCTCCTGGAAGGCAGCACACTGTTGTAGTAAGGGGGTCCAAACTGTGAACTGAACTTGCTGTGTTTCTCAATATGGAGTCCCCAACAATCATGACCTCCCTTCTTTTTGCTGCCTGGCCAGCACTGTTTATAGGGTCCCGGATGTTGTTCCTTTCATTCTCTTGATATTGGTTTTGGTCATCTAAATGTTGAAGTGGCTCAAATTTGTTGGATGTCTGGATTTCTGGTGGTTGTGTTTGACGAAGTTTATTTTTTTCCCTGCTTCTGCCTATCTGAACCCAGCTGTTTCAACTCTCTTCCATCTCCCTGGTGGCTTTCAGTCTGCTAGGGTTGCAGACTTCCATGAATTGTGGGTGTGTCAGCTCCTCAAGCTCCTGTTGCTGTCTCATTTCCTCCAGCTGCATTTCTAGTAGACTTACTCGTTGAAGCAAGTCCTGGATTGTGCGGCACTTTTACACAAACTTGGTTGGGCTCTGTTGGGTTTTCTCGGATTTCCCACATCATGCAGTTGTCACAGATTACTGGCTTGAAGACCATGTTGTATTTTTTTTTTTGGAAGTTTGGTTTAGCTTCTGCAGCTGTCAACCTGCTTTCAAACTGCTTCTAACTGCGCTGTACTTGTCCACTCGTACTTCTCCCACGCTGTCGCCTCACTCGCTGTCGCTCTGAACACTGGCTGCCTTTTGTTTGTTTGTGCTTGTGCTGCGGGCTCCGCCCCTCCCCCGTGTCTCAGAACGCCGCGGAATTTGAATCAACTGCTCCGAGTTTCCGCTTGTTATCAGAAAAATACACACTGTAAGACTTTATGCTGCAATGTTTTCTGATTAAAGACCAGATTTAATTTAAAGATGTAATTCCTCCTTTCTGCTTCTAACTGTGATGCACTTGTCCACTCGTACTTCTCCCACGCTGTCGACTCACTCCCACGCAGCTCTGTTACGTATGCAGATTGTTAAATTGTGCATGACTTTACTATAGATTGGACATTCACATTGTACTTTAAGTTAATTAATTACCATGTGTCCAAAATAAACGTTTAGTAAAGAAAAGTCGGTAACACTTTAGTTTAGGGACCAATATAAGTGATTATAAACAATCTATAAACATGTTAGTAATGATGCTATTAACAATTATATAATTATATAAATAATAAGAGTATTATTACACACTTTTTGTCATTGCTTTTTGCACTCTTGTTTATAATCGCTTATAATGGATATGGTCTGTTTGTCTTTCTATGCCTGTGTGCCTGCCTGTCTGTCTGTCTCACCAACTGTATGGGGTTGCTTTGTTTTTGCAATACACTTATTATACATTTTTGCCATTGTTTTGATTTTGCTATTGTTTATAATCACTTATAATGGATACCTAAAGTGTTACCGAAAAGTCTTCATCATATGTACTGACATGCATTCAGTGTCTTTATTAAATGTATTAAAATGTATTTTGCACAAGTATAGTGGATCTTTTGTTAAAATAGATTAGTTTTAACTTGAGAACTGACTTTTCTTCACCCAATTCAACTCAATTGAGAGGGTTTCCATACTTATGGTCACCACTGTGGTTTACAGTCCTTTATATCTTTATTTGCCTTGTCTGTCTAAATTAGCAAAGGCATTACAATTACTATCAGATGACTGTACTAAACAATAAATACTTTTTACAAAGCGCTTTACTTTTGCTGATGTCTTTAAAACAAATCTGCCTTTTATAACTTGAAATGTATCATAGTTATAGTCTGATGTTTTCTGTCACAATTATTTGAATAATATGTATATTTATTTATTGTTTCAATCTCCTCAGCCTATAAATGTATAACTGACCAGAGGGAACAGCTAGAAGAAATGTTGCCACTAATTTTGGGCATCATCCTGGCACTCATCATTGTAATTACTCTTGCTGTGTATCACATCCACCAGAAGATGACTGCAAACCAAGTACAGCTTCCTAGAGACAGAAGTCAATATAAGAACATGTGATGACTTTTGCCACCTCACATCTGTTACAGTTGCTGAATGATGAGTTTTATGTTCATAAATACATTATATTTATTAAAGTTGTGTTTTACATGTTTTTCATGAGGAAGTTGCTGTGAGATTTTCTTTTTCATATGGTTGAAAAACATTAGTAAATATTAATAGGTCATACATACTGGCTAGCTATTATTTAATGCATACTTGATTAATATGTAGTAACAAACTGTAAAATAATCCATTATAAATGCATGAAGCACATTTTTAATGCTGTATTTTAAAAGGGAGGTACAGAAAGTACAGGAGTAGAGTTTTACTGAATGATTGTGTCCTTTCTTGATTGTATGTTTCCTATGACTATGACTTACTGTACATCATCAATCAACACATTTGAATGTATAAAATGTAAGATGTGTAAATAAGACTATTAAAGCTATCAAACTGTAACAGGAATAATTGATTAACAGTACACAGCATGCTTATGGCTGGGGTAGTGCAACATGTGTCTTCATAGCATTACATGTTTCATCATTTATTGCATTACAAAATAGAGTATTCATGTCATGATTTGCATTATGTGCAACATACAATTTAATTAGATGGCATTGAAATTAAATATGTAAAGTTATATTTAAGGAAATAAATTATGTAACCATAATATTATGTGTACCGTATATTTTATGTTAATTAAACACTTGTCCCTGTCTTTTCTGTGATATGGCTTTGTGCGAGTAATCATTTATTAATATCAAATCTGAAAATGAATTCAGCACTTTGCTTAAGGGTTCCCTTATATTTTATGTGGAATTGTTTGCAATTTTATGTAAGTTTTTAACTTCAGTTCCAGAGGCCACTCACATTACATCACCTTTAAGTAAATTGTAAAAAAATATCAATTGACCTGTTAATTAACCCCTCTTTTCATTCAATTGATTCACACCCCTCACTTGCACCCACCTCCCCTAATTATCATCTTTTTTTTCCACATTTTATTGTGTTACAACATGGAATCAAAATGGATTTAATTAGGAGTTTTTGCCAATGATCAACACAAAAAAGTCTATAATGTCAAAGTGAAAAATAAAATCTACAAATTGTTCTAAATTAATTACAAATACAAAACAGAAAATAATCAAGGATTCTATCACCTTGTTAAAATGGCCAGGCAATGGACCTTCAAGCCAAGTGGATTTGAGATCAAATGTATCATCTTGTACACTACTCCATAACCATCAAATAAATACAATTCATTACTAATTCATTGAATGTAATGTGTAACATAACAAATATACCAGGGTCATATTTTATTGTATTTAGTGAAATAGCAGTGCATGCTATTTTGGGATTTGTACAGCCTTTATTTGTATTTATTTTGTTTTTTTTATTTGTGTAGGATGGTTTCATTAACAATAATTCAGTTGAAAGACGAGGAGGAGAGATGTGAGGCAAAGCCTTTGAAGAATGAGGGAGTGGGCTGTGGGAAAAGTATAAATTAGTTTGAAAGAGACTTGAAAAGAGTGGAAATGTGGAAGGCTATGTACATTATGTAGTTCAGGAGTCATTCAAAACAGGATAAAATAATGTTTTATTTTGAGTAATTTGTGTTTGAGGTACAAGATTGCTTACATGAAAACTGAAAATGAAAATATATATATATATATATATATATATATATATATATATATATATATATATATATATATATATATATATATATATGGGGACTCATTAGTACATGTACAGATCTCTCTCTCCCATGATCCCAAGAATGTATCTCGTGATCGAATGTATCTTGTGATCTCAGCATAACGGTTTAAAATGTCAATATCCTGATTTATTTTCTGTCCTTAATGAGCCACCATAAATCTCTACCTCTTGGAGCCTGGGAACCTGACTACTCTTTCAATGTCAAATCAGTGCCCCCCCCACACCCCCTTCATTCCCCTTATTGAAAAAAAAAATGTGTCAACATGCAACCAGCTGTACAGTACGTTAAACTGCTGCAAGCTTCTGTGGACCATGAAAGTCAACTTAGCCCAAGGTTGTTAGAGCTGGGTTTTAGCATCATTATTTAACAGCCTTTGTTACTAGCTGCAATATTATATTAGGTTGATAGTATGATGTCAAAAAAGCAACTTGGCACAGCAAGGGTTACTTGGAAGGGCTTCATATGCCTGCAGTACAAGGCAGCCAGAAAAGGCTGTTCCTACCAATGGTCGGTTTTGTATCAGGAAAACTCATAAAGGAAGCTGGAACAATGTCACTACCACAAAGTAGTAGTGGTATATATATATATATATATATATATATATATATATATATATATATATATATATATATATATATATATATATATATATATATATACAGTACTGTGCAAAAGTTTTAGGCAGGTGTGAAAAATGCTGTAAAGTAAGAATGCTTTCAAAAATAGACATGTCAATAGATTATATTTATCAATTAACTAAATGCAAAGTGAGTGAACAGAAGAAAAATCTAAATCAAATCCATATTTGATGTGACCACCCTTGCCTTCAAAACACCATCAATTCTTCTAGGTACACTTGCACAAAGTCAGGATTTTGTAGGCATATAGTCAGGTGTATGATTAAACAATTATACCAAACAGGTGCTAATGATCATCAATTCAATATGTAGGTTGAAACACAATCATTAACTGAAACAGAAACAGCTGTGTAGGAGGAATAAAACTGGGTGAGGAACAGCCAAACTCAGCTAACAAGGTGAGGTTGCTGAAGACAGTTTACTGTCAAAAGTCATACACCATGGCAAGACTGAGCACAGCAACAAGACACAAGGTAGTTATACTGCATCAGCAAGGTCTCTCCCAGGCAGAAATTTCAAGGCAGACAGGGGTTTCCAGATGTGCTGTCCAAGCTCTTTTGAAGAAGCACAAAGAAACGGGCAACGTTGAGGACGGTAGACGCAGTGGTCGGCCAAGGAAACTTACTGCAGCTGATGAAAGACACATCATGCTTACTTCCCTTCGCAATCGGAAGATGTCCAGCAGTGCCATCAGCTCAGAACTGGCAGAGAACAGTGGGACCCTGGTACACCCATCTACTGTCCGAAGAAGTCTGGTCAGAAGTGGCCTTCATGGAAGACTTGCGGCCAAAAAGCCATACCTCCGACGTGGAAACAAGGCCAAGCGACTCAACTATGCACGAAAACACAGGAACTGGGGTGCAAAAAATGGCAGCAGGTGCTCTGGACTGATGAGTCAAAATTTGAAATATTTGGCTGTAGCAGAAGGCAGTTTGTTCGCCAAAGAGCTGAGAGCGGTACACAAATGAGTGTCTGCAGGCAACAGTGAAGCATGGTGGAGGTTCCTTGCAAGTTTGGGGCTGCATTTCTGCAAATGGAGTTGGGGATTTGGTCAGAATTAATGGTCTCCTCAATGCTGAGAAGTACAGGCAGATACTTATCCATCATGCAATACCATCAGGGAGGCATCTGATTGGCCCTAAATTTATTCTGCAGCATGACAACGACCCCAAACATACAGCAAAGTCATTAAGAACTATCTTCAGCGTAAAGAAGAACAAGGAGTCCTGGAAGTGATGGTATGGCCCCCACAGAGCCCTGATCTCAACATCATCGAGTCTGTCTGGGATTACATGAAGAGAGAGAAGCAACTGAGGCTGCCTAAATCCACAGAAGAACTGTGGTTAGTTCTCCAAGATGTTTGGGCCAACCTACCTGCCGAGTTCCTTCAAAAACTGTGTGCAAGTGTACCTAGAAGAATTGATGCTTGATGCTGTTTTGAAGGCAAACGGTGGTCACACCAAATATGGATTTGATTTAGATTTTTCTTCTGTTCACTCACTTTGCATTTAGTTAATTGATAAATATAATCTATTAACATGTCTATTTTTGAAAGCATTCTTACTTTATAGCATTTTTTCACACCTGCCTAAAACTTTTGCACAGTACTGTATATATATATATACTGTATATATATATATATATATATATATATATATGAACTCAAATAATATCTACAGCGCACAGTTGAGTGTGTCAATAAAACGTTTTGTGATGGTATAAAACATTTATTTCAACAAAACTAATAACAAACAACATACCTTAAGACTGAATTGTAATTATGGTGTCACTATCCTTATAGCAGTTTTTAAAAAGGACCAAATAATGAAAACTATTATCACTGATTGCATGTATTTAATGTTAACACAGCACTGCATTAAATAGCCAGCACTGTCAGTTATCTTCATCTTATTTTGTCTTTTCAATATAATGATATCTGCGCCATAATTAAACATGAATCTTAGGGTTTGACACACTGGGTGAATTGCAATGAACTAAAAGCTACGTACTGACAGCAGAGGACAGTTTGAAATGCAAGGAATTGAGCTCTTCCACACAGACTGCAGTTTTGGTTTTAAGATGTTCTCAGTTGCAACAAGCACAATATATCAGTCTTCTGTCATTAGAGGATTGTAAAACAAGGTATTAAGTTAGTCCAGTGATTCCTTCACTAAGAGCTATGCTAACTTATTACTCATATGATAAGAATCATTTGATGTGTATTTTCAACGTATTAAACAAAACAGTTATTTTTTAAAATTAATAAAGCACTGAGTTACAACAATTCTGAATGTGTATAAATAAAAAAACCATACATTGACATTTATTTAGATAACATCCATTGTAATTGCTAATACTTTAAAAAAAATGTAAAATGATTAAAAGGTTACACTTCATTCAATTATTTTCATTGACTAGTACAAATAAATATAGTTTATATGTACTAGTCAATGAAAATAGTGTTTGGACGATAAATAGGATCGTTTCTCAAATTTCTGCTAACTATTCTATTCAATTCCAGGTACTGTATATAGTGTTATACAAATGTAATTTACACCTATATCACACTCTCTTCATTGCTGAAAGGGTAACTTAACAACTTCTTAAATGATTTATTTGAAAATGTACAGTAAAATATGTCTGTTAATTTTCACATGAAGTGTACTTTTTTAATTATACAGATATAGAATGAAGAAAAATGTAAGAAAATAATAGCTTTAAAATTACAGTTGAAATATGCAGTACAAGAATGCAGCATATAGGAGCCTAAAAAATATATTCTAAATATGATATAAGTCAATCAATACAGTTGTGTACCACCATTAGTATCTTTACAAAACACCTGGCAGGAAAGGGTTAATATTTATTGTATGATACCCAGGATTGAACTTGGCCTAGAGAATCTCAGTATTCCCTCTGTACCCAGTATGAAGTCAATATCTCAGTGTTAGGTCTCTATCAAATCAATCATATGGTCACATGATCTTTTTATATGGCTATTTTAGGTCACAGGTCAAAGTGAAGGGTGCCCATGGATTTTGCCTGCAGAGGTTCCCGAACACTGGAAATATGTTTTTTGACATATTAGCAGTAGTAGGTGGATGACAAACTAATACCAACTCTAATACAGGAATGCTTAATTACCTACGATTTTGTGTACTGAAGAACAAGCCCTTCAGAAGGCTGTGGGATCACATCCTGCAGCTCGTAAATGGTAAATGTAGGGCCCCATCCAGCTTGGGCCCTACAGTATCTTCAAAAAGTGATATACAGTACACATTACAAACAGTCACCACGTTGAAGCTAAAAGGCATTTCACGATAAAAACTGACCGAGTCCTTACAAGAAAATCTTTTCATTTAGAGAGGAAAACCTACTAATTATACAGAACTTTACAAATATAACATGTTATGTATTAATAACCAATATTATTATTTGTGTTTAAATATTTATAGTATACATTAATGAAAATGTCATTCAAAATAAATCATTTTGATTTGCTATTTGTGATTTTGGAGCCTGGACAAATGTAGTTATGTCTCTATAAACTTTGTTTTAGTCACTTTTTGTTTGAATGTTTCAGATTGAAACAATATTTTATGCTTTCATGTTTTGGCTATATCAAGGTCTTTATTAAACCTCGACAGTAGTTGCCTGCCATAGACATATGTGACCAAGGTAGATCAGCAAAAACTGTCTTTTAAAATTAAGAACAGGCTACATCTAGTGAACAGTTACTATAAGAATTATATTTCTTATTTTATATTACAGTATACAGCTGTGTACTAGATGCTGTTGACTCTTATTTCTACAGACACTTAGGCTGATCGAGTCAAAGTAATATGTCTGTATGTCAGGCAACTAAAACAGATGAGCAACTCCTAAACTAAGGTAAAAACACATTTAAACTGAAAATATAAAAATATGAAAAAATAAATAAATAAATTGAGTAACTACACTAAGAACCTCAAATACATCATACAAAGGCAGGAGGCTGTAAACAAATTGAAATGTCATTTGAAACTCTACCGAAAATACCAGTGGGCACAGTAAATATAAAGCAATATTTGTTTTCCCCTACCAACTTTAAGTCACTGGGCCAAATTATGTCATGTAAGCACACCACCAACCCTTATTCAGTGTCCTGTCACTTTAATCTGTATATAACACTGACAGACCAAATCCAGATTTACTTATAACAAAAACGCAAGAGTTCACTCAACAAGCAACGGCACATTTATTTAGTAGTCATTCAAGTTTTAACATTCATCAAGGTTTAGGCAGCAGCACACTTGTTAATGCGTTCATATTTACACAATAAAATTATAACTCAAACAAACAAACAAGAAAGTAATTAACATTATACCTGATTTATCAAGTACATTGACACAGCTCCAGGAGCACAACAATGAATTAAATAGAGATTATACACTCGGCAGGGAAGTCAAAGCATGTTAAAAATCTTCAGGGTTTGGTATTTTCAAATCATTCCTTTTTTTCATAGTGCTTTTTATTTGTGATACAGTAACTGAACTATTTTCTATTGACAGTGATTGGATAATACCTCAAATAAAACTGCGTGTCACTTTTGTAACTACTGCCTACAGTTAAACAGATAAGACCATATCAGATTGTTATTTACTTTTTATACTACAGTATATACAAAAAAAAAGTCTTGCACATATTTTATAGCTCCAGTTTGAATTCTTAAAAGCACTATCATTACACTTTACCTTTGATATTGATATAAAGACGAAAGAGGTGATTGAATTAGTAAATATTGCTTGCTTATGTAAAGTAACCAACACAATTGCTTGTTTAAATCTTAAAACTAAAAAGGCAAACCTACTGAAAAATAAATCTTCAGTTATTCAAAAAATAAATCATACTATAAATAGTATACAAAAATCTGGCATTACCCTCTTTTTTTAATTGACAAATTTTCCTCAGTGTACAAATAATTTTGTTTGCATCTTCAGAAATACAGTCTAGTTATCGATACACACTTTCTCACACTGTAGTTTAGGGTTAGTTTTATTTCCTGTATAGGCTTTCTTATATTTTTAAAAAGGGATTACAAATAGTAGGAAAGATCTTTGCTGAAATTCTAGTTAAATTATATTTAATACTGTTCATATCACACTGGTTACATCACAACAAAATACTGCAAATTATCAAAAACTGTACATAAAATTACAGTTGATCTAAAATACATCATACTGCTAGTGTTAGAAGAGAAAAGTGCTTTTTTTTTTTTTTAAAACCAAGCCAGTCCTTCTAGATGTACAAAACCTCCATACAATTCCCATTAAGTAAGACTCTGAGGATGAGACTCGAATGTGCTGTAATTTATTATTGTGACAGGGGCAGTGGAGCTTCATGGAATTCAGCTCCTGCGCTGTCTGGAAGGCAGATTACTTGACTTCCAAAAGAAGCGGACCTCCAAAAGTGCTATAAGTCAACAGCTAAGACACTCAGTGCTAGAAGTCAACCCTTAACATCTCTGGATATAGAAATACGATAACATACGGCTACCTCAATGGATCCCGTTTTTATCAATTCCAAAAGAGGGCACAGTGCCTCTTCTTAATCTTACTGTAGTTAGATTATGTGCTTTTTGCATAAAAGCAAAACTGGTGAACATGTATCTCTCTGAATGTAGCCAATGTGTTTAAGCAGCTAAGCTTTTGCTGTTTTTAAGGGTTTCACTCTATTAAGTCACTTTTCACAGCTGAAAATTCTGCTCCTTGTCAGCGGTGCCTGTACTGCCTCATCAGGGGTACGATGCAGGAAGAAGGTCCAGACAGTTTCAGGAATGGATGCCGCAGTAGTTCCTGTGCAGTAGCTCGCTGCGAAGGCTCCCTCACCAACATCAAGTCTAAAAACCCTCTCAGGACAGATGAAACCTGATGACAAAAATATTGTAAAAATAGGTTATTATAGCATTTTTAAAGAAGCATTTAATAATAATTTCAATAATGTTCTGTTTTTTCTTTTCTTTTTTGCCAAACTTCTTTTCTAAAACTAAAAAAATAGTAACTACCAACAGTAATTATCAATTGACAATACATTCTCAGTTTTGTAAAGAGTGGCCATTAGCACTGTAGTTTAGTACAGCGAATTGTCCGACTTAATACAATCCTTCTGTATATGCTTCATTAGACAAATTTTAATAATGTAAAGACTGCCAGTATAAATATATGATACCAGTGGTAATATCTTAACAAGTATCATAGATACAATGGATATTTATATCTACTATTCACATATATGTAGACAACTATGAGAAACACACATCTTTTATCAGACATGTACTGACTTTTAAAAAACAACTTGTGCCTTAACATCTTTAATTTGTTACTTTAGGTGGAAGTAGTAAAAGGCATTATAGTATGTATGTATGTATTCATGTGTGTGTGTGTGTGTGTGTGTGTGTGTGTGTGTGTGTGTATGTATGTATGTACAGTACTGTGCAAAAGTTTTAGGCAGATGTGAAAAAATGCTGTAAAGTAAGAATGCTTTCAAAAATAGACATGTTAATAGATTATATTTATCAATTAACTAAATGCAAAGTGAGTGAACAGAAGAAAAATCTAAATCAAATCCATATTTGGTGTGACAACCCTTTGCCTTCAAAACAGCATCAATTCTTCTAGGTACACTTGCACAAAGTCAGGGATTTTGTAGGCATATAGTCAGGTGTATGATTAAACAATTATACCAAACAGGTGCTAATGATCATCAATTCAATATGTAGGTTGAAACACAATCATCAACTGAAACAGAAACAGCTGTGTAGGAGGAATAAAACTGGGTGAGGAACAGCCAAACTCAGCTAACAAGGTGAGGTTGCTGAAGACAGTTTATTGTCAAAAGTCATACACCATGGCAAGACTGAGCACAGCAACAAGACACAAGGTAGTTATACTGCATCAGCAAGGTCTCTCCCAGGCAGAAATTTCAAGGCAGACAGGGGTTTCCAGATGTGCTGTCCAAGCTCTTTGAAGAAGCACAAAGAAACGGGCAACGTTAAGGACCGTGAAGACGCGGTGGTCGGCCAAGGAAACTTACTGCAGCAGATGAAAGACACATCATGCTTACTTCCCTCACAATCGGAAGATGTCCAGCAGTGCCATCAGCTCAGAACTGGCAGCAAACAGTGGGACCCTGGTACACCCATCTACTGTCCGGAGAAGTCTGGTCAGAAGTGGCCTTCATGGAAGACTTGCGGCCAAAAAGCCATACCTCCGGCGTGGAAACAAGGCCAATCGACTCAACTATGCACGAAAACACAGGAACTGGGGTGCAGAAAAATGGCAGCAGGTGCTCTGGACTGATGAGTCAAAATTTGAAATATTTGGCTGTAGCAGAAGGCAGTTTGTTCGCCGAAGGGCTGGAGAGCGTACAGAATGAGTGTCTGCAGGCAACAGTGAAGCATGGTGGAGGTTCCTTGCAAGTTTGGGGCTGCATTTCTACAAATGGAGTTGGGGATTTGGTCAGAATTAATGGTCTCCTCAATGCTGAGAAGTACAGGCAGATACTTATCCATCATGCAATACCATCAGGGAGGCATCAGATTGGCCCCAAATTTATTCTGCAGCATGACAACGACCCCAAACATACAGCGAAAGTCATTAAGAACTATCTTCAGCGTAAAGAAGAACAAGGAGTCCTGGAAGTGATGGTATGGCCCCCACAGAGCCCTGATCTCAACATCATCGAGTCTGTCTGGGATTACATGAAGAGAGAGAAGCAACTGAGGCTGCCTAAATCCACAGAAGAACTGTGGTTAGTTCTCCAAGATGTTTGGGCCAACCTACCTGCCGAGTTCCTTCAAAACTGTGTGCAAGTGTACCTAGAAGAATTGATGCTTGATGCTGTTTTGAAGGCAAAGGGTGGTCACACCAAATATGGATTTGATTTAGATTTTTCTTCTGTTCACTCACTTTGCATTTAGTTAATTGATAAATATAATCTATTAACATGTCTATTTTTGAAAGCATTCTTACTTTACAGCATTTTTTCACACCTGCCTAAAACTTTTGCACAGTACTGTATGTATGTATGTATGTTCAGTAATAGGAGGCTGTGTGGTCCTGTGGTTAAAGAAAGTGGTTACAAGATATCACGTTATTTTTACATACAATTACATTATTTTTTCATACAATTACCCATTTATATAGTGGGGTTTTTACTGGAGCAATCTAGGTAAAGTACCTTGCTCAAGGGTACAACAGCAGTGTCCCCTACCTGGGACTGAACCCACAACTCTCTGGTCAAGAGTCCAGAGCCATAACCAATACTCCACACTGCTGCCCTTAACAAATTTTGGTGTAGAAACATTACCTTTTTTGTTCTTAGTATTTTTTTTTTTTCCTTTATTTGTAGTAGCGTCAGTATTTTTTATTACCTTTCTTATAAAACATAGGAGGCTGTGAGGTCCAGTGGTTAAAGAAATGGGCTTGTAACCAGGAGGTCCCCAGTTCAAATCCCACCTCAGCCACTGACTCATTGTGTGGCCCTGAGCAAGTCGCTTAACCTCCTTGTGCTCCGTCTTTTGGATGTCACGTAGTTGTATGTAACTCTGCAGCTGATGCATAGTTCACACACCCTAGTCTCTCTAAGTCGCCTTGGATAAAGGTGTCTGCTAAATAAACAAATAATAATACAAGACCATTGTACAAGAGAACTGTACCTTATGGGTGTCCTTTAACCTTGGAGGCAAGTTGTCTCGTATCCTCCTCATTGCCTGAAGTGGGGGTTCATTAAAATAAGGAGGCTCTCCGTCCACCATTTCTATTACCATGATGCCAAGGGACCAAATATCTACCTACAAAACAATGAAAAACAAAAACATATTCAATACAATACTAAAAATACAGTTACATTGACACTGAAATGTATGTAAATAGAATGCTGCTGAAAGAAAGTTACTTTCATGTTTAAAAGAGAGTCAAATTAAGCAGCTGGTGTATCTTTAACACAAGATATGGTCGCACTCTTAATAAAGGGGGCATTTGTTGTTCATTAACTGTTAAAAGCTAACTACAAACATTAAGGAAGTTGCTCATTTTTTAAGTTAGTATATACAGTAGTCCCTGGCTAAACCGGACATGTCTAGCGAAATAACGAGGTGTCCGGTTAAAAAAAAGAAAAATTTGCACCCTCACACATTTATAGTGCTCATTTTATTTAAAATTAATAAATCATTGCACTGAAACAACATTACTGTGCTCTCTGTACACATTGCAGCATGTAAAAATATAAATCTGTACAGTAGTCCTATACACTATACAGTATGGTAGTAAAATCAAATTAATACCCAGAGCACTTCCTTTTTACTTTAGTCTACAGGTTACCAGTAACACAAAATAAATCATGCTCCTGCATGTTTAAACTGTAGAGTATGGGTTTATATGCTCTCTTTTAATCATGTTATTAATTTTAGTGATTAGGCTACTTGTATCTGTTCTGTATATTTTTGTACAACCTTTGGTGTCAGTATAACAGTATAACTTTTTTTCAGTGTGTCTCTTTGGATCAAGCAATTCCAAGTGACCAAGCATCACACTAAATTGGTTATTACTGGGGGACATACAATGTGTCCGGCATATCCAAATGTACAGCATAGGTGTCTGTATTAGCAAGGGACTACTAGAATAACAAAAGCAGGCATCTTCGTACCTAGCGAGTCTGACTACAGCCTGGACAAGGAGATAGTACTGGTACCACACGGCAAAGTGCAACCAGTGGGATAGGATTAGTGGGTAGCAGATGTTTTATATAATGCCCTACAGCCTGTGCAATTTATTGAATATATGGGATATAACCCCTTTATAAGAACATAAGAACATAAGAAAGTTTACAAACGAGAGGAGGCCATTCAGCCCATCTTACTCGTTTGGTTGTTAGTAGCTTATTGATCCCAGAATCTCATCAAGCAGCTTCTTGAAGGATACCAGGGTGTCAGCTTCAACAACATTACTGGGGAGTTGGTTCCAGATTCCCACAATTCTCTGTGTAAAAAAGTGCCTCCTATTTTCTGTTCTGAATGCCCCTTTATCTAATCTCCATTTGTGACCCCTGGTCCTTGTTTCAGGTCGAAAAAGTCCCTTGGGTTGACATTGTCAATACCTTTTAGAATTTTATACTGTATCTGCCTTTTATACTGTATCTGCACCTTTGAAAATCTTTAAATGTTGTAAACATACCTCAGTTCCATATGGTAATCTAGAAATCACCTCTGGTGCCATCCAGTAAGGAGTGCCAACTAGTGACTTCCTCTTAGGAACCTCCTTGGAAACTTGAGCACAGAAGCCGAAGTCTGAGAGTTTTATCTGTAAGAAAAAAGCAACAGATCAATTTGAAAGATACATTTCTCTCCAGCAAGAACACAGACTACAAGATATTATGTAATAATGAAGGGTTTCCCAATCCTGGTTCTGGGGGACCCCTGTGTCTGCAGGTTTTTATTCCAACTGAGCTCTCAATTACTTAATTGAACCCTTAATTGACCTATTCATCGCTTAATTTGACCTTTTTAATTGTTTTCAGCTTTTAAACAGTTGGAGATTTCAAGTTACAGTGCCTTGCATAAGTATTCTCCCCCCTTGGACTTTTCCACATTTTGTAGTGTTACAACCTGGAATTAAAATGGATTTAATTGGGATTGTTACAATTTGATTTACACAACATACTTAACACTTTGAAGGTGCAAAATATTTTTTTATTGTGATGCAAAAGTTAATTAAACAAAAAAAGACATTTGTTGGTTGCATAAGTATTCACCCCCCTGAGTCAATACTTGGTAGAAGCACCTTTGGCAGCAATTACAGCTGTGAGACTTTTTGGGTAAGTCTCTCCCAGCTTTGCACATCTGGATCCTGCAATGTTTGCCCATTCTTCTTGGCAAAATTGCTCAAGCTCTGTCAAGTTGGATGGGGACCGTTGGTGAACAGCAATTTTCAAGTCTTGCCACAGATTCTCAATCGGATTGAGGTCTGGGCTTTGACTGGGCCATTCTAAGACATTCAGGTTCTTGTTTTTAAACCACTCCAGTGTAGCTTTGGCTGTGTGTTTAGGGTCATTGTCCTGCTGGAAGGTGAACCTCCGCCCCATTCCCAGGTCTCTTGCAGACTGAAACAGGTTTTCCTCTAGAATTTCCCTGTATTTGGCTCCATCCATCTTGCCCTCAATCCTGACCAGTTTCCCAGTCCCTGTCGATGAAAAGCATCCCCATAACATGATGCTGCCACCACCATGCTTCACCATGGTGATGGTGTTCTCAGGGTGATGAGCAGTGTTGGCTTTGCGCCACACATAGTGTTTTGTGCTAAGACCAAAAAGTTCAGTTTTGGTCTCATTAGACCAGAGAACCTTTTTCCACACGTTTGCTGTGTCTCCCACATGCCTTTTGGCAAAATCCAAATGGGATTTGATATGGGGTTTTTTCAGCAATGGCTTTCTTCTCGCCACTCTTCCATAAAGCCAGCTTTGTGGAGCGTTCGGGTTACAGTTGTCCCATGGACGGTTTCTCCCATCTCAGCTGTGGATCTCTCCAGCTCCTTCAGAGTTACCATTGGCCTCTTGGTTGCTTCTCTGACTAATGCCCTCCTTACCTGGTCACTGAGTTTTGGTGGACAGCCTTCTCTAGGCAGAGTCGCGGTTGTGCCATATTCTTTCCATTTTTTAATAATGGATTTAACGGTGCTCCAGGGAATGTTCAAAGTTTGTGATATTTTTTTATAACCCAACCATGATTGGTGCTTCTCCAGAACTTTATCTCAGACTTGTTTTGATAGCTCCTTGGTCTTCATGATGCTGTTTGTTTAGATATGCTCTCTAACAAACTCTGGGGCCTTCCAGGAACAGGTGTATTTAATCTGAGATCATGTGACACTTTAATTGCACACAGGTGGACTCCATTCAACTAATTATGTGACTTCTGAAGGCAATTGGTTGCACCAGAGTTTATTTAGGGGTGTCACAGCAAAGGGGGTGAATACTTATGCAATCAAGACTTTTCAGTTTTTTATTTGTAAATAATTTTGAAAAATATGTAGGTTTTTTTCCCCACTTCGACATTATGGACTATTTTGTGTAGATTAGTGACAACTAATTAAATCCATTTTAATTCCAGGTTGTAACACTACAAAATGTGCAAAGGTCCAAGGGGGGTGAATACTTATGCAAGGCACTGTAACTGTACAATTTTATAAGTAACTTGAAATCTGCAACTTTTTAGGATCTGAGAACAATTAAAAAGGTCTAATTAAGCACATTTTTTGTTCAATTAAGGGTTTGATTAAGTAATTGAGAACTCAGTTGGAATGAAAACCAGCAGACACAGGGGTCCCCCAAGAACAGGACTGGGAAAACCTGTAATAATGTACACCCAACTGTACATAATAAGGCTATAATACATTGTGACAGACAAATTGTAGAACTAGCCGTGTTTATTTTTAACAATTAATGAAGTGTTTAGAATAACATTGGATACAGAATTGGATAAGTAAAACAAATATGTTTTTGTAACAATTCATTTTAAACTTCAATATTTTTTAAAATTTATTAACATTTTTTTGGGCAGGGGCAGTAGGGCACGGGAAAACTACATACATTATTACTTTAATAATCAGAAGAGAAAATTTGCTTGGCTCTTTTGGAGGTTGGAGGTTGATTTCCTCATATCACTCAAGAACCTCTGCTTTCTAAGGGCTATCAGTCTACACTGCCTAACATCCCATGGAGGACATGTAATTTTGCACAAAATGTATGAATCTTATTGAATACTTGCGCCATTCTGCTCTTCCACAAATATTTGTAACCTTAAAGTGTGGTTCAGGGGCAGGAGCTGGGGCTCCTCCCTCCTGCTCGCCTCACAAAAATATCTGTCAAACTCCCTGTTTAAACTGTAGGTTTGTCTTGCTTTTTTGTTTGGTCTTAGCTTTTCGTTATGCTCTGTGTACAGACCCAAGATTCAACTTTATATACAACTTAGTGGTTTACGGGCTCTGTGTACTTGCTACTTTCAGTTAACAGACTGGACAAATTGTTAGGTTATTATCATAACCCTGGTTCCCTGAAATAGAAATGTAACCATTACTGCATGGGTATTTACCTTCGAAAGATTCGAAACCTGAATAAGATATATCAAACCTGCTCACAGAGCCTGTGACGCAGTCGTGGCCCCTCCCCCGAGGGCACAAAAGCATTGCGCTCACAGACCTCAACATCATTTTTTCATCAAGTCTGCTGCAATCATGGATGCAGTGACCTTGAAAGTAAATAGTTACATTTCTATTTCAGGGAACCAGGGTTACGATAATAACCTAACGTTCCCTTTCAAGTACGAAATGTAACCATTACCGTATGGGTAAGTGTACCAAAGCCATCACAAGGGCAATATTGCAGAACGACTGGAATGCTAAGCCGAGAGGCTGCCTTGTGTGTTACCATACGGAACCCCAGTAACAAGTAGCTAGGGCTACTAAACTGAGGGAGAAACTCACCTCAATGCCAGTGTTGTAAGGGATGACTGAGAAGCCATCCTTAACACTCTAGTTCCAAAACCAGGGTTTTGAGGGTCCACGACATTAAGTCTGTAGAACCTAGTAAAGGTATGGGGAGTAGCCCATTCCGCTGCATTGCAAATGTCCTTGACAGATGCACCCTGGAATAAAGCCCACAAAGTTGCAAGGCCCCTGGTGGAATGGGCAGTGAGCTTTTCTGGAGGGGGTAAGTTGGCCAGCTCATAGGCAGTCCTGCCCGTGTCTGCTATCCATTTGGACAGCCTCTGATTAGACAGGGCTTCACCATGGGACTTCACCCCAAAGCAGACAAATAATTCTTCCAACATTTCGTCCATTAGTACTCCAGGGCCCGAACTGGGCAGAGCTCTCTGTCAGACTAGAAATAGGTAGATGGAAGCCTCCAGTTCCACAGACAGGTTGACATGGAATGCTGAGATTGTCTTCAGCAAAAAGGCAGGATTGATACAGAGCATAACCTTTGTTCTGGCTGCTTTAAGAGAGAAATATTTCAGCTCAGCTGAATACATGGGCTCAGAATGGAGGCATCATGAGTGCATTAAGCACCACGTTTAGCCTCCAGTGAGGAACAATGTCCTCAATAGGCGGCCAAGCCCCTTTCAAAAATTGCCTGAGTCATTCTTGACATAGCAAGCTGAAATAGCTGCTAGATAGACCCATGAAGATGGTGATTTCCCCATGTTAAAAAGGTCCTGCAAAGATTGCAGTATAACTGCCATGGGACAGGTTGTGGGGTCGAACCCATAAGGCAGGTACCACATCTGAAAGACGCCCCACTTGTACCCGTACTTGTACCCGTACCCGTACCCGTACTGCATCAGGGTTGAAAACCAGTCTCCTGGGCCAATAAGGGGCTACTAGGAGTACCTTGGCACAGTCCTGCCTGATTTTCTCCAGACACCGCGGGAGCAGGGCGAGCGGTGGAAAGGCATATAACAGTTGCCTCAGCCACTGGTGTGCCAAGGCATCTACTACCAGTGGGTCCCCGCCTCCTATTATGGAGAACCAGAGGGGACAGTGGGTTGATTCCTGGGAGGAAAAGAGATCTATCTCTGCTCTCCCGAACCTCTCTCAAATGAGGCTCACCACCTCGGGGTGAAGCTTCCACTCTGAGGCGCTGGGAACTCTCCTTGAGAGGAGGTCTGCTGCTCACTTTGTCACCCCGGGCAGATGTACTGCCTACAGTGACAGAAGGTTCTCGTGTGCCCAGAGCAAAAGCTTGCGGGCCACGCAGTGGAGACTGGGCGACCTGAGGCCTCCCTGGTGGTTGATGTAAGCTACCACTGTTGTGTTGTCTGTACGGACAAGCACATGTTTCCCTCAAACCTCCTGCAAAAAATTCTGCAAGGCCAGGTAAACTGCCTGCAACTCCAAAACATTGATGCGGAAACCCTGCCAAGGGGGGTTCCACACACTTTGCACCCCCCTGCCATTCCACACAGTACCCCAGCCCAGGCTGTGGTGATGACTTCCCTTCTGATGACACTGCCCAGTGCTACACCAAGGCATAGATGGGCAGGCTGTTTCCACCAAGAAAGTGGCTTTACTGTCAATAGGCGGTCGTTGCAGTTCAATGCGGGCTGAAAAAAAACCCCGCTGTTGAACCAGATCTACAGAGGGCGCATGCGCAGGAGACCCAATGGAAGGGTCTGGGAAGCTGCTGCCATCAAGAGGTTTCTGGAATGTCACTACCATGAGCGCTCTGTTGAGCTGAAAGAGCTCAAAACAGGTGGCTATTCTCTGCACTCTGCCATCCAACAGTGGACAGAATGGACCTGGAGTCCAAGCACACTCCCAGATAGGAGGCTGTCTGAGAAGGCGTGAGCTGGCTCTTCGCATGATTCATCGTAGGCCCAACCGTAGAAGGTGGCCAGTGACAAGTTCCATGTGGGCTTCTGTGGGCAAAAATGAGCCAGTCTTACAGATAATTGAGCACTCTGATGCCTTTAAGTGCCAGGACAGCTTCCATGCACTGGGAGCTAGGGTGAGGCCAAATGGCAAGCCATGGAACTCGTTACACTGTTCCTGAAAGCGAACCACAGGTACTTCCTGTGCGCTGGTTTTATGGGGATGTGGAAATAGGCGTCTTTAAGGTCCATCATGGTGAGCCAGTCGCCTGGCCTGATTGACTCCAACAGCTGTTGCATTGTCAACATTTTAAACTTCCTTCGGCTCAGATACAGGTTGACCTGTCTGAGGTTGAGGATCGGTCTGAGACCACCATCCCACTTGGGCACTAGGAAGTACCAGGAGTAGAACTCTTCCTCCAACTACAGCGGGTTTATCATGTGAATAGCCTGTTTTTGCAGCAGAGCTGCTACCTCCTGAAACAGGTCTGTGAGCGCAGTGCTTTTGTGCCCTTGGGGGCGGGCCATGACTGCGTCAGAGGCTCTACGAGCAGCTTTGATATATCTTATTCAGGTTTTGGGTCTTTTGAAGGTAAATACCCGTTTCATACTTGAAAGGGAACTTGCCATCTAAAACTGCATTATTTAACTTACCAAACTAAAACTGTATAAATACAATGGATACCTGTGTCACCCTCTCACACAGATCCACAATCATCCGATATCATCCTACCAGCTAAGCAGGCAAGCAAAAAGTTCTGCATAATAATCCATTCAAAACATCCTTCTCTTTCTTACATCGGATGCTGCAGCTGAACCTGCTGCCACTGAATTGTGCTCCAGCCCTTGATGTCTCAATGTCTCTGCTGATCAAAACAAATGTTTTTTCTTTTGATCCTTCTCCTCGTGGCTTTTTCAAAGTGCTCAGCTCTGGATCACTGCCTCATCTGCAGCCTACGCACTGCACGTCATCCGAGGCTTTGAATCTACCGCAATTTTCCAGAGGCGACTTTTATCTAATCCAGCCTTTGAATAGTTTATTCTCCAAGCTGCTTCCCTCAACAAGAATGGCCCACCAGCAATCTCAGCAAATCTTTTTAAATTTGGCAATCAAACCCCAGTGGGAAGCAATTGGAATTGTGTGTTTCTTCTCAGCCACTCCATTAGCACCATTGTCTTTTCAACCCCCC
The DNA here is from genome assembly GCA_030684275.1 of Acipenser oxyrinchus oxyrinchus. Lineage (NCBI taxonomy): Eukaryota > Metazoa > Chordata > Actinopteri > Acipenseriformes > Acipenseridae > Acipenser > Acipenser oxyrinchus. Next base: position 46,172,258 of record CM060251.1, read on the forward strand.
TCCAGCACAACGCAGAAACCAGCCTCCAGAGGTCCAGCCCTCGCAGTGTAATAACGCTCCATCTGGCATTTCTCCACACCCAGCCCCTGCAGGGCCGCTGTCTATGGTTTGATTCTGCTCCTACGCTCCCTTGCAGCTGCCCAGGATATAAATCTACAACAAAATCTGTCTGTGTCTTTCACTCCAGGAACCTTCTCCCTACACAAACTAAATGAAACTGTTGTGGGATAAAAAATCCCCTAAATTAACCCCTACCATAAACACACACAGAACTCCAGTACAGGCCATTCTTGGTTGATCCATCTGGTTCACTCTCCCTGGCTATCCATGCAAGCATGAATCTTCACGCTGCCACACAAGAACAGGAACCAAAAAAAGCAGAACAAAGGCTTGTGACCAGGGTTAAGTGATAATCAATTACTCAATCAATACCTGGCCACATGCTGCACATTACATTTCAATTAGGCAGGGAGGGAAGTCTAACCTTCCAGCCATGCCATATCTAGCATACACTGCTTTACAAAATTACAACATTTGTATTTACAAACCAAACCTAACACATTTTCTTCATAAATCCAACCAAAAAAACACTATTTACAGGGGTAGGCCTCAGCCCTGCCACAGGAAGAAAGGAAGAAAAAAGGTTAGAAAAAACAAATTACAGCACATATTCAGCACATTCTACATTCCTTCTCCACTGCTAATGTCCTTGTATTCTCATGAGCATTTACAGGTGGATCCTGCTTCTGTTCTTCTCTTCTCTCCCCACCCCTCCTGTCCCAGCACTCCTGCAGAAAGGTCCCTTTCATTCTTGCTACAGCTTCATGAACAGGTCCTTCCTCTGCCGCCTTCCTCAGCCATAACATAAATGAAGCTCCAGGATCCACGTCTATTCAATTCTTTCAACCTCAGGATCTGCTATGAGAAGACATACAGGACTCATGTTCATTCTTCATTGTCGGCATTGCGTGCAGCTCCTTACTGGAACTGTTTTCTCTCCTTGGCCATTTCAATGTAGCAATACACATCTTCCCCTTGGGCAAGATCTTTTTACTCACCCTCTCGCTCACTCCACAATGTGAGCTACCGTGCCAGCCCCCACTCCCGGACAGTGTGCTAGCCTGAAGTCTGTCCCTCATATACAAGCTTGCTCCTACCTGTGCATAAACATCTCCTCAAAAGGTATTGGCAACTAACCTTGCAACCAGGGACTTCTTCCAGCAGCGCATCTACTCCATCATCTTCACAGACCAGACCTCTTCTCACTTCTTCTCCTTTAGTCGGCAAACTTCTGCATCGCATTCAAGGTATACCTATCCACCCTTCACTCTGACTCTCTTCGGTGTCTGCTTGAGGGGCCAACATCACTACCCAGCTCGGTTGTCGCAGCAGCCCAAGATTTTGACTCCCTCTCTGAAGCCTCTGCTGGATCGTGCTCAACCACCATTGCATCCCCTTCCTCCTACTACTTCTTGATGACTCACCCCCCCTCCCATCTCCCCCAAGCAGAATACCTCCTCCAGCTCTGCATCGTCTTCTCCGCAGTCGGCGCTCCCCTCTTCGAGGAGAAAATCATCAGCCCAGCTCACTCCCTCGACTTCTCTGCATCTCTGTTGATATGCTTCTCTCTGAGCATCCGCCCCCCCCTCCCCTCCTGTGAACTCCCTGTCTTCTGCAGATAAAACTTTTAAACTCCAGGCCATTGTTGTTGTTTGGTATTGATGATGTTTTGTTGTGTGCATGTACTGGTGGTACAGTTTAAAAAAAAAATGATGCTGACATTTTTATCATCAACCCTATTATACATGGGCAATCTTATTATACATGGTTCTCACGCACTATTTAATCTTATTAAATATGGGTCTTGTGCCACCACCATGTATAAGAAGACTGTAACCACTAAAGTTTATAGGAAAGTAATAATAATTTGTTGCAAACCCTTACCCTTCCGTCACTTGTGAGAAGTATCGAGTCACTTTTTATATCCCGGTGAATAACACCTTGAGTATGGAGATATGACAAAGCCTTCAACACTGACAAACAAACTGTTGCTATTTGTTCTTCATTCATCCTGCAATGAAAATAGAATGGTGTAAATAATGTATGTCAAGTAATAGAGGGGATACCTCAAATGGAGTTACTCAACACCATTATTGTATCTTATATGATTTCCAAACAAATATTTCGATGGGAGTGTGATGTGACCATTCATTTTGCCCCCCATGAACTTCTATGCAAATGAGTTGCATTATCAACTGATAGATGAATGCTGTGATTATTACAAGGTCATCAGCCTTTTCATTGCCTTGTGAATAGAATGCTATTCCCCCCCCACTGTGCCACCATAAAATTGTAATGCTATATTTTTCTTCCATAACATTCTTTTTACATCCAAAAAACACCCAAAGGAAACCCGTTGAAAAATGATAACAGTTTTAACACGCTATAAGTACAAGGATACATTGCATGTTAAAATAGTAATAAAAATGGGGCCCTAGTCTTTTGCAATGTACTTCATTATACACTGCTATAACCTTTATTTTTATCGAACCTTGTTACTAAACATGGCAAATCGAGTTTACAACAAAACACAATACTTACCATTGTTGCCTGCTGTGTTTCCTACACAAATAAGTGGTCAGCTTTGATTTATGACCAAGGATATGGGAATGAAAATATAAAAACATTCTCTATTATGCTGAAAAATATATTTTAGTGATAAGTACAACACAGCAGGCAGTAACAGCAAAAAGTAATATATTTTGCTATACTTTAGAAATGTTCAGTAACATAGGAATGGCAAAAAAATCACAGAGAATAGGAAGTCACATAAAAATCCTCTTTGCACACAAACACCAATTTACACTGTGCTGGCTAATCTGTTTTAGTTAAGGCGAGACTCTATAAACAAAACAGTGCTTGAGTGCAGTGAGTGCACAGGAAAGTATACCTGAAATCTTCATCCTTCTCAGATTTTTATCAATGTTTTGATACTTGCTCTATGAACAGACGCAACTTTCCTGAAGTCTTTTTGAAAGCGAGTTATCTATTATCTAATTTTGTGCATCAATGCAATGCAGTGACTTCAAATTACTTTAAAATACCAAATCAACCCCAAAATACATAAATAAAAATAAACATTTCTACTTTTTGTATACACATACACACACACAAACATACACACACACACACATCCAATTCTACAGACAATGGGCCTCATTTATGAAAGGGTACTAAATTTGGAGTTAGCGCGCACGTAAAGTAATGAGCCTAACATGCACAATGAATCTAAATTTACTGCCCCATTTACTGACAGAGAACGCATTAATTTACATGCACAGTATTTGGCTAATTTACATACCATACTGTGTATGCTACATGTATTGTGAGCGATAATTTAATGTGCACGATAATGTCAGAGACTTACCCGTGACCACTGTGATATCAAAAGCCCCAGCAGTCCAGACATATCTTTTGGTCAGTGGCTTATTGTGAAGGTGGAGGTGGCTTACATTGACCGAAAACGAGTGATCAACAGACACAGCACTCAACAGGGGACAGGCAGAGGCAACGTAAAGTGAAACTGCACTGCTTACCTTTTAATTTTAACATGTATTCCTTGTCTGATGTAACAAAAAAAGCCTTTTTTCTTTCTCCATTAATGCATACGGCCTGCCCATTAGTTTCTAAAACTGCATTGTACTGTATCGTTTTGGAATTCTTTAAAACAACAATTCTTTAATATAAAATGCGCATTCAACATGTGTAGTCTGCATTGTATGAGTGACATTCCCATTAAGCTAATCACAGTTCACAGAGGTAGTAAAATAGCCAATCAAATAGCACACAGGATGTGTTTCCTCACGCACACAGCACACATTATTTTGATTAGGATAGCGAAGCGAAGGCATGTTTAACACTAGAACGACCACGTTTATAGGCATACCTAGAACAACCATGACCGGTCAATTTCACCTGCCTATTAAAAACAACATAAATATTATAATGAAAGGAGTTTTATTGAGGAATGTCATATAAAGCACCTACACAACCGAAACATTGTAAATAAACGGACATTTGAACAGAAACGTTTTTATATACAGACATATTACGGGTGTGGAGAGGAGAGAAAGTAAAGTAAACTAAAATAAACTAAAATAATAACTGTTATAAGTATTTGTACTCACCTTGTTTGTTTGTCTGTTAGTCCAAGTTAAGTGTTAATCTGTTTTGTTTGTATTTATTTTGGCCTCAAGTACCTTGTTTTCTGTTTTCTGTTTAAACCTTTTATTTTGCAATAATAAACGCCATTGTGGCTCAGTTTCACTCATCACTTCTGCCTGTCTGTGTACTCCTTTCTGGTCTGACGTCACCACTACAGTCTGCTTGTCACAATTGCTTACATAACAAAGCGCATATACGCAACCGAAGCTATGCGTTTGTACACAGACATACTATAATTAAAATCACATGAATAAATAAACAGAATGGGCTTCATTTACAATCGTTTACAAAGTCTAAGTGCTGGCACAAATTATACAGAACCTGCACTTTTCAAAATATGCAGTGCACTTACCACAGATTCTTTGGGCATTTGGCACAGCTATCAACAGTAACCCAGGCTTCTGGCACCAAATGATCCATGGGCATATAGTAGTACAATGAAAGCTTCTAATTACTGGGGTGTCAGACTCAGTTCCTGGAGGGCCGCAGTGTCTTCTGGCTTTCGTTCCAAATTCAACAAATAATTAGATCAATTACGTTAATTGAGAGCTTAAGTTGGAAAGAAAACCAGAAGACCCTGCGGCCCTCGAGGACTGGAGTTTGACACCCATGCTCCAAGGGCATTGACCACAGATCATGTTGGTGTCCCATCTGCTTCAGAGCCAGATTGTTATTGTCTGTCTTTGCTGCCACAGAGTTGATGTTTGGTAAAATGTGTAGTAATTCCAAACACTGCTCTGCTGTCCTGTGTTTTAGTGATCCATTCACAATGTGTATTGGTGTAACAATTAATTTCTTAGAAACATGTGACTTATAGTAACCAGTGCAGACAGACAGCTGGGCGCCGTGAGCTGTCAAGGCTGATTGATGGGATATCAGGAGGCCCACTGAAACAATAGAAATGTCAACAGACTGCTCACTTTAGGAATCCAGACTGATATAATCAAACTTCAATACATGGCTTCAAGTACCAACTGATAAATACAAATAATAATAATAATATGTTTTATATGTATCGGTCAATTTGACCGCTCCTGGTCATAATAGGTATGGCAGTATTTTATCTTGCTAATTTTTGAAGCTACGTGATTCCTTCTTTGTCAGGGTAATTAGTACATATATTTAGGAAAAAGTCAGGAAAGCACAGCTCCATACCTTAAACACATGCACCACAATTTAAATTTAAATTTAAATTCCAAAAACAGTCAAAATGACCGCCTTGGTCATTCTAGTGTTAAACTATTTATTTTACTTTGTAAAATTTAAAATCAGTAGCAAAAAAGTAGTTGGAGACGTCAAGGAAGTGAAAGGTCGAGGCAGAACACAGAAGATTCCAAAATCGTTAGCCAGATGATTATTTGTCCAATTAATAATTTTGACTGCACGGCAATATGTCTGATTTGCAGTGCAACGGTTGCAGTTATATACAACGTCACTATGACATGCTGCACAAAGCAACATATTTTGCGTTTACTGGAAATGAAAGAAGCAATGGACTCTCACGAAAGGTTTTTCTGAAAAGTGCTGTGGATGCCATGAACAACACAAAAATGACTTTTTTACTTCAAGAAGCCATGGAAAGTGCAGAATTACATTGGAAGAAAGTAATCGGGATTACAACAGAGGGTGCGCCATATGACTGGGCAAAATAATGGACTGGCTAGCTGGAAAAAATTACAGAAAGAAATGCATAAGTACTGATTTTCTTACACTGGATTCTGCATCAACAGGCATTATGTGGAAAAGTTGAAGAATTAGGACATGTAATGATCATTGTTATCATGTGCGAGAAAAGAAGTGCCAAGTGTCCGGACAGAAGTCATAAAAAGGTTTCTTTTATATATTTTATACTTATTACTTATCCAACAATAATATATTCTGTGTTTCTCTGTTGTGTTTCTGTGTAGATTAATTACCATGATCTAAAAGTAGAGTTTAAAAACTAAAAAAATGTATCCCTGGTATTATGGTTTCTGTTTTTTTAATGTTAATCCCTACTGTCCCACACATCACTTGCCATTTTAGAAACTTTCATGCACATTCTGGCAATGTGGTAAATCGGTGGAAGGCAAAACACGTTATGATATTTCTAATATTTACCAACTATGTAATTTACGGAGAACACTGATGTGCCCTTTTGCCTTCAAATTCATATGCAGCAATGTTCGTTTCGAATTTTTCAGATAGTTTCTCCGCCACACTAAAGAAAATAATTATTACTTAATAATAATTAAAATGACTCCATACCGCTGTTTTCATGTTGCACTGATAAAGTCTTCTCTCGTTGATCAACGAATGAGCACTGATACAAAGCGAAATGGGCAGAGATTTGTGACTCATGCCAAAATGAAATCTGATCAGAATGAAAGCTCGGCCAATCAACATGCAGTGATTATACTGATGTTAACCACTTCAACACCATGACGTACGCACGTACGTCAACTGAAAACCCACTTGCAGTACCATGTCGTGCGTGCGTACGTCAAGTTTCCAATTCTATTCTATGATTGGTTTCTCAGTCTAGCTTTTCAGGTTTCATTCTCTAAAGCAGTGATAGTACTGTGGAATGTGCAATGAAAGTTGGGAGAGGGTCAGGTGACATTTTCATCCAATTGCGTGTCATGTAGCAATTCCAGTCTGTAGCTGTGGGCGTTTAGAAGGCTGAGATATATTGCAGGAAGCCATTCAGCTTTTACAAGTATATATATAGTGTTTTAAATTATTATTTTTAATTTATTATTAGTTTTACTTGTTTAGTTATAGTTTATATAGTTTTTAGCGAAAGCTAAACATGGAAACATACGTGGTCTTTCTATAATGAGCAACGGGAGTGAAGTTGGTTCGGAGGATGAAGAGGATGTGGAGCCAAGAACAATACAAACTGTACAGACAGAAGAGCATGCAGCTACTTTACAGGTAAGCCAGCTGCAAACGGGAAGCTGTTTGGTTTGAAATGGCAGTGCTGTGACGAAATACTATCAAAACACAGCGCTGGCTACAGGCAATGCGGCAGGCAGATCCATCACAATGCCTGCGCAAAGTAGCTGTGTACACGCATTTGTGACTATCCCTCCAACACAAGCGAAGCAGACACCGTAAAAAAAGTACAGGGTCTGCTACAAAAATGAAAACAAAAGAAAAGACAAAAGAAAAATGTGCAGTGGTTGCGAAGGCAACCCAGGGTTCTGTTGTACTGAACATTTCAATAAATGGCACAGAGCAAGTCGATACTGGCACAGGTTTTGATGTTGTTTGATTTTTATTTGATAATTACTGTTTACTGATTATTATTGTTATTGTCGTTATTAGCAGTGTTTTTGTTTTCATTGTTAAAAAACAACGTTTTTATCTCTAAGTTGAATAAAACAAATAAAAAAAAAACGTTTTTTATCTCTATACTGAATATGGGTATGTGGTACACAGCAGCATAAAGGGTTAATGAAAAACACAGTTTAAGTCAATTATTTGTGTTTTATTTATCATATGTTAACATTTTATAGTAATTACAGGTTTGAAAACATTATTATTATGATTTTCAAAATCTGGTACCTGGGAAGGGGTTTCATGTTTACATCTGGAGTTGAAGTGGTTAATGGTGGCCAATAGCAGCTAACAGAAACAGAAGCAGTATGAAGAAACAGAATGCAAGCAGCACGAACTGTGCTGAATGAAAGTGTATTTGAGAAACATTGCACTAGTGGACTGTGTGAGTAGATGGAATGCATCCGTGTAGGATGAAAAGCAGATTAAATAAGTCCTGGTACCCAGTACCAGCAATTAATAAAATTGAATACATTTTACCGATAATGAATAAAATTGCAATAGTAAATACAGAAATGATTAACATGAAGAGCAATTGCAATTATCGCACACATAAAGTTTAGCGCCCTTTCAATATATGTTTGCTTGAGAACTGTTGAGCCTTTCCCTACACTGAAATGTGCCAAAAGAGACACGATTCTTTCAACATATTCTTAGTGAAATTAACTTAATGATCTATGAAAATGGTATTGTTTTCAAACTTTTGAATGCAAGTGGCAGACAAAGAAAGGTTTGTAATGAAACACCCTCGAAAGGAAATTCTGATAGTGACAGACACGGCATTGGTTGCATTACTGAAACTGAAGAGAGTTAATGAACCTTCAGTCATGTATTTTATCACAGTAAACTCCATCTTCTCCCTAGATCAGTTGTTCGCAAACTTTTTTGTTCGCGGACCACCTGATTTTTTTTTTTTATCTCGACGGACCACGCAATAAAAGTATAAGTGAGTGAAAAATAAGGACATAAAAAAATCACTATAATACTAAGAATAACTGTAGACTTGCCTTTCTCTGTTTCAATGCAATGGGTGGGCCTATTTCGGTGAGCAAAGTTATTTTAAAAAATAAGTTTTAAAGAACGTTTCTAGTTTACTTTTCATTAACACAAATTTACAGAGAGGGGAAAAAAAAAAACTTTTAAATTGATAATTACAGCAGAATAATTGCCACAGACTGAGAACCACTGCCCTAGATGAATGGTCCACAAGCAACTGCAGAAGCTAAATCTATCAATTTTTTTTAACCCTTTGCGGTCCTATGTCGGACCAGGTCCGATATTACAATTTTCCCTTTCCGGTTCAATGTCGGACCCTGTCCGACATCATCAAAAAGACGTAAAAAACAGGTCTCTAGTCGTTTATTCTCCGGAAAAAGCAGAGTGAGACCGATAAGAGCCGAGAGAAGCCAAAACATTTTTTTAAAAGGGGCAATACACAGCACCACACACATAACACGGACATAAACAAACAAGATAGCTGCTTCTGCATCCAGCACTCAAAGAATATCACAGAAATTTGCAGAGCTTTTTGAGATATTATAGTAATAAAATAATGACTTGGATCGCATTATTGAGGAGTTTGGTGATACGAGTGACCAGGAGATGATTTATCGGTATGCACGACTATGAAGAGGTATGTGAAAAATACAGCGAACAAGAGGTGGGGGCTGGAGATGCAGTACTGAATGTCCTGTTGATATGCAGTGCCTTTTAAACCTGTTTTACTGTTCTACTTTTAAACAGCGCGTCTAAAATAAACTGCACGTGTGAAAATAAATTGGACCTGACGCGCCTGATGTGCTAAATAAATGGACCGCAAAGGGTTAAGGAATGCCTATTTCATTTAAAAGAAACAAGGACAACAGGTGAATAAAATGTCATATGTTTAGGGGTAAACCATGGAAAACCATGGGTAGGTGGTTGATACAGGCCAGGTTGATTTCCCATTGATTCCTATTGATGTAGAATTCCAGATGTGGCTCTTTTAAATTCCGAAATGTGAGGTAGAAATAATGAAATAATGTACTTTAATTTTACATGAAATTAATGTTCTTTGTTTTCGTACCATAAGACAGGAATTCATATGGTTTTCATATTTCTTCTTTATGATGTGAAGAATAAATAGTGTAAACATATACAGCCTGAGCAGAGCTGAGGAACTGAATACAAATAAAATAAAACATTTTACTGCTTTGCTGGACGTATAATTCACGGGGTGTCTACTGGGGCTGTAAGGATAGAGCAGAGGAAGCAGAAACAAGCTGTTAGTAAGACAGTATCGACCAGAGGACGCTCGGCCAAGGATAGAGTGATGAGCCCGGGCTTGAAATTACGATAGAAAAGAGACCCCGACCGATGAGCTGTTCTATTGCCAAGGACAGAGCTTGGTCGAAGGTCACGTTCCTGAGGATCTGAAACATATGAAAGGGCTCTGCTCGGCAGAGGCACCTCTCAGGGCAATAGGAATAGTCCAACAGCTTAGGACCTGAAAGGAGAGATAGTAAAGGGTTCCCTGACTGGTCTGGTGCTGCCCTCGCATGAGGTGAGGCACAGGCCTCCGAAGCCGGGAGCGGGAAGGCATCCCACAGGGAACCTGCATCAGAGAGAGATGGGTTAGTCTGGGACTTGGGCACTGAGAACATAAAGCGGGCCACGTCCCGAGCAAAAGAAGGACAGCTCCTCACGTGGTGAGGTAGAATAGGCGAAAGAATAGTGTGGCCGGGGGTCCCCTCTGACTCACTTGGTGAGAACCCCCCTAGTGCGAGGATGAGGTAGCGTGGCTGACCTGAGGTCGGGGAGTGGATCCGCACTTACCCCCCCAAAGGATGGACCCCCGGCTCCCCGCAGAGACCCTCACTGTGAGAGAAACAATCGAGTCGCGCTAGTGCATAACATAAAAGATAACAGCTGGAAAAGATGGGAAAGGAAGGGACATACGATACAAACTGGAGAGGTTAAAATAGTGTTAGTGTGGTATGGTTATGTGATTACCTGCCCCTCAGTGGAGAGGAAAAAAACCCTTCCTAAAAGGGAAAAACCTCTGGTGGCCCCGGCGGTCAGGTAGCCCCCACTCCGGCATGCTAGCTAGTCTTTGATGGCTATTTCTATGTCAGTAGGGGATGAACGGATGTATGAATCGACTGCTGCAGAGGACCAGTGCCCCATGCTCCTTGAGCAGACAGAGATCGATGTTGGCTCTGGTTGCGGAAGTAGCTGTTCGATTGGGGAGAAAGCCGGTTCTGAAGACGAGAGTAGTGAGACCATCCTACATGTTAGTTAATACGGGATCGATCAGCAGTTCGCTACTGCTTGGAATGGAAAGGTGAACTCACATTCAGAGATTTGGGTTTCATAACTCCAGTCATTCTCCTAATAGTGGAACTCCTTAACTCATAATCAAGACAGATTTCCAGTCTCGTACCATGTCTCTCACCATGTATTAATGTTTGTAGTATTTGAAAGGATGAGAGGACATACGACTAGATTGCTGAGGAAATCAAGCGGAAATAGCTGCCACGATCTGTGTATTGGAGGCAAGCTGGAGCATTGGAAGCTCTGGAGGAGGACAGCTGTAGATTTAAACGGTAAACTAAAGCAACTTTTGCCTGCTGCAACAGTGAGCAGATCTGAAGAGGGAGCCGAGATCTGCTGTAGAGAGGAGCGATTAACAGTAGAGGGCGGGATCTGCTGAGCAGTGCAGAGCTCTGAGGAAGTAAACGATGGAGTGCTGTCAGTAGCATGCAGTGGCCCAGCTGTAGAAACAGATCTGCTGAAGCAGTTATCTGTACTAGTGAATGGTGGACTGCCATCTGTAGTGTGCAGTGGCCTGCTGTAGAGCGCAGAGATCTGCTGAATGTGGATATTGGTCTTTGAGTCTTAAGGCAGTTTAGATGGAGCCGAAGATGGGCTGGCTTTGGGCAGAGATGAAGAATGCAAAGATCTGAGGCTGCTGCAGAACCTGAGGATGAAGAATGCATTGCTCTGAGGCTACTGTGAAACCTATTGATTTGATCAGGAGCAGTCTATGAGTGTATTGTCCATTGCAGGGTAGGAGGCGCCATGACTGAAACATTGATAATAGTAGGACATGGTTTCCGTATCTGACATGTGTCTCACATCAAATTAAATATTAACTTAAGTAAAATTGATCCTAATTTGAAAATACATGACTTTCACAGTGAAAGAGGACCCGCTAGAATGTGTAGAACTTGTGGTGTTATACTGCCACATAGAGGTTATGATTAGAATAAAACTGAAAGTGATGCACGGTAGAATATTTGATTATTGTGATTAATAGCCCTCGCTATAGGAATGTTTATCCTAAATGCCCTGATGCTGTATCGTGATTGTATTTTGACAGAAGGAGGTAGAATGGGCTGTGAATGTGCAAAGTTAGCATTGGCTCGTGAGCCGCTGAAAATGCTTTTAAAGACGACTGAATCAGGGGAAGACCGATCAACAAAATGGATATCTGCTGCTGAGATGGTGGCGGCTTTAGCGGAGAATGTTGTATAGTAGAACATAGTACCCCCGTATATAACAGAGCTCGATAATGTAGAATAAATACTGATCCGGCTCTTGATGGTGGTGTGGAACTTAATGTCTTGTGACTTGAGTGTAACACTGATATCTTTACCGTCGATTATTTATTTAGTAAAATACCTGAATGTTATTGTTTAAACTATGTTTCCAGTTCTTTTATTTGCATTTGAATGTTTGGAGAGAGTGTGGTGCCTAATGGTAGAGGCTGAATGAGAACCGGATGCCATTGCTGATACTAAATTGTACTCGGGCTATGCTTGATGATTCCTTGCTGTGTGAGACGGACTGTTGGGATAGACAGCAAGATAGGGGAAAAACTGCCAATAAATTGACAGTGATACTGGATCCCACTTATGTATTTAATTGTGCCTAGAGCCAGACGGAGAGAAAGCAAGAATCCAGTCTTGATTGAATGGATAGGAAAAATCCAGTTTTGAGCACAGAAGACTGATAGCAGTTGCAGCCTGTGGTGCAAGGCAACCTTGTGGATGTAACGCCTGCAATGGGACTGGAGCTGCTGCTGCAATGAGCTTGCAGAATCTGGTGATCCACGAAACCCCTGAATCCTAGAAATTAGGCACATATTTTGATGTCCTTCCTGGATTGCGCGGATATGCTTTTCTGTGCTTCCTGGCTTGATGCTGTAGAAAATGAGCGAGGAGACGTAAAATGAAGGTTCTACCCTGGGTGATGATGCAAATTGTGTAATTGAAATTGCCCAGTAAGGATAGCAGGTCTGTTTAAAAAAAAAAAAAAAAAAAAAAATGTAATAGAAATTAAGGATCCAAGGTTGCCGAGTTTAAGTTATTGCAAATGTGCGATGATACATTATGAAAATATCTTTAGTTGAGTAGCAGTGTAACTGGAAGTGTACAGGGTGGACCATGGACCATTGAGGGTGGCTGATGCCAGGTTGTAAGTGGGAACGTCAGCTGTGGGGACCAGAAGTGCTGAACCAAGATGGCGGCCATGACTGGAGTGGTGAATACCATGACTGGGGAGGAGGGCGGTGCTGCCGCCTGTCCTGAAGCTCTGGGCGAGCAAGTTTGCGGAAGTGCACTCGAGAAGCAGGCAGCATGGTGTAGCAGATATAAAAGGTACAATAAATATTGAACAACGCCATACTATCGCTTCTAGCCAGGATGTTAATATTGTTGTCTGTTTTTAAAAGTTAGGCGAAGGGGCTCCCGAGTGGCACATCCAGTAAAGGCGCTCCACGTGGACTGCAGGATGCGCTCTATAGTCTGGACGTCGCAAGTTCGAAGTCTAGGCTATTCCACAGCCGACCGTGGACGGAGCTCCCAGGGCGGTGCACATTGGCCGCCGCTGCCCAGGGAGGGAGAGTTAGGTCGGCCAGGGTGTCCGCGGATCACCGCGACACCAACGACCCCTGTAGTCTGGCCGGGCCTGTGGGCTTGCCTGTAAGCTGCCCGAGCTGCGTTGTCGTCCGACGCCAGCTCTTGAGTGGCTGCATGGTGAGTCCGCAGTGTGAAAAAGCGGTCGGCTGACTGCACACGCTCGAGGACAGTGTGTGTTCGCTTCGCCTCCCCGAAGTCAGCGCAGGGGTGGTAGCGGTGAGCTGAGCTTAAAAAATAATTGCCCATTCTAAATTGGGAGAAAATAATAAAAATAATTGGCAACGACTACATTTATATAAAAAAAAAAAGTTAAGCGAGTGGCCAATCCTTACAAAATAGCTGCTCCCGAGGCTGAGCCTGCTGACGGGGCTGCTTTTGATCTCTGTAATGCCGGGGCAGCAGGTCTGGCTGCTGAGAGAAGTCTGCATTAGAAGTAGATGGTACTGAGTTTCCATCTGAGAAATAAATGGGATATTGTTGAGGAGAATCTGGCAGGGAGCTTTCCTGAACTGAATTGTAGTTGGTTCATGCTGAAAATTTAAAATTTTGCTCAGAGAACGGGTTGCAGCGTATGCAAGAAAGCAAAACACTAGACAGAGAAGGAGTGTGAGAGCTGCCCAGCAACCACCCCCTGAATTTTGCCCTAAGGCTAGCATAAGAAATAACTACAATTAAACATGCAGACACACATCAGCAACAAAACAACCCACACAAAAAAGCCTGCTTCATTGGCTTTTTTTACTTCTAAAATAATGTATATCGGTTTAAGTAATTTAAAGAGGTAAAAATTGTGAGGAAGTGTGACCGTGTGGTTGAGTGAAACTGCAGCGCTATGGCGCTCAGCTTGTTTATTAAATAATAATACAAACAAAAGGTTTAAATAGAGCACCAAACACAAACAAAAGGGCACGTTGGCCAAACAAATAAACAAACAATAACGGAAATAAGTATATTTATATATAGCAATTGTTTTTCTCTCTCTCTCTCTCTCTCTCTCTCTCTCTCTCGTGGAGGATTGTGGGTTTGTGGGAGGAGCTTACGGAGAGGAGGCACGCCTGTGCGGTAGGACCGGAAATTTAAAATATTTACTTACTTACTTACTTACTTATTATATATATATATATATATATATATATATATATATATATATATATATATATATATATATATATATATATATTTAGTTGTTATTTGTGGTGTGTGTGTGTTTGTTAGTTTGTTTGTTTATAGGTTAGTGGTGTGTGTGTGGAGATCCCGTTATGGGCTCTCACTCGCCGACACGGGGTACGGTGCCTGCCTGACCCCGGGTTGTCGGTGGAGGAATGCCTGCTGGCAGTAGGAGAGGTGGTGGGTTTGGAAAATATTAGGTCAGCGTCAAGAATGAACAAAGCGCTGGTAATATTTTAGCGGAGGTGTCGCTGGTGAACAGGCTGGTAGAGGAAGGTTTCACAGTGAAAGGTGAATTTGTTCAGGTTTCTCCCCTGGTGACTCCAGTAACCAAAGTGATTATTTCTAATGTGCCCCCGTTTTTAAAAAACGAGTCTTTAGAAAAAAATCTGTCTCGGTTTGGTAAACTTGTGTTCCCAATGAAAGATATCCCTCTTGGCTGCAAAAATAACAGCGTTAAGCACGTAATGTCGTTTAGAAGACAGGCGTTTGTTTTATTAAATGATCCCAAACAAGCTATTAATGTAGCCTGGAATTTTAATGTAGAAGGGACTAATTGTGTGGTGTTTGTTAGTTCTGAAACTATGAGATGTTTTTTCTGCAGTGAGCAGGGACACCAGAGGAAAACCTGCCCGAGAAGGGAGGCTAGAGCTGAGACAGGACAGGAGCAGGGCAATGCTGGTGGGGAGGAAGTAGGGGCTGTTGGGGATGAGCGGGAGGAAGAGTCGGCTCCTGCATCGCAGCCGCAGCCGGAGCCCGTGCAGACCGAGGAGGAGGTGACTCAATCACGGAAGGAGCAGATCCACCAACGCCACGGCCTCGTACAAAGAGGGTGAGCCAGAGCCTGTTAGTGACGGGCTCGGAGGAAAACACAGCAACTACTGAGAATGGTGAAGAACCATTCAGGGAAGTAGTTAAGAAGAAAAGATGTAAACAGAAGGCTGCAGAGCTACCGATGGTAGAGGCAGCAGGTGCAGAGCTCGAGCCAGTGCTGACAGGAGACTGCAAGCTCCAGCCGGGCGCCAGTCCCTCACAACGCGGGGAAGAGAAAAACAGTGGAGGGCGGGCCAGGTGCGGTGAAAGACTCTCCGCTGGCTGAATCTCAGCTGCCTGTAACAGTTGTGGCTGGGGAAAGGGAGGAGGCGGCAGAGGCCGGTGCCAAGGAACTAGAGGGAGCAGTGGAGGAGCTGACACTCGGGGGCGAGCAGGAGGACAGCGCGGATGAGATGGGAGGGAGCTCTCAGACTCCTCGCTTATCTCAGACATCCCCGATAGCCAACCCGCCAGCAAGAAAAAACTATATACGCTGGAGCAGGAAAAGAGGGGTAGAAATAGAGCATTTTTTCCCTGATCTAAGATTATTTCTCCACTCCGCTCATGTTATTACAAGGAAAGCAACAATAGAAGAATTTGATCAGCCAAAACGGTACAGATTAAAAAAAATAGTTCAGAAAATTAAGAAGGATCTGAATAATGGTTCAAAATTTCATGTTTAACCCTTTGCGGTCCATTTATTAATTCTGCGTCAGGCTCGCCAGGTCTAATTAATTTTTTCACGCGCAGTTAATTTTAGACGCGCTGTTTAAAAGTATTTTTTTTCACAGTCAAACGGGTTTAAATGGCCCTGCAGATCAACAAAGCACTCACTAGGGATCTCCAGCCCGCCCCACCCTTTCGTTTGCTATCGCTTTCACATATGCTACCAAATAAAAATAATAATAATAATAGTCGTACATACCGATCAATCGTCTCCTGATGACTCGTTTTATCACCAAACTCCTCAATAATGCAATCCAAGTCATTATTTTATTGCTATAACATCTCAAAAAGCTCTGCAAATGTCCGTGATAGTCTCTGTGCGCTGATACTGTACTCCCAGGTTGTTTCCATACGCCGCCCATCTGATGCCAATGGGGTACTATGACTATTCATGAGATACGCCTTTTTTTTTTTTTTATCGGCTTGTCTCGGCTCCTTCGTTCCCACTCGGCCATTGAATGGTTTTCTCGGCTTTTTCCGTTGAAAAACCGACTTTTTTGCGTTTTTTACGTTTTTAAAATGATGTCGGACAGGGTCCGACAAAGGACCTGACGGGAATAATTGCAATGTCGGACCCAGTCCGACAAAGGACCGCAAAGGGTTAATAATGGCTGGGTTTACTTTTTTTAGACGAGATGGAAAAGTGTGTTTTTGCTTCTTTTAATCTAAACGGCTTTTAAGAGGGCACAGCTTTTAGAGTTTTTAGAGCAGAAGAAGGCAGGGGTGGTGTTTCTGCAGGAGACGCACTCTGATCGTGAGAACGAGGTGGCGTGGCGAGCGGAGTGGAAGGGGTTGTGCGTGATGAGTCACGGTGTCAGCACTAGTGCAGGGGTGGCTGTGCTTTTTAAACAAAATCTAAGGGCAGTTTTACTAGATATGGAAGAAATAGAGAAGGGGAGGATTTTAAAAGTAAGAGCCAGGCTGTGCAGTACGGTGTATGTTTTTATTAATGTTTATGCCCCAATAAGGGGAGAACGAATTTTAATTTTAAGAAATTAAAGCAAGCTCTTTTTAATATGAATAGTGATGATGTGGTGGTATTGGGAGGGGATTTTAATTGTACTATTAATTTTAATATTGATAGAAATAATGAAGAACCACATCCTCAGTCCTCCAAAGAGCTGGCTGCAGTGAGCTTGCACCTTAATTCAAGACAATACACCTGGTCTCAATCTCAAAAAAACTGCATATATAGAGCAAGACTAGACCGTTTTTACATTTCTAAAAATTATTTAAATAAATGCATTGAAGCAAGAATCATCCCCAGTAGTCTCTCTGACCACCACTGTCTATTATATACAGCAATAATTCAGTCTCTCTCTCTCTCTCTCTCTCTCTCTCTCTCTCTCTCACAAAACACGTCTCGCCTCTGACACTCTCCTCTGTACACTCTCCCCAGCGCAGATAGCTGCAGGCTTTTATATTCTGGCCAAGGGGTTAAGCTATTAATTATCTTTTTACCCCTCGGCCATAGTCTGCACGAGTTTAGTAAGGATGCGCGACTGTCAGCTAGTTAAATAATCAGTAGTTGATCAGTCACACAACCTCATGAGGTTTTTAAAAATATATATACAAAATAATAACAAATACGCAGCGCTTCGCAGTAATATAAACAGAAATCATAATATAAAATAAATAAACAAAGGGGCGGGACAACCCGCCACAGGAAGCCACATACAAAATATTTTTGGAGAGCAGCTGACTCAACTAATGCGCTTCAATACCTGCTAGCAAACATCACAAATATTTCTCATATAGAATTTATACAGAATGTAGAATATTGTCAAAGCAAAAAAACAAAAAAAACAATTGAAGTATATAAACCTACCTTGTATGGGTTACAATATCAGTCAAAGCACCACCTTCCAAAAACTCCATGACGACCCATAGCTCATCCCCCACAAGGTAGCTGTTGTACATGTCAACTACATTTTCATGATGGTAGTCTCTCATTATAACTACCTGAATGGGGAGGGAGGGAGAGAGAGAGAAAGAGAGAGAGAGAAACACATTGCAAATAATGGCTTGATTTACATGCAAAAATGTACATATGTCTCACATTTTTGTCACGTTATTTTAGTACTGTAGTACCTTTCAGGCAATTTGGGTTTACATGAAATTTACTTTTAGGGAGAGAAATTCTCCTTCAAAAATCAACTGACCTAATTAATATTAAAATATGAGAGGGTATATTTCATCATTTCTGTCAGTGTTCCAATTTGGCTTTGCATGACTACTGATATTGTGAAGCTTTCTTAAACTTCCCCATTTGGCCACCAAAAAAAAAGCAAGGGAAACATAACAAAAACCCAGACATAGCGCTACACAAATACAAAACTACCAACATTCCATAAGTGAGCACTTTTCCAACAGAAGGGTAGCTTCAGCAATTCTGATCCTTGTGGTAGTCTACGAACAGACCTAAAATCCAGCACTTTAGGGTAATGACATAAAAAATATCCATTCAAAATGTTTAGTAACAATAGGCTACACTACTCACCCACATTTCCCACTATAGAATACTCTTAATAATAATAATAATAATAATAATAATAATAATAATAATAATAAATACCTGCATTCAAATTCCACAGGGACAGTGTAAGGCTCTCACCTGCAGAATGTGGTTATTTTGTTGCTGTTGTTACTACTGGGGATCCAGTATACTGGTAGTCCATACAAGTTCAGTACATTCCCCAGTAGATGCTAATCCACCAGGGCATTTTTGTAACTTTCTAGAACTTTGTTTTGCAAGTCTTGCCCCATATTTGTCTTTTTGAACAAATTTGATTTCATGCTTTTGTTCTTGTGAAATAAATCTTGCCCTATGAATTAAGTTTAAGAGATTTTACTTCAACATATACGTGGTTGCTAAAGCCTGGTACTTGCAGCAATAATATAGCAGACTGCTGGCGTCAATTCCTAGCTATGCTAATGTAATACATTTTGGGGTACAAACTTAACTTTTTTGTTCTTGGTTGGTACCCGTGATAGATGCTACTTAAGACTAATGTAACATGAATGGCATATTATCTTACAGCTAAGGGACTGAAAAGTTTAAGCTTAAAGCAATCAGCTATTTAATTAGTTATTTATTTGCAAAGGGCTGCTATTTTTTGTATTTTCTTTTTATTTGTAGTAGCATCAGTATTTTTATTACCTTTCTATAAAACTACTACATTATAAAGCACTATAATTTATTTTAGAAGTCACCTGCAAATGGCAATCATTTCAAAAGTTGAATAATAAGTGTCACATTATTTTTTTTTTGTTATTTATTTATATATTTGTTTCAACTTGGTCATAGATGCTTGCCAGGGCTACTTTCAGAAGATCTCAGTAATGAATAAAGAATTGCTTGGTACGGACTTTAGTTGTCGTAGAGTTGCGTGAGGTTAATGTGTCACGGCAGAAGTCCTGCACATGTAAATCCCTGCTACATGTGTGGAATGTGGCTGGATCTTGATTGATTCAGTTATTTTCAATCAAGTCCCAACCACATGCTATATAAAGGAAGCTAAATCCTTTCTTTGGGGGTGGTGTGTTAAGGAGAGAAGCCAGTTTAGCAGGCATTGTTCAGCCTGGCCCTTGTAAGTGTGCATATTGTGTGTGTGTGTGTGTGTGTGTGTGTGTGTGTGTGTGTGTGTATATATATATATATATATATATATATATATATATATATATATATGAGGATTGTGCGTGCTACGTCACATTCTCACAACATGAAGAGAGAATTTGGAGTATCTAAACTGCATGTAAACCAAGACAATGATAACTAATGCACAAGGTATTTTACATGTATACATGATAACTAATGCATATAACTATATTATAGTACAGTTGGCTGTGATTAAATACAAAACAGTACTCCTGCAAGATGAGGGAGAGCTTCCTACCCTAGCACTGCAACACAGTCCTGACCTAAACACCCCCCAGATTCAAACTCATGCTTCCCAGGGTGAAAGGCATAAAAGACTAGTGAATTAGCCTGCTTCACTACCTTCCACCTTTAGGTTTAAATTAAACTGCTAAGAAACGGTTATTCCATCACTAACTGAAGAAAGCAATGAGCACACATGATTGAAGCTACCTGGAGCAAATAAGCTCACAAACCTCGTTGAAAAGCAGTTCCCTTCTCTGTTGTTTCCTGAGGTCCATTTTCTTTACTGCAACCTGCTTGCCGGTGTGCTTTTCTGTAGTGATGCACACAATGCCAGTGGAGCCTTCTCCGATCTTGATGAAGTTGTCCAGGTATTCCCGGGGGTCACCAGGGTTCACCACCAGCTGGAGTGCCGCCCTGAACTGTTCGTGGGACACCCTCGAGGGCTGCTGGTCCGAGGAGGAAACCCAGCTCAGCGGAGGGTAAGCACCAGGAGGAATGTAGGGAGACGAGGGCTGGGAGTAAGAAGCTTGAGCCCCATACTGAGAAATGGGCTGTGCAGGGGGGTGATGGTACGGAGATGGTTTGTGGTATGTAGGGGGGTACTGGTAACCACCTGGGTAGCTTGGCTTGGTTTGACTCTGAGGTAGTTTTGTTGGGCCCCTGGGATATGTTTCTGCACCAGGCACCTGTGGGCTTACATCTCTCTGTGCTCTTTCATAATCAACCTACAAAACAACAAAACATTGAAATAAGACTTAAATCGCTTGTCGTGCTGTGTTTAAAGTTCAAATAATTTAATAATAAAAAAAAAAATCCACTGTATATGGGGTATATGGAGTAGTTAATCTAAATGGTGGCACACTGTTTAAATAATTAAAAAAAGGTTCAACATTTATCCAACAATGATATATATATACAGTACTATGCAAAAGTTTTAGGCAGGTGTGAAAAAATGCTGTAAAGTAAGAATGCTTTCAAAAATAGACATATTAATAGATTATATTTATCAATTAACTAAATGCAAAGTGAGTGAGCAGAAGAAAAATCTAAATCAAATCCATATTTGGTGTGACCACCCTTTGCCTTCAAAACAGCATCAATTCTTCTAGGTACACTTGCACAAAGTCAGGGATTTTGTAGGCATATAGTCAGGTGTATGATTAAACAATTATACCAAACAGGTGCTAATGATCATCAATTCAATATGTAGGTTGAAACACAATCATTAACTGGAACAGAAACAGCTGTGTAGGAGGAATAAAACTGCGTGAGGAACAGCCAAACTCAGCTAACAAGGTGAGGTTGCTGAAGACAGTTTACTGTCAAAAGTCATACACCATGGCAAGACTGAGCACAGCAACAAGACACAAGGTAGTTATACTGCATCAGCAAGGTCTCTCCCAGGCAGAAATTTCAAGGCAGACAGGGGTTTCCAGATGTGCTGTCCAAGCTCTTTTGAAGAAGCACAAAGAAACGGGCAACGTTGAGGACCGTGAGACGCAGTGGTCGGCCAAGGAAACTTACTGCAGCAGATGAAAGACACATCATGCTTACTTCCCTTCGCAATCGGAAGATGTCCAGCAGTGCCATCAGCTCAGAATTGGCAGAAAACAGTGGGACCCTGGTACACCCATCTACTGTCCGGAGAAGTCTGGTCAGAAGTGGCCTTCATGGAAGACTTGCGCCAAAAAGCCATACCTCCGACGTGGGAAACAAGGCCAAGCGACTCAACTATGCACGAAAACACAGGAACTGGGGTGCAGAAAAATGGCAGCAGGTGCTCTGGACTGATGAGTCAAAATTTGAAACATTTGGCTGTAGCAGAAGGCAGTTTGTTCGCCGAAGGGCTGGAGAGCGCATACGAATGAGTGTCTGCAGGCAACAGTGAAGCATGGTGGAGGTTCCTTGCAAGTTTGGGGCTGCATTTCTGCAAATGGAGTTGGGGATTTGGTCAGAATTAATGGTCTCCTCAATGCTGAGAAGTACAGGCAGATACTTATCCATCATGCAATACCATCAGGGGAGGCATCTGATTGGCCCCAAATTTATTCTGCAGCATGACAACGACCCCAAACATACAGCGAAAGTCATTAAGAACTATCTTCAGCGTAAAGAAGAACAAGGAGTCCTGGAAGTGATGGTATGGCCCCCACAGAGCCCTGATCTCAACATCATCGAGTCTGTCTGGGATTACATGAAGAGAGAGAAGCAACTGAGGCTGCCTAAATCCACAGAAGAACTGTGGTTAGTTCTCCAAGATGTTTGGGCCAACCTACCTGCCGAGTTCCTTCAAAAACTGTGTGCAAGTGATGCTGTTTTGAAGGCAAAGGGTGGTGTGGCAGGCTGGCTTGCAGTGGTGACGTCACGGACCAGGAAGTAACTGAAACCACAACAATGGATGGGCGGGCGAAACTGAACGCAACGGCGTTCAGTTAATTTTATTAATCAAAATAAACAAAACAAAAGATTTAAACAAAACAGAAAACAAAAAGGCGCGTTGGCCAAACAAATAAACAGACAAACAAGTAAGTGACGTGCTGGCTAAACCAGCACGTTTTAGCAATTGTTTTCTTGTACCTCTCTATCTCCCCGCACTTCCTCTCTGCATCCAACACTCAACACCGCAGCACAGACAGCTGTCGGTTCTTATACTCTGGCCGAGGGGTTAACTAGCTGTTTATCTTATTACCCCTCGGCCACAGTCTGCATCGCTTTAGTAAGGATGCATGACTGTCAGCTAGTTAAATAATCAGTAGCTGATCAGTCATGCATCCTCACGGGTTTTAAATATAAATATAAAAGACGCGGCGCTTTTACCCGCCGCAAACAAAAATACAAATAATAATACATAGGGCGGGACACTCCCACACATGCCCCCTTGTGCGCAGCACACATGGCCTTTTCGCCACCTCCCCCTTATTCCCTAAAGTCCCGCTAGCAGTCCCGGCGCAGGAACAGGGGCAGCAACGGGCCAAAGGTGGCGGCCACGGTGGGATGTCCTCCTCCCACCCAAACAGCCGAAGGCTCCAATGGCCCGCGCACAGGCCGGCTCCTTTGGCCAAAAATTTTTGGGGTGGTCTCCAGACCTGCCCCCTTCTTCATGGCCGGCAGCTCCTCCGTGGGGCTCCGCCACCCTCTCCTGCAGCGAAATTGCTGCGGGGAGCTGGTCTCCTGACCTCCCCCTTCTTCATGGCTGGCAGCTGCCCTTCATGGGGCTCCAGCCACAGTATTTCCTGCCGCGAAGTGCGGCTGGGGAGCTGGTCTTCTGACCTCCCCTTCTTCGTGGCCGGCAGCTGCCCTTCATGGGGCTCCAGCCACAATATTTCCTGCCGCGAAGTGCGGCTGGGGAGCTGGTCTCCTGACCTCCCCCTTTTCCGTGGGCCGGCAGCTCCCCTTCATGGGGCTCCAGCCACAGTATTTCCTGCCGCGAAGTGCGGCTGGGGAGCTGGTCTCCTGACCTCCCCCTTTTCCGTGGGCCGGCAGCTCCCGCTCATGGGGCTCCAGCCACAGTATTTCCTGCCGCATGGCAGTACTGGTAGCGAACCCAGGCAAAACAGGACCCTCGGGAGGCGATGGCAGCAGTAGCGGACCCTCGGGAGGCGACGGCAGCAGCAGCGACCCTCGGGAGGCAACGGCAGCAGCAGCAGTAGCGGACCCTCCAGAGGCGAACTCGGGAGGGGAGCCCCTGGCCATGGAGGCGGCAGCGGGAGCTCCACTTCTCCCTCGTTCCCTGTAACTGGTGGCTCTCCAGGCGATGCGGCGCAACAGGCAGCCCCAGGCGATGCGGAGCAGGCATCCTTGGGCGTTGCGTAGCAGGCATCCTTGGGCGGTGCGAAGCAGGGCAAGAGCAGTCCTTCCCAGGACGGTGGTTGTGGAACCAGCAGGTAGTCACCCTCTGCTGGTGGAGGTGGGAGGGGCAAGCAATCCTCCCACAGCGGTTGAGGCGGAACCAGCAGGAATTCACCCTCTGCTGGTGGAGCTGGGAGCGGTAAGCAGTCCTCCCACGGCGCTTGAGACGGAACCAGCAGGTATTCACCCTCTGCTGGTGTATGGGGAGGGGCAAGCAGTCCTCCCACGGCGGCTGAGGCGGAACCAGCAGGCATTCACCCTCTGCTGGTGGAGCTGGGAGAGGCAAGCAGTCCTCCCATGGCGGTTGAGGCGGAACCAGCAGGTATTCACCCTCTGCTGGTGGAGGTGGGAGGGGCAAGCAGTCCTCCCACGGCGGTTGAGGCAGAACCAGCAGGCATTCACCCTCTGCTGGTGGAGCTGGGAGCGCAAGCAGTACTCCCACGGCGCTTGAGACGGAACCAGCAGGCATTCACCCTCTGCTGGTGGAGGTGGCGGAGGCAGAGGCAGCTCTTGCTGCTCTGCTCCTGACGGTGGTGGAGACAGAGGCAGCTCCTGCTGCTCTGCTCCTGGTGGTGGTGGAGACAGAGGCAGCTCCTGCTGCTCTGCTCCTGGTGGTGGTGGAGACAGAGGCAGCTCCTGCTGCTCTGCTCCTGGTGGAGACAGAGGCAGCTCCTGCTGCTCTGCTGCTGGTGGTGGTGGAGACAGAGGCAGCTCCTGCTGCTCTGCTGCTGGTGGTGGTGGTGGAGACAGAGGCAGCTCCTGCTGCTCTGCTGCTGGCGGTGGTGGAGACAGAGGCAGCTCCTGCTGCTCTGCTGCTGGTGGTGGTGGAGACAGAGGCAGCTCCTGCTGCTCTGCTCCTAGTGCTGGAGACGGCAGCGACGGCTCCTCTCCCTCTGGCGTTGGAGACGACAGCTCCTCTCCCTCTGGCGCTGGAGAAGGCAGCGACGACTCCTCTCCCTCTGGCGCTGGAGAAGGCAGCGACGCCTCCTCTCCCTCTGGCGCTGGAGAAGGCAGCGACGCCTCCTCTCCCTCTGGCGCTGGAGAAGGCAGCGACGCCTCCTCTCCCTCTGGCGCTGGAGAAGGCAGCGACGACTCCTCTCCCTCTGGCGCTGGAGAAGGCAGCGACGACTCCTCTCCTCTGGCGCTGGAGAAGGCAGCGACGACTCCTCTCCCTCTGGCGCTGGAGAAGGCAGCGATGACTCATCTCCTCTGGCGCTGGAGATGGCAGCGGCTGGGCTTTTCCCGATGGAGCTGGAGATAGCGGTAGCCCTGCCATATCTGCAGCCAGGTAGTGGATTACCATGTCCGCAACCTCCGCGAGGGACACTGGGCAGTGTTGCTTTTCCCAGGCTTCCCATCGCTCTCCATCTCTGGCCCACAGGAGGTTGATCACATCGGGAGGGCCTCTTCAGCATTCCTCCCAGGCTCCACCAGCCAGCCCCAGATTCCCTCAGAGGAGAGTGAACTCGCCTTAGCCAGCGGGCCCTCTCCCCTGACGCCGGACGCCAGGCTCCTCCATCTTATGCCATGCGTGGCTCTGGCTGAGTGGAAGATACCTTACCTCGCCACACAGGAAGCACCACCCTTCCTCATCCAGACAGGCAAGGCAAACATCCGGCGTAGTAGAGACGCCGACGGGACCTGTGACCGGGCCCGCTGCTCTTGATGCACCACCTGCTGCTGTTGCTGCTTTCTTCGGCCGCTTCTTCCCATTTTTTTTTTTTTTTTTCAAACACAAAAACACTTTTCGAAAAAATAAAAACGCCCTTTGTATTCCTGGTCCGGCTGTTGGAGGCGTTGTTTGTCCCACGCAGGACACCATATGTGGCAGGCTGGCTTGCAGTGGTGACGCCACGGACCAGGAAGTAACTGAAACCACAACAATGGATGGCGGGCTAAACTGAACGCAACGGCGCTCAGTTAATTTTATTAATCAAAATAAACAAAACAAAAGATTTAAACAAAACAGAAAACAAAAAGGCGCTTGGCCAAACAAATAAACAGACAAACAAGTAAGTGACGTGCTGGCTAAACCAGCACGTTTTAGCAATTGTTTTCTTGTACCTCTCTATCTCCCCGCACTTCCTCTCTGCATCCAACACTCAACACCGCAGCACAGACAGCTGTCGGTTCTTATACTCTGGCCGAGGGGTTAACTAGCTGTTTATCTTATTACCCCTCGCCACAGTCTGCATCGCGTTAGGTAAGGATGCATGACTGTCAGCTAGTTAAATAATCAGTAGCTGATCAGTCATGCATCCTCACGGGTTTTTAAATATAAATATAAAAGACGCGGCGCTTTTACCCGCCGCAAACAAAAATACAAATAATAATACATAGGGCGGGACACTCCACCACAGTGGTCACGCCAAATATTGATTTGATGTAGATTTTTCTTCTGTTCACTCACTTTGCATTTTGTTAATTGATAAATATAAACTATTAACATGTCTATTTTTGAAAGCATTCTTACTTTACAGCATTTTTTCACACCTGCCTAAAACTTTTGCACAGTACTGTATGTTTAATGATTTAATTGAATAGACCCCATTTGATCTAATTTCTATTGTTCTATGAATACAATGCAATTAAAATTGTGACCACTGTGACCTGGGCCGGGTTAAAGATTTTAAATTTGCTACTTTTTATAATGTTACCTGGAAGAGATGATACATTTTAACTTCACAGGTTCTGTTCGGATTGTATTTCTAAACACAACTCAACACCTGTCAATTATGTTCTAAATGCTTTGTAAAAAAATCAGGAAAATATGGTGATTCTGCCTCAAGAAGAAAAAGGCTGTTCTTAACTAATGTCTGACTGTGCACCAAGACTATAGTATTTACTGTGTATATCAGAGGATCAAAGCGTACACTGATAGAATTAATCCTGTTGGAAATTGGAAGTGGAATGATTTTCAGTCTACATTAGACAATGGAGCCATAACATCTGGCTCCTTTGTGGACCACTGAGGTTATCTCAATGATACTGAGAATCATGAGATTTATTATAGCTTAGGGCCTCATTTACAAAGCATTTACCGTAAGCAAAACATGATTACCATCCTATTTACTATTCACATTTCTGTGCGGAAAAGAAGGATTTTAGTGGATGCAAAATGAAAGGGGTGGTATAGTGCCACTGCCTCATTTACATTGAATTAAAGATGTTTATGTATGCGAGGCAGCATGTTAATCACAGATAATGAGCTGACTGAACGCTGACACAAAGTGGTGAGTATAGGTGGCAGAAGCTGTGTACCAATTTGAAATGGCAGATATTTAAGGTCCTGTATAGCCAGAATGTGTTAATGAAACACTATGATTTATTTGGGGCTAATTGTAAGTAGACTTAAGATAAAAAGAAAATATGCTGAAATAATTTAGTTTAAATTTAAAACAATATTATATTATCTATGCGTCCTACAACGTGACACCTACAACGCATCAGCATGGTTTGTTTTACATTACATGTAGGATAGACTAAAAACAAAAGTCTGCTAGTTATTTATTTGATTTTACTACTGTACTGTTTACGCCTATTGTACATATCTATATTTTTACAAAATATAATGTGAACAGAGAACACATTAATGTTATTTTAATATGCCCTCATATTAGACTATTAATATTATTTTTTTACTAAACAAACATAAATCGATTGAAAACATACAAATACATATGTAGTACTTTAATTAATTAATATAATATCTATATATATATATATATATATATATATATATATATATATATATATATATATATATATATATAACCAAATATATGAATAACAAACTAATACATAAATAAATAAATAAATCTTCCTAAGATAAAGAAACACCTCCCAAAAGTTAAAGAAAAAATGTAGCAAAAATTAGTAAATATATTCTTAACCTCAATCAAAACAACCTACAATTGACCTACAATTGAACTCGGCTCTGGAGTTGTAGTCCTGAGAGCTATGCATTATACATGTACGCAGTGTGGAGTAGTGCTTAGGGATCTGACTGTTGTCCGAAGAGTCCTAGCTTCAATACCAGGACACTGCTGCTGTACCCTTGAGCAATGTATTGCTCCAGTAAAAACCCAACTGTATAAATGAATACCAGAATTTGTATGTAAAATAACTAATTGTAACTCGTGTCAGCCAAATAAATACTTATTATGCCTTATAAATAGGCGCGAGCACCATAGTGCTGGCGAAAAACCAACCTTTATTTCACATACCTTATGATAAATACCTACCTTTATTCATAAAACCGCCCGGGATGAAAATGATGCACGTAATAAAACTAAGTGAGTATAACATAATACTACAGAAAAAACCTACCCAACTGACCTTTAAATAAACCTTTATTGATCAGTGTTATAAGCAAATTTCAACTGTTTGACACAATGTTACACGATTCATGACAGTTGTAATTAAACATAGTTACGAAAATTGTAACTAAATATAGTTACAATGTACATTTTTCTGTAGGTCATTTCTGGCTTTAACAAAGTTGGGAGGTTATGCTGTAACAATGAATCTTGATGAATCTTGTAACATTATGTGAAACAGTTCATTTGGGCCCAAATACCAAAAGCAAAACCATGTAAAAAAAAAGTATAAACAGGATGTAAGTTTTTTGATTGTCACATTGCCTACAATGTTGTGTGCTGCACGTAAATAATTAGTACACAGTTATCGTTATACAAAAAAAGATGTATTCACGTAAACGATTTGAAAACTGTAGATAACTTGTTGAAACAAACTCAAGAGAACAAGCAGGCAAACGTAACTAGACACAAAAAATAAATACAAATCAAACACTAGTATTAGCCTTTTCAATTTTTAGTCACTGGAAACGATTTACAATGTTGCCGCGGCTGGGACTGAAGTAAGGTGTGCCGAAAGCCTCAAGACACAGAAGTGAGATTAACGTGCATTAAAATAATTAATCTCCAAAAAAATTAATGCGTTAATCGCAGAAGTTAACTGTGATTAATTGACAGCCCTAGTTTGTACACATTACAGTATGTAAAAATATAGATATGTACAACAGGCTTAAACAGTACAGTAATAGTAAAATCAAATGAATACCTCACAGGCTTTTTCTTTTTTTTATCTATCCTACATGTAATACAGTCCAAAACAAACCATGCTGATGCGTTGTAGGCTTCACATTGTTGTAGGACACGTAGATAATAAAACATTTAAATTGAAACTAAATTATTTCCGCATATTTTCTTTTTATCTCTCTCATATACCTGTCGCCACCAGTAAGTTCCTTCACCTGTTGTCAATAGAATAAATACTTCAGACCTGAAACACAAACGCAAACGCTGTTGATGGTTTGCTAAATCGCTACATTTGTATTTAAAAGAGGACACTCTACAAGTTCAGCCCATGTCAAGCGCTGAGGCTAACTTGCCGAGTGTGCACAAAAAACATGTGTTGCTAAATCACATAGGTGGGCAAAGTCTGTTTGCCCACACGTGCGCCTGATTCTGGTGCGCTAATTGTCCGCAAAAGTGTTTTGCGATTGCCTTAGGGGTTTGCGAACGTTGCTAAATAGGGCCCAGTATGTACTAAATAGAAACATTCTGTCAACACTATTTGGTACTGCAATACTAAACATCACATCATGCAGCAGTGAGAGAACTATAAAGCCATTTAACAGTAAGTAGCCATGTTCTATGGAGAAACCCTGCTTTTGATTGATTAGGAAAAGTTAAATCTAATGATGGCAGAAAATTAAATTACCTCTACCACACCCACATTGCACAAATTTCTTGTGACAGGACTTGTACAGTCTTCTAAATGCCTTATGACCATGCTTGAAAAGTCTCCAAGGAGAACTTCAGACATAGCCTCTTGATGTATCAGAATTGCAAATAATTACAGCCATGGATTCATTTAATCAATCAATTTCACTAGTGGTGCTTGGGGATGGACAGGGCATAAAACTGCACTGCTATCAACTGCTAGCACTCCCGCTGGCTGTCAGCCAGCAGTCCCCTGATCCATGTTAGTTAAATGCACATTAATCTGAATTTGGCAGTGTAATCAAGAACCTAACTGAACTGTGAAATTGAATTCTGCAGTGGAACATCATTTGTCCATTTTATGCTAAGACTGCAAAAAAAGAAAAAAAAAAAGACAAATGCTGCAACATCAATTTGTCACTATAATATGCTGCAACAACCCAGTGTGCAGCCTAATCCCCACTCTACCGACAATGTCTGCCAGTTCACAACAGAAAAAGGCTTTTCGTTTTCCAAACAAATGAGTAAGCACAATTGCATTTTATCACTGTAATACAAAGGTGCGCAACCAAACTTTTATCACGGGCCGCATATCCAGAAAACTAGTTTAACCAAATGTGTATAGCGGGCCGTGCATTTTTTTTTTTTTTTTCAGACACCCTTATCCAGGGCGACTTACAATTGTTACAAGATATCACATTATTTTTTATATACAATTACCCATTTATACAGTTGGGTTTTTACTGGAGCAATCTAGGTAAAGTACCTTGCTCAAGGGTACAACAGCAGTGTCCCCCACCTGGGATCGAACCCACGACCTTCCGGTCAAGAGTCCAGGGCCCTAACCACTACTCAACACTGCAGCTTAGATTATTACTAAAGAATAATCATATATATATAACCATCACATATATAGGCATATATATATAATTTCCCTTAGAATTACTGTTAATGTGATCTGGCAACAAATTCAATCAGCTAAAAAGGAGAGGAAGGAGCTCCATGTGACATTCCTGGATTTGGCTAATGCATATGGTTCAGTGCCACATGAACTTCTTTGGGCAGCATTTGATTTTTTCAGTGTACCAATGACAATAACAAATCTAGTGAAAGCCTACTTTGGAGATTTGCAATTTAGTTTTTCAACTTCAGAATTCAGCACTACATGGCAATGCCTAGAAGTTGGAATAATGGCAGGATGCACCATTTCTCCACTGGCTTTTACCATGGCAATGGAAGTAATCATTAGGGCATCAAAATGGGTAGTGGGAGGAGAGCTTGGCTTCTGAATACGACTACCACCAATTCGAGCATACATGGATGACATGACAACCATGACTACAACAGTAGCCTGCACTAATCGGTTATTGGGCAAATTAACCAATAACATTGAATGGGCACGAATGCAATTCAAGCCCACTAAATCAAGGAGCATCTCTATAATTAAAGGTAAAGTAGTAGATAAAACGTTCTTCATTAATGGTGAGGCAATACCAACAGTGTCTGAGAAGCCAGTGAAGAGCCTTGGGAGATGGTACGACGGGATCTAAAGGACACAGTTCGTGTGGGAGAAGTTAGACAACAAGCTGTGGAAGGGTTGAAGAGCATAGACAGCAGCGCTTTACCAGGCAAACTAAAACTCTGGTGCTTTCAGTTTGGCCTACTGCCAAGGTTGCTGTGGCCACTGACTGTGTACGAGGTTTCTTTGACAACAGTAGAGAAGCTGGAAGCTTTAATCAGTTCACACATCAGGAAATGGTTGGGAGTTCCACGCTGCCTCAGCAGAGTGGGACTTTATGGTAAAGGAATACTGCAGCTACCTGTCTCCGCTCTAACCGAGGAGTTTAAGTGCGCCAAGGTCCGACTGGAAATGACATTAGTAGAGTCACGCGACAAATGCGTAAGGGAGGCAGCACCTGTGTTGAAAACTGGAAGAAAGTGGGTGGCAAAGAAAGCTGTGGAGGATGCAAAGGCTGCCCTTCAAATTGGTGATATCATGGGGCAAGTTCAGCATGGAAGAGGGGTCTTGGTCTCAGTTCAGCTCCTCCTACATGGCACAAGGCAGCCCCAGCGCAACGGAGGAAGCTTGTAGTCAACGAGGTGCAAAAGCAGGAGGAGAGGATGAGGTGTATAAAGGCCATTTCCCAGGGCAAGCAGGGAGAATGGATGAGATGGGAGAGTGTGGAACAACGCAAGATTGGCTGGCAAGACCTATGGTCAATGGAACAGAGCAGGATCAGTTTCCTTATAAGGTCAACATATGATGTTCTCCCATCACCACAGAACCTAAACCTCTGGGTAGGAGAGGATCCCTCATGTCCTTTGTGTTCATCACCTGCAACATTAAGGCACATTTTGACAGGATGTAAGGTGGCTCTTAGCCAAGGACGGTTTACTTGGCGCCATGACCAGGTGCTGCGATGTTTGGCCTTAGCATTGGAAGACAAGCGTAACATGACCAATAAGTTGCCATCTGTTCCATCAAAACAGTACACACAAAGACAACATTCCTCCGCCCAGGAGAGCAACCACCAAGAAAAGGTGTTAAAACCAATCCTCGCCCAGGACAACTGGAAGCTGCTAGAGACTGGAAAATGCTGGCGGATGTTGGTCAACGGCTTATTTTTCCACCTGAGATTGCCACCACAAACCTTCGACCAGATATTGTCTTGTGGTCTGGATCAGCACGCCTTGTTCACCTGGTGGAGTTAACAGTGCCATGGGAGGATGCTGTAGATGAGGCGTATGAGAGGAAGAAACTGCGGTATGCTCAACTAGCCACTGAAGCGGAACAGCGAGGATGGAGAGTCTGGGTTTACCCAGTGGAAGTGGGATGTCGAGGATTTGTGGCACACTCTACAACCCGGTTTCTCAGAGATGTCGGATTCAATGGCCAAGAGTTGCGTGCGACAGTGAAGAACTTATCTGAAGCAGCAGAGAGGAGCAGCAACTGGCTGTGGTTGAGACGGAAAGATTCTGGCTGGGGATCTCAAGCACAATAGAAAGGAAAAAAGGCTGATATACAGGTAAGTAAGCTGGGCTGAGTTGAGTGGGGGACGGAGGGGGTGAAGCTGGGACGCCAGAATCACCGTCGAGCCCTCTTGAGGTGTCGTGGGCTAGTCGACGAAACACCGAGGATGGAAGGTGCCCACTTGAAGACCCCAGAGATGTACCCTACTTAGCTCAATCCAGACGGTTGTCATGCTGATGCGCTGGGGAGACCGCACTATGGTTGATCCCCGAGCCAGCATCGCAGCCGTTGTGTGTGCTGATGCGCTAGGGAGGCAAAATAAGCTGATCCCTGGAGCCAGCATTACACTTCAGCCATCAACACCAGACAGAAGGATATCTACATCATCATATGGAAGGAAGCGCAAATGGATGGAGACACATATGGATCACATTAGTTTACTGTGAAGCTACGTCTTAGTTGGTGCTTATCTTGGCGAGAGCCAAGTTCAAATCAGCATGAAGTTTTAACATCTACTCTCATGTAATGGAAATCATTATTTCGTACTGCACCATACACATCACAAACAAAATATACAAAACAATTAAAAACAAAGCATTAATATCGTACTGTTACCATATATAGACGCATTGCACAACAACACAAAGCAAATTAAATATCTACTTGCTGAAGCAGTTTTTATTTTAGTTTATTTGAGTTGTTCAGTTGTAGCAGCAGCAATGTAGCAAAAGTCACTGGTCGGTGATGTCACTTCCCTAGCAACAGCCTGTTAACTTGGGAATTGGCTCTTTCAATGCAGCGGGTTTGTGCATTTAAGAAAGGAGAGTAAGACTCTCCTTTCTTAAAATGATGAAATTAGTTGGAGACAAGCTGATGAGAAGCAATTACCCTCTGCAGTACACATTAAAATGGAGTACTGCTTTTTATGGAAAAATTTTGAAAAATGAAGTCAACAAAGTCTAAACAATATCTAAAAAAATAAGTGAAATGGAATTACTACACTGCTGGGCCGCTGTCAGACAATAAACAGGCCGAGGTTGCGTGTACCTGCTGTAATACATTAACCCCCCCCCCGTGTACAAGCTCTAATGGAAAAGGATAAAAAGGCACAAGGGAATCAGCCAAAGAAGAACAAGAGTGGGCTTATGTGCTGGACTCCTCACAAACATTTATACAATCCAACCATATTCTGTATGTTAAAGCCCATTCTGTACAGAAAATCCTGGCTTTGGCTATTAACCCTGAAATGCACAAATATGAATCCTGGATGCAGTACAATCTAAAAACTTAAAACCTGAAAATTTAGTAGCCATAATTTGTTTCTTTTAAGTGTATCTTAATTTATTGTCTGATGTCCAATGGTTTATGTATAGTTATTACAGCTATGGCCAAACATTTTGTATCACCTAAAATTTTAGGATTGAGATATAATGAAAAAAAACAAAACCATATGATCATACTGTAATTTATATTTTTTATTTAACATTATATAATCAAAGAAACTACAAAATGATAGCACACAAATCTACCGGAAGCCATAATCGTAGTACAGTATGTCATGCTAGATTTTGAAATGGCCCATTTTTGTCAGTTTTTTTTATTAAACATATGGAAAACTACAAAGCGGCATGTAATTCAATATGTTAACATAACATTATTCAGCAGGTTTTAACTGACTTTATGAAGCAAAATTAGTTCATTCTTTAGGGTGATGCAAAACTTTTGGCCATAGCTGTAGTGTGGTTAAAGACAAATTAAAAATGAACTTCCTTACAAATTACTTGTTTTCAAATAAAATGAAAACAACATAGATTTTAAGTACTTAAGTTATTCATATTTTAATGATTTTGTTTAAATGAGTTAGATTAAAAAAGAACATGGTTTACTCATGTTAACATGTTTACTGCTTCTTTGAATTTTTTATTCTGTGAAAAAAGCTTGTGTTTCTTTATAAAAGACACAATAAGGATAGTGACACCTCTAATTAATATGGTACCCTAAGGTAAAACTAAAGTATCCAACAATGTTTTAACATATATAGAAACACAAACTACAGAAAATATCAAACGTAATAAAATGAGTTCAACTTTAACTAATCCTGACATATATATATATAATATGTGTTTTAAAAAAAAAATCAAATAATACATGGATAGTACAAAGTGCTCTCTTATGGAATCTTTTATTGTTTTTTTTTTAATTTGGTATTTGTTTTAACGCTATGTCAGGATTTTTGTTTTGTTTCCTTCGTTTTTTTTAATTACTTTTTTTTGGCGGCCAAACGAGGGAGGCTGTTCTTCAACACAACCTAAAACGTCTTGTATACTCAGCTGAAGAAATCTGCAGGATAT
This sequence comes from Acipenser oxyrinchus oxyrinchus, assembly GCA_030684275.1. NCBI lineage: Eukaryota > Metazoa > Chordata > Actinopteri > Acipenseriformes > Acipenseridae > Acipenser > Acipenser oxyrinchus. The sequence continues at coordinate 46,207,213 of CM060251.1, forward strand.
CAGTCCAAATTGGACCAAATTGGAACTCTGGCAAAAACATTTAAATATACCCTCCCACAATGTAATATTAATTAGTTCATTTGCATTTTGAAGGAGAATTTCTCTCCCTAAAATAAAACTACAGTACATCTTATGCCAAATTTCCCAAAAGGTACTACCAAAATAGCATGGCAAAAAAGTGATACTTATTTTTATTTCTGCTGTAAACCAAGCTATTGTAGAAGGGAAGATTTGACACTGTAAAACAATTTGAAAGATGCTTTTTCTGACATTTAAGTAAAATCTGGCACTATGTTTCTGCCACTATCTCCAGAAAGTTAAAGTAAAATAGAAATTCAAAAAGGGAATACATTTGGCATGATTGTGTGTATATCAGAGAATGTAAAGACTACTGAAACTTCCCTATCTTATGGTGCAACTGTGGTGCAGGGTAATTTGTATGTATTATTACAATGCGTGTAATAATGCTGAAGTGATTCATGGGGAAAGGACTGTGTTAGCATTGTATGGGACACAGAATCTCAGAGTATGATGCAGAGAACCAGGATTAAAAAAACCTTAGTCCCAGTTCATCTGCAGTACCATTTGACAGAATGAACCTCAGAAAGCCATTTCTAGTTTTTCATTTTATTCAGAAGTTGTTAACAGTTTGTACAGACAATGACTATTTACTTGGTAAGGTCAAGAACGGTTTATTTGTCATTTTCCTTTGTTATGTTATAATACATAAACAGCTCACTTCATGCAACACAATTTGTATTGGTTATTCTGTTGTAATAATAGTCAACATGAAAAGGTGGATATGTGATATCCTTCTGTTTACCATGCTATTGGGATTGTCATCTGATAATCTTGCAGACTAAAATAAATGAGGATGATGGGTAAATAGATTGACTTCCAAAAACACCTGGTATAGTTATTTTTCAACAATCCCTCCATGGCCCTTATTTTAAAACTACAACCAGTGTTTATATTTTTGTGTAACCGATAGAAATAAACTACTTATTGTTTGTAAACCACCAGGTAAACATTTAATTAATTGCTATTAAAATTACTGCAGACAATTGAATTCCATAACACGTAATATGCTTACAATATCTCTTTAAAATGAAATGCAACTAAACACTGAACTCTAAAACATTAGCGATACATATCTGTAGATAAAAAATGTATTAATTAAATTAAATTTTAAAAAATACAGTACAATATAAAAAACCAGCTACCTCTTCATATCGTGTTCATGTAAAAATACTCCTTTGGCAGCTTGATAGTTTCCCTCTCTATGCAACAACATGGCACAGAAAATTGGTATTCACTCAAGCACATAAAAGTTAATATAATTTTGTACTGCTATACATTTACACTGCAGTATACACATGTGCCAGTGATGAGACTCAGAACACAGTATATATAATATAAAACTACCAGAAGAGTGTTCAAAGTGTTCTTTCATTGAGAATGTTGAACCACATTTTTTTTCTTATTCCATTTTTTTATGTCATGACACTGCTTTCTGTCCTAAAATGTTATCTTTTTTTTAAAGTTCTGATGAGGGTTTGATAAATAAAGTACTGAAACGCTGCAACACTTACTTTGCAAAGCATGGACTAACATCTACATTGTACCTAAGATGTTTGGGAGATGCAGATCACACAGTAAGCACAGTCCTTATATGTGTGGTGATTAATGTCTTCTTGCTAAAAATGCAATTATTTTTACGATGAATTATTTATCTTCTGTATCATAGTTCACCTTTCAGGATTTTAAGGAGAGCTAAATGCATATTATTAAAAATAAATTGCACATCTATGCTTATTGAGAATTTATGCATCGAAAGTGGCATCTTGAAACTAGAGGACTGAGCACAAGCTAATAATGTGGTTTATTCTCTGGCGGCCTTTCAAATGACACTGAGGAAGGCAGGAGAGCAGCTGCAATGGATGCTGAAGCCAGATCTTGAGGTGAGTTTATGACCTTGTTTTATGTGAAGCACACATATTCAAGTCCGTTTTCATCCTTTCGGATCTCAGAAGATGTTTTTGTTAGTTGTCGAACATCCTCGTGTCCACGTTGTGCCAGATTAAGTTTAAAATCGAACCAGAATTTACACACCAATCCGACCGCGGTGTCAGGGGACAGTGCCTCAGTTTCCTGCAGGCGCTTCAAATCCAGGCCGGTAATTCAGGGGGTTGTGTCTGGTCTTGACTACCTGCTTTTCTAATGGTTTTCCTGACTGACAGGAGTACATTATTATTGGTTTTAAACTCGCTGTCAACAGAGATGTTAACACTTCTACTGTTAAAATATCTATTTAGTCCAGCTCTCAGCGTTATAAAACTGGAGACTGAATACTGGTTGTTGAGATTTTTTGGTCTTATTTCCTTAAAATGAATGTCCATATCTTTTTCTTTAAGCCAGTTTTTAAGTACATTAACGGCCCATGATGTCATTTTTTTAATGTTTTTTTTCAATCTTAGTTTTCTTCTGTTTCATTTAGTTGTTCCTCATCTACTGTTATGTGTCTACTCTTGAGAGTTGCTGCACTTATTTTATTTATTTCTTTTTTTCAGGTGGACTTCTGTCTTCACTCAGCAATTTGGCATTGTACCAGTTATCTGTTTTCATCCCCAAATATATTAAAGGAAATAGGTGGAATGTCACTCATTTTTGGCAGTGGTTTTGTAACTAATAACAAATAAACAAATAAAATGGCAGTTTCTCATGGAATTTACAATGTAGTGGTGCATAGTGATTTATTCAGTGTGAAGCGGCTCATGAGTATGCAAGTATATATATATATATATATATATATATACGCACGGTCATGTGATGCTGTTTAACCAATCAGAGGCTGTCATTTTTCCAAGCCGTGTTATAATATGTATTAAACTTTGTTTACAATAACTAGGCTTTTTTAGGTTGAATAGTTTATAAACCCGAGATGGAATTGTTTTCCTGTAACTCACTGAAGAGGCTCATCTATTATTTTTTATAATACATGGATACCCTTGTGATGCTAATATGAAAGAAGACGAGGTTCAGCAGTAGTTGTTTTTTTTAAAACGTAGTGTTTCAGTGCTGTACAGACGTTCTATGTCGTTATCTGTTAGTGCTTCAGCTTTATTTCGATGCTTTATATATATATATATATATATATATATATATATATATATATATATATATATATATATATATATATATATATATATATATATATATATAGAAACTGGATAAAAATAAAATATAAAAATAGGTGCTGCTGCAGTGACATGGGGTCAAGATGTAACCTGGTGTTGATTAACTTTTCTTCCCCACATCATTATTACATTTCCATTAATGGATTTTCAGTGTGCTATTGTCGCCAATTTCAGTCCTTAAGAATAATGTTTCACAGCCTATAGAACCCATTCAAGATCAGGGCAGCAGAGCAGATTAAGCACTGACAAGAAATCCATCATAGCCACTGCACTGCATTAAAACACAATACACTACTAACTGATTTGTGAGATAAAGGTAAAACACTGCAGCTTTCTTGTCCTTTTACCAATGTAGGGAATATAATCAGCATTGTGGCCTGTGCATTTATACATATCCATATATTTTAAAGCTGAAATTCAATAGTTGCTCAGATAAATTGCAGTTACAATAGCAGATAAACTAAATTGCAGTTAGCACGACCATTTCTTACCGTATTTCAATTTTACTGAGCTACATTATAGAAGACATTATGCAAAAAAAGCTAAATACTATTGCACACAATACTTACTATTCTTTTCTGCAAATTACTGTAATACTGGATTCTGAACAAAACTGTTATAAGAGAATACATATAAAAACTCTTCAATGAAACATCCCTTAAAACACTACTATAGGGCCCGTCACCTCCTTTACTATATATCAATACTGTATAGGGACTATACAGGGCAGATTTGTCATTAAGTCATATTTAGAGAAAATGTGCATATACTAGTTCATAGTATAAAGGCAAAATGAAAGCTAAAACAAATATATCTTGAAGATTTGAATTATTTTCAAATTATATTTAGCCACAAATGATACAGGTACAGCACTTGTCATTTTCAATTTGACTGTATAACTATATAAAAAAAATAATCATTACAACAAATCCATTGAGTAACATTAAATAATTTCAATAAATTATTTCTGTCTTACAAACTGGTCTGTATTTCTGTGTTATTCTTTGACATGCAGTACAGAACAAATTCTTTTTGGAGATAATATAACTACAATAATTTGTTACATTGCATTTTCTACTATACCATTACATAAGGAAAAATGAATTCTTAAATAATTAACTGCATTGGACAACTATCCACTACTAGTGAGATACCATTAAAGTAGTGTTGGGATGAATATGTAATTTATATGTTTGAATATTCTTTAAAAACAAAGTATATATATATATAGAACATTACTGAAGTGAAGACATATGTCAATGAGTATCAGTATGCACAGTATGGCAAAGGTGCATATGTGTACTGCCCACTGGATTTTAATGAAGATCACACTATTATTATAAGTGATGTCATTGTGTGAAATTATATCCTGAATAAATATAAATAAACATAAATTGTTGCTTACTGAATCCAGCAGGGGAGGAGACAATATCATTTAAATTAATATAGAATACTTTTCTTTACTCATTTCATTTCAACTGCAAGACGGTGCCTGTGAAGGCGCTACCCAGCTAGGACAGTCGGAAAGGCCCGGAGTCACCGGCAGTAGGTTAGTTTAGGAGATTTGATCCCAACAACCAGTATAGCGAGTGTTTCGTAGTGTAGTAGGTTCCTGGAGCGGGACGTCTCTTTTGTGGGCTAGCGCCGCCATTTGTGGCAAACTTTATTTTTTAGCTTTTCATTATTAACTCCACTGCTAGGATTTACATTGTTGGTACCCTAGCGTCAGGGCCTGTGTTGTTTATTAAATCTGCGCGCCTGTGCGGCGTGTCAACACCCAATGCTCTATGTCTGATTCAGTGTTATTCAGTGACGACCCACGCAGGTAACATCCCCCTGCTACACTGGTATTAGTTTATTTTTAGTTAACCTACACAAATCTTTTTTGTAGTAGTATTAATTTAAATATTAACAGCTGTATTGTTTTTGTATACCATAGCTGTTGTGGTAAGTATAAAAAGCATCAAAACCTTATAATTTTTTTAACCAATGAAATTTACATACAATACTAACGATCGGGAGAAGGGACTGCCCCCTACACACATTGGATCATCCAATTCTGACCTATCAGAGCTATATAAGCAAATAGTTTTAATATAAGTTAACTGCTCTAGTCGCATCCGCTCTTACATGTCATTATTTACTGTATTCTCTAGTTTTTGCTCTTATTTGATTTTGATCTTTTGCTACTGATTTTATTGTACTTTACAACTGCTGTTGATTTTATTGTACTTTACAATGTGATACTTTGTTCTGTGATATTTTGTAACAATTGTACGTCGCTCTAGATAAGGGTGTCTGCTAATAAATAAATAAATGAATGAATGAATGAATGAATGAATTAATAAATAAATAAATAAATAAATAAATAAATAAATAATAGACTGGCAAATCACGCTTCTATTGTGTTTGATTCATATCCCTCTGCCTCCCCCAACTCCACCCTTGTAGCTACCCCTTGATACTATCTGTTATTAAGTATCAGTATTTGTACAAAATATTTAAGCATTTGCCTGGATTTGGAATATAAGCAATAAGAAATGTCATAAAACATATGTAACAATCAAGTACACTGACTGGTCAGATCATTAGGCAATGTTAGTAAAATAAAAATAATTTGTCATTGGATTCACTAGACCAATACAATGTAAGCTGAGTGACAAGTAGTGTGTATCTGTTCAGCAACAATTAATGAAAAGCAGACGGATTGACTTCACAAAAGGCATGACAGAGGGTGCCCATGCAACCGGCTAGTCTCTCAACATAGTGGCTGCACTGACGAAAATTAAAGTCTCCAAGTGCTCGCGGAATGAAGAAAACTACCAGAGGAAATCACTTTTGGGGGCAAGTAGATCATGATGGATCAAGCCCACAGACGTGTGCAAAGTATTTTGACGAACAACAGACATGCAACAGGGACCCAAATCACAAAAACATGTTTCTGCTCTAACAATGTGCTGGGAGCTAGACATTGTGGACTTTGATAGCAAGTCACTCTAAGTTTGTGTTAACTCAGTGTATATAACACCAGGAAAAAGGCAATTTTTGCGGATATCCATTTTTGCCTTAATTTTTACAGGATAACACCAGTAACAAAAATTGACTGAAAGAATCATACGATATAGCTGTGTATAGACCCCAGAGCTACCACCGTCAATCATATGTGGAAAACGCCAAGCAAACTCATAAAATATTGGACTTTAAACCACCAGCAGATGTTTTTCAACTGACCCTGACTGAGTGGTGCTACTGGCTGCTAAGGCGATTGCTTCTTGTCAGCTTCTGCTAACAGTCTATTGGCTGGCCTTTTGTTGTGTGTAACTGTACCTTCATTTCACGCTGAAAGAAGACTTCGTTGGTCAAAAACATGGCCGTTCAAAAAAAAAAAAAAAGAATACATTTACTAACGTTTCCACCTTTACTGGGGAAGACTGTTTACAAATAGCAAGATTTTTATAGCACCAAAGAAAGTAGTTTTTTATGCAGAAATGCAAGTGAGCAGAGAGGCACGTTCCAGTGACATGCTGAGCTCATGTGTTTTAATTCTAGACTGTTGATAGCAGAAGTTATTACTGCAGGTATGTATACAGTTCACACAAATTAAAAGATTTTGCAGAATTGTAACTGGTTTGTTATTTTTGTTATACGATGTAGTTGCAAAGTTATATAAAATATACTGACATATAGTTTCACGTTAATTGATTGTTTCCAAAATTATGGTTTCAGAAGAGGGGAAAAATACCAGTCAGACTTCTGATATTGATATACAGTATAAATAATAAACAATACTATTTCATATGCTGGTTGTAATTTTCAGATTGATTTTTAAAATGTTTAACAACCACTTCAGACAGTAAATCTCATTTTTTAAGTTTCTACTTTGGGTGAAAGATCCTGTGTGTGATTTTTTTATACTGTAATTGCATCCAATTGGATTACAGTATTTTGGTGTGCACTTTAAATACTGTACATAGCATACCGATGAAAACAAATATAATAATAACGTTTTTGTGTGCAATACAGTAATTTGTGTGCGATGCAACAGATATCACAGAGCGAGACTGGGCAAACCAAAAGCTTACATCAATGCATTTGCACCTTGCTAGTAAGTATGCAGACACAATTAAAAATAATTAAAATTATTCAAGTAATTCATAATACGATTATATATGCTGCACTGTTTGTTTTTGTTGCATTGTCACATATAAGTTGAAAAAGTCATTTGAAAATCTTCGGCTAAGTTGAAGTTGTATTTTTTCACCTGGGTCTAGCTATGTACCAACTGTAAAGACACTGGGGTATATTCAGTTGACCTAAACATTGGCAGATCTAAATATTGCTGCTGTTAGAACATTCATTTGGGGGTCCTTGCGTATCAAATATTGAAGTCACTACCTAAAATGGTTTCTGACAAAGAAGGCTTTGACACTGCAGGTCCAGCTTTTTTAAATGTGCTGGCACAAAAGAGTTGTTTTTCTTGCATGATACCATGATCAAACTTGACCTAGGGAATCACAGAATACAGTTGTGTACCAAGTATAAGGGCAAAATCTCAGAAAGTTACCACCTGGAAAACAAAAAGTCACGTGAACCCAATAATGCAGCCATTTAGGTCAAGGGTCAAATTAAAGGGTACCATTCATTTCCATAACACTGAAAGTCGAAATCGGCATCTAAAATGATTTATGAAATATTAGCGGTTGAAGTAACGCCCGTGGAAGCTTAATTACTACTTGTGGCCAGGACGACTAGTGGTGACGTCAGACCAGGAAGAGAATGGACACAGGCTGCTTAGTGAATTGAATGAATGCGCAGCTTGCATGGTTAAATAAGTGTATAAATAAATGAAACAGGTTGAATAAAACAAAACACTCAAAATAAAGAGCACAATGGCCAAACGAACAGACCAACAAACAAACCGGGGACGAACACTAAACACACAACAAGTATCATGTTGGCCCTCCAGCACGATAGCAATTGTTATATTTACTTTTTTTTATGTTCTCCTCTCTCTCTCTCGTTCTTTCTCCCTGAACACCCAACCCAGAGTGAGAGAAACATTCAACCTTTTAAGTAGCTGTACCGAGATTGGATTGCTAATCAATCATTCAATTGGAATCTCGGTACATCTGCACGTGAACTACTTTGTGCACTTCCCATGCTTCCATATAAATACCCCATTTACGCTGCATGTGAAGTGATTGTGCCATCCTCGTGTCTAAATACAAATATACATTTTATAACACTCGTGCTACATAACCCCACATCATATCCCATGCACCAATACATATACACCAACATTAATACACCACACGCAACATATTGTAAGACAGCAGGGAGGGGGTTAAAATCCTCCCTGCACAAAACACGTGCATATGCCCCAGAGGCTAATTGTTTTATTGTTTATTATCCCCTGCACCTGGTGGTGATTGAAAATTAGAACCGGGTGCAGGGTATTTAAGACGTGCAGCCAGTCTGCACGGGGCAGCTGCTGAGTAGAAGACAGATAGAGGGCTCTGTCTTAGCCGTCGTGAGAAAAGTGCTGTATTAAACCTGTGTGGTTTTTTTTGGTTTGTGAAGTTTCACATATGGTGTCAGAGTGTGTGGGCGCCCCTACGACCCTAGAAATGGAGAGCATTGAAGATTTAATTAAGAGGATCAACCGCAATACTGCAGCTCAAAAAGAGCAGAATGCGAGATGGGAGAGAGAGTTCGGGTTGGCCCCGCTGGAAAGAAGGGAGCGGGAGCCAACAGAGTTGGAGCTGCTGCTCCAAAAGTGGGAGCAGGCAGAAGAGGCGCTGTTGTCGGCAGCCCCGGCGAGAGAAGCCCCGGCGAGAGAAGCACCGGAGTCACCTGCAATAGAGTTGGAGCTGATGCAAGGAGAACAGGAGGAAGAGACTGTCCCGGAGCCAGAGGAGGTGAGAACCGCACCTCCACCACAGCTCCAGCCCACAACCCCGGAAGAGGATCCGGAGCTGGTCAGTGCGGTCCCTTGCCACTTGCTCCTGGACACCCTGCCGGTCTTCCTAGACCTCCCTGCGCTGGACCTGGAGCCCAGGAGTCTGCAACACTGGCCACAGCTCTGCCCATGGTTCCCTGCTCCGCTCTCCCTGAGCACCCAGACGTCGCTGGGCTGCTGCCAGACGTCGCTGTCGCTCCCCCTGTTAGCTGCTTCGCTTCCCCTGGGTGATCTGACATCACTGCGCCGGTCTCCAGGAGAAGATCTCTGTCCACTGCTGCATCCTCCAGTGCCCCGGCCTACGCTTCGGTCGCCCCTGTCAGCCCGGTGGGGTCCCGTGTCGCTGGTTCGTGGTCCCTTCCTGGAAGTGCCGGAGGGACCGACCCACCCTCAAGCCCACCCGTGGAAGAGGGCGAAAATTGACATTTGTGGACTTGAGGGTGGGTGGTCGTTTAAGGGAGGAGGGAGGTGGCCGTTGAATGGCCTGTGTCTTGGAAAGACAAGGGGGGATATGTAAGACAGCAGGGATGGGGTTAAAATCCTCCCTGCACAAAACACATGCACATGCCCCAGAGGCTAATTGTTTTATTGTTTATTATCCCCTGCACCCGGGGGTGATTGAAAATTAGAACCGGGTGCAGGGTATTTAAGAAGTGCACCCAGTCTGCACGGGGCGACTGCTGAGTAGAAGACAGATAGAGGGCTCCGTCTTAGCCGTCGTGAGAAAAGTGCTGTATTAAACCTGTGTGGTTTTTTTTTGGTTTGTGAAGTTTGTGACAGGTAAACGGCTTAGTCGTCCTACAGGTTAGTCAGGGAATAACCTGTGTAGTCAGCACTCCAAAAACGGAGTTAGGTGTTTATTTTGTGTTTTTTTTTTGTTTTGTGTGTTTTAAAAATAGCGCAACCGCGCTTTAAACTCCATTTCTGTGTCCTGGGTCGTGTTTTTAAAGGGGCAACGAACCCGAGTGGGTGAGTTCTTTTACAATATAAACATAAAATACACACGGGGACGGGGCACACTTGTGTGTAACACATCTGGTAACCTTTCATTGATTAAAATGTAAAAGTTTCTGAGTACTGTTCTATTCTAAAAAAATCTGATAACGCGACTTTAATAATACTGGAAGTGTCAGTTGCATTGTTAGCATGTGTGCCTTTGTGAACGAAGAATCAACTGGCTATCTAAACCATTGGGGGAAAAAAAGTGTTTTTCAAAGCCACTGAAGAAAGATAAGTATGCTGAACTTCCATTGAAAGTTCACTTTCAGTATTGCTGGAGGGTATCATGTGCACTCCTAATTTCTATTATGCTGAAAAGAGAGAGCATAAACAAGAACACAAGTGTCTTACCAGTGTAAGGTAATGAAATGAAGATGTTCATTTATATGATATACAGATTTCTTCTGTTAAATATATAAACCCCCAGCTGTAAACTATAATGGCAAGCTTTTGAACTTACAGATCCTAATTATAGTATAGGATGACCTGGGTACAATCATCCTCTCAACAAAAGCCTCACTTGAAAAAAAACACAAAATAAAACAAAAACAATCATACACGATAATAAAGCATAAATGGATGATCAACATTACCTTTGTAATACCTGAGGCAGTCACGGTTTCAGAGAGACGAGGATAGGTGTATGAACTGTATGAATGACCCTGCTGTGTTGATTTAAAAGCGCTAGCTCCACATGGCAAGTTAGGTTCCTGCAGGCCAGATCCTGACCTGGACCGCTGTCTAATGGCTAGTTGAGGGCTGGTATGGGTTACATAGGATGACTTCGGTCTCTTCTCATAATCTTCTCTTGGGGGCCCGTATCCCCAGTCACTATCTGAGTAATCAATTCTTTCACTATGAATGGAAGTCCTTGAGGGTGTGCCTTGAGGTTGCTCCCTGTAATCATGAGGATAACTGCTTACAGAACTCCTATAATTGTCCCGGTTCACCCCAATAAGATCTGCTGTTTTAATCTTTGTCTCCATGTAAGTATGGTAATCTGGAGGCATTTTAGAAAAGTCTGACTTTTGAGGCATGGCATCTGGATAAAATGGATCTGCTCCTCTAGTTTTTGTAGAATGTCCATTTTGTTTATTTGATCTGTAGTGTTTTCCCCAGTCTTCTTCAAAACTACCCTTTTCTCTGTAGGGCTCCAAAGGCAAGTCTTTAGCTGTGTCCAGGGCGCAGGAGTATCTGGAGTAGTAATGACTGAAGCCATTTTCTTCAGGGTGCTCTTGAATGTGATTGGAGTTTGACTGGTACGGTGCAGGAGGGCTTTCCTTTCGTAAAGAGTTTGAACGGGTTACAGAAATGCTGTCAAACTCTTCCAGCAAGCCATTGATGGAGGCATCTTTCTGAGGTCGGTTTCCTCTTACTATGGTCTGCAAAAAAGAAAGCACTGATTTAATAATCATCTTTAGATCGGTCACATGACTAAAGCTCTTGAGCATTGAACTTTTTTTTTCTTTTTATACACAGGTTTGATTTAAATCAAACATTTTTTTTGTGAAACAAATCACATTTCCATTCCCTGTATCTACTTAAATGTCTGTTGGACTTTCATTATAATTTCATTATACATTGAAAGCTGATACTGTCACTACATCCAAGAAACATACAAAATGTAATTAAAATGACATATGTCAGAGGATAATGTCAGTATAAAATTACTGACACAAAAGTGTTTTTTATTTTTTTATTACACTCTGAACTAGACCTATAGGGTCATTGAATACAGCTCAGTAACAAGCGTAAAGCCAATTTTTCATTATTAGCTGGAAAACAAAAAGCTAGATGATCCTAATATGGCAGCCAACTCATGTGATATCTCAAAGTGAAGATTATCACTAGTTTATACCCCTAGGAGTTTTCATCACACTGAAAATAAGAAGTTTGCATCTGAAATGGTTTATGAGATATTAACAAATAGCAAAGGCGTTGACGTCAGGTTTGTTAAAAACACATATACCACCTTAACGGGGATGTTTAATTAAAACACAGTACATTGACTGAGGAGGATCAGATTTATGTGTGTAACCTTTGTAAAGTTTCAAAAAAGGTTATGTCTTTATGGGCCATCAAAGAAAATGAATACTAGTACATGAACATATTTAAATCTTATTATCCCAGAGTGCACACAAAAGTTTAAATTCAAGTTGTGTAGAGTGAAATCCCATGCCAGGCGTGTGACTACATTACCTTCTACAAGGCATTCTCTTATATCCTAGCAGATGACTTTCATGGTCATTTATTGTTTACTATTAAGAGTTATTATCAGTCACAGACCTGAGCTAAAGCATCATTACTTCTTGTATCCAAGCCAGGTTCTCAGTCTGTGCAAGATAAGACTGAAGGAGAGGGTGCATCAAGTAATAGATACATAAAATTACAAGCACTCGACATTAATTGCACTGTTCCATTTGCAAAAAACAGTGGTCATGCTGCTCACCCTATCATACCTGCAATGAAAGCTTTGAAATGCATGGCTCAAAAGTGGCTTTCTACTTCAAAAATAATCTTTACATTTAATACTGTGCTTTTGTGGTTTTCAACATACAGAGTCAAAACAACATAATAATATAAATAATAAATATAAAGTAGTACTTTGAAAAGATACCGGTAACAAAAACAACACTGTCTAACATTTATTTGTATGTATTTATTTTTTATTATATATATATATATATATATATATATATATATATATATATATATATATATATATATATATATAAAATTATCAGTTGATAATTCTAATTACTGTATTATAGAAATATGAATGAATGGACTTTACTTTAGAACTAATGTATTACGTATTATCGTCGATTAATCTGCTTTTTATTAACCAGACAACTGTATCTACCATTGTTATAAGATACAACCAAGTACGTTTGTATTATTTAAATAAACCTTAGCCTAACCCTCAACCTAATCATTATTAAGAGTTATTACTGTATAACACAGCAAGCAGAAGTAATCACTTCATTAATTACAATGCAATTACTTGTAATTGTTGGATGTTTAATATAAAAAGTATGACAGATTAATCTATTTATTGGTGACAACATGTACTTGCATGTGTTAAGATGTTAAGTAAAATATGATCCTTGGCGTGGGGTCCATAGTGGATTAAATTACACTACTCCTAACTCTTAAAATTTACAGTACATGACCCCAAAACTGATCATAGATTCATTGTACACCAAAATGGTTATGTTTCTAATCCGAATACAGTCAATTCTCATTAAAACAAACTGGGATTAGACACATTTCCTGATACCAGAAATGTTCTACATGGCCACGGCCAAATTTAGAAGTCGCCTGTTGTAAATTACTTCTTATAATACGAATTCACTTAACACAAATGTCCTGCTTGAGTGTAAAGGATATTGGGAGATGTATTAACTTGCATCCAGATTTGTGTCTCTGAACTTTATTTTAGTGCTGTTTTGGGACTACTGATCCCATCATGCATTTGAAGTTGCCATAGACACAGTTTTCGAGTTGCCATAGTGCTCACGCATCAATGGCATTTCCATGAAGCAGCGCGTGCATTATCCTTGCAGACCAAAGTGGAGGTGTTGAAAGCAGTGGATAATGCACCACTGTACAAGAAAACGAAAGATGTTGCTGCAGATTTCAACATTCCGAAAACACTTGTCAGCCATTCTGAAAAATCGGGATACAATGATACAGGTCTATGAACAGCAAACCGTGGATACAAGCTGTGAGTTTCCAGTTTGCTTAATACCATGATGTTGAGGACATCTTCTTTTGTGGTTTAAAAATACCTGTGACCAGAATGGCACGTACAGTTTTCAAGTGCAGTTATTTGCAATGCATACTTTTTAAAAGTTCACTTTCAACTGTATTTTCAATAAAAATGCACAGAATGTATAATACTTGTACTGCAATTAGTGTTACTGTAACTCCAATACAAACGGACAGTATTTGTATTAGATAATAAAACACGTTTTTGCTGGTCCCTTGAAATTTGCATTAATGAGAGTTGACTATATGGTAATATATGATTAAGACACAATACGATAACTTTAACATTATGAAACAAGAAACAACACAATAATTCAACTTCTCTTTACTGCAACTGTGGAGATTACAGTATTTTCCAAGTTCAGATAATAATGTTTAGAAACTAAAACTGTGAACCACATTTTTCACATACTTAACAAATGCACTTTTTAGTTTATACAATTATAAATTGAGGAAATATATGCTGTATAACCCTGTATTGTTTCTTATCTGATATAGTGTACTTTTTATTCAGAACATTTGCCTTTCAAAATAGGGCCTGTAATGTTTAAATGAATACAAAATATACAGCTTGGTTTGATGCCCTTTAAACAATTGTAATTCCATTAACTATTTTCTCAACTCTGCATACATGTTTCCTGAATTAATAAACCTCTTGTCATTTTTCTTTTAGCACACCTAATATAAGAATATAGGAACACCGTTGTACAATAATAACCACAGCCTTCATTTTATCAAAAAAAAATACAAAACCACATTACTCCAGATAAATAATCTATGTTTAAAAAGCAATTGAGAAATCAATACCAGTAATGTGAAAGGTTAATTTATATGCCAAATCTCTGTCAAGCTATGGAATCATAATGCAACAACACCTTCACATCAATTTGAATTAGGTCCCAATATTTTCAAGTGCCAACTTTCATTTCTTTCTTTATTGCTTTTTGAACAGGTTTTCTGTGCTGGTCTGGATTCCAGTGACAGCAGTCATATTTCATGGTGTTCCGTCAGTGGTCTGTCCTCTGGTGATAAGACATAATAGATCTGCCTGCAAGAGCAGCTGTCTCCTCTAGGTAGCACAAAAGCAAATGAAAAACGATGGTTGCTCACAAATACAGGATTAACCTTGATAATAATGAAGTGGGTAATTAACACCATTGCCCTTCTCATGTCTGTACAACCTCTTTTAGGAATTATTTTACTTACAGTACAATTAAAGTGCCATTGACGCACAATCATGTTCAATTATTATTATTATTATTTATTTCTTAGCAGACACCCTTATCCAGGGTGACTTTCAATTGTTACAAGATATCACATTATTTCTACATACAATTACAGTAAAGGCACTTTTCTAGCTCTAAGTGTATATTGCCAAAGGACAAATACAAAACAGTTATGCTTACTGTTTATTTCAGTACAATGCTCAGTTTCCATCATAACATCTGAATGTGATTTCACATGGGTCATTAGATGGCCAGTTTAGTGTTTTGATCAACCCAGTAGACTTCTCCAATGATGTCAGTGACCTGGCACCACCTACACAGACTACTTGGCAAGATGGCTGGCAGTGAAGTCACACCACAATCATGTAAAAAGACACCACTTGCCCCGTTAATGCTGACATGTCACCAGTACAGTAGGTACAGTGGAACAAAATTAAAACAACAGAGGATTGAAAAAAGGTAACTGAAGTTACTAACCTATATTAATTTCAAGAGAGTTTCAAGAAATTGGAGCATGGAAAGAGACTTCTCTAGATATAAAGTCGGGTATTATAAGATGATGGAATCACTAGTACCTAAGGAAGCTTACAATTGACATGTTTCCAAATAAAAACAAATTCAACAATAGTGTACACAATTGTGCCCAAAAGAGGAAAAGTTATTTTTTTACTCTGATTTCACAGTTTTGAAAGATACATTTTTATATGAATGTCCCTTAATCTATAGGAGCACATGTGTTTCATATTATTGTGTTATATTAGCTGATATAAATGCATAATAAATACCTGCCTGCCCTTTAAAAACAGTCTTGCTCCAGCAACAACAAATAAACAAACAAACAAACAAACATGCAGCTAAGTGCCATAATTGGACTGGAAAATAAAGCCTTAACTATCTGACGTGCACATGCCATGGGAGTGCTGCTCAAATATACCAGAAATCCTTTTGATAAGCAAACCAGCCTTTATTAAAAAAAGAGGAATGCTATCTATAATTGTCAAAAATGCATGAGATGAAGAGCCATTTGACAGACTATGGTAAAGACTGGAATTTAGCACCCTTATTTCAGATTAGTATGCAGCCTTGCAAAAGAATGTAAAGAGATTCTCTTTAGATCAAAGCTGCTCTTGCTTTTGGCAGAACATTCAATACAAGACTAAACCGGCTAATAATACAGAACAAGAAGATCACGACAATATCCTGGAATCTGAATAACAATATCCTGGAATCTGAATAACAATATCCTGGAATCTGAATAACAATATCCTGGAATCTGAATAACAATATCCTGGAATCTGAATAACAATATCCTGGAATCTGAATAACAACAACAGTTTTGGGCTGTGCAAAACAAGAGCCTAGTGTTTTGTATGCCTCAATTTAGAAATGTAGGAGCTTTAAGGAGGCCTTTTTACCAGTTATCAAAATGATCGATTAATCAGTTGTTTTTTTGGTTCAACAAACGATTAATGGACAACAACAACCTCGACAATGATTATGTTCAATTGTAATTATTTTACATTAATGCTGAAATAAACCCCCACAAAAGGTTTACATGATTAAATGATATGTATTTGTATTATTTGTTACTTGCTCCATCAGGGACATGATTGATAACTATTAAAATATAGTTTCCATGCATGCTTGTTAACTGTCTGAACAAAAGGGTACTACAGAACATATTTAACCTGTAACTTTCAAAATGAAAAACTATGCAAACATATCTGAATGATAATCATTAACCAGGCGTTGAGGCAAGTTTGTTCCCAAGTGTTCCCCGCGGTGGTTTGAGGTAAAGAGACATCCACAAAGAATTAGACAGTTATTTGAGTTACTTAAATATGGATGGAAAGTGAACTTTTGGAGAAACGAACTATGAAAATTTTTAAGAGGGTGAAAGAGAAACTACTTCCAAATATTCTTCCATCCTCTTTTGTGGTACTTGATAATGCGCCCTATCACAACACGAGGCTGTGTGGTCCAGTGGTTAAAGAAATGGGCTTGTAACCAGGCGGTCCCCGGTTCAAATCCCACCTCAGCCACTGACTCATGATGCATAGTTCACACATAGTTCTCTGTAAGTCACTTTGGATAAAGGCGTCTGCTAAATAAACTAATAATAATATGCTGCAAGCTGTACTTTTGGAGATAGTAAAACGGAACAAGGTCCCAGTAACATATAAAATAGATCAGCTTTTTAACAGTTCAGGCCACAAGGCCACCAAATCGCTATTGAACTTGTGTGGGCTAATTTAAAAAAAAAAAATGTTGTGGCAAGAAACTGGGTTATAACTTCTAGTGACTTCTAGACACCAGTTCTGAAAATATTTCCACTTATAGGCGTCACTTATGGCCACAACCGCGTCTGATAGCCCTAGGGCTGACCAGCGGTCCTGTTCAGGGGTCCTGTTCAGGGGTAGACCCACAATTGGAACCCTGCCTGGTTACGGATGCCAGAGAGTGTCTCTCGTCTGGCTGAGGAGATCCAGGTGAAGCGGGCTGGCCTTATATGAGCCACCATAGGGTAGAGAACCAGATTCTCCTGGGCCACCAAGGGGCCACTAGGAGAACTGTCGCTTTCTCTAACCGGACCTTCTTCAAGGCGGCAGGGAGCAACGTTACTGGCGGGAACGCATAAAGGAGCATCCTGGCCACTCATGGGCTAGGGCGTTGACCCCCAGTGAACCGCCTAAGCGGTAGAGGAAATACTACAGGGGGCAATGCGTTGTCTCCGCGAGGTGAAGAGATCGACCTGCGCCTTCCCAAACTATTCCCAGATGCGCTCCACCACCTGCGGGTAGAGTCGCCACTCTGATGGATGTGCACCCTCCCTCGACAAGAGGTCCATTGCCCAGTTCGCCACTCTGGAAAGATGCATCGCCCATAGGGACAGCAGGTTCCGCTGTGCCCAAGTCAGGAGCTGGAAGGCGATGCGATGCACCCGGAGATATCGCTACCACTGATGTGTTGTCCGTTCGGACCAGCACGTGTTTTCCGTGCAACACTGGAAGAAAGTGCTGGAGAGCCAGGAAAACAGCCTGCAGCTCCAGCATATTTATGTGTAGGGCTATCCAACGGCCCGACCAGGTGCCGCGGACTCCTCTGCCACCTGGAGGTGTTCGACGTCACCACTTGGCAAGTTAACACCACTCCTATCCTCACGCCCTCATGCAGGTGTGAGACACTGGCGAGGGCAACAGCCTTGGAATTGCCTCCTGGAACGCTCTTGCGTGGACGCACCACGCCCAGCATTCCCTTTGCTCTGCGGAGGGGCTCGGTTGCCTACAGCCGCTGTGGCCTGTAGGTGATGCCTCAGGTCACCCAGCGGGGCCGTGGGCACAGGGACCGTCCTTGTGACGGTGTGCACCTGGGGGGCCTGCCAATGGCTAAACCTACCCTGCACCAGAGCACAGGGAGCGAGCAGCACTGCCACCTGATGAGATGCCTTGCGCATCTCAGAGGGAGCGCTGTAAGATTTCCTCCATAGCCGGCACGAAGGTAATGCCAGTAATGCCACCTTATCTGCATCAGGCACTCTTGCCTGCGACAGCCACAGATGTCTGTGAGCTACCAGCAGGCTTGGCAGGCTCCGGCCCAGGGCTTGCCCTTGAAGACCGGAGATCTGGAGCAGCGTACTTGAGAGGAGACGAAGCTCAGTGGCCACCGGCTCTGGGAGCGGGGTCCCTGTGAGCATGCCATCCAAATATGCAGTCAGGACGCCCGCTGTGTTAGCCAGCGGGTCACCTGCGCTTCTGCTGCATAGGCCCTCTTGAAATGCATCTCCGTAACCCTGCACTGAGGGTTCGGGCACATCGGGCCCCTAGGCAATCCACCCACCGGTGGAGCCTGAACCAAGGCCGCAATGGTGGAGTCAACCGGGGAGAACCCTGCCAGGCCCAGCTTTTCCGCACTCTCCAATGAAGGAAGCCGAACGGCTTGCTTTAACACACTCGGCGCTGATGCCGGACGATCCCAAGAGGAGCGCATCTCCTCCATAAAATCAGGGAATGGTGGGAAGGGCTGAGTTGTGGGAGCCACTGCCAGCGTCCGAAACAGGGACCGGCGGGGCTCTGCCAGTGTCACCCAGGGGATCTGCAAAAAGTTTGCA
The DNA here is from genome assembly GCA_030684275.1 of Acipenser oxyrinchus oxyrinchus. Taxonomy (NCBI): domain Eukaryota; kingdom Metazoa; phylum Chordata; class Actinopteri; order Acipenseriformes; family Acipenseridae; genus Acipenser; species Acipenser oxyrinchus. The sequence continues at coordinate 46,226,473 of CM060251.1, forward strand.
GCGCGCCCCGTTAATGCTGACATGGAGCCGACGGCTCCACCGTGGGGGATATAGCGTCTGTTCCCATGGCCCTGTTGAGTCTTCTGCGACGTACTCTGGGCTGGAAGGCCGTACATATGTCGCAGAAGTCCTCTCTGTCGATTGCCTCAGTGGCATGCTGGACCCCTAGGCACTGCACGCAGAGCAACTGCTTATCGCCAAATGGCATGTTCACCTTGCAGGATGTGCAGGTGTGGAACCATGGGATGCTCGTCATGGCTGGTTTGCACCGAGTAGCGCATGCACCAAAGTGCTATGCGCACCGAGTGCACAGAGCAATGTCGCCTCATGCACACCGAGCACTGAAGCACTATGCGCACCGAGTACCGTGCGCACCAGATGCACCGCGCACTGTACGCACCGGGACGCTATGCGCACCGAAGGAACCGAGTGCACGAGGGCACCAGGTACTATATGCATCGAGGTGCTATGTGCAACGAGTGCACCGAGCACCGCATGCACAGGGGTAACGTATGCACCGAGGTGCTATACTCACCGAGCTCCGTGCACAACGAGTGCACTAAGTACCAAGGCACCAAAGTACCATGGGCTGAGTGTGCACCGAGGTGCCGAAGCACCAGGGGGCAGCTGAAGCAGCGGTGCCTACCCTAACCGCGTATAGTCACACACCTGTTTAGCGTGTGGACGGAGTACAAAAACAATGCAATACAACAATAATAGTGGGAGCACACTGCTGTTGTTGTTGGTTTTTTTTTTGATAGCCCGACTGCAACGCGAGCGCGCGCAGGTTGCTGAGGAAAGATAGAAAAAAAAGGCTGACAAGGAGTCACTGATTCCTTGAAAGCGGCAAGCCAGCTTTCAGCCTGAAAGGCAAGGGAACTGCAGTTGACTCAAGCTCTTTTTCAAAAACCGTTCAGATACCAACACAGAGGGTCTTACCTTACCGTCTTGAGAGGCAAAAAGAGACATGGCTTCCGTGGAATGACGGTTTTAACTCCTCGGTAGGCGGGACCGAGGATGTCATCCAGGAAGGGGCCTATCGACAGCTCTGGGATAGAGACCTCAGTGAATACCTAACAATAGACATGCATTTCCAACACACGTATTGTTTTGGTGGTTGTCTTTTATAATGTTTTATAATTTGGACAACATTCAATTGTTTTTATTTATACATTTTTCTACCATGCTCTAACCTGTTTGTAACCCTTTTTTTGCAAAATGAACTCTTGAGAAAGCATTCAGAAGAGCACATTTTGCAGTGATGGTTGTCAACTACAAACAGAAACTGTAGTAATGCTATCATCAGTGTTTTTCCAGTATTAGATTGGTTTGACTCCCGGTTTTCCTATGAGACTTGGGCTGTCTACATCTGCACAATTGATTTTTTTTTTCGAGACTGCAAGCTTCGCTGCGTATGTCAGAGCAGAGAAAAAGCGAGAGAGTCAGTGCTTTCCATAACACTGTGTTCTGACTCATGAGTCCCTTATGTGTATGCTTCATTTCCTGATTCAGCATGAAATACTGCAATGGCACAGTGCTGACACCATGAAGGTAAATCAGGCCAACAAAGCACAAATTCAGCTTGATAGTACTGTTTTCTACAGTGAGCATAGCTAAATTATATGCTCTTTTGTCTTTTTGAAACTGAACTAAAAGCTGCAGTGTACAACCCCCCTTTTGATTCTATTTGTATATGGTTATTCATTTAATTTAAGGGGTACTCTATCTACAATAATTACTGCACACTAAATAGGTTGGTGTTTAATGGATCATGAACTGCAGTAGAATCCTAAAGTTACGAACACATCTGGAATGAAGGAAGTTTATAAAAATGAACTCTGAAACTTAAAAAAATCCATTGATTGAATGCATGTGTACTTTATTCATAAAATGTCTACACATTTAATATGAAGAATAAAAAAAGAAAACAAAAAACCTGGGAGAGCTTTGTTTAACTGTTAAATGCACAGTGTCAGATCTTCATGTCTTTTACAGTAGCCAAACGGTCTTTAGTTAGAACAGGACATTTTTTAGCAAACACTCCATAATATGCAATGATACATGGTTTTCAAAAGTGAGCTATCCAGAAGTGGAACCAGGTTCCACGGATTAAAAAAAAGCTATGATACTAACTCAGTCACCCAGACTGCAATGTACACTCTTCCTTAGTCTAAAACCAGTCTCAGTAAGTGCCTGCATTTTGAATAATGAGGAAGTAGTTGTAAAAGGTGCATAGTTGCTTTTCAGCACCCTGGTGCCCCCTGGTGGCTATGCTCTTAAAATGCTATTTCTGCATAAAGGCATAAATATGTTAATAATGTCACAATGGTATGGTGTCAGGTGACGCTTTGTAAGTTACACTTTGACTTTAAATAGGTACATGTCAATTATGCTATTTGGAATATACATGTGCTATACATTGTACTGAACCCCGTACAGTACACTTAAGGTAAACTTGTATTCTGTATCAGAAGGCATAATCCTGAATGTATATACCAGTTTCATTAATGTACTGATTATGTGCAAAAGGGAGGTTTAATTTTCTTTTTCTTTCTTTTTTTTGTACTTCTGCTCTTGGGGTCAACGGATGTTGAAGCAATATTGTGAGCATACTTGGGAAGAGAACACTATGCTAAGCACAACTGCAAGGTATGGTGTTCTCAACAGAGAGATCATCCCAGAAATAAGGAATTGATAAACTGGGGTGCATTTTGACCTTGCTTATGTTCGCTGTCTGGAAAAACATTATAACTCATGCCAAAAAATGAGAGTTTTTAGATATTGTTAGGAAAACATAGTGGAAGCACAGTTCACAAAGTCCAGCTTCACAAACATGCAGTTAGGTAGGATATATAAGACAGGCAATTGAGACTGCGAGTGAGACAATCTACCTGAATCCTCTCCTGAAGACAGACCATCTCCGAACCTGAGCTATCTCCAGAAATTAGGTAACTGATCATTATCCGATTTCTGTTAAAAACTAGGTGCCACATTTGTTGTGTGTAATGATAAATATTTAAGCTGCAGATGTGTGACTTTTGCACAGTTGAATCAATAAATGGAAACTTACCAACATAGCAATTGATATTGGGTGTACTAATTTGCATTCATCAAATAAATGAGCTTCCTTACACTATAATAGGCAGCAGTGTGGAGTAGTGGTTAGGGCTCTGGACTCTTGACCGGAGGGTCGTGGGTTCAATCCCAGGTGGGGACACTGCTGTTATACCCTTGAGCAAGGTACTTTATTTAGATTGCTGCAGTAAAAACCCAACTGTATAAATGGGTAATTGTATGTAAAAATAATGTGATATCTTGTAACAATTGTAAGTCGCCCTGGATAAGGGCGTCTGCTAAGAAATAAATAATAATAATTATATAATATAATGGATACAAAACTTTTTCAAGGTAAATGGGACCATCTTGGAAAAATGTTAAAAATGGTCTAAGGACCTAAGTTGTTCAGACTGCACTTGCGGTTCTTCAACACAACCTAACATTTCTTGTAAATCCAGTTTAAGAAAGCTGCATGATATCAGTAGTCACACATGGCCAAATTGGAACACTGACAGAAATATTTAAATATACCTTATTATATTTTATTATTAATTAGGCAATTTGAATTTTGAAGGATCATTTCTCTCCCTAAAAAAAATCTACATGTAAACCCAAATTGCCCGACAAAAAACTGAATATAAACCAAGCACAGTTTGGATTACATTTGATAGATGTACCTAATGTTTTCTCCACAACAAAAACTTGAGTGGATATGAACAAACAGAACTATTCAGAACTATTTATAAAGCACTTCAATGACACTGAAGTCTGTAATTTTAAAAGGATGAATGTCTTTGTTCTTAGGCCACTATGGGCCACCCATTCTGAGAACTTGGGTTTAAAATATAATTTGCATGAGTATAACAGTCATCAAAGACAGCACATAGGTTCAGTTAATGATAACACGAAATGGGAAAAACTTCAAAAGGTTAAATCGAAAGCTTCTGAGGATCTGCTCTTAAGCCCAGCATGGCTTGGTGGTTTCAAACATCATTACTACTTACACTTTACCTCATAGTGACTAAGAAAAATTGAACTTAAAAACAAGAAACAAATGCACATTAGACAACAGTATCAAAACAGTAATTCATGTGATCTATTTATCTTAAGAATCCACTGCAATACAAAGGAGCCTGTCTTCATAAGTAACAGTAAATATCTGCAGAACAACAATGTGTAGAAAGCAGCAGTTCAAGATCTTACTGAAGATTCCTCAGAAGTAATCATTGTAGTGTTTGTCATGCTTGCTAAAAGTTATTAAACATGGTTGCTGGTTCTTAAGTTTTAAAAAATACAAATAAAAAAAATAGGAAGGGATTTCTAACGTTTTTTACTCCTTCACAGTGCCGCCCATTGGCCGAATGTTTTAAAGGAATGTAAAATCATAACATAACATTTTAATTAAAAACAGTAATAATAAAACATGTTGATAAGAACAGCATCTTCATAAGCCTTTTTTTTGTTTTATTTGAAATGAAAATAAAAAGTGGTAATAACAAATAACATTTTCCACAGGTACCATAATGATATCATACTAAATCAGAGATAGAAATAAGACACCTATTGCATAGCAGTTTTACCCATTCCAGGTTTTACTACAAGCTTGTATAGGTAACAAGATCAGGTGTGCCTTATTAAACCAGGATGGGATCAAACTGCTATGCAATGGGAGTCTTATTTCCCTGCTAATACTATTTAATAATAATAATAATAATAATAATAATAATAATAATAATAATAATAATAATAATAATAATAATAATAATAATAATATGTACCTGTGGCTGGAAAATCAGATATAAGAAACGCTAAAATCCAGGATATTACCAAACCACCACATAAAAAAAGTCCCACTGAAATCAAAGGAAATTCAATATATAACAAATGAGGGCTCTAAACTGGGAGCTTCCACAGCACAGGGGTTGAATACTTATGCAAGCAAGATATTTCAGTTTTTTATTTTTCTTAAAAATATTTCCCAACATAAAACCAATGTCACCTTACAATAATTGATTTTGAGTTTCAGTGTTTTAAAATAAAATATCAAACAGAACGAAATTTCACTGTACCATTTGTAATTCAGTAATATGAGAGAATTGGTCAGGGGTCTGAATACTTTTGCAAGGCACTGTATATATATATATATATATATATATATATATATATATATATATATATATATATATATATATATATATATATATATATCATTTACTGGAGGAGGTTGACAGATTAGAAAGCAATGTAATGGGGAGCATGGGAGATGAATTACAACTCAGATACATATTGATTGAAAATATCTATTTCACATATCACGAGAGATACCAAATCTTTGGTATGAGTGGTATGGATTAAAAGTATTAAACAACGTTTTAAAATCAATTTTCTTACCTATTATTATCACAGGCCCCCCTAATTTTTTATGGTGTTATTATAGCACAGGAAGCAGCATCAACTTTTATTTCTATTGCATAAACAAACTGGAGTATAAAGTACAATATGATATCATGAACCGTGACCGTTTGTATCGACCTTTATAGATTTTTTATTTTATTTTTTATGAAAAGCATTTGTTATAAGAACAGACACTGCAGCACAAAAAGTAACCTCTTTTTGTTATATCTTTTTTGTCATACAATTACAAGTCATATGCAGCTATCTTAATCTTGGACTACGTTATCAGCAGAATAACTATTTAGCCTACTTTGCAGACTATCTGCAAGGTTCTTTGGAAGATCTTGCACTATAATCCAAAAAGAAAATTCAATCTAACTAGCATTGTTAGAATGTATGCAAATCAATGGGTCCCCAGATTCCCTCCAAGTTAACTCCCCAATATATAGTGCAGATACATTAAGTCCAAAAGCAACATTTACCAAATGCAGCTCTTATAAGCAACTAGTACATTTTTTTTTTTGGTTCCAAAAAACTAAAAGAAACGACGAGCATAAAAAGCCTCTGTGACAAAGACAATTGCAGAGTACTATGGGTTATATCATTCAAATAAGTACTCAGTGTGCAATTAGTCTCCAATTCTTTGTATCACAGCATATTGCCCCTTGTTGTTCATCCTTTTGTCAGCTCCCACTATTCATTATTCCATGTCAAAAGTGTTTGTTGGAAACAAACCCCCCACCCACAGGCCAGTCCTGCGCTTGTATGATGTCCACAGAGTTCTGTGTTTCACTTTAAACTAATCATAAGCACTTTAAACTCTTCAGTACAGGATCCGATGCAATCCTTTCCATTGACTGTGTATGCAACCTCATCCAGCTGTTATAGTCAAATCTGACCTGGGTGGGAAGGCTTAGCACACATGAATCATTTCTTCAGTCTTTTCACAGTTTTCATACAGAATCTATCAACCTACTTGATTACAATTATATATATATATATATATATATATATATATATATATATATATATATATATATATATATATATATATATAAATGAGTACACAATTATGCACACTTTGATTTGATGCCCTAGCGTTAGGATAATGATTTGGCAGTATGCCATGTTGGATGCATTTCTTTTCTTTAAAGCTGTTTACCAGTTTTTAAACATATCTACTTATTTCTATATTCAGTATTTGAGGTTCTGGAGGTTATTTGCTTTATGAATGTAGAATAGTCAAGAGATTTCCACAGGCTGGCATTCATACTTAACAGAACTGGAAAATAAAATTGAAACTTGTTTTTTTTTTTTTTTTTTCCGATTCTAACAAACATGTTCTGCTTTTAGTTGAGTGTACAGTATGTACCAAAGTATTTGTTACAAACATTGTAGGTCTTTTTCTCTATTGTACAAATCGTATGTGACTTTTTTTTAACCCTTCATCTGCCGAATGGGGGGGGGGGGCACATTTACCACACCCATGTAAAATAAAAAAGTATCAGTGCCTATAAACTATATTTTTTCCCCAGTTTATGTTAAAGAGATGTTTTCCTACTAACTAGCTGAATTTAAAGTCACATTAACCGACTGTGTATTATTTAATGAAATTCTTTATATACTTTATGTGGATTTTCTAAAAGACACAATACATTCATACAGGGCTTTATATGTCTATCCCAGGACCACAGAGTTTGTGCTTGACCTTATCAGTAAATGTTTTGAAGGTTGTTTAAGTGATAACTATAGAGCACATTGAGGTCACAAGGTGATAACAGTCTACCAAGTGGATGCAGTCTGAGGAATTAATATTAGGAGGGAGGCTTTTGTCTCCAAGCACACAAGTAGTTATTGCTATTATATATGTTTTGATCCTTACTTTTGTAAGGTCTTGCAAAAGTTCAAACTGTACCATGTTCTGTTATTGTCGATTATCCGCATTAGGAATCCCAGCAGAAGTGAATGGCAGAGAGATTGTACTTGTCAATTACAGTTGACCGGTATGATTTTAGGCTTTTAGACCATTTAGTAACACGTTACTGTAATAATATTACCTTTGTCAATAACGGGGTACTATAACGCGTTCAATTTTAATGGTAGTGATAATATTACAGCAACTTAAAAAAAATAAAACAAGCTTGCCTCGTTACCTTTTCTGTTATACACCTTACATTGGTTGGCTTTGCTTTTTTTAAAGCCAAAGTACATTTTAGTTCAATGGTAACCATATATGTGAACTGCTCTTTATTGTATTTTTAATCAGCACCACATGTCGTCAAACCGGAAACACGAACAACTTGGTAACTGCTATTTAACTTGAGCACATGGAAACCCTGAACACAGCTTTCATTGGGAGCGTGTGCACGATCAGGATTAACTGGTTTGAGTACAGAGCTTAATACAGGCATAGCAGAGATCGCGACAGGTACACAACAAAGACTTTTTAAATTTATAAACAAAACGTTTAAAATAGTTTGACTGATTGTACGCGTTGAAGAACTCAAATTGCATGCATACGAAAAATACTACAGTATAATTGATGCATTATGTATCTACAAAAATACATGTGTATCTTACGTTAAGTCATTTATCTAACACAATGTTTTATATACATTACATCCATTTTTTTTAAACTAACGCTCGCTATTATAAAAAGCCTTTATGTAACTTAAGTTATTTTTTTTCAAACCTAATGATTACAATTTACTATTTGCTATATCCAGTCAATTATTAAGATTGCTTGTTTGTTATACTACAAACATTTTAATTGCCACACAAACATTTAAATAGTAAACAATATACACAACAACTGTTTCGCAGGACAAGACAAGAGAAAGTAATGATAATGAGTACTATAACACACTACTTTTTTAAATTAAGTAATAAGTAAGGACATTATATTAAATTTTGTTGAATTAATGAGTAATAAGTATTTTTTTTCAGTAACGTGCCAACACTGGTGTTCTGTGTGATTATATTGTTGTTTCCTACTTACATAATTACTTCCTATACCAGATAGTCCAGTGACAATTGCTTCCTAATATGCTTCCCAAGCTCATTGTGGGGAAGTGAGGTAGAGAAAAATATCAGTGTTAAACCTGCTTCAGTGCATAATGCTTCTCCTTTGGGCTTCAGTGCACAGGACAATGCTAATATGCTTTCCCACTATCAGCCACTTCTTTTCAGCAGCAATTTCTGCTGGGATAGTTAGTAAGACGGGGAAATAATGACAAAAGCAGAAAACAAACAGAGATGCATACAGAAAACACATACTAGGCTATTAAAAGGAAATGACATATTTGGAGAATGTAGATGACAAAATATCCCTTTAATGGGACAATGTAATAAAAACAATTTAAAAAAAAAAAATTGAATTAAGTATTAAGCAGCGACTATGGACATGTTGAGCAATGTAAGCTACTCTAGGAGACTGTTTCACATTAAGGTGATGATACACATAATACACCACAAGGTGGCACCCAAGTACCAATAACTGAAGTTTGAATACAGCCTTAACAAAAAACACAACATGAGGCAACTCCATGCATTTAGTATTATTGTGAAAGGCTGTGCTCACCAAAACCAGACTAAATCATGCTGGTATTTGTGCTTGAGTTTGGGTGCCATTTCCTGCAGGAAGATAGTGAAACCTGTCCCACACCAAGAATGGCCAATACACGAAATCCCCAGAAACTGCCTTCTAAATCTCTAAAATATGCAATATGGAATATTTCATAAAGTTTAGATCTGGTCGATTTAGGGCATGTATCTTTAGCTACAACATTTCACAAATTGAGGAATTTCCTTATTTGTCGATGCTCTTGACCTTAATAATTCAAACAAGCAAAAGTAATGTTTTACCATGTGGTGCATTATTATATATAACCACTGGATGTCAGCTAATAACACTGAAAAATCATCACATTTAAAAATATACCATTCATCTTGTGTTTATTTTGCGCCAAGGTGCATATAGAACTGAATAAAAAATATTTTGAGCAAGTTTTTTGTCTGAGCAATTATTTAAATAATGCACTATTTTACCTTGTGTGTGGTAGTATGACACTGAAAAATCCAAGTGCTTGTGCTTTTTAATGGTATTTCCCTTGAAACATAAATGGAAGCAGATGAATGGAAGACTAGGGAATCCTTAGGAAACCCTGAGGATCACAAATGGATACCAAACCCTTTAAAAGAAAGCAGAAACAAGGTGTATGGGATTTTCACTGATGCCTATAAATCAACTAAGGAGCTGCTGCATGTGATGTTCCAAGCAAAGAAACACAGTAGGAATTAATTGCAAATATTCACACACATCTAAACAAGCCATTTGTATCTTTATTTTACTACTGCAGTTTTTTGTGAGGTTGTAATAAGAAAGTATAGCCGATAATGCACAGTACAAGTATAGTAGGGAATGCATACAGTACAAACATGTTCAAACCTTTTACCAGTAGTAATAAATCATTCTGTCTGAGGAAGCGAGGAACAGAAAAATAGCCAATTGCTATTTATAGGCTTGTAACATTACCTAACACATACGTAGCTGTGATAAATAACACTATTTACTAGTGCAAAAAGAAAAGACAAAGTATACTGTAAGTCTACTGAATTTTGTTTATTTGTATATATTGTAATATAGATAGATAACTATACAATAATAAAAAATTAAAAAAAAAATACATGATAGAAATTTGGTGCTATATGTATACAGAGATATATCTACCCATATCCATTCAGTTAAATTCTTTCCTTGTACATAACATAGTAATATACTTGTTTTCTATATTCCTATGGGTTATCAAGTACCACAGTGTGTGATACAAACCAATTACAAATAGAATGATACACAAACAAAAAAAGTACCTCTCTGCATAAGCTTTAACTCAAAATGATTCCTTACATTTTAGGGCTGCAGTTACCTCACAGAATACAGAAACACAATTCTGATTGTCAAAAGGCAGACAAGGACACATTTGCTTCTGTTTAATCTAAATCACAAACCAATACTAGCATGATTATTAATATTGACAATTGTATTTAGTTGCTTTAGGAATAAACTAGGGTTCTAAATGATCAATAACGCTGGATTTTCTTTGGCTGTAAGCATTTTGAATAGGCAATCTGCTATACAGCTTATAAGGCACAGCTTTGTGGACATCTATTCAATTAAACTGTGACTGTCGCAAAGTATGCAGAAAGACATTCAAATGAGACTTGTTTGGAATGACTTGTCTCTGCCCCTTGAAGAATCTTGTAAATCAATATTTATCATTTATACTGCATGAGAAACTATGCCAGGAATGAATCTCTATATTAAGTCAAGTGATTGGCCATTCAGTCAGTCATTCAGTCTCTAGTTATCAGGACATTATCACTAAGTGAAACACTTTAAATTGTCACAAGCTGTTGGAACTCAGTAATCCTGGTTGGTGACTGTGCTGCTGTTTGTGCAATAGGATCAAGGCCACAGATATGTTATGCAGTGTTACTTGGTTCTAAAATGTGATCTTTATTTTATAATTGACGTATTGCAGTTCTTTGGTGGAGCAGTGGATTACTGCATTGTCATGTGTTACTGCATTGTCCTATTTCTTTAGGGAAATCAAACTGAGCATCTGAATGAATAATCAAAACATCGTTCACTTGTATGGTTGCTAGAGGAATGAGATAAGGCAAGCCTACAGCTCAATATCAAACACCAGACTAAAAATAAACATTGTCCAAACAGCCTGACACTTGCTTTAGTACCGTTGCATTACCACAACAGTAACAAATACCAATGTTAATATTTTTCTAAAAAAAATTAATAAAAGTGTAATAAAAGGCATACTTTTCGTAATGATGTTTCAGCTGACCGGACTTTCTTGGGAGATATCTGTGAAGAGAGCAGGACAATTAGGTTCTTTATTTCCCTCTTCATAGATATCTCCTATGGAAGGCCTATTGGCCGATATGTAGGTTTATATAATCATTATACTATTTGTTCAGGATTTGCTCCTTCATACTATTATTTTTATTATGACTAAGAGTAGCAGTGAAATATCATAATTTGGAAGACCACAGGCCATGCACTTTATAGTCAATAAAAACCCATGGGAGCTAGATAGTATTTTTTACTGGATTTTTTAAAAATTAGAACATCTGTTTTAGGAAATATTGTTTGTGTTAGCTTTTGAAGCTTTCATTGTATTAATTTTGAAGGCAACTTAGGGGTGAGGTTCTAAGAAAAAACGTTTCTTAGAAATTATTATTATTATTATTATTATTATTATTATTATTAATTTCTTAGCAGACGCCCTTATCCAGGGCGACTTACAATTGTTACAAGATATCGCATTCTTTTTACATACAATCACATTATTTTTTACACATTATTTTACATACAATTACCCATTTATACAGTTGGGTTTTTACTAAAACAATCTAGGTAAAGTACCTTGCTCAAGAAAACAGCAGCAATGTCCCCCACCTGGGATTGAACCCACGACCCTCCGGACAGGACTCCAGAGCCCTAACCACTAATGATCCTTCTTAAGTGTATGAATGTCAGGGATCAGTATATTATAAACAAAGAATAGTAAAATAACAATCATATTAATGGCAATCACCATAATAATAATAATAATAATAATAATAATAATAATAATAATAATAATAATAATACTTTATATAATGCAATCAACTATAAGTAAGGCTGGGATTAAGTCACGATGGTCACAGGTGTCACGGATTCCATAATTTTTGCAGATGTCCGTGATTTTAATAGAAAGCATTGAACTTTACCAACTCTACTTGAAATTCCACCTTAACAAAACAGAAAACGCTTTTTTCACGATTGCATGAATGATGTTGAACTAGCTTGGCTGCTTTACTTTGCAAACAATGCGCAAAACTTTGTTAAAATGCGCAAAACAGCAAAACTAAGTGTGAAAACGCGATCTGCACAATACCCCAAAAATGTATTTCATGAAAGAGATTACAGTCGTAAAGCAGGCTGTGATAAACAAACAAACAAAAAAGAACAAATAACTTCAAACTGTACCACAACAGAAGCACACAAAGAGACAGTCTTTATGGACTTTAAATGTCATTTCTTAAAGAATTCAAAACCTACATTTTTGTTTGATGCCTTGTAATGCTGTGACAAAAACCCACTGAATGTTATATAAAACTGAAAAAAGGGCAGTTGTATATGCTGCGAAGCTTACCAATTTACAGGGTTAAAGACTTGAATTAAGTGATCAGTTCATCATTTCGGTTCACACTGATGTCGTGAAAACCATAATAAATAAGAAAAAATATTTATTTAGATTCATTTTCCTTTGTTTCTACTTTCATAGACAGACTAATATACCGAGCATCAAAAGAAACTTATCACTATTAAATTTTCGAAAAAAATAAAAAAAATGATGGACATTGACAAAATGTTTTTGGTTTCTTTTTAATCACTCGATCATTCATCCTTGACCATGACACGCTTGAGTGACTATGACTGAAGCATATGCACTTAATCACCTAATTAGTGAGACAGTTGATTTGGATGTGGAGCGATTTCAGCTGCTTAATTGCAAGCTTGAATAAAAGCAATAAAGAAAATCACAGAAAAAAAAACAAAACAATATGCCACGTCTGTCAAGAGAGCAGCGCCTTCGTGCGATCAGCATGTTGGAGGCCGGACTAGGGTAGCATACTGTGGCTCGCCGTCTTGGGTGCTCACAGCCAGCAATTTCAAACCTGGCGAGATGGTATAACCAGACACACTCTGTCAATGACATGCCACAAACTGGGAGACCAAGAGTCACAACACCTGCCCAAGATCGACAGATCATTTTGCTGCGTCTTCGTGATGTCAGTTGTTAATCAGCACAATAAAAAGTCACTGCACCTGCTCTAAAACAGAGTTTGTCATTTTTCGATCACATCTAGTGAATTTTATCCAAATATAAGTGATATGTTTCTTTTGATGCTCAAATATAAGTGATACGTTTCTTTTGATGCTCAGTATATAATGTTGTATGTAGAATTGTATTTAAAAGTTTAATTTTCATCCCCATGACTTCACACATCATGTCTACACACATTTTGTTACAAAATCCCAGCCTTAATTGTATAAAAGCAAAACAGTGGCACACACACAAACATGATCTTACCATACCTTCATAGGTGCAAGTTGAATGGGTGTGATATATGATGGGTCCACCATGGGTTTGGGTCTGTTTGCCGTGTCTGCCAGTAAACTTTGCCATTGCTGGGGAAGCCCTGTGAATTTCTGCTCACGATGGTCAAAGCCTGTGTGAACGCGGTGTTCGAAGTTTGAGGGGCAGAGATCTCCAGCTTTTTCTTTTTCTTTCCAAACATGTTGGAAAATCCTGGCAAACCTGAAACATACACACACACACACACACAAAAAAAACTTTAATCAGTGTAGATTAACTAGCATTCTGGATTTGGTCATTCAAACCAAATTTCTTTGAATACCCAATGAATGTAAACCTTAAGGGCAAATGTCTGAACACAGCTACCAGTTAGTTTAAGATGAAGGAAGCTAAAAAGAAGCTTTAATGCAGCATCAATTACACAATTAATAGCTTGCAATTATACAGCTCGTATTTATATTTAGTCAGGAGGTATTTACAATGATATCCTATGTTTCCATCAGCACTGTGAGACTTGGTCTTGAAAGTAGATTGTGTTCCAATATCAAATTGGGACTGTCACCAGTTACCTAACAGTCCTAAATAATGCTGATATTGAAGTGTTGCTCAGTGGCTGATTAGCTTTTTTTTTTTTTTTCCAACATCTGGTCTGATTTACAAAAAAAAACAAACAAGTGTGCTAAATATACAAATATACAGCACATCACTGAACTGAATCGATAATAGACTACTTACTGTAAGATTGTGCTGTGCTATTTTGCTTTATCATTAACTTTACAATTATAGCATATTCCCATCTCAATTAAAATACGAGGCCCACCTTCATGACACAAGGTTTTTGTAAACCACATGTAAAAACAGGTATGACAACAGCCTACCAGTCTCTTTGCCATGGTAAACATATTTAAAACAACACAAGCAAACATTGTTCCATAACCACTTACTGCACAAACGTATCAATTCTCTCAATGATTCAGAGAAAAGGTTAATTGTGTTGCGCGGTGTGAATTTGAATTATTCTTTGCCTTTATTGACAACTGGCTGCCAATCTTGATACACAAATCCTCCTGCCATTCCAAACGATGAGTGAAAGTGAAAGTGAAAATGAAAACATGGTTGACATGCTGTGTAAAATAAACTGTAATCCACAAACTACTAGCAAAGAATTCCACACATAACACATTACCACCCAGGCTGATACTAACATCCAGCAGCAATAAGACCATAAATTTCCATTTGGGGGATTCTGGTTACAATTATCTTCAAGATTGTATGTGAAATCTTATTTTTAGAAATAGCAGTAGTGCCAAAACTACTGAACGATAATACGTCTGTAAACTCCAATAATTTATATGAACAGGCAAGTGCCTTCAACCACATGAGAAGTGGTTTGTATCAGAACAGCCCACGCCTTCAAATTGCTTTTTTAAAATAGCTTACAATTATTATTTTACAATAATCCACCGTTGTTGTTGTGGGGGGAAGGAGTGAGGTTGGGGAGTGGGTAAAAGCAGGACCAATAAAAAACTGTGCAGACATAACATTATTATTATTTATTTCTTAGCAGACGCCCTTATCCAGGGTGACTTACAATTGTTACAAGATATCACATTATTTTTACATACAATTACATTATTTTTTACATACAATTACCCATTTATAGAGTTGTGTTTTTTACTGGCGCAATCTAGGTAAAGTACCTTGCTCAAGGTTACAGCAGCAGTGTCCCCCGGATTGAACCCACGACCCTCCGGTCAAAAGCCCTAACCACTACTCCACACTGCTGCCCTTAACATAGTCTGGTCATCTTAAAACATACCTCAAATTATTTCTTCCACCCCATAGTCCACACAAAAAAAATAATTATCATTATTGCAGTTTTCCTATTTAAAAAATAAAAAAATAAATAAATAAATACATCTTAATGGCTCTGGACCAAAACACTAATTATCACTTTCCCGAGCTCCGTTTCTTGGTGCTGAAAGAACAGCTCCCAGCATCAAGAAAATCTAAAATAGACCATGCCAACAGAGAGGAAATAACTCAAGTAATGTAAAATCATGTGCCTCTCATTTGTAATCATTATAAGATGAATAAAGCAGACAGAATGGCAGTCCAGTATTAGATACCCTCTGGAGATAGCTGCACCCAAACCTAAAAGAAGATCTTTCAGTCCTGCTTGAGAAAATTTATATTTTGTTTTTGAACGGGATGGAACGAATGAGGTGTGGTAATGTAATTAAGCAATTAAATGTACGTAATACTAACAGATATGATCATGTCCATTAGTGAGGTCAGTATTTTGTAAGGTTTGTGTCTGTAACTGCTCTGTCCGGTGCTCCTCAAGCAAGTTTTTTTGAAATTACAAAAAAACACAGGTGATTCAACAATAATTCTTTTTTGATAATTATGGGTGGAAATTACAGCTATGGCCAAAAGTTTTGCATCACCCTATAGAATGATTAATTTTGCTTCATAAAGTTGAATGAAACCTGCTGAATAATGTTACGTTAACATATTGAATTACATGCCGCTTTGTAATTTTCCATATACTTAACGAAAAACTAACAACAATTGAAAAATGTGACATTTCAAAATGAAATACTGTACTACTAGTATGATTTCCGGTAGATTTTTAGGTTATCATTTTGTAGTTTCTTTGATTAAATTATGTTAAACAAAATATGTAAATTATGTTCAATTTTTTTTTATTATTATTATTATGTTTCAATCCTAAAATTCTGGGTGATGCAAAACTTTTGGCCATAGCTGTCAGTGTTGGGCACGTTACTAAAAAAAGTAACATATTACTCGTTTCTTCAGAAAAAAACCCTGAATATAATGTCTTTACTTATTACTTACTAAGAAAAGTAGCATGTTATATTACTTGTTGTATTACTTGTTATATTTCTTTCTCTTGTCTTGTCCTGCGAAACAGTTGTTGTGACTGTATGTCTGGTAATTCATTTATTAAATGTGTATCAAACAGGTTTTTAAAATGGTTGTAGTATAACAAACAAACAACTCTTAATAATTGACTGGATAGAGCAAATAGTAAATTGTAATCATTACAATACATGCGACTTTGCGCAAGTCACAAGGAGTGAAAATAAATAAAGAAACTTAAGGTATATAAAGGCTTTTTATAAGAAAATAGCAAGCATTAATTGGAAAAAAATGGCATAATGTAGGTTATGTGTTAGATCAATTAAAAATGTAATAGATACACATGTACTTTGTAGATATATACTTATGCATGTTATACTGTAGTATTTTTCGTATGCATGCAATTTGAGTTCTTCAAAGCGTACATTCAGCCAAGCTATTTTAAATATTTGGTTTAGAAATCTAAATAGTCCTTGTAACGTATCAAAAGGAGCTTAGGTTACTAAAGAAGCAGCTGTTTATGTACTTGTTGAGATCTCTTTTATGCCTTATTAAGCTCTGTACTCAAGCCAGTTAATCCTGATTGTGCACACACTCCCAATGAAAGCTGTGTTCAGGGTTTCCATGTGCTCAAGTTAAATAGCAGTTACGTCTTTAGGGACTGCTGTAAGACAAGTTTAGTGTTTCCGGTTTGACGACATGTGGTGCTGATTAAAAATACAATAAAGAGCAGTTCACATATATGGTTACAACTGAACTAAAACGTACTTTGGCTTTAAAAAAAGAAAATACTGCCAATGTAGGTGCACAACAGAGAAACGATAAGAAGAGAAGCTTGTTTATTTTTTTGCGGAAAGTAATTGTAATATTATTACTCCCATTAAAAACTCTTTATATTACCCCATTATTGACAAAAGTAAAATTATTACAGTAACGCGTTACCCCAACTCTGACAGCTGCACAGTAGCCTATTTGATTCACAAATTATATGTATCACAAAGTTTTAATGAAGTGCCCTGTCCAGGTAGAAATGTGCTGCGTTGACCACGTAAATACACCATATGACTGAAAAAAGTATGCACTAGCTCATAAAATGTGTTCGGAAAGTATTTCCATTGCATTTGTGTGAATCATTTATTGTACCTAATTAAAATGGGATCCAGGCTCACGTACAAACTGTAAAGTGTCTTTATAAAGTAACCCTGACAAAAACTACCCTGGTATGTAATATTGCAATCTTGACCATTCAATAAACTGCGGATGTTAAAGACATCAGGGATCAATTGCCTTCTGTGGCTGGGTACCATTTCCAGCTCATATTGTTTGTGTAAATAAAATGATACATTAACATAATTAGTTGTTTAAGTTTCCATAATTACAAATTGAGACAAAGCTTCTTTATTTACAGCATATCTTTGAACACACACGACAACAAAGGATGGGTTTAAACAGGATGGTACCTGTGTGTTTATTTGTTCTGCGTTGTCCCTTTTCCAGTGTTATCTATTATTCACAAATCACAGATTTTAATATACTTTATGTTAACATACACCATATTCTGGTTGATACACAGGTCCTAACCTTCACACAGACGACTATTGTCTTTGAAACCTGTCCTTTTACACCTGCCTGGCTTGTTAAATTATGAACAGGTGTATGAGCTTAACTGATTGCCAATCAATCAGTGTTCTTGGATAGCTATGGCATTCTGGAAGATGACATTTTTTAATTCCTAATTAAAAACAGCAAGAACTACATTTCTTTTTTTTCACACACATTTTTATCTCCCTTCTACAATTTTACCCCATAAAACAGAGCACTGGATATAGGTGCTGCATATTTCACAGAACATTGTTTTTTACCTGTCAGGGTGGATCTAGACTGTGCCTTTTGAATGGTAATATGGCAGTAGTTGTTGGTTCTTAAGAGTACATTTGTGTTTATGTGTCTGCTCAGGCTCTGACTTCAGGGCTCAACTCTTCCTTGTTCCATTCCACTTTAAGACAAACTAAACTTTCTATTTAGAAATGTACATAATTCCATTAAATTTCTATGGGTGGGTATATGTATATGCACATACTGTACAACCATCCGCCACCTCATAATTCTATAGTCCAGTGGTTGTTTCAATCACGTCTTCTCATGTCACCATATCCCCTAGTCCGGTTTGTGACCTTGGGGTATGAAAGTTTCTTCCAGCCATCTTTTATGAAACCCTGGTCTAAACCCTGGTCTAAACCCTGGACTTCAAAACCATAAAACTTAACCTCTTTGCCAGCATGCTTAACAAAACTGGGTTCGTTCACAGGATTCCATAAACTCAGTGACAGGGAAGTATTGTTGTGTAGTAAACTGAAGTGCTCTGAGAGGATTACAACAGATTATGATCTTAAAAGCACAGACTAAATTCAATCAGCAGTCACTCTCCAGATTCTGCCTCTGACCTGAACGGTAACATCTTTAAAATTAGATTAAAGTAGCCTGAAGAGTCTTAAGGAATGTCTATACTCATTTAACGCTAGCACAACCGCGTTTAAAGGCATACCTAGAACAAACATGACTGGTCAATTTGACCGGCTGTAACAGGGCCAGGAGCCCTGTACATGAAGAGGTGGCAGGGCAAAGCCCAGCCATAAAATATGTTTGTATGTGTAGGACAAGCGAGGTGCCGTCTGCCACGTTATTGTTTTGGTTTTTATTTTGTTTGTTTATTTTTATAACGGGGTACCCCACAGCCCGTGCAGTTTATTATTTTGTATTATGATTTATTTATTGAATTTTTAAATGTTATTGTTTTATTAAATATGACGGCGAGAATTCATAGCTTTTGTCTGGTAGTGTGGATGGGAAGCCCCATCCACAATTAAAAACCTTGTGCAGAAGGTGGCCGTCTCCCTATTAATTAATTGTTTAATTTATTGCTAATCGGGAGATGGTCACCTGCATAAAAGCCTTCAACTCTCTGCAATCTCTGTGAGCAAAGTGTTTTTGTTTAATCTTTTATTTGATTTTTGTGTTAAAATAAAACGGCGCTAGCGCCTTTGTGTTGTTCCTGCTTCTGGCCTGAGTGACCACTAAGCCACCCCGTCACACCGGTGTATTAAAAACAACATGAATATTATCATGAAAGAACAAATAATTGAATATAAGTCACAGTTTTATTCAGGAATGTTATATAAAGCATCTGCACAACCGAAACATTGTAAATAAGCGGACATTTGAACAGAAATGTGTATATACAGACATTTTACATAATGCGCAAAAATTAAATAAACATATATTTGAAAATAAATTTGTGTATATACAGGTATATCATATACATACAAAACTGTATAACTGAAACAATGTAAATAAGTATTAAAAAATGGTTTATATTGCCTACGTAACAAAGCGCATATACGCAACCAAAGCTATGCATTCGTACACAAACATATTATAATCAAAATGAATAAATAAACATTTGAACAGAATGGTCTTGATTTACAATTGTTTACAAAGTCTAAGTGCTGGCACAAATCACACATATCCTGCGCTTTTCAAAATATGCAGTGCACTTACCACAGACTGTCTTTGGGCATTTGGCACAGCTATCAACAGTAACCCAGGCTTCTGGCACCAAATGCTCCAAGTGCATTTACTAGTGCAATGAAAGCTTCTAATTCCTCCAAGGGCATTGACCACAGATCATCTTGGTGTCACCGCTGCTGGAAGAGTCACGCCTCAGAGTCAGATTTGTCATTGTTTGTCTTTGCTGTATCAGAATCGTTATTTGGTAAAATTTGCAGTAATTCTAAACACTGTTTTGCTGTCCTGCATCTTCAGTGATCCATTTGCGATGTGTATTGGGGTAACAATAAATGTCTTAGAAAAACAAGTGATTTACAGTAACCAGTGCAGACAGACAGCTGGGCACCGTCAGCTGTCGAGGCTGATTGATAGGCTATCATGAGGCTCATTGAAACAACAGAAATGTCAACAGAGAGCTCACTTGAGGAATGCAGACTGATATAATCAAACTTCAATACATGGCTGCAAGTCCCGACTGATAAATACAAATAATAATAATATGTTTAATATGTATCAGTCAATTTGACCGCTCCTGGTCGTAATAGGTATGACAGTATTTTATCTCGCAAATTTTTGCAGATTCTTTCTTTGTCAGGGTAATTAGTACCTATATTTAGGAAAAGTCAGGAAAGTACAGTTCCATACCTTAAACACATGTAACACAATTTAAATTTAAATCCTAAAAACAGTCAAAATGACCACCTTGGTCGTTCTATTTATTTATTGCATTTATTTAGCACTTTTTATACAAAAGTATCACAAAGCACTGTACAGTACATAGCAGAAAAAAAGAACAAACCACAATACATTTGTATAGCATGTCACACATACAACTGCCACAATCAGACCATTTAAATAACAAATTTAAATAACAGTATACGCATAATAATAATACAAAAGCAGCAATTTTAAAGTTACATTAAAACTCACTAAGATAAGAAAGCCATTTTATAGCCTTGACTTGAAAACTGTAACGGTCCCAGCTTCCCTGACAATCGAAGGCAGAGCATTCCATAATTTAGGAGTTATACAAGAAAAAGTCCTACCTCTCCCATGTTGCTTTTGTTGAGCCAAGGAATACCCAGCAGCCCCGCATCCTGTGATCTCAGAGTGCGGTTTGGATGATACAGAGTCAGTAACTCCTGTAAATAACTAGGTGCTAATCCATTCAGGGCCTTGTAAGTTAACAGCAAAATCTTAAAATCAATTCTATACTGCACAGGGAGCCAGTGTAAAAGAGGCCAAAACAGGGGTCATTTGTTTTCCTGCTTTTAGTCAGAATTCTAGCAGCAGTATTCTGAACAAGCTGCAAGTGGGATACCAAATGTTTTGGGATACCAGAAAAAAGTGCATTACAATAATCAATTCTAGATGAACATGCTTGCCGGCAACTTTGGACTCTATGCTGTAAATGTGTCCAAAACAAAATTAGATATTTTAACACTGAGTAAGCGCCATATAAACGCTAGAATTTTTGATCCAGTACAATTAATTTGCTTGCTTATTTTTTATTTGGGAATAGCCTTTACATGTATTTCCAGTATACAAGAAGGTAACAGGTACAGTTGCTTTCTAGGTTACAATTCAGAGCATTGCAGACTACTTATCAAGCACCAACGATAGCTTTAAACAGCACAGCATAACATATATTAGGGCTATGTTTGCAACTTGACAGAACACTGAAAGTTCACAGCATTGTTTCATTTTCTTGCCACAAATACTCTGGTAACACCGGGAAAGATGAGTCATCATTTCTGTCAATAGTGTGGTTTCTTGTCCAAATCATCAACTTAAATACATCACAGTCTGGTGAGTACTGTATGTCTGTTAACCTGTCTGTGATATTTTAAATGTATCTGTGTGTTTAAAAAAAAAAGTTTACCCCTGATCAGTTTACCTTTTCTCTTTTGATTCTGTATACCTGACAGGATATCCATACACTGGCCCTTCTGACTTCCTCCTGTTATTGTTGCTGAAGACTGTTGATAATCTCATCCTGATTGTCTGTCTGCTATATGTTTAAAAGCGACTGAGGTGTATAAGTGTATACAACTCCAAATGTAACATTGTAAGAAGCTACCATTTCACCCCTACCTTTCAACCAGATATGACATTCCATTCATATTCTGATATTCTGACAACTTGCATCAAGGCCAATGATTGAATGTAAAGACCTCCTTAAGGAGGCGATTCTCGACAAAGAGGGTAAATCACTGTCATTAAGCATCTTCTGTAACCTAAAAAATTGAATGACATTACCAGTTCACTTTATAGTTCCTTCAGCTGTACTGTGGCACTGTTTGCAAATGAGTTTGAAAAGTAGGAATATTCTAGTGGGGATTAACCAGAGAGAAAAAGGTCAACCTGCCTGTGGGTCTCAAGGACTTTTCCCTGCTCTATGAAACCTGCAGTGTGCTTTGAACTCTCATTTTCAGATGCAAGCAAATACATGCGCTGCACTAGAGCACACTGACATACAGCAGTTTATATGCATAATGTTCTCACTGATCTTTCTTCTGCATCTTAACAGTAGCATCACACACACCAGTAACCTAATGAAACAATTCTTCTATATAAACAGGAATGTCATTTGTTACTATAGTACTGTACATGAGATCACAATATATATATATTATATATATATATATATATATATATATATATATATATATATATATATACAGTACTGTGCAAAAGTTTTAGGCAGGTGTGAAAAAATGCTGTAAAGTAAGAATGCTTTCAAAAATAGACATGTTAATAGATTATATTTATCAATTAACTAAATGCAAAGTGAGTGAACAGAAGAAAAATCTAAATCAAATCCATATTTGGTGTGACAACCCTTTGCCTTCAAAACAGCATCAATTCTTCTAGGTACACTTGCACAAAGTCAGGGATTTTGTAGGCATATAGTCAGGTGTATGATTAAACAATTATACCAAACAGGTGCTAATGATCATCAATTCAATATGTAGGTTGAAACACAATCATTAACTGAAACAGAAACAGCTGTGTAGGAGGAATAAAACTGGGTGAGGAACAGCCAAACTCAGCTAACAAGGTGAGGTTGCTGAAGACAGTTTACTGTCAAAAGTCATACACCATGGCAAGACTGAGCACAGCAACAAGACACAAGGTAGTTATACTGCATCAGCAAGGTCTCTCTCAGGCAGAAATTTCAAGGCAGACAGGGGTTTCCAGATGTGCTGTCCAAGCTCTTTTGAAGAAGCACAAAGAAACGGGCAACGTTGAGGACGGTAGACGCAGTGGTCGGCCAAGGAAACTTACTGCAGCAGATGAAAGACACATCATGCTTACTTCCCTTCGCAATTGGAAGATGTCCAGCAGTGCCATCAGCTCAGAACTGGCAGAAAAGAGTGGGACCCTGGTACACCCATCTACTGTCCGGAGAAGTCTGGTCAGAAGTGGCCTTCATGGAAGACTTGGAAGACTTGGAAGACATGGAAGACTTGCGGCCAAAAAGCCATACCTCCGACGTGGAAACAAGGCCGACTCAACTATGCACGAAAACACAGGAACTGGGGTGCAGAAAAATGGCAGCAGGTGCTCTGGACTGATGAGTCAAAATTTGAAATATTTGGCTGTAGCAGAAGGCAGTTTGTTCGCCGAAGGGCTGGACAGCGGTACACGAATGAGTGTCTGCAGGCAACAGTGAAGCATGGTGGAGGTTCCTTGCAAGTTTGGGGCTGCATTTCTGCAAATGGAGTTGGGGATTTGGTCAGAATTAATGGTCTCCTCAATGCTGAGAAGTACAGGCAGATACTTATCCATCATGCAATACCATCAGGGAGGCATCTGATTGGCCCCAAATTTATTCTGCAGCATGACAACGACCCCAAACATTCAGCGAAAGTCATTAAGAACTATCTTCAGCGTAAAGAAGAACAAGGAGTCCTGGAAGTGATGGTATGGCCCCCACAGAGCCCTGATCTCAACATCATCGAGTCTGTCTGGGATTACATGAAGAGAGAGAAGCAACTGAGGCTGCCTAAATCCACAGAAGAACTGTGGTTAGTTCTCCAAGATGTTTGGGCCAACCTACCTGCCGAGTTCCTTCAAAAACTGTGTGCAAGTGTACCTAGAAGAATTGATGCTTGATGCTGTTTTGAAGGTGGTCACACCAAATATGGATTTGATTTACATTTTTCTTCTGTTCACTCACTTTGCATTTAGTTAATTGATAAATATAATCTATTAACATGTCTATTTTTGAAAGCATTCTTACTTTACAGCATTTTTTCACATCTGCCTAAAACTTTTGCACAGTACTGCATATATATATATATATATATATATATATATATATATATATATATATATATATATATATATATATATATATATATATATATATATATATAAACAGAATAAATGTTCTAATATAATCTAATATAATTACAAGTCAAATACACTGGATTTACAATGTTTTTGTGTTTCTTTCTTATCTCTAAAATTCTTCTAAAGTTTTTTCTTTCTGCGTGCTGTGTTGCTGATGAAACACTCCCACATTCATACTGAAATAAAACTTTTACATTTTAAAATTAGATAAACCTTTCAATGAAAAGTGTCTTTCATATTGATAATGCTATTACGCAATGACAAGAAAAATTCCTGAGCTTAGTCAGCCTTGCACTTGACCTGTGATGTTATCTCAGCATAACACCACGGATCTAGTACCGGCAACCTCCTCACTGAAAACCTAGACAGATATATCAATCTGCCACAACTGTCAATAACACAGAATAAAATTACACAATTCCTGAAGTGAATTTTACCTTAAACAACATGACAACGGTGGAAACCTCATTTGGACAAAAGAGCCTATAAACACAGAGCAGCCAGGAGACCAGACAGAATGTCTCAATGAAAGATAAAAAATATAAAGAAAGGCACCTGGAGAGCGACTCTGAGGGACTAGACAAGATAGAATCTGACAGAAATGAAGCATTCACAAAACGATAAAGCAACTGGGCAGTCAGAGGTTTTTTTTTATGACTGGTCAGGTATTCACTGAGCATTTTATATCAGAGCTGCCAATAGGCCCCTCCGAGGAGTGACGTCCTTGGTCCCGCAAGTTTTATTTTATTTTAATTTTTATTTTAAGCCAGCGCACCGAATGGGCGGGCTGAGACAACTGGTGGAGTCGACTCAACAGCGTGAAGCGGCAGAGTCCCGGTGGAGGAAATCACGTGTCTCTTACTTATTAATTTTTTTAAGCTGCAAGTAGCAGAAGAAAATAACATAACAGCAGAAGTTGTGGTTAGAAAGCAGTCTGCAGCGCTTGAGAGAAAGACAACAAAGTGCAGTTGTGCAATGATTATAGCTCAGTTCAGAAGCTGGGTTATTGATTCTGGGGAAGTGGCAAGCCGACTTCCAGCAATATTTTTCAGAAGAAATAAAGCAGAGGAACTCCAGTAAACTCGAGTGAGAGCCCTTTCATACAGACTCAATCACAGCAACTGGTTTGGGTTAGTACCTAACCCTTACCGCCAAGAGAAACAAAAGAGGAAGTGAGCTAAGTAGAGTGACTACTTATTCCTTCGGTGGGCGGGACCGAGGATGTCACTCCCCGGAGGGGCCTATTGGCAGCTCCGATATAAAATGCTCAGTGAATACCTGACCTGTTGCAGGCATAGCCCAAAAGTGTTGGTGGTGGTCGTCTTCGAATTGAAAGGGAACTAGTAATTTTCTTACCCACTGATGTCACATCCTTAAATGTATCATTACAAAACACATTGAGTTATTTTTTGCAACATAAAATAACTTTTTTTTTCATACGGTTCATTGCAAAGTGTATAATTCTCACTTGTCAGACAAAAAGGTACAGGATCTTAGATCCACTGCAATCCGGCACAAATGAAACCCTGCGTACATGTATATACTTTTAACATGCCGCATACTATTTTTTACTGTTTGAAAAAAAAAATTACATTTAAAGATTTTTGCAACGATTCAGATATAATCCTTGATTTAATCTGTGTTAGTAGTCAATCTACGTTGGTGCATTCGACCAAATACATCAGCTTTACAGTGTTTTTCTGATTTTTTCTTAGCTGTAAACAAGTTCTTGTGTCATGTTTTGTTTCTCTGTGCTGCTAAAAATGTTTCCACCCTTTAAAAATTAAATGTCCATATTGTGACATCACACACAAAAAAAAAAGCAGGCTGTGAAATTCAATTCCTCCCCTATCCAATGACATGCATTAACAAGCTGTACTGCAAATTATGGTGGCCCAGCAAGTCAAAGAAACAAAGTGTGTTTATTGTATTTACCCTATCAGGGGCCCAGAATGACACTTGTGTTTACACGATCATGAGCTGTTTTGTGCTGCTCAGAAATGCGTAACTGAATTTTGGGAGTAGTTTGCGGACCACCTGGAGTTTACTCACTCCGCAGACCACAGGTTGGGAACTGCTGCAGTAGAGCAATGGGGAGTCAGATCCCACCCACAATGGGTATTGCATTTTGGATCTCTAGTTTCATTACATTGGAGATTGCAGTATAGATAATAGACGACAATATCAACTCAATTCTAAAATATCAAGCAAATTATATTGTGTTATCAATAAACTGGCAGCTGTTTCAGTTTGCTTTGTAGAATATAACTGACATTGTGTTATATTTCCCAGTTAAAGATTAAGAACATAAGAAGAACATAAGAACATAAGAAAGTTTACAAACGAGAGGAGGCCATTCAGCCCATCTTGCTCGTTTGGTTGTTAGTAGCTTATTGATCCCAGAATCTCATCAAGCAGCTTCTTGAAGGATCCCAGGGTGTCAGCTTCAACAACATTACTGGGGAGTTGGTTCCAGACTCTCACAATTCTCTGTGTAAAAAAGTGCCTCCTATTTTCTGTTCTGAATGCCCCTTTATCTAATCTCCATTTGTGACCCCTGGTCCTTGTTTCTTTTATCAGGTCAAAGAAGTCCCCTGGGTCGACACTGTCTATACCTTTTAGGATTTTGAATGTTTGACTCAGATCGCCGCGTAGTCTTCTTTGTTCAAGACTGAATAGATTCAATTCTTTTAGCCTGTCTGCAAATGACATGCCTTTTAAACCCGGGATAATTCTGGTTGCTCTTCTTTGCACTCTTTCTAGAGCAGCAATATCCTTTTTGTAATGAGGTGACCAGAACTGAACACAATATTCTAGGTGAAGTCTTACTAATGCATTGTAAAGTTTTAACATTACTTCCCTTGATTTAAATTCAACACTTTTCACAATATATCCGAGCATCTTGTTGGCCTTTTTTATAGCTTCTCCACATTGTCTAGATGAAGACATTTCTGAGTCAACATAAACTCCTAGGTCTTTTTCATAGTTCCCTTCTTCAATTTCAGTATCTCCCATATGATATTTATAATGCACATTTTTATTGCCTGCATGCAATATTTTACTTTTTCTCTATTAAATTTCATTTGCCATGTGTCTGCCCAGTTCTGAATGCTGTCAAGATCATTTTGAATGACCTTTGCTGCTGCAACAGTGTTTGCCACTCCTCCTATTTTTGTGTCGTCTGCAAATTTAACGAGTTTGCTTACTATACCAGAATCTAAATGATTAATGTAGATTAGGAATAGTAGAGGACCTAATACTGATCCCTGTGGTACACCACTGGTTACCTCGCTCCATTTTGAGGTTTCTCCTCTAATCAGTACTTTCTGTTTTCTACATGTTAACCACTCCCTAATCCATGTGCATTCATTTCCTTGAATCCCTACTGTATTCAGTTTGAGAATTAATCTTTTATGCTGGACTTTATTACTTTATTTGATTCTATTATTCAATATTTTCCCATTACTATTTTCTAGGAAATACACAATATTTTGATTAAAATGCTGTTTTATTTTGACACCAACATTGTAATAAGCAGCCCTACACTGTATCCTAGGATAAATTGAAATACGTACACAAAAATACAATCTTTTTAGTGTATGAGGAATGGGGAGAAAACGTAAATCACTTTATGAATATTCAAAAGAAAATGAATGTTTCGAAGTATACAAAAAGCAAACATAGGAGAAGTGGGTCAGATGAGGCAGAGGATGCATAGCGTTGCAAATGCTGCTGCTTGAGGTGCTGCATGTTCGCGCTCACTGACAATAAAATAACATACTAAAAATATTAAACTAAAACAATAAAATGAACTGAGAGACAAGCAATCCATTGTGCGGCTTTTAACAGGCGCTTTAATAAAAATAGCGCAGAATTACTGTGTTAATTCGTTTGTCAGAGAGCTGTGCTTTGATGGACTGTCACTTGTTTATTGCAGAGAGGTATGTATTGGTGATTTTGTGCGACAGTACTGTCCATCAGCTAAAACGCAGACAATCTTAATCATAAATATTTGACAAAAAATGGTGATGCTTTAGTTGGTAAACTTACAGAATGCATTGATGGAAATGTCCAGTGTGATTTTTGACGCGTCTCCCGATGGCTAGCACCGTCCAGCTCTGTCAATTTTCATTTCTTTTTATGATTTCAAGACGAAGAACTGGCTTGTTTTGTGCTGATGTAATGTTCATAACTTCTGTAGATACTTATTTCCGTCAGCACAGCGATTGCCCAAATGTTCGCAAAGTACCAGCTAACTTGGGATGTGGCTTCGACTTGCACAGATTCTGCTTCATCATACATGCCAGGGACATCAAACTTCTTCGTTTACCCCGATTTTTACCGCTGTTTCAATTAAAAACTTTTTAAAACTTTTTTTAAACTCTCAGAATTTTATTTATTTTTTAACACTAGAAGCCCTGCGGCAGTCATTTTGGCGGTTTTTGGTTTAAAAATGTAATTTTCTCCAGTCATGTAACACATATGGGGCTGTGCGTTCATATACCTTTCTGTCCGTATGTATTAAATATTCCCACAAAGCATGAAACGCGGGAGTGCAGAAATAAAGGAGATATATTACATTATAGCTAAAAGCCCCGGGAGCAGTCACATTGACGGCCACACAGAAAACAACTGTTTTGTGATTATACAGAACGGTATTCTACTTTATTATTTTTATTTATTTGTTCGCAATGTGCTTAGCTGCAATTAGATTACTCTCTGCTCTCTGCCTGAGTGAATGACTGACAGTCTATTGTTTTCCAATCAGCCTTTACAACGCAAGAAAATATGGAGTTGATGTTTTGGATCAGATGGCACGGAAGTATTCCATGAAAGCTGGCTCCTGATGGTTGCCTTTTCATGTGTTTTACAATGTATTGGACCTAGCAGCCATCAACTCCTTGGTACTTTACAAAGAATGCACAGAGAAGAATTTACCAAGGAGAAAATATATTTTACAGTTAGCACTGGAACTTCTCAAGAAGCATTTGGAACAGAGGGAGACTGCCAAGCGTGTACCCACAGCTGAAGCTGGCAACCCCGCTGAGAGCAGCAAGAGACGCCAATGCCAGGTTGGCAAGTGCAATAAAAATAAAACTTCGGACAGCTGTGCCCTGTGCAGAAAGGCGGCGTGGAGAAGCGTATTATCTGTGTTGATTGTGAACAGCCTTAGACTCAAGGTAAAGGAATACCATTTTGTCAAAAAAAAAGAAAAAATAATTCGATTTTTTTTTTTTATAACTTCTTGTGCTGTGCACTTCTGTAAAATGTTTTCTTCTAAGTTTATTTATCTACGTTGTACACAGACGGTTTCTCATCATATAGGAGCTTGCATCTCTGAAATTAGGCCAACACACACAAATGTTTAATCTCAGTGTGCTAAGGTACAGCTGTGTTGCTGCCATTAAAAATCATTGTTGTGTGCACACCATTTGTTCACAAATGATGTTAATATTCAAAACAGAAGTACATGTTCTTTTAGAGTTTTCCTTCAATGCCCCAATTCTAAAAACAAGCTATTATACACTCTGTCTTCAGGTTCTGAAGGGAGACAGTAGATCCGGCGTATGCGAAAACAGAGGATTTTTAATAACTAAAATATTAGCCTCCATTCCATCCCACAAAGTCAGTTCAGCATTGGGGGACATAACATTTCTTTAAAACCATTTACTGCTGTTACTGCTTACAGCACTAAAGGTTTGGTGCATTGTTAAGGTCTTACTACAGCTCAGAAATGCAGCATATCTGTATTAGACATTGCTGCAGTTAATATTACTACCAGCTTGAAACTCCTGTATTAACAAGAGCTTGGAATAAAGTGCTCACCTGTGTTACAACTGTGTTACACCACTTGATATAAGTATCCTACAGGCTTGCTAGCCAAATGAAAAATATGACTACTACGACTACGACTAATAATAATAATACAAACATAAAACAAAAAGGAATGGCTTGTTATTTGAATATTTATGACTGAAAGCAGTTACACAGGTTGCATTTACACAAAATCTGTCTATTAAACACGACATTTTAATAAAACACAAAATAAATAAGGCAATATATTTCTAAAAAACAGATGTAGCAGATGTGACCCACACTTTTCATCTCCAATCCACTATACATTCTATTCAAATATATGTCATGCTTGCTTCTATCCCCATTAATCAAGCAACAAAATATAATAATAATAATATAGCAGCAACTCGGCATTGGTCAGAACACACTGTGATGGGTGTGGATGTAGGAAGTACAATACTGTCTTGTATTTATGTTCCAGCTGTATAGATATATGTGCTAAGTTTATGCATTACCATCCATATATTTTCTGCCAATTACAATATATGTGTCAACTGATGCAGGCATGTTTGGTGCTTTCCAATTCTTTTCATTACTGTTCATCTGTTTCTTGGACCTTCTTATTGTCAGTCAAAATACCATATAGGCCTACATACATGCAGACAGCCCAAATCTCCCGGAACTTCTGTGAGTCTTCTTGATGCACATAACAACTTCCCTCCCGAAAATGATAGAAAACCTCACTGAAATACAAGACTAAATGCACTCACCTTCTCTCTTTAAAACTTCACTGTATTTACAAGCACAAAACAGTTGAGGCATGAAAGCCAAACATGCAAGCATTTCTAAACAAGATGCATGTATAATTAGTAGTTTTGAGCATTGCTAGGTCATCAGTGATTTGTAGCATATCACAACAGCCATGGTTTTTGAAGGCAGGAGATCGATCGTGGTTGAAAAAAAAAAAAAAAACGTCAAAGGACAAAACTGGAGCTCAAACTGATTATACAAAAACATACATGTGTATTATTTCTGTAAAAAAACATATATATATATAGTATGAACCATGGCAGGCTGTGCATTTCCCATGAAATATACGCATGCCTGGGTGGTGATTAGGCCTGAGGCAAACACTGATTGGTGGAAGTATTATTGGCAATCAATTCAAAACCACCGATAAAGCCAAAACAAATTCTCCGCCAGTTATACAGTCTGCGCCCCCCAGTTTGAGAACCACTGCTCTAAACTACTGTTAGAATTGTTAAAATGTGCATAAAGTGGGTCAGCTAAACTGCAGTTTACTAGAATGGGAATATTAATAAGCTGGGTTCACTAAACTGTGTGCTACCAAGGGAATGTATTATTCCTTATTATTAGGCTGATATATACTTCTTTCTAATCAACATTATTACTTTGCCTCACCTTGTAAAAAAAGTCATTAATAAGCCTTGGTTGTTTCGAAGACATTTGAACACGTTTAACTAACGCAGTTATGGTGGTTTGAACTGAGCCGTATGGTGTCGCTGTAGTCTGCAATGACAGTAAAAGATTTTGAAGAGCAGAGACAAGATATCAGTGGGACCTTTAATGCATGCACACAACGAGGGATGAAATGCATTTTATTTTGTGGCAAAGCAACATGTGAAAGAGCCTAAATCAATAATTATTAGTATGATTTTAACCGAGGCCCGTGCCTCGGGTGCCTCATAGCTGGCTATGGCTCATCTTTATTTTTGCTTATTTCTAGCATGGGTAGTACACTCGTTTTTTGTGTTAACTATGTTGAAGCCTATTTTATATTTTCAATGTTAAAATATAGTGAAATAGTAATACTGCAATACAGTTATATTGATAACATTCTAAATAAAAAATAAAAAATAAAACCATAAAGTTGTTAGAAAACAGTACCCAGCAGTTTGCTACAGTATAAAGAACAGGTTGCAAGACATATTTTCAGTGCCTCGTTTAAAAAACTCATCTGACTTATCATGACTAAGGTACATGTCTGGGTTACGGTCCTGAAAATTATTTAAACAATTCCAGCTGTTCCCATTATAAAATCTGTCTAATACAATGCTACTGTAAATTGTATAATGTCTATAATACAAGCTATACCTGTAAAAGAGCCACAAAAAAATGATAACAAGTTATTTCAGATCTTAGTGCTAGTTTTTCTTTTTCGATGCTTCATTACAAATTGCCATTTGCCAAAATATCCTTTAACGCAATTTACTTTAAAGAAGAAGCAAGTTTGCAGTTGCATTCAGAAACATTCAAATCATGGTGGGGGACAATGTGCTGGAGAACAGTAAAGGATTACAGTTACAGTCTACAAATGCAATGAAAAAAATGTGTGCACTGACCTATAAAACAGCATTTCATATGTCAGACCACAGGTGTAGCTGTAAACACTTATTAACTGATAGGTTTGCACGTTAAACAGTTTCTTTTAGTAGTGCCACTAGTCCTGGATTAGATTTTATTAATGGTGCTGCTCACCTTCTAAGCAGATTTTAGGATGTGTTATAACTAGGGGTCTACTTAAATCGCGGTAAATTTACGTATTTTTCACGGGTATGTTGCGGAATAAAATTAGGATTTCGCGGATATTTCGCGGACCTGTTTAAACATTAAATAAACCTAAGTAGACAGTATTTCAGAACACTATAAAGCCTAAAAATAGTGGTACTTGCTTCCTTACTAAAACAGAGTGCTGTCATTTGTTAAAGGCGAGTATGCAGCATCCCCCTGCAGTTGACTTGCCCATACATTGAGACTGCACGTCTGCATCCACTGAATTGGTTGGAAGTTAAGGCAAAGCTTTGCCAAGTTATACAGATGTGGAAATCGATTAGAAACAGCCCAAAACTCGGTTACACAAGGCCATCTGGCATACTTTAATGAAGTCAATGTATGCAGCACGTTCGTTGTCATGTTATTTGTCCCATCCAATAATTTATTTTATTAGTACCGAGTCAAAACAAAGAAGACGTGGCTATTCGGGTCTAAAATTCCAACTGTAAGCAGCAGGTTGAAGCGAGGTGGCTGTGCTGGATCGTTTTAGTACTGATTTAACTTGCAGACAGGAATACTTTTTGTCTTGGCTGACACTCCAGTTTGGTTTCTGAAAGCTGTTTATTTTACGTTCTGTTCAGTAGCCTCTGTAGTAGCCTTTTGTTTAATGTGTGATTCTGAAGCTAAATAGCGATCGATCGTATTTTCTCCAAATACACATTAATATATGGAAAACAATTACCTCAGTCTGCATGTAGTTTATTTGGGAAATATCTTGAAACGATCATCATCCAAAATATAGTTTGCTTTCTTTGTCGTCCATTTCTGGTATTTTACCTCCAATGCTGAAAACTAAATTTTAGCAACCTAAATGAAAACAATACAGCACCACTTTGTCCCGCCCCCTCCTGCACAGTACAGGTCACATAAAAGCAGTAAAGACGCACTGATAGGCTGATTAAAACATTGTCATTTGAATAGTAAACGAGAACGTTAACTGCTTTGGCGAATTTATTTTGTAAATGTTACTTGTGGGCATTTTTTGTTTGTTTTTTGCTTAAGTGCAATGCACACGGGACGGCGAAGGAATAAAAATGGGCTATCTGCAGAAGGAAGATACGTAGTTTGCGTTGTGCAGTAGTTCATTTAAACAAGTTTTTTTTTCCTCTCCGTGCTTGTTTGTATGCATTGGCCCCTAAGATGTGAATTTCGCGGTGACCCCTCAATTTCACGATTTCCGCGAAATCCGCGAAATCGCGAATTAGGTAGGTCCCTAGTTATAACTTATAACTTATCATAGTTATAATAGGGCTCCTGTTTTTCCATTCTTGGGAATTGCAAATTCCGTTTTTCAAAATGAACAATTCAGTTTTTACCAATTTATTAAGAATTAACAACGTAATTTGAACATAAATAACATTTTTACATTAAAAATCTATTGAATTCATTTTTTTTTTAAATTTAAGTCCCTTAGATACTGTAGTTTTCAGGAAAAAATATTTCTTAAAGCAGTCCACTAGTAACAATGTACTGTTGGTCAGTCAACAAATAAAGGTGTTTTGAAAAAACAGCTTATTGCTGGCATTACAATATACAGACTAATCGAAAACGAGGGGCATTATTACAAAAATATACAATTTTCATAAAATTACAAATTAAATACAATGTTCAGGACAATTATCATTCCCATCTGTAGTTTCATCTGCAACAACGCAGATTGGTTTATGCTGTACTTGCTGCAAAACTGCTTGCATGTGTTTATACCCTGGACAGATAGTTGCCTTTGTTAGAGCAGGGCTCAGCAAAAAAAAAAAAAAAAAATTTAATTTAAGGGGGCCAGATTGGAAAAAAGTTAGCAGTAGGTTGTTGAATCTACAATTTTCACCATTTTCTGTTCTTACTACAGTAGCTGGAGTAGAGAGAGCCATGTTATAGCAACATGAAGAAAAAAAAAAATCATTCTGAGTACGTAGTATTATTAAGGAGTTAATGATAAATTAGAAATAATAAGTTATAAAACTAAAGGTTTCACCTCAACCACTGTGCCGTTTCCTTGTGTTGAGCGGGTGACGGAGTAACGGATTTGCGATAATAACTAAATAAATGAATACATAAATTCAGTTAAGTTTTTTTTAATCGGGGGGTTGACAATCATTTTTTTCAGGTACTTTTCACTTTTCTGTATATACAACTCCAAAATGATTCCACAGAATAGAACTCTCACAAAACAGCTAGTTGCTTTTTTAAACAACTCAACTCACACAGCACACAGGCAGCGCCGCAACAGAGACAGAGAGTCCATCAGCATAACACCCACAAAACCACCTGTTTTCTCATTATTCAATGGTCCAAATAAACATACATATGTTTTATACAAGCATCATCGCTGGGTTTCTGGGTAGTGTAGTTTTCAAAGCAATCCATTATTTTTATAGGAGAATACAGCAGTGTGGCGGAGTGTCCCGCCCCATTATTATTATTTGTATTATTGTTTGCGGCGCGGATAACAGCGCCGCGTATTTATTATTATTTATATTTAAAAACCTCGTGAGGATGCATGACTGATCAGCTACTGATTATTTAACTAGCTGACAGTCATGCATCCTTACTAAACGATGCAGACTGTGGCGAGGGTAATAAGATAATTAACAGCTAGTTAACCCCTCGGCCAGAGTATAAGAACCTGCAGCTGTCTGTTCTGCGTGGGTTGAGTGTACAGAGGAGAGTGCGGGAGAGGCGAGAGCGAGAGCGAGAGCGAGAGCGAGAGCGAGGAAGCAACATTTAAAACGACTGCTAAACAGTCTTTGTTTATTCGTTTGGCCCTTGTGCCTTTTTGTTTTGTGTTTTGTTCATTGTTTGAATCTTTTGTTTTTGTTTATTTGATTAATAAATCGCTGAATGCCAAAGCATTCAGCTTCACCCGCCCATCCACTGTTTGTGATTCAGTTACTTCCTGGTCCGTGACGTCACCACTGCGAGCCAGCTTGCCACATATGGTGTCCTCGTGGGACAAACAACGCCTCAAGAGCCGGACCAGGAAAGGAAAAGGACGTTTTTGTTTGTTTTTTCAAAAGTATTTTTTTTTGTGTGTTTTTGGAAAAAAAATAATAAAAATAAAAAAATGGGGAAGAGTAGCCGGAGGAGAAAGCAGCAGCAAACACAACAGCAGCAGGAGCGCAGCAACAGCAGCGGGTCCTTACCACGCTGGACGTCTGCCTCACCTGCCTGAAGGGTGAGGAGTGGTGCTTCAGCGATTGGTGAGGTTGGGCACGTGGCACCGGACCAACCCCTCCATGGCAGGAGAGGAAGGAGCCTGAGCATCCAGCAAGGGTGAGAGAGACCCGCATCCTCCGAGGCGGAAGAATCCTGTCTCCTCTGAGGGGATCTGGGACTGGCTGGCGGAGCCTGAGAGGGATATAATGGTCGCCCTCCCTGCTGTGATCAACCTCCTGTGGGCGAGAGATGGGGGCGCTGGGAGGCCTGGGAACAGAAACACCAACCAGCATCCCTCCCAGACATCGCAGCCATGGTGCTCAACTACCTGGCTGCAGATATGGGAGGGCCCGCTGCTGTTTCCAGCGCCAGAGGGAGAGGAGCCAGTGCTGCCTTCTCCAGCGCCAGAGGGAGAGGAGCCGTCGCTGCCTTCTCCAGCGCCAGAGGGAGAGGAGCCGTCGCTGCCTTCTCCAGCGCCAGAGGGAGAGGAGCCGTCGCTGCCTTCTCCAGCGCCAGAGGAGAGGAGCCGTCGCTGCCTTCTCCAGCGCCAGAGGGAGAGGAGCCGTCGCTGCCTTCTCCAGCGCCAGAGGGAGAGGAGCCGTCGCTGCCTTCTCCAGCGCCAGAGGGAGAGGAGCCGTCGCTGCCTTCTCCAGCGCCAGAGGGAGAGGAGCCGTCGCTGCCGTCTCCAGCGCCAGGGGGAGAGGAGCCCTCGCCTCTGTCTCTACCACCACCAGGAGCAGAGCAGCAGGAGCTGCCTCTGTCTCCACCACCACCAGGAGCAGAGCAGCAGGAGCTGCCTCTGTCTCCACCATCACCAGGAGCAGAGCAGCAGGAGCTGCCTCTGTCTCCACCATCACCAGGCAGAGCAGCAAGAGCTGCCTCTGTCTCCACCACCACCAGGAGCAGAGCAGCAGGGCTGCCTCTGTCTCCACCAGGAGCAGAGCAGCAGGAGCTGTCTCTGTCTCCACCACCACCAGGAGCAGAGCAGCAGGAGCTGCCTCTGTCTCCACCAGGAGCAGAGCAGCAAGAGCTGCCTCTGCCTCCGCCACTTCCACCAGCAGAGGGTGAATGCCTGCTGGTTCCGCCTCAACCGCCGTGGGAGGACTGCTTGCCCCTCCCACCTCCACCAGCAGAGGGTGAATGCCTGCTGGTTCCGTCTCAAGCGCCGTGGGAGGACTGCTTACCGCTCCCAGCTCCACCAGCAGAGGGTGAATTCCTGCTGGTTCCGCCTCAACCGCTGTGGGAGGATTGCTTGACCCTCCCACCTCCACCAGAAGAGGGTGAATACCTGCTGGTTCCGCCTCAACCGCCGTGGGAGAACAGCTTGCCGCTCCCAGCTCCACCAGCAGAGGGTGAATGCCTGCTGGTTCCGCCTCAACCGCCGTGGGAGGACTGCTTGCCGCTCCCAGCTCCACCAGCAGAGGGTGAATGCCTGCTGGTTCCACCTCCACTGTCATGGGAAGGACTGCTCCTGCCCTACCTCGCACCGCCCAAGGATGCCTGTTGCTCCGCATCGCCTGGGGCTGCCTGTTGCTCCGCATCGCCTGGAGAGCCACCAGTTATAGGGTACGAGGGAGAAGTGGAGCTCCCGCTGCCGCCTCCATGGCCAGGGTTCCCCTCCCGAGTTCGCCTCCGGAGGGTCCGCTACTGCTGCTGCTGCCGTCGCCTCCCGAGGGTCCGCTACTGCTGCTGCTGCCGTCGCCTCCCGAGGGTCCGCTGCTGCTGCCGTCGCCTCCCGAGGGTCTGCTGCTGCTGCCGTCGCCTCCCGAGGGTCCGCTGCTGCTGCCGTCGCCTCCCGAGGGTCCGCTGCTGCTGCCGTCTCCTCCCGAGGGTCCTGTTTTGCCTGGGGTCGCTACCAGTCCTGCCATGCGGCAGGAAATACTGTGGCTGGAGCCCCATGAAGGGAGCTGCCGGCCATGAAGAAGGGGGCAGGTCTGGAGACCACCCCAAAATTTTTTGGCCAGAGGAGCCGGCCTGTGCGTGGTCCACTAGGGACGCTACAGTTGTTGGGGTGGGAGGAGGACATCCCGCCGTGGCCGCCCGGAGACACCTTGCTTCCCCTGTTCCTGGGCCAGGACTGCTAGCCGAGACTTTAGGGAATAAGGGGAGGTGGCCGAAAAGGCCATGTGCATGCGCACAAGGGGGCATGTGTGGAGTGTCCCGCCCCATTATTATTATTTGTATTATTGTTTGCGGCGGATAACAGCGCCCGCGTATTTATTATTATTTATATTTAAAAACCTCGTGAGGATGCATGACTGATCAGCTACTGATTATTTAACTAGCTGACAGTCATGCATCCTTACCAAACGCGTGCAGACTGTGGCCGAGGGGTAATAAGATAATTAACAGCTAGTTAACCCCTCGGCCAGAGTATAAGAACCTGCAGCTGTCTGTTCTGCGTGGGTTGAGTGTACAGAGGAGGGTACGGGGAGAGAGCGAGAGCGAGAGCGAGGAAGCAACATTTAAAAACGACTGCTAAACAGTCTTTGTTTATTCGTTTGGCCCTTGTGCCTTTTTGTTTTGTGTTTTGTTCATTGTTTGAATCTTTTGTTTTTGTTTATTTGATTAATAAATACGCTGAATGCCAAAGCATTCAGCTTCACCCGCCCATCCACTGTTTGTGATTCAGTTACTTCCTGGTCCGTGACGTCACCACTGCGAGCCAGCTTGCCACAAGCAGTAAAAGACAGTTTGCGCAATTGAAAAGCAGAATTCTATTCCCAAAATGCCAATTCCATTCCCATTGCGTGCGTGATTCCACCATCGTGGAAAATCAGTAGCCCTATTATAAGTATCATAGTTTTTGTTATTTAGTACTTTTGAAACAACGCTTTAAGGACAAAGGTAACTAATAAAATGTGACTCCAAGGAAAAGCAGAATTGCAGCAGCTTTTGATCACTATATTCAATTGATCTAAACAGCCCCAAATCCTAATAGCCCTAACCCTAAAATGCAGAACTTTCCCACTGTATTTGTATTGCATTTAGAGATTTTAATAAATAATCACTGGATGATTTATTATAATTTGTATGGATCAGTGTTGCAACCTTTACAATCCATAAAAACAAGTACTGTAGATTTGAGTTTGACATTAATAAGATTTCACAAAAGGATTTGCTGACAGCTAGATATTATTAAGCATATGTATTTTATTTTGATTGGTTATTTGTCTGGCTAGCCACTTCATGCCAGATAAATGTGAACCAAAGCTTTATCTAATTACAGTTGTTCTATGTCAGCATCCATTTGTGCACTTTTCCACTCACTCCTTTATCATGTGCAATCAAGGTCTGAATCCTTTTGTCAGTTTATGGCCTCAGATAACAGGAAAATTTGCTTCAAACCGGCTTTTAAAACAAATAAATGCAAAAGTTAATTGCCATTGATTGGTACTTAATTATAAAGGTAAGGAAGGGCAGCTTTTCTTGTTTTGAAATCAACTCATTAATAAATGGTTGTGTTTTGATTTATTTAGTACCTGCTGACAAATACTTCTTAAAACTAATTAAAAATATGAATATCAGCCCCTCATAGTGAGAGATGCTTCTGTGCATCCACTGTGTTAGAAAGTAAAAACACTAGACAACTAGCAATTGATCTTGGACTTCTGTCGGTACTCTTTAATTCAGTTAAATAAAAAAAGCAGAATATTTCAAGTAAATAAAAAGCAGAATATTTCCTGTTAAATAGGTGTTACATGTTCTAACAGACAGAGTATTAATTGTGATTTGTTATTTTTTAACTCCTGTAGCTTATTTAACACTAGAGCCGACACAGCAGTCATTTTGACGGTTTGAGGTTTTCAAATTTAAATTACTCTGCATGTATTAAATACCCTGACGGCGTTTGAAAGGCAGGATCATGAAAATATGGAAGTTATAATCCCATCCACCTAGAAACACCAAATCCGTCTTTTTAACTGCCTTTTACAATAGATGTTTTTTTTTTTGTTTCTTTTTATAACCTATATAACCTAACTAATATAACCTACAATATTTCATTTTACTTTTATATACAAGCCTGTTGTTATCTCTACTGGACCTGGCAGCCATCAATTCCTTCATTTTGTACAAGGAATGCTTGTTTGATATGTCGCAAGATCCTTTTATCACTTCTGCTTGGTAATATTAAAAATGCCTGTATACGACAGCCACAAAATGCATCGCTGCGAAAGCACAGGTGTAGCTCCCTTTTAACTGGTGGCACGAAAGGAATAGAGAGGTATTTTATAGTAACGTAAGTAGAGATAGTTAATATGTTACAATGTTAAAATATATTCAGACCACTAGAAAAAGCTACCACGCTGTATAGCCTATTTATTGTATAGTTTATTGTATAAGCTCAATCTGTGG
The DNA here is from genome assembly GCA_030684275.1 of Acipenser oxyrinchus oxyrinchus. Taxonomy (NCBI): domain Eukaryota; kingdom Metazoa; phylum Chordata; class Actinopteri; order Acipenseriformes; family Acipenseridae; genus Acipenser; species Acipenser oxyrinchus. The sequence continues at coordinate 46,266,777 of CM060251.1, forward strand.
AGAATGGTAGAGATATCTGTGTGTGAATCTGAGAGCGTGAGAGAGTCAGTCGGCACAGGAAGTAGGTAAAGGACAAACACTTGTGGATTCGGGTCGGGTTACAGGTCTTATTAAAGCGGGTCGGGTCGGGGGTAAGAAGACAGTGCTACAACGGGTTGCGGGTCCGGGTCGTAAAAAGCAGACCCGCTCAGGACTCTGGCTTCTGTGACCTACACCTTAGCCCGAACTAGAACCTGCTTTTGGTTCCCACCCACCCCACCTGCCTAGTTTAAATCCTGTCGGGTTCTTTCTGTGCTCCATGCCAGAACATCTGCTCCCCTATCATTAAGGTGTAAGCCATCTTGTAAAGCTCGCTTTGTCCCCAAAAGGAGCTTGTCTTAAAGGCATTTTTGGTATCACAAGACTTGATCTAAGCTTATTCTGCTTATTCTTATTCACATTGATGGTGAGAAATGTGCTTAGCCCAACAGTTCTCAAAAATCAATCCCAGGCAAATCCCAATTATACTTTAGCAGCCCAGAATTGTATTTTGCCAATTTCTGCATAGTTAAATACACATTTAGGAAACATCATTGGTAAAATATTGAAAAATTCTATCCAGTATTATAATTATGAATTAGTCATTTAGCAAACGCTTTTATCCAAAGCGATTTACAGAGCCTAGGGGGTGAACTATGCATCACAACTGCAGCTGCAGAGTCACTTACAATAGGACCTTGGTTTTACGTCTCAGCTGAAGGACGTAGCACAAGGAGGTTAAGTGACTTGCTCAGGGTCACACACAGTGAGTCAGTGGCTGAGCTGGGATTAAACTGGGAACGTCCTGGTAACAATTCCCTTTCTCTAGACCACCAAGCATCCAAAAGAAGAGGAAGTTTCTATGGGTACCTGTGACAAAGACAGAATGATTCTTGTTGATAAATCTCCCTCCCGACCTGCGAGGGGTCTGTGTAAAGGCAACCTGGACTGGATGGCCAGACAATTCATTCCTAGGGTTAGATGGAAGTCGGCCATCTAGAAAGGGAGTGAGCTACGGTACACTAAATCATCGACCCGGAAGGGAAACGATGTGGCAGCCGCAAATTGGAGGAGCGGTTGCGCTCATTAACCAAGGGGTACAAAAGGGGACGTACTGAAGTGATCTGTTCCTTTGTATGGTTAATGCTGAACCGGAAGGAAAACCCATATTGTTATCGTGAGTGTTTTGTTTGTTTTTTGTCGTGTCTAATTATACTTGTTTGTTGTTATTAGACGGCTGTGATAAAGAGAGAAAGGATCGATGCTGTAAATCTCCCTCCCGATTAGAAAGGGCGCTGTGTAAGGGGGAAGGTAAGCTGCCTCCTAGATCTACCGCCTCGGTGGTAGGTGGAAACCGGAAGGTGACCATATTAGGAGGCGTAGCTGCAAGTACTCAGGACGATTCCATTGCAGTCAGCTGCGGGCAGCCCTCTATTGGAGAAACCATGGCAACGCGGTGACTGCAGGGAGGAGTTTGCTGGGTACAAAGGGGAAGCAGCTACGTCAAAACCTCCCCTTGCGCTGAGAAAGTGAGAACGATCAGTCGGAGCTAGTGTTTTGTTTACCTTTGTGTTACGTGTCTGTTTGTGTTTTACTAGAGGAGCAGGAGGACGGGAGGCTGTAGCCGGAGAGCCAGCGTTAACCCCAGAGCACGCCCCTCACCACACAGCACAACACCGCACAGCGCACGCACCACGATCCCCGGAGGAAAAGAGCACAGTTTTCGTGCACGGAGGATTGTGGCTATCGGCGTGTCTTTTTGTTTACTTTTTGGACTTTGAACCTTTTTTGTTATTTTGCCCCAATACCATCGATTGGTAGCGGGGCTTATTATTATTTCATTTTTGGATTACTTTTTGAACTTTCTGTTGGATTGTAATAAATATTGTTGTTATTGGGAAACAGCAGCCTGGACATTATACTCTTTTTGCACTGCACCAGTCGTCCTTGCCACAACGGCTAACACAATCCGGAGCTGTCGCCAAAGGCCAGCACTTACCTGGACAACACTGCACTATTGTTCATGATTAACCTTATTTGCAGCATGAGCACTACAGCACTCGCTGTGGACCTGTGATTGTGTTTGTGTTACGTGTGGGTGTTAAAGATCAGGACTATTTTTTCGGGACCAACCCATGGATTAAAACAGAGAAATACATGCTGCTGTACTGACTGTTGTCATTATTATTTATTTTTGTCATAAGACCATTGGAATATACAAATAAAACACAATTGCACCTGGATTATCGTTGTCTGTCTGTATTGATCACCGCAGCACTCCTGCACCTGCACACTGTTAACCACTTTGCCACAGTACCACAAATTAAATCTGTTTTTAGGACAACTGTATTTGGTTGGTGGTCTCCTACTGTATAACACAGGTTTTACCTTAAATTTAACTTCTTCGGATGACAGTCTAGGTGGAGCAGCTGTTATATGCAATATTGCTACTGTAAATACAGTAGAACCTGTCATAGCTGATTTAATTGTTTCTAGGGATCCATCGGATAAGTAAGCATATCATATCTCAGAGGGAGGCGTTGTACTACATTGCAGTTGCTTTATTAATGTTGGGGCATTATAAATTAATAATGTCAGGTTGAAAACAGCAAAGTACAGCACTGCACGTACACTATACAGAGATAATCTGTGAAAAGTATTGCAAACCAAAGCACTGTAATACAGTATTTGTCAATTTACAAAACTGCATTCCAAAAATCACTTCCATGTTTTCTCTGTCAATGCCACCGTGTGTGTAACAGAAACAATAAGAAAGCGCACACACAAACACAAGCTGGCTTTGGAGATGGGCGAAAAAAACCCTGTTTCAGATTTTTAGCGATGCCATTATATGAATCCCTTTTTTCTTGTTTTCTTTTATTTAACAGTTACACAAGTCAGTTGTGCGACATGACAGCACGTAAAAAGTGAAACTGAATTCCCAAACGCACTTTTTTTCTTCTTTTTTTGAATCCATTCTGTCCTGCTAAGACCTCAATTTACTGTTTTAAACCCAGTCTTTTCATTTTCATTTAAAGTAGGAGGCTAGAAATCCCAAGTAGACGGCAAGGGGGTATGGGATCCTCCCCAGCGCCGGTGCAAGTAGCAACACTCCCCACCGAAAACTAATTTCAGGGTTTTGCAGGGGCCCAAATCCTGCATATTCTGGGCCTAAATATGTGCCTCAAAAGGGACCCAAAATTCAAAATAAGTGTATAGCTTTGTTCATTTTTTATGATTTTAGGCATCGAGATTTAAAGAGCAAGTAAAAGTTATTTGTGTCTATGAAAAGTAATTGCAAAATTATGTCTATTAGAATTTTAAAACCACAAGCTTGTCTTAGCACACAGTAAATTTCAAAGTAAGTAAAGTCCACATATTTAAGCAAACTCTGTTTGGTTTTGTAGTAATTACACACAGAAAAAGTGGTGAAAGAAAGACATAACCAGATACCAATGAAACAGAGAAATTATATTTCAGGCACAAAAACAAACAATGTCACATTATATAGATACCATACCAAGTGAGCCAGAAGAGAAAAATGTGAAGCAATTTCTAAATTAAAGACGATAAGAAGCAGTATTAATTGGTAGTAAATCTGAATACAGAAAAGGTAAGCCATAAGCTGTGTTTTGTTTCCAATGTTTTCCTTTGCATTTTATACAAAAAAAAAGACACATTTTAAGTTTCTAAAAATATTCATGGAACCAACCAGTCCTTACATTTTTTTTAGTCTTCCAAGATTCTGAGTATACATACTTTCCCATGTCGCCGTTTCTCATTTACTACAGAGTACGAGAAAGTGCAAGTGCATTAATAAATAAATAATACATTTTAAAAATGCGCTTGTGAGCACTGCGATTTCTTTCACTTCTGATTTTACAGTTTTCAGAAGTTCACTTCTGTTGCATTTTCTGTAAACATTAAATCAATTTCTACAGTAAGTTGTATTATTTTTTTCTTTCGTTTTTGATTAAAATAAATACAAATAACAATAAACAATGTATTGGCATTTACTTGAACGTAGTTTGATAGTAAAAGTCTAGTACTTAAATATCAAGTTATAGGTATATGAAACGGAAAAACATGGAAACTACTTCAAATGCAAAACAGTAATTTTGAAACGGAAAATTACATACACAAATGGTTTTGGATATTTCATTTTATAAATACAGATTAGCACAAACCGACATACCACTTCTTTAGGAGATTAGCATGAGCTACTAGAGGAAATCTGGAGCAGCTTCCCTTTTTGGCTGGTGCTTGCAGTCTGCCACAAAACACTGCAACACATAGATAACTAGCTTTAATTTGTTTTAAATTAAAGTATGACTACTGACTGTAGAAATCACATTAATGTTTATGTAGTACTCTGGACAAGTGTAAAAGTTATTAACGTAGATTGTATACACTATATTTAAGACTTTCAATGTAAATTACTGTTGCAGCTCAATTTTAACAGAACATGTCGCCACAAGAGGCACTCAGATCGATGAGCCAACTATTCAGCTGGTGAGAGCGTAAGAGTAAAAAGTTTCAAAGTGAACGCAAATGCAGAGTTAACCCATTCATGAATGCCTACATTTTTTATACTGTGTATCTATGTTTGCACTATGCCTTTTAGCACCCTAAAGGCCTGGAAACAACAGCGCTTCACTTTTAGACACCCAGTAGACACACCCAAGTGCCAGTTCCATTTCCCAGGTAAAAAAAAAAAAAAAAAAAACCTTTATAGTATTGCATTTTCCATTTGACTTGAACTTCTTAAAAAAGGAATTTAGATAGTCTAAAAATAACGAACTTAAGTACCATGCCTATTTAAACAAACAGATTTATGTTTATGCGTATTGGTACGTGCGAGTTTGTGTGTACTTTTTATCTGCATTTTGTATGTAAATGTCAATAACATTACTTGACCACCATTTAACAGCAACTGATTATGCAGTAGATGATCTGACCATCTTGTAGCTTATATAGTAATATTTTCAGTTTTAATAAAGACTGTATCAGCAAAACAAAGCACATAAAAATCAACTAATCAACAGTCATATTCATTAATTGTGCAATGTGAATATCGTTTTCCTGAATTAATTGTAGATGCAAGGTTTCACATCGACCTTCTAAGTCAATGCATAAGACATTTTACAATGCTGTAACATATACTCACTGTATTTCGTACACTTCGAGTAAAAAAGACGATCTTACAGAGAAAAAAAAACACGTTGTTCAATGTCATAACTCTGCTGTACAGTTACTGACTCAGGTATATGATTGTACAGTTCGGCCTTCATCACCAACATCGCTTGTAAGCTCGAAACTGGTCCATTCACGGTGTCCATGGAAACATAATCCCGGAAACTAAATGCCCTCAGAGAAGGAATGTTTTACTCGCCTTACATATGTAATGAATTGTGGAAATTGCTGCTACTTTACTGGAACAAAATACACATTTTGAATACTATTCACTGGAACAAACGAGCACTGTAAAAAAAAAAAAAATTGCTTTTTGAAATAAATATTTTAGGCGGCTCATCTGGCAAAGTAGATGGCAATTTAGCCAACCGCTGTCTGGAAATGAGAAGGCTGTAATCCCATAATAAAATGTGCATTGATCAGTTTCCATCAGTACCTCAGGCATCACATGCCAGAGATTTGTCGGTTAAAAGAGGTTATTGTATCTTACAGGATCGGATATGACTGTAATAACTTTTTAATGGTAATTTATTTGAAGCTGATGAAAAATGTTATTTATCAAACACTCCTTGCAGACAATGCAATGCTGTATCTCCAGTCAACATCCTAAAGTCACATGAAGGAATTAAGTCGCCAGTGAAAACACGTCAGACATAAGAAAAGCAGTGATTGGTCCAAATGTAAGCCAATGCGTGTGAATTATTTTAAAGAAAATAAATGGCAAACATTTCAGTTTTGTTTATGGTTGCCACCTTTGAGATACGAAAATACCGGACGCCCCATCCCCTCCTATTGTCTACTTCTTCATTTGTCTCTGCCATTGTGACTAACGTTACAGTATGCTACTTAATAGTTTCGTGCTTCTTCATTCAAAGGGCTGTCAAACTTAACAGCAGCACGCATGCTCATACCAGATAACACACAGCGGTGAGCACACAAGAAAAACATAACGGTACAGCGTTTTGGTGGCTTACGTTGTTACCTCAATTCTTTCTGGTGCATTTACACACCGCTGTGTTATATTATTTGAATTGCACTCATACAAGCACAACATGTTATATTAAATTGTTTATTGTAACACATTTTTTAAGAACATATCCAATAGATTAGAATGCTTAGAATTACAGGACATCTTCCAAAAAAAACAGACAGGGGGTCATAGTACATAAAAATACCGGACAGTCCGGTACAATACCGACGGGGTGGCAACCCTAGTTTCGTTGTTTTTTAGTTTTGTTTTTTTTTCTGGAGAAATATATATTTTAAAATATAATTTTTCCTACATGTAGGACTCCAACTCCCATAAGCAACTCACTTGTGTCGGATGCATTCCTTCAAAGGAAGTACAGCATGGAAAAGAGTACAAAATACATTTGCCAACTGTATTGTTTAAAAATCATATGTCATAAATATCATTACAAAAATTGGCGTTAAAACATTTTCTTTGAAGCCGATTTCTTCTGACATGCATGGTAGTTTAGTCATCAAAATAATTTCTAAATACTCAGAATGCCTAAGGCTATTAACTTCATAAACTACAATTGACGTAGTTTAAATATGAAAATTAGACACCCTGCTAAATCCAGCATACTAACCTTAACAGCTTTATCTGAAATGTGCATTTGATTGGTTACATTAAAAAAAGAACTATTCAAATAATATCCTAAAAAATATGAGTCATCTTATGGAATATTTATATAACCAAACCACATTTTCTTACACATTTTGTAAATAATTAATGTTGCTTTCACTTCAAAATGTTTAATCTACAAAAAAGGAACTGAACCAATTACACATGGTTAGGATTAATTTTGTGCTTCTTATTTTCACTGCTTCAAACAACCTTTTCATCTCACTGCCTACATTTACAATCAAAATAGAGGATTGTGCTATGATAGTTGCACATGTATTCTTTCAAAAACGTGATGTTCTAGGGAGCATTAATAGATTGTAACTGGAGGAGTTGTTCAAATGCATTGGTTTAAAAAAAAAAATTTACAAGGACTTTACAAGATTTCAAATTTTCATTAGAGAATCGTGCCCCTTGTACTAACATAATCATGGTCTTGGATTACAAAGAATGTTATTCATTCATTCTTTTAGATTACCTCATAGCATGAATGGCATGTCAATATGCTGTGCTAAAGTTGTGCAAACGTTTATCTGTGAACTATATTCCAGAAATATGTGTTTAGATTTGCCTGCTTACACTGAGGAGATTTTGCTCCAGTATTTTTGCTTTCTTATATGCCACAAATGAAAAAGGCTTTTATTTTTATTTTTGAAAAATATTCCCACACTGTTGCAGCAACAACTCACTTAAATACCATTTAGTAATAGTATACATTTTCTTGCCAAAGATTAAAAAAGTAGGCTATCCATAACATGTTACAATATCCTAACTTATAAATGTTCTTCCTTACATGAACAATTCAACTGGTCAAGAAACAGTACTCTAAAAAAGCAGATGACATTGACAGTAGGTGGACTTGTGGCAGCACATGTCCATGCAAATGTATTAATTAAAAAAAAAAAAAACAGTTGTCTTGTAAAGCAATCCCAAGTCAGCAGTGCAATGTTAGCGTTCTTGGAAACACTGTGTAACCTCACTCACACTCCCGAGTCACGATATCATGTGATACAGAGATCTTATTACAGACTTTCACACCCAGTGCTAGCTATTGCACAAGTGCAAGATATTTAAAGTGTGTCATGACTTCACTCTAATAGAAGAGCATATGTGCATTCCTTATGAATAAAATGCTGCCAAACAGTTCATGGGGAAGTGGAATATTTGTCTTTGTTCAAGGGCATTTGTTGGCTGACTGCAGGCTGTATGGGGGTCCCAGCTTTCCCCCAGCTGTACAGTAAAATCTAAATTATTGCATGTTATGTGTAATTCTTTTTATTATTATTATTATTATTATTATTATTATTATTATTATTATTATTATTATTATGTCAAGACCATACACAAAGTTATGGGTGAATGGTGTACTTAAAGGAAATATGACCACAGAGTAGTTATACAGTAGTCAGTAGGTTTGTGAATGTTCTACAAGTAATGGAACCCTTTATGGAGACAAGTGGTGTCAGCATTAGACAATTAATGCAAAAACACTTATAGGCAGCCAGTATAGGGCTATTGGACCCCAGAATAATAGACAGTAAACACTGCCAATATATGAATTCTTAATTACAGTAACACTGGTGGTATATTTTTAAGTATACGTAAATGGTAATGCATTTTTTTGGAAACGTTTATTATTATTATTATTATTTATTTCTTAGCAGACGCCCTTATCCAGGGCGACTTACAATTGTTACAAGGTATTACATTATTTTACATACAATTATATTATTTTTTACACATTATTTTCACATACAATTACCCATTTATACAGTTGGGTTTTTACTGGAGCAATCTAGGTAAAGTACCTTGCTCAAGGGTACAGCAGCAGTGTCCCCCACCTGGAATTGAACCCACGACCCTCCGGTCAAGAGTCCAGAGCCCTAACCACTACTCCACACTGCTGCCCATTTGTTTATAAAGCATTTAAATAATTCAAGAGAGACAGATATTGCTAATTACCCAGTGGTCAGAGATGTGTAACCTTTCAAGTAAAACAACCACTAATGTATGCCAGTAGCATACCAGTTCAACAAAATGTATTATGCTTATTATAGGTCCACACCATTTACTTGGTAATAGCCATGTAAACATACCACAGACAGTGAGCTTTATAAAATTATGTTTGCAGCTCAGCCAAATGGATCATTTCTCTGCATGCATAACTCAAGAGGGTAGTTAATTTATTGCTGTGTAAACCGTTCACAATTGGTATCTAGTGTGGTTTTTATAACAGACAATGTTTGTTACATTCTTTACAATACTGAAAATGTAACAAAACCAGAATATTGTTTGTATTCACATTTTTTCTCACAAATTGCAAGAAACTTTTTTTTTAATGTACCAGTATTTATTTTTTTAATAATGCTCACATTTGGCAGTACTGTACTAGATTGTTGATTTTATGAAGAAAAAAAAAAGTAATGTACAAATCTATGAAAAGTTGACCTTACCTGAGAAATGATGCATGGTCTCATTTATGTAATCACAATTGCATTCCCTGTTTGTTCAGATAACTCTGTAGCAATGTTTTCAAAGATGTGAAAACTCCAGCTCTTGATCCCATTATCAAAATGAAAAAAAAAACATTCAGATGAAATTCAATGTAGGTCTCAAGTGAAAAAGCTTTACATTGTTGTGTTTGTTCTTGCACAGTCTGATAACTTTGAATGGCCATTTATACAAAACTGCAGACACCAGCACACTCATGGCAGACAAAATAAGCTGTGGCCTTCCCATTTAGGATTTGACAGTCGGCAGAATCCTGATTCTACTCTGCTGTTATGAAGGCACTTTTCCCTTGCCAGCACAGGCCTTGCACGGCTGTCTCCAAATGCATTTTTTCCACTACATGAAAAACCTCAAAGCTGCACATGCACTATGTTGAATAAAATATAATGGACTTAACTTGGCTATTCTGTCAATACATAATATAACAATTTAACCAGCCTGATGCAGCAAATAGCAAAGGCTTGGCCAAGTGACTGACAGAACAGCAGTAAACATTGCCGCTTAGATTCAGTATCATTTTATTACTAATTCTAGCAGAAAGGCATTGCGTCTGCTTCAGTCAGTAAGAGTCAAACTCTGGCATGAACCCTTATTTGACCTCAGATTTCACAGTGTTACACAAACCTGAACATAATGTTGTCCATGAATGCCAGATTATATATATACAGTACTGTGCAAAAGTTTTAGGCAGGTGTGAAAAAATGCTGTAAAGTAAGAATGCTTTCAAAAATAGACATGTTAATAGATTATATTTATCAATTAACTAAATGCAAAGTGAGTGAACAGAAGAAAAATCTAAATCAAATCCATATTTGGTGTGACCACCCTTTGCCTTCAAAACAGCATCAATTCTTCTAGGTACACTTGCACAAAGTCAGGGATTTTGTAGGCATATAGTCAGGTGTTTAAACAATTATAACAAACAGGTGCTAATGATCATCAATTCAATATGTACGTTGAAACACAATCATTAACTGAAACAGAAACAGCTGTGTAGGAGGAATAAAACTGGGTGAGGAACAGCCAAACTCAGCTAACAAGGTGAGGTTGCTGAAGACAGTTTACTGTCAAAAGTCATACACCATGGCAAGACTGAGCACAGCAACAAGACACAAGGTAGTTATACTGCATCAGCAAGGTCTCTCCCAGGCAGAAATTTCAAGGCAGACAGGGGTTTCCAGATGTGCTGTCCAAGCTCTTTTGAAGAAGCACAAAGAAACGGGCAGCGTTGAGGACCGTGACGCAGTGGTCGACCAAGAAACTTACTGCAGCAGATGAAAGACACATCATGCTTACTTCCCTTCGCAATCGGAAGATGTCCAGCAGGGCCATCAGCTCAGAATTGGCAGAAAACAGTGGGACCCTGGTACACCCATCTACTGTCCGGAGAAGTCTGGTCAGAAGTGGCCTTCATGGAAGACTTGTGGCCAAAAATTCATACCTCTGACGTGGAAACTAGGCCAAGCGACTCAACTATGCACGAAAACACAGGAACTGGGGTGCAGAAAAATGGCAGCAGGTGCTCTGGACTGATGAGTCAAAATTTGAAATATTTGGCTGTAGCAGAAGGCAGTTTGTTCGCCGAAGGGCTGGACAGCGGTACACGAATGAGTGTCTGCAGGCAACAGTGAAGCATGGTGGAGGTTCCTTGCAAGTTTGGGGCTGCATTTCTGCAAATGGAGTTGGGGATTTGGTCAGAATTAATGGTCTCCTCAATGCTGAGAAGTACAGGCAGATACTTATCCATCATGCAATACCATCAGGGAGGCATCTGATTGGCCCCAAATTTATTCTGCAGCATGACAACGACCCCAAACACACAGCGAAAGTCATTAAGAACTATCTTCAGCGTAAAGAAGAACAAGGAGTCCTGGAAGTGATGGTATGGCCCCACAGAGCCCTGATCTCAACATCATCGAGTCTGTCTGGGATTACATGAAGAGAGAAGCAACTGAGGCTGCCTAAATCCACAGAAGAACTGTGGCTAGTTCTCCAAGATGTTTGGGCCAACCTACCTGCCGAGTTCCTTCAAAAACTGTGTGCAAGTGTACCTAGAAGAATTGATGCTGTTTTGAAGGCAAAGGGTGGTCACACCAAATATTGATTTGATGTAGATTTTTCTTCTGTTCACTCACTTTGCATTTTGTTAATTGATAAATATAAACTATTAACATGTCTATTTTTGAAAGCATTCTTACTTTACAGCATTTTTCACACCTGCCTAAAACTTTTGCACAGTACTGTATATATCTATATATATATATATATATATATATATATATATATATATATATATATATATATATATATAATGCTTTGCTCCGTCATTAATAAACTACACAATCAATATTTGAGATGAAACAAGACTTGTTAGTTGCTCAATTTATGTTTAGTTAAATTTGTAAAAAAAACTAAGCAGAGATGTTTTAAATGTTGAACTTCATACAGAATCACATTTATGTGTATGATTTAATTGTTCCCCTCCTCCATGTCTATTTTAGAAACAACGACTGTAGTTTAAACACTCTCAGTACTCTTACAGAATACTGTTTTAATTTCTGTATTGGGTTAGTATTCATTCAAATTACAGTTCTCTTCAACCTTAAACTGTGATGTGATATATTTGGATATAATGTTAAAACCTAATGAATACCGGTAGTATTTCTAAATTTAGTAAACATAAGAACAAAAATTATGATGTATTTGAAAATGATAAAGTACTGTCAGCTCTAGCATGCTACTACCAGATAACAGAAACATGCCCAGTCACATCAGATGTGATTCAAATTAATCCTTGTAAGTTTTATTTTAAGTTTCCAGCTTTGTAAACTGGTCAATATCAACATTACTCTTTCCTGTTGTGTAGAAGATCTTAATTTTTGTTTTACTTGTTTCAATTGACTGACAATTACTATTTTTAAAATAAAGTTTAGTTTCTTTTTCTAAATTGCAATATTTTTGTATTACATTTGTTGAGACTACAGACATATCCATCCTAACCATTTATCTGCCATGATCAAGCACTTCATAGTTTATTATTGAAGAGAGAAGATTAGTTCAGAGATCGTTGATCCTAACAAAGTTTTTGTACACTGTGTTGTATGTGCTCCGTGCGCTACCATTGCTGGTAGTGTCACGTGAGCTGTTCATTGTGTTGACTTGATATGTAAATATATCCTGTTCGCCTGCGGGACATATCAACTTCAACCTCCATCTCGATCTCCTGCCTGTCACGCAGCAGTGAATGCACGCACCCACACAGCAGACGGCTACTCTGTCACAAGCATTAATACCCTGTATCTTTCTAAACAACGGATAAAAGCTGAATTTAAAAACAGTTGTATGAATATAGTAATTGTTACAGCTGTCTATAATGGTATTTAAAACAGGATCAACCCTTTGCGGTCCTATGTCGGACCAGGTCCGACATTACAATTTTCTCTTTCCGGTCCAATGTCAGACCCTGTCCGACATCATCAAAAAGACGTCAAGCACAGGTTTGTAGTCGTTTACTTGTTCTCCACTCCCAGAATGAACACTGGTAAGTACCTGCTGCACATACCCTTCCATCTCCCCTTACACTGCCTGCTACAAACTTGAAAATCTCCTTTTTCAATTGTCGCTGTTTGACTAGCAAATCTCTGCTTCTCAGCGAACTTATACCTGATACCAATCTTGATCTTCTCTGTCTAGCTGAAACCTGGCACTCTGTAAACAACATGCACTCGCTTCACCTAACCACCTTAAAGGGCTATTCCATCTTTGACAAACCACACCTCACTGGCCGAGGCAGGGGCACTGCTGTTATTGCAAATTCTGTGCTTGCTTCCTCAGTTCTTTCTTTTCCTGCATTTTCTTTATTTAAGCATCTCGCCATCAGGCTCCCCTCTCCTATGTCCCTCACCCTTGCTGTTATCTACCGTCCACCTAAAAGCAACTCTGCTTTTATTGCCGAGTTTTCACAATTCATCTCCCTCATCTGCACCTACTGACAAAATCCTACTCCTAGGTGACTTCAACATTCATGTTGACTTGCCTTCCTCCCCCCTAGTGACCGACTTTAACATGCTTCTTGACTCTCTCAATCTATCAACGTCCCCACTCACACCCTGGATCTGCTCATCACGAGGGGCTTTGATATCTCCAATCTCTCAGTCTCAGATATCTCTCTCTCTCTGACCATTTCTTATTCACTACTAATATTAATCTCCCTGCTCCCTCCTCCACTACTGATACTGTTATCTCCTTCCATCCCAAGAATCTGCTGAATCCTCTAAAATTCTCGGAATGTGTCTCTGCATCCCCTCTAAGTGGTACTCTCCTGTCCTTGGCTGATGATGCGGACCCTCTACAATGCCACCCTTGCTCATATCATTGACACCCCGCTTACAACCAGAACCGTCAAGAAAGATCGAAACTGCCCCTCCTGCCCTCTTCTCCTCCTTCTCTCCTCTCTCCATTGCTGATGTCTCCGGCTTACTGTTGAAATCAACTACTGCCACGTGCCCCCTGGACTCCTGGCCGACTAACCTTGTCCGTCTGTGCTTCTGATCTTGCTCCTTCCATTATGCACACTCTCAACCTATCCCTGGACTCTGGCTCAGTTCCTGCTGCCCTTAAGATTGTCTGAGTTACGCCAGTACTCAAAAAACCCTCCCTCGACCCGGCCCACCTCCGAATCTCCCTTTTCTCTCCAAAACTCTCGAAAGGGCTGCTGCCAGTCAGCTGATGAAACATCTCACAGATAACAATCTGCTTGAATCTCTACAGGCTTCCGGTCGTATCACAGTACTGAAACTGCTCTCCTCCAGATTGTGAATGATCTCCTGCTTAATGCTAATGCTGGTGCTCCCTCTGTGCGTGTCCTCCTTGACCAAACAGCTGCTTTTGACACCATACATCATGGCATTCTTCTAGACCGCCTTCAGAAGTATGCTATGATCTCTGGAACCTGTCTCTCCTGGATGTCCTCTTACGTATCCGGACGTCTGTTTTCTATGCTGGATGCAGCAGTGTCGCAAACCCAGTCACTTGTGGTCTCCCCCAAGGATCTGTTCTTGGACCCCTTCTCTTCAATATCTACATGCTTCCCTTGGGTCACCTCATCCGCCAACACAGCCTCATGTTTCACTCCTATGCAGACGACACCCAGCTCTACTTAAAACTTGACCCTGGAAGCCCTTCTGCCATGGTCCGGCTCTCGGCATTCAAGACATCGAGGCCTGGATGTCTGCCAATTTTCTTCAGCTGAACACTAGCAAATTTGAACTCCTTCTAGTAGGATCTAAAACTCAAATTAAGAATCTCAATATAACTGCCCTGAACCTCGGAAACTGTATGCTGCTGCCTTCCCCCACAGTACGAAGCCTTGGTGTACTTCTTGACAGCAACCTCTCCTTTGATGCCCACATCTCCTCTGTGATCAAATCTTCCTTCTACCATCTTTGAAACATCTCCAAAATCCGTCCCTACCTTTCCCTCCCGGATGCAGAGATACTTTGTCATACATTTGTCTCCTCTTGACTCGACTACTACAACTTCCTATATGGTGGTCTCGCAGCACACACCATAAACCGACTGTAGCTAGTTCAGAATGCCGCTGCCAGGATCCTTACCCCCGATCCCCCAACCCCCATCTTGCCCAGTTGCACTGCCTACCTGTATTACTTTCAAAACTCTCCTGCTCACCTACAATGCCCTTCATCACACAGGTTCTGAGCACCTCCTCAACTTGCTGACCCACTATGTCCCTGCCCGCAAGCTGAGGTCCTCCGACTTTGGCCTGCTTGTTATCCCCAAGCAAAAGTGCACCACACTTGGAGAACACTCGTTTAGCTTCATGGCCCTGACTCTTTGGAACTCTCTCACAGCTTTGGTGCGTGATGCTCCCACCATCGCTTGCTTTAAATCAACTCTCAAGACCCACCTGTTCTCTCTTGCTTTCTAGGCTCTTTAAACCTGATATCTGCTATTAGCTGCTGTGTTGCTGCTATTATTTAATGTATTATGCTACTGTCATGTATTATGGATTTTCTTGTTGTTACTGCATTATGAAAGGCGCTATATAAAATAAAAATTGATTGATTGACAGAGGTCTCCAGAAATCATAGTGTTGGAGTTCAAACAGAATTGCAATATGAGGTTGGTATAGTAAACATTTACAGCTTTGATAAATCATCAAAAGCATGCCAAACAGTAGCTGGCAACTAAATATTTAATAGCATTTCAACAAAATCAACAGAAAGACACTGAATATAATTTCAGATTTCAGATGTTGGAATGCAGTCTTCCCTACAGTTCAAACCGGATACCAGAGTAAAATGTTGTCAGGCTAATATTACCTCATTAGTTACAAGCAGAAGCGTTAAAGCCAGTTACTGCTGATGGAGGTGTTTCTTGTCAACTACTGACAAATATGATGTGTCCCAGTGAAAAGGAACTTGAGATTGAGGAAGAATTTATGGAGGTACAAGATAACAACGCAGAGTATGATGAGAGACTACAGATGATGAGATTGAACACATGGATCAAAGGTCAATCTACCTTTTTGTTAAACATAAAATCATAGTTAATTCCTTTTCCTAAAAAAAAATCCACACATTTCACATTTAAATCCTCCTGTTTTATTCTAATTGTGGATTGCAAAATTAAAAAAAAAAAAATGGTATCAGGTTATGCTTTTATTGCAGAGATGACCTTCATGGCAACAAAAGAATGTTCATTGTGTCTGCATCATGTTTGATGTCGCTTCTTTCCTCATGTGCTTTGTGTGGGTCTTCCTGCAAAGTTTTGCTTAGGGCAAGAAGAGGAACCGCAGTACTTATGGAAAGATTATGTGACCAATGCAAAGAAAAATACTGCTGGTGGTCACAATCATTCTTGGGCAGTAAACCTGAGGACAATCTTAGAATTGCTGCGGCTTGTTTGTTCTCAGGTCATAGCCCAGCAAAAGCACTGAACTTCTTGCACCATGCTAAGGTAGACTAATAAATTAAACATTGTTTGAAATTAATGTTTCTAGAAGATATCAACATCCTTTATTATGTACATAGTAAGGGATTGTAATGATGGTTATTGTATGTGTAATGATAAATAAAAACAAAACTGCTTTAATAGAGGAAGCTCGCTTTAATAGTGATGCAATATTTTTTATATACTGTACCTGTAATAGATAGCCAGTATTTTTTTTTTTTAATACTGTGATTCTATTACTACATTTTAGGTTCCTAGTATTTATCTGAGGACATATAACCTTATGCAGCACTGCTATTTGGTTCCAGCAGTTAATAATACCTGGACAAAGCTGCGTAGTAAATTTGGTAGAGGAGACAAGAGCATATGAAGAACCACTGTATTTGGGAGGAGATGGTTGCTGTGATTCCCCCGGTCACAGTGCAAAGTATCGGACCTACACTCTGATGGATATTCAAATGAATAAGGTTCTAGAACTGCAGCTGGTTCAGGTACAGTTATTTAATAACATTTACAAGAATGTATACAGTACTACTATTAATTTCAGCTAATATTAATATGAAATAAGATATTGTTTAGCACCTCAATAATTTTATAATTTTTTGCTACTTATTTTAATCATGGGAAATAAGGCAAAGTTCAAACCTTAGAATGTAATAGGTAACTGAAAATTGGGTGTTCATTTAGCATTTAAAACAAGGCATCGTGCTGCATCAGATGCAAATTAAAATTAATTAAACAGATTGTTTCATTTATTTCAGTCAAATGAAACAACAAGCTCCAATGCTATGGATGAGATCCTCCCAATAGTACTCAAAGAAATGAAAGAAGTTATTTACAAACCGCTAACCAAGATCATGCAACAGTCTCTTGACACAGGGGTTGTACCAACAGACTGGAAATTTGCAAAAGTAATACCGATCCACAAAAAGGGAGACAAAACCGAACCAGGTAACTACAGACCAATAAGCCTGACTTCTATTATATGTAAACTTATGGAAACTATAAGAAGATCTAAAATGGAAAATTACCTATATGGTAACAATATCCTGGGAGATAGTCAGCATGGTTGTAGGAAAGGGAGATCGTGTCTAACTAACCTGCTTGACTTTTTTTGAGGATGCAACATTGACAATGGATAATTGCAAAGAATACAACATGGTTTATTTAGATTTCCAGAAAGCTTTTGACAAAGTCCCACATAAAAGATTCATTTTCAAAATGAACGCAGTAGGGATTCAAGGAAATGCATGCACATGGATTAGGTAGTGGTTAACATTAGGTCCTCTGCTATTCCTAATCTTCATTAATGATTTAGATTCTGGTATAGTAAGCAAACTTGTTAAATTTGCAGACGACACAAAAATAGGACGAGTGGCAAACACTGTTGCAGCAGCAAAGGTCATTCAAAATGATCTAGACAGCATTCAGAACTGGGCAGACACATGGCAAATGGCATTTAATAGAGAAAAGTGTAAAGTATTGAATGCAGGCAATAAAAATGTGCATTATAAATATCATATGGGATATACTGAAATTGAAGAAGGAATCTATGAAAAAGACCTAGGAGTTTATGTTGACTCAGAAATGTCTTCATCTAGACAATGTGGGGAAGCTATAAAAAAGGCCAACAAGATGCTCGGATATATTGTGAGGAGTGTTGAATTTAAATCAAGGGAAGTAATGTTAAAACTTTACAATGCATTAGTAAGACCTCACCTAGAATATTGTGTTCAGTTCTGGCCACCTCGTTACAAAAAAGATATTGCTGCTCTAGAAAGAGTGCAAAGAAGAGCAACCAGAATTATCCCGGGCTTAAAAGGCATGTCGTTTGCAGACAGGCTAAAAGAATTGAATCTATTCAGCCTTGAACAAAGAAGACTACGCGGCGATCTGATTCAAACATTCAAAATTCTAAAAGGTATAGACAATGTCGACCCAGGGGACTTTTTTGACCTGAAAAAAGAAACAAGGACCAGGGATCACAACCAACTCTCCAGTAATGTTGTTGAAGCTGACACCCCGGGATCCTTCAAGAAGCTGCTTGATGAGATTCTGGGATCAATAAGCTACTAACAACCAAACAAGCAAGGTGGGCTGAATGGCCTCCTCTCGTTTGTAAACTTTCTTATGTTCTTATGTTCTTATGGAACTTGAAGGACTGAAAAGATGCATGGCAAAGCTTCATCAAGACCATCTAGAAGTAAAACAACTAGTGACAGACCGACATGTCAGCGTTAGAAAGTTTATGAGAACCAAGTGCCCTACTATCAACCACTTCTTTGACTGCTGGCATATTTCCAAAGGTTGTAGTTTAAATTAAGGTTAAACTGAATTGAGCACACACATTATATAAGTTTGTATAATTAAATATTTATATTTTTGTGGGGGTTAAGGTATTACAAAGAAGCTTCTGGCTATATCTGTCCGAAAGGAGTACCAGACTGTTAAAGACTGGATCTCATCCATTATCAACCATCTGTATTGGTGTGCGACAACAAGTGATGGCAATTCTGACCTGGTCACTGAAATGACATCCATTTCCATGAGAATGAACTGTTTCCCCAGTGTGCAACTGGATGACAGGAATTAGTTTAGAAAAGGTTTGGATAACATGATTTGAAATAGTTTATCAAATGTTGAAAATTTAAATTTCAAAACTTTGTATTATTTAAAATTGTACACATTTCCACCCTTTTCCCATTTTCCTAGGTAAAAGAGCTCACAAAGCAGTGCAGGACATCGTTTGGGATACGAGGTTGTGTAATGACATAGCCAAATTGTCACCAAATGACCAGACATCAGCTCTGGAGTCATTCCACACAATTATATGTTTCTTTGCACCCAAGTTGACACATTTCTTTTACCCACAGATGCAGGCCAGGTATATTTCACAATCCCAAACTTTTGCTAGTATAAACTGCTGGAATTGCAATTTTAATAATCCTAAGCAAATATTTAACTGTAGATATATATCAAGAGACAAAACAGCAGTTATTAGTTAATTATAGTTTTTGTGACTTGTTCTTGTGGAAATGAGGGGAAATTGAGCTGAGAAGCATTTCAATTAACAGCTTTTTATCAATTTGGATTTTTTATTTTTAGATGTTATCTGGCTGCATTACATTTTAATGAGAATAGTGGACGAGTGCAACTTGTGACAAAACAAGGGGACCAGCAGTGGTCAATTTCCTATCCGAAGTACAAAGGAGGACAAGCAGTTGTGAAGCAAGTGAAAGTCCCCATCACATATGGTATTATATACTAATTCTTTTCAATTCATGTAGCACTTAGGAATTTAATTAAAATAAATGTGGAAATATATTTTAAATCTAACTAAAGCAGTAGGAAGCAAGGTGTACACAAGTAATTATAGTCATTTACAGTAAATTGTATGCTCTGCTCTGTAGAATAAAAAAAGTTGTAGCTGAGTTTGATTGAGATCATAAGTATAATTTATTGAAGACATACTCTTGTGTTGCAAAACTGCAACAAGGCTTGACATAGTAGATAGTGTTTCTCTAAGTAAAATGTACTCGACTCCTACATGCTCCAATATAAAATAGTAAATAGAAGTCTTAAACCAGTTAATAGTAAATAGAACAGTAATAGTAAATAGAAGTCTTAAACCATGTGGGGAGTGCTGCCCTCCATTGTTACCCTGGTTTGTTTACCAATTATAAACGTTTAGATTTTTGTATCTGTGATACATTTTCACTCTTGCAGACTATGTTGCTATGCTCTGGGAAGAAGTGCTGCGTCTGAGTGCCATATATCCCACATATGCACAGGCCGCACTGGAAGTCAGTACAGCCGTTCCCGAAGTTTGATCTAGCTGAGAAGAGTGAGCTGGTTGCTCAACAATACAGTCGATTCGTTTGAATTTAATACATTTGTTAAAGAAACAAATGCTTGTGTATTGGTTTTTAATTATATTTAGGGCTTCTGATTTTCGGTTTTAACCGATAAAACCCGATAAAACACCCCAGACACAAAAATATTTAATCGGTGGATAGCTAATAAACACCGGAAAAACTGTGGAAATGGTTAATCTATTCACGTTGACTTTACTCTTTTCCCATTTAAAACAAATAAAACCTACTACAAAAATAATAATAAATACATTTTCCAGTGATGCTGGACAATGTCCCGCCTTCCTGACTTGTATCTATTATTGGTTCTTTCTGAATACTTTAAACCAGCCCCAACTACTGAGTGACCGCACATTCCTACATGTCTATTGGAGACTCCGCTTGCGAGATTTAAAATAAGATTACAATCAGGATGGAGGCTTGCTACCGGGATATAAAGCTGTATTACAGTTAAGATACAGAGGATTTAAAACAGAATTGTGGCGAAATGTGAAAAATGCCTACACACAAAAACCCCAGAAGAATGTGCCCATGACCATAGGGATTTCATTGTGGAAGACAGCAAAGGGAAAGAAGGTACAACGTAAGTGTGCAAGTACTGTCGAGTTACTAAACATATTTTGACACAAAAAAAACCGGTCAAGCATTTTGGAAAGTAACCGAAAACATTAATTTCATACAGTATATCAAAAATGTAGGTCCCGAAAAAAACAGATTTACATAAAACTCGAAAGTAGCTAAAAATAAGCACCGAAAAATGCAATTAATAAAACCTGAAAAACAGAAGCCCTAATTATATTTGCTTAGTTTTTTTGTAAATATTGTAATTCAAAATATTAAAATTTAATTTGAAATATTTTAATCAATAGCTGTAGTGGGCATAACTCATTGACTGCCATGGGAGACCATTAGCTTCATTATACCAAATGTGATTACTCTTGGTTACCATCTAGCGCTGGCAGTCCAAAAAAAAAATGTTAATCCTTTTTTATAAGTAGATTGAAAAGATATTAAATAAAAAAAATAAAAGATTTTCTAAATGAAAATGTATTGTTTTTCTTTTTATGTGCATGTGAACAGGCTGGCTGTAGGGGTGACGTTAGGCCAGGAAATGAATGAAAGACACACAGCAACTGCCGGCGAAACTGAGACGATGTGGCGTTCAGTGTTTTATTGTAACATAAAAGGTTTAAACAGAAAACAAAAACACTTTGACAAAACAAAACGGCGCGTTGGCCAAACAAACAAACAGACGATAAACAATAACAAGTATCGTGCTGGTTTATAAGCCAGCATGTTTTAACAATTGTTGTTTTAGTTTTTAATACTTTCTACCTCCTCTCCACACCCGTTCTCCACTCACCAAACACACAACCCCGAGTGAGTAAAACGTGCAACTATATATACTGTTGTGCCGGGATTCAATTACTAATTAATTATTCACTTGAATCCTTGCACGTGAAGTGATTGTGCCATCCTCGTGTTTAAATACAATTATATATTTTAAATCACTCTTGTTACACAGACCCATTTATATCACGTGCACCAACACGTATACACCAACATTAACACACCACACGCAACATATAACACAATATACATACAGGGCCGGGGCACACTGCCACAGTGCACCATCTGTGTTTTTTTTTATCAAAAAATGTTTAAGACTATTAAACCACTACTCCCGTTATGGTCATTTATAATATGATATGTTAAAGTCATCATCGACGGGAAGTAATGCTCAATTTTATTTTTTATATAGCGCCTTTCATAACCGGTCGCTACAAAGCACCTTACAAGGATAAGGATAAAAACAATACATATTTACTGAACAACAGTTAAGTATTAAAAAAGAAAAGAATAAAAACAAAAAAAATATATACAGGCCTAAGCTATATTATAAAAATGTGATCTTGATCTAGTTAAAATAAAACCATTTGGAACAATATGGGAGCAAGTGAATATCAGCTCACTGAGATGAAAATGCAACCAGGCATTGACAGAAGGAGCTTCTCAAATTGTGATGGGCAAGTTGTTCTATAATTTTTGGGTGTCATAACTAAAAGTAACCCAGCAGCCAGTGATCGGAGCGGGTGACTAGGGATATAGGGTTTCAAAAGATAAGCAAGACCATTTATAGTAGAGGTTGTCCTGGAGAGCCTCGGGGTCTCCTGGATAACTGCATCACATGAAAAAAAATACATACCTTATTATATAATATAGTACAGTATTTAATTTTAATATCCTGCTTTTGGATCATGTTCTTATGTACTCGGTGTGTATGTAAATGTTAAAATATAAGTTGCATGTTAATATTATGCAAATAAGTGGAGTCGACTGTACTTACTCATGCTGGTGCTCCTCGTCTCCCAAGAGGCCTTCATGTAGCACATAATCATAGGCACAAGCTTCAAGTACATACGACTCAAGCAGTTATCACGGAACCCCTGGTGCTGTGTGATGCACTGCCCAGGATTTCCTCGATCGGACCCTAACCTTTCCAGCACTGCTGGGTATTTGTGGCAACAAACGTTTTCCTGTGCGGTGGTCATTTCTACACAGACTTCACAAAACACCTGTTTCAGAAGCAAATAAAGTGAATTCAATTCACTTACGCTTTCTTTAACAGTTTTGTAATATTATCGTTAATTTAACTACAGTGTTTTAGTTTTCCTATATATATTTACAAATACTTATATAGTTATAAAACTAACTTTTTTCTGTGCATACCCAGATACTATAGCAGGCTACCTTTTACATTTTTGTTTATTTTGATGAATTGCATGTCAGAATTGTATCAACGCTGTGGTGTGGGTGGTAACATTAGATGCTTTTCCAGCTTGATGATATACGCTCTGCTGTTTACTGATATAGGGTGTTAGTGATTCAATCTGAGTTAGCTTTGATGTTAAAATCATTATATTTTTAATCTACTATTGATTTCACACAATTCTGCTTCGGTGAATTTTAATACACCACCCACTCAATATATATCACTGGTGTTGGGGTCCAATATAAATCCGCTATATATCGAGCTCTGCGATATAGCAAGAGACCCAGAGAAAAACAAATAGGCTAACAAATACTATACAACCACTCCCTTGTTTTGTCAATATAAATGCTCTATGCAACATGCTTTTTTCTCATTTTTCGTATAAAAAGCAGTACACCATTTTAATTCATACTGCGAAGGGTAATTGCTTCTCATCAACTTAAGTCTCCAATTAATTTCATGAGTCTTCCTCTCCTTTCTCAAATGCACAAACCCACTGCACTGAAAGAATTCCATTACAAACATAGGAGGCTTGTTGCTAGGGAGCTGACATCACTGCGCTGTGACTTTTGCTAGTGCATTGCTGCCACAAGTGAACACCACGTTGGCTAAAATAAAAACCGCTTCAGCAAGAAGATATTTAATTTGCTTTGTGTTATTGTGCAATACATGTGTATATGTTATAGTCTCTTGACACCCCTGCCTACTCAGTACATTTGCAAACACGTCACACGAAAGGGGGGGTTTGTGTCAACAATCAAATCATAGAATACATAAACATTTGAAAAGTGATGTGGAAAACAAAATTTCACATGGACCCTTTCAGTCAGTCAATTTTAATCAGACAATACACATGTGACAAGGTAAGATCATGCACATGGATTATGTTTTTTTTGCACACACAGAACTGAATGTGGGAAAACAACCTACAATTACATAGAGACACTATGCCACAAGCACGATGTCATTGAAAATGTTTTCAAACTAAGGATTCAGCAGTTGTGGTTTTACCAAACTGAAAAATTAAACCAAAACCAGCATATACAGAAAATTACAAACCAAACAATACCAACAAAAGATGAAACCAAACCAAAACCTAAAGTGAATTTTTTTGTACAATGACAAAGCGTAATTCGTCTCAGAACTAAGCCAGCTGCATTTTCAGGAGCTCATCGCAAACCTTGCTACACGCAAACGGTTCTTATTAACTTTGTATCATTCTATCAGCATAGTGGTTGAATTCAAGTGTAACAGCCTAATCCATAGAGTCAAATGCATTATAGTCGTCTCCGCGTATAGCAACACCTCCTAAGAGAACACTTCGGCTTAGGGAACAACCTTGTGGTGAAACGTAATTTTCCCATTGTAAATGCTCCGCCCAGAGGAACAGGAACTTGATTTAAAAGAACACCTTTTTGGCACAGATACCGATTCGTTGGTAACCGATTCAAAACTGATACAGTACTGTTTTGTAACCTGATAACTCATCATCATCAAACTAAAAGTAATCTAGAGTTGCTGCATTATTACCATATGTAGGGGTGCTTTGTTAACTGAGTTTGTCAGTTAGTTGGTTTATTATTATAGCTTATTAGCATATGCTTGCCTATTGCTTTTCTCTTACTTATTCTGTTAATTTCATATGTTGATGCACATGCATCATGACACAAGTAATAAATACATTTGTATTTATTGATTCATACCGTGATTGGCTTTGGCATATTGTGTCCAGTGGTCAACTCTGTCTCAGAGAACACTTCGGCTAAGAGAACACTTTGCTTGCTTCCAAATGGATATTCTTTTAGCCAGAGACTACTGTATAATAACAGGCTAAAATAAACCAGCTTACTAAACGAGAACTCTGTGTATGTTTTTGGGCGCACTGACTCTGGGCCTGAGTTCTTGCTTGTGTTTTTTGCTGACATAAATCTAAGTGACATTTTAAATTAGAAGTGTTTCCTCATCAGAATCTATTTAAAAATGCTGCCAAACATCTCAGTCACTTTGAAGCCAACATGTTGATTAAATAACTGCAATTTTGAAAGCCACAAACTGCAGTGACTTGCACATTATTTGCCACTTACAACCAATCACGACAACAATGAGGTTATCAGGAAAATAATAAATAAAAAAGGCAACATTTGTGCCATTTTTATGATAGAAGATAACTTCTCATCTTCTCATGCTATTTACATATTCACTGCAAAAGACTATGTTAATATAATGTTAAGTTTGTGTCCCAAACCCACAAGACCAACCATTACGCATGTGGGTACCTGAGGAGACTCCATACTTTCTGTCTATGCTGCAATGCCTAGTAGCGGAGCAGATAGGGCATGTTTTAGAGTGACTTAATGTACCCATTGACTTAATGTACCCACATGCATCATTTTAAAGCTAATTTTCTCCAGATCAAGATTAACCCTGTTGTACTGTGCCATTGCGGTGCCGTTTTTGTAAAAATTGGTTCAAGCAATATAGCTGCACATTGAAAACATTAAAATCGTTGAAATTACAAAACAAGCTCTGAATTTACCCTTGATTACACCATTCTCACCAAAATTAGTATGGTGGGTTATTGAAACATGATAGTTTTGATTTCACAACTGAATCACTTAGAGGCCTTATCTATAAAAAAAATATTGACCCTTTTCACCCCAAAAAAGAGGCAAATTTGACTACAGAATTTACAATATATGGCCATTTTTAGTCTTGTAATAAAAAATGTTAAACAAAATGCTTAATTCAAATATATAAAACTAAACACACAGGTCTTCCTCATCATATGAAAGACAATCTGGGCATATCAGAGTCTCCTATTACCAGTAGTGCCCTTTAACGTTTCATGTATTTTTTCCATTTTGCTCCCCAACATACTGCTCTTCTAAAACAATGTTCCACTATTCCAGAACTGGTCTTTTGCCAAGCACTAACTATTGCAAATGATCATGAAGATGTTAACATGGAAAGTGTGCTTGCTCACCCTATCGGACCTGTACCTACATCTCTATTTCATGAGGATGGAACTATGAGAAAATCAAACAAAGCTGAACTTGGACACAAGCTGGAGGAAGAAGCAATAAAAGTAACCAGCCTGCCTGAATACAAAAAAGGCACCACACTATATATCAGAGATGCCATGGCTGTTATTCAAACAATTCAAGAAGACAAGTACAAAACCTTTTATGAATTGGCATCTGCTTATCTCGATCAGTTAATCAAAGGTTTTGAGAAGACCAACAGAATAGCAGATGTGTTTGATAGGTATGATAATGAAGCATCTGTCAACGCAATGGAAAGAGCTAGTGAGCAGAAACAGGATCTGGAAGTAGCAAACAATACCAGGTTATTGGTGGACGAGTAGTTCCTCCATGGAATATATTCATGAATGCAGCTGCTAATAAGCAATCCCTGTCGAGATTCCTCAGCTCTTACATACTTGAAAATGCTCCACAGCATGTTTAATTTAATCCAGATAGGATACTCCTTGTGGCTAGGTGGGTTTTCTGACACTGAGGTCACAAAATGTGTTGACTGCTGTGACTCAACATCTTCGTTTTTTGGAATAATTTCAAGAAAAAGGCCCAGACATGTTTAAAGATCTTGTATCGCTCGGGGGGGAGATTATGAGGAAGAAATGATCTATTCAGCTTGCAAGTTGACAGCTATAATTTATGACCCTAAAGATAAGAAAAACAAAACCCAAGATCATTTGAATAAACTGCGAGTTAAACTGTCAACAAAAAAGAACACTGGACTAGCAAAGTTACCACCTTGTGAGGATCGTTTTAAACAACATGTGAAGCGAGCATCATGGCAAACTAAAATTTGGATGGCATCCCAAGTAGCCAAGCCTAATTTATGATCTCCACTAGGCCATGGGTGGAGAATGGAAGATGCTGGCATGGTGCCAGTGTTTTTTGTAGGCCCGACAGCTTCTGAGCTTTTACAGGATCTTGTAGGCTCTCACAGTACTAGCAGTCTCTGCTGTTCATTAACAAGGTGCAGTTGTCGCCAGCAAAATCTGCAATGTATTGACATTTGCCCATACCAGGGAGAGGAGGGGTGCTGTAATAGCAGTTCATCAACTTGATAATGAAACTGCTGAAAATGAACATTAACATTATAATTTGGTTGACTGAGTACATGTCAATTAATAGTGTTTAAAAAAAAAACATCCTATAAACTATTTATCAAAAATAAAAGTTGTTTTGATTCTTTTCAGAAATAAAGCATTACAGTAACATTGTTTTGTGTACCATAGTTTTGTATTGCTGCAAAGAATTGGGAGTGATTATCATTTTAAGAACTCAAGGAACAAATAAATGTTGACGCTAAATTCCAATTATATTTTCCCATTTATTAGTCAAATGACTTAAAGTACAAAATATAAATATCACTAAATTAAGACTTAAAGGTTCCTGTGTTAGAACCAATACATTTGATTAATAAACTGTATCATACAAATACAAATCTCAAGATTAATCAAACATGTAACAATTTGGTAATATGTATATAATAATATTTTCTTACTACATTATTTTGGAAATTCTGTAGTCAAAATTGCCTCTTTTCTGGGGTGAAAAGGGTCAATATTTTTTTAGATAAGGCCTCTAAATGATTCAATTGTTTTCAAATCTCAATAACCCACCATACCAATTTTGGTTAGAATGGTGTGATCAAGGGTAAATTCAGAGCTTGTTTTGTAATTTCAACAATTTTAATGTTTTCAATGTGCAGCTATATTGCTTGAACCAATTTTTACAAAAACTGGACCACAATGGCACAGTACAACAGGGTTAATCTTGATCTGGAGAAAGTTAGCTTCAAAATGATGCGTGTTGTAGCGGTGTGGCCAATGGGTATATTAAACTCCTTAAATAAAGCCTTTTTTTCCAGGTTATCTGCTTGCCTATAGGGAGAACATGTCACACTTTATATACCGTACATGGAATGCCCAGACTGTGAATAACGACTTGACTCATATCACATCTTTATTTGTGGTTTGGTTACACTCTAAAAAAGGCATTTGTATTTTACATTGGAAAGAAGGCTTAAAAAGAGGCTTCCATTAGTTTTTGGACACACATTTGATTATAACTTTTATAAAAACAGGAAATGTATTATTATTATAATTGAGGTGTAGGCCTATGTATATAATAAAATGCTTCACAAAATTGTATTTTTTTTCACAGCAGCTCAGTTAATGAAGCCACATTCCAGATCACAGTTACTATATATACCTTAAATAAGCTCTATATAGCAAAGGCTGGAGGGATAAAAAAAAATTATGTTTATGAAAATAACAAAACCATGAAGTCATATACGCCAAATTGTTCAATGATTACAAACATTTCTAAATACTGCATTAACAAATGGTGCTATGACAATATCAACATCAAAATCACAGCAAAGGCAAACACTACGGGCTATCGTTTTCTTAAGGGGGATGTCTGTTGTTCCTTATTTGCTAGCAACTTCTGACTTTTTCTTCATTGGTCAGCACTAACAGAATTATGCCTGCGCCAAGCTCAAACACCCTTCAAAATCTCAGCATGATGGAGATGACGCAATCCAACGCAAACTTACAGCACCTTGCCCTCAAAATCGGGCCCAAAATGAATTATAAGGTTGAAATAATGCTGTTCATATGAATGTGTCGAATTTGATGCTTACAGTACTTAAATAAAATCCATAAGGCGATAATATTTTGTTTATATGTAATAACATGAATTCTAGCCACATTTAATAACATTTAAATAAAATGTATGGTGTTGATTTTTTGCATGGACAGCAAATGCAACAAGCAGTCTGTGCATACCAATCAGTCTATGGCCTGTACAACTGGTTTGATATTACACTTAATGAAATATTGGTCAGGATTCTGATTGATAATGCTAGCAATGTTTAGGAATCAATAGTTACTTGGAGTGTGTTTATCTATGATCCAAACAGGAGTACCAATAAAATTCAAATTTTACTAACAAATACCGTATAGCTTTGAATTAACGCCACAGCGTTTATTTGAAATTGCTAAAAACAGCTACGCCACTTATTCAAGGGTACTATGGTTTTCGAAACGCACAATTTTTTATTTAGTTTTTTTACGGTATATTGAAGTTTATTTCTGCAGCTATAACTTGATAAGGACGGCGAAGAAGTCCTACAACTTTAAACTGAAAGCTGTTGAGCTTACAGATCAGATCAGTGTCTGACTAGGTGAGTACACATTCCAGTGGCTCTCCCCTAAACAGCAACGCCACAGTGAGAGCTACACTAGCTTCTGCTCCCCATTAACGCTGCAAAACACCACACCCCCACTCTCCGGACTTCCTGTCTGGATCAGGATTCTGCAGCGTCTCTTATTAGCCAAAATACTGTGCATACAATCAAAACAGAAATGCATTTAAGAAACTTGAATAATAATCATACAGCTCCTGCATTAAAACTAAAATGTATTACTTTTCTTGCTAATTCCTAAATATTTATATTTATTTTAGTGCAGCTGTATTTACTCCTACATCAGTATCAGTACATACTGCTATGTACCTAAGGTATTATTTTTTTGTTTGGTTTCCATAAACTTTACAGTAAAATACTGGTATGCTCCAGTGTGTAATTGTATTCTTTAAACACATTTTATTCAAGTTCATTCAATTAATTTTGTTTCTATTTGTAATGTTTTGCCATGCTGTGTTTTGAAAAGAAATTACATGTGTCATTATTAAGAGTGACATTTATTCAAGGGTGGCATCTATTACAAATCTGATAGGGCGGAAGTAATTCGCAGTAATACGGTACTAAAAGTAAGCCAAACCATTTTATATTTCAGCAAATCAATACAAACATCAGTAGACCATATCCCCTATATTTTTTATTATTATTATTATTAAAGTTACTATTAAATTATAATTCAGATTCTTAAATATACTAAAAATGTAAAATGCAGTTTTGCAGTATGACAGTATTATTTGGACATTTCTTTACCTTCACTTGTACAATGCACTACTTACAGTGACCTGACACTATAAGCTTAATGACATTTAAAAACATTTTGCATTGAGTTATACATGACATACTTTTGCTGGCTATTCTAATGTATCTATAAAACTAAACTGGTGTTGATACTGTTGTATTTTGATTGAATGCTGCACATGTATCTTATCATAGCTCATGTATGTTCTTTCTATTTTCCAGCTTCTTGACCTTCTTTATTAGACTCTGGATCACTGAAGGTTACTACTACTGTACCATGCAAAAGTGTACTGTATCTAATTTAGAATATTTTCCTTTCGGATTTTGACAACAATGGCGCTGTTCGGCCCTTGGTCAGGACCAGGGGCAGGATGACACAGTGACAATAATTCCCATTTCATGTTGACACTGATAAAAAAAGAGCTATGAAGTGCTGCCTTGTCATTATGGTTGAAACACTCTGAAGTCACCAAGTGTCTGAATGCCAAAATGATAACCATGATGTCATAAAACTCCCTAACCACATGCTAAATGACCTGCACACACACACACACACACATTTTTTAAAATATTTTAATATGAATTGAAGACATTTCTATTTAAATGGAACTTGGTGGTACAGTATGTTAATACACCAGCATTTCGACTTTTAGTGCTGTTCACCACATTTTTTTGCAGCTATGAAGGGGTACACTATAAAACCTGCCATTCTCAAAGGGGTGGTCCCTCCTGGGTAAGCTTGAGGCATGGATTACAATGCAACTGATTGTTCTATCCCTGCAATTTTAAACTATGTCTTAACATAAAGCCAGCTGCTATCTACCGTATATTATTTTAAGTTATCTATTTTTGCCGAGCCTCTTAAAATCAATTATGTCTCAATTCCAAAGCACCACAGAATCTGTATTTAAACTAAAGCAAATGTTATCTTATTTGCTTATCTGCTCCCAAGAATACTGATATTGAACTTAGTTGCTGTCTGCTTTGCAAATAAGAAATGTGTTGCAAAGGTTCTGTATTCTACATATCGGATGTTGTACGATTTAATCTGTGCATGGATTTTATATGTAATCTTTATTATTAGTAGTATTATTATTACACCCACCAATACAACCATGACCAGCAAATAATGGATGTACTATACATTTGGTATTACCCTGCATTTAAAGCCTTTCCACCAATAAACAATTTTGACATACTGCAAAAACAAACATATTGCCACAGAACATGCAAATAGCCAATAATCACATAGTGGTTCGTTTGCCACAATCGAGTGTCGTGAAACGTGTACAGAAATATTTACAGAGCAAATCCTAGATGCATATTTGTTTATTGCTGGGTATCTTGGGAACAACAATCGCGTGCTGTCAAAAGAGAGCTACAGTGCTGTTTAAACCCGTTCAATAAATAGGAGAGAGCACTGTGCAAAACACTCTACCCAACGAGCAATTTCTGGCAAGCGTTATGTCTATGTCCAAATTAGGAAAAAAAATGACAGATATGAAAACAAACCGTACATAAAAGAAACACGCTTACCTGCTGTCTTTGATTATGAGCGTTACATTTCTTTTATTTCTTTTTTTCTCTCGGTTCCGTTATAGTACTGTCAGCGCCATGTTATTGCTCTCCTGTGTGCATCCCTTATTGATACGAAGACAGTGTGCTACATCCGGGCTGTTGTTGAGCTGATCTTCAAGCTGCCAAGCAGTGGGAAATAACACCTGGGTCATGTATTGATGATGATAATTTGAGAGAAACGTGCAAGTGCGAGATAGTGAGCTGTACAACACATGATTTGGTTAATTATAAATATATGTTACTGTTTTACTTTTTATGGATCTAGGAGCATATACAGTACAGGATAAGCCTGCCAGGTGCCCGTCACTCAACACAGACCAGTGTAGTCTGGCAATCCACAAGCCGTCCTGGTCTTAGACGGTTTCCTGGGGTATTGTGCTCTGGCCTCAATTATTATTTATTATAGAGCTATTTCTACAGCATTTTACAATTATGGTATTTCCATGTAAATATCAACATTTAGGTGGTTAGGGTTGGGACTCTGGCCTCAATTATTATTTATTATAGAGCTATTTCTACAGCATTTTACAATTATGGTATTTCCATGTAAATATCAACATTTAGGTGGTTAGGGTTGGGAATATAAGAATATTTTGTTTGTACAGCATGTATCACGTTTATGTTTGTTTTTTGTCACACAACAATTTGTTATTTTAATTAATGTCTTGATCGAATACAAAAAACTATACTATTTCATAAATTCTTTTGAATTTGTATTTGCCTTGCTTTCAAAAGCTAAAAGTTAATAGAGTTTAAACAGTTTCATTCTATTTTTAAATTTAATTAAGATACAACAACCAAGAAACACTGAAACAACTTTTATTTTTAGTAATCCTAGTAGTATTACTATGGAGTTATGCAAATAAGTATGCTATAAGTGGTTGTTTTAAAACATTCAATTGCTTTAATACTTCATTTATGTCTACTTCACACAGTAAGCTACCAAATGAATCTAAGTGAAATATAATTGGTATATAATTAAAGTTAAGAAATTGTGTTTTTTTGTTTTACTGTTTGGTAGAGATTTCATAATATCAGCTGTGAAGCCCATTTAGCGTCTTGATTTACACTGCCTTATATTAGCTTTCATTTGTTTTAAAAAAATACACATCGGACTGCTTTGAAATGTACATTCCCCAACCTAAACATTATTATTTTTTATTATTATTATTTATTTCTTAGCAGACGCCCTTATCCAGGGCGACTTACAATCGTAAGCAAATACAATTCAAGTATCACAGTACAAGTAATAATACAATTATCACAATTAGCTTAGAATCTCAATAGTAACAACTTCAAACCAATGCAAACACCTGTAAAAATCAGACCCAAAAAATACTGTAAAGAATGCATTTTTAAGTGGTTAAAATGGTAGACATACTATAGATTTGATGTTTCATGTGTCAAACTATCAACCCCCTTTCAGCTTAGCAGTAGTCTGTTGTTAAGTATCCAGTGCACTATGGATAGTCAAAACATTGGTGGTTATTCAAAAATGAAATACTTTTTTTTTATTATGAAGAAATAAGTAGATTAATGAAAAAAGTCCATATTTCAAAACTAGTGAAAGCTTATTTATTAAAAAGTAAAATAATTTGTCAGTTGTAAGCTAACTGTTTAATCTTCGTACAAATCTTACATTTTTTCAAGATCACTTTATGTAGCTAGTGTATTTGAACATAAGCCCATTGTTATAATGGGAGAAATGGCACTGTGCCATGTTTAAGACCATCATGACTTCTTAGATAAATGCTCTTATTATTGTTTAGTTCAGCTTTCCATTTCTAATACAGCACTACAGAGCAGCCTTCTATTACATATTTAACTCTTTAAGTTTCAATCAGATGGATGGCGCTTAATTCTTAAATCCAAGGAAAATAATAGTTGTTTTTAACTGAAAAGGAAGAGGCATTGATCAATAGAGGCCATGTTTACAACAACAAAAAAGGACATTGCCTTGCTTTATCAGTAGAGTTTACAACAAACTTCTCTGTGTTGTGCAGGTGGTCATCATTGTCTTTCAATTGCGGTGGGTCTATGTTAAGATGGTAAAGTTTATTGAAAATAAATACAGTGTAAACACTTACTGTTAACCATATAGCACAGCACAGTCTCTTACAAAAAACATGTAAGTGCAGTAGATTACGCACATACCGTTTTTGTTAAATCAATTTAGTCTCCGATACAGATCTATCTCCCACTCACTATTGAAATCTGCTTTGAAGTCTGTCGCTTCTAAAAGGTAGAATTCTGCCCATTCTGTAAATATATGATATTGGTATGGTATTAATGTAACTTCTTTGTAGACTATAAATTAACCCATAGCAGGTGGTTGGGTTATTATGAAATATAAGATTCAATCTTGCATTGCTTGCATTAAAAATCATATTCAGCGAAAAAATATATAATGAAGAGAAGGTAGAGTGGTGGAAATCAGACTCACAACTAGGGGTGTATAACCAGTTGGTTTAAGAAGATACAAAATCAACCCTATTACAAAATACAGGTTTACAGTGGAGAAAAATTGCATGTGTGTGTAGCATTATCAAAAGTCTGTTTGGAATTTTATGAAATATGATTTAGATATACTGTACCCCATAGGCAAATTATAAAAAGTGGCGTCATTGTCACAACCCCATCAACATGTTAAGAAAACAATCCAGTTTTAAGTTCCATTTTCAGGTACATTACTGTACTATCCCACTGTTAACACGTTCCTCATGGAATATAAAGGTATAACATTCCCCAAATTTAGCATTCATAGTTAAGGATCTGGGCACTTTAACTTAAAGACACGTTGGTATTAAATATTAACGCGTGCCTACGTCCTTAACAGAAGCCGGGAATTTTGGTTCTTATCACAGTTACATGAAGCATTTTTTGAGTTGTCCCTACCATGACGTAATGAATGCAGTAAACTGCTTATCAAGCCAAATTCGACTGGACCCCCCGCCCCCCCCTGGTCAAAACACTTTTTATCAAGCACTTTGCAAAAAATATATTATGTGCAGTGTAGTGTTGTGCTGTACCTTGGCAAAAGTACCTCGACCAGGACGCGGGACAAAGCCCCTAATATCGGGACGATTCCGGTCACCCTAGGTGGGTGTACTTACTGCTATTTCTTAAATAATAGAACATATTCCTAAAGGTATCTGTGATGAAGACGAAGACAAGCACTTGTATCCTCCGAAACGAGTTGTCAGCTGTCCTCATTTGATCACTGTGTAAGCCCGCCCCGTGCAGCCATATTCAGAACTTACACAGCGTCAGAGGAACACGCAGTTTCGGTGCGAGGTGATCAAAGGACTCCCCAGCCGACCTAACCCCTACCCTGCCCGTGTAGCTCTTGGACAATTGTGTGCTGCTCACTGGGAACTCCTGTCCACAGTGGCATAGCTTGGATTTGAACCGACGATCTCCACGCTACAGGGTACATTTTGCACTCCAAGTGCCTTTACCGGATGAGCCACTTGGGAGCCCCCATTTGGAACCATACAATATGCATTTTGCACACACTGCATTGCAAGTGTGAGCTGTTGAAACAACACATCTCCTTGAGAAAAAAAATGCTAATTGCATATAAGTCAGAATTTCTGTAATATGGTGTGACAGGGAGCCGGGTCGCTGGTTCCTGCACAAGCGTGCCTTGGAGAAATCAGCTGCGACGAACAGCAGGAGACGTGTTGCTAAGCGACCAGCTGAATGGTAGGCTCGCGATTGACACACAAACGGGCATTGTGTGTTTGTTGAAATCAAAGAGGGGAGCGTCTGATCTGCAGGAGCAACTACTATGGAACCCTTTAACTGCTTGTCGGTGACAGTGAAGACGCTTGCCCCGCCAGGACCGTCGGAACAGCCCAGAGTCGTCATATGTAGGTCAGTTTAGCGGAGATGATCCCAACACAGTGTAGAGAGGGTTACCGTAGAGTAGTAGGTTCCTGGAGCGGGACGTTCCTTGTAGGACTAGCGCTGGCCATTTTGTGTGGCAAACTTTTTTTTTAGCTTTGTTTTGGTTTCTTTATTAAATGTGACACTAGGGCTACCGTTGCTGGTACCCTAGTGTCAAGCACTGTGCTGAAATTAAATCTGTGCGCCGCCTGGGCAGCGTATCAACACAAAATGCTCTCAGTATTTTCCAGTGACTACCCACACACGTAAGACATCCCGTTACATATGGTAAAATTAATTGATAATTAATCAAAATCCTGGGATGGACGTCCAAATTATCTGAGTGTTCAAAAATAAAACTGAAAACAATAAATGTTACATACTGTATGTAAAGTATAGTTCAAAGTTAAGTACAATGCTTTATACACCCAAGTAGTTGCAGTGGGTGTTAAACCTGTGATACATTTCTATTCATAGCTCTACAGTGGGTCTATTTTAATGATCTGAGCATTGACAGATCTAAATACTATTGCTCATTGGCTCCAATGGGTTCTTCATATATTATTATATATAATACAAATACAGTGAAATAAGGTTCTTGATCTAATGCCTCCTCGGGAGCCGAGACAGGAGAAAGCGCCTACAGTAAATGGCACAGGTTCAAAATCAGTAGTCCGCCTTCGTCACTGAGGGAATTCCATACTCAGAATTTGAATAATTTTGGTTAACACATCCAATTAAGTCTGTTATAATTCCAAGTTTCTCACAGGTTTTATAGGGCAGTGGTACATAACTGGGATCTAATTAGAGGAGAAAAAGCCCACAGACAAGGATAAAAGTCATACAATGTTTATTAGGAACATAGAAACTGAAAGTAGGAGGGTCAATCCAAGTAGGATAGCAAAGTTTATATAAAATCAGCTTATTACTGCAAACAATCATCAGCAATCATCAGTGTCAATAAATACAGCAGTGTGGTAGTGTGCTGTACTGGATAGCACTGCTATAGAAAACATGAGCAACTAACACAAGTGCAAATATTACTTATAAAAAATATACTAATAAAAGGAGGATAAAAACAAGTCAGAATAATAATACTAATAATGACAAATTAAAATATATAAAATAAACACACTTTCAACAAAGGATACACAAACCAACAAAACCACAAATGTGCAAAGTGCAAACCTTGGCAATATTTAATAACCGTATATGTAACCATGTCATTACAGCACACACAAATCAGTACTGTTATATAAATAGTTTTACTGAAAAGGCAAGACAAGTATTTACTGGGTGAGTTATCACCTGCTAACGCTGTACAGGTGTATTTAATTACCAAATAACTAGTAAATATTGTAGCGTGTCCGGCGGTAGGGGTCTGGGCTGGTAGGTGACGCAATCTAAACATGAAGACATAAGCCCGATATCTGCTGTTTTGTACCACGGTATTGGCGCTATGCTTCAAAGTGGGAGGTCTCGTGTTCGCGTCTGACCTCCGCCCCTGCCTGCGGGACCTGAGGTTCGCCACAATATATATTTATAGCAATTGCAAATCAAGCGAGGTCCTTCACAGGATGTTAGCATTAAAACCTTCCCACTAAACACAATATATAAAATAGACTAAAATATCAGGGGCGTTCTTCTACAACAAAAAGAACGAAAACTAAAATAAACCCAAGCCTCTCTCTAATCTACAGAAAGAAGTCTGTCGGGGACTACACCTTATACTAAGCCTGTGTGTCACTTTACACATAGCCAGCCATAGTAAATGTAAACATGCTTAGTTTTGAACAGTACATTTCACTAGTCACTTCCCTTCGGGATTCACTCACAATAGCCAGCTATGGCTGTAGCAAAATAACCAATTACTAAAGATATCCAAATTGGTTTACTCACGCCCTCATAATTCTGAGAATAGTTTGCCTGCTACTTGTAGATCTCACAAAGGCAGGTTTACAATCTTACACTTGCACAGCCGTAGGATTCTTTTGTAAAGAAAGTTACAACACTAGTACAGGTGTTATGTCATTTTTTGCTTCTCATCAGTTTTTGCATCTTTTTTGTACTGCACATGCTCGCTACTCCTTTACTTCTCTTCTTCTGCTTACTGTGCCAGTAAAAGCTCCCTACTTAAATTGTTTTAATTTATTGGTATTAAGTACAAATGGATACAATTATTACTGTTGACTATTTTTCCAACACTGGCAACACTACCTTCCTAAGATTAATGAAAATATGTAGTCTGAACGGTATTTGTTGACTGTTTCTCAAACCCGGGTAATTTATCTTCCCTGTTTCTAAAACATGGGCAATGTGTATTTCTAACCGTAAAGTAATGTGTTAATGGCATTTCTTCTGCTTTTATATTTTTGTAAAATAACCGTAATCTTAAAATACAACCCATCAGAATTTATTAGCATCTTTTTTTCATTGTATAAAGAGGGTAGCAGTTTCTGACACCACAATATGACCCATCAGAATTTATTAGCGTCTTTTTCCCCATTGCATAAACAAGGGTAGCAGTAACAAGGGTAGCAGTTTCTGACATCACAATACGATCCGTCAGAATGTATTTCTATCTTTTCCCCCATTTTACAAACATTCTATTCACCTGTAAATAGGTAGCGAGACTTCAAACTTGTAACAACAAGTTTTGTATCAATTGAGGTCATGTTTTAAACAAAGTGCAAGCATAATAACGCTGCTACCCAGCGAATAGAGGGGAGATACATGGTCATAAAAGATATAATGTCTTCATGTCAACTAATTTGGTTTTAACTGATACAAAATTGAGGGTTTTTTGCCTTAAAATTCAATGTTTTAAGCATTCATTTTATTAAATAACATTGGCTGAAAAGAGCAAAACGTGTACAAAGGTTAAAAACAAAAACAAGCAGCACTCATTACAATACGTAAAGCCTTTCTAAACATAATAAAATACCACAAATTAAATAAATCTACATAAAAAATGTGGGGGTGAGGTGAAAGGCAGCCAGTTTTTTTACATCTTGCTTCTCGACAACGAGGTACAACTCATTTAGGCTGCTCAGTCTCCATATGCTGCTGCGGACTGAAAAGCTTAGT
Organism: Acipenser oxyrinchus oxyrinchus; assembly: GCA_030684275.1. Taxonomy (NCBI): domain Eukaryota; kingdom Metazoa; phylum Chordata; class Actinopteri; order Acipenseriformes; family Acipenseridae; genus Acipenser; species Acipenser oxyrinchus. Next base: position 46,305,274 of record CM060251.1, read on the forward strand.
TTAAGTTAGCCTAATGGGACCGGACTGCACTTCTGCATTTCCTAAAGGTTGAATCTTAAAGGCGCACATCTGCAAATCTGCTATTAAGTTACATTATATGTTTTAGTCTAACACCTACATGTAACATGTTGAAGGTTTATGCATTGCTTAAGTGAGATTCTACATGCTTTTATTTTATTTTATAGAAACCGAAAGTTACTGTAGCCTACTGTATTTGAGTGCTGTTTCTTTTTACTTTCCGAAAATAAACGCTTTTAGCAAATCATAATGAAAATTGAAAAAAAACACCTAGAAGTACACCAAAAAATACATCAAAAATTATTTACTATCAAAAGCACAAAAAACTGGTGCCTACCAAAATATATTGCGAACTACAACACACAATAAAGCACATAGCAATTAAGTTGTATGCATACAATTTAAAAAAAAAAAAAAGAAAAAAAAAACACATTCAATCTTACAAAACAGCAGGTCACAAATAAAAAACAAAATGTATGCAATAAAATAAAGAATGTAAAACTTTATATAATAACCTAGTAAAACAGGTGTGTAATGCCTTTGTAAACACTGATATGATATTAAACAACTTTCGCTTTGTATACGCTTCTGCAATTATTTTCAGAAAATCGAGAGATCTTGCTAGGAACGCAGGATCGATGAGGGAGGCAGTGCCTGTTCTGAAGTAAATGCTATATTTCATCGAGTCTGTTTGTATAGTGTTTAGTTTATCAGTTTTGGACTGGAGAAAGTATAGGACGTTGTAAAAATAATTTAAATCGAGTGTTGTGATATAATAAAAATACAGATATAAGTGTCTGAGAAACAGTAGGTCTCCTGGAAATGGCCGAAAAAAGGGGTAAAGGTGAGGAGGAAATGGACTGTGAATAAATGGGAGATAAAAGAAAAAAGGGTTCAGTAAGTGGTGATAAGGAAGGAAGTGATTGTGAGACAGGAAAGCAATAAAAGTGAAAGTAAGGAAATAGAGGAAACGAAGGGAGACAGAAAAAAGGAAGAGTTTGGGGGTTTTATTAAACCTAAAATAAAAGAAAAAGATGAATAATTTTAATACTTTAAAATTAGCTGAGTGGATTAGGGTGGCTATAGGGAAAGTTAAGGCAGTGAAAAAAGTAAAAGGAGGAAGATTGTATATTGAATGCATGAGTTGGGGTTAGAGGAGTTAGGACTGAGTTACATGATACAGGAAAAGAAAATATGCAAAAGAGTGATTTATGGGGTGATGATGGATATTTCTATAGAGGAGTTAGAGGAAGAGTTGGAAAATGAGCAGGTGATTGAAGCTAGGCGTATTGGGAAAATGGTAAAGTTAAATCTACAACTGTAGCAAGTAGTTTTGGGATTTCAAAGGTTTAGAGTAAATGAGTATAGACCTTCACCCATAAGATGTTGCAAGTGCCAACAATCTGGACATATGGCAGGTTCCTGCAAAAGATAAGGGTAAAATGTGCTAGGTGTGGTGGTGATCATGAGTTCAGGGATTGTGAGGTAAAAGGTCAGTAAGTAAGTGTTATAACTGTGGAGGTGAGCATAGTATGACATTTAAAGGATGCGTGGAACTGATAAAAGCCAGGAAGAATCAAAGAATTACATCTGAGGAAAAAGTGACTTATGCAAGTGCTGCGAAAAGCTATAAGGAACAGGTGGTTAAAAAAACACTTCAAGAAAAGGTACAGGTGGGGTGCTCCCAAGTGGCGCCTCCGGTAAAGGCGCTCCACGTGTAGTGCAGGATGCGCCCTATAGCCTGGAGGTCACCGGTTCGAGTCCAGGCTATTCCACTGCCAACCGTGGATGGGAGCTCCCAGGGAGCAGCGCACAATTGGCCGAGCGCCAAGCGCCGTGCGCCGCCCGAGGGCTTTGGTCGGCCAGGCGTGTCCTCGGCTCACCACGCACCAGCAACTCCTGTAGACTGGCCGGACGCCTGCGTTGTCCTCCGACGCTGTAGCTCTGGGTTGGCTACATGGCGGGCCTGCAGAGTGAAAAGAAGCAGTCAGATGACCTCAGGCATTTCGGAGGACAGCGTGTTCGTCTTCGCTGCCCCTGAGTCAGGAGTGGTAGCAGTGAGCTGAGCCTAAAAATAAAATTGGACATTTCAAATTGGGAGAAAAACAGAATAAAATCAATTACTATTACTAAATTAAAAAAAAAAAAGGTACAGGTGGTCGCTAGGCAGGAAGTAGCAACTAAGAATATCCCTAAATTAACTGAGAAGTTAAATGAAGATACTCTTGGTGAATAAGAAACTGTTCTTGTTGTTTATTATGGAGGTAATCAATTGCAGTGCTAAGAGTAGGATAGAGAAGATCCAAATTGTTAGTAAAGCTGGAGAGAAATTTGGGATAGAAAATGCCTGTAGAGCAGATAAATGAATTGCGTGATAGGGGTGGACAGGTGGAAGTGAAGCGATAATGTATTTTAGTATATGTCAATGGAATGCACATAGTTTAATTTCAAATGAGCAAGAATTTAAGAAATTTGTAATAGAGTTTAAGATAGTAGATCTTTTTTGTATCGAGAGGAACAGTAGTTCCTTGCGCCAAGTTACAGTGAAGTGCGAGAACTGCCAGTGACTACCTGGATATTTTACGTGTTTTCAGGGTGCTGGCGCAGCCAAAATCAGCCAAAAGCACCGTTCCACATTTAATTTGTAGTTCCCAACACTCTTAGGTGAAATGTAGAAAAAAAGTAAATACATGTCATACAGTAAGAGAAATAAGTTGCCAAACGTATTTCTTGCAGACCCCAGGCACTTTTATCCATGCTTATGTATATTACAGGACATCTGATTTTAATGACAATGAGCTTGTTTTGTCAACATGGAAATATACTAGGGAACGCACATATTGTGATATCTATATCATTTATATTACATTATTTATTTCTGTTCTAAAATTGAACATTTGCCTGCACAAAAAATAAGTTGTTTTTAAAAAAAATATATATATATAAATAAAAGTCTGGTATATGTGGGATTTGAACCTATAACCTTCTGTTTGCAAGCGTGTTGTGTTAACTGTCAGTGCTACATAATTAGTTGAGATGAACAGTGTTTTGAAAGATGGAGTCATCCAGCTGAGAATTCTCTGTACTTTGTTATATTTTTGAGATTTTTTGAGCCATCATTCATCTTCATCATCCTCATTCTGAGATTTTGATCTTGAGCTCTGAAAATTTTTGGTTTCCTGTCAGTGTAGCGCTCATTGTGGTCCCTTGGCACAAGTAAGTACGGTTTCCTCTCTCGATACTTGTTGATGAGAGTAACGCTATTTGTGGTCCCCACTGGACAAAAAGGAACAGGATATTAGCTATGCCAATATATTTGGTAAAAGTAAAACAAATAAATAAATGCATTAATATAAATATTGAAATAAATGAGTACAAAAAATGAATACATGGACATTTATGTATTTAATTATATATCTTGATATTTATTTCTTTTTCACTATCATATAAACACTGCCATTTAATACTGTATGAAACAAAAATAAATACTCAACCGTTTTTGTTCAATTGTATATTAGTGAAGATTTATATATATAAAGGTCATCATGCTTTCATTTATTTTTACTTTTAAAAAATATATTGTAACGACCTGGACAATTGCTTTGTTGCAGGACTTGCTGTCCATTCAGTTTGTCTAGCCTGTCTTTTATATATGTTACATGTATTGTAAGGGGAACAGGACGGGTCATGCCGTTCGTGAATGGGGAGAATGTGTGTTGTTGTTTATTACAGGGGTTGCAGAGCATTTGAGAATTCAACACCGTCTCCCCGAGTTAGGGTTGCCACCTCTCCGGGTTTGACCGGACAGTCCAGGAATTGCCATCTGTGTCCATGTGGCAAGCCTGGACGCTAAGCCTGGACACCTTGATGTCCGGCTTTTAAGTGAATAGCATAAGAAACACCAACCTTCCTATAATATTTTCTTTGACCTACATTAGTTGCTTCAACTATTATTATTAGAAAAATGTATTGTTTAGTAATGATCTGTACATTCTACTTTGTCCCCAACATTTGAACAATGCTGAAGACAACGAACATATCCACGTGATGTAAACAATCCAAGTGAGGGGTTGCAGTCACGTGACCCCAGCAGGCACATACTTTTGTTCCACGAAGCGTCACGTAACTAGAATCTGTATATTTCCTGTAAAATCAACTTCAGCGAGTGACAGCTAAACGGTTAAGCTAAGGAGACTGTACTAAAAGGACTATGCTGTGCAAAAAGAAGCACAGCATTAACAATATGTAAGGTACGTGCATAACGATTTCTGTTCAGTTTTCAAATTGTCTAAAATTACAGGTAGATGGATGCTGTTTGCAATTACTGTGCTTTTGAATATGTAAATGATGATGTTTCCGTGATTTCATATTAGTTCAGTAAAATAATAAATGTAGCAGAATGCATTCTGTTAACAGTAAAGGCATATTTTATGTAAGATCTGGGAATCACCAACCCACTTACTTGTGTTAAACTGTATTACAGTATACTGCAATTTTCATAGATTTTCATGGCTAACTGAGAAATATATCTGGGTTTAGTCTGTGGAAAATGTGGCAACCCTACCCTAAGTACTACTTCCTAAACATGAAAATGTTACAACATACTAAATGAACAGATCAAGCTTATTATGATAGTTTGCAAAATCAGATGAAAACTTTCAATGCAATCTGGGTAATACATAATCATTTACAAAATCTTGTTCATCTCGTTACTTGTTAAAAACTGTAACTTTACTGCTATACTACTTGCAAATATTGTGAAATGGAAGTACAAACTTCATGGTGTGAAAGCTATGGTGTCTGCATTGCAAGCTGCATTAGAAACATGTCTTGGGTTCGATTCCCACACAGGGTTTCTATTGCAAACTTTAAATTAAATTAATTTTATTTATGTGTAACAAACACATTTTTAATGTGAAAAAATGTAGTTGATATGAATGGCACTTTCATTGAACAGACATACTTTTGCACACATAACTTTAACGTGTATATATACAAAGTGATATCTGAAACAAAAACACATTGGAAATGTGGAAAAACGGCAAGCTATTAAAAGTGCCCAGCCATTTAAAGTAGAGATATCATATCAAAAACACAAGCCAAGTTTCAAGAAACCATTAGGGCAACCTTGCCCAGCACAAAGTAAATAGGCACAACTGTAAAACCGATGGGGGGGGCCAAGGTTTCCCCAATTGTTTCTTCTAACTTGTTTTTCAGGCACAATAAAAGCGGATCAAGAGCATGAAGAACACAAGCTAAGTTAGTTAAATCTTTGGTCGAATGGAGTGTGTTCTAGATGGATTAACAAGCCAATTAGTCAAATTTCAATAGTCTGGACTTCCATTTAACTGAAAAACAACGAGGCAGCGCACATGTAGTCGCAACAATTGGGGAAAAAGAAAGGAAAAATACATTCTTAGCCACCCAAGTTGAGCTTTTGCTTGATAATATTTCAGCAAATAAAACTGTTATTTTCAGTGTGAGGGTAGCAGACCAGATAGCTGACAGAGAACACACAGGCAGGTGAAAAGCGGCAGTGCCGTTTTTATTAAAGATCCCACACAGACGAAGACGAACAGCTGGAATGGAGTGTAGTGTTGAAAAAACGGATATCACATAATACTGATGTGTTAGTTCAGAAATTGTTGATAAAGTACTCCAGTCTGTGGTGTCGGATGATCTAGTTGAAGGATGAGAGTAGATGCCATTTATCCTGGGCTGAATCCAGGATATTACTAAAGAGAGATTTAGTTGAATAGATGATTTGATTGTGAAGCCTCCAGAGACGTTGGATGAGCTGCAGACTTAATGAAGGAATCTGGATATCTGTATCTGAGCCATGTTATTATGAGTACCGGGAAAGTGGTCTTCAATAAAAAGGATTGGAAACTGAAATCCATATTAGACGACAGAAGTTGCATGACCAGTGAAAAAGAGGACCGGTCAAGAGGGCTGAAGAGAGATAAATTATACAAATGTTGGGGCAGATTTAGGCATATTGATACAAACTGTGCAGTGGATCGTATCCCTGCAGGCGTTCGCTCTGAGGTTGCTGCAAGACGTAGATTTGCTGCAAAACCTGTTGAACTGATCGGCCTATGAATGCATTATCCATTGTGAGGTAAGAGAATGCTTTCAATTATAATTCTTCAATGTCTGCTGGCAGCTCCACACATTAATTATTAGCCTTTTAAAGTAAACATTTCAAACCAAGCACCAGGTAATAATTATTTGATTAAATAATACAGGGCTTTCTTACACAAGCATATAGATAATGTAACTTAAACACACAATTGGTGGTGTTATACTACCCTCTAGTAGTTATGATTAAACATGCACGAGTCCACTTCATGAATGCAAGAGAGTAAAACTATGGCTGCATTCACGTACCCATATTTTCCTAATGCTGCGCAGATTTTGTGCAAAACCTATCCAAGTTCGCCTTCTACGTGAACTCATCCGGAAAACACGTCACCAGGTCACACATCTCCCAAGCGCAGATTCTGTGCAGATCGCGCATCTCCTGACAGGTACTGCGCTGGAACAGCCGCAGCTCAAAACAATAGACGAGCGTTGGCTCACAAAGAAGTGTGTAGCAACCAGATACACTCCTCACTCCATGTGCTACTGCCACCTAGTCAGGGGGTGTGAATCGCCTTCGAGTCATGTCATTAATTATCTTATGAATGATTTGTAATACAAATTAAAATGATTTGACTCTTTTTCCACACAGTTATTATACTTTACAAATATTCAGATATTTATTCTAAAGGTTTAAACATGTAAAAAAAATAAATAATGCTAAACGGTTGAAATGAACCTAAAACCGCTCTGTTATTTTCAGCAGGTGCAATTGGTTATAGATGAAAGGCTATCAGGGACAGGGAATAACCTACTTTGAATTAAGGAGAATAAATCAGCTTTAATAACAGGTAGTTGAAGTGAGATATGTGACCATATGTGCAAGTATTTGAACTATTTTTGTCCCAGATCAAAATACAGTACTGTCTAACAACCCCTTTGTGAGAGGGCGGGGTGAATCCGGCCCGTTATAATACTCATTAATTTGTCTCACATCGCAAAACATACGTTTATATTATCTCTTTATAGCAGGGACTGTTTCTCCTATACATTTTCTGATCATGCTATAAATTATGAAGCTGGTGGAGCACAAAGGGAACTTCGATTGCATCCACTTCTTCTGCGATTAGAATTTCTCTCAACACCACCTCCATTCTGGTTCTGCTCAGAACTGTTGTTCATCTACCAAAGCTGTCCATGCTCCGTCTGCACAGACCGTGACATTACGCGCAGACTCCCATCTGCAATCTAGCCGGCAAAAAAGTGTTGTGAACGCATCCTATAAGAATGCGTTATAAAACACGAAACCAAGACAATGTCGCCACAAGTAACTTTTTTTTTTTCTCAAAACAAGCTGGGGATCCAGAGTTGAATGAGAATTGAATCAAATTAATGTCCTACCCATTATGATTTTGTGTCTCAGTTACTGAAAGAAAGCAATGGATCGCTGCAGCTGGGGGATTGTAATAGTGAAGATTGAGAGCTCTAGTACTGCCGATATGGGCGTGGAGAGACGAGGCTGTATTGGCATCTGCAATGGCGAGAAAGAATTGGTAATGCTGATATTGAGTGAATCCAGGTGATTGTGCACCGAAGGCCATCGTTGAGAGCTTAATTAAAGCTTGCTGTCTTTAGATATTATAAAAGGGGAGAAAAGTAATCTGCGCTACTGGATCTTGTAATGCAGACTGAGTGTAAAATGTGGGTGGCTTGAACCAGCTGGGGGAACGGCACTGTTGCTGCTTGAGTACTGGATTACAACAGAAAGAAAATACCTTTTACAAACAGAGCTTTCAGGATTCTGTGAATGTGTCAAACTTTACAAAGACGTGCTGGAAATGCACAACAAGGAAGATTTCTCTAGCGGTCCGAATACTAGATACAGGTGCTGCATGATCGAGTACTGTACCGCTGCAGCTGATATGGAAGGTCGGCGTTGTGTGGCGTCGAAGAGTTGCTATGTTGGTAGGATAAAACAGGATACCGGGCAGATTTCTTCAGCCATTTCATCTGCTGAATTTGGATAGAAGGGACGCCATCATCCGAAATTTGCTGATTCTGGAATGAAAATTGCTGCGGGTGAGTTTTCTTCTGTATTCCAAATAATCGATTTAGATGTGGGTCTGTAGTGATACATGAAATGAAAAAATGCAGGATAAATGTGTTGATGGCTAAGCATTAAATAGAGTAGATTTAGTTGATGCAAGATGATAAGATGCAGGGGGCCTAGCTCCACCCCCCGAACCACACAATAGGTTAACATATATTAGAAATGTGTGTTTGTGACAACCACACTTGTCTGCATAATTGATTTATTCTCACGGTATTGTCTAATGATTTCTCTGTCACTAAGTTGTAGCAATTCCCATGCTACATAATGTGGGTGTAAGTCTCACCCACCTGTCCCTTTAATTAGGGTCAGTAGCCTGGCCAGGTTAAAACTTCATTTCCCATAGTTCCTTGCAACCACCCTCTGTTCATCCTCTCTCCCCCTTGGCTCATTCAGATTTCCACCCCTCCAATCTCAGAGCTCCTTAGTAGCCATCACTTGTATTAAAGCTGGCTAATCAGGCCTGAGGGGCACTCCCTTTCTCAGAGGAATCCATTAAACTACAGCATTTTCTCTACTTAAATTTCAGTGAATCCATTACCATCCTTAGATAATTCCAGTGCATCCGTTCATTTTCTTTTGTAGCTGCTCTTTGTGTTTTCACTGTTACTTGTTTAAGTTTAGCTGTTTTTCTAGGTCTGTTTAGTGTTTGTTGTTTTATGTGTGACAGCCTCCATTTTTTCCTGATCCTCCTGATTTTTTCCAAACAACTGTTCACCATTCAACTCAACACTACTGGACAGTCTCAACAATTTCAACGTACTCAGTGTTTTCAACCTTCTACAATCACCATCATTTTGGGACACTTTGCTGGACTGCCTTATTTGTGGGTGAGATCATTTCTTTTTTGTTTGGATTTTTTCTACTTTAATTTGATACTTTGTTTCCTGTATTTTTTCTGTTACTTTGTTATTTTGTTACTTTGTATGGATTTCAATTACCCTGCTATTACTGGACTTGTTGGGCCTTCCTGTCATTCTCCCACCATTGCCACAGAGACTGTTGAATGTAATTGTTTCCACAAGACACTGTTTTCATCTGTATCTATTTATTTATCTTTTGTCTATCTGTGTGGGTTGTGTTTGTGAGTGTGGGTTTATTGGAGACCCTCCGGACACCATTCATTTCTACTTTGTGAAACTGTTTAGCCTTCTGTTTGTCCCTACATACTTATCTGTACCATCTTATTTCTTATCTGTTACCTGCAATTATTTGAATTCCTGTCTTATCATTATTCATTTAATTCAGTTGTTCATTTTTTCATTTGTTGACATTATTGTTCAGAATAATAAACCGGTTGTAAGTGAAATTGACACCACTGACGTCCCTGCTTTTGCTGTCTGTCACTCTTGCTGACTTATTTAACTATAGGAATAGGGCCAGTAGTATCTCCTTAGGGAGGACAGTGCAACTGCCTCTCAGTTGTGCAGAGTGATCGTTACAAAGTATAGGCTATCTAACAGGTTTAAGTTTGTTCTTATGTTGGCATTAATTCTTACTAATCTACTGGATGGGCGGCTTCTGCAACAATTAAGTTCTACAATTCTGTGAATTGCAGCCATACTGCCAGATATAGCAAGAGGGGGTTGTTCTCGCAATGCATTTATGTAGGTTCAGAGACCACAGAGCCGGGGGTTTATAGAATAATATTTTTTTCCTATGGTACCTGGCTGTGACATCTCAATTCAGCCTATTCAAGTAACCATAGGTATTGTGATAATAGTATCTTCCAGATATTATTTCAATTTCCATTTAAATAATTTGTTGTTATCTTATACAAGATTAAGGTATCCAATTTAAGGTAGCCTGGCTTCAAAACGATAAAATTAAACACTGGTCATTTTTTATTCTTAATAAAGTTCCCTATTTCTTTTTTCTTAAATACAAATGTAATAAATTCAACACAAAGCAATGCAATATAAGCTACTGTCTCAAAGCAGGAATTTTTAAACTAAACTTAGACCAGAATTTTAATGTTCAATGGCCCCCCCACTTCAAGTGGTGCTCCGCAGCTCTTGTATGCATTCACAACTAACATCTCTCCTCTCGATTACCCCAAACCACTCGTGAACCCACAATGCCATTCACAAACTACTTGACTAACAACGGTGTTTGGGAAACACATCCGATATGACACGTTGCTCTTACGATGGTCTTACGATGTTCGTTTGGCTCAAGTTGCTTCTGGGAAACGGCCCCCTGGACATTGAAGCACAAGCTGGTTGCAGTCCTGGATTTCACCAGTAGTGGTCTCCAGGTTTGTTTAATCCAGTGGTCCTCAGAATAATTTGGGCATAAATTGATCTTACTTGGCTGTTTGCGGGCATGCTGACTATTGCATAGGTTCTTATCTTAAACACTGCCTTCCCACGAAACACACACATATATCTATATATCTATATATCTATATATCTATATATATATCTATATATATATATACACAGTGTATATATATATATATATATATATATATATATATATATATATATATAAATAACATACAAGTTCAAATCACAGAGCGTATATTAAGAGTTTTAGTGGGAGTTATTCTTGGCTCACTCTGATAAGGCCAAGTCTCAGGCAGTAATTGTGCATGCTACGCTTATTTTTAAAATAATTTATATAAAATACGCATGCAAATATTTTTAAATAGCATGTTTATACAGATAACCATGAAAAAACTAAAATAAAAGAGGATAGATAGCGTCTCGCTTTGTTTCAATTTGGCAGATTTGTCAACACTACTGTTTTTAAACGGGTGTGGAAAAAGTATTTAAACATGTTACTTGAGTAAAAGTACTGTTACTCGGGGAAAAAAAATGTAAAAGTCAAAGTATCTTTCTAGAAAACTACTTGAGTAAAAGTACAAAAGTATCATATCTTAAAAGTACTCAAGTATCAGAAGCAAAAATTAGCCGCCCTTAAATTCTACCCATGGAAATTCACCTAAAAAAAAAAAAAAAAAAAAAAAAAAATCCTGCAGACCTACAGTATGTATTCACTTCTGATATTTACCTTTTCCTGCTTGGTGGAAGAAAATCTCTGTTCTTATTGTACACACTCTGAACGCAGTCTGTCAATGTCTACTTCCTAGCTGTCCTTACTGTATCTATTAAAATTTAGAATAGCAAATACTTTTTTTTGTTTTTGTTTTTAAACAGTCAAAAATAGTGTTAATCAGTGGCTACAGCAACTACTGTATGGTTTTATTCACAAGTTGTAAAACAAATGGATGCAGACTGACATTAATAACTTTATTTCAACGGATCACGAGAAACATAGACATGGTACCTGTTCTCTGACAGCACTTTGAATAAACTTTATGAACACAAAAGCACGAGTACCAATAACACATTAAAAAAGTAGCCTAACAGTAAGTATTGATATTTTGCTGGCTGTACAAATATGCACTCAAATCCTTTTTTTTTTTTTTTTTAAGTTATCGATAACAAATACTTCACAAAATAGGGTACGAACAGCTGCATGTAAGTAGAATATTTTAATTAAATACGGTACTGTATTAAATTGTTATTTACGCCACAACTGGAAGTAGCCTACAGGGTCCACCGCTTGGATTAAACCAAAGAGCCTGAACAGACCACGGATGTGTTCTGAGAAAACCGCATTACTTGTGGAATACTGAGGTAAACGCTTAGCAACAAAAACTAGTTCTTCATAAAATCACATCTAGCTAGCTCCTGGTCTGTGAATCTTTGGTCGCTGTCATTCTGACAAAGTGAGAAACGGACCTGGCTTTTGGAGTGCCCTTATATACAAAGTAATGTGCGATTACCGAGTGCAGCATTTCGCGCACTATGATAACTTGCAAATTAATCATTTCGCATGCCTTATTAGTACATATTATTATATTAGTGAATAGAACGGCCACGCCTTCCTTTTTGCACACAGTATGGGGTTCCCTTACCACGCAGTATTTCTAGTAATTTACCGCTGTTTAGTGCATGAGGCCCTAAGTGTTGTTTGGTTTTGTTTTGTATGGTGTTGGGTACGTTGTCTGGGGAAAAAGGGAGTCTGATCAACTCCAGGATGTCAAAAGACAAAAATGCGAATGACTGGAGAACATGGTAAAAAGGGAGTCTATGTGCAATGAACCTGTTGCCACAATAAGGCAGCAATGCACAGACAGAAACGATAAAGAAAAAAAGTTAAACAAGCTAATTGTGTGCGAGCGATGTGACAGACTGTCGAGGAGTTACAAACGCAATATGATTTTACAAAGAAAAACTGTAAGAAATTGTCTGTTGAGAATAAAGGTTTCAGAGAGTAAGTCAAGCAGTTAGAAACACTTAAAAGTACTACTTTGGTTGAAAGGCAATCGTCTGCTACACAGCAACTGGAAATGCGTAAGGAAAACGCAACGCACAGACAACAATTGATAGATTGTCAGAAAAAGATAATTAATTTGGAATCAAGTTTGGAAAGAGCTATGGAAAGTGTCAAACTAGATTAATGTGATGATTAATGTGATGATTGAACCATAAATAAGACTGGAAATGAAATAGAAGTGATGGTGCGAGAGATTGACAGGGCAATACAGAACAGATGCTGAGTTAATGGCAATACCAGGGCAGTAAGCCAAAGGGTGACCAAAGTGGGGCCAAGCAATGCTCTAATTTGTGGTCGTAGAGGACATGCAAAAGGGACTTGTTGGGCTCAGGGAGGCGATGCTGAGGGAAAAGGACCCCAGCAGCAGTGTGAAATGCTAGTGGATACTGGGGCCAGTGTCTCCATCACTGACGTACAGGTTCCCCTCACTACTGACTATGTAATTATTGAAGGAGTTGGCGGGCGACTAGCACCTCTGAAGTTATTTCATGTAAGAGAGTTGAGTCCGGAAGTACAACGGGTAGCTGAAAAGTATCCACATGCATGGGCATGCCACAGTAATAACTGTGGTAAGGCTAGGGGTGTGGAAATCGCAGTGGAAGGAGAACCACACTCCCCACAACGTCAGTATCCAGTCAAGGCTGAAGCAGTAGAAACTGTATGAGGCATCATACAGGATCTGTTTCAGCAAGGGATAATGAAAGAGTGTAACTCATCTACCAACAGTCCTGTAATCTTTCATCAGAGTTTTGCTTGTGCATTGTCACCAGTGGAGCACTCACAACATGGGCGTATATAGCAGTACGTTGATAATTTGCTTCTTTCTAGTTTTTCACAGCTGCTGGATGAAACCATGGCACTACTACAACAGCAGGGTATAGTAAAGGAGTGCAATGCATCTACCAACAGCCCAAGCCCAAGACAGTGACTGAGTTGCGACAGTTTTTCGGAACCACCAACTATGTCCGTGAATATATTGAAGAGTATGCGGTATCGGCTGGGCCTTTGTATGACATGCTCAAAGGACTGGAAGGCAGGCACGATATCTCGCATTGGCGCACAGAGGTGGAAGAAAGGCATTAGGGACGGCCCATCACCACGGTGGACAGGCCCTTACATGGTCCTTATGTCCTCTCCAACCAGTGTATGCATACAAAAGGGAAATAGGGGACAATGGGTCCATAAGACTCAAACTAAGCTGTATGAAAAATAATGTATGATATGTTATCTCATTACAGGAGAGGCGGCGAGGGACGGAGGTGTACTCAACTAACTTTTGTCTCCACCAAGGTGAGCTCCACCGACTGCCGAGCCGGCCCAGAGATAGAACACATCCCACAATGGATCGGCATACTCAGGGAGTATCCTTGGGATGTAAACTGCACACACATATGCACCTCCATCACACAGTCTGATTAAAAGTGGGGAACCTCTGGGTTTATTAGAAAACGTTATCTGGCATCGGGTTCAGGTTTATGTTAATTTTTTTGTTAACTTATTCAGTAAAAATGGTCCTACCTTTTCTACTCTGTATCAACTGTTTATGGGTCAGGTCAACAATGCTATTAAGCGATATGTCCAACAAAGTAAGGTCACCCCGGACGGAAAAGCTGGAGGTAGACAGCGTCGTGAAATCTTACCTGAAACTGCTGGATGGTTTGGGGCCGCGAACTCCGAAATTAATACATTGAATGATGAGTTTCAACAGCAAGATAATGATAATACACATATGTATGCAGCTAAAGAGTTAGCAGAAGCTACACCGCAATGCTGAAGCTATAAATAAATACCTTAGGATCTATTAGAGTGTTATTAATTGCACTTATGAATGATATTAATGTTACTCAGCATGAAGAAAGATGTTACAGGATGGGAACTGCTATGGGAAAGCAATTTGAATGGGATATTACTGATTTACAGTCTGGACAACTGCCAGTGAATCATAGAGCTCAATTACGAGCAAACACTGAAGGTGGCTTAGGGATAGAATTACAAGCAAACACTGAAGGTGGCTTAGGGATAGAATGGGCTGCTGAAGTATGGGACGCTGTACACACCTGTCCATTCCGGGGCCCTTATGACACCACAAACTTACAACCGCGGGCACTGATAGCTGTCTGACCTTTAGCAATGAAACAAGGTAATCATGTACATATGCTAGCCACTGTAGGTTAGGTGGGTAATAATTAATGCTATTGTTGTATGTACTTGTGATGGGAAACTTAACACTATACTTATTTGCAATTGCGTGCTATTGTTAGGCCCCTTAAAGGCTTTGAGCAGGTCGTGCAGCAGAACCGTACTCACTGGTGTATTACTTCTGATCGCGCTCACCTTTCCATACGACAAGGCAATGTTCCACCAATGTGTCACACTGTATTAACCCTTTGCGGTCCTATGTCGGACTTGGTCCGACATTGCAATTATTCCTATCCGGTCCATTATCGGACCCTGTCCGACATCATCAAAAAAATGCAAAAAACGGGTTTCTAGTCATTTTTTCTCCGGAAAAAGCCGAGAAAACCATTCAATGGCCGAGTGGGAGCGACAGGAGCCGAGACAAGCCAATAAAAAAAAAAAAAAGGCGTATCTCATGAATAGTCATACTTGCCCCTGGCATCACATAGGGACGGTCATAAGGAAACAAGCTGGCTGTTACTGTATCAGCGCACAGAGACTATCACGGACATTTGCAGAGCTTTTTTGAGATGTTATAGTAATAAAATAATGACTTTGATTGCATTATTGAGGAGTTTGGTGATAAAACGAGTGATCAGGAGATGATTGATCGGTATATACGACTATTATTATTATTATTATTTATTTCTTTGCATATGTGAAAGCGATAGCGAACGAAAGGGTGGGGCGGGGCTGAGCGCTTTGTTGATATGCAGGGCCTTTTAAACCCGTTTGACTGTGGGAAAAAAATACTTAAACAGCGCGTCTAAAATTAACTGCGCGTGTGAAAATAAATCGCACCTGACGCGCCTGATGCGCACTTAATAAATGGACTGCAAAGGGTTAATGTAAATACCACTCTCACTTTGGGTTCCAAAACTGTTCATGCGTTGCCCCTGTTGTATGTGAATACAGGCCAAGCTTCTCAAAATGATACAGAAGATAAAGGAAGCTCTGGATCAAGCTCAACATGAGGCCATGTTGGCAGAGGTGCATGCTGATATGGCATGGACAGATGCAAAAATCATCAGGTCACGTGCTTCATCACCAGGTTGGGGTTTCGGACCAGGGGCCACCATTGACTGGTTCGTATGGTGGCACATCTCCGGCAGGTTTGCCTCCCTGGGGTCCCTTGTAACACTGGTGCTTGTGCTCTTTCTATACTGCCACATGAGACGCATCCTCCGCCGTCATCAATGCACTCAAAGGAAGGTAAAGGCTGTTCAGCAAGCACTGTGGTAAGACACCTAAAAGATATGTGCTAGTTACCTCTGTCTTTTGGGTGCAGAACAGGAGTACGTGGTTGGTCCTGTGGGCCTTCCTTGGACACAGGCCAAAAGCGGGGGCTGTAGGGTTGAATAAAATATAATGTACTGTTTCTTGCACAGTGGTATGAAAAATATAACTATGTATGTATGAGCTATGGTGGAAAGCAGATAAGTGAGTCTGCACTTTGCTAAACATAACAAGAACATCTTGTGACACTGTTTCCTTTTAAGAAGAATGTACGTTCTGCTGCACGTACACGCTATCTTGTCTTGTTTGTGCACCAGATTGCCTGTGTTTGCTTCTCTCCATAATTCTGCTTAATAAAACGTGTTGCTTCTTATCAACTCTTGGAGAATCTTTATTTAAAATTTGGTTCCTATTATTATTATTATTATTATTATTATTATTATTATTATTAGTATTATTATTATTACTACATCTCTGTATGAATTTACATTCTTCTGTTGTCCTGTGCTGTCCAAAGCACACTGTGACTATGCACAGAAACTGCTGGCTTTGTTTGTTGAACATTTCTCAAACCTGTATGGGAAGGAAATGGTTGCATATAATGTACATTCAGTACTTATCTGATGATGTGAAGATGTTTGGGCATTTAGACAACATTCCCGTTTGAAAATGGTGAGGAAGCTATCATACCCACTCCAGCAGGTGGTACGTAGACTGTCAGAAGTGACAGGAAAATCAATAAAAAAATCTAGAGCAAAAAAAGAGAGGTCCTGAAAAAGGAACACCATGATGGTCCATTGCCTAGAGAGCTTGCATGTTCCTTGTAATACAAAGATTTTGAGTTCAATAAAGTCATCGATTTCCAAGGGAAACAACTGTGTCAAAATTGGCAGTGATGTTGGCATGGTACGCAACCTGCTTCTGCACAGCATTGGAGCAGTATATATATATATATATATATATATATATATATATATATATATATATATATATATATATATATATATATATACAGTATATATATATAGTAACACAGCAGGGAGGGGGCTAATATCCTCCCTGCATGAAAATCATGTGCAAATGCACATTGGTTTAATTTAATTGTTTTGTTTTATTGTTTAATTATTTTTGTTAATTGTTTTATTAGTAATTATCACCTGCACCTGGGCATAATTGTAAATTAGAACCAGGTGCAGGGTTTAAAAAGGAAGCAGGCAGTCTGCTCGGGGCTGCTGAGTAGAAGGAGACAGATGGTGTGTTCTGTGTCCGAGCAGTCTTTCGAAAAAGTAGGCATTGTGTTACAACAGTGTGGTTTATTTTGTGTATGCCAGGTAAACGGCTTAGCCATCCTGCGAGCTAGTCAGGGACCAGCATACTGTGTAGTAAGCGCTCCGAAGGACCTAGGTGTTTGTTTTGTTTTTGTTTGTTTATTAAAAATAGCACGTCAGCGCTAGAAAAATCCATTTCTGTGTCCTGGGTCTGTGTTTTAAAGGGGCAACGAACCACGAGTGTTGCAAGATTGTTTACAATTATATATATATCTCTATTATATACAGTGCCTATAGAAAGTCTACACCCCCTGAACTTTTTTCACATTTTGTTGTGTCAGTGCCTCAGAGTTTCATGCATTTATATGAGGATTTTTTCCACGTATCTACACACCATACTCAACACTGTTAAGAGGAAGAAAGTTTTTATTGAGAAAAAGATTATATATTAAAAATACAAAACTGACCATTCTTCTTTACAAAACTGTTCAAGCTGTCAAGTTAAAGGACATTTACCTTTTTGTTCCTTAGCCACTCCAGTGTAGATTTGGCTGTGTGCTTTGGGTCGTTGTCATGCTGGAAGGTGAACTTCCGTCCCAGTTTCAGCTTTCTTGCAGAGGGCAGCAGGTTTTCCTCAAGGACTTCTCTGTGCTTTGCTTCATTCATTTTCCCTTCTATCCTGACAAGTGCCCCAGTCCCTGCCGATGAGAAACATCCCCATAACATGATGCTGACACCACCATGCTTCACAGTAGGGATGGTGTTCTTTTGGTGATGTGCTGTGTTGGGTTTGTGCCAAGCATAACACTTTGCATTTAGGCTAAAAAATTCCATTTTAGGTTCGTCAGACCACAAAACTTTTTGCCACATGGCTGCAGAATCTCCTGAATGTTTTTTTGCATACTTCAAACGGGACTCAAGGTGGTCTTTCTTGAGTAAAATACAGGCCAGATTTGTGGAGTGCTTGGGATATTGTTGTCACATGCACTCTTTGACCAGCCATAAAAGCTTGTAGCTCTTGCAAAGTTGCCATTGGCCTCTTGCTAGCCTCTCTGATCAGTCTCCTTCTTGCTCGGTCATCCAGTTTGGAGGGACGGTCTGATCTAGGCAGGGTCTTGGTGGTGCCATACACCTTCCACTTCTTAATAATTGTCTTGACCGTGCTCCAAGGGATATTCAAGGCCTTTGATATTTTTTTACACCCATCCCCCGATCTGTGCCTTTCAACAACTTTTTCCCGGAGTTCTTTTGAAAGCGCCTTGGTGCTCATGGTTGAGTCTTTGCTTTGAAATGTACTACCCAGCAGGAACAGGAACTGCTGAATTTATCCTGAAATCATGTGAATCACTACAATTTAACATCGGTGGAGGCCACTTAACTTGGTGTGTGATTTTGAAGGTGATTGGTTACACCTGAGCTAATTTAGGATTGCTATTACAAGGGGGGTGGACACTTATCCAACCAAGCTATTTCAGTTTTTATTTTTAATTAATTTTCTACAAATTTCTAGAATATTTTTTTCACTTGGATGTTGTGGGGTAGGATGTGTAGATCAATAAAAAAAAAATATTTTAATGCATTTTAATTTCAGGCTATAAGGCAACAAAAGGTGAAAATGTTGAAAGGGGGTGTAGACTTTCTATAGGCACTGTGTATATATATATATATATATGTGGTGTTTGACAAGTTCAGAACAGTCTGTGACTACTTTGCATATCCATGTAGTTCTTCACTTTTAGGGATCTACCAGGTTACACATCTCGCTGGTACTTTTGAAACTTTCCCTCTGTGAAATGTCACGGCTAAATATGTTCTCTTCTCAGAGAGACATTCTCAGCAGACAAAGGCAGTGTTTACATGCAAGTTTTAATCATTCTACTATAGTGCATTCATGACGTGTCACGCGCAAATGACGCATGATTGTACTCGTTCCAAAAGTGCATGGCAAAAAAAGTGTGTGACTTAAGTGTCATTACACTTTGGTAAAGCACGGTAAAGTGCGCGCTAATTGGCCTAATTAGTCCCATAGCAACAAACTCCACAGTCGTGCAAAATACTAACGATAGACTTTAATGAAATAACACGATACCTACTCCACTTCCCCTATGTAAAAGAAAGCTCTTCTCTGGGATCTTTCTGTCCTCCTCTGTAGCGTAAGTAAGATTTTCCTTATCCCAGTCTTACTAATACAAATGAGTTATCAATCCGCTTCTCCTGATGAGGGTCGTGGCTAAATTATATATAAATTGCATATAGAGATGTTGATTTATACCATTATTTATTCATTTCAGTGTATTATGAACGATGCATGAGAACTACTATATCGTTATGACCAGCATTATTATCATAATAATAATACTACAAATAATATAGCTTTTTTCCCGCAGGATGTTTCAAGCTTCCACCCCTTCTGACAGCACGCAACACCAGGTCCGCTGGACAGATCAGGAAACTCGTTCCTCCTCCAAATTATTGCAGACATGGGGTTTATGGATGAACTGGATCGACCTCGCCAAAGAAATGCCACCATTTTCACCAGTATTACCGGTGCTCTGGCTGAACTTGGTATAAATAGAATGCTCCTGCAGGTACGAGATAAATTCAAGAAACTGAAATATCTGTACCTGCAGGAGAGAAAATGCCTGCAGTCCTCCGGTCAAAGCTTGAGGTCCCAATTTCGGTTCTGGGAGGAAATGCACTGGTTAATGGGTGACCGACCAGTGGCAGTGGCATCGGACCTTTTGCTGGAATCCTCATCCTTCCAGACGTCCTGTGAAATACCAGCCCCATCAATACAATATGTTAATTGTGCCAGTCATCATTTACTTTTCTAAACTAAAATATGCCACCGTGGTAAAGTTAGCTTGACGTTTGATATTCGTTTGATATACGACTCAAGCTAACCCGACATGAATGAAAATGGCTGTATCTCGCGAACCACAGAAGCTAGAGTGCTCAAACCAACTTTAATTTAAAGGAGACTAATTGTGAATTGTTTCACAGTGTCTGTTTTACATGTGAATCCTAAGAATAATTTCTGGAAAATAATAACATACCGTATATACGCACACTTAGCTTCAGCCACGCTTAAAAGGGCTTTATCTCCCCAACCACAGTAGCTAGAGCGTCCAAACCAACTTTAATGTGAAGAAGACCAATTGTGAATTGTTTCATAAGCTCTCCTTTACATGTGAATCAAACAAATAAATTGTGAAAAACAATAACATACCGCATATACACACACAGCCTACCTGACACGCGTAAAATGGCCTTATCTCCTCAACCACAGCAGCTACAGCGCTCAAACCAACTTTAATTTAAAGGATGCCAAATGTGAATTGTTCCACCATCTGTGTTTTACCTGTAAACCCTAAGAATAATTTGTGAATACAATAACATATCGCATATACACACCACCGTCCCAGCGTCAATTAAAAGTGCTTGATATCCCCAACCACAGCAGCTAGTATTTTCAAACCAACTTTAATTTAAAGACCAGTTGTGAATTGTTTCACAGCTACTGTTTTACATGTGAATCCTAATAATAATTTGTGAAAAAACAAATGGTTGGGGATATCAAGCCATTTTACATGTCAGGCTAAGTGTAAAGATATGCCATATGTTTTGTTTTTCACATATTATTCTTAGGATTCACATGTAAAACAAAATCTGTGAAGCAATTCACAACTGGTCTTCTTTAAATTAAAGTTGGTTTGAACGCTGTAGCTGCTGATCCAGGAGCATCGTCTGATGCGCCTGGAGTACAGAAGGATGTACCGTCTGATTATTATTTTATTATTATTATTATTATTTATTTCTTAGCAGACGCCCTTATCCAGGGCGACTTACAATTGTAAGCAAATACATTTCAAGTGTTACAGTACAGGTAATACAATAAGAGCATGATTGCACGCACCGCTGCCAGGCAGGATCGGCAATACAGCCACCTTTTGGAAAGGCTGGACCACGCTGATCAACAGCACCAAGAGGTGGTTGCGTTGCACGTCTTTCCTGCCGATACACAAATAGAGGTCTGTACATAGGAACGGAGTGGATGAGGGTGTCTGCTGGGAAGAAAGCTCTCGATGAGAAAGCAATAGATGCACGATTCCTTTCCTGCAAACCCATTGCATGGGACTGAAGGAGTTCTTCCCATACAAGACTTAATCTAGCCAGTGTTTGCCTGCGTCTTCTCCATCCATCCATTTTTGTCGCAACTACGTTCTAAGTAGGCCTATGATTTTATATACCCTTATAACTAATTAGCAAATACACACAAATTATGTATTTATTATATTAACAGCGTTTGTGTAAGTTTCCACATTTTATGCATAATTAATTTTAATATTTCAACAAAAGTACCTGTGTTTGAAACCAACACATCATGAGTTGTTTTTAATATATTTGTTCCACATTAACGCATATTTGTGATTATTGAACGCATTCTTCTTTTGTTTAGCACATTAACAGTTACGCAGTTGGCTAAGACTAATATATATGGGTGTGTGAAAGGACATCAGTAGCCTAAGAAGCATAAGAAAAGCAGTAATGGGAATTGGTGAGTGCTGGCGGTTTTTGTACACATGATAATTCTACCATTTCTAGAACAACAAATTCTAAACAATAATAGTAATAACTATTATTATGTTCTTCTTCTTGGCAGCATGAACCGTTTTAACTGCAAGCCTTTTGCATTCTAGACAGATGGGGGGTAACCTTCTCTTCATCTCTGCCTAGCGCGTAAAGCCTTATGTAAACCCGTATGCATTATTTGAACGATATCCTTTATCGCGCAGCATCTCTTTTCAGCGCGTTTGGTGATATTTAAATAAACCCTCCCATTATTTTATTATTAATGAGGTCGTTTGCATTTGGACGACTAAATTCTCTCTCTAAAATAAACTCTGATGTAAACGTGGAAGCAGAACTGTCATGACCATAAAAGCGCGAGAGATCTGTTGTCACGCTTTTCAGTTTTTGCTTGTAAACTGCCTCATTCTGTGCTATATTTATATGGTGCACCATATATTTTCAACATATAAAATAAATATATGGATTACAGACTAAAATATATAAAAAAGGGGCCAATTCCTATATATGAAAAATATAAGCATCATGCTTTTCTACCATATATAAAAAATATATGTTTTATCCATAAGGGACATGCCAAGAGTAAGAGATCCTCATTATCTGACTAACATTTAAATTTCCAAATGCTATAATGTTCCAAGAACCTGGACAAGTTCTAGTGTTGGATTCTCTCACTTTAGTCAATATGTCAAAATAAAGTTAGATTTTCTGTGTGTTCCGTATGTAATTGACCTGAAGAAAGGGCTAAACTAAACAAGGCAAGTATGCTGGCTAACATTGTGTACCTGTTTGTTTTAGGACTGACTTAAATACTACAGTGTGTGTATCTATATATCTATCTATCTATCTATGTCTATCTGTCTATATTAGAAATAGAATATATCCATGCACAAAAAGTTTAACATAACAAGGTGCTTACCACGAAAGGAAAATAATATTGTATATGAATGTCTCTGATGTAACTAATTCAAATGTTCTTGTTTGTCCACACCAGAAACAGGTATAGTAGCAGACTCTTGCAGATCCTTTAAGATTGTGAACAGATAAGAGAGGTATCCCTTTAAATCAGCTTATATGTTGAAAAGAGCATCAAACAACAACAAGTTTCAATACCAGCGGTGTCTTCATCAGGTCACAAACTTTTAGTTGATTTTGTGATCACCTGGCTTATATATAGCCTATTATATCAATTGAGCATATAATTGGTAATTAATTAACATTCAATTGAATAATATAGAATCATAAACATTTAACAAAAAGACAACAAAATAAAAAAAAATAAAAAAACAAACCAATAATATATTCTGGGGGCACATGTGTTCAGTATACAGTCAACAGGATTTTACAGATAGGAATTTAGCTTTAACGTCTCATTAAGACCATTAGGCTCTACCTTCTCCTCCCTCTTAAACCCTCCCCCTCCTCCTCCCTCCTCTATCTCCCTGATGACTTTGCCTCCTTCTTCTCTTCTAAAATCTCAGATATCCGCAAACTCTTTAACACCTCTCCTCCCCGCACCCTCCTGCTCCAACCCCTACACCCACTGCATCCCCTACTAACTCACCCTCCTTCTCCACCTTCTCGCCCCTCTCAGACTCTGACATCTCCTCCCTGCTCCAGGGTCACAAACCCACCACGTGTGCCCTGGACCCCCTCCCCACCCACCTCTTTCAAGCTGCTGCTCCTGCTCTACTTCCCTTCATCTCCTCCCTTCTCAACACCTCTCTCCTTTCTGGTCTCTTTCCTCTGCCTTCAAAAAGCCTCTATCACTCCTGTGGCGGAGTGTCCCGCCCTATTTATTATTATTTGTATTTGTTTTGCGTGGATAAAAGCGCCATGCCTTTTGTTATTGTATTTTATATTTATATTTAAAACCTCGTGAGGATGCATGACTGATCAGCTACTGATTATTTAACTAGCTGACAGTCATGCATCCTTACCAAACGCGTGTAGACTGTGGCCGAGGGGTAATAAGATAATTAACAACTAGTTAACCCCTCGGCCAGAGTATAAGAACTGGCAGCTGTCCGGGTTTGGTTGTTGAGGGTTGGAGTGTACAGAGTACGGGGAGCGGAGAGAGAGAGCGAGGAGAAATAACGACATAAAAACAATTGCTAAAACGTGCTGGATTAGCCAGCACAACACTTACTTGTTTGTCTGTTTATTCGTTTGGCCCTCGTGCCCTTTTGGTTTCTGTTTTGTTTGTTTAAATCTTTTGTTTTATTTATTAATAAATACGCTGAGTGCCGTTGCACTCAGCTTCACCCGCCCATCCATTGTTTTGGTTTCAGTTACTTCCTGGTCCGTGACGTCATCAACCTCACCACTGCGAGCCAGACTGGCACAACTCCCCTCCTCAAAAAACCTACCCTCGACCCCACCTCCCTGCAGAGCTACCGTCCTGTCTCCCTCCTACCCTTCCTCTCCAAAACCCTCGAGCGGACTGTACATCGCCAGCTCTCTGCTTTCCTGTCCAACCACTCTCTGCTCGACCCTCTCCAATCTGGCTTCCTCTCTGCTCACTCCACTGAAACCGCCCTCCTGTCTGTCACCAACTCACTAAAGTCTGCCCGAGCTGCCTCTCTGTCCTCTGTCCTAATTCTCCTCGACCTCTCTGCTGCCTTTGACACTGTCGATCACTCTATTCTACTATCCTCTCTCACTGACCTGGGAATCTCTGGCACTGCTCTGGCCTGGTTCTCCTCCTACCTCTCCAACCGCACTTACCAGGTAACCTGGCGTGGAGCAACCTCCACACCTCGCCCTCTCAACAGGAGTCCCCAAGGGTCAGTCTTGGGTCCTCTCCTGTTCTCTCTCACCCGCTCCCTGGGCCCCCTCATCGCATCCTATGGTTTCTCATACCATTTCTATGCTGATGATGCTCAGATTTTCCTCTCCTTCCCCACCTCTGACTCCACCATCCCCTCCCGTATCTCTACCTGTCTGTCTGCTATCTCCTCCTGGATGCACTCGCATCACCTCAAACTTAACCTCTCTAAATCTGACCTCCTTTTCTTTCCCTCCTCCTCCCCCTCCTCTGATCTCTCTATCTCTGTTCCTCTGGAATCTACCATACTCTCTCCCTCTTCCTCCGCTAAGAACCTCGGAGTCACCCTGGACCCCTGCCTCTCTTATTCCCAGCACATCTCCACTCTGGCACGCACTTGCCAATTCTTCCTGAACAACATCCGAAGAATCCGACCCTTCCTCACCAACTACGCCACCCAGCTCCTGGTTCAGGCCTTGGTACTCTCCCGCCTACTACTGCAACTCCCTCCTGGCTGGCCTCCCTGCGTCCGCCACCTGTCCGCTCCAGCTCATCCAGAACTCCGCTGCCCGCCTGGTGTTCTCTCTGCCTCGCTTCTCCCATGCAACTCCACTACTCCGCTCACTCCACTGGCTCCCGATCACTGCTCGCATCCAGTTCAAGACTCTTGTACTAGCCTACAGATGCCTTGACCAGACTGCACCCAGCTACCTCCAGACCCTCATCTCACCCTACACCCCCACTCGACCTCTCCGCTCCGCCTGCACTAGAAGACTTGCTCTACCTCCTCTACGCTCCCCTGCCTCCAGAGCCCGCTCCTTTTCCACCCTCGCCCCGCAGTGGTGGAATGACCTTCCTACAGATGTCAGGACTGCCCAGTCCCTGACCGGTGCCTCCTCAAGACTCACCTCTTCAGAAAGCACCTGTAGAACTCCTCTGTTCTTCCCCTGGGACACTTATCACCCTTCCTTAAATGCACTTTACTTGCTCTTATCTGCCCCCTATTTTACTGCATTTAATCCTGTACTTCAGAGTACTGTAAATCTGCCAAGTGTTTAATCTGTAGTATTTTGTATTTAATCATATCCTGATGTAACTATCACTGACACTTATCTGCTGTATTATTGAATTGTATTTTGTCACACTTGTACTTGCTTGAACCAAAGTCATTGTATTTATCTTGCTCTTAATTGTATTATTACTTGTACTATGATACTTGAAATGTATTTGCTTACGATTGTAAGTCGCCCTGGATAAGGGCGTCTGCTAAGAAATAAATAATAATAATAATAATAGGCTCAACCGTATTTAAAGTATGGATCCAAAAGGCTTCCCTTCTTAGTAATAATTTGATGATATTACTACCTCTCACTGTTGTCATTACTTTTTCCATACCTATGAATTTGATGAGGATTGGTAATTTAAAGCTTTGTAATGTCTAGCAATTGCATAATCCATGTTATTATTTCTTATGGCTGCTTTGTGTTCTGCAATTCTGATTTTCAAGTTACGTTTAGTTTATCCGACCTAGACAAGACCGCACAGACATTTAAGCATGTAGATTATATGTGTAGAGTTACAGTTAATAACATTTTTTATAGGAAATTTGCACCCTGAATTTGGGTGAGTAAAATATTTGATATTATATGTGTTGGAACAGTGGACGCATCTCCCACATCAGTAATTACCTTGTATATCTGCTTTATTAAGCCAATTACCATCAGATGGTACCTTATAAATGGAAGACACTATTTTATCTTTGATATTACTTCCTCTTCTAAACCAGATCTTAGGAGGAATTGTAGCGAAAGAATGGAGTTGAGGGTCACACTCTAGTATTCTCCACTGTTTATGTATTATTTTTTTTTTAATATCATTCGATATATGATTGAACTTGGTGACAAAAGAAACATTATTTGATAAAGTTTCATGGGTGTTTTTTTGTAGTTAAAAGTAACTCTTCACGATTTTTGTCTGCGGTTTTCTTTAAAGCTGTATTAATCACATATTCATTGTAACCTCTTTGCTGAAAGCGGCCCTACATATCTGCAGATTTAACTTGAAAATCAGAATCTTCATGACAAATTCGTTTTACATAACTGTATGTTATGTTTTTTATGTTTTTTATTAAGTGCTTAGGACATGGTGCTTTAATTTATTTATTTAATGATTTATTTTGTACCAATTGCTTTAGTTTTGTATTTACAGCTGTGGCAAGGGATCTAAATAACATTTGTAATAGCTGACATTTAGGCATCTAAAATATCAGATAATATACATTTGTACTATACTCAACTGATCTGCAGCACTGTAGAATATATAATCCTTACATAATTTTGTTTTGTTATTTAGCTATATACAGTCCTGTTAAAAATTATTCACACCCAGGGCCGGATTAACCTATATGCAAATTATACTATAGCTGAATAGCACTTTAAATTGACTGCTGTCAACAGTTTAGTTGCCGCTTGCTAGACCTTGAAGGCCCTGGAGGCAAGCCCATGAAATCTTATTTTAAATGCAGAGATGGTACAGATTGAAACATGACCCCAAATTCCAAGCTTCAGTTTACAGCTTGTTAAAAGAGAAAGAGGGAGTGTTCCCATCACCTAACTACCTTGGAGACAACGCTGTCTAAGGTGTACTTGATTGCAGAAACAGTTTGCTGTTTCATTTACTTAGCCTCTTGCTCCGCACCCACAGACTTGAGACTTAACAAATGAGTTTGAAATAATGTTCCGAGTAGCTGTTTTCATATTTGGAATAATCTTATATTATGTTGGTTATGGGATTGCAAGTGTATGTCTGATCCCTGTGATGGTGTTTCTTCTGTTTCAGAAGAAAAGCAGCAAATTTAATCCACAGGGCAGGGCTATATTCATAACAGGCTGCGACAGTGGTTTTGGTTATCAACTTGCCAAGCGTTTGGATAAAAAGGGATTCATTGTGTTTGCTGCCTGCTTATTACCTGAGGAAAAGGGAGCTAAAAATCTAGTGAGCGAATGTTCTAGTCGCTTAAAGGTAATTAAAGTAGATGTTACACGGGATGAAGATGTGGCTGAAGCAAAACAAATTGTGGAAAGCAATTTACCTGAGAAGGGTAGGTATAATGTTACTTATTTTATTGACGTGCCAAATACGAATATTATTGTATCTGTAACAGATATCGCCTTTTTATGAATAACGAATAAAGACAGCTATTTTTTTATTCGTATCCATAACAACACACCATTCGAGTTGCGCAGTAAAAATATACTTGACTAATATTTTGACTTAATTGAACAGCTGTACCTAGTGGAAATTCCAGTTGAATCCAGTACAAATTATCAATCGGTTTCTAATGGTCTCAACTGGTCTTTGTTGGTATGAACTGGTTTATACTGCTCCCCTGTAGACCTCTACTGGTATTCTGATGGTTACCAGTAGAATATTACCTCCCCTTTAGAACCTCCTGTTGAAATAATGTGGTCTCAACTGGGTTTAAATGGTCTGAATTGGAAGCTATTGGTCTGGACTACTTCTGCTGGGTATGAGCTTGAAATATAAACGGATATGATATTTAATACCTGTAACATCCGCTTTAAGGATTCATTAAGTTATTTTTTTCAATTCAGTGTTTAAAGTTGGGTGATATTTAAAATTATTTTACAATGCATTTACAGTGGATTAATTTGTTTTTACTGAGCTTGGGGGATTGTTTGCTGAATTTTTTTTTTTTTTTTACGTATCACAATGTAATATTTACAGGAACAAATATTATTAGAAATGTACATTTGCTCATAAAGTTTATGGTATCTTAGTAGTTTATAAATTATGCTATGAGTAATTGTATAGTATGAATGATAACAAGCTCAAACATGCAAAACCATCTTTGTTATATATATATATATATATATATATATATATATATATATATATATATATATATATATATTAGGTTCCATAAATTATGGCCTAAACATATTTTATATTAAATTACTAACGTTTATGTTCTTTTTTTACACATGGCTTTTATCAGGTTTTGTAAGAAAAAATTACAATACATGCATAATAAGATATATTTTTATTGATATTTTTGGGACCAACAAATGCATTCAAAAGACTGCAAAGGTGTAAGTGGGTTTAAAAAACAAATTTGCTATTTTCAAAAATAACTGGTCACATTCATTCTAGGTCTTTGGGGTGTTGTCAACAACGCTGGAATTTCAAACTGGGCAGAAACGGAATGGTCCACGATTCAAGACTATCAGACAATCAGTGATATAAATCTATTTGGGACTATCCGGACAGCTTTAGCATTCATCCCTCTGATTCAGGCATCAAAAGGTACATTCAGATCACTTAATTTGTTTCAGAGTTCTATCTTTCAGTGTGTAGTCTTCATTTATAGTTCTATACAAAAATTGGTATATTTACATGCAGCATAATCCACCTAACCAGTGTACAAATGTGCTTGGTAAATATTTCAATTTTCAATTTATTTCAATTTATTTAATTTATAGTGTGCCTTTCATCCCACAGTATCTCAAAGCACTTTACATGTTGGTTAAAACAGAAAGAAATCTGCAGTATCAAATTATAAATAATTATAATAAGAATAATAGAAATAAATAATAAAAATTAAAAAAAAATAAACCCATTTAAGAAAACAGGAAAATAATAAGAATGATAGATAAAACACAACATTTTAAAAATAAGCAAATGAAATCGAAAAAAACAATTATATTTGTAAAATTGTCACTTAAAAATATTGACCGAAGCAGCATATCTAATAGAAAAGGGCAATGGGTTCCACAATCTGGGGGAATTATAACTAAATGCACTTTCTCCTCTCCTTTTCAATTTGACCTTTTTTGAGGTGTTCTAGGTAATCTGGTGCCAAACCATCTAGTGCTTTATATGTCAATAGTAAGATTTTAAAATCAATTCTAAAATGCACTGGAAGCCAGTGCAGTGAGGTCAACACAGGTGTTTATGAGCCAGTTTCTGTGTTCTAGTGAGATCCCTAGAAGCTGCATTCTGAACAAACTGCAAACATGATGAGGCCCAGCAAATAAAGCATTTCAATAGTCAGGTCCCGACATACCAAAAACATAAATTAACTGCTCAGCAACAGACAAAGAGAGAAAAAATAATAATTTTAGCAAATTTTTCATAGATGATAAAAATACACTTTTTTGTATTTTTTTTTTTTTAGTATGAGCCTCAAAACTTAAATCAGAATCAAATATAACCCCCACATTTCTCACATCAGATTTTATATTAGAGGTCAGCTTGCCCAAATCTGTATTTATGGAATTTACAACTCAACAGCAAAACAGCTGTCTTATGTAAGTTCAACAGCAAGTAATTGATATTAGCAGGACACTCTAGGAAGGCTGAAATAGCAGTGGTGTCACCAGGTTTTACAGAAATGTAAAGTTGTGTGTCATCAGCATAACAGTGAAAATGTACTCTGTTTATGAATGATCTCTCCCAGTGGTAGCATACAGTATATAAAGAAAATAATATGGGACTGTGGTGGGGTGCCCGGCCCCTGTGCATATTTTATGTTTTATGTGGTGTGTTATTGTTGGTGTGTATGTATTGGAACCCGGGGTATAAGGTGGGTTGTGTAGCATTGAGTGATTTAAAATATATATGTGTATTTAGGATTAAACAATCACTTCACGTGCAGATAAAATGTGTAGTAGCATGTGAGCACGGGGATTGCACAAATTAGTTCACGTACCGGGGTTCAAGTGAATGTGTTTCACCAGAAAAAATTTCTGAAGTATATTGAGCGATTATGGAGAACAAACTTCACATAGCAGCTTTCCAACCGCAACTCCCTAAATGCACCTTAAGCCTACACCAAAACATGACTGTCCTGGCTTTCCTCCACCCTATTGACAATTTTATGGCAGAATTCCTGTATCCCTGTAAGAATTATGTTATTTTTTTTCCAGGTCGTATGGTTTTCATGTCCAGCATTTCTGGTATCATCTCTTTTCCTGCTACCAGTATGTACAGTCTTACTAAAAAAGCAATTGAGGCGTTTGCAGACAGTTTACGACTTGAAATGGCCTGCTATGATGTAAAGGTAAATATATGCATATATATATACATAAAACTAAAATACTCTATACATGGGTATATCATTGACAGATGGCAAAATCTGTGAGAGAGAGAGAGAGAGAGAGAGAGAGAGAGAGAGAGAGAGAGAGAGAGAGAGAGACAGAGAGAGAGAGAGATTATTGTATACATCAGTTGGATCATTTGAGACAGTTAGGCTAGATTGCCCAGAGTAAGATTACATAACTCTTGCCCACAAGAGACATTCCCCCGCATTGAAACATAGCAATACAGTCATTTTCTGAGGACATTGTAGTACTAAGCCTCCAATGGGACAATAATGACTACAATGCCAGTGATGTTGTCATTAGTATTGTAATTTAGTTTTTTAATCAACTGTAATTGACGACACTCTCACCTTTCAGTTTATTTGATATGATCCCATTGAATACACACACTCAAACCTAACAAAAGCCTTATCTAAATATTTGGTATACTATTAAGTATCCCTGTGAGCTTATATTACTTTGAAATCTAATCTGACCCTTCTACAACTGATATTTAACAAACCATTTGACATCAGGGTAGAACCAAAAAGGTGCTCAAGCTACCTTGTTTTCATGAGTGCCCTGGCAATGCACATGTTAATGTTGGCTTAATCAGATTTGAGTAGGGTGAGTATGAAGGTGTTAGAAGCACTTCCTTTTTTGTGAGAAACATCAGTTACAACATAAAAGGGTGGATCAATACTCACTTGACTTGACCAATTCACTGACAGACCATTACTCTACAGAGCATACTATTGTTCTAGTATTAGCAGATATCAGTCTGTCCAATTGATTTAAATACTTTCAATCATTAAAATGTGAACCTTTCTGAGTTTTTATATTTTTTTACACATGCTTAATTTAAAGAGATGACTGATTGTCATAACCTTTGATTACTTGTATTACTTATATAATTATGATGATAATATTTTGACCCATATGTAGTGTTATTTTATTCTGTTTATTAAAAAAGACAAACACCTGTTTTTCCATACACCTTAACTTTCCCACTGGATGCAAATACAGTACACTTTGTGAGGTTCATTTTCATTTACAGTTTTTTTTTTTAAAAACTTTTTTTTTTTAAATTATTTTGTTATTGGTATAAACATTGTTGTTTATGTTATTCCTGTCCATGCATTTTTTTCTATAGTACTATGCTTTTACCCATAGCAAAAAGAAAATGACTATGATTTGTTTATAAAAACTTCAGAGAGGAAAGTGTTAAGACATGGGTAGCCGCATATTAAAGAAACATATTTTGGCTTGCACCTTCATATGAACATGAACATATTTCTTGCAATAAAGTACTATATTACCATGGTAACAAAGACTATAATATTGCATTTCATATATCTGCCCAAATACCACTGTGGATTGCTTTTACTTTATTATAAAATAGATAATGTTGTAAACTTTACTTGTTTCATGTTCTAGGTCTGTATCATTGAACCAGGAAACTTTGCAGGTGCAACAAATATTCAGAGGGAAAAAACGGCTGATGAAATCTGGAATAAATTTGATGATGAACAAAAAAAAAGGTTGAATCGTAAAATTGTAGAGCATTGTTGTCATCAGGTCAACAAACATCTAAAGAATGGAAGTAAGAACAGCGATCCTGTCATTGATGCCATTATAGATGCTCTTACATCTCCTTCTCCAAAAGCAAGATACCTGGTTGGAAACGTGTATGAAAAGATATGTGTTTGCCTGTTTACTCACTTTCCTACATTTATTACTGATGCTCTTATAAAGTGGGATGAGCTATACCAGAAAAAAAGATCTTTGCTCTTGGCTTGAACAGGTAACTTGAAGTAAATTACCTGACCGGAAATAGGTCAATATTCATGAAGCCCTGAATATGTATCTTTTGTTTTAATCAACAACTATATATAGTAAATTCACTTCTCTATTAAATACCACTTGTCTCTGTGTAAAGTGATTCAATATTCATAGCCACCACTGTACCTCCCATTGAGGAAACACATCCTGACACAGAGGAAGGCCACTATCAGGCATTAAATAGTGTTTGGATGATAGTGGGTCCTCATGTGGAGGGAGTTAATTGCTTTTATACTTCAATGTTACTATATATCCTCAATATGAACTGCTTTTTTAGTGTGCATGTTAATAAGTACAGTTGACTTTGCCTTTTGTGGTACAAGAGTGTCTTCTCCTGAGCACTTTAGGTTTTATCACCCAAAAAGTGAGGAACGATGTGACACTCTTATACCATAAGAGGCACGGTCAATTGTATAAAGTAACTTCTTATCATGTAAATCATGTTTTAATTAAAATAAAAGATTGCATTACCTAGTTAATGCCATTATCCATGTCTTTAGAATTGTTTTCAGTTGGTAGTGTACCAAGCACAAGGCGATAGTCACAGCAAAATAAAATGTACTGGAATGTGCTTCATGAATGTGTATCTCAAAACCCAACAGTTATTCTTTGATATTTCTATCCACATAATCTAAACTATCCCCTATAGCCATTACAGACTGCCTGAGTTCATTATTGCAGTATAACCTAAGAGTTCCGAACACTAAACTTATGAATTGACTGGTTAACCGAACACCCCACTTTGAGCCGGAAGTATGCAATCACTCAACTATGCATACAATGCAACCAAATAGGCACTCCTATAATTGGTATGCTGGTCATGAAGGCGGCAAAATTACTGTACCACCAAATGTATCCAGACAAAGGTGAGGCAGATTTCAAAGCAAGTACAGGCAATTTTACTAGGAACATTTTCGTTTTAAAAACAAGGCTAACAAGGCTGAATGTCTGAGCAAGCTGCTTGAATGTATTTTGTTTAAAATAAAATAAAAATAAGCACTATGTTAACCCATGTTTTCCTGGATATTTAAATCTGTGTTTTTGATCGTTACAATTTCAATGGTAACTTAAATGTTGCCTTTTTCCATTTACAGTGCCATTTTAAAGACTAGAACCATAACAATATGAGCATTGCATTACTGTGCTGTATCCTTGCATTATTCACCAGATTGAGGGTAGATAGCAGGTGTACACATTTATTAAAACCATTGAAAACTGATTTTCAGAGTTACAAGCAACCTCCATTTATGGGGTGTTTGTAACTTTGGGTTTCTGCTGTATTTGTATTTATTTTATTTGTTTTACTGTGCACTGATTTACACGGAATTCAACTGAAGGACATAAACCAGGTATCTCAGACTATTTTCTTTCCTGGCTCATTCTGCATGCACCAGACATCCACATCCTGGTACCTTTCTGCCACCTAGTGGTTAATGAAGCTGTATGACATGCTTGAATTACATTGTATTAACAGCCACCTGGACTGATAAGTAATATAACCTGCTCTTAACAGCCAGTTGACCCCAGTTCAAATTTATATTGCACTATATTTTCTTTTACTGCAGATTAAGTTTTCAAGAATAAGTTGCCTTGCAACAGTTTGTCAATTTTATTTCATTTTTATTTGTGCATTTTATTTTTATAATTTCCAGTACTGTAGTTCAAGAGGAGGGTACCTTATTTATACCTGGTCTGATCATTCACATATGTCTGTTTTGTGCTGCCTCCATCCTCCGCTCTCCCACCTCTGCAAAAGTATCTCCTTCTGGGGGGCAGTGAAGCTCATTTTCAAGTGGGACCTGGTAAATGAGTAGCAGTCAGTTATACATATAGAATATAGCACAGCCTAACTGAAATTGATTTGGAAATACTTGGAAAGACTGGAAAACCAGAGAGACATAAACATCTTTGTTTTTCCATATCAAGCTCAATCGGGTGTGCTACACATTATTCCAATTATACAGTAAATGAAATGTAACCCTAGAAGATCTAAATAAGAGGTATTCTCGAACAAGTAATACAAATACCAATACTCGTTTAAAGGGATTTGCAAACTACTAACACTCTAGCGAGGCAGACTTACAATTCTGATGTTTTAAAGGTAGTTTTGTTACTGAGTGAACAGTCAGACATTATCGGCTGCTTTCAAAGACCCAGATTAACATTAATCTTGGACCACTTTACCACTTTACCCATTTCAGTTTTTTTGCTCTTATAATAACAACATTGCATAGTTTTGATTGCGCTCTTATCCATTCCTTTCTTTTCCTGTCTCTTTTTGTTAATCCCAGCATGCATCTTTCCATACTCCGTTGAGTCATTTGTAAATTTTGAGTCATTTTTGCATTGAGGGTCCAGGTTTCGCATCCGTAAGTTAGCACTGGCAACACGCATTGGTTGAAGACTTTCCTCTTGAGGCATAAGGGTAGTTTTCAGAACCATGCTTAATCTTCCAAAGGCACTCCAGCCCATTTTTGCTCTTCTGTTGATTTCGCACATTTGGTTCTCCATTGCCGAAACGAAATGTCCTAAGTATACATAGTTATTGACTTCTTCAAGCTTGATCCCATTGACTTCAATTGCCTGTGGAGTGGTATTTAACATGATTTATTGAACATGACTTGAGTCTTCTTCAGGTATATTTTTAAACCCGCTTTGATGCTAGCCTTGTCTAGTTCTTGTATTCTTGTTTATAATTCTTCTGGGCATGTTGTAAATATGAGGAGATATATATATATATATATATATATATATATATATATATATATATATATATATATATATATATATATATATATATAAATCAAATGAGCAAGCAGGATTCTGGCGTGAATTTAGTACAATGGATCATCTTCATGTTGTACGACAAGTGATTCAAACCAGCAATGAGTACGAACTACCACTTTGCTTAGGATTCATCGACTATGAAAAAGCCTTTGACTCTGTTTACACAAGATCTGTATTAAGCTCTCTGAAAAAACAAGGAATTGAGAAAATGTACAGAGACTTGATCAGCACCATATACAAGAATGCAACATCCACAGTAAGACTCCATAAAGACAGCGACAAAATCAAGATTGAAAAAGGAGTTCGTCAAGGAGATACAATTTTCCCACCTTAGAAAGCATTTTTCAAAATACTAGATCACCTAAGATTTGCTGATGACATCCTCATATCTATATATATATATATAAAAATATTAATTAACAACTAGGTGGCAGAAAAGGCTCAGGTTGTGGATTCCATGCAGAAAATGTACACTTTGAAGTAAGCAATTCCAGGGGGACTATAGGGAAGGGGTCCTAGGAAATCAACACATTATTTTTAAGGACCAGGTTTTAATGAATGAACACTTCACTCTAGATTCATGTTTAGATAGCCGGACATTAAAATATAATATCATGAGAAGCATCATTCTTCTAGAATAATTGTACAATGTACTGTTTCTTAACCATACTGTACAGTATGTAACAAATAGCTACTGAATGCCACAGCTATTTTAAGCCACAGTACAAACTGCATTAGAGCAGAACCTAACTCAGTATTGCAGATGTCTGTGTGAATGAAAAAAGGTCAAATGGTTGGAAAACTGCATAATTGGTGGCAAGTTAAGAGTGGGTCTAGCAATCCTTGCTGACTAGCAATCCTTTCCTTTCTTATTGGATGCAGTCATACATTTTTTTCAAAAATAATGTCTTAATAACTAATAATTATTGTTTAAATCAGCAAACTATTGAAGATTTTAATGTCTAATGTTTTTAGGTGTGCTAATATTTAACCTTTATATCGTAAAAGTTGACTGAAGTGATGACACAATCTTGCACGTATTAATTGAATCCCTCTACAGAGATATAATTCTCAAATTCCCCAGATGAAGCTGTCAATTTATTCCAGCTGAAGGCAAAATAAGCTGACCGAAGATAGATTTACAAGCAATAGCATAAATCCCTGTGGATCTGAAAAATAAATTGCTTTAAAGATATTCAACCCGAAATCCTCAGTATGGGGCCACTATAAGCCTCCCAGAATTCAACCAGTCTTAAAGGCACAAGTTATATTAATGAATAAAAGGTCATAGCCACATTGCAGCACTATATAATTTGATAGGCAGGGATGCTACATGATGGGCAACATGAAAAAAAGTGCCTTTTCACATATGGCTTGTTTCCAAATGAAGCCAGTTAATTTCCATTTGAATTCACAACACAATTCAGTGAAAAGAACACACTGATTCACTTCAACCGCTCCTGAGGTGGTCTCAGTTGCGTTTGGTTTTATTAAAATAAGGCAGAGAGGGGCTGAGTTAGTTTGGAGCATTCATGCTGTCAAAATAACAGAATTTCATAATAAACTGACTCAAGTATGAATGGGCCCTAAGACTACCACCACAGGTCATAGAGAGTGCAGTGAACACCTAGATTAATTTGTTTATTGCTCAAAATGGCCACTATTTACCTCAATGATAGCTTCCATCACTGAGATTTCATTAAAGCACAGGGTATTTCAATATGTAAGTGTGCTGACCTCTGCAAGTAGACAGTGGCTTCTCCTCTTGTATTCTGTAAGTAAGGCCTTCAAGTATGTTGACCATAATGGTTCAGTTATTTTTATATATTTAAAATGGTAACTACCCTTTTTTTACAAGAGAGGCCACTTTCAGTGCAATTAGATATCTTCCGAACGCTCGTAGGCTACGATAAGGAGGGAACCTTGAATGAGGGTAGAGTTTAACAAGAAACAGAGCTGGAAACAAAAAGTAAGACTGGCTGGGTTTCCATGGACAAAGATAAGTCTCACCTTCTTCTCACACTTTTTTGGTAGTGTCTTTTGGATTATATATAACCTCCCTTATTTCTGTCTGTTCCAATTTGGCCATGCACAACTACTGAGTTTCCATGAAACTAGTTTTTCACCCTGCCTCATTTGGCCACGAAAAAAATATAATAAAAAAAGCACGGGAAACCAAACAAAAACCCAGACATAGCATTACACAAATCCAAAAAAATAAAATGTGAAATAAAATAAAATACCAACATTCCTTAAGAGAATGCTGTGTACTATCCATGTATTATGTGATAAACATTTTTTGACTACATATATATTTATTATAATCCTATTATACATATACATATATAATATATGAACGTTTTTCTACAGAGCCGTAGCTTCAGCAATTCTGATTCTTATGGTAGTCTATGAAGGGAGCTAAAATCCAGCCCTTTAAGTTAATGATATAAAAATTATAATAATAATAATATTATTATTATTATTATTATTATTATTATTATTATTATTTATTTCTTAGCAGACGCCCTTATCCAGGGTGACTTACAATCGTAAGCAAATACATTTCAAGTGTTACAGTACAAGTAATAATACAATAAGAGCAAGATAAATACAATGACTAGTTCAAGCAAGTACAAGTGTGACAAAATACAATTCAATAATACAGCAGATAAGTGACAGTGATAGTTACATCAAGATATGATTAAGTACCAAATACTACAGATTAGACACTTGGCAGATTACAGTACTCTGAAGTACAGGATTAAATGCAGTAAAATAGGGGGCAGATAAGAGCAAGTAAAGCACATTTAAGGAAGGGTGAAAGTGTCCCAGGGGAGAAACAGAGGAGTTCTACAGGTGCTGTCTGAAGAGGTGAGTCTTAAGGAGGCGCCGGAATGTGGTCAGGGACTGGGCGGTCCTGACATCTGTAGGTAGGTCATTCCACCACTGCGGAGCGAGGGTGGAGAAGGAGCGGCTCTGGAGGCAGGGGAGCGTGAGGAGGTAGAGCCAGTCTTCTAGTGCAGGCGGAGCGGAGAGGTCAGTGGGGGTGTAGGGAGAGATGAGGGTCTGGAGGTAGCTGGGTGCAGTCTGGTCAAGGCATCTGTAGGCTAGTACAAGAGTCTTGAACTGGATGCGAGCCGTGATCGGTAGCCAGTGGAGTGAGCGGAGTAGTGGAGTTGCGTGGGAGAAGCGAGGCAGAGAGAACACCATATAATAATAATAATAATAAATACATTACTCCAGATTCCGCAGGGACAGTGCAAACCTCTCGCCAGTAGAATGTGGTTATATATTTTGCTTTTGTTATTGGGGATCTGATATTGCATATGAGTTCAACACATTTCTAAACAGATGCTAATCCAACCATGCATTTTTGTAACATTCTGGAACTTTGTTATGTATGTCATGCAGCAAGCTGATGTTAAGCCCTGTATTTGTCTTTTTGAACAAATTTGTGGAACCAATATTTTTTTTTTCTTTTTCATGTTTTTGTTTTTCTAAAATCTTGCTCAATGAATGAGGTTTTACTTCTAGCCTAGGTGGATGCTCAAGCCTGGTGCCCACAGCAATAATAAAGCCACCGACAACAAATTCTCAGCTATGCTCATTTAATACATAGGGGTACAAACATAACTTTTTTTGTCCTTCATAGGTACCCATGATAGATGCTACTTAAGGCTAGTGTACAGTGTATTGCACCCTATTGCTAAGGGACAGAAAAGTCTAAGCTTAAAGCAATCGGCTATCCGATTACTAAACACAAAAATAAAAACAGTGTAAATGATGAAAAAGGTATCTGTGCTTTCCAAAGGGCTTTGTTATTTATTTATTTAGCACACACACAGTAAACTATGGCTATCCCAGTGTTTTTGTACTCTCCACTCTCCACTCTCCACTCTCCACTCTCCACAACAAACACTCTTTGTGCTCCTTTTATACCACAAAGATCAATCAATCACCACCTGGCCACATTCCACACTTATCTCATTCTTTCAATTAAACAATCACTCCCACATTTACCCAATCAAACAATCAACCTAGGTGGCTGTGCATGTTGTGGCCATCTTGGTTCCAGGCTGCCCCATCACCAAGATGGCTGCCAGCCACCAAACACATGCTCACCCATGTGTAGAGCCTCTGCTCTACCACAGAGTCAAATGACAATAATTTGAAACGTTGAATAAATGGTGTCACATAAAAAACAAATACTGAATGGTCTCTAAACTCCTTGTATTATATGCTTATTTTTTCCTATTTGGTCAAAAAATCTTGCCAGGGCTAGTTCCAGCAGATCTCAGAGAATAAAGGCGGTTCACACAGGCAGGGGTTTCTCACAGCCGGAGGTGGGACATGAACCTGGGACTTCCCGCTCTGAAGCATAGCGCTGATACCGCTGTACAAAAGAGCTGGCTCCCTTGCAGGAGCTGGTATCGGACTTATGCCTTCATATCTGATTGCATCACCTACCAGCCTTGACCCCGACCCCCATGAACTCTACACTATTAAACAATACTAATTTAGAAAACACATGTGGAATATAAAGAACATAAAAGTTGTAACACAGTAGAACGTGACGGACAACAGCAAATGTATGACAATTTCAGTTGTATGTAGGTCATACAGTACAGATTTCATTAATGTGTAAAAAATAATGTGTAAAAAATAATTGTGTATAAATAATTGTGTATAGTAATTGTGTATAGTAATTGTGTGTAAAAATAATGTGATATCTTGTAACATTGTAAGTCGCCCTGGATAAGGGCGTCTGCTCGAAATAAATAATAATAATAAATTAATATTGTATAAAGTCTGGATTGTACTTTTAATAAACAAACACATATCTATCCAAAACTGCTGATAATTCACATTTAAATTATACATTTTCATAGGCTTCTCTGATATACAGGGGTTGGACAAAGATTCTAAATATATTGTAAAAGTAACTAAATCATCATTATGATTTTCTCACAATTCTTATTTTTAATGTTTCAATCAATAAGTTAATATGTTGTGTGTAGAGTGCTTGTTATTACAAAAGTCATTTTGTACAGTTTTAGCAGCCAGAACTGCTCACCTTTGAGGTCCTCTCAACCAAACTGCATGATATGAGAAACCCTACAACCAACCTTTTAACTATAAATATATAGCTAACTTATCATGTAAATAGGCTGTATTTAAACACCTTGCAGGTTTGCCGACTTTAATCACTGCTGTCCTGGCTGCCCATGGTGGACCTAAACTCCATTGACTGTTACAGCAGGATTTTCTCATTCTTTCCCCAACCCCAGAATATTTGAATTGTATTTAAATAGCTAAGTTATGTATGTTATTTTCTTGGCTCATAAAACATTTGAGATATGCTATTCATTTTTTTCCAAAATTGCACGTGTCCTGACGTGCACAAAACACCAATGTGTAGTTTAACATTGTATCACAAAATATATACAGTAAATTTAGGCTGCTACACACCGGACACAATGCGCAGTGATGGGACAAAACTAATGGAACTTATCAAAGCATTCACATCAGTGTCACCCAGGCGTAGCTGGTTGTGTCGCCTGGGTGACACTGGAATGTTGTCAAAAAAAATGTCCTCTTTTTTGCAGATATGTCATCCATAAAAAGAATCATCCAATATACATGAAGGTATGGTACAGTACATGTAATGTTACAGTACATGTTTATTAATATATGCGGAGGGTAGAGGTGAAATCTCATTGCGTCCAGTGGGTGGTAGCCTCTAGCAATGAAAAAGTCATTCCATTTTTTTCCATTCTTTTATTTCCAACATCTTTATAAATCCAATTTTGCTGAACAAATAAATGTACTTCTTACAATCAAATGACAGTTCTTGTGATTATCTATAGTCACTCTAAAAATGAAGGAATGAATGGAATGAATCGATACTCCTTTTATCACTTGTAGGACATGCATGCAGTTGCACATTTTCCTTTTTCATGGAGTTGTCATTACATTGTTTCACCCATTTACGATGAGAGATGTTCTGATGTATGGGTGCTGACAATGGCCTTCAATTAATTTCCAAATTCCATGCATAGTAAGAACCATTGTTGCAATCCCCTAAGAAAAAGGAGACACCAACAGACACAATTAAAAAGGCAAAATAGTAAAGCAGGAGTAAGAGAACATATAGAATATTGTATAGGATGCTGTACGATACTAGCTGATATCTAATATATAGTACAATAAAAATAAAGAAACAGTGTAGGTAATCTAAATGTGACATCATTCCATGTGATACAAACTATCTGATACACAGAAATGTAAGATCTTGGTCTACTATATATTATAGTGATTCTTATAAATATATTACTATTTTTATTTTTAAAACTGATTTAGCCTGACCGTTGACTGTGGAATATTCAAGTTGTTTCGTAGCACTCTGATTGTTAGTGATTTAAAATACACACTCAAAATTCAAAAGCCATTTACTCAAGTGTCATTAGCACCATTTTCTTTTCTATGTAGAGAAATACAAAACTAGAAATAACTGTTTTGCTTTGTAACATCAGTGGATTATTTTGT
The DNA here is from genome assembly GCA_030684275.1 of Acipenser oxyrinchus oxyrinchus. NCBI lineage: Eukaryota > Metazoa > Chordata > Actinopteri > Acipenseriformes > Acipenseridae > Acipenser > Acipenser oxyrinchus. The sequence goes on from CM060251.1 coordinate 46,347,145, forward strand.
ACTTCAGAAAAAGGGGTTTGATGGCCCTTGGAGTAAATGGCCTTGTGATTTTTCCTATTTTTTATACACAAGAGACTGAACAAAGTAGCAAACCTCTTTTTCTAACTTGAAGGATGGATTTCTTTTCTATACATTTTTTATAGAGGTTTTTCAGCTGCTTTTCAGCAGGCAAAATGTCTTCATCTTTTGGTGCATTAATTTCGGCCTACCGTAGTTCTAGGGGCGAGGCTCAGCTCGCTACGCCAATCCTATTGGTTCCTTAACCTATATCGTCCAGGCTCACCTTCCAATACTTGTTCTGCAGGTCTTCCTCCTCCACCTCCCCACTGCCTCCTTTGCAACTGTATTTCCTTTCTGGGGGTCGGTGGTCCTCCATCTCCCAGCCTTGGTGACCTCTGACTGACGTCGGTGGTCGCACTTCAAACGAGGGTGGCTCCTATCAGTCCAGAAGACGAGATCCTGGGCCAAACAGTCAATCATCCCACATTACACTTTACATCTTTACAGTGCTGAGCTTCGATCTTTGAATTAGTAACAGGGTAGAAACAAATAAACAAAATAATGTATACCTAGAAAATGAGCACAAGCATATGAACAGTACATAAATTACTATATAGTTAACGCAGAGTATGCTAATTTTTCAATCATATTTTTTTTATATATTCAGTTACAGGAATATGTTCCTGCAGTAAATTATCATTTACAAAGCAATACAAATGTTAACAAACATGACAAGTATTATTACTTAGCTAACAGTATTGGAACGCAAGAACATTTTAAAATGGTGTGTGTTAAATAAGTAAGGTCATTAAGAAAATCTCGAGCCAGCACATACAAAGGCTTCAACAAAATAAGCCACCGATATTCAAGGTATTCAAGGCTGTATATTGAAAAAATCCATCTTTGGTTTATGTTTTGGTGTTGATATGATTCATGTTTTGCCTTTCACACCTTTTAGGAAATCCTATATAGCTATGCATGTGGTGGGGTGCCCCGCCCCTGTGCGTATTTTTTTGTTTTATGTTTTATGTAGTGTGTTATTGTTGGTATGTATGTATTGGTGAACGGGGTATAATGTGGGCTATGTAGCACGAATGATTTAAAATGTATAGTTGTATTTAGGCACAGGGATTGCACAATCACTTCACGTGCAGATAAAATGTGTATTAGTATGTGGGCACGGGGATTGCACAAATTAGTTCATGTGCTGGGATTCAAGTGAATGATTAATTAGTAATTGAATCTTGGTACAGCTGTTTATAGATGCACGAATCACTCACTCGGGGTTGGGTGTTCACCGTGGAGAATGGGAGAGAGAGGAGAAGATAGAAAACTAAAAATAACAATTGCTACTCGTGCTGGAGGACCAGCACGATACTTGTTGTGGGTTAGTTCTCCAGTGTTTGTTTTGTCTGTTTATTTTGGCCAACACACCGTTTGTTTTGTGTGTGAAGTGTTTGTTTTGTTTAAACCTTTTATTTTGTTAATTTATTAAAATGCGCAAGCAGCGCATTCATTCCACTTGCAGTGCTGTGTGTTTCTTCCAGGTCTGACGTCACTGCACAGGCCAGCTTGCCACAAGTTAGTACAAATAGTCTTACATAGTATACAAATATGGAGTGGAGTTGAGGCATACAGTAGAAAACTATTGTCCCCGAGGGAGCTATAATATCTGACAGGGGATTATATTGCCATGTTTTTCCTTGTTTTTCTTAAAAATGTGAGCATGTAAATCTAGGTCATAGCAGAATGAAAGTCTATGTACCATAATGTGCTATAGTGCAAACTGTAATCAAATAATTGTGTTTTAGTGAATCACAAGACAGATTTTAAAACCAAGATTTAATAAATATATAAGACTAGCTGTAAAGAAAGGTCAGCTTTCTATTGTGACCAGCATGATTCTGCTATATAGTATCACACTTATTATTTTAATTAGGTTTGGCTGAACACTGAGGTTTTATCTTGCGCAAGGGTTTTAGAGAGGAATGGGAGAAGGGAGACAGGATGATAGTTCTGGAGGGATGAGTGATCAAGGGAGGGTTTTTTTTTAAGGTGATGCAGGCCTGTTTGAAGGCAGAGGGGAAACAGCCAGAGAACAGAAAGCTGTTAAGAAGAGAGGAAATGAAAAGGAGTAGAGCAGGGGGTAGCAGCCTGGAAGAGGTGAGTGGGGAGGGGGTCCAGAGCACACGTGGTGGGTTTATAGCTCTGGAGCAGGGAGCAAAGATCAGAGTCCGAGAGGGATGAGAAGGAGGGTAGCTTAGGAGGGGTTGCAGAGGGTGATGGTGAGTGAGGACAGGGGGTGGGTCGGGATAGAGGCGAGGTATTGAAGATTTTGTGGATGTCAGTGAATTTGGAGGAAAAGAAGGGGCAAAGTCATCAGCCCTGATAGAGGAAGGTGGAAGATGGGGGGAGGGCTAAGGAGAGAGTAAAAATTACCAGACACAACAAACAATTTCAAATCACAGTAATCAGGTTTTATTATTAACATACAGGTAAAATTATACAGAGAAAATCACTACTTCTAGAGTTCATGAATTAGCCCTGATACAGAATAACAGATAAAAATACTAAGCTATTTAGCTCTGGACAGGTGCGATGTCAGCCACTCTTCTGCATTTTCCAACTGTGCTTTAACATAAGGCATACATGTAAAGTCTCTGACCCCCACCCAAGCCCACATATTCCTTGCCCCCCTCTCCTTATCAGCAACACCTCACTTAACAAAGAACATATGTCACCTCCCCCAACAGTTCTCAGATCAGGAGAGAGGGGGAAGAGAGAGAGAAAGAGAGAGAGGGGGAAGAGAGAGAGAGAGAGGGGGGGTAGGATAAGAGAGAGAAAGGAAGAGAAAGCAAGAGACAGACAGAGACAGATAGAGAGAGGGGGAGGGGAAGATAGAGAGAGAAACAGACAGATACACACACGCAAACTGATGCCCACACACACACAAGGATGAAAATAAGACTCCTATTGCATAGCACTTTCACCCATTCCTAGCAACCATTAAATATATTGAACTAATTCAGTTATCAGCAAGAAATAGTTAGTCAATTAAATGATTATTAAAAGTACATTACAAATACTAAAATTGTCAAAAAATACCAGATTTTACAATTAAAATAGGCATTTTACACATTTTTACTTACAGAAAAATCCTTCACATATTTGGTACACAAAGCCCAATTTTAATTGACCCACCACTTTTATGATCAAACAAATAAATCCTGTTTTGTAGGTGGTAGCATGAAATGTGTGGCTCAATAAAGTGTACTTGTATTTTTAATCAATAAATGTGTTCTCAGTCTGTCCCCAGACAGTTCACAGCAGGACATCCATTTCTCAATCTCACCGAAGGGCTTATTTTAATTCCTGTCACCCCAACACATAAACCCATAATAATTGAAGTATGTTGTTGTTACCGAAATAAGAATATAACCATAAGTCCCTGTCAGTTGCCCTCTAACACTAAGGTATTTGTAGCCCAAAACCTAAGATATTTCAAAGCTTAATTACTGTATATTGCATGGTGGGGTGGGGGGTTCAAAAGTTCGTAAATGATAACACTTGTGCTAATGAACAAATCGGTATGTGGCATTGATTTTGTCATTTTGAAGAGGTCATTCTGCTATTTTGTTATTAAATAATCGTGCTAATGTGATTTACGAGCAGTGTTTCTTGCAACTATTTATTTGGTTTGCGTGGGAATTTAGAAGGAAATCCATGTTATTGTCATAATTGATCAGGAGTTAATTTGCACTTGGAAAAGGAGGGTTTTAATAAATGAAAAAGTATATAACTCACCTTGGAAACTCACATACCCTTAGAACGTTTGTGCTGTGTGGGGACTCGCTGCGGCGAGGAGAAAAAACATAATTGGACATTCCAAATTGGGGGAAAATACATTTAAAAAAAACATTGGTCACTCTAATTTAAAAGAATAAATAAAAATAGAATAAACAAACTACATTATGGCTTTGCTGGGCATGGCAGCAGTCACAGTAGCAGCAAATGTAATTTTAGAGCTTGATTGCGAGCCTGTGATTGACAGACCCTGGGTGCGACGTCGAGAATACAGAGAGAGGGTGTACAGGACCAGGGTTAATTTCTTACAGACTACCTAGATAATTCAATATTTGTAGTTATGAAACTATTTAACCCTTTGCTGCCTAAACAGAATGACCATATATGGGCATGAATAGGACCACTTTGTGTTTTAGCGCTTGTAGTTTGGAAACCTTAAATCAGAAAGAGCTGCATAGTCTTCCAAGGATTTCAAATCAGAAATCGCTGACCAGATCTAAGACTTTCCAAAAACTGGAAACAGTATTACCCTGTGATAAAAGTAGATTTATCTATGAGTACAGTATAGCTGTCACAAAAATAAAGAAATACCACACAAGATGTTGAGTAATTCTATTTTTTTTATTAAGAAAGAAGCAACTTGCAACTTAACAAAACTTTGATAGCAAGATTTCTATTTTCAAAACTAGAATAAATAAATCACAAAACAAAAAGTAAACTGATAATACTAAAATACATAGCGTAGTAATAATAATAATCTCGAGAAGCCAGAGGGGACCCTCGGTCACAGCTGTACTTTCGCAGCCTGTGTGCTTTTTACCTCTGCATAGGCCCTCTATCCTAATGTTTCTCCTCTAGCCAGCTATCTGTCTTAGCTCTGGCCCCTAAACTGTCTCCTATTCACAGGTTCCTTCAGGGCACGTGACCCTGTCTAAATCTTTCTTATTCCAGGTCTGCGACCTTTCTGTCCCTATGGGTAGCCGAGTCTCCCCAGGCCACTAGAATGTGGTCCTCCGAGCAGTAAAGGGACTTTCCATGTGTTATGTGTTTTTCGGTTCCAACCATACCGGAACCTTTTGCTTTCATGGGTATCTTGATCCCAGACTGCCGAGGAAGCTCCTCACGGTTCTCCGAATAGTGAAAGTCATATCTGTCCTGTATGTCTACTAATTCTCAACCCTTAAAGGCGCCCCGTGAATAGATATATAAGTCAAGCATAGTCCAAATAGGGAACAATATGACTGCCAAGATGTACCTCTATCCTAATCTAGTTGCAGAGTAGACAGCATACTTTTGGGTTCTATTAAATGTATCTAAAATGTGGGAATACAAACCATTTAAATGTGTCCTTCTGTGTACAGTTTCATTAAAGAATTGCCAAATAAAAAAATACATAATCTTTATTATTATTTATTTTTAATGTATGTGACTGTAGACATAATATACAACTTACCTGTAACTATCCCTTAGGGGTTTCATCTGCTTTCTAATTAAACATGCAAATAGTGGTCCAGTTTTAGCCCCAGGAACAGTGTCTTCAACAAGTTCACCCAACCAAACATCAATATTGCTGGGGTAGCCATATGCATCTATTATCAAATCCGTTATTACTGTGCTTAGATTTCCTTGAGTTTCCAGTCTGTGAAGTCTACAGAACTCCAATCACTGTAACCTAATATACAGTGCCTTGCAAAAGTATTCAGACCCCTGACCAATTCTCTCATATTACTGAATTACAAATGGTACATTGAAATTTCATTCTGTTTGATATTTTATTTTAAAACACTGAAACTCAAAATCAATTATTGTAAGGTGACATTGGTTTTATGTTGGGACATATTTTTAATTCAGTATTATGAGAGAATTGGTCAGCAAGATATTTCAGTTTTTTATTTTTCTTAAAAATATTTCCCAACATAAAACCAATGTCACCTTACAATAATTGATTTTGAGTTTCAGTGTTTTAAAATAAAATATCAAACAGAACGAAATTTCAATGTACCATTTGTAATTCAGTAATATGAGAGAATTGGTCAGGGGTCTGAATACTTTTGCAAGGTACTGTATATATATATATATATATATATATATATATATATACATATATATATATATATATATATATATATAATGCAAGAAGCAGGGAATGATATTCATTATAATTCACCAGATGGAACAGTTCATAGAAGCGCTGCCTTTTAAATTAAATCTCAGAAGAACATTTTTATAAATATTTTGCAGCTGGATTTAGTAGCTAGCCAGGTCTTTGTATTGAAGGCACACTAATTGGTTGAAGCTTTAAGCATTTAACTCTAATATGCAAATTAACCTTCCAACTACAGTATATATGGGGAATACAGCCAACAAATCAACTTTATTACTGGCATATTCTGACAAGTAAAATAACAATACATTTTTTTTAAACTAGCTGAACAATATTTTGACTTTAACAATTGCTACTCCATTTTGTTAAAACTGTATGGTGTCATGATACAGTATACTGTATTGGTTTATATTGTGTAAAGAAGTGAAATGCTGTTCAGTTTTATTTAGATTATGGGCTCTATTCACAAACTTTATCACATGTATTTAAAGACTGAATCAAGATGTGCTATGTAATGAACAAAAACAGGTTAATGTGATATCTACAAAAAGTTTCAAGGCCATTGAGACCCAATTGTATCGTGTTTAACATGACCCTTTATGCAGATCAGACATTGTATCAAACTGTGGACCCTTTTTTCTAACTTAACTGGTTTGTATTGTTCAATAATTGTGAAAAAATACTACAAGAAAATTAACTAAAATGCATTCCTCTGTATATTATGATATTATGAAAATCATTGAAACCAACCTGGCAGGCCATGATCACATCCACGTTCTAGGTTCAGAGAACTCAAGTCCAGTGCCCCAGGGTTGGACAACACAAACAGTTTCTCAGTCAGCTCTTTACTCATTATGTGGTCTGGTGTAAGCAATGTTGCAGGTTTTGATAAAAGCCCTTGATTAATGGGTCCAGTCCAGAATCAACAAATCATTCAAACAAGACTGGACCCCGACGTGATGTACTGGATTTTACCATTTTCAAATAACATCGGCCTTGACAATGTCGGGACACTGTGGGGTATTACCTGGAGATAGGCAATGACATTGTGACCTTGAAGACGGGACATTTGAATGCTTTTTTGATGGTGACTTTGATTCTAAATGCTATTCCCTGAGGTGGGGTGTGGGAATTACCATTTGATTTTCTGTAAGTTAATATACACATTGACCTAATTATAGCAGTGCCCAAGGCAAGAAAGCCTGTTATTATATATGGTACATTGTGTAACAAAATTGGATATAATTTCATACAGATGGAAACCAAGATCTAACAGCATGATATCAATGGGGGAATTATCTTAAAACACATTAGTAGTAATAGTCTTGTTGTGACCATGAAGTGTACCTTCTTTAATAAGCCAAAAAACACTGGAAATTGTAGGATTTATTGAGGGATCATATCCTCCATAACGACCTATGTAATGATAAAAAGCACTGATCCCAATGACTTCTGGGACATAATCCCTCATTGTAATAATCTTAAATAATAAGAGATAAAATTAAATTAGATTTTTCATATTAGCAATGAACATTAATGTATGCATATAAAAAATTTCACGAACATATGGACTGATAAAATGTTTCAGATAAATGACAGTAAATTAAAGATATGGCTTTAAAATTCTAAAGAGTTTTAAAACTTCATCAGGTAGACTGAAACAGAAAGTGATATGCAACAAGGTTATCATATTGATAGTATGCAACAAGGTTATCATATCGATCCATTATGGTATTATAAATCAAAGATCTGCTTGGATATGGATTCTACTGTGTTCTGAATATGCCATTGTTTACAATGTGTATTGTAAGTAGATGATGACAGCAGTTTATTGATCTCCTAGAACTTTGTATAACTGTAAAAAATGAAAAAATAATACACAATAAATCAACTCTGCGTCACTTCAAGTTAGCTATAATATTTTATAAGTAACTTGAACTCTACAACTTTTCAGATGTGAACAATTAAAAGGTCTAATTAATCAAATTATTACTTCAATTAAGGGTCTAGTTAAGTAATTGAGAGCTCAGTTGGACCAGGGTTGGGGAGCCTTGGTCTACATACTGGCCCCACTTAAAAATAGTACTGTGACAGAGCACAAGCCCTGCTGCTGCAAATAATGTGTGTGTGGGGTTAAATCTGTCCCTGCCAGCAATCACAGGTGGCCATTCCCCAATTAGCTAAATGATGCTAATTTGGGGATGCTAATTTGTTTGCGTTTGCCTTTGCCTTTGCCTTTACGTAGTTATTCTTTTGTTTAAACCTTTTATTTTGGCCCTTGTGCCGTGTTTATTTTTTTGTGTTTTGTTAAATAAACATGCACACCAGCGCTTAAACTGGAGCTTTCTGTATCTGGGTCTCTTTCCTGCCAGTAACAGCTTGGGCTACCCTGTCACAGGTACCTGTATAGGCGTTATCATCTAAAGTAGTGTTGTCGGATGTCTGCAAAATTGTGTTGCTTATTTCCCGAATGTGTTGCACCATTCATTCAGAAACAGTATTGGTTAATCTTAAAGTCAAAACACAGCAACAATCACATGATTTGTCTAATTTACTTTACTAGAATTAGATGGACATTATCAGCTTTATATCTCATTTTCTTTAATTTTGTTTATAGGGATTATTTCTACACTGATGGCACGAGCTGACAAAATACAAGCAACAAGCCATCTACAGTGATAACATCTGGTCCAAAATCCATCCTCATCCCTTGTGACTGGCGTGCTCAGTTTATTTATACATTTATTTTTTGTACTCTGCATCCATATCAGCTTGATTGAAGGATGTCAGCTGTTTCTGGAAATTAATTAGTAACTTCTGCAGTTTTGTTGTGCTGAAACTGATTTTTAAATTACAGATGAACCTTTTTTATATCACATCGCTTTACATCATACCATGTTTATTATCACGATTTTTCAAAAACCATTCACCAAGCACCATGGAAATTACATCTCTTAATATCCTTGTCACGTTTTGTGCAGCCTGTCAAATGCTGCATGGCTGGGCTTTATTAAGTAACCACAGGATATAATTAATTTCCAATGCAACTAACAACCAATAATCACCTTGGCTGATAAACTGACATTTTGTGCAGCCTGTCAAATGCTGCGTGGGCGGTCTTAACTGGATACAGTTCAGTTACAAAACACCAACATCACAAAATGTTTCTTCTTTAACATAGTCTTATACAAATGCACACAAAACAAACACCAAGTGCAATGCCTAATTGATAGCACTCATCAGTCGACAATTCATGCCTTTTTTAGATAATGACAGACTGTTTAGTTCCAGTTATAAAACGTATTTGTCCTGTCTTAATCTATATGCATTTGTTTAAATGTAAAGAATGACTAAATGTACAGTATTAAAACACTGCTCTTTAATTAACTGTTAATTTTCTTTATTTTTTCTAGTACTCATAATGTGCTGTCATAGGCAAAAGTGAAACCCGGTTTATATCATGACCCGCTTATATCACGAGTTATGCCTGCACAGCAATCATGATATAAAGAGAGTTCATCTGCACTTATTTTAATAAGGCGTATTTTTGGTGAAACACAACTTCATTGTATTTAGTATTATAAACCCCTATGCTGTCCAAATAGCAACATTAGTAAAAACTTTAACTGCATCACCTGGGGCCCATTTGTATTTAGGTTGTTTGAGTATCCAGTATACTGGACAATAACATGAATTATAAATGTATAGAAATAGAGTGAAACAATAAAAAATATTAACAATTTACAACCCTTTACATATTCTTTACTGGTCAAAATATCTGAAGTGCAAATCTACCTTCCGACCAGGAAGGGTGCCAAGTAAGGTTGGTGGTACGCCTTCACAAGGATAGGCCGTCTCGATGGTAGGACGGAACCAGAAGTTGGCCATCTTAGTGAAAAGGCATAGCTGCAGAACTGCTAAACTCCATGGTGATCAGCTGTGGAGTGCACGGTGATTGGAGAGAGCATTGCGCCCTGTTGGTCACGGGGAGGAGTTTGGCAGTACAAAGGGGGCGCAGCTACGTAAGTACGGCCCCTTACGCTGAAATATGAATTGTTTTGTTCAGCCAGCCAGCATGTACACCCAGAGCACCTTCACTGCCACACCACTGCATTGCTGTTTATTTTTATTTTTATTTTTTAGTTTTAACCCACATACCATTGCTGGTATAGCGGGTGGATTGTAATTATTAAAAACTGACTTTTATATTGTAAATATACCTCCTAATTGGACATTCACTTCTTCCCACACCACTCACATCCTGACACGTGGTATCTTCGTGGGATTCCATGGACCGAAGGATGGACCCCAACATCATTTCAGTGATGCTGGAAACCCAGGACCAGCAGAGGAACGTGAAGGAGAGAAGCCAGAGAAGAGCAAAAGCAAGAGGAGATGGCACAGTGGTATGTCACCCTCGTGGAGAGGATGGGGGAGCTGTGCATGCCTGGCCCACTGGGGACCCGGTGGCGGTGACATCAGGGGTAGCATTGTTGTTACCCCCCAAAGTGAAGAAGATGACACTGGAGAATGATCCCGATGCCTACTTTGTCATCTTTCAGCATGTGGCGATGGTTTCAAGATGGCCTCGGGAATGGTGGGCCACCCAGCTTGCCCCCTGCTTGACTGGGGAAGCACAGGCAGCCTACCGAGCCATGGCAGATGAAGCCGCTTTGGATTATGACCTGGTCAAGCAGGCAATCCCCCAGCACCTGAACGTGACAGAGGAGACGTATCTCCGCTGGTTCAGGGAGTACCTGCGGCCCTCTGGAGTTATGGCTCCGTGTGGTGGGGTTGCTGGTGTAGGGGGTGGATTGTAATTATTAAAAACTGACCTTTTTATTGTAAATATATTTTCACACCACTCACATCCTGACAGTACTGTATTTTTTTATTCTCTTGTTTGTATACTAATAATATTTGTTTTGGATCATAAAACCTATACAAAATATACATATGTACAGTATATACAAAAATCTCCAATTGGAAATACGGTACAGTATATTTTATTTGTTTAGCGTATGTGTGATCAACAATAAAATAATAATTTTTGAACAAAACATAATTACTGGGGTATTTCCTTTGTTGCCCACCACAGACATGCAATGGTAAGTAACTTTATAATGTGCTACATTGGCTACCACTGGTACATGACTATAATTGCTGGATTCACTGATGCCCAGGGGCAGTCCTTATTAATATTGAGCCATTTTACCACCTGAGTTCCAAGAACAGACGGAGTGAAAAAGAAAAGGCACACTTCATTTTGAGTACTTCAGGCTCTCCATCGACAATTTATTTTACATGAATAATAACCTGTTGTTGCAGGCAGCACAGTTGCACTGTGATATTTCTGTACTTGCTGGCTAAACAATGTTTAGGGCATATTAGAGGCTGCAAGTCAGGAAGACATCCGGACATGTCAGCAATCATTTTTAGTTCATCTGTTGATAGGATATCTATAAAAAATAAGTTTGGTCAGTATTATAGTCAAGAAAATGAACTTATATTTAGTTATTTAGCACTTCTATATCAGCATATTGTATTGTTGAATTTGAAAATCAAACTCTGTATGTTAATTTAATTTTTGTTTTCTTTTGTTAAAATGCATTTAATCTCCTGTTTTTATTCTTATATTTTACAGATGGAACTCTGCATAAAATATCTCATGTTGTTTGCACACAATACATTAACATAAATGCCATATTCTTCGTAAAAGTGACAATTGTATTCCTTGCAGTAATATATAGTATTACTAAGGGATAATATTTGTACTATGTAAAAAAAAAAAAAAAAATTAAAAAAAGGGCCCTGTCAAATCCTCTTGATAGGACAAATACAGAAATGAAAAATGTATGCCATGGTAGATATGATTGCTTGTTATGTCTTACATGGTTGTTGCACTACAGGAATTTATAATGAGGAATAGAGATATATAAAAAAGACATATATAACGAGGAAGAGAGATACCGTATATATGTGTATATCTACATGATTTTAAATCGTGATAATTCACTTTAATTCAATATACTGTATCTCTTTCTCGTTATATGTCTTATTGGTTGTTGCACTACAGGGATTTACCATTTTAAAATTATGCTGATATAGATTAGCCTACATATACTGTATGATCTCTCTCACAACACAAAATCTTGGTTGGTATTGAACTACAGGTATTTACCACGGTTTAGCAAAGACGTTAACTCTTTAGTTTTTAATTAATGAATGTATTGTTTCTTCCCACTTGTAATTGAAATACATTCACTATGATAACCAGTCTCCTGTTTGTTTTCTGTCCTAATTATACAAAGTACTGTATGTAAAAATAAATGAAAGAACAAATATAAAATAATAATACCGTATAAGCAACGTTTTTCAAGTACATCGTGTGATTGATGTGAACCGTGGCCTAGTTAGTAATCGCAGCATGGAGCTTAATTTTTTCCATGATTGAAACTCATGCTTTAACTTTTGGACAATCGCTCGCATACCTGCTGTCCATACTGTAGTGCTTCCCAAAACAAAAACACCTCCAGAAATGCAAAATAACGTCAATACGTAACACATTTAGCTAGTTAACGTTTGTTACACAAACAGAAATACACAATCAGAAATGTACAATCATACAATTCATTTTAAATTATATATTTGCTGCTAATATATATTACAGCGATATTCACATCCCCTTATCTAGCGTAATACTGTTGAATATATCCAATCTAAATGTTAATGTAAATTATACGTACAAAAGTCATTTTAGATTATGCATTTTTGTTAGGCTAATATATCGGATCTAAAGCGATATTCACATCATCTTATCTAGCAGCATACTGCCGAATAAATCCGATCTACTAATTGATATAAATTATACTTACAACATTAATTTTAAATTATTTATTGTTCATTAATATATCCGATCTACTTATTTCCTGGCTCGATCTACTTATTTCCTAGCCTAGGCTCGTTTACATTAGAAACAATGGAACCTCCCCTTTAAATTCTAGAGCTTGATCAATTTATTTCCTGATCTACTTATTTCCTGGGACACTGTCACCATTTTTCAAAGCCCATCTCTTCAATGTTACACTGTACTTCTTTATCCATCACAGCCCACATTTTTTTAATTTTTGTTTTTTTATCGCATGCCAGATCAGTCTGTCTTGATTGTGCAGTTACACAGCGCTTCCTCCAATTTCCCATGACAAAAATGCAGCAAAAACAAAGTGAACGACACAAGCTACAGTAATGTAAAAAAGTTAATCATTAAACAGTTTTAGATACTGTGATGTTTTTTGCTTTTTTAATCTGTGATCTTAAGTTGCTTTTGTGCATTTTCATTTGCAAGTGAACTGTGACATTAGGGTCTTATATATATTCTGCAATTTTGAATATTGACTTTGGATACTGTTTTAATTCTGGAAACTGTTTTTTGTAATCTTTTGCTAAACTGCATTGCCTTTTATGTTTTACACAGTTCTGTGCATGGGTAACATTTTGATTTAATTTTGCTGTTGGGTCGTTAATGGGGAATTTTACATACTGCTACAATACGTATTAAAAGTATTATGTTGCTGAGCTGCAGGGTTTCCAGGATATAATGAGACAGAGCAGTAGGAAACTGATGTTTTTATTTATTTTTTCAGCTTTTAGTGAACAACGGCTCTCATTCCTCTCCTCTCACTCACACATTCAACCTCTTCTCTCAACTCTCTCTCAATTCTCCCGCCATCAGGTCCCGCTTCTCTCTTTCAGACCAAAGTCCCTCCCTGTTCCTCACTCACTGGTCCAACACTCCCTATCTCTGACTGCTCATGTCAGACCTGCTCCCACCCCCCTCAGTGACGCACTTACACACAGACTGTCTCTCAGCTCTCAGTCACACAAGCACCAAAACACACAGAGAACGCTAACAGATCTGAACAAGAATAACACAGTTTACAAACACACATTTTTTACAGAGCACTCCCATCCTCTTCCCCAGTCCATAATCAGGTCCATTCACACATTTTCTTGCAAATCAGCTGCCTCCCCGCTACAGTGTGTACTGTGTTACAGTCCATGTGTCGTCTCTTTTGGCAAGTAATATTTTCAGAATCATATCGTTCTGAATTAAAATACTTCTTCTGTTGAAAATATAGAACTGTACCAACAAAACCAACTACAGTACATCTAAATAGAAGCCTAAGTATTTTAAAACACAGTTGTTTCAGCTATGTATTTTTGACATTGTATCTTTTTTGTTTTCCCTGAAAAAACGGACAAGGGTTGGAACAGGCCAAAATGAAATAATCAAATATGCTTCGTTTAACTGTCACTGAAGTCCAAAATTTAACCATCGGATATATGAGTGCTGACTGTAATTATACTATCTTTGTGTTGTTGTTTTTTTTCAGGCCTGGAGGGGAGGTGCTCCTCTGCCTAATATTTTCTTGTTTAAACCCATTGTTTGGGTTTAATGTTTTTGGAAATCTGTAAGATTTTGTATAATAATAAAGGTGGTTATTTAAGGCAAGATTGTCCTGACTGAATAATATACCATTACCTTGTACCATCAGCAGTATCCACACTGCAAACACAACACTACCTATGACAAATGTAAACCAATTACTAAGGTTACAACTGATGTTTTAGCCTTCTGAAGGATGAGGGAAAACATACAGAAAACAAGCTTATTTTCTGTTTTGGATCTTTACTTTGAAGGTTCATGCTCTTCAAACTAGACTGCATTTGTATTTAATTAAGAATCTTGAAAATCCTTTAGATGTGCAGATTATTTTCAAGCGTATCCTGGGAAGTATGCAATCCAGCAGCAATAAGCAGAATATATAATATTATACAGTCAGCACTCACATATCCGACCTTATAAAATTTTGACTTCAGTGACGGTTAAACGAGTGTGACGCGTATCTGATTATTTCATCTGATTTGATATGTATGTAGGTGAGCATGTTGTAACCTGTCCCCTACCACCCAAACAACCCCCTGCACTGCACACACACACCTCCTGTTGGTTTCGTTTTTCATCCAGAGGGGTCTTTCATTGAAATTTGTTAGCGTACAAGTTGGGGGAATAACACAGCAGTAAAACAAAAACGTGTCCGTTTTCTCGGGGAACACAAAAAAGATACAATGTCAAAAATACATAGCTGAAAGGACGGTGTTTTAAATTAAGTAGGCTTCCATTTAGATGTACTGAGATGTACGATATGATTCTGAAAATACCACTTGCCAAAAGAGACGACACGTGGACTGTAATACAGTACATACTTTTAAATCTGGTACGTATTGTAGCAGTATGTAAAATTCCCCATTAATGACCCAACAGCAAAATGAAATCAAAATGTTACCCACAGAACTGCATAAAACGCAAAAGGCAATGCAATTTAGCAATTTAGCAAAAGATTTAAAAAAAAAAAAACATCGACACCAGTTTCCAGAATTAAAACAGTATCCAAAGTCAGTATTCAAAAGTATAGTGCTCGATAAGGCCCAGTTCACTTGCAGCAGGACTGAAGCAGGACCTCTCTTATAGTGGAAGCAGCGCTCAGCCAGTGTTTGGCCAGCTTTTGTTTTGTTAGCTGTTATGCCCAATGTGTTTTGTTTTCGCATTTTTGTATTTTGTAATTTTCATGTACACTTGGGTGTATGTTCTACTGCACTAGGGCTACCATTGCTGGTGCCTTTGTGGTGACCTGCCTGTTTGATTGTCAATAAAACCTGCCGTTTTCAACCTCAACTTGTGTCTCTCTTGTCAATCAGAGGATACCCTCATAGTAAAAGAACACCCCTGTAAAAGGGCCAAATGGTGATACTGTAAAGACCTTATTACCCAAATATTTTCTAACTTTTGTTACAAAAGACACACACTTTTAAGTAATCACGTAGGCCACACATTCTTCAGATTTGTAGGTTGGTTTAAGTGGCTGCTACTGACAAACTAATGGGATTTTCAAACTTTGGCATAGGAGCAAGTGTTCAGTTTTAACAGATACACTTTGGGTCTACAGGGACATGTGGACCATATTATGAGGACCAACTTTTTTGGTTGTACACAGCATGGAGAAATGTATAGCAAATCATCTTAGTAGAATAACTGGAAAAAGCCTTTCTGGAAGAATAGTCTAAGATACCAGCAACCATGCAACATAAAATATGATCTGTTTTTGCATGCAGAGATGTTTCTGAGCAGTGTACAGCTTATCCTTTTAATCATTTATCAAAGATATATTGCTCCTATTGTATCAGAAAGTAACTTTGTAGAACCAGACATCTGTGCATTTATGTAAATATCAGGTTATTATTATTTGCTTATTTAGCAGATGCCTTTATCCAAGGTGACAGAGACTAGGGTGTGTGAACTATGCATCAGCTGCAGAGTCACTTACAATTACGTCTCAACCGAAAGACGGAGTACAAGGAGGTTAAGTGATTTGCTCAGGGTCGCACAATAAGTCAGTGGCTGAAGTGGGATTTGAACCGGGGACCTCATGGTTACAAGCCCTTTTCTTTAACCAATGGACCACACATCCATGATGGACACTAGATTTTAAATTCAGAATACTTAGTGTACATCACTTTGTTTTCAGATCACATTAAAAATATTATGGCATAATATTCCACTTGAATTATTCAGTATATTTTCATTTAACATGTCAACCATAAATGTCTACTCATGATCAAATGTTTAATTTATATTCAGTGTGTCTGCCTACACTCTATACAGTGTGACCCTTAACCTTTAACATGAAAAAACAGTCTGATGATATTGTAACCAACATACATAAACAGGACACCTTAAAGTCATCATACAGTATAACAGCTGCGACCTTAAACCTTTAAATGTGCAGTTTTTCAGAAGTAGCACTGAAACAAATGTAATTGAATATCTTGGTTATCTTGAATTATTCTTCACAAACGACACTAGTTTTCAATCTTATGAATTATGCTGTATATTGAAGCTACTGGCAGCTACGATAGCAGAGCCAGAACATAAATGAAGCTAAATGCAAAGCACACTGTTTTTTATATACAGTAATATAGCCGTATACCCTTACCTCATGTGGTTCTCTTCAACTCTTCTGAGATGTCCTTCTTTCACGGTATATAGCTCACCTGTGAGTTTGTAGACTAAATTGTTTATTCCTCTAGCACTGCACTTAATACAGCACTTAATGCAGCCTTAGAACTTTAAGTTATTTTTCTTTAAAACTATAAAAGATATATATATATATATACAGTTTACACAACAGCTAAGAAAACCTTTGTGAAAGACTTATTTAAAAAAAAAATCAGACCAGACAGAACAAATGTAAGAGTATAACATGTCATTGAACTAAAAGCTTGGAGAAATCCTATTTTGGTAAAAACTAATATAGTGTATTTTGAGGAGAAATAATGCTCAATATATCTAATTTTGAATTTTGAGGTCCCAGGTGGATTTCTTGATTGTATTTCTATATAACCAAATATTACTTCAAAGGTTCTTGTATAGATGACTAAAAGTAAAACTAAAACCATGTATTCATCATAGTACCTCACACAGACAAATCATTACACATGCCCTGTGCCTTGTGATAGATGGTTGGTATGACCTACTTGTGTTGGACAGATTTCCTTGAAAACCCAGTTTTGTGAATGGTCAATAATAAAGTAGCTCCCCTGCTCCAATATAGTATCTAGATATATTAATAAGAACATTCAATAGCCACTCAAGACAAAACCTGCCATTGCACAATACAAACTGTGCTTTCATTAGGGACATGCATAGCTGGCCATTCATGATATTTAGTAGCATGGTATGGCAAAGTGGTTTGCAGTGTGCAGGTGTAGTGGTGATGTGATTACGAAACAGAAGACAGACAACAAAGTTCATGATCCAAACAATATGTTTATTTATAATCCTGGTCTGGTGACCACAAAGAATAATCCCAGGCAATACACGGCAATGTGTATTGCACTGTCTCTAAACAACGGGTTGCAGTCCTAAAATAATAATACACAAACATTTTGTCGGGGTTGTGTCCTCACACAAAATGGCAGACAAAGTCACAAAATGGCCGACGGGGAAAACTACACAGAGACAGGTGTCTTAGGAGGAATGTGATGAGGTGCTAATGGATTATTAATGGGTCATTGATAGGTCAATCAAACCCCAGCCACCTGTACTTAAGGGCAGCTAAAACTTCATTAAGTGTGTGTGTTTGGAGGTGAGGCAGCTTTTGCTGGATCGGTTTAAGAGAGAAGGAGAAATTATTGAACAGAGAAATTATTGAATACCTGTTCATAGCTTGGATTGTTTGGACTACTCTGCCAGCAGTAATACCCTGTCTGTATGATAACCTGCTTTGTGTACTGAACTTTGCGATCTAACACAAACAACCCATCTGCCTGGGTCTAGGGAAATAACCAACAGGCACTGTCCTGATTAACTGTGATACCATTGTGTGTTGCTTCTGTTCTCGGACTGAAGTGTGCTTAATATGTACTTATATATACTGTATATATATATATATATATATATATATATATATATATATATATATATATATATATATATATATATATACTGGTATGAGCACCCCTTTTACACATGGCTGACTGTAGCTAGTCATACAAAGAAAATATTGTCTGCTTTTGCTCCTTTTGTGGAAATGAAATAAAATAAATAAAACAAAGAAATAGTCTGGGTATACCACACACTCAGAAAAATCACATTTAACAGTGAATGTTTATATGTGATCTGGTTTAACATGTAAATCATTCAAAAAGAATACATCTACACATATTTATTTGTAAACACTGAGAAAATTAGTTTAATATACTTTTTATTTTATTGATTTTCACTTTTAATAAAATTGTCATTTAGTGTGTGAATATGATTATTATTGATTCTGGGTCTACTAGCTGAACCTGGAAAAACCAGGAAGACACGAAGGTCAGGTGGCCATTTCCTGTATCCATGGAGACATGGCAGCATACCCCACACTAAAAGTATATTTATCGGTAGGACCGATAAAACGTCACCTGGTAGTAGGGCTGGCGGAAAGGTTGCCACACCCAGTTCCCTTTCAAGTCGAAAATAACCATCAAGTATGAGATATTGTCGTCAGGCAGTAGGGATTGGCTGAGCTTTTATAGCAAAGCTGCCGATAGGCCTCTGCGCGAGCTGCCACGTAAGCCCCCTTGGGAGCTTACTATACGCAGCGCGCAGAGACTCTCTTCCTCTTTTGCCTTCAGCCTATGTAGGACATTGAGCTGGTAAGTTTTCTCTCTGAGAGATTTACATCACTGATTGTACTCGTCAGCCTTGAGCTTGAGAAGCTGGCTGCCGCCCCTTCTCTGAGTTGATTTCAGTGTTCGCTCTACGGAGCATTATATATTTTTTCACTTTCACGCTTTGCTTCGGCATTGCGTTTCTCGTGTTGGCTCTCGCCGTCCGTCTTTCTTACATTTACATATATTTTTATATATTGTAAAATATTTGTTGTTGGGTTTTTTGTACTGTCTATTCTCTCCATAATATAGAATAGAGTTTAGAGGACACGTTGCGCGCCTGGCTAGGCCACGCAATTTTTTGCAGCCTCGGTCTTGCCTTGGCTAGACCCGGAGTGCAGCCTGCTGCTAGCAGCCACTCCTATAATACCACCCACAGATTGTAACATCACCGCATGGTTGCTGCACGACTATAGCTACGCTACAAAAATATCGTTTGTGCGGCTGCAGTTCCTCTAAACTGATATAAAAAATAAATAAATAAAAAAAATATATTAAAAAAATAATAAAAAAATTTAAAAATTTCCCCATCCAAGGAAGACTACCGCCAAGAACGGCTACTTAGTGGCTACAGAGGCAGTTAGGTTGTCCAACGTGGCCAGCCTCCTTTCAGTTTACCAGGCGTCGCTGGTGAAGGATCTCCCGGAGCATCCATCGGCGTCTCTGAGGGCGGAATTGGCGTTGGTCGCTCAACTCCTAGTCAAGATAGCCCAGTTAAATGCACGGGTTCAAGGCAGGAGTATTGCATCCCTGGTAGTCGCCAGAAGGCAGCTCTGGCTATCGCAGACGAGAGTTCAAGAGCCTGACAAGGCCCCATTATTAGATGCTCCTATTACACCGAGGCACACGTTTGGCCCAGCGGTTGAGGAGATGCTACAACGCTCTGCTAAAGCCCGGGAAGCATCTCAGCAGATGGCGAAGATGTGGCCGCATAAGCCTTTCCAGCCTAAACGCCAACAAGAGCACCAGTGGCGTAGAACACCACCACAGCACCAGCCGCGGCCAGGGGGTACTAAGACCTCTCCCTCAAGCACAGCAGCGTGCGGTCAACCTCCTTTTGCAAGACCGCAGCGTGGAGGGTGGCGCCCTAGAGGAGGTGGCAGGCCACGCCCTCGGGGCTCTGGCCAGGCCCCTCGTGAACGAGCGCAGCCGAAACAGCCCTGAAAACTCCAGGCAGCTGTTAACCCGCCCCTACACTGTCTCACAGCTCCAGTTCTGGCAACAATGCACCAACGACATCTGGGTACACAAAACTATATCCTTCCGGGGAGTGGTCGTAACTGCAGTGAAGGACTCGGTTCAATCCTCAGCTCTGAATGTGGAAATACAGGCATTGCTCAGGAAGCGTGCCATTCAACAAGTAGACCCTGCTCTGATCGACCAGGGGTTCTATTCCAAATACTTCCTGGTGCCCAAAAAGGACGGCGGGCTCTGTCCTATTTTAGATCTGCGAGTACTGAACAAATACCTGCGGATGTTATCGTTCAGGATGCTTACGCACAGGCACGTCATCCAGTCAGTCCGACACGGTGACTGGTTCACCACCGTGGACCTGACAGATGCGTACTTTCACGTTCTCATCTGCCCGGGTCACAGGAAGTATCTGCGTTTCACATTTCAGAGCAGGGTATACAAGTTTTGCTAGCTCCTCGAACCTTTTCGAAATGTATGGATGCCATTCTAGCTCCCTTGCGGGCTCAAGGTGTCCGACTGCTGAATTATCTGGACGACTGGCTCGTCTGCACGCAGTCGAAGGAGCAGGCGGCACAGAACACAGTGATGGTTACAGACCATCTTCAGCGGCTAGGTCTGAAGATCAATTCAGACCGAATTCTTGAGTCTGCATCTGGACTCAGTGTCCATGGAAGCGACCCTGTCAACACAAAGAGTTGCCTCAATGGAGCGGTGTCTCTCCCTATTCAGGTTGAGAGAAACAGTCAGCATGGAGCTGTGTCAGCGCATGCTGGGGTTGATGGCTGCCGCCTCGCAAGCCCTTCCTTTGGGCTTACTACACCAGAGACCTCTGCAGGCCTGGTTCAATGCCTTCGTGTTGCATCCGCGGAGAGACAAACACCGCAGGCTAAGGGTATCCCAAGCCTGCTGGGAAGCGCTACGCTGGTGGAAAGTTCCGTCGAACATCCGCCAGGGCGTACGCTTGGGTCCCATTTTCAGAAGGGAGGTCATCACGACCGATGCTTCCAACCAAGGTTGGGGAGCAGTCTGGAACAGGACAGGGACCCGTGGAGTGTGGTCAGGACCCTGGAGGTCAGCCCACATCAATGCTCTGGAACTCAGAGCGGTGGACCTCGCCCTCCGGCACTTCTTGCCAGTGCTTCTAGGCAAGCATGTGTTAGTGCGGTCAGACAACACCACAGTTGTGGCGTATATCAACCGCCAGGGCGGCTTGCGGTCCCCCGGTCTTTACCGGATGGTAACACGGATGTTGCTATGGGCACAACTGCGTTTAACCTCTCTGCATGCGGTTCACCTACCGGGCAGAGTCAATTACGCAGCAGACCCCCTATCCAGAGGAGGCCCTCTTGCCAGCGAATGGCGTCTCCACCCTCAGGTGGTAGAGCGCATCTGGGAATGGTTCTGCACAGCGCAGGTAGATCTCTTTGCTTCGCAAGAGACCACGCACTGCCCCCTATGGTTCTCGGTGAAGGACCTCGACAGCCCCCTAGGAGTCGATGCACTGGCTCACAAATGGCCACCAGGGCTCCTATATGCATTTCCACCAATTCCGATGCTCCCCGCCTTCTTAGAGAAGGTCAGGGTAGAGCAAGCGACAGTGATTCTGATCGCTCCTTGGTGGCCTCGGAGAATATGGTTCCCGAGTCTGGTGCAGTTGTTGCACGGTCGCCCGAGGGAGCTCCCTCTGCGAGCGGACCTGTTGTCCCAATCCCAAGGAGGGCTATGGCACCCGAACCCCAAGCTCATGCAGCTATGAGCTTGGCCCCTGAACGGGAGCGCCTGTCAGCCTTAGGGCTCTCAACGGCTGTGATTTCGACCATTCAGAGTGCTAGAGCGCCCTCTACTAGGTCGCAGTATACGTACAAGTGGCAGTTGTTTCAAGATTGGTGTCTGGCAGAGGGCCATGACCCAATATCCTGCCCTATGGCACTGATATTACAGTTTCTGCAAAAACTGTTAGATGAAGGGAAATCTCCCTCTACACTTAAGGTGTATTTAGCCGCCATATTGGCTTGCCATGTACGTATTGACGGGTTATCACCAGGTTGCCATTTTCTGGCATCTCAGTTCCTGAAGGGCGCAAGACACTTGTGGCCTCCAAGGATAACCAGTTTACCGTCATGGAGCCTTGACGTGGTGTTAGAAGCCCTTACCAAGGCACCGTTCGAGCCTCTCCACAGCGTGGACATGAAGCTCGTGTCTATGAAAACTGCATTTTTGCTATCAGTGGTATCAGCAAAACGCGCATGAAGTTACACGCACTTTCAGTGCATTTATCATGTACTCGTTTCGCAGGAGACGGTTCTAAGGTCTCCATGCGTCCAAATCCGGCCTTTTACCCAAGGTCATATCCCGTTTCATATGAACCAACCAGTCGAGTTGATGGCGTTCCATCCTCCTCCTTTTTCTTCCCCAGAGGAAGAACGGTTACACATGCTCTGCCCCGTGCGGGCATTGAGGTGTTATATTGACCGTACAACGACTGTGAGGCAAACAGAACAGTTGTTCATATGCCATGGTTCTAGGACTTTGGGTCAGCCGTTGTCTAAACAACGCCTTTCCCATTGGATAGTGGATGCTATTAAATTAGCATATGAATCTGCAGGCCTTCCGCCACCAGGGCAGTTGAAGGCACATTCCACTAGAGGTATGGCGACATCCTGGGCCCTCTTTAGAGGGGTGCCGGTGTCTGACATTTGCGGTGCAGCCAGTTGGGTTACACCGCATACTTTTATGAGGTTCTACTGTTTAAATGTACTGGAATCCTCTGCTCATTCGGAGCATCCGTGTTACACTCTATGACGCCCTAGTTGGCGGTCATATTGAGTATTGTCACGATATGGTGTTGACCCCACTTTAGGATAGGTGTCATTGCGAGCGTAGACGCTGAGGCGTGGCTCCGCATATAAGTAGATGCATTGCCTACGCAGTTGCGTTATGACGTAAGTCTGTCTTACTGCCGAGAATCTTCCCTCACGACGGCTTGGGTACACTGTTCCCATACTTGATGGTTATTTTCGACTTGAAAGGGAACGATAGGTTGCGGATGCAACCCCGGTTCCCTGAAAGAGAAAATAACCATCAAGCCGGGAGGTCGCTCCAGGAAGCCTTCACGGCCTGAAGAGCAAAAGAGGAAGAGAGTCTCTGCGGCTGCGTATAGTAAGCTCCAAGGGGCGGCTTACGTGGCAGCTCGCGCAGAGGCCTATCGGCAGCTTTGTTATAAAAGCTCAGCCAATCCCTACTGCCTGACAGCAATATCCCATACTTGATGGTTATTTTCTCTTTCAGGGAACCGGGGTTGCATCCGCAACCTATCGTTATTCTACGCCGAGACTGGCCAAAATAAAAAGAATTCATGCAAAATCGCAGTCTCCACTACACACGTAAATGTGGCAGAAAAAACGATAAGTGTTTCAAATTTACAAAGGTACAAAGTGATCTATCTGTTTATTTATTCTTTATGCCTCGCTGAGAATGCAACCTGGGGATATAATGTACAGAAGGTGGTCATTCATATGTCACACCAGAGTTTTAAATACTCAGACCCCTGAAATTAGAGTTAGTGGCAGCACAGGTGGCTTAGGAAGTCTAAAAGAACTGTATTGATACAGAGCAGCCAACTGGCCCAGTAATTATGACAAGATATTCTTCATTAAGACATGCAGAATGATTCTGTGGGTAATACAAACCGATCTTTTTACATGACTGATAGAGAGGTAGGTCATGCCTGAGGCTCTGTAAACTGTAGCAGTGCATGGTATTAATACAAGATCAACAGATGGGGACATTGACTTCAGTTCCCCTTAGGATAACCCTGAACCGAATGTCTAGTGAAATCAAAGTAAAATAATTTGTAATTTGGTTAATGTGCTGTAGGGCATTGCTACCCTTACAGATGTACATTATACTCTACATGTATCTATCTTGTGCTTTCATGTTACATTTTCTAGGTTATTTAAAATGTGTCAGAGCTATCTGGGAGAGTATTATGAAACCGAAATTTACCAGTACAGAAGCTATATGGATTCTTTAGAAGACTATCTTTGCTATGCCAACGGTGGAGTTTGCAAAAAAACAAGTAAAACGAAAAAAGTGACGTATATAGAAATAAACTATAACCTATGCCTTGTAGAAAATGTAAATAAAAAAGAATGCAAATCAGATGGCTTTTTTTATGCACGAGGAGTATTACATGCATTTAAAAAGCAGCTTCAAAGGTGATGGCATTTTTGCCTGTTGTGAACCAGGAATCACACCGATGTTGCACTGACAACTTCATTTCCCTTACATAATTTTCACTGTTATGACATATTATCAACATTATAAAAACTGCCAGCTTTACAATGCATAAAGGTGTGTGTACATTCAGTCTGGATAAAACAACAGTTTTATTTGAGAAAAAAAAAAACAGTTGATACAAGCTTTTATATTTTGGGGCACTTGATGCTGCCTTGAAAGGTGGATCAACATCTCAGGGGGGAGGGAGTTCAACAGCCAACCCCCTGCTGAGGCCGAAAATTAGGTGGAGATTGAGGAGGAGGTAAACTCAAAAACAGGGCTAGGTTTAAGTGTACTTGCCAACAATTAAAAAAGCCAACAATTTGTATTTAATCCATCCAAACAGACTTAAAAAAACCCCATTCTTTTAAATAATAATAATAAAAAAGTTTTGCTAATAGGGCCTATCAACACAACAGCATATTCAGATGTCCTAAATATTTCATAACAGCATTCTGTGAAAGAAAGTCTTTAGGGAAACATCACTTAAAATTATGCATTTTTTGATTTACCCACTTTTGAGTAATTTGTAATCAATCCTGCATACCTGTGAAAATTACACAGGCTACAGTTAATGGAGTGAAACAATCACTGTTAATTGTCCATTCAGAGCACATCTGTTCTGGTGGAGTAAAACACATTAAAAAAAAAAGTAAATCGGGGGACTGAATGGGGTAAATTGGGCAACACCTTCAGATGTTCTGCATTCTATATGTGTACTAAAATATGCATATTGAATAATACAAAGCATATGTACAATTTAACAATTTTTTTGAGTTGCAAATATCAGTACATCACAAAGGTAATTAAATAAATAAGGGAAGAGTTTCAAAAGACTAATTTATCCCTAACTAATAATTTACGTCATACATTTTGTATTGCAGCACCGACTTCATGAAAAGGAACCCTCCAAAAATCACATTCTCAAGTTCTCCAATGCAAATATTCAGAAACAGACACACAATTATTAAGGAAATTGCTTTATTCCCAAAACATTGTACAAAAGTAGCACTATTCTTGAGGGTTTCTTTAAATAGTCAAAAGTTCAATCCTTAATTATGTAGCATATTTAAATCAAGTTATTTCACACATCAATACAAAATGATTTATCTGTCTTTGCAAAGGTTGCTTTATTTGATTTAAACATGAATGTATGGTGAGGAGTACTAGAGGTAAAATGCTAGATAGAACACAGTTTTTAGAAAAAATAAATGTTCAAACTGTTTTTAACAGTATATCATATTGTCATTTTACACACCAATGGATATAACACAATAATAACAGCAAGCTTATAATATATTGACAACAATCTTTTAAAAAACACTTCTTTCCCATTTATAACAACAGGAGTATGTGCACCAATGCATTAACTGAATGACCAGGTAGTACCTATTCTTGATTTATTTGTGCAGCTTTCCATATTGCTACAAATAAAACTGAACCACCCTTAATAAGTTGTCCAACCAACTGTACTGTTACAAGTGTATAACTATGATAACCATTATAGGCTTTACTTATTTTTATAGAAGAGGGACATAATATACATTGTATGAGAAGAAACTACCTGCAGTAATGACAGATGTGGGACAATCATTTTTTAAACTTTGAAAAATGTAAGGACTTGAAACTACTTGTTAGTACCAATGTTAGCGAAGAGTCAGATTGAATTGGATGGTGTGTATAGATTTGGCCCGGTGTCCCCCTTTGTCTTTCTGATAGACAAGGCAGGGTGGCAAACTTTGCCTGACCCTCAGAGGGAGATGGTGATGGGTGGAATGGTAGGGCCCTTGCTCCTGCCCCTTGAAATATACCATGGTTCGCTTTCAATTCGAAGACAACCACCAACAATAGTTTTGGGATATGCTTGCCACAGGTCAGGTATTCACTGAGCATTTTGTATCAGAGCTGCCGATAGGCCCCTCCAGGGAGGTACTAACCTGTCCCATTGCTGTGATTGAGTCTGTATGAAAGACCTCTCACTTGTGATTTCCATTACATGAGAGTAGATGTTAAAACTTCATGCTGATTTGAACTCGGCTCTTGCCAAGATAAGCACCAACTAAGACATAGCTTTACAGTAAACTAATGTGATCCATCTGCGTCTCCATCCATTTGCATTTCCTTCTATCTGATGATGTAGATATCCTTCTGCCTGGTGTTGATGGCTGAAGTGTAATGCTGGCTCTAGGGAACAGCTTATTTTGCCTCCCCAGCGCATCAGCACACACAACGGCTGCGATGCTTGCTCCGGGGATCAACCACAATGGCTTAGCCCACAACACCTCAAGAGAGCTCGACAGTGATTCTGGCATCCCAGAATCACCACCCTCCATCCCCCACTCAGCTCAGCCCAGCTGACTTACCTGTGCATCAACGTTGCTTTGTTGCTATTGGCTTGAGATCCCCAACCAGAATCTTTCTGTCTTAACCACAGCCAGTTGCTGCTCCTCTCTGCTGCTTCAGATAAGTTGTTCACTGTGCGACGCAACTCTTGGCCACTGAATCCGACGTCTCTGAGAAACCGGGTTGTAGAGTGCCACAAATCCTCGACAAACCACCTCCACTGGGTAAACCCGGACTCTCCGTCCTCGCTGTTCCGCTTCAGCGGCTAGTTAAGCATAGTGCAGGTTCTTCCTGTCATACGCCTCATCTACAACATCCTCCCATGGCACTGTTAACTACCAGGTGAATAAGGCGTGCTGATCCAGACCACAAGACAATATCTGATCGAAGGTTAGCGGTGGCAAAACTCAGGTGGAAAAATAAGCCAACATCCGCCAGTATTTTTCAGTCTCCTGGTCATAGCGCCTAGTAAACCGTCCTTGGCTAAGACCCACCTTGCATCCTGTCAAAATGTGCCTTAATGTTGCAGGTGATGAACACATCGTCTGCTGTTTCCGCTCACGCTCCCTCGCGACGGCTTTGGTATACTTTTCCTAAAAGTATTGTTGATGGTCATCTTCAAATTGAAAGGGAATGTTAGGTTATGGATGTAACCCTGGTTCCCTGAAAGAGAAGACGACCGCCAACCTGCGAGGTCGCATCCGTTACCTTCACGGGTTTGATGCAAAAGAGGAAGTGAGCTCCATGGAGTGACTATTTGTTCCCTCAAAGGTTGGGACCGAGGACGTCACTCCACGGAGGGGCCTACCGGCAGCTCTGATATAAAATGCTCAGTGATTGCCTGTGGCAGGCATATCCCAAAAGTTTTTCAGGGAACTAGGGTTACATCCGTAACCTAACGTTACAATTATTGCTGATTGCTCTCTTAAAATACTTTTTTGCTCCTTAGTGAATGGAGAATTTATGGAGAATGAGTGGTGTTTTTAGAAAAGTAAATTGCATCCAGTACTCTAGTGTGTTGGCTTATCTCCAGTCAGGAGACCATACATGTCTACATTTTTGGAAACATGCAGTAAAGACATCAAACACTGTGGTAACATTCTTACTAGCGTAATAAGGAGACTTAAGGTCTTTGAAAACTGGTTCAGAAACCATACACTTGTTCCTACTTTCATGTATTTGTTCTTAATAAACAGTGAAATGTTTTTGATCATATTGCTCAAACTGGGAAAAACATTCAAAACGGTGGCATTGCTTACTTAGTCCTCCTGATATTTGTGAGATATGTGGTTATTTGTTATCTAAGCCTGTTGAAGCTGGTGCAAAATGTACTGGAGGCTGTGTGAATGAGCCTTTGTGGGTATCTGAGATTCTTTCTACTTTTCTAAAATACAAGCTATCAGTGCATGTTATTGTAAGTCAATTTACAATAAAGATGTAGCCCAGTTAAACATGTGTACAAAGCTGTAAAGCTAGCATGAACAGTGTGACACTGGGATATGTAAATACATTTTAGGTACGTGTGCTGGGAACTGCCATGTGTGAATGTAAATCTTCAATTTTGATCAATGAACATTTTCTTTATTTCTCCCTTTGCAGCTTTACAACAATTATGGGCTATATGCAGTATTTCATGTACATGAACTTTGTAATGTAGTTGCTAAAATGCAGTACAAACAAATACTGTATAAAATTGGACTGCACTTTATGGGTACTGATTGGTATGCATTATTATTATTTTTTGTTCACAGTATGGTACTGAATTCTTTTTTACACAAATAAAAATAACTCAAAACGAAGGGAGTGTGTACTTATTTCTCTTTTTAAGTATAATTCATTTATTGCTCTACCAGGACCAGCGCCAGGTTTTTGTGGGCCCCGAGCAATGTAATACACCTATACAGTAGGCCTATACAGTAGTAAAAGCAAATTAATACCTGTAGCACACTTTTTTTTTACTTCAGCCTACCAGTAACACAAAATAAATTATGCTGCTGCATTTTACACATTACTGTACAATGTGAAAATAGTAAAATATTTTTAATCAAAACTAAATGATTTTTGGGCATTCTCTTTTTTACTGTAGCCTACTTAGTACACAATTACCAGAAAACAAAACAAACACTTTACAGAAATAATACTTTTTAAATTTACATAGAAAATTTGACAGTACTTACAGTAATGAATTCGGCCGGGCTGAATTGACAGTTATCAGTCAAATTAAGAAAAGATTTTCGGTCTTGATTTTCTAGAGGCAAATTTGTGAATTATCGTATCAAAGTTAACTGATTCTGCTTCTTTCCACTCGACTGAGAGGACAGCTAAGGCATTCAATTGTTCTTGTGACATCTGCGATTGGAGATAACCCTTGATAAGCTTCAACTTGCTAAATTGCGTCTCAAGAGGTGACAAATGATCAGGCAGCATTCTCGATAGCGTCTTCAATTCTTGAATTATTTCCACTCTAGACACATCTATAACTGCACATAATGAGAAACCCTTGCATGCCTTCTCCAATTTTGCAATGTCAGTAGCAACTTTAACGTCAAACAGGAATCCAAAGTTGGAGCTAAACTTTTGCAGGAAATCAAATATTGTTTCAGTTTCAGCCAGGAGTGTTTCAAGCAGGGGCTTACAGAATGTTTGCTCAGATTTTATTCTAGGATCAGGAGTACAGATCTGCATAATCTTCTTTCTGGCAAAAAAGCTTCTTGACAATTTGTGTCTTTCTTTTGTACGTTCCATGAATTGAGTATTCAGCTGGAATACCTAGTTGGTGACTCCTGCAGTTTGAGCTTCAGACTTGAAATCCAGACAACAAATAGTCCTGGAAGTCTGAAATCAAAGTTTGAACCAAGGGAATCACAATGGACATGTCCGTCTTTTCTGATTGTAGAACAGTGCTAATTCGGTTGATTTTTGACAAGATTCCATACCATATCATTAGTGAAACAAGAAATTTGAATGTGGAAATTCGAGCCATCAGAGACTGTGCTTCAGAAAAATCTTCAGCTTGGAGAGTGTTACCGTGCAAAAGTTGCTCGAAGGATTTGCGGAAATTGGAACAGAATTGGTCTAACTGATCCCAGACGAGTACTCCAATGTGTTTCAGGGAGCCCTTTAATGGTGAGATTGGTCAAATGGTGAGAAAAGACTTCCCAGCATTTCGTGGATGCAGCAAAGAATGAACAAATGTATGTGGGGAAGCTATAAAAAAGGCCAACAAAATGCTTGGATATAGTGAAAAGTTGAATTTAAATCAAGGGAAGTAATGTTAACATTTTACAATGCATTAGTAAGACCTCATCTAGAACATTGTGTTCAGTTCTGGTCACCTTGCTACAAAAAGAATTTTGCTGCTCTAGAAAAAGTGATAAAAAGAGTGACCATAATTATTCCTTTTTTAAAAGGCATGTCATATGCAGACAGGCTAAAATAATTGAATCTACTCAGTCTTGAACAAAGAAGACTAAGCTGCAATCTGATTCAAGCATTCAAAATTCTAAAAGGTATTGACAATGTTGACCCAGGGGACTTTTTCAACCTGAAAAAAGAAACAAGGACCAGGGGTCACAAATGGAGATTAGATAAAGGGGCATCCAGAACAGAAAATAGGAGACACTTTTTTTACACAGAGAATTGTTGGAGTCTGGAACCAACTCCCCAGTAATGTTGTTGAAGCTGACACCCTGGGATGCTTGATGAGATTCTGAGATCAATAAGCTACTAACTACCAAACGAGCAAGATGGGCCTAATGGTAACCTTTCTTATGTTCTTATATTCTAAATTCTCTCCAAAATTCCAAAAAATGCACAATGACAAGGTTCCAATTGTGGGGGGAACAGGGAACAAAGAAAGCCAAAGGGTTCTTTTTGGCAATGATGGCTTGCACACTTTTGTACTGGCCCCTCATATTAGCACCCTTGTCGTAAACACTGGTGACGAAGATCGGAGATTGAAAATCCATATTTTGTTAGGCGATCTAACACAAGACCAGTTGTGTCTGTGACACGCAGAAATTCCAGAATGCTCTCCCTAAAGCATTAGCTATAGTAGTTCTATTTTAGAAATGTCAGGCGTACAGTCCACTATCAAGCTGAAGTAGTTTGCTTTCTTGACTTTTGCAGTAATGCTATCCAACATGGCATCTGCCAAAAGACTGAGAAACTAATTTTGCATGTCCCTGCTGAGATAATGTACGTTGGTTTTCTCTCTAACCCGTCACAAGTGCTCCATCAAAACTGGGTCGTATTTGGATATTAGTTTGAGTAGCTGAAGTATGCCATTGTGTTCGGTGAAAACTGTGTCAGAAGATCTGTGAAAGGGGAGATTGTTTTTAGCTAGCCATCAAATTACTTCTAACAAACGATTCAACACTTGACGCCACCTTTCTTTCTCTAACTCCAATTGTTTTAGTATTTCTTTTTCAATTGTCACATTTGACTTAACAGCACATGTGTAATTGTATGTCGAGGTCAGCCAATAGCTTACAGCTTTATGAAGAACTGGGGAGGACGGAAGCCAATAGGGAGTGAGAAGAGGTGGGACTAAGGGAACAGGACGCAAGCAGGAAAAGTGAAAATAAAAAAGGGGAGATCTGAAAAGTTTCAATGCACTGCACGCGTACAGTTTAGTTTAGTTAAGTGAAAACTAAACATTTTTAGCCCTAAAGGCTGCTTGAATAGGATAGCTGGCACAAAAATAGAACATTTAATCATTTTTGAAATTGCATTTCTGTATGTGTGCGGGCCCCCCTCGCGTCGAGGCCCCGGCCCTGTGCTCTACTTCAGTTTGTCTTTGGATGATATTTGGATGTTTTTTTAAGCTAAACTAAATCGTTCTAAAATGTTTCTACCAGCAGACTAAATTATGGGATAACATGTTTGTTTACAGATACTGCATTTCAGCAGTGTATTCAATCAGGTATTTTTTTTTTGTTTTCATTTTTTTTTTTCTGGCTCGGGAGGGTGAAGACGAACACACGCTGTCCTCCGAAACGTGTGCCGTCAACCGACCGCTTTTTTTCACACTGCGGACTCATCATGCAGCCACCCAAGAGCTACAGCGTCGGAGGACAACGCAGCTCTTGGGCAGCTTACAGGAAAGCCCGCAGGAGTCCGGCCAGACTACAGGGGTCGCTGGTGAGCGGTGAGCCGAGGACACCCTGGCCGACCTAACCCTCCCTCCCCCTGGGCGGCGCACGGCCAACTGGAAGTACCCGTCCTCGGTCGGCAAAGGAATAGCCTGACTCAACCCGCGACGTCCAGACTATAGGGCACATCCTGCACTCCACACAGAGCGCCTTTACTGGATGTGCCACTCGGGAGCCCTTGTTTTCATTTTTAATCATCGTCTTAAGTCCATACCCTTCATTTTGCAAGTATTTTACAGGTATAGGTAATATGGTGCAATGCTCCGAGAATTGTTACAAAAATTGTACAAACGAATAAATCTCAATGAAGCTATACTGTAGATTTAACTTGCTACTGCATGACTTTTTTGTTTATTGTCAGATTTTGTGTGCAGGTAGCATACAAAAAATAATTTTTGAAAACAACAATTTGATGACTTAGTGATCAAGCAAAAACATAGTCTTTCAAAACTGAAACGCTATGCACCACTGGGTACAGGATTTCTATATGCTACAGTTGTTCCAGAGGAAAGCACTTGAATGACCAAATGAAAGGCACAAGTCTGAGGCTCACCATCGGGTAATTATATGGCTGGGCTAGATGAAAAAAGGAATAAAATTAAGTGGCCGGCCTCCGATTTGAACTCCTGGGCAGTGGAAAAAAAATGCACTCTACATTATAGTGAATATCAAGAGTCACATAGAAGAAATCCAACTGCATTTCTAAATATCTGAAAGGAAATGGCCTTGTATATTTTATTAATACAATGTCAGCTTAAATCTGCAGTGTAGCAAATATAGTTAATAAAGAATGTGTTGCACAAAAAAACAAAACAAAAATAAATACAGAGCTTTGAACAGGGCTTTACCAATAAAAATTGTAAAACTTGCAATCTGACATTATCTCACTTTTTACAGATAAGAGTATTGTGCTGTCTTGCATGATAATTTCCATTACATATGCTACGACAGAACCTTAACTAAGATGTTGGAAAGTAATTTCTTCTTCAACAACTTCAGTGACATTTACATATTTCACCACAAACATGGTCAATTTTAATACCGATATCAATAAAGTGCAAGCAAAATTACAACATACCAGTACTTATTAGTAACCAATACAAGTCAAAAGTGACGAAAATATTTCTTGGTTCTGAATTTTTATAGATAAATGTATACTCTTTTGTAACCACAGTTTCATAAAAAAATATTAGTGATGTGCATAAAAGAGTTCTCTCTTGGAATACCAGAATGTAAATTGCGTGGTTTTAGCTGCTGTACATGTATTTTCTTGCAACACTCTGACTGTCAATGAATACTGGATCCACAGCTGCCACTTTTGCTGCAATAAAAGAGTGTATACAGTGTAGAACTGCAGTGAGGTCAGCAAATTCCAATTCCTGCAAAAAATAAGAAAACAAAGTATCACATTTCTAATTCATTGTTTCAAAAAAAGTTTCAATTCCCAATAACAAGACATATTCTCACCTTTCCAGTGTACTTATCACCAGCCTGTCCCCGAGACCCTTCATCACACAGTGACATCTGTCCTAACTTAACCCCTGAACCATTTATCAAGGAATTAAACCAGGAACAAAAACAATTCACTTTTACTTTTATCAATTATTATTTAAATCCCTAAAACTGTATAGCAAACAGCAATTCATTACAGTTAGAACTGGCGTAGTAATTAATTCTGAACGCCACTTCATATTAGCCCATGGACAGCTATCAGACAGAAATGTCATTCCTTTGCTGGAATCTTTCTTTATAAAAAATGAATTCACCCTGTGTATGATGCAGGCTGTCAATTTGTCCAAACCCTGGGGCACACACTCTGAAATATGCAATAACTTTCCTAAGGATTCTCCTAGAATATCTTCCCTATAACCAAAATAACTTAAGGTTTTTTTTTTTTCTGTGAAACAACTAAATTGGCTTTTAAATGGGCCACACCTTAATTTTTGATTAAGAAGCAGAACGTACAAACAAGATTGCAACATGTTATTAAGCGAATCATCTTTATTAAAAAATACAATGAAAAATAAAGTATTTCATGCTGGACACATTTTATTACAATCGTTCTGTGTGACTGTATTTACATTAATAAAGAGGAGTTGCTTCTGCTTGGAAATGAAAAAGTAAGACTCAATTGATCTGAGCACAGGTTTTAATTGTAGGATCCCACAGTACTAGCAATGGCAGATGACTTAGTCTGAGCCCAGGTTTTAATTGGAGGAGCAACTTATACCATCCCACCCCTGCTGAAGAAGCACTGATACAATGTGCTCCAGGGTTGACAATGTTTTTGATTTCAATTGATTTTTTTTTTCAAATTATGGAAAAATGTTTACAGTATCGTAGTTGTACCTCAAAATACTGTAAATTTAAGGTTCTTAGGATGTTGCAAATTATTTGTCATTGTGGCATTCTCTAAATGTGAACTATAATATATATATATATATATATATATATATATATATATATATATATATTTAGCTCAAAGAGCCAGCTGCCCAACGTTTCGATATGTTGCACATATCTTTCTCAAGGGAGCCTGTGTTTGAATCAAAACATTGGAGGTATTTATAGGTTTTTGACGGCATGACAACTACTTGTTATTGTTTACATTCAAATCTATGATTTAGTCTTACATGATATAATGCTGTTCTATATATTGTGACATCATTTTTACTTCTATCTTTGAATCTGTATTAATTCTAATTAACATTACTTTACATAAATTTATATTTTTATTATATCATGCAATGCTGGCTCTGAGGATCAGTCTAGATTTGGCCTCCCCAGCGCATCAGCATGCACAACTTTTGAACAAACTTTGTTTATTTATTTAAATGTTATATATCTATTGAAGTTAATTTGTTCATTCTTTTCTGTTGAGTCCCGCTGGCATAATCGTGTTCAGTCTATTTATCCATTTACTTTCTTTTATTCTTCTATATGTTGCATTGTCTAATTTTAGCTGTTCTAATACTACAAACTTTACATCATTTATGTCATGTCCTTGACTGGTGAAGTGCTGTACTATTGGTTCATTCATTTTTTTATTTCTAATTAATGAAAGGTGGTTCTGAATTCGTTTATATAAAGTAGTTCCAGTCTCTCCAACATATTTGATTTCATCACATTTTTCACAGGCTATTCCATAAACAACATTGCTATTTTACAGTAGGTATTAGTTTTTAGTGGATATGTGGTGTTCTTATGTCTAATTATATTTTTACTTTTATCTATGTATTTACACACTTTACATCTACTGGTGCACATGTTCGTAGAACCTATTTTGTCAATTATTCTTTTATGTTTACTGTGAACTAAAATATCACCTAAATTAGCTTCTCTTTTGAATGCTACAACTGGGGCCTTAAGAAATACTTTTTTTTAATTTTTCTGAATTATGTAGAATCCGCAAGTGTTTCCAAACTATCTTAGAAATATTGGGCAAAAGTTTAGAGTAAGTCATTATTAATGGGATTTTTTTTGACCTTTTTATCTCTAGTTTTATAATCTAGTAGATCATCTCTTTTTAGTTTAGTGTGCAAAAGTTTTAGGCAGGTGTGAAAAAATGCTATAAAGTAAGAATGCTTTCAAAAATAGACATGTTAATAGATTATATTTATCAATTAACTAAATGCAAAGTGAGTGAACAGAAGAAAAATCTAAATCAAATCCATATTTGGTGTGACCACCCTTTGCCTTCAAAACAGCATCAATTCTTCTAGGTACACTTGCACAAAGTCAGGGATTTTGTAGGCATATAGTCTGGTGTATGATTAAACAATTATACCAAACAGGTGCTAATGATCATCAATTCAATATGTAGGTTGAAACACAATCATTAACTGAAACAGAAACAGCTGTGTAGGAGGAATAAAACTGGGTGAGGAACAGCCAAACTCAGCTAACAAGGTGAGGTTGCTGAAGACAGTTTACTGTCAAAAGTCATACACCATGGCAAGACTGAGCACAGCAACAAGACACAAGGTAGTTATACTGCATCAGCAAGGTCTCTCCCAGGCAGAAATTTCAAGGCAGACAGGGGTTTCCAGATGTGCTGTCCAAGCTCTTTTGAAGAAGCTCAAAGAAACGGGCAACGTTGAGGACCGTGAGACGCAGTGGTCGGCCAAGGAAACTTACTGCAGCAGATGAAAGACACATCATGCTTACTTCCCTTTGCAATCGGAAGATGTCCAGCAGTGCCATCAGCTCAGAATTGGCAGAAAACAGTGGGACCCTGGTACAACCATCTACTGTCCGGAGAAGTCTGGTCAGAAGTGGCCTTCATGGAAGACTTGCGCCAAAAGCCATACCTCCGACGTGGAAACAAGGCCAAGCGACTCAACTATGCACGAAAACACAGGAACTGGGGTGCAGAAAAATGGCAGCAGGTGCTCTGGACTGATGAGTCAAAATCTGAAATATTTGGCTGTAGCAGAAGGCAGTTTGTTCGCCAAGGGCTGGAGAGCTGCACACTAATGAGTGTCTGCAGGCAACAGTGAAGCATGGTGGAGGTTCCTTGCAAGTTTGGGGCTGCATTTCTGCAAATGGAGTTGGGGATTTGGTCAGAATTAA
This sequence comes from Acipenser oxyrinchus oxyrinchus, assembly GCA_030684275.1. NCBI lineage: Eukaryota > Metazoa > Chordata > Actinopteri > Acipenseriformes > Acipenseridae > Acipenser > Acipenser oxyrinchus. The sequence continues at coordinate 46,383,865 of CM060251.1, forward strand.
TGGTCTCCTCAATGCTGAGAAGTACAGGCAGATACTTATCCATCATGCAATACCATCAGGGAGGCATCTGATTGGCCCCAAATTTATTCTGCAGCATGACAACGACCCCAAACATACAGCGAAAGTCATTAAGAACTATCTTCAGCGTAAAGAAGAACAAGGAGTCCTGGAAGTGATGGTATGGCCCCCACAGAGCCCTGATCTCAACATCATCGAGTCTGTCTGGGATTACATGAAGAGAGAGAAGCAACTGAGGCTGCCTAAATCCACAGAAGAACTGTGGTTAGTTCTCCAAGATGTTTGGGCCAACCTACCTGCCGAGTTCCTTCAAAAACTGTGTGCAAGTGTACCTAGAAGAATTGATGCTGTTTTGAATGCAAGGGTGGTCACACCAAATATTGATTTGATGTAGATTTTTCTTCTGTTCACTCACTTTGCATTTTGTTAATTGATAAATATAAACTATTAACATGTCTATTTTTGAAAGCATTCTTACTTTACAGCATTTTTTCACACCTGCCTAAAACTTTTGCACAGTACTGTATATATATATATATATATATATATATATATATATATATATATATATATATATATATATATATATACACACACATACACCAAATGTTCCCCCCTTTACACATATTATAGACTGTCAGAGATTCCTTTAAAACAAGGAGGTACAGATTAAAAACCTTTAATTACAATGAGACTTCCTGCTTTTACATTCATCTTCAATCTGTGTTGTTTTCAGTACCAAACGTTGATAATGGGAAAAGCGTCTTCTGATAATCTGAAATATTTAACTTCTTGTGTTTTAACAATGCTAATTACTGGCCAGGGCTGCAGTTAGTTTGCTGTATGTGACACAAGCTATGTGATTAATTTAATCTCCATATGTTTATATGCAAAAATGAGAAAGTAATAAACTGAGGTGTACAGTATTTAATTAGATCAAAAAATTATGTCAATTTTATAACAAAAATAAGTTGGAGGATAGTGCAGAATTCTAACTAACTATGGTACATTATCAGAGAGAGGCTGCTACTTGCAAAGAAAATGAGTCTCTACTAACCTAAGCCGAGTACAGATTTTCATAAGCCCTTTTTACAATCATAGTACAACCAATTTCAGACATAATAATAATAATAATAATAATAATAATAATAATAATAATAATAATAATAATAATAATAATAATAGACCAATTGAACACATTTTCTTAATGTATGCAAAGCTACATGGATAAATATCTTGGGTCATATTGGCCAGAGGCATTATGTTTGTTGGCAAAATAATTTCTAAAACAACTAAACAAAGAGTTTATTTTCTCTTTATAAGTAAATAGGTTACAGAAAGATCCTTCGCAGACAGGAGTAACATGCAAAACTGGACAATGTGTTTTTACTTTAATTACTTGATGAGAGAAAAACACTTGCTTAAGAATTTAAATTAAATTAGGCCTTAATATAAACTTAAGTGCACATTTTAGGTCATAGACAGTAAGAGTTTAAGATGTTGTTTGTGTGTTAATAAAATGTTTTTAAAACATACTTCATGTCTTTCCCTTGATAAACTATAAAATAGGTAGTAAGAAAATATAAAATCAGCTAACCCTGGTGTGCTCAATTATGAGTGAAGTGTTGAATAATGGAAATTGCATAATTCAATTTCCCATTCAGTTTTATGAAAGAGATTTTTAAAAAAGTGGCCAGAAAAAAAAGGAAATCCATCTAACAGCAGGACAAATTTAAAAACATGACAGAAAGTTAAAAACGAAGCCAGCATGCTATTGACATCCATGGATGACAGGTATTTTTGACTGCATTTCTGCTGATTGGAAATTCAGCGTGTACCAGATAAACTACCATTGCCTAAAGACACTGCACGTCAATATGCCTATTGCATTGTGACACCGAGAACGTTAGTAAAGTGAGATATATTTTCAAAGGTTCATATTATGATACCACTTACTTTCTCTGGGAACACATCTAGTTGTTAGTGTTGTTTTTTTCTGTTAGTGTTTGTAGGAAGTTGTATTTATATTATTTTATATTTATATTATTTTAGCCCTTCCCCATTTATATTATTTTAGCCCTTCCCCAGGCACTGTTTGTTTATTTTCCCTAGCACTGGTAAACTCTTAACTTTTTTTTTGCCTGTGCAGGATATAATTTTGTTGGTCATGTATTTAAGTTGAGCAAATTAAGTCTGTATAGGATGTGCTTGATTTCTGTCTGCCTTTCCCCTGCCGTAACAAATTTGTTTAAAAAAAAAAAAAAGCAAAGTAAGTTAGTGATGTGGTCTTGAAATCAAAATACTTTAAATGTATTTAACATACACTGGCCGTGTGTAACAGTTAAGTATATTAGAATAAACTATGATGGGCTACTGTTTTCTCTGCTAGTGGAGAAAATGCTTTTAACAGCCAAATTAGGGTAACCCTGTTTAGACTGCCCTTGCTCTTGATCTATCCCTCCTACTATGCACTGGACTTCCCTGATCTACGTTACTGGATCCTCAGCGAATGCACTGTCCTTGCACTATTGCACAACTATTACGTCATTGTAGATATAACCTCTTGTAATCCTAACTTGTTGCTTCCTATTTCATAGTGTATTTAGTAGTATTATTTGTACTTACTGTAAACTATACTGTATTTAAATGAAGAAGAAGTAGTATTTTTAAGGTGACCCTAAGTCCTCTGCCTTTTTTCTGCCTCCCCATTTTTTTTCAGCCACCAGCCTCCACTGGTATGTATGTATGTATGTATGTATGTATGTATGTATGTATGTATGTATGTGCATACATTATTCCAAACCTAGACATGAGCCTCTTTCTACACAATGGTAGCCCTGGACACTATTCTTACAGCAACAACGGAATGTTAACCTGAAGTTTAAAGCAATGAGCCCGTCCCTAAGTGATCTAAAGCTTTTCACACTTTTTTAACCTGATGAATGGTCGGCCATGCTGTGAAGTACATTGTCAATAGGTCCAGGGCCACAATTCCAGGAGGATCTACCGGTATACATAAATCTAATCCTAACCCTAAAATCACAATTGTGCCCCAAATATTTATCTTAATCCTATCCCTAAAGTCACTGTGAGACTGCAAAATCCCTATTCTTTACAATAGATGCTATTCAGTGTTGATGTTCTAGGGGGATTTAGTTCCCATCAAATCAACAACCTGGGTTTGCAGGAAAAAAACCCCAAAACATTTTAGGTAAAAAAAACAACTACTTTGAGAATTGCTCCCTATGTCCTGAAGGTCTTTGAAATTTAAATTAATTTCAGCACCCTTGACGTGTTAAAAATAAATAAATAAAAATCAGTGAGTGGGACAATTATATCTTCTTGCTGTGGATTATGAATGAGGTAACCTTGAAGTGCAAAGTACAATATAACCACGTGGGATTCTGATTATCTAATTTACCTTCATCTCAATCTGTTTGGTATCGGGATTCTGGAAAAGAAGTTTCACCCGTGTCTTTCCATCATCAGAGGATCCTTTCAGTTGTGAAAACTTGTACATCCAAAGAACATTCTGGGAAGTAACAGTTCATCACACTGGTATTACAATTAACTAAATGTCTAAGGTAGCATTTAGAGTTAGGGCTTAATATCTTTGCTTGGAAAAACAAACAGCTAGTTATCTTACACAGTTTATTATCAAATGTATCTTTAGTTCTCACTTCTTTTCCAATAAATGTTTAAGCTGGACCAGGAGAAGACTGATCACATACTGTACACTGCTTGACCACTTTATTAGAACATGTACCAAATATCGTGTTGGGCCACCATTTACCCTGATCACAGCCTTGACACGATGCGGCATAGACTAGACAAGATGCTGGAAAGCATTTTGAGGGATGCTATCTATTGATTATTATTTAATGAAAGGTAGGCAGAGGATCAGAGGATCGTAATGACAAATGTGCAGTTCAATCTCATCCAAAAATGCTAAAATCGATTCAATGGCACCAAGGCAATGCCATATCCAAACAGTTAGACATGTCCCAATAAAGTGGCCAGGCTGTGTATTTACAGGCTGGCCAATCACAGTAAAATGAGATAATGAACTACTTCAAGTTCAGGATGGAGGTTTAATTACCGGTAGTTCAATTAAACAATTTAGAACAGGGTTGATACAAAGACCAAGAGTGGAAAGACCAACTTTGGCCACCCCATTACATTTGGCAATTATATCTTCATTTTTTAACTCAATTGAAAGGCATACTTTTAAATGGGTGTTATTGATGTATTAATGTGTTGGTAATGGAATTCAATACAGTTACTGCACAGCGACGTTACAAACACCTCCTACTCACCTTGGAGACATTTTCAAAGCAGGTAAAGCCTGTCCCAAAATCAATAGTAAAGCAGAGTATCTTTCCTTGGCTGCTACACAAGTATGTCTTGGACTATAAAAAAAAGAAAGGGCAGAACTAACAAACTTACAATATTAAATAGTATTTCCCATATTCTGTACCTCCGAAATGATTGCATTTGACCAAAAAAGAAACAAAAACTGGAAGCATAAGGTATCATTTAACTTTTGAGCATATATTATTATTTGTTTATTTAGCAGACGCCTTTATCCAAGGCGACTTACAGAGACTAGGGTGTGTGAACTATGCATCAGCTGCAGAGTCACTTACAATTACGTCTCACCCGAAAGACGGAGCACAAGGAGGTAGCATGCAAGTTTTGGGTTCTCTCCTGGGTTCTCATAGGCAGTGCTTATCCTCTCTTGCTGCACTGGAAGGCTACTGATTCAAACTCAATTATGTGTGGGGCTGCACAGTGTGATTAAGATCAAACAGCACCACGAGGTGAAATACAAAAACACTGTAGTAAAATGAATACAGAACAGAAACATCCCAGCTCTTCTCTGTTTTTCAAATACAGTACCATGATACTGGTACATTTGTTATGGCTCGTCTGCAGATCTGACCGTCGCACTTCTTTGGGGATTCCAAATTTCCACCAGGAAATCTACTCAATACAGAATCAATATAGCTGTGATTCCTCATGTTCTAACATCACCAAAAACAATTTTGAACCTTAATGAAATCTTAAATGTTTTAAAGGTACAGTGTATCCCTGGAACACAAGATACAGGTTATGTAGTAATTGATTTAAGTTACTAATTGGTTTATTATGTGTGTTCACATATATGTATCTTTTTTTTATTCACTTTATATATTTTGTATAATGACCATTTAATATGTCTTTATTCTATTAGTCTGTAGTTATCACTAGCATTGGCTTTGTTTATATTTATATTTAAACAGTCAATGTATCCCTGTTACAGCTCAGTTGGTTTCCACTGCATAAAAGCAAGTGTGTAAGACTGGGAAGGAATGATGTGCTGTACCAGTGAAGGAGAGTTTGAGTCACTGTGCTTTAAACTATTTTTATGGATTAAATAGGCCCATTAGAAAGAAAAAAATCAAGAGACATCAAGGGAGCTTAGAGACAACCTTCTCCCTCGATTGTATAAACAATTCAACCCTGTTGTTAATTCCAAGAAACACTAATTATTGTTCCTCGTTAAATGTTAAAAAAAATAATTTTATGGAACAATTTCATGAGCATTAGTGTTCTCGTTTCTTTTTTTATATAAGTGTATTTTAAAAAGCGCTTCCTGGAAAATGAAAAAACACCCCACACAACCCCATTGTGAATAACAGTTTAATAAAATCCCAAACAGCTACAGCATTTATAGACATAGCTTTGGGCACATCAAGCCTTATAACATTGAGCATGTATTTTTTATTTCTTTTTTCAGATATGTTTATTTTATGAGACATGGCCCAAGAGAGCACTAGAGGCATTACAAATACTTTAAAATCAAACCAAAGGTCAATTAGTGAAATTCAAAATTAACCCTACAGGCTTCCCTTCCTTATATCAAAAGGCGTTATTTTTTCTGACATGACAAACTAGCAGAAAACCACTGCTACTTTGCAACTTTGTTTTTCAGACAACCCACATTTTATTGGCTATGATTTACCAAGTAAACATTTAAGAAACATTTGATCTTTTACTGGCTATTAGATATGTATGATCCCAGGTGAGTTTTTAAAGTAAAATATAGAATTATGGATATCTAAAGAATACGCTATGAACATTCATGCCAAACTTTAGTTATTCCACAATTGAGAATGGCCAATTTTTTTTATTTCATTTTATTTTTTAATGTAAGTACAATATATGTATTTGGAGCATCGCTTTCCTTAGTTCAAACTACCTGTCTGCTAAACACAGCCTCATTTGAAACAGTTTGATTGTTCTGTCACTGGATCTGAATTGTTGCAAAATATTTTCTGAAATGAGATCTGAAAATAATTCACTCTGTAGTGAAATACAAAAAAAAAAAAAAAGCGCTATTCAACACTAGAACTCTCAACACTTGTATAACAGAACTGTCTGAAACATTTTATTTCCACTCTATACTAAACAGATCCTCTAAGCCAGTGGTTTTCAGCTTTTTTTTTTTTTTTTTTTTAAACTGTACCACTACTGTGTGGAGGTTTCAGCTCAAGTACCCCTTTACAATTTTCACTAAACTGGTACCACAGTTGCAATAAAAGCCAGAATAATCTGATTAACAAATAATTATTTACCGTTAATTTAATATATAATACATAAAAGTTACCATTTATTTCCCATCTCAGCATAATTCTGTGTGCCTTTAAAAAGTTTACATGAACAAAAACATTAATATAATAAACTAACAATGATAAACTTTTTATAAAGCCAACATAAAAATTATCCAAAGGCTATCAATAAAACAAAAAATTGTGATCATTATTTATGTTTGGTGGAGCATTTATACTTCTAAAAAATGCAGAAAGATTGTGCTTCACTGATTAGTATTCAATTATACGAACTGCATGAGCGGCACATAGCGCTTTGAGCAGAGCTCTCCATGGGCAGAATGGCCAGATGCCTGCTTCACCCACACTCATATCACTCCACTCAATCCAAATCACATGTGCGTACAGGTGGATGATCATTTTGAAACTATAGTCAGACTGTAACATTTGAGCTGCTAAACAAAAACTATTTATTCACAGTGGTTTAGCAATAATATAAACTAATGTTAAAAAAAAAATAAATAAATAAATAAATTCAAGATCATAAAGTTCTTTTACTTTTTTTTAATTTTTTTAATTTTTCATTTCTGAGTCATTCTGCATACCACCGGTGGAAAACCCATGCCTTAAGCAATCTGATGAGTGTTACTGTGGTGAGATCTTTCATTCCAGCTTTGTACTTTTAGGTGTCATATTGGAACAAATACAGTTTTAAAATCTGAAAATATGGTTACTTCAAATAATTTGATTAGCAACTGTTGCTTCACATTATAAACACTATAATAAGTTCAGTTTCATTTGCAGCAAAGGTAAAGCAAGATATGTGGATAGCAGTCTACATTTTCCCACAGTTGTGTGACTGCAGGAAAGATATTACAAGCGTTTTCAATAATATTGTAGACAAAGAGAAGGAGATGTGATACCTTTTATTGGACTAACTAAACAATAACGAATCACAAGCTTTCAAGACCAGAACAAGAAGAAAGAAGAAAGAGAAGCTACCACTACACAAGACCCCCACAGAGGCTATCGACAGAACTTACATTGACAAGAACTGCCCCTTTACTGGCAACGTGTCGATTTGGGAAAGAATCCTGTCTGGTGTGGTGACTAAGATGAAGATGCAGAGGACTGTTGTAATCCACAGAGATTACCTGCATTCTATCCGTAAATACAACCGCTTCGAGAAACACCACAAGAACATGTCTGTTCACCTCTCACCTGCATTCAGATGTGCAGGTCGGAGACATCGCAACGGTGGGGGAGTGTTGGCCCCTCAGTAAGACTGTCCGCTTCAACGTGCTCAAGGTCACCAAGGCAACCAGAGCCAAGAAACAATTCCAGAAGTTCTAAATCAATAGTCAATAAATCAATCGGTCGATCGAGTGATAGAATCTCCCACCTCGCTGCGTCAGCTGGAGTGCCGGATGAAATAAAAAACGAAACCAGTTTATAAAAACAACCAACAAAAAAAAAAACCTAATGAAAAGGTAAACTTTGATTTTATTGAGTATGTAGAAACCACATTTTACATTTTGTCATCAAACGCAAATAATTTTTCTCTCTCCTAAGACAAGAAACCTAATTTCACCCTTTTAAAAATGAATTTGATTTTTGCCTTTGCAATTGACTGTAACACATTTAAGAGACAGCTATTAACCTTTTCTTTGTTTTTTGTTGTTGCACGTGTATAGCTTATGTATTGACATGTTTTTTTGCAGCTGTGACTTGCAGAATTTTATCTCAAAAATCCTTAATAACAGCCCTTACTCTCAAGTTAATTCAATTGTACATTCTGAGCTACTGTGCTATCAAATGATGTCACAAAACTAAATTTAGCTGCATACATTTTAAACAATTAGTTCCCTGGCAACTGTATAAGTGGGCAGATCCTGACAAGACAGCTCCTTCAACCATTACAATGTCTGCTCTGCATACTGTATTCTCAAAACCTTTATTAATTACAATACAATAAAACACTTAAAGCATGACAAGGCCCAGCTACCGTACTTTTAAAAGCTTTGCATCTGCTATTAAACAACATGCAATGCACCTGCTCAAACACAATATCAATTAGAAACAACAGAAATAATACAAAGACAATGATAACATGATTGTTATGTAGAAGAGTTAACAAGTTCTTGTTCTCACTATAAATACTGCAGAGAGGCGTTTGATACCTTGACACATGAAGCTTCTGTTCTTTGTCTACATTTTAAAGCACTTGACTGGGTCTAGTCCAGTGCCATGTAGACCCCAGTCTTCCATGGCTGATGGGTGAGGCAACTATGTAGTAACTTTGTAAAACAAGGGCTGTGAAGAGGACCCATTGCTCACATTCGATTTTTAATGAAGCAATAGAAACCGAAGAGGGCTTTACCGCCTGGCAAGGCCCACCTCGTGCAGTTAAATTTAAAATAACGAGAAGGGCCTTACCAGATGCTAAAGTCCTCCTAGGAGGGTTCTTTTGCTATTAGAAAATGTATACTTGTTTGTTTTTTCGTGTTTTTTGTTGCTATTGAATACAAACGTTCTCCTCACTATAAAATGAGTAATGCGGTTTACTCAGAATTCCATCTGTGGTCTAGTAGCCTTCAGGCCTCATTATCCCAGCAGTGGACTATGTCACATCGTTCCAATAGCCTAAATAATATCTCAATACAAAAAAAGTTAAAAGTACAGCTAACTTTTTATTTTTTGATTAGGATTTAAGTGCAAATTTGTGTAAGTTTCAGTATTTAACTTACTGTTAGGTCCTAAAATGTATTAGGGAAAAAATTTTTTTTTAGTAATTACAAATATCTAGTAGTCTACATGTGTTAATGCTGATTGTCCTGTTTGTTCAGTAACACCAATCAGGTTAAAGGAAATTTTCTAATCTTTATTTAACAAGGTTTTAGATTGTTAAGACCTATGTATTTATTAATTTTTCATTGTACAAGCGACCTGTGAAGTACTAGTACCTTATCCTAGGGATTTTTACTTGTATACAGTCGGTGCTGCTTTATCTGGAATCATCAGGAGAAGTAAAAATATTCTGAATAAGCGGCTTGTCCCAACTAAACAAGAGTCAATTGAGGTGACCTTAGTCACACTTTCTTGTTTCTAAATGAACAGAAAAAGAATGAAATCACATAACATTACGATTAAATGTTAAATACATCATTTAAAATACAAGTTATTTTTTTAAATTTTTATTCCTAAATCTGCGATGTTGACACGACAACTTTCTTTGCAGCAAGAGCCTGAGAAACCACAGGAGACTCTAGCTCCTTCAAGAGTTCTATATGGTTTACGCAATTTACGTAAGTCAAAGTGTAATCAGTAATCACGAACTCACTGCACTGCGCTACGGGAACCTATCTTGCTCTGAAAAGCGATCTCCATTCATCATTTGGAAATACTGTATCCCAATTAAACAAAATGACATACTAATTAAAACTACATAAATAGCATTGGGAAGAACCATCTCCCAGAGTTGTATCCCATTTAAGCAGAAATCCTGATTATCAGTATCCCGATTTAGATGGCACCGACTGTATTATTAAAAATTGCACCAATTGTACGAGACACAACCTAAGTACTAGGGTCACCCATAGTTTAAAGTAAGCCTGCTGTAATGTTTGTATTTATGGCTACACTATAAAACCAGGTAAAACTGTGACATAACAACCGAAATACATTTATATCCTAAAAAAAAACATGCACATATTTATTCCACATTTAATTTACTTACCCCTGTCCTCGGTACTTCCATAAAAATTGCTCTTTGGAAAGATTTCTCCCACACTGCCAATTCGCTTCCCAGTTCCACACTAAAATAGTGGCTCTTGCCTTGTCCAGCCATAACACTGAAGCAATACGGTCGATGGTCTCGGAGCTCCCAGTCCTGGTGAAGGCCTAGATATAAGTTTGCTTGTAGCCAGCAATCTTCTAACTGGAGCTGAAAGACATGCTCTTGCAGCTGTAAAATGGATATGTTCATACGTTTCTGCTATGTAAACTGACAAGTTTGACAAATGTTGGTAATCCTGACCAATTCTCTTCAACGAAACTTAAATGTAATGGGCACAAGAATTAACAGCTGGAAATAATATGGTTCAAACGATATAAAAAGACATGGTCACAAGAGATTATATTATATGTATGCAATGAGGCCTGGCAGGCCATCCGTATACGTCGAATATACGGATTCCTCAGGGCATTGCGAGGCTAAACAGTGGATTTGAAGAAAAAAAAAAAAAAGAAAGCATAAATCATGTTTAGGGCAAAAAATAAGTTTTTATATTAAATATCCTTACAACAATAAGGTAGTCCCATTTATAACTTTGAACTACACACTAAGTTAAGCTGAGTCAATTAATGTTATTGGAACATGTAAAAGAAAGTACATCTGTATTTATGATATTGTGGACATTGCCATTGAAAAGGGGGCGAAGTTATTTTTTTTCCCTGTTACTGACAGTGCAGACCTGTTTGAGCAGAACAGACAGGAGGAATAAAAATAAAATCAATGATGTCTCAGATTTCAATAATTTTTCAAGGTATGTGAGAGGGGTGGATAATGTGCAGAATTGTCTTTTTGTGTTTTTCTGTAGTGTTTACAAACCGCTAAAAATACATTATTTTAAGTGACAAAGTCGGGGAGACCGAGTATAAAGACAGCGATTTTTTAATTTTTATTTTATTTGGGTTTTTTTTTGGTATTTATTTTTTGTTTTGCTCTCTTCCAGTTCATTTAATTGTTCTTCATCCAAATTGGCATGTCTACTTACTACTTTTTGCAGGTAATTGGTCACTCAGATTCATAGTTACAGCTGTACATCTGTAACTGTAAAAGCAAGATGGCTACCGTCCGATACTTTTAAATTATGTGAGGCAGAGCAGCGATTTAGAATATGTGAAAATGCTCCAACTGTACGTATCCATCCAATATACAGCTGGAACCTTGCTCGACCCTGCATTATAAAATGTTATATAACAGAGCATAAAAGGAGGCATGACATTTATCAAGACCTAAGTACATGTCTTACAACTGCTTTTGATCTTTATCTATCCAGATTTTTCAGCTTCACTAGTTTATTTAATGGCATTAACACGTGTGTGACAGGGAACCCTGTCGCTGGTTCCTGCGCAAGTGTGTGCTGAGACGTGCTGAGACGTGCTGCTGGGCAGCCAATTGGGCAGTTAGGCTCGCCAGTGCTGAGCAGACCCAGACCTCCATCCAGCGACAGGGCTCCCTGTCACAATATGCAATAACAATCATCATTTATCTGTTTTACAGTAATCATTGAGTTCATTTGTAAACAGTCTGCATATAATGCTTGGTTTCTTATTAAAAAATGATGTTTTAGGATGAAAAGAATGTAATACTTTTCACCATAACAACAAATGTCAAGTGTACTAGAATCTCCTAAACAAATTGTAAAGCCTTGTTATCCTGTAAAATCTGTTTTAAAACATTATTGGTACAGTTAATTATAAAGAAACTATTTTAATTCCTTTGTAAATTATGGCACTTTGGGTATCTCAAAACTAAGGTGGACATGTATCAAGATCGACCAACACAGCACTAAATTTGCGGAGTGTAAAGTAGCGCTCTGCCGCGGCACAACTTTTATCCCATCCTGAATGAATTAACTGTCCCAAAAGGCACAGTGTAACCCAACACATTGAAATGCTTAAATGCACTGCGCCGGTGCTCAAAATGGGCTACCTCAGTTGAACAATAGGTAGGTCATTTGGAGAGGCAGAAATGACAGTTCAAAATGGGCTAACCTGTATTTTAAATAAAATGTACAGGTTTTAACTCACTAAAGCCCGGGTAGTTCATCTGGAGAGGCAGAAATGCCCTGTGTTGACGAAGTGTCTTGACTTTATATATTATATTATTATACAATGTATAAACCAAATATACATAATGAAAAGGATAACTTATACAACCAATACAAACAAGTGTACATAATAGCCAGTATCGAGTTATAATTGCTTCCTCAGGGAGATCAAAAAGGGTAATGTGGACCCTAAATACTCTCCCTTCTTCTCAGTACTCTCCCTCTGTTCCTGGGTTGTTCAGGAAGTACTCTCCATCGTAAGAAATATGTTATGACTGCTGCCATAATGCTCTTTCCTATCAGCTGCTTTCTGACTTTTTCTTTTCGCCCAAATAAGACCAATTTGAAATTGGACTTATTTGGACCCTTTTAGTGCCGGCGTAGCTGTTCTGCAGCTTCATAAACCCCATTTTAATATCACAGACTTAATTTGCAAATAAGCCCCACCTACAATCTGCCCATATAATTAAGGCTTCACAAGCCTTAAAATGCATGGCTAATGAACCGTGGAGCACATTTTGGCTGTGCTAACACGGTCTTAACTTGCCAAAAGTGTCATGATACATACAGGGCAATTTTAACCAGCAGACGCTTGATACATGACCCTCAAAGTATTTATGTATTTGGAAGGAACTAAGCCAGTTAAAGATTCCTGTCACAATCCAACAGAGAATTATATATAATATAGAAAATGTTGCAGGGATAAAACCTTTCTTTTGAGTCTGATTGCTCAAGGGATGATTTGTTCATAATCATTTTGATACAATCATTTCTCTGTGGAAAAAGAAAAAAGTTGATGGCACCATGTTTGAGCTTCATGATTTAGTTAAGGTATTCGGTTGTTAAAAACAGAATGATTTGTAACAGACTTGGATGGTACAGTATAACACTATTTGTTTGTTCATATCTCTCTAATAATATAACATCTTATGTAAAACTCAGCTGTAAGGATTGTCATTGAGATTAACCTTGCCAGAACAAAAGGATGAACAAACAGGAATGGAACTAAAGGGACTCAGATAATACAACAGTGTTAGGGAGAACATGTGTCAGTATTGTTAAATGCACAATTTGTCCGTGGTTTTAGGCCTTCGGTGGTCATAGAGTCAAATGAGTTTGTGTAGCTTAAGCTACCCTGTAAATTAATTAGTTTTATTTTAAAATACATAGGGCCCAATTATGATGACGGAGCAAACCTCTAATCTCAGAAGGCTTTGAATAAACTTTATGAACAAGTTACTGAACAAACAGCATGTACAGTAGAGCAGGCTACTAGATCTTTTTAATTTTTAGAAACAAAAATATATAATTTTGCTAATACAATTCAGGACAACAATAACTTAAATACTGAAACTGTCCTAAATTCATGAATGTGCACTCAAATCCTAATGCAAAAATTAAAAGTTACTGGTACTTTTATTGTTTTACATGTTGTGCATTAGGGTATATACAAAACAAACGGTTCACAAACGATGTTTGATTTTGTGCATGAGGTACCTGAACTGAGGAACAGCTCCATGTAAGTAGTAGATTTTTTTTCCTGTATTAATGTAGCAGCATGGCCATTGTCAAAGCCCTGTTGTTACACGGTGTGTGTGGAGAGTACTGGGTAAATTCCTCCCTGCAAAAACACGTGGGGATGTGGCTGGAGCTGTCAATTGAATAAATAATTAAAAGATTAATTAAGGCTTCAGCCACAAGTGTATAAATAGGGTGATCACGGGTGTTAGTGGAGGTAGTGTGATGGTGAAGGAATGACGGTGCGGTTTTGTTGTTTTGTGTATGTATTGAGTACTGTAAATAAATGTGCATAAGCGTATAACTAAAGCGTTTCTGGTCTCTTAAGTCTCCTTGCTGAAAAGCACCCCCGGACCCCGCTCGGATACTGAAGCCTGTAGGCTACCAGACCAATGGAATTCTGAGCAAACTGAATTACTCATGAAATATTTAGGAACATGTTTGTATTCAAACATTTGTATTCGGCTCTGGCATTAAAATGGCACGAGGCAGGTTTTACCAGATGGTAAAGTCCTCTTTTTCGGGTTCTATTGCTAAATTAACATCCCTTGGTTATAAGAACACTAAAATGATACAAAAACAAACTAACCAAAAATAAAAACATTAAAACTGTGTTCTGTATAGGCTAATATAGATATGGTTTCTAACAAACAAAAAACTGTTTTCCTAAATATAAATCACACATTTAATACCTGCAATGTATTATTCCTAATCAAGTTCACATTTTCCTTGTTTTTTCGAGTTTGAAACATACATGTGGATATTCTAAAGAGCGACAGGAAAATAATTAATGCATATTCATGTTTAAAACATTTTGGACTAAATTACTTCCTGAAATGATTAAGTATAAGTATGCCAATGTATTAAAATAAATAAATACAAAAATAAATAATTAAATAAATACATAAATCATAAAAATCTATATTTTTGACAGCACCACAAAGTTAATGAAACCACGTTCTAAATCACAGTTCAGGGCTATCGGTTTCTTAAATGTCCGTTGTTCCAAATTTGCTTACTTTTTCTTCATTGGGCTAACAGACATATCCTCAAATCAAAGTCAGCTCACTGAATTAAACAGAGAAATGGGGACTGTACATCCTACCATTCAACTAAAGAGCTAGCTCTGTTAGTATATCAGCTGCTAGGTGGAACCCATTACACAATCCCTTTTGCTTGATCAAAGCTTGTCGTCAAGTGCAATCAAGCACTTATCATCATCCCAAAAGTATTACTGCGGAAAGACCATGGAATGCATTGTTAAACTGCAACTGCTGCCCACCGATGCCAACCAGAAGTGGAAAAGTTCTTACTGGGTGGCTGGAGGATCCAGTATTGCTGTTGTAAGCTTTGAATTAAAAGTTTATTAAACTCAGACAAGACTTGCATATAGCTAGTTCTAATCAGCATGATTCAGCATATGCCCTGGAATACATCACAGGTCATAAAATTGGGTTGTGTGTGTAAATGGGGGTAGATGGCTGGTTGAATTATGTGACACTCAACTTGTAAAGTAGATAGTGAGGAGACATGGGGGAACAGAGAAGCAATTCAAATGTGTTTCTTTTTGAGAGAGCTGAAATAAGAGAAGTTATTTTGTATGGTTTATTATGTATGGTGAATCTCCTTTAACACAAGAACGCCTTCATTGAAGGCAACCTTACACCTCAGTGATACGTTGACAAAGTCCTTGAGGTAACAGTTTTTCCGTTCCTGCAAGCCAATCCAGAAGTGTCGATTTTCCAGCAGGACAATGCAAGACCACACAGTGCTAGGATTATAATTGCAAGACTTCAAGAAAACAAAATAGAGGTCTTGCCGTGGCCAGCTTTTTCTCCTGACCTGAGTCCAATAGAACATCTGTGGGACCAAATCGCCAGTGCCATCCACAGGAGACAACAATGACCAGCCAACCTTCACCAACTGGCTGCAGCTGCACAGGAAGAGTGGCGAAACATCCCACAGCAGTCTATCCAGCACTCTATCCAGAGGCTGATCAGGTCTATGCTGCCAGGATTGTGTTAATGCTCAGGGAGGTCATACCTGAAACTAACTTTAATGTTTTCATTTTGACAATGTGTCACATTTCATACTGAAAACATATCGTGGTTCTTTGATCTGTATTTTTGTTAACATTTTCTGTGATTTTGTTTGATATATATGTTACAATATTTGATTACATCCATTAAATGTGTTGTGTTTCTTTTGTGCATCAGTATATATTCTGTATGTTGCTGTGACTGTGCTAAAATGAACACCAAATAAGACCTGGGGAGATGCTCTTCATTCCTTTTTCAAAACTATTTGTTTCGCTGCTGTTTCCACAATAAAGACTTTGTTAGTTTTGACAATCTTTGTCCAGACTATTTTTTTGTAAAGAAGATGAACCTTCAAATGTTTTAATCATGTTATTTAAAAAGCCAATGTATTTGGGCTAAAACACAGGCTATAAATAAACCATTTCTAACCTGATATAAGTTGTTAAATTGCTATATTGATTAGTAACTGGGACCTACCTTGTGAACCTTAAAGAGAACCTCACAGAGGTTATAGATTGTCTCAGCTCGCACCCAGTCTAACGTGCTGACCTGAAAAAATCAAATAGAAATTGCTCAATATATAAACAAATAACGAAATGTCATGTATGTTAACAGGATCTCTCTGGGAACTAACAATCCCAAATGGCAACATGTTTTCTACATGATTTGCATGGAAATACCACATTTATTTCTAGTATTAGTTTCTACAAATATTAGGGCATAACAAAACAGTTACAGGGTATAACAAAACAGTTTATAAATGTAATAATTTATATACAAAATAATCATCATGTTTGGCATCATTAAAAAATGATGACTTTACTCTCAGTATAAAGAAAATCACAGTTTTTGAAAAACAGGTAGGTGGGAAAGTGGAACTATGCAACATTGTTTCTGACCTTGTGGAGCACACCAGATCTTTACTTTTTAACCAGGTGGGCATTCTCATTTATAATTCATTTTCTAACTCTCCATTGTCTCAAGCCTAGTCCCTTAGTTCTGAAATCCATAATGCATTATGAGTGGTATAAATGTCCAAGCATAGAGAAGAAGAAAAAAAAAGATATATTGTGTGTATTAATTCTTTCTTAGAACTGGCAGATATGTGCTAGATGAAAGTACCACCGAGGGCATTATTAAATGAGATTATGTCTTTGAACTACAGGCCAATAAACATAAAAGTGTGCCTCTTTTGTGGTGGGAAAACTAAAGCATTCATCAATGTTTGACAGTCTATATAACAAGCACTTGTCCTCTGTCCTGGTTAAGAAATACATTTTTGATGTATTCCTTTGTTATTCCATTTTTGTATCTTAAATATAACAGAATGATGTTGTATCATTTTCATCATAGTAACAAATCACAAACTATTATGTTTTAACAAAGTCAGTAAGAATGGAAACTTCATTTTATTTATATATTTGGTTTATTGTACATTACGAGTGAAGTACACACATATACTAATGATTTACTAGGATTACATAGTTATTGAAAAACAATATGACTATCAATAATAATCTACCCTCATTATAAAACTATACTGTAGACTTAATGTAGATTTCTATTTTTCATATCTAGTATTAACAACACATACTGCATTATAGCGGTGATGGCTGAAGCCACGTGTATGCTTCTTTAAATAACTCCCATATAAATACATATATGTATATGCAGCATGTCCTCACGTCCTTGTCACACAGGTTAACTAAATGACACACAAGGATTTTGAAAAATCTTTGCCCTCTAGAATCACTCACAGCATACTAGTCCTATTCTCCATTATGACCACTCACAATAGTAGATCCAATGATCCAAGATGGAACAGTTAGGTACCTGTACAACCTTCATTCCTGTTGCATTAGAAGCAAATTGATGTTGAATGTGCTCCAATTTGGACACAATTTAGTATAATACAAAGTTACATACAACATTGGTCCCTTCTTCAATTTCAAGGAAATCCATAAAACGTAAGTATATCAAAAGGCACAGTACAGATGCTATGATGATGCTGTCAGTGGATGATGGTGATTATAGAAGGTTGAAAATTGAGTACATTGAAAATGATGAGTCTATCCAGTAGTGCCGAGTTGAATGTTGAACAGTTGCTTGGAAAAAATCAGGAGGCTCCGGAAAAAATGGAGTCTGAACACACAAAACAACAAACACTAAACAGACCTTGAAAAACAGCTAAACTTCAACAAGTAACAGTGAAAACAAAAAGAAGAGTTTAGACAAAGTGCAGAATACAATAAAAAAGAATGGCTGCAGTGGAATTGTCTAAAGACGCCAAAGGATTCACTGAGATTTAACTTTGTAATGCTGTAGGGTTATGATGGATTCCTCAGAGAAAGGGAGTCGCCCTCCAAGCCTAATCAGCCAGCGTTAGTACAGGTGCTGGCTTCTAAGGAGCTCTGAGATTGGAGGAGTGGATATTTGAATGAGCCAATGGGGAGACAGGATGAACCAAGTGTGGTTGCAAGGAACTGTGGGAAATGAAGTTTTAACCTGGCCAGGCTACTGACCCTAATTAAAGGGATAGGTGGGTCAGACTTACACCCACATTATGTAGCATGGGAATTGCTACATATCCCCTCCCCCCAAGCATTGGAGGTGCAAGGGACGAATGCCATAATAGCGTTTTAAATTAACAATATTGACGGTATCCTCTTTGAAAGAATCTGGCTCCCCCCACTTGACTTTGTAGTTGTTGGGTCCAAGTCTGTTGGTTACAAGAGCTGGCCCAAACCATTTCCAGAGGCATCAGATAAGGGGTGAGATCCAGACTAACTCACCTTCTTCATACTGACAGTGTGCTCTCTGGGAATTATAATTCCGAGCTTGCCATTTCTGAGCTTTGGAAAAATTATCCCTCACCTCTTCGGTAATCTGCTGCTGCGATCTAGCAGTTGGTAGGGATCGGTGGATAGAGCAGGAACAACACCAATTAATCGGTCCAATTGTCCTCTGATGGTCCTTCCGAGTGCTAGTACTGCAGGAGAGGAGCCAGTGGTTTCATGTTTGGTGGTTTGAGGGCGAAACGGAACTCAGGTAGCCATTGATCCCACAGCTGATGGTTTTCCCAATGAAGGATGCAACCATGGTTTTTAAGGTGCAGTTCACAATTTCTCTCAGGTTGGTCTGTTGGTGGTAGCTGGTGGTGAGTTTTTTTACAACTCCCCAGGTTTTGCACACCTCTGCGAGTAGCTGGCTTGTGAACTGAGGTCCATGGTCTGAAAGAATGTGTTGCGGTGTTCCCCATTGGGTGAAGATTTCCAGCGTCAAAATCTTCACAATCTTGGTGGTCTTACTGGTCTTACTGTCCCGCAATGGAAACAGCTCAACTCACTTTGTGAAGTAATCAATAATGACCAGGATGTAGGTGTTACCTTTTTTACTTCTTGCCAAAGGTCTCATAAGGTCCAGACCCAGCATCTCTCCGGACTCCTTCACAGTAGTGGACTGGAGTTGACCTGCGGGTTTGGTGTTGGAAGGTTTGTTGTTGATGATGTCAGAGATGGTTGGATCTTTGGACTGAGAGGCCGCTATCTGGTCTATGGTGGTGGGAAGATCCATGCTACTCGCAGAGGCAGTGCTGGCACACACTGCTGCAGAGTGAGTTGAAGGTGGTACAAGAGGAGCTCTGGAGAGTGCATCAGGTACAAGGTTAAGACTGCCTTTCCTGTAAATACCGGTAAAAGTGAATTGTTGTAGGTGAAGAGTCCAGCGGGTCAGTCTGGAAGAGGTTTTTGGGTTATTGAATGCCCAGGAGAGTGCAGCATGGTCTGTGACAGCAAGACACTCCTTTTCGAATGTGGAATAGTTATTTTCGGCAGAGTTCAGTAATTTTGAGGCGAAGGCTATGACCTTCTCATCATATCCTTCTAGCGGAGTCAGAACTGCTCCAAGTCCTACATCGCTGGCATCAGTAAAGACGAAGAACGTCTTGTTGATGTCCGGGTGAACGAGGACTGGAGGACTGATCAAAGCTTCTTGCAGGAAGTCTGAAACTTTTCTGGCACTCTCGTGTCCATTTCCATGGGACATCCTTCTTTTTCAAGTTGTTAAGTGGTGCGGCAATATCTGCAAACCTGAGGATGTACTTGTGGTACCACCCTGCCAAACCTAGGAACCGTTGAACCTTTTCAAGTTGGTAGGAATGGGATATTCCTGGATGGCTTGGAGCTTGTGGGGATCTCTCTCTCTCTCTCTGTGCTCTGCAGTGCTTGCTCTCTCTCTTGTTGCTCTACATCTATAGCGGCTGTCAGCTGTCTATTCTGTACCAGCAGGCTGGCTTATCTTGTAGCTGTGGGTTGCAGTTCTCTTCCTGGTGAGCTTTCCAAATCGCTCTTAATCGACCACTGGGGAAGGTTCCTCTCCCCCACGAGAGTAAAATGTTGGGAAATATTCAGAGTTCTGTACAGTTGTATCCATAACTATAAAACATACAATGGTGGTTCATGTATTAAAAATACTAAAAATGTATGTTATTTCACTTCAGAGTTTCATCTGACTGTAAATTGCCTTCAATCCACAGAAATTCAAACATGTAAACATAACAGAAAATAATAATAAAAAAATAGAAAAAACACAACCTGATCTAGCAGAACAGCACAGTGACTTCTGTGCATTTACACTTGAAACTGATAATCCTGGCTACTAAAAAAGCAAGAATTAGTTAATATTACTGTACATTGTTAACAGTAAATACACAATGACAAAGACTTACCGGGGGCATGCTGAAAATGTACAAAGAGGAGCCCTTTAGTGCCAGAAACTTGAAATTGTATAGCTGTGAAGAGTCCATCCCTTGAAGTCTTTCACTGGCCCATCCCATATGAATAACCTGCAGAAGAAAACCTTCAAAAAATAAAAATCAATCCTCAAAAAAAAAAAAAAATTAAGGTCATTTTTTAGATCCAGAACACACACAAAAAAACTGTGAGAATCAAGTTTATATATATTTCAAATAAAGTGATTTATTTCATGATCTGAAGTTCATTTAAACAGTCCATGCTGTGCTAATGCAATTTCATCATTTTTATATTAAATAGCCTTGAAAATATACCCCTTATAGCAGCTTTCACTTTCAGTGACTTTTCAGAGTAACGGTACTACAATACTATTAATTAATACTATTAATTTGATATCTACATTAAACATCAAACGTTAAAATCAGTCATGTACTGTAATATAACACTTAAGTTAAACCTTAAGTAAGTATTAAGAAGTATTACACTATGCAGTAACTTCTGTAGAGAGGGAGTTTTGTTTCAGGACATCCTAAAAAAAAGGTGATGCTATAAAAAAATGGTATAAAAAAACAAGTGTGTCATGAAAATATTATACAACGAGGTCTAAGTCAAACAATGCACAATAGGGGCTGAAATACCTGTCTAATATTTACAGACACTACTTTTTAAAACATTATGTTCTTGGCCATGTTAATCTTGATAGTATTCTCTATAATCATCCTCATACTTTCCAGACCATGAGTAACTCACCTACAACAGGACCTGGCCATGCTACATTAATATCCTTGTATAAGAACATTTAGACCTGCATTTTTTTTTTTTTTTTTACTTATTACTTCTAATAATAAACGGAGACAAAAATGTGGTGTTTTGCTAGATTTTTTAAAATTAGTATTGCTCTGACAACAGGTCAAACTTAATAGATTAATCAATCATATAAATTGATAGAAATTAATACAATCAATAACCTAAGCTAAAGTACATTAACGTATTTAAGTTAAATAAAGCTTTCCTGTTCATTTTCCTGTTCCAATCACTTTCTGCCCAGCTAAATCTAACAAAGGTATAACAATTTGCAATGCTGTTATATCATAAAATCAAATGCAAAACTGTAATCTCCAGGAATAATAGGTTGTTAAGGCTTTACTTTATATCACTGAATTAACACTAAAAAGTAGTTAAAGTTAGTGTGGCGGAGTGTCCCGCCCCTATTTATTATTATTTGTATTTGTTTGCGGCACGGATAAAAGCGCCGCGTCTTTTGTTCTTGTTTTTTATATTTATATTTAAAAACCTCGTGAGGATGCATGACTGATCAGCTACTGATTATTTAACTAGCTGACAGTCATGCATCCTTACCAAACGCGGGCAGACTGTGGCCGAGGGGTAATAAGATAATTAACAACTAGTTAACCCCTCGGCCAGAGTATAAGAACCGGCAGCTGTCCGGGTTTGGTTGTTGAGTGTTGGGTGCAGAGAGGAAGTACGGGGAGATAGAGAGGATACAACAAAACAATTGCTAAAACGTGCTGGTTTAGCCAGCACGCCACTTACTTGTTTGTCTGTTTATTCGTTTAACCCTCGTGCCCTTTGGTTTCTGTTTTGTTTGTTTAAATCTTTTGTTTTATTTATTAATAAATACACTGAGTGCCGTTGCACTCAGCTTCACCCGCCCATCCGTTGTTTTGATTCAGTTACTTTCTGGTCCGTGACGTCATCAACCTCACCACTGCGAGCCAGACTGGCACAGTTAGACATTTTTCTTGTGTATTCAGGCAGAAGCAGTGTAAAAGTAGACATCACATGTTTTTTTATTTTTTTTATTTTTTTAAATACCTGCCATTGTAGTTTCTGCATGATAAACAAAGTGGCAAATAACATTTACCTTGCAAGTTGGGTCTGTGCTTGGAAAGCGTGAAGCATTTAATGTACCTGCATCTGTACCCCCTGATTCTGACTCGCTTGTCAAATCTGAAGAAGCACTTTACTTTGTTGATCCTGCATCCATACTGTCCCACACATCACATGCCTAAACTGTAGTGCAAATTCGAACAAGGTGGCAAACCGGTGCAAGGCAAAACACGTTACGATAATTATTTCTAATATTTATCAACTGTGTAATTTATGGCGGACACTGACTAGTAAAGAAAATAATATTACTCCATGCCGCTGTTTTCACGTCGCACTGCTAAAGGCTTCTCTAGTTGATCAACCTGCTGACACAAAGCGAAATGGGTGGAAATGTGTGATGCAGGCTAAAATTAGAATGAAAACTCAGCAAATCAACATGTAGTTATTATACTGGCAGTAATGCTGTCCAATAGCAGCTAACAGAAACAGAAGCAGTATGAAAAATCAGAATGCAAGCAGCATGGACTGTGCTGAATGAAATCTAGCAGTGCCGATTGAGAATATAATCACCTGTACTTGTTGACAGAGGCTGTGATAATTATCACCATGTTAAACAGTTACTTTGTCACGAATGAAGCACATAGCATTTTTAACCATGCTGCTAGCATGTGTGTTCAGTTAAAATTGTTAATACAGTGTGAACAGTGCCTTCTTGGATGCTTATTGTATTGCATGCACATTTATAATCCTGGCAAATACAGTAAAATCATAATCCTCTGATACTGAAAATCTATTTTATCTGTTTTTTTTTTAAATCCCTGATCCTCAATTCTGGTTTCCGATTGCTGATCGCTAGGTTCTAACTTCCACGTGTATCCAAGACGAACTATGAGACACCACTCACCATGAAAGTTTCTTAATGGCATCTATTTGAAAGGACCTAATGCAAAATAATAATATTAAATCAAACTTCATGGTACTGAAGCACAGCGGGGAGGGGGTTGAAATCCTCCCTGCAGTAAAATGTGTGGTTTTGTGTTAGTTTGGGGAAATTGTTTGATTAGTTTTGTTAATTGGGGAAGGGTTTTGTTGATTGATTTATTGTTTTAATTTGATAATTGTTTAATTGTTAGTTATTCCTTGCACCTGGAAACAATTGTAAATTAGGACCAGGTGCAGGGTATTTAAAGGGGGCAGTTAATCTGCTCAGGGCAGCTAAGGAGAGACACAGGAAGGTGTGCGCTGTGTCCCAGCAGCCGTCCGGTTTTTAGTGAGGGTCATTATACGTGTAGTTAATGCTCAAAAAGAGCCAGGTGTTTATTTTGTTTTGTGTTTATTGTTTATTTTGTGTTTTAATTAAAAAGAATTGAGCAAAAGCGCTGAAAAAATCAAAGTCTACTGAACTGGGTCAAGTTTTTAAAGGGCCAACGAACCCGAGCCGCAAGGCTCATGTTACAGTACATATTTAGTGTTCCTTGTTTCCAGTTTATTCCGAATTTTACCAAAAAATTACAGGATTTCTTTTTAACTGGATGTCGGTTTTTACTGATTTTTATACCCGATTTGTCTATTATTCAATATTTCCCCTGTACTGCTTTCTAGGAAATACACAAAATTTTGATTAAAATGCTGTTTTATTTTGACTCCGACATTGTAATAAGCAGCCCTACAAAAGCCCAACATTTAAACGTGGTTCTCTGTCACTTCACAAACACATTATCACCTGTTATGTTGGCCAATCAGAGTTTGAGTATTGTGGCAATTGATGGGCTTAGTAAATACTAGCTAGATCAAAAACTAAATTCTAATACCTACATGAATACATAATATTTTTAGTGGATGAGGAATGGGGAGAAAATGTAAATCAGTTTATGAATATTCAAAAGAAAACAAATGTTTCAAAGTACACAAAAAGCAGAAATAGCAGAAGTGGGTCAGATGAGGCAGAGGATGCATAGCATTGCAAATACTGCTGCATTGACGTACATGTTCACACTGACAGAATAAAAGAACATACTGAAAGTAAGCGACACATTAAGCTAAAACAATAAATTGAACTGAGAGACAAGCAATCCATTTGTGTGGCTTTTACACACGTTTTAATAACGACTGTGTTAATGAGTTTGTCAGAGCGCTGTGCTTTGCTGGACAGCCACTGTTTATTGCAGAGATGTATGTATTGGTGACTTCGTGTGACAGTACTGTCCATCAGCTTAAACACTGCCTAAAGCCCGGAACAGACAGACAGGCGAGGTATTTTGCCACCTGTATCGCTACCATTGCTTTCATATGGTGTTGGACAGATCACGCAGGATGATAATGCTTGTCCCGTGGTGACGCTGAGTGGTACCACTCAAATCGAATCCAGAGCAATTTTTTCTGGCTGCCGCACAGTACCGTCGGTGGATTAACCAATCACAGCCAAGTGCTGACAACACGTGTTAGCCAGGAAAAATCATGAATGAAACTGTTGTCTGCAGAGGTGTCCAAACATCGTGAAGTGTTTGATCCCTCCCATAGTTCATAAAAGGACAGGCAAGTCAGTATTTTATACATCGCCCTGATAAGCATCCTTCCTGCCTTTTTTATTAATTCTGTAGTTCACTACTATTTTTACTAAATAACTGGCTGTAAAAGGATATAGTTTGCCTGCGCATATGGAGGAGCGAGACTTTTTGACTGGACTTTTTGGGAGAGAGAGCTAATAAAAAAGATTGGTTTAACCGCTATTTAACCCTGCCTTTTCTGCACCGCCGCTGGAAACCCAGCACACAGTCGCTACATTGTTTTTCAGAACTGGAGCCAAGGCAGGTACCCCGGCACGCACTTGGAAGCTGGCAGAGGAGAGTGTAGAAATGCAAAACTAGGCTTGCCCAAATAATTAGCATAGGCAAAACTAGATTGGCCCAGCATCGATGTTGAAGGTTTGGACAAAACTAGACTCGCCCAAATTAATGGCATGGGCAAACCAGATTCGCCCAGCATCGATTTTAAAATGTTGGACAAAAAGACAAGCGTTGAATTGACAACAGAACTGGCAGAAGGCACAGGTGTCGTTGTCCATCAAATCAACAGTATGAAGGTCACTCTTGAAATCAATACTTAAAGAATATGTTGCAGTAAGAATACCTCTGTTAAGAAAGGGGAACAAGACTAAAAGGCTAAAATAGAACACAAAAATTGGACTATGGAACAATGGTGCTGGACTGCTGATGGATGGACAACGACACCTGTGCCTTCTGCCAGTTCTGTTGTCAATTCAACGCTTGTCTTCTTTCTATTCCTTAAGGATATTATAATTCAAGTATTGCTCATCCTTGTTAGACAGCTTTTTGGGTCTTCCAGTCCTGGGTTTGTCAATTACAGATGATGTTTCTCTGTACTTGTTGATTATGCTTCGGATACCACACCTTGAAAATCAAGTGATGCAAGCTATTTCACTAAATGTTTTTCGTTCTTTATGCAAGTCAAGTTTGTTATAATTGTAGAAAACACTAGTGGGGGCTTTGAGTAAATTGTTGATGCTCATAATGCATCAGAGTAGAAAAATGCAACATGTCTAAGACTTGCACAGCAGTATATATATTTCTTTACAGAAACTAAACTAAATTGACTGTCATAGAAGTCTTACAAAAACAATAAAATCATTACATGGGAAATGGGAAATTGAATGTTTTGATATGTCTATAATGGATAGAGAAATATCCTTACCTGGTCATTAGGTAAACAGCACTTGTTTGCCATTTTCATCTGGAAAAAAGCAAACAAAACATCTCTTACTTACTGTATTGCAGATGAGCACATATGGATTTGTGTTCATGTGTACAGTGTTACCTGCTTGAATTTAGGGAGCTTCCAAAAATGCATTAATGAAATAAGTGTAAGGAATAAATCAATAGTGTGGAGGTCAGAATAATAATTTCTGACTGGAGAGCAAGATCACAGATGGCAATTACAGAACACAGATACAGCCCAACCGCTGTATGCTGCCAATCCTTGCTGGCTTCAATTCCTGGTGGCGCCCATCTGTCCAGGTGCACACCGACCTATAAGTGGACCACAATCACTCCAAGAACCAACCCACAGGACACTAGTCTATGTATGTCATCTAATTCAAACAGCCTTCCCATTGCCTAGAGGAATACTCTAAACGCAAACCCCCATGGCCTGACAACACTGACCAATATCTCTTATATTGCAGGGCTAAAAATACACACTACTATTTAGACTATAAAGTATTTGTTATTTATTTATTTATTTATTTTTATTTTTTTATTATGTGGGTGTTGTTTTATCATGCAAGTCTTTTAAAGTCAGCTACTGTGGAATTGTTTTTTTTGTTTGAATCTTAGACCCCGTTCACACTACTGTGCTGGCCCAGGGCCGCCTTAGGGAGCGCCTCAGGGCCGCCACATATTTAGGTCTGCAACCGTGTTCACCTTTGTGGTTTAAGGTGCCTTTGCACCTTAAACCACAGCACAGTAGCAATTTTGTGGTATATATATATATATACATATATATATATATATATATATATATATATATATATATATATATATATATATATATATATATATACAGTATATTGCAATCTGATTGAATTATCCATTACGATATATATATATATATATATATATATATATATATATATATATATATATATATATATATATATATATATATGAGGCTCCCTTGAGAAAGATATGTACAACATCGAAACATTGGGCAGCTAGCTTTTTGAGCTAAAAAATATATATATATATATATATAATGTTATGGTGTGTAACAGGGTGACGGTCCGAGCTTACCCCCACCCACAATCACATTATTCTCTCAAGAGCATGGAGGTATTTAGAATGCTAGAAACAGCAACTTGTTAGTGTTCACAGGTATAAACATATATTTTCGTAATGGATAATTCAATTGCAAATGACTAACAGGTTGTACATACAATGACTTACAAGACAAGCTCATGACTGACCACCTAATACGACTGCTCCTTCCTAAGGAAAGACACAGCATTAAATAATAATTAATTAATTATTCAATAACCAGTTACACCTATAATCATTTTATACAAAAATAAACTCTATTTAACATTCATTACATTTACAATAAACATTTGTATAATTTACATTACACACATTTCTTCACAGTTATTCCTATTTGTTTAACCTACATGAATACCATCTTTGTTTACAAACATGATCGTTACACTATTCTATTGCTTACTCGTTATTATTATCATTGTCCCTAACTATTACCACTTCATTGAGGGAAGCACACTAATCTAAATACAGTAATACACTGTCATATATCAAATACACTTTGCTCAACAACATGCACGATACATAGTAAACCACTGCTCTATCGCCAGCAGAATAACATTAACAATAATAATCATAATAAAAGGCATTGAAATATTGAGGGTCTCACCCTCACATGGTGCATCAACGATCTTAATATTTGTGGATGAGAACAGTATATTATGTGTGTAAAAGCAAGCAGCTAAAGAAACGATCAAAATTTAATGTAATGATCTGCATTCTGTAGCTAAGGCTATCGTTGCGTGCAAAATAAACAACGGTAGCTGAGTATGCCAGGTCGCCAGAATTGTTGATCATTATTGAGATCCACAATCTGGCAATTTTTATATTTATCGCTTAGTTACTAAATAACAGGAAGAAAAGGTAATTGTGACAAGCATAGTTATGAATGCACTGTAGCTCGTATATTATGTTAAAGAAACAACCTGAACGTTAACCTGTTAGATTTTTTTTTTAATTTAATATTTTTATAATTGAAGTTGTGTGGTGTAGAAATAATTACCATACAATATTGATCCACTGCCGTCTTGGCTAGCAGAGCATTCACCTTTCGCGTGCATGAGAGTATGGGAGTGTCTACTGAGCTATGTAACCACATTGGTCATTGTAATATTCTCTTACTTTGTTGATCAGAAAGGAGACAATATTACTTGAACCAAAATGTGTATCCACTGTCATCATACAGCTTACAACTATTGTAAAACAATGTGTCTTTACTACAGTGTCATACGTAGTGTAGCATGCACTGGGGAAGGCAGCAGCAGTCCTGGTAGGTGATGTAATCACACACAAAGACATAAGCCTGATATACACTGCTTGCAACGAAGCCGGCTCTTTTGTACAGCGGTATAGGTGCTATGCTTTAGTGCGAGAGGTCCCTGGTTCACGCCCGCCCTCCGCCTGTTTGTGGATTGCCTCGCCCTGTGTGATGCGCCTGCCTGCACTGCGGTTCTGAGGTTCACTACATTGGTGTTAGCAGTGGGATGCAGATACCTCGGCACGCACTCATCGGACTGTAGCCTGGTGAGCAAGTCCGGGGAGGATGGCTCTTAGTCCTACAGGGCTAGCATCAATGATTAGTTCTGTTTCTCTGTTTGGGTTAAAAAATACCATTGTTGACTCACTTGTGAGGCTATCTTTGAGCGTTCTCAGTGCTGTGTCTTGTTCTTCGCCCCAGTGCCATGTAACGTCCTTTCTCGTGAGCTCTCTCAAAGGTGCTGTAACAGTGGCAAAATTTGGGATGAAATGATAGCAATAGTTGGCCATTCCAAGAAAACTTTGAAGTTCGCTAGTCTTTGGGATTTCCTGCTTGGTGTATGGCAGCAACTTTCTGAGGGTCAGCTGATACGCCATTAGCTGAGAAGATGAAGCCAAAAAATTCTAGCTTTGTTTTGTTGTACTTGCATTTGCGGCGATTGAGTGTCAGTCCGCTTTCTTTTAGTCTCTGAAAAACAGCTGTGTCTTTTTGACTGGCACCGTATACAGTGATGTCATCGTTCAGATTTTTCACACCAGTAATGCCTTGCAATGTTTGGTGTATTGCATTTTGGAATACTTCAGCTGCCAATGATATTCCAAAGTTCAGGCGTTTGTACCGTGCCCCATGTGCGCAGTGAATGTGGTGATGTATTTGCTGTCTGGGGGTAATTCCAGTTGGTGGTATCCAGCTTTTAGGTCTAGCTTTGAAAATATTGTTGCTCCATTTAGCTCATGTATAACATCATCCATGGTTGGGATTATGTGGCTTTCACGTAGAATAGCTGTATTAGCTTGTCGCATGTCAACACAGATTCTCACTTTCTCAGGGTCCTTTGGTTTCGAGGGTGTCACTACCGGCGAGACGCAGGGTGTTGGTCCAGTCACCGTTAAAATTATCCTGTCGTCCTCAAGTGTTTTCAGTTCTGCTTCAACTTTTTTTCTTATGGAACTCTGCGGTATAGCTGACTTGTTGGACATACAGGGCTGATGTGCAAGTGCACTTGGAAATTTTTAAGCTTTCTGATTCCTTGAAACAGATGAGGATTTTGTTCAACTAGTTCTTCTGCTACAGTACGTTTTGCTGTGAGAGGAGGTATTGCATTGACAATTCTGATCAGTCAGAAGCTGTCTGGTAGCTTAAAAGTGAACTGTCACTTCCCTGTACAACATAGAATGTTCCTTGTGTAAATGTGTGTTCAGACTCTATGCAACAGGCAAAATTCCCCAAGACAGTAAGTGCATCTTTGGAACCATAAGAGTATATCGTAGTGTTGTCAGGCTTTAGTTTTGGTCATGGTTTTAGGTTGTTGTATGCTGTTTCACTGATAATGTTCACTGTAGCTCCAGAATCAGTCATTACTGTCATTCTAGCACCATTTATTTGTATCTGTGCTTGTGGCTGTTTAGTGTGCCTGTGGCTTTCAACTACAAAAACTTATGGTTCATTACTGCTGCACTGAGCTCTGGCTTCTGTTTGTGTTATAATTATTCCTGTGTTGCTCTGCTTGCTGTAATTTAGAGCAACATTGTCTTACAAAGTGGTTCTGCTGTCCACATGCTCTGCATTCTTTGCCTTTTGCAGGACAGTATCCATGGTGTGGGTATAGTTCACCACAGTTTCTACATTGCGTGTGTGATCTGTTTTTGAGAACAGAAGAACATAAGAAAGTTTACAAACGAGAGGAGGCCATTCGGCCCATCTTGCTCGTTTGGTTGTTAGTAGCTTATTGATCCCAGAATCTCATCAAGCAGCTTCTTGAAGGATCCCAGGGTGTCAGCTTCGACAACATTACTGGGGAGTTGGTTCCAGACCCTGACAATTCTCTGTGTAAAAGTGCCTCCTATTTTCTGTTCTGAATGCCCCTTTATCTAATCTCCATTTGTGACCCCTGGTCCTTGTTTCTTTTTTCAGGTTGAAAAAGTCCCCTGGGTCGACATTGTCAATACCTTTTAGAATTTTGAATGCTTGAATCAGATCACAGCATAGTCTTCTTTGTTCAAGACTGAATAGATTCAATTCTTTTAGCCCGTCTGCATACGACATGCCTTTTAAACCCGGGATAATTCTGGTCGCTCTTCTTTGCACTCTTTCTAGAGCAGCAATATCCTTTTTGTAACAAGGTGACCAGAACTGAACACAATATTCTAGATGAGGTCTTACTAATGCATTTTAAAATTTTAACATTACTTCCCTTGATTTAAATTCAACACTTTTCACAATATATCCGAGCATCTTGTTGGCCTTTTTTATAGCTTCCTCACATTGTCTAGATTAAGACATTTTTGAGTCAACATAAACTCCAAGGTCTTTTTCATAGTTCCCTTCTTCAATTTCAGTATCTCCCATATGATATTTATAATGCATATTTTTATTGCCTACGTGCAGTACCTTACACTTTTCTCTATTAAATGCAATTTGCCATGTGTCTACCCAATTCTGAATGCTGTCTAGATCATTTTGAATGACCTTTGCTGCTGAAACAGTGTTTGCCACTCCTCCTATTTTTGTGTCGTCTGCAAATTTAACAAGTTTGCTTACTATACCAGAGTCTAAATCATGAATGTAGATTAGGAATAGCAGAGGACCAAATACTGATCCCTGTGGTACACCACTGGTTACCTCGCTCCATTTTGAGTTTTCTCCTCTAATCAGTACTTTCTGTTTTCTACATGTTAACCACTCCCTAATCCATGTGCATGCATTTCATTGAATCCCTACTGCGTTCAGTTTGAGAATTAGTCTTTTATGCAGGACTTTGTCAAAAGCTTTCTGGAAATCTAAATAAACCATGTTGTATACTTTGCAATTATCCATTGTCGATGTTGAATCCTCAAAAAAATCAAGCAGGTTAGTTAGACACGATCTCCCTTTCCTAAAAACATGCTGACTGTCTCCTAGGATACTGTTACCATATAAGTAATTTTCTGTTTTGGATCTTCTTATAGTTTCCATAAGTTTACATATAATAGAAGTCAGACTTATTGGTCTGTAGTTTCCTGGTTCGGTTTTGTCTCCCTTTTTGTGGATCGGTATTACGTTTGCAATTCTCCAGTCTGTCGGTACAACAACTGTGTCAAGAGACTGTTGCATGATCTTGGTTAGAGGTTTGTAAATAACTTCTTTCATTTCTTTGAGTACTACTGGGAGGATCTCATCCGGCCCAGGGGATTTGTTTATTTTAAGATCTCCTAGTCCCACTTCTGCCTCTATTATGCTAAAGTTATTTAAAACTGGATAGGAACAGGCTGACATGTGGGGCAAGTTGTCCGCATCCTCCATTGTAAAAAACTTGTGAAAAGTAATAATTTAATATATTTGCTATTTTTTTTTTTCTTCATCAAATATTGATGATGTTTAAAATGTACCGTGATAATGACTGCCATCGGCGGTTGTAGGTATGAGTATAAGGGGGCTCTATGTTTTGTACAGCCTTTCTGCTGGAGATTACGTGAGATTAAGTCAGAAGAATGGGATCTTGACAGCTGAAATTTTTACAGTTATTTTTATCGTGAGAAAGCGATTGACCCAAAAGGACATCCTTTTGCTGTTTCACGATGTAGAGTAGATTTTCACATGCATGTAAACCAAGCCATTGTTACTGGGCAGTGTCATTTTGTATTGTAAAAACTTTGGCAGTTCTCACTTTTTTGTTGCTTCGTTTTTCTTCTTTCTTTGCTTTCTTGTGTTTTTCTTTTTTTAGTTATTTATTTATTGTTGGTCCTCATCACCAGTGTAATATTCTTATGTTGTTTTTCAGGAAGAACACAATATTACTTTATAGCTGCACATGTGTATCCACTCTCATCATATAGCTTACAACTACAATAAAGCAATGTGTCTTTACGACAGTGTCGTACGTATTATAACATTTCAGTCATGTG
Source organism: Acipenser oxyrinchus oxyrinchus (assembly GCA_030684275.1). Lineage (NCBI taxonomy): Eukaryota > Metazoa > Chordata > Actinopteri > Acipenseriformes > Acipenseridae > Acipenser > Acipenser oxyrinchus. The sequence goes on from CM060251.1 coordinate 46,416,653, forward strand.
ATAGGAAAAGGCCGGCCCTAGTCTGCTTTGCGTTCAATCATATGTAAAGGCCCTGGGCTGCCTTTTCTTTTTTGGAGTGTTCAAAGATGAGAAAAGACGACCCAGGACCGCCTTAAATCGTAAGTGTGAACGGGGTCTTAGATGTGCACAGGTCTTGTTTGTTTGCAAAACATCAGTTCAATAAGCTAGACACCCATTTCTGTCTAAGAGGAGCAATTTTTTGATTGTATAAAAGTGCCTGACACAATAAGGATTCTATCCCAAAAAATGCTCAGTCAAACATTCCAGAGTAACAGTTTGTATTTATTTTAAACTAAGGTATTTGGATAACATGGATTTAGTGAAAGCAGAGGCGTGTTCACTTTAATTGCTCTATAGCTATATTACAATGGAGGAGAAAGCCAAGGACCTACAGGGCTGAGGCACACGGAAAAACCTGGGGAAGTTACTGCTGGGGATATGCTGTAGCTTTTATGCTTTTATACTTTTATATAAATAAACATATCTCTTCCAAGGAATTAAAAATACCATATTTCCATTTCTGAAGTGTATAGCTTTGATGAGGTCATGTGTCTACAATACCATTGCTGAAGCCAGACGTCTGTATAACTATACAACATTCAATGGTGGTTTATGTACTAAAAGTAATAAAACTATTTTATTTCGTTTCATCTGACTGTTCATTGTAAATCGTCTTCAATCCATACAAACTCTAAAATGTCACCATAACAGACCAGTATAATTACATCTGTAAAATCCGGGTGTATAGAATGACCTCTGGACAATATTGCTAGGGACCTGCTGTAGCTGTTATGCCTTTAACAGAAATTATACTTTTATGTAAATAAAGTTAAATATATAATGCAAGTTGATTTTGTGGTGCAGGTTTTTTCTCTTCAAATTATTACAGGTAGTTCAGAAACAAATGCCAGCATAGCTCTTTCTTTACCCATTGCAAGCCCATTAACATCCAATTACCAAAAATACAAGCTAAATAAAGCTTAATTGTGACAGCCTTATTTTTAGATGCACAACAAGTGATGCAACATGGGATTAAGAGGAGCTCATCAAACTCGTCTTTTTGTTTTGTGGTAAGCCTCGGTTTGCAACAGGGAACTGAAAGGAAGCAGAGCAGCATTCCCTTGGTTAATTGGCTCCTTAATAACCAGTACCATCATTTGCAAGCTTAATTACTAATGGGAAACCCATTACTTCAGAAAGAAATAAAAAAAATTAATAACCTGCTTTTTCCGCTGGCATTGTTCTTTAACAAATACATTCCTGCCATCATTAACTGGAGAGAATGAATGACAACCAGTTCATAATAACATGATAATTAAAATCATGCTTTATATATATATATATATATATATATATATATATATATATATATATATATATATATATATATATATATATATATATATATATATATATATATGTGGGTGTGTGGGTGGGGTTCTCTGACTTGTGTCAGGAACTGATTATAGGGCTCTGGACTCTTGGCCAGAGGGTCGTGGGTTCAATACCCGATGGGGGACACTGCTGCTGTACCCTTGAGCAAGGTACTTTACCTAGATTGCTCCAGTAAAAACCCAACTGTATAAATGGGTAATTGTATGTAAAAAATAATGTGACATCTGTATAATGTGAAATAATGTGATATCTTGTAACAATTGTAAGTCGCCCTGGATAAGGACGTCTGCTAAGAAATAAATAATAATCTGGCAATACAGTTTACCCTTCCTGAAATTACTTCACCAGACTTCTAAAATCTACTCAATCTAATATCCAGGGCATGTCATGTGTTTTTTAGGATATGTGGGGATTACGGTTTGATTCTGTACATTACCACCTTAATCTCTCACAGATCATACATCACCAGCCAAAACTTTGATTGATAAGTAATTACAACAACATGTACCAGGTCCTTCACAGGCAAGCTGAAAAAAATGCTAGCATTTGTCAGTGCAAAAATCAGCAAAGTTACTGGTTCAAAACAAATACAGTATTTACAGTAGATCAGGTTGATTGAACTGAACAAAGCATCAGAATAATATAATGACACAAATACATTAGCACATTCAATGTCAAAGAAAAAAGCAGATTGTATTATTACAAGCTGTACTGTAATTATATGAACATGATTGAGTTTCTTTATTCCAAACTGATAATAATATTACTTTTTACATTCATATAAAAAAAATACACTGACACAGCCCTGAGCTACTGTTAAAAGGTCAATTTGTAGTTTAGTTACCACTTTTACATAAGTACTAATAAACAGCATTGTTTCACATCTACAGTACAACTTAAAATGCAATGTAATGGGATGTAGACAGTTATGAAAAAGTCACATCACCTACATTTTGAAGTGTTAGGTCACTGATGTTGGTTGATATTGCTCGAAGCCAGTCAGTGCTTTCTGGGGCTGTATAGAACTGAAGTATTCCAGTGCTCACTCCATCTAAGGCAAGCACTTCAAAACTGTTAGGCCTGCAGTAAGATCAAGATAATGAGAGAGAGAGAGAGAGAAAGAGAGAGAGAGAGAGGTGTAAGCCACTTCTCCTTTTCATTCACAGTCCTGCTTATTAAACTTTGGTATTGCTGACTCACTGCATGCCAAACTAATTAGTACACTCTTCACATTTTCTACTGCTGGGTCTCTTGTTGGTAGTAGACAGCTGAAGTTGATGAAGCAGGCTCAAAAGACATACTGTGCCCACAGCATGAGATTGGTTTAAGATGTAAATTTGTATCACACTGTAGTTAACTAGGATTTGAGAGAATTATCCTTGCATCACCATTCTGCCATGTATACCCAAAAATAATAGATTATATAATTATTTTTATCAATGACATTTAGATTGTTTAATTATAACAATTCCAGATATGATTTAGGTATATGTTTAATACTTTTAAATTAGTTATAAAAGTGTATATTTATATGCAACTCCATAGGCCTACAGAATGTATTTTGTACCATACAATACTGTACATGGGAAGTGCCCAATTTCAATGTTCCCGTGTACCAATCAGGGCACTGTGGAGCTGCAGAAAACCTCATTTTTCAGTGTCAAGCCATTTGCCTGCTGAACCTAAGTAATGGATGTTACCAAGCTACTGAACATTGGAAACAAGGTAGCCAATCTTAGAAGTCTCCAAACTGCACAGTATTGTAAAATTACATTTGGAAATGTACTGTACATTAGCACATTTATTAAATCTAGTAAATATTGCAGTCTTGCTACTATTACAGAATTTGAAGAGATCACATAGGGTTCCTTGTGTAAGTAATATCTCTTAAAATGATAGACCAGTAGGATAAAAGTGCCACATAATATAACTCTGCTCAAATATTATCACCTTACATTGTCCAGTACTTATCATTCTTTTCAAAAAGGATCTGTTAACAAAAATTATGAATCTTGAGACCTTAGTACAGGTCTGTAAAAAAAAAAAAAAAAGAAGTATGACTATAAATTTAGAATGACATAATTTGTTCCTAGTCTATCAGTATTTGAAATAAACAACATCCTATATAAAGCATTAGCCAAATAAAGCATTGCAAATAGCGCACAGGGTACAATATTTAGGATAAGGCTTGTCTTTGGGATTAAGATATTTAGCTTTCCATTTTGTTCAGATTTATAGTTTAACACAGGGTAATGGAATTAACCCTCCACTTTTGTACGTGTAGAACTGGCTTTAAGACTATGTGGCGGCATCAGCTGGATCTAAGCAGATTGATTTCCCCTCTAGCTATCTATCTTTATTTCTCACTTTCAGATACAGGAAATAAGCCTTCCAATTTCAGTGCTGTCAGTTGCATTAAGTGCATCCACCCATCCATAATTCAGGAAAGAAAAAATATTTTTTTGGGTTCAGGCTATATCCCAATGTCCTGAATTCAATTCAATTCAGTTAATTAAAACCCATTATATATTCAATAGAAGCAATTGTAATACAGCATTAACTATATATTTTAGGAAATTTAACAATCTATGTTTTAACTTTTTGTTTGTTTTCAATAAATTCAATTTCTGTATACATATATTTGTAATCTTTGGAAATAAGTGTTTTTATTAAAACTATTAGATAAAAATCCTTATGTCAAAGGCCAAGCATTAACTCAAAGTAATTCTTGTAATAGAGACCTCTATAGATATACTGTACACTACAAGCAACCTAGACTTAATCAAAGCCTTTGCACAGACCAAGTGGGGCCTGCAGTAGAATGGTCAAACCATGCATGACTTGAACGAGGATCTCGCACAATGGGCAGTTTGAGATGAAAGCTACTTAGAGACAGCAATAGGGAAATTGATAAGGGTCTGGACTAAATCAAAATCTTAGTGCTGCCATTACTAATGGTGAGATTCACAAAATCACAAACTATAGCACCTGTATTATATCTCTCTATGGTGACATTTAATCAAACTTCCCAGCAGTACTGTATATTTGTGCTGTAAATATGCATCCTTTTCTACCAACAACAACATTGCGTATCTGACCACCAACATGTGTGAAAACATTGGCTGTTTTGAGGCTGGATTGTAAACAGAATGTTCCAGAGGGTGTTAAAAGCCTTGTATCATACTGTATATGATAAAGCGGATCAGTAGTCTTTTATTGAATATACCTCTAAATTTAGCAATGATTGTCATGATTTAATTCAGGAGCAACATAAAAAGACATGTTCTTTAATGGTTATGTGATTTATACGTCTTTTTTTATTTTTTATCCGGTCGTGTCTATCATACCCTTCTTGCAATTTAGTATTTATCTTCACAGATGAATTACTGGGTGAACTTCCATCTAAATTCAAACTAATGTCCCCACATTCTCCTGGACCCATAAGGAGCTGGTAAGATTTTTTTGCTTAATTACCAGTGGGAACTGTCCTCCTTTAGCCACATTTTATTGCTGTTCATCACTGGCAAACAATACATCAAGACAGCTGAGGTAGAAAGGTTATCTATGTACTTCTCTAATTGTATAATCTGCACAACCAAAGCAGCAAAACAACTGATTTTAGGATTATTTCATTGACACTTGTGTTTCTTTCTGTATGAGGGCTTAAAAGCAAAATCAATAACCTTATCAGTCTGATATTCGCTTCACAAATTAGTTACCGATAACTTCATCAAAAAAGTGCTATTGTTGCAAATGCTGGACTGTACTCAGATAAGTGTGTTTCAATGTTTATTAACAATGAAACCAAAACAAACAGACTATAGTATTATGATGTAAAAGTAAAAATCAAGCAATAAGAAAAAAATCAAGGAATTTCTGCAAGTTTATGACATTTCAAATATAGCAGTAGGGCTCAGTCTGGGATTTCTCCATCTGGACTTATGGGGCCCCTTGACATATAGGGTCGCTGACACTTGATGAAAAAGCACCCCCTACTGGTAGTGTGGCTGGGGTGCTTAAACCACAATATCACCTCTTTTGGGGGAACCCAGGAAAGCAGACACCAGAGATGTGGTATAGCACTGTACAATGCTCTTTTATTGAAGACAGTCAAATAGGGTGTCTGGCCCTTTAACTGCAAAACAAAGACTTTTCCAAAAAGAAACAAACAAAACCTAGCTCTCTCTGACTAAACTTTGGCTTGTTCCTTATTTCCTCTGTAACACAACATATTCTTTTGGTTTACACAAACAAACAATATTTTCAGATGTCTTTTTCCAGACTACTCACCAACCTTAGTCCAGCAACAACAAATACAACAAAGTCTGTCTAGCCAAGGCTTATATACAGGTTTTCCTAATTACATGACCCTCATCTGTAGACATTTAATTAATTGTCTTACACCATCAGTTTATTACCTTGTTGCATTCTGGGAGATGTTGTTTTCTGTCCCATAGATCTGCCAGCAGAACTACATTTCTTAATCTCATCTACCCATGCAGAGCTAAATAGGATACAGACCTCTGGTGATACGGGGACCAATGTACCTCCCCTCGGTTACTCTACCCCAGACTTCCCCACACAGTACAACCTGTTGCTATTCCAAATACAAAGCTAAAAAAGTTGGGAGTTACATAACACATAGATTATTATAGATTGAACACTGCAATGCAGCTCTCTTTTGTCTTGGGCACTAAGAAAAATACTTCATTTTATGAAGGGGGAATGTGGTGTTGGATAAATAAAGATAACAGGGCTCTGGAACTTTGCCACCATCTCACCCTCCAGCCAGTTATGCTGTACCTCAGCCAACATCTCAGCAATAAAGAGGATAGACCAAGTCCCCCAGGGAAGGAGAATCAAGGCTAAGAAAGTATCCTGTGTTCTGTTTTCTGCTTATACAAGTACAGTATTTTCATTAAATTGGCTTACTAATACAAATTCTGAACCCATTGCGTGCCTCTTTGGATGTCATTTTTAAATAATTCACAATCTAGTAAACTCCTAATTTTTTGGTTACTTTATACTTTTTGTTTCCTATTTATATACTACTTATTTTTATTGAGGAAATATACAGTACCTTTCAGTGAACTTTAGTCTTTTAAAAAAACACTTCAAAATTCTGACGAATTCTGGTTTCTATAAAAAATATCCACATGCTTGCTTGTCTTCTACAGGACTTTGGATGGAAGTGATTTAACTTCCCTTGTGTATACAGGTTCAGGTCTTAATGTCTAAGCAACACTGCACTCATAAAAGACCCGCTCAGGTAAAGCGTGACAACAAACCATAGGGCAAGTGTGATAACAGGTTAGAAGTGCTGCATTAACTGATTTCCAGATTGGTTGAATAATGTATTCCTGGATAGTAATCTTTTACGATGAAGTTCAACACATTTGATGTATTTACTTCTGTTGAAAATGGGTTGAAAGATAGAATACTGATTTTTCTTTTTTGTTTGTTTGTTGTTTTAGGGATAAATTATTTAGTCATTTGGTTTTGCAGGATACAAAGTTTCACTGTGTTTTTTTAAAACAGGTAAAGCAGTAATTCTCTGTCTTAAAATGCGTCCTGGTGGTAGATGAAAACTAAAACCAAGGCACGTGTGCATTCTAAGAATCTGCAAGAACTATGCGACTTTCCAGTTTGCAAAGCAGAGATATAACAGTTATTTCCGGATCAGAAATGTGAGCTCCACAAGTTGGTGAAAACTTGTGTTTTTTCCAGACCCTCCAGACCCGCAGCTTATGCGGCATATTGAAATCAATACAATATAGCCGACAATTTAGTCTGGGCTTTGTAAAAAAATCAAAGTCATTGTGAAAGAACATATTATAATCCTGTTGAGTACTTGAAACACTGATGAAAGGCATTCTACGCATCATATATTATTATTTACACTACATTTCTCAGGCAGAACGACTGTGCCACCCTGAATGTGACGGTGCAAAAAAATTAAAAAATGTGCGTATTCTAAGCTTTCTGCACAGATCAGTGACCATCAGGACTGATGCTAAACGAAAGCCAACATTTTGCAATGCAATGGAGTAGGCTTTGGATATACTGGATCAAAAGGTACGGCTGTATTCTGTCAAAGGTGGTACTTGCAGGTGGCCTGTGGCTGTTTTTTATAATGTTTTGGACCTGTCAGCCATCAACGCTTTTGTTTTGTACAAGGAGTGCACTGGCAACACAATCGCCCGGAGGGACTTCATTTTGCAGCTACCTCTGGAGCTACAGCAGAAACATTTTGATAAGAGACATGAAAGCCGGCTGGCAAATGCCCCTCAACCTTCAGGCAGTACTGCACCCACTGGCACACGGAATAAAAGACAATGCCAGGTTGCTAAATACAATAAAAACAGAACTTTCGATGTCTGCGCCTGTTGTGGAAAGGCAGTTTATTAAGTAAAGTTGATTTTATTACAGTTTTTTGTGTATGTATTTGAAAAAAATAAGACAAAAGTTTAATTTTCAATGGAAGTACGGTGTTTCTGCTCTGAAAACGCTATGTATGATGTTCACAAATAAAAAATATTAAGTTGTATCCGATTGTTTGTTTTTCATTTTCACATCAAAGACGTTTTAAAATGGAGCCGCACATTTTGCGGGTGCGGCGGTTGTATGTAGTACGAAATCTCAGCGGTTCTAGTGTTAAACATGCTATTACTCCAGCAGGTGTCACCATCAGAGAGAGACCATACCAAATGCCCTACAAAACCTTGTCTGGACAGTGTCCTTTTTATCCACGCACTACTCACCTCCTGACACTCCACTGTGGCTGGGCACTTTTGATAACTTGCCATTTTTTTCACATTTCCAGTGTGTTTTTGTTTCAGATATCACTTCTTTTTTCACTTAATGGATAATAACACACACACGGGAATAGAAAAATTGGTCAACCTACAGTATATTGAGGCAATGCATTGCTGTTTCAATAGGATAAATGTAAATAGTAGACTAGTCTGTTGAAAGGGTTAAGATGTGAATCTGTGTAACATAGCGGTTACGTAGTTGGAGTGAAAGTATGGCTAGTTAGAGTTCAAATCCTGCCATATATATATAAAGTAGTATAGCAGTAAAGTTACAGTTTTTAACAAGTAACGAGACAAACAACATGTTGTAAATAATGATTATGTATTATCCGGATTGTATTGAAAGCTTTCATCTGATCCGTTCATTTAGAATATTGTAACGTTTTCATGTTTAGGAAGTAGTACTCAGGGAGACGGTATTGAATTCTCAAAATGTTTGTTTTCTTTGAAACTACAAAGAATTCCTGTCAGGGGCCAGAATTCATGGCACCAAAATAATAAGCCTACGTTTTAGTCTTGGCACTTTCACTGCATATTCTCTCCAGTCACCGCTCACACGCTTGTTCAATTGCACACACAGTTTCTCATTAAAATTCAGTGCTGGACTGTGTCCAGTCCCCAGGCTCATGCAGCCCCTTATATAACTTCCCGTCGTTTCCCACCGCTGTCCAGCTCATCAACCAGTCATATCCATTCTCTGTAACCCCCGAAAACAGCAACACACATTCTCCCCATTCATTCACTCACTCCCCCTTCCCATGCTAAGTAACAACGTGACCCATTCCCCTTACAATACATGTAACATAAAAGACAGACGACACTAACTGAACAGACAAGTCCTGCAACAAAGCAATTGTCTGGGACGTTACAATCTATTTTTTAATTTGAAAGTAAAAATATATGAAAGCATGACGACCTTTACATACAAAAATCTTTGTTTCATACAGTATTAAATGGCGGTGTTTATATCTGAGAGTGAAAAATAAATAAATAAATAGCAAGAAAGAAAGAAATGTCTTCATTCTGTATTCATTTATTTAAATATTAATGTTTTTATTTATTTATGCTAATTCTCAGAAATCAACGTTCCTTTTTGTCCAGTGGGGACCACAAATAGTGTTACTCTCATCAACCAGTATCGAGAAGAGGAACCGTACTTCTTTGCAACAATAGGGACCACAATGAGCGTTTCACTGACAGGAAACCAACATTTTTCAGAGATCAGAATCTCAGAATGATGAGATGACTCAAAAAAAAATATCAAAGTCCCGGGAATTCTCAGCTGGCTGACTTCATCTTTCGAAATACTGCTTGTTGTCTCAACTAATCATGTAGTACTGACAGTAACACAACACGCTTGCAAACTGAAGGTTATAGTTTCATCATCAATAAATCCCACACATGCTAGACCTTTTTTTATATATATTATATAAAAAAGATAAAATTTTAAAACAGAAATAAATAATTTGTGCGTTCCCTAGTTTATTTCCATGTTGACAAAACAAGTTAATTGTCATTAAACTCGGATATCCTGTAATATACATATGCATGGATAAAACTCCCTGGGGTCTTCAAAAATCTGCAACAAAACAGGAGAAAAAGAAGGACATTTTTACCTTACTTTGGCAACTTATTTCTCTTAATGTATGACAGGTTGTGTCAGAAAATACAATGATTATTGGTTGTAAATATCCCTCCCGACCTGTGAGGGCGCTAAGCAGCGAGAACAGAGTTCTTTGGACGGGCTGGTCTCACAGTTCTTTCCCAGGGTCGGGAAGTCGACCAGTCTGGATGAAGGCGAGACTCCATTGCAACAATGCATTGACCCGGAAGGGAAACGACATGGCAGCCGCAGATTGGAGAGGCGGTGGCACTCATTTAACAAGGGGTCATGTGTGACAGCATAAAAGGGCACAGAGAATCGCAATCTGTTCCTGCGCTTGGTTTAAACTTTTGAACTGTAAGGACTGTGAGAGACCCCATGAGAGATAAAAACGTTTGTCTGTAATTGTCTTGTTTTGTATATTACTAGACGGCTAAACACAATTCCGGAGCTGTCGTTAAGGGCTAGCACTAACCCGGAACAGCACTGTACGATTGTCACTAATAAACTGTATTACCCACCACGAGCACTACTGCACACACCCAGGACTGGTGACCATGTTAGTATTACTGGGGGGCAGATATATTTGTTTTTATTATTTGGGATTGCAACCCGTTGTTACTTACGCTGCGCAATACACATTGTTGTGTATTGCCGGGGTCTTATCATTTGGTCACCAGACCTGGATAAAAAATAAAAATACCTTTCCAACTGGATTATAACTCTCCTTGTTTGTTTCAGCATGCACTGCATCACTCCTGCACCTGTACATAATTAGCCACTTTGCCACACAGGTATTGACTTTTTTTTCTACAATTCAACTAAGAGTGTTGGGAACTACAAATTAAAAGGAGGCTGTGTGGTCCAGTGGTTAAAGAAAAGGGCTTTTAACCAGGAGGTCCACAGTTCAAATCCCACCTCAGCCACTGACTCACTGTGTGACCCTGAGCAAGCTGTGGAAATACCCTAGAATTCCATACATTATGTAGTTTTCCTCCATTCTAACTTATTTAACTTGGCTGGATTAACTACCGTGACTCCCAATTTACTTAAAGCCCAATTGAATTATATACTGCACTGATTAAATTATAGATATAATCACAATAGCTATTTCTGTTCACTGCATTATTTAACTACTTAGATGGGTTGAAATTTATCTAAAATACAGTCTTTGCTCTGCAGTTTCCGTCACTGTCTCGGACTTAATTAAAAACTGATCTGTCTACACATTTTTATGAAATCTGGTTTTACATCCAACCATATATATACAACAAAGCATTCAATCATAGCATTGTATATTTGGTATCTTAGTGGTCTCAAAGGAAGGAACCTCAGAAGGTCAGTGGCATGTGCATAGATATTGAGTTTATCAACCTCTTATATTTAATGAAAAAATCCAGACAGAACTAACGCCTGCTTCATAAACAATAATGGCGTTGCAGCAATTTACACCCCCACCCACCCTTCTGGATTACAAACCTTAATTTATCTGTTCCAGCTTTGTATCTTGAGATGCGAGCCATCAACAGAGGGACTGATAAGGTGTCGAGCCAGCGCTTCTCATACTTTGGTTCATTAGTTGTGGGTGAGGAAGGTGATGATGGTGCCTGCACAGAATAAATGAGAGACATTGAGCACATGCAGCGCAATGAACAAGGACTGGTGTCTGGGATAATTTATCAAGCTAAATAATTCCATTAGAGCTGTTTCCAAAACTTAAACAGATGTTTTAAGGTCTCTGCACAAACTATTAAATGGGGAGTGCAACCCAGCATTTGCATTTTAATAGGGGCAACAGTGGGTCCTATTCACAAGGCTTTTAACATGTAGATGGATTAATTCCATTTTGATATTTATTAATCTGTTCTAGACTCTTGTTGGTTTCCTTAACAGCATTCTAGAAAAGTGCAATGTGTACCTGTATTTAATTAATCAAAACATGGTTTCCAAATATACAACTCTTTATATGAAGCTTTCTGAATGTGAACTAAAATAGTACTTTTTTTGTTTTTGACAATTTGTTTTGATTTATTTTGTCGTGAGATGCACTGAAGACACTCAGGTAGATTCAAACAAAAACCACAGAGAAGTTATAAGAAAAAAATTTGTACATAATGACATACATTTTAGAGTTTCCTGTGGTTTAACTAGTTTGTCAAATGCCACATTTTGAAAATCGCAAATTGGGAATATGAATTGATGTTCGCACAGCCCTACTTGTATTTTAAGACACACATTTTGAAAGTTTATTTTGAATGTCCCCTTTGAACAAGGACATAATTGAAATGCTGTGTTAAGTCATGCAATATATGGTAAGTAAACACAACTGGGCATACGAAAATACCAGACGCCCCATCCCCTCCTACTGTCTACTTCTTCATTTGTCTCTGCCATTGTAACTAACGTTACAGTATGCTACTTAATAGTTTTGCGCTTCTCATTCAAAGGGCTTTCAAACTTAACAGCAGCGCGCATGCTCATACCAGATAACACACAGCGGTGAGCACACAAGAAAAACATAACGGTACAGCGTTTTGGTGGTTTACGTTGTTACCTCAATTCTTTCTGGTGCATTTACACACCGCTGTGTTATATTATTTGAATTGCACTCATACAAGCACAACATGTTATATTAAATTGTTTATTGTAACACATTTTTTAAGAACATATCCAATAGATTAGAATGCTTAGAATTACCAGACATCTTCAAAAAAAAAAACGGACAGGGGGTCAAAGTACATAAAAATACCGGACAGTCCGGTAAAATACTGGCGGGGTGGCAACCCTATTGTAACCCTGCTGCTTCCAAAATACAAAATATATGTTGACAACAGAACCTTCCTATTTGGTACTGTAGTTTACCACCAGACTAGGCAGGTTAGCATCCAGATCTTTTGGAATGCGTGCTGCTGCAAAATATGCCCCCAGTCTTACTTCATAAGGTACAAAATAGGCCAATATTCCAAACATGGGACCCAAAGGAAAAGATGCCGCCAGTCAACCGTTCTAATACTCAACAAAGCCAAGAGTAAGAGTCTCTTATTTTGTTTCTGAAACTTGAAAGTGCAGTGCAGTCTCCTCAAAGATCACACTTAGTGCAAGAACTATTATAACGCCAAAGCCAACAAAATATATGCAAAGCTTCTCATTTTAACAATGCACTACACAATGGTGATTCTTTTTGAGAAAATAGTTATAAGCCAAGGAAAACCAAATAGTTAACAAATAGTACAGTGACCAAACTATATTCTGTTATATTTTAATGTATTTTATTTATGTTTATTTTCATTGTTGAAAGACAGGAAAAATGGAAATTCATCTTATTTAACCCAGCTGTTTCTTTGTATTTTTTCAACATGTTAGTGTCCTCTACTACATTTCACACATATTCTTTGTAATGCAAATTCGTTGTGAATCTTTATCTGTTCTGGGCTTTATACATTTAGATTTTTTTTTTTAACAAAAGCACCTTAGTAAATACTCCTACAGATTGGTCAATCAACTGTTTGCACCTCCTTACTGAGCGACTGCTGTACTGTGTGCTGAGAAACTGACACTGACAGCACCAGACGGGATGACAGAGGAAAAATGTTCTCAGCTGTGTCACCTTGCCGATCACGAAGCTCCGTCTGAAATTGACACCAATGACACAAATATGTTTATTTTATTGTTCATTACATGTGTTGCTATTTACAAAAATGTTGTCTGGTTTGTGGAGTCAGGGGTTACAGCCTATGAGTGATTAAATAACTATGAATTACTACCTACAATAATTAGTACTCACGTACATACACAGTCTTCACTAAATTCCCAAGTTAAAGACAGTACGTCTTAGCTAGGTGGCTGCATTTAAAAAAAAATAGCAGTGGGAGAAAACTGCTTCAGTAAGTACGGTAAAATCTGCCAGAACTGACAGACGCTGAATCTACTAGGTTGGATACTAATGAGAGCATAAAAAATACAAAAGAAAATCGAAGGAAACACAGATCTTTTCAAGAAAGCTGGGTGACTTTGTATAAAAGGATTTGAATATGTGAAGGATCGCTTTTCGGTTTGTCAGAGCCGCCAGTGAATGTTATACTTTTTAAACACAGCAATAACAGTTCAGATTGTGATTGTTCTAATTGTGTGCCCTTTCGTAAATGAGGTCCTTTATCTCGGAACGCTAGAGTGATGCAGATTTAATGGGATTAGGTACGAGAATAAAATATATTTCTGGAAACGCTGAGGTTCCCCACAAATACCGGTGTAGTGTTAAAAAGTGGTACACCGTCAGAATGTGATATGCATACCAAAACGTCAGAAATCAGTACGTTGTTGTAGGAACAATTCAATAATTGATAATTTAATGTTTATCTGGGATGATTAGTTCTCCTACTAACAATATTTAATTGACGTGTTACAAATAGAGGATTTACTATGAACACACATTCACGTGCAGACACAAGGAATATTTAATCAATAGTATAATTTTATTAAGTACACAAAATAATAAACAGAAATCAGAAAAGTCAGAAAGTAAATGTCTTAGTCTCTAAGCACAAAACACAATTTAAAAACTCTCACTGTTTGACAAGCAGGCAATTGAAATTTGACACCGCCTGTCTACTCACACACCAGCAGCACTCGAGCAAGCAAGCAGGCTGTGACGTAGTAGCTTGCTCACACACACACGCCCACATCCAAGCACATAGCCTCAACTGAGACGATGCAGACAATCGTAGAATATATCACATTAAGCTTATTAATGGTATATAGATTAAGTATATGGCAAGTTTACTTTTAAAGAAATTCTTCATACAACAATATCAGGTAGATTACATAGTTACTTCATCAAGTTTCACTAATAGTTATTTCACATGCAAAGTGTGCAAACTAAATAATTAACAGATCAATTCTATGTGAATGTGTTACAATGAATTAATTTAGTTCCATGAAAGGAAAATGCAACTGGTTTGTACTCAACGGTTCCTTGAAGACTTTTGGTCCACTGGTTTGGAAACTCAATCTGTTGAAGTGTCCAGCATAAAAACTCTCCTCTCTGCAACTAAGTCTTCATTCCCACTTTGGATCAAACTCGGCAACAAAGCTTTCAAGTCTCGATAGAATCAACAAACAGCTGCAACAAAGTCTTCAGTCCTTGGTATAGGATCAACAACAGCACCTGTCCGCTCGCTGTCCTCTTCACTGAATCTTTTAGCTAGCTACGCAGGTAGCAGGGCACAGTTTCGTTTGAATACTGTGGTTTTAGGTGTACAGCAGACCTAGACTGGTTTGTCTGATAAGTCTCTAAGTTTTACGGCAGTCCTCCAGCTGGGCCTCAGTCTTGTTGCTTGAGGTCATCAACTCGCTTGCAGCTTGCTTCCCCGTCGGGTCCGTTTTTAGGTCCCAGAGTTGCAGCTTTGCTTAGCAGAGTGACAGCACCTTGTTTAGCATTTGATGTGAAGCGCAAAATGTTCAGTTTGCTTAGATATTTATAGTCTGTTTCACTCTGCTAGATACACAAATTATCTCATGAAAGTGGCTATCTTGCCTTTTTTTAAACTCACAGTCCTTTGATGTTTTAATATCCTTTTCCACTGGGACATCACTGGTTTATGTCTTCCTTGCGTTAAAACGATTGTTGTTGCACGTGTGAATTATCTGTACATAATTCAAGTGTCCGCTCAGCCTAATCCAGTTCAGGCGCCGGTCATCTAATCAGTAGGTCACATAGTTCAGTATGTCTGCAAGCCAGAGGCCCCCTTCTCAAGACACAGCAATTTGCCCTGTTTCTCAAGACACACAGTTTCATTAATTAATCCAGTTACATTTCTAATACACGTTCATGTATTATCATATTCAGGGAATATGTCCCACATTGTCATACTGTAGTGGTACACTGTCAGATTTTGGTACAGGTGGAATCAATTGCGATCTGATGGGTGTTTTTCTATTGTCAAATGGAGGTACATTTACCATTAATTATATAGATTTTTTGTAAACTTAAACTGGAAACAGGCAATCAATTTCCCTAAAAAGAAAAAAAAAATCACGACAAACAAAGCAAAATTTGCAATGTATTGCATATCATAAATATTAGCATACTATTTTCTTAATGGTGGAAGAATGTGATAAATTACATTAACAACGATGTAAAAGACTGGAACGTATGATAAATTAAATTTTAAAAGATGTAAAAGACCACACTATTTTCTTAATGGTAGAAACATATGTTAAATTACATTAAAAACGATGTACAGTGCCTTGCATAAGTATTCACCCCCCTTGGACTTTTCCACATTTTGTAGTGTTACAACCTGGAATTAAAATGGATTTAATTGGGATTTTTACCATTTGATTTACACAACATACTTAACACTTTGAAGGTGCAAAATATTTTTTATTGTGACACAAAAGTTAATTAAACAGAAAAAAGACATTTGTTGTTTGCATAAGTATTCACCCCCTGAGTCAATACTTGGTAGAAGCACCTTTGGCAGCAATTACAGCTGTGAGTCTTTTTGGGTAAGTCTCTACCAGCTTTGCACATCTGGATCCTGCAATTTTTGCCCATTCTTCTTGGCAAAATTGCTCAAGCTCTTTCAAGTTGGATGGGGACCGTTGGTGAACAGGAATTTTCAAGTCTTGCCACAGATTCTCAATCGGATTGAGGTCTGGGCTTTGACTGAGCCATTCTAAGACATTCAGGTTCTTGTTTTTAAACCACTCCAGTGTAGCTTTGGCTGTGTGTTTAGGGTCATTGTCCTGCTGGAAGGCGAACCTCCGCCCCAGTCCCAGGTCTCTTGCAGACTGAAACAGGTTTTCCTCTAGAATTTCCTTGTATTTGGCTCCATCCATCTTGCCCTCAATCCTGACCAGTTTCCCAGTCCCTGCCGATGAAAAGCATCCCCATAACATGATGCTGCCACCACCATGCTTCACCGTTGGGATGGTGTTCTCAGGGTGATGAGCAGTGTTGGCTTTGTGCCACACATAGCGTTTTGCGCTAAGGTCAAAAAGTTCAATTTTGGTCTCATCAGACCAGAGAACCTTTTTCCACATTTGCTGTGTCTCCCATATGCCTTTTGGCAAAATCCAGACGGAATTTGATATGGGTTTTTTTTCAGCAATGGCTTTCTTCTCGCCACTCTTCCATAAAGCCCAGCTTTGTGGAGCGTCCGGGTTATAGTTGTCCCATGGACGGTTTCTCCCATCTCAGCTGTGGATCTCTCCAGCTCCTTCAGAGTTACCATTGGCCTCTTGGTTGCTTCTCTGACTAATGCCCTCCTTACCTGGTCACTGAGTTTTGGTGGACGGCCTTCTCTAGGCAGAGTCGCGGTTGTGCCATATTTTTCCATTTTTTAATAATGGATTTAACGGTGCTCCAGGGGATGTTCAAAGTTTGGGATATTTTTTTATAACCCAACCCTGATTGGTGCTTCTCCAGAACTTTATCCCAGACTTGTTTTGATAGCTCATTGGTCTTCATGATGCTGTTTGTTTAGATATGCTCTCTAACAAACTCTGGGGCCTTCCAGAAACAGGTGTTTGATCATAATCTGAGATCATGTGACACTTTAATTGCACACAGGTGGACTCCATTCAACTAATTATGTGACTTCTGAAGGCAATTGGTTGCACCAGAGCTTATTTAGGGGTGTCACAGCAAAGGGGGTGAATACTTCTGCAATCAAGACTTTTCAGTTTTTTATTTGTAAATAATTTTGAAAAATATGTAGATTTTTTTTCCCCACTTCGACATTATGGACTATTTTGTGTAGATCAGTGACAAAAAATCCTAATTAAATCCATTTTAATTCCAGGTTCTAACACTACAAAATGTGGAAAAGTCCAAGGGGGGTGAATACTTATTCAAGGCATTGTAAGCAACTAGAAAATATGATACATTCAAATAAAAAGGATGTAAAAGACCGAAAACAGCATAACGTACAAGATTTGAATGGGTGCTTCCCTGCTTTCTTAGCGGAAGTTGTTTAGGCATGTGCGAGCAAGCGCAGTGCGCTGCGTACCACTTTTTACCACGTACCTGAAAATAACACTACACCGGTATGTAAGATATATACAGTTTTGCTATTAAAATGGTACTATAGTACTGTGTTGGTATAACAAAAGGGTGTTTTAAAAAAGTTATTTCAGCTTCCAATCACTTAAAATATGCTGGCGATAATGTAAACGCCAAGCTACTACAGACAGCGAGTCCTAAACCTTAAACATGTTACTGTTGTTTATAGCAGCACACGTACTTTTGATTAGGATAGTGAAGCAAAGGCTTGTTTAAACTATTTATTTTACTTTGTGTAAAATTGGTGGAAAGGTGGATGCGGAACACAGAAGATTCCAAAATCGTTAGGCTGATGATTATTTATTCGATGAATAATTTTGAATGCAAAGTAATATATCTGATTTGCATTGCAACGGTTGCAATTGAATGATTATAACATACAATGTCACTATCACACACTGCATAAAGCAATGTATTTTGAGTTTACTGGAAATTAAAGAAGCTATGGAGTCAATGAAAGGTTTTTCTGAAAATGAAAGGAAAAAAAGTGCTGTGGATGCCATGAACAACACAACCACAGGAAAGGACTTTAACTTCAAGAAGCCATGGAAAGTGCAGAATTATCTTGGAAGAAACTAACTGGGATTAAAACAGAGGGTGCACCATATATGACTAGACAAAAGAGTGGACTGGCTAGCAGAGAGCTGGAAAAAATTTAAGAACAAAATGCAGAAGTACCAGTTTTCTTACACTGGATTCTGCATCAACAGGTATTATTTGGAAAAGTTGTAGAATTAGAACTCGTATATATATAATTAAAGGGCGGCCCATCAAGTGAACAGTCTTAACTTAAATGGCCCTTGATTGATTCACTAAACTGAATGAATCCAACAAATCGAGTCAGTAAAAAGAATCAAACTGCACATCACTAGTTTTCAGGCCAGAAAAACAGGTTTAAATAGCGCGCCTATCAGTGGTTAAAGCCTGGTTCCCATACTCACTAATAAATGATCACTTTAGTGAGCACACTAACATTAACGTCCATTATTAAACACCATGTGAATGCCATCTCATCTCATTATTCTGAGCTGGATGTTAATTTAAATACATCAGCATGCATTACAATACAAATCACATATTCATTCTGATTACCATAGTGTGAAGCACTAAATTTAGTGCACGCCATAATATGCCAAGTATCGCACGCGATAATGAATAAAATTGCAATAGTAAATACGTAAATCATGAACGTGCACACTCATTGCGTAAAGTTCAGCACCCTTTCGTAAATGAGGCCCCTATGAATGCTTATTCACCACTGCTACACCCCATTAAAAATGGACTTTTCCTGCATTTTTTTAAACGCAAGACTGTGAACGTGTGAGTATATCTGTACATTTGTTTTAAGTACTCGCCCAGAGGACTACTGAGACACAGACATCAACTAGTCCTCATCAGATTTAATTCCGGTGAGCGTGAGTTTCTAACCCAACTATGATACATCTTTAGTGTGGTGGTTGTATAAATGTGCTTCACCTGGAACACAAAGAAATTCACATCATCACAATAAAGACCTTGTTATGGTAGTTATATTTAAATTTTCTTAAATCCTTGGTTATAACTTGATAAAACACCTTCCATATCACACTGAATATTTATATTAATACTGTCAGCGAAACCTAATTTTAGCATCACATCAGTTAGCAATGACGTCAGAGTCTTGAGATGTACACTGCATGGAGACTCAGAAATAAAGAAGAAATAAAGTGACAGTAACATCTAATTTCTGAAAATGAAGCTTACTGTGTTCGTTGAATTTCCATTTAGATGTAAACCGCTGTCAAAAAGTGGGGAGGATCTTCCACTGCTGTGATCACTCGACAGTCCTGGAGAACCTGAACAGCAGTAAAGGAAATTGAAACAATGTAGCTGTCCTAATGATCTCTGTTCTTTGGTTTTTATGACAATATCATATCTTTTATTGCATAATATATCGCTGTAATCAACACATGGTTATATCCCCACAATCTGTTAACAAATAACAAAGTAATCATTGCAAAAAAGAACTGCTACCTTAGAGAATTTACTGTACATTGTCTTTGAACAACATTACTTAGGGTACCAATAATAGTATTTTCAATGCTTGTATCCAATATTGTGAAAACAGATTTGCAATTAAACAAAGTTGTTTAACAATTTTTTTGCAAGACATCTCACATAACCTAATGGTGTTCTCACATGAAGATTTGTCTTATTGACCCTTCTGAAGGACATGCTACTAAACGGAAATGCTACTAAACATAGTAACAAGTGCACATTTTGGACAGTGTAAGCTAAGGATAGTTTGTATATTTACTGAACATTTTACATCTCATTAATCATTTTGTCACTGCTATGAAAAGATACATGGTGCCTGGAATTATCGCACATTGCCCCTCAAGACGTTTCATGAGAAATGTTTACAAAATCTATTATGGATTATCCATCATTGGTTCGGATATTTTATTTAGTAGTTAGATGCTCTGGTTTCTAAAATCAACAACATTCCTAATTTCAAAGACAGTACCAGGCTGGATTCTTGATGAGGAAGGTATTTTAAGGAATATGGTTTGAATTTAAAATATGCAGGTTTTGTTAATAATTTTCTATGTTGTTTATCCTTTCTCTGTAAATTGGAACCCTGCCAAGCTCTCCAATGCTGCTTGTTAGTGTTTACAGAATCATAGGCCAAGGTTGGAAATAGGCTTGTAACTATATGTAACTGTAACTGTATGCTATAATAAATACATTGGTTTTATTTAGGCTGCCATAAAATAGTCATACCCCATGCTTCAATTTGGGATGGTCCCTTGATATTATAAGTACCGGTAAACCAAAGCAGAAGTGCATACACTAAAAAAATAGTGCATTTACTTTTTTGTGCAGTGTGACAATATCACGTGACACTTACCATAGTTTAAACTACAGTGTTGTACATGCATTCTTTTTTAATTAAAAACAATTTTATCTAAACTGAAAAAAAATGGTGGTGTGTTTTGCTGTTGTCTCATTTTCCCATTTCAGAGAAATCCTCCTTGTTGTTGGATTACCTTAGCGCATTCTGCGTGAATTTTCAATTTACATGCCAGAAATACAATTCCAGCCATACAAGTGCAACTTGAAATAACACTGACTTGTTTTAAAAAAAAAACAAAAAAAAAAAACTGCAGGAATCAAGATTTACCTGCTCACAGTAATAAAAGTAACCTGTCATTCAATGACTGCTACCAGTGGAGGAGAACAACGCCTGCTTTTTTTTCTAAAATGACTAGTAATGATATCAGTTCCTAGAATCATGTTTGTATAAACATTTGCAAATGGTTTACTCAGGAGTGCATTTTCAAGATCCTGATCACAGTCAAGGATAAATATAGGCAAAATAAGATATAAAAGATAATGGCTAGTCTATATAGTACCTACGCTAGTCAAAGCGACAGTTATGATAATAATAGAGTATATATGTTACAGTTCATGTGTAAAATTGGTAAATCTATAGATCAACTGGTAAATGTGTAGATTTACCAGCTAAGTGATCAATGTATAAAATAACTAAGGAGATGGTAGTAAACAATCTCTTTTACTTACATCCACGATCACTGTCTGGCAACAACAATTCACAATACAAAATAATGTTTTGCCGACAATGTTTGACCGCAGAGCTGGCAAATCTACACATTTATGTTTTACACATGAACCGTTACATCTATAAGAAATAATATACACCCGGGGCTCCTGAGGTGCTCCGCGCGGAGTGCGGGATGTGCCCTATAGCCTGGAGACCGCAGGTTTGAATCCAGGCTATGTCACAGCCGACCGTGACCGGGAGTTCCTAGGGCGGCGACAATTAGCTGAGCTGCCCGGGTAGGGAGGGCTTAGGTCAGCAGGGGAATCCACGGCCCACCGCGCATTAGCGACCCCTGTGGCCGATTGGGCGCCTGTGGCTCTGCAGTGGAGCCGCCAGATCTGTGTTGTCCTCCGGCACTATAGGTCTGATGGCATTGCTGTGGATCTGCAGTGCGAAAAATGACGGCTTGGCAGGCGCACGTTTCGGAAGATGCGTGTTCCAGCCTCCGTTTCCCGAGTCGGCGGGGGGTTCGCGGCGGTGAGCCGAGGATACAGATAATAATTGGGCATACTAAATTGGGGAGAAAACCGGGCTAAAATAATTGGCGACGACAAAATTAAAAAAAAAAAAAGAAATAATATACACCCAACTGTGCATAATAAGGCTTTAATTCTACAGAGGGTTTCTGGTGACATATACTTTAGATGATTTATGAATGTAACCAGAAACCCGACATAGAATTATAGATTTATATGTACAGTGCCTCCAACCCCCCTAGAAGTCTGTATATTCGATGTATATGGACACCCTGTCGGGCCTTATTGCATTTATCATCCAGGTCAAACAGTGGATTTAAAAAAAAAAAGCATAAATCATGTTTAAGGCAAAAAATTATTATTTTTTATTAAATATCCTTATGCCAATAAAGTAGCCCCATGTATAACTTTGAACTACACCCCATTTAAACTGAGTAAATTAATTTAATTGAAACATGCAAAAGTAAGTAAATCTTTATTTTTGATATTGTGTGCATTGTCATTGAAAAGATACACCAGGGGGTGGAGTTGAGACAGCACTGAGTTATTTATTTTTTTTCTCTCCGTGCAAGACATTTTTTGAGCAGAACAGATGGGAGGAATAAAAATGAATTCAACGCTGTCTAGGATTTCAGTAATTTTTTAAGGTCTGTGTCAGAGAGGGCTGGATAATGTGCAAACGTGTCTTTTTGTGGTTTTCTGTAGCACTTACAAACCACTTTGAAGGGATGAAGTCAGAGGAGTGTATATAGTGACAGATTCCCCAGTTTTGTTTTCATTTAGACAGCGGTTTATTCCAGCTCGGAGACTAATGTAGCTTGAAATGTTATATTATTCTCCATGGGCGTTTCTTATATTTCCATAGAAATCCCTTAGTATTTTATAATGATTTTCTTAAGATGTGCATTTTCCACATTTGAGACAATTAGTTTTTTTCTTTCAGTCAGTCCTGAAAGACAGCGATTTTTGGGGGGGTATTTTTTTCTGTTTTGGTGTCTTCCAGTTCATGTAATGGTAATTGCAGGTAATTGATCACTCAGTTTTATAGTTACTGTACATATGTAACTGTAAACAATATGGCTACCAGTACTTTAAATTCTGTGAGGCAGTACACTGATTTTGAATATGTGAAAAGGTTCCAACTGTCCGTATTGGATGTGTAACTGGTATATAGCGCACTATTAATCCTGCTGCCAGTGCCACGGTTTCACTGCAGCCACCATTGTTTAGAGTGTACGACTATGTAATCTTAGAATGTGCGCCAACCCCGAGTTAATGCATTAATGGACTCTAGAGGGGTAGGCTGCATTATTTTCTTTCTCTGTTATTTGTTATTTTATATGAACTATTTTGCTGGAATGTAGTTTAAATAATACTCATGAATATAATAGAATGTGTATTGGTACAATATTGCGTCTGAGTTTGTGAAATGAAGTATTTACATTATATTAATTTGTTTTAAAAAGATGGCAGTTCTGAAATGTTTCTGAAGTTGTTCTGACCCCATAGGAGATGAATGGTGAACCAAGCCATCTTTTGATTATTTTCTTTCATTTTCTGTTATACAGGTATGTTGTCTTTCTGTATTTTAATTTAATAATGTATTTTGTTTTCGTGTCAGTTTAAAATGTGATTTCTTTCAGCAATGTCTGTGAATTTGTATTTTCTATTAAATTGATTTAATGTCATTAATTTCAGTAATGTGTATGTTATGTATTACCCTGGGTTAATGCATTAATGGACTAGAGGGAGGATGAATGAGCGCAGGCAGGGAAAGAGACGCAGGTTTCAGCTCTTACTAGACAAGGAAAGATACACACGCACTGACCGGTTACAGATGGACACGGACAGCTGGAACCTTGCTCGACCAATCACATTGCTTGTTTCACGTTCCATTGACAGACCTAGGTTAGCAATCATCAACAGGATGGATGTCCATTCTCATTATACACAAGCCTTGTGCCACCACTATGTTTATATGAAAATTATAGTTCACCATGTATTATGATAACAATACACATTGATAAAAAATGAAAGTGAAATGCAGTTCTATGCATTAGTATGTTGAATCACAGAAACAATATGATTGCCAGCTATTACTGGTGCTTTGTAGAATTCTGATTTTTCTTGATGCTCTTTCAGTTTTGTAACTGCTGAAACCCTAATTTTTAAAGGATTTGTGTATAACCTGTCAAGTTTCTCTGCATTTTTTACTGTTTTTCTACCAAAATGCACGCACTATTTACAGTAGGCTCCATCAAATGATGTTTTTTCCTTTGTTTATTTCAATTACAGTATATACTTTTCTTTCCCTGCACTACTATCACTGAAAAATAAATACACACATGAATTAATACATAAACACACTGACATGAGATTTACAGTCTATTTTATTTTAAAGCAATAAAATATTGTACAGATAATCTCATATACACCCACCCCTTGTTATATCGCCCCTCGCTATACTGCGGATTCGGATATATAGCGGTCCTGGCGTTGGCTCCCCATTTTTACTGTCTAACTGTGTATGCTTTAGCTACAATATACATAGGCACTTAGAATTACTGTTTGTTTTATTTCTTACTGCACATCACAAACAACGATATACAAAACAATTAAAAACAAAGCATTAATATCGTACAGTTATCATATACACACATATTGCACAATAACATAAAGCAAATTAAATATCTTCTTGCTGAAGCGTTTTTTATTTTAGCCAATGAGGTGTTCACATGTGGTAGCAATGCACTAGCAAAAGCCACAAGGCAGTGACGTCAGCTCCCTAGCAACAAGCCTCCTATGTTTGTAATGGGATTCTTTCAGTGCAGCGGGTTTGTGCATTTGAGAAAGGAGACGAAGACTCATTAAATTAATTGGAGACTGAAGTTAATGAGAAGCAATTGTATGAATTAAAACAGAGTGCTGCTTTTTATACGAAAAATTAGAAAAAGCAGGTTGCGTAGAGGATTTATACTGGACCCTGACAAACGAGGGAGTGGTTGTACAGCATTTATTTGTTAGCCTATTTGGTTTTCTATGGGTCTCTCGCTATATCGCGGCCCTCGATATATAGCTGATTTATACTGGACCCCGACACCTGTGATATATCGAGTTGGTGGTGTATAAGCATTTCATTTCTATCATTATAAGCATATTTGTCCAATACATAACTAATTTTACTTCCGTTCAAATCTAGTAAAAAGGAAAAAAGTAAATTTAATATAATGTTTAAATCTAAAAAATATGTAAATATTGTAAATGGCAAACTAGTTTTGCAACGCTAAAATCAGGTAGTTTGTCTTGTAATGCTTCTAAACAGTAAATTTCACGTTTTTGTTTTTTTTTACATTACAAGATTGCTGCATTTAAATGTCAGGTTCATGTATTAAGAAAGCAGTATCACTTATTTGCTAATTTACAAAAAACGTAAATAATATAATACCATAAGTTTAAAAGATTAGTCTGCACCTTGCCATAGGCTCTCTTGGCAGCCTGTTCTGGGTTTCTCTGTAACCAATAGAAGATCAGCTTTTACCACAGCTAGCCAATCAGAAGTGATAGGGGTGGGACGTAAACACTTGTTTTAATGTTTGTGTGTAGGTGCTGGACTTCCGCAATTCAGTTTTCAGAAACTTGCATGGCTCTCTAGAAATATACCCAGAGTGTTTCTAACAACAGAATGAACATTGGAAAAATAAATAAATAAAAAGTATTTGTCCAACTGGCAAAGTATAACGGCAAAACTTGTCCCTCACACAAATCTTGTTGTCCCGGGCATTGGGAGATATGAATTGCATACAACTTTTATGAACGTTTTTCAGAGTTGGTTGATATTTTAATAATTCAAACATGTGTTAGTAAGTCTTTATTTCTATTATTAAAGTATCGTTACCATAACATACAAAATGAATGAATGAATATATAGCCTATGCAAAATGCCGGTTTGGAATGAGCAGGCTTCTGGTTAGGAAAAGGGCACAACTGAACACAGGTTCTGACTTCAGCACACAAACAGTGGTCTTGGTATTTAATTTACTGCATGCAATCACTGTTGCATTAGGCATTTTACACAATTTAAAAATGACGTTTCAATGGTGTCTAAAATGAAAAAAATGAAACCCAACAGGCCATTGAGTTAATTCACCCTTGGTGACACTGCACCATGTGACACTAAGAAGACCATATCCTAGCAACCTGTCTGTACAAGTTACCTCAGGAGAACTCTCAAGTGAGCATAATAGGTACATCTTTGACTCTTATCATGGTGCACGTGATACTATTTCACCAGAAAGAATGAAGACTCTAATTCTGAGACTGCAGCCAAAATGTAAACATGCCACCAAGCTTTGGGATAGATCAGAGTTACCCAAAGCAGTTCATAATGCTGAAAAATTATTATTATTATTTCAAGTGATCTGGAAAGGTAGGAAAAAGGACAGCAAGTTCCAGTACAACCTACAGGTAGTGCTATAACTTATATGGACATAATACTGGCTCTTTAATAAGTCAGGTGTTTGCGTTTCAATGCATATAACATGCAATTTCATTATGTAAAATTCAATGTATTATTTACCCAATACTTCTTGGCATGCATTTATGTATCTATGTGACAACAAATGAATGGGAAAACAATATATATATATATATATATATATATATATATATATATATATATATATATATAGTGGTAGAGTAGATGTTCCCAACCTTAATTTCAAGGCTTTAGGACCCTGGGGGGTTGGCAGACATCTACTCCATCTTGATGAGGGTGGCTGCAAGAGGCAGCTATCTTAGGAAGGTAACTGGGTAATTGGGGGAATTATCTCAGGGGTAATTAGTTAATGGAAACACCTGTGCACACTTAGCCATGCATAAAAGGAAGGGAAACCCCATTGACATGGTGGGTTGTAGAGGTGTATGGAGAATGGAGAACAAAGAAGGTGC
This sequence comes from Acipenser oxyrinchus oxyrinchus, assembly GCA_030684275.1. Taxonomy (NCBI): domain Eukaryota; kingdom Metazoa; phylum Chordata; class Actinopteri; order Acipenseriformes; family Acipenseridae; genus Acipenser; species Acipenser oxyrinchus. The sequence goes on from CM060251.1 coordinate 46,443,579, forward strand.
TGTAAAGTAAAAGAAGGAATACTGTTTTGGTGGGGTAAACAAGCTCAGCTTGTCCCTGTTTAGGTAGGGACGTTTGGTGGACCAATTGGTCTAAACAAGTGTGCAAGTTTAGGACTCCTTGGTGGTTAGGTTTATTTTGCTAATTTGGGTTTTGTTTTTGTAAATAATAAAGATTGCTCACCTGTGCATTAAAAGATAACCTTGACTCGAGTGTGCTGTGTTACAAAGGAAACGGGGCTGGTGAACACTACATACAAAGGCTAAATTCATCACTCTCTCTCTCTCTCTCTCTCTCTCTCTCTCTCTCTCTCTCTCTCTATATATATATATATATATATATATACACACACACTTATTTTTTTTAATCGGTGACTTCTACACCACAACATTGTACAGTACGAAAGTTGACATCCTTAAACATTTATTTTTCTTTAAAATAGAAATGTGTGAGAAGAGATTCATAATTCTGTTGTGCAACTGTCATTTATAAATATTGAGAAGGAAAAGCACTGCAGTCTTCATACATTACTCTCTCTATGTTTCTTACCTAAAGGGAGCTTAAGAAATGATGGCGCTTCCCTGAGGTACTGAACGATGATGGTAACTTCATCTCCGGCACTCCGCAGTAGGTGTACCTGTCAGTGTGATAAATCACAGCTAGTTTACCACAGTAAAGCACTAAGTAAAAAATCCATAGCAAAGTTCATATAAAGTGTTTAGCATTCAAAATATAAATGTTGTAAACTCCCTCAGCTGGCCACTGCCAGTCCCTTCTGGAGACCACATTTTATATAAGACAATATTTTGATTGCAGCTTTTGTTATTGTATAGCTTGAAATGTGTACAATACAAAAACTACTTTTGTGACACTGTGGAAAAAAGACTTCAGATTAACACTGACTGATACTATGCAACACAAAATAATCCCTGTTCAGCCAAGCTCAGAGTGGTTTTATATATAGTCATTTACAGTACAGCTTAATTTCAACCGAGGGCAGTTCCGTGTTAACAGAAGAAAGGGCTATTACACCCTCTCATGCACCCATCCTGCCACTTGTACAGTCTATAAAATGAGTGACCATTGCATTTTGGGTAACCACTTTAAAAACCATTCTGTGGCTCAAAGTTCTGCTTCTTCAACAGAGAATGTTTTCAAATCTTTTTTCCATGGCAAAGAAATTGATATAATTGATATTGACAACTCTGCTGGAAAAGAGTAAATGACTCTATACTGGGATTGTTAAATGTAACCACTTTATTTTAGGACAATACTAAGTAACTCTAGGGCAAAATACTGATACAGAACAAACTTCTATGAGATTTATTATTATTATTATTACTATTATTATTTCACATGACGATTGTGTTGACATCACTTAGGAAATATCCCAGGTGTGACATTTTATAAACAAACATACAAATACAATCCCTGAATGTAAACAAACATACAATCCTCAAATGACAGGCACAACATCTGTCATTTTTGATAACGTCTATTAAAAAATACATTCCTGTTTTGAATGTGACATTACATTGCTATTTAAAGATTAAATGTCCCACAGTCATGTTCAGTTTAACACAAAGTTTTAATGGTGTATTATATTGCATTATTCAGTGATTCATCTTGTTATAAACTGTCAGAATAGCTGAGGAAACAAAACCAATATTAAAATGGGAGAACTTTCCAGTTAAAATACATATCCTATTAGGAGGCTGTGTGGTCCAGTGGTTAAAGAAAAGAGCTTGTAACCAGGAGGTCCCCGGATCAAATCCCACCTCAGCCACTGACTCATTGTGTGACCCTGAGCAAGTCACTTAACCTCCTTGTGCTCTGTCTTTCGGGTGAGATGTAATTGTAAGTGACTCTGCACCTGATGCATAGTTCACACACCCTAGTCTCTGTAAGTCGCCTTTGAACTTTGCTTGATTTATTTTTACCATGTAGACATTCTTGATGTTTTTGTTTGTTTTTATGGTCAGTAAGGTAAAAAAACAAACAAAAAAAAACAACAAATTATCTTAGCGGTGACAGAAAGAGCATCTTGCCATTGGTATGAAATATTTATCTTAACTAATGTATTGTTCTATTTAGATTTATTTTGCATATCTTATTCTGTTTCATGTTGGTGGAGTGTATCCATGAACTTGCTCCCTGTAACACTCTGCCCATTGTGGCTGTAACAAATATACCAGTAAGCAACACCACATAGGAGACATTTACTGAATTACATCCACGGGGGTCAGAGTGTTTCAGGGAACACGGTACTGTTTTAAACTCGTTTGAGAGCTCTATTGATGGTGCTTTACACTTCTGAGCTTAAAAAATATAACTGTGATAATTCCTACCTAAAGTTGTACTTTACTGCCCTTTAACTAAATAAATGTAGTAATGGATGCAAAGGAAATAGAGGACACAAAGCAGGCTTACACCTGGTGACCCGACAGTGTTTTGATCAATAAAATAGACCCAAATGCTCCCTTTTATAGAATACATTTGGTTATTTTCCACAGCTGAATAATGACTAAGGGGGTGGGAAATATCAAAACAATTATGCTTATGTTGTAAAATATATTGGATAGATACATGGAGCCCAGGATACACAGCAGTAAGTAATGAAATTGATCCAAACACTACACAGCTGACGTGGTTTGTCTTTGTTTTGTGACCAGAGCGAGCAACTTTTCTTAAAAATATATTTTCATGAATGTTTTTTGTATAACTTTATTGATTTTATATTATCAATAGAAGTACATTTACAGAAAGTAATTAGCAGCGGGGAAATGAGTTTTTAAATATGGCGTTTCGGCTGGTCAGATGTTTGATATGATGTGCTTGAATAAAACTTTTGAGTTGTATCCGATAGTTTGTCTTTCATATTAATATCAATGTTGTTTAAAATGTAACTGTCATTTTAAGCGGTTTTAGGTATGAGTATAACCACAGCGGTTCTAGTGTTAAACAGAATTAGGCATCAAGCAAGCAAGGTCGCAAAGGCCAGGGAATCTGACTGCAACGGTCAGAGGGATGTCATTGGGCTCTACACCAAAAAGGTTGATAAACATATGGGTGATACGATTGGGGCGGCTTTAGAATGAGCTGAGACAGAAGATTGCAAATGTATGAATTTAGTTGAAAACCAGTTTGCTGAATGGAGGAATGGGTGGAGGAAGAGGCTGAGCTGGGGAGCCGGATGTCTGAATCTCAAGATCTCTTAACGAGAAAGAGCATCAGCAGTGTCATTAGCAATACCGGGAAGGTGTTGGGCTTCAAAATAAAATTATTAATAACTGAAATCCAGACTAGCTGGTGAAGAAGTTACATAGTTATAATCGGAAGAGGAACAGTCTTTATTAATATGAACAGCTTGATTATCACTGATTATCACAAAAGATTAAGAAAGATTTTTCTGCCAAAATGAGCCCCAAAGATAGACTGTGTTGACAATAGGAAATACTTCATGTAAGGCTGTGGATTTAAGCTCAGGAGGAAGTCTTTTTTTTTTCTGGGGCCAGACATCTGAGAACCATTGATTAACACTAGAAGCCCCGCGGTGGTCATTTTGGCGGTTTTTGGTTTTAAAATGTAATTTTCTCCAGTCGTGTAACACATATGGGGCTGTGCGTTCGTGTACCTTTCTGTCCGTATGTATTAAATATTCTTACAAAGCATGAAACGCAGGAGTGCAGAAATAAAGCAGATATATTACATTATACCTAAAAGCCCCAGGAGCAGTCACATTGACGGCCACACAGAAAACAATTGTATTTTGATTATACAGAATGGTATTCTGCTTTATTATATTGAAGGTAAAGATGTTAATTTGGTCTCAATCTTATTGCAATCTCAGAATTTCTGGATCACAGGGTGTTTGACCGTGGAGATCTGTCTGTTACTCTAAAATCTTGGGATCCTCGGCTGTGTAAAGAAAAAAAAAAACAACTTTTATCAGTATCATAAAGCTTTTTCAGCCAAAGTAGCTTCTCAGTTAGCATTTGCATAGCTGCTCTCGACAACATTTATTTATTTATTTATTATTATTATTTATATATTTTTATTTGTATGTTTTTTTTTTCTTTTGTTTTGTTTTTTTAGGAATTGTGCGTGTGGAGTTTCTCCTATTCATTCTTCAGCACCGACTGCTTTTTTCAACAAAGATTCTAATGGAAGACCCATCAAACATTCTGATGGCAGACAGCTGTGCAATATTTTCAAATCCTCATTCTGCATTTCCAAAGGATGCCATTTTTTTTACATGTGCAGTTTTGTGGCGATGCTCATTCAGGTTCCATCAGCCCTCTTTCATCTAAATGACATTCACTTTCTCCTTATATCTCCTTGTGATAGAGAGAAAGGATCGATGCTGTAAATCTCCCTCCTGATTAGAAAGGGCGCTGTGTAAGGGGGAAGGTATGCTGCCTCCTAGATCTGCCACCTCGGTGGTAGGTGGAAACCGGAAGGTGACCATATTAGGAGGGGCGCGTAGCTGCAAGTACTCAGGACGATTCCATTGTGGTCAGCTGCGGGGCAGCCCTCTATTGGAGAAACCATGGTGACACGTTGACTGCAGGGAGGAGTTTGCTGGGTACAAAGGAGAAGCAGCTACGTCAAAACCTCCCCTTGCGCTGAGAAAGTGAGAACGACCGACTGGAGCTGGTGTTTTGTTTACCTTTTGTGTTACGTGTCTGTTTGTGTTTTAGTAGAGGAGCAGGAGGAAGGGAGGCTGTAGCCGGAGAGCCAGCATTAACCCCAGAGCACGCCCCTCACCACACAGCACAACACCGCACAGCGCACGCACCACGATCCCCGGAGGAAAAGAGCACAGTTTTCGTGCACGGAGGATTGTGGCTAACGGTGTGTCTTTTTGTTTACTTTTTGGACTTTGAACCTTTTTGTTATTTTGCCCCAATACCATCGATTGGTAGCGGGGCTTATTATTATTTCATTTTTGGATTACTTTTTGAACTTTCTGTTGGATTATAATAAATATTATTATTATTATTGGGAAACAGCAGCCTGGACATTGTACTCTTGCACTGCACCAGTCATCCTTACCACACTCCTCCATCAACCTCCAGCTGTAGCACTCTTAGAACACATGTCCCCCTCTCACAGGAGAAAACCATCGGTCCAGTTCATACTCTTGAGTTCCTAGGAATAACTTTGGATACTATTTGATTTGAAGCCCAACTGTCTCCCGATAAACTGGAACACATTCGCTCTCTCATTCAATCCTTTCAGATCTCACCCTTACAGCACTGGAATGGCCTTTCTCTGTTTAACGATAATTTCATTGCTGCCCCCATGACCTCTCACTCTATAGGATGAGCAGCAAAGAGATCCATGCCAAGGATAGGGATGCCATAGCGCACAATGTAAAACTCAGCAGGTACACAGCAGTGGTAGTGTGTCATTTGTACATGAAGGTAGCCAACACAGGAATTGGTTTGTGTAAGTAGGTCACTAAATGTAGTTTTGCCTCAGAAAGAGGCACACTCTCAAAGTACTCTAGACAAGTTGATTCTGGAAGTACTGAAACAGCTGAACCTGTGTCTACAATCAATGCAGTGGGCCACGGTTGTCCCCCAGGAGCGCAAATGAGAAAAAGTCAAAACAGGTTTCCACTCATTAGTGTAGAGTTACTTGTGTTTATACTTAAAACAGTCACATCTGGTACAGTAACTTCACGAACATGGCATTTGAGTCATGTACTGCGACATACTTTTGCAAAATGTCCAGCAGTCTTACCACACTGTCTGCATTGAGCCTCTTTAGTATGGCATTTGGGGAGACTAGCTAAGTGCATTGCAGATCCACAACGAAAGCATGTCCTACCGTGACTTGCTTGTTGAAACTGTGCAGCTTTCACTTTCTGTGGTGTGCTGGTAGTTTGACTTTTTCTGACTTCATGTCTGTATTGCCTCGCTCTGGAACATGATGGTACTGAATGCACAGCCTGACCAGCAGATGCAGTGCCCTGTGTAATTGCTTTAGCTTCTACCAAAGCTGACTTTATCTGTCCAGCAATAACAAATTGCTTTCTGCAGTGTAAGATCCGGTTCGAGAAGCAAGTGTTTGCGTATGCGTATTTTTTCCCACAAGCTGGTCCTTTATCTTGACATAAGCGAAGTTCAAAGCAGCAAAGTTCTGATCAGTAGATTTGCCTGGGGCTGTTGATGAAATGTATTTCATTCAGCAGCAATATTCAATTTAGGCATGAAAAAGGATTTTAATGCAGCAAGCGCAGCAGCGTATGAGTCATCAGCAAGCGAAAGAGTGTAGACCATACGCTCTGCTTCAGCCCCGGGGTAGTGTATTACACTGTGCGTTTCCTTTTATCAGAGAGTTCCCCTTCATTTATCGCAAGTAAATCATTTTCAAACATATGAATCCAGGAGGTAAAAGGCATTGTAGGCTCACCAGGACTTTGCAAGAAGGCAGCAGGTGGTGTAAGTGCAAGAAGAGCCATCCTTGTTGCCAATATGTTGTATTAAAGAAGCAACACATTAAGTTGATCTATAGGCTTTAATGGCGATCCAGCACCAACAACAACACCACCTTCCATTCTGATTCTCTTTCCTTCTCTACCACATTAGACAGTAAGTTAGCAGCGCCATCTGTAGTATCTATTTGTAATACAACTCACTATACCACACTCGTCATTTACCGTACGGAAGAGCACTAGGGCCAATGCGATAAAACAAATAAAAACTCGAAATTTCGATGTAAACTCTCTGTTTCAAGTTGTACAGTAGCTGATTTCAGAAAGACCGGAGCAGAGGATTCCCCAACGCCCACATTGGACTGCAAGCACGGCTTACAATTCCAAAGTTACTAGTGCTGAGCGATCCTTCAGTAAACCGTCTTTGATAAAGAATAACCTGCAGTCAAAAATGTCACAGGAGAGACTGTCTGCAGTGGCTATACTGTCATTGCAAGACGAGTACACTTTTTTGATGTAATTGAAAAATGTGGATTATTTTACATTATTTACAAAGAAAAAATATTATTATTATTAATTTGTTTTATGAATTTCAGTTTATAAAAAAATGAAATCAAATTAGGTACCTATACCAATGTTCAATATATGAATATGCTGAATAACTGAAACAAACTTATTTGTGACTTTTGCATTAAGCTACCACATTCATGAATACATGTTGTTTTCTCTTATGAGTTGTCTGGAATGCATTTGTTCTATGGGCTAAGTTTTGTGATGCAGACGTGTTTTTTTTATTTTTTTTTATAGAAACATCTTCATACTAACTTTTGTACTTGCTATCATTAATTTAAAAAATCGAATTGATGCCTAGTATGAGTAATACATTTGTGTGACTAATTAATGTTAGAATATGTTTTCTTAGAAAAAAAAAAATTATTGACTTAAATTTTGCTGCTGATGCATTTATTTTCAAAAGGTTTTCTTTTGGTTAAGAGCTGCAGCTGAGCTCCGTGTTTTTTTTTTTTTTTGGGGGGGGTGGGCATGTGCATGTCTCTCCCCCCATATTATTTTAAAGGGGAATAGAATATCCAGGTATTTTATTCTGTACATCCGTAGATAGCATTAACCTAGGACATTAACCTTAGGACATAAACTATCCTATCTACTTTTCTTGTGAATAAATGTTACAATGCCATACTTTCTACTTGCACCAGATAAGGTTATTTGCAGCTTGTAGCTCTTGTTTCTGTTGAAAATGATCTAATTTGCAATAAAATAAAATGCATTCCCATTCTGCAAACTGTTGTTAGGAAAGTAATTTTTTATTGTCACCAGTAGCAAATGCCTCTGTCATTTCCATATTTTAGGTATGCCCTTAAGCTGGGGGGGAAGCAGTGTTGAAAAGTGGGGGGGAAGCAGTGTTGAAAAGTGAATTGGAACTCTCATAAGGAATAGATGATACTGGAAGCAAATCAGCTGAATTCCCACTGGTCAGACGAAATAGTAAAGCAACTTGAAGCACAGATATACACTGTAGAATAGGTCTGTCTCAGTAGCAAAGCTACAATAATACATACAACTAGATTCACTTTTACCTTGTTAAAAGCTTTTGACCTATGTCTTTTTCCAACAATGGATTTTCTTATTGATGCTTAAGAAATATTTCTGGGATTGCAGAAATACAACTGGAATTGCGTGATAAATGTAGTGACTAACCACTATTTTTAAAGACAAATTATTTAACATTGGAAACCTCTTTGATGTTGTTCTTCATGGTTCCTATTGTTTGGAAAAGATTATAGATTCAAGAAAAATAACTTTGTGGTTAGCAAAAATTAACTCACTCTTAACACAGTAAAATAGAATTTGCAAACAGTAAGCTTAAAAGACCTAACCCTTATAAAAGTTTGCTATAGTGAGAGCATAGCAAAATAAAATAAGGAATAGGTTGAAACGAAAGAGGTATGGTAAAACATATGAAAGGATGGCAAACCATGGTAAATGCAAGGAAAAAACACAAAATTATCTTGCAAATTTACTATGGTAAACTCTGAGCAGGAAATACAGTGTGGTTCCCTCATTACCTCACCCACATTAAACTGAAAGCAAATATAACTCGGGGCTAACAACGGAACTAGCTAACAACACAAGCTCCACGATAGACCATTATCTAAATGATAGGAGCTTTGCGATCTCTAACACTGTAACCAAGAACACAACTAGGAAGGGAAGTTTTTGTGATAAAAAACAAAGCATGAATTAAAATGAATATGTGAAAAAGATATGTATCATTGATATGACACGTGGTTATTAGGGATGTGCAGATACTCAGAAAATCTAAATAATTCCCTTTAACATGTTTTAAGTTGTTTGGTATTGATTAAATGGAATTAAAATGTGTTAATTACACAACACAAAACAAAGCATTCATTTGCTGCATTTATCAACACAAGTATGTGATTCTGAACGATTCTGATTTCACGTCCTCATTCTCATTTTGCTAGTTTCTATAGGAATGTGTTCTCTGCAGCGAATTATAAGATGGTTGTCCTGGCAAGATTTAGGCCTAACAACAAAAACAAAAATTCTCCCAGTATGCTCAGCTACAGATAATTAAGTCAGTGTTTTAAGCTCTTAACCCTTTAAGGACCAAGCATTTTTCAGTGGGATGATCCCTCAGGACCAGGGTTTGTTTGGCTGTATGACTCTCTTCCTCTAAACATTCACTAAAAATCTATTTTTACAGTAGCATCATGGAATTATTGTCCTTTTTCCAGAACATTATAAAGTACTTCCGAAACCATACAAACTTTTCGCTTTTTTTTCAACACAATATTAAGGTTTTTTAAACATTAAGTATTTTTGTATTACTATGTATTCTGCTTAGCGATACAGATATAAAACGTGTTATTCTATGACCCGAGGGACCTTAATACTTCCTAAAAGGCAGCAGTGTGGCATGGGTTCAATCCCAGGTGGGGGACACTGCTGCTGTACCCTTGAGCAAGGTACTTTACCTAGATTGCTCCAGTAAAAACCCAACTGCATAAATATAAATGGGTAATTGTATGTAAAAATAATGTAATTGTATGTAAAAAATAATGTGATATCTTCTAATAATTGTAAGTCGCCCTGGATAAGGGGGTCTGCTAAGAAATAAATAAATAATAACAGTTTTGTTGAAAAATATTGATGTTTGGACAAATTACAAGACATTGTTTCACCTAAGTGATTGCAATAACATAATACACGTTTATTCTCAGGGTTTTTATAAGCAATAATGGACAGTACTCAATTATTTTCTCAAAATAAATATTTATAAATAAAATAATAGTTCTTCATTCCATTATTATCAGTTATAAGGAAAATAAAACGTACCTGATACATTAGTTCATGAAATAGTATATGCTTATATCCTCTTGTTTCATGATATTTACAAATGTTTTAAAAACATATATGTTAAAACACAGGAGACAGAATTAATGTTTTAATATAACTATAAGTCACATTTTTTTCTTAGCTGTAAACAAGTTCCTGTGTCATATTGTGTTTCTGCCTGCTCCTGTAAAATGTCTCCGCCCTTTAAAAATGAAATGCCTGTCTCCATGACATCACACGAAAAGAAAGCAAGCAGGCAGTGAAATTCAATCCCTCCCCTATCCAATAATATGCACCTGAAAACTGTATTGCAAAGTATGGTGGCCCAGTAAGTCAAAGAAATGAAGTGCGTTTTTTATCGTGTTTACCCAATCATGGGCCCAGAAGGACACTTCAGTATGAACTTGTTTACATGATCACGGTCCTTATTACGGGCTAAGGTAAGATCACAGGTATGTAAAGAATCAATGGCTTTTGCTAGTCGCAACATGTTTGTATCACTTTATGGCCCCATCTGGCATTACAGCAGTAAAAATGTCAGCATCCTGGTGAAAGGAAAATTAGCTTCCAATCAACTTTTAAATCTGTCAATGCGGAAGTTAATTGTCATTGATTGGTACTCAATAGGCTACAGAAGAGGGCAAACTCAATTGCACAGAAGAGTGCAAACAAGCTTTTCTTGTGGAATTAACACAGTTTTATTAGGCTTGTTTCAGTTTATTAAATGTTAGCCTTGAGGCGGAGTTCTTGGGGAGCAAGCTAGGGCTCTGCCTATCTTTCTTTCCTGTCAATTAACATCTATTTTCTATTTAAAGCACCGTCTTATCCTCGCTCGCTCCCTTATGTTCTCAGTTTTCTTTGACTGTAAGCATACATACATCTCTTTTTAGCTTTGGCTAAACTTTCTTTGTCATCTGAATCCGATGGCAAGTTTATTTAGTTTTCTACATGTCCCGATCAAGTCTTCTGCTCCTAGCAGGCCCCCTTTCCCCGCTCCGAACATCGCTCTGTCCCCACCAGCAATTGATCCCCTTCTCAATCTGCACAATTCAATTTTCAACGACATGAAAGCTCTCATACAACCTATCGTTGATTCCATCCAATCCGTAAACACTCGCCTCAACATCCTTGAAAACCGAGCTAACACAAGATCATCATCAGCCGCCATTACCTCTTTCATTTCAGCTCCAGCTTCAGCGTCTGCTCTGGCTTGGCCTGCTTCTGTCCCCACAGTAAATGTTCAGGAATACAACCTTGCCTCAGCAGCTGCTTCGGGTTCCCATGCAGTCACTTCTCTACAACACCATTCTCTATCTCCTCACATCACAGTTATTATTGACCATATCATCGAAGTTAAAGATATCAATTTAGTTTCTATTCTAATAGCAACATCAGAGTTTTTAGATCATCGCGATGTCGACTGTGGGAATGTCTTAGTAACCCTCAAGTTCAGCGATCCTCGCCGTCTATAGAGCCTCACCATTGGAGAATTTGTGCTTGCATTTTTAGTCCGAGACGTTCTATGCTCTGCTTATCCTCATCGCCGTCAGGAGCTCAATCAATATTTATTTTATATCATGGAGTTGTCAGTCAGATATGGAGGCACAATGTTTAATGATTACCATAAATCCTTTTCTGCTAAAGCAGCTTCAATCCTCGCTGCCGATAACATCATCACTGACTGGTCTCATCCCGATCTCTTCAACAGGATATTCAGCAGGTTACACGCAAACACCTGCAGAGTTCCAGCCTATTCCACCCACCTGTGCCCGAGAGTTGCCTCCAGCTCATTCCGTATAGGTCAACACAATATTCCCCCTCTACTCAGTACCCACCTTTCTGTTTCAAATCCTATCCATCCATCAGCTCCTCCTGAATCTTCCACCATTCAGGAGAGTCATGGCCGCACCATCACATTTTCCGGTTCCAAACAGATCTGCAATAATTTCAATTCAACTTCTGTTAATCTAAATTGTGCAAAAACCTTCACATCTGCAGCTTCTGCTGTGACGCCCATTCTAAAATCATCTGCCCAGTCGCTTCCAAATGACATTCAACAATGCTTTCAGTATTCACTCCAGTTATCGTTCCAGCCCTTGCCCACGCCCTCCAGTATCACACCGACAAACACTTCACATTGTACCTCAGTGATGGCCTTCTGAATGGTTTTTCCACCGGGCTTTAAAAAATACCTTCATCTGCGAAAACCTCTGTTCTGCCATCGCCGAACCACAGATAACCAGCTCTCTAATTCAAGCCGAAGTCAATAAAGGCTTTATGGTTGGCCCATTCCCAGCACCTCCTTTCACTTCTAATTATCGATCTCTCAGCACCTCATAGATCTTCTACTAGCAAGCAGTATTAACTCTCTCATTTCTCATGACGAATTCTCTCTCCATTATATCAAGTTCACAGATGCCATCAAATTCATCAAGATTGCTGGTCGTGGTTCCTGGCTAGCCAAAGCTGGCATTTCCGATGCCTTTAACCCTTTGCAGTCCATTTATTAAGTGCGCGTCAGGCGCGTCAGGTCCAATTTATTTTCACACGCACAGTTAATTTTAGACGCCCTGTTTAAAAGTATTTTTTTCCCACAGTCAAACGGGTTTAAAAGGCCCCGCATATCAACAAAGCACTCACTAGGCATCTCCAGCCCCGCCCCACCCTTTCGTTCGCTATCGCTTTCACAAATGCTGAGAAATAAATAATAATCATAATAATAGTCGTACATACCGATCAATCATCTCCTGATCACTCGTTTTATCACCAAACTCCTCAATAATGCAATCCAAGTCATTATTTTATTACTATAACATCTCAAAAAAGCTCTGCAAATGTCCGTGATAGTCTCTGTGCGCTGATACAGTAACAGCCAGCTTGTTTCCTTATGAACGCCCCTATGTGATGCCAGGGGCAAATATGACATTCATGAGATATGCCTTTTTTTATCGGCTTGTCTCGGCTCCTGTCGCCCCACTCGGCCATTGAATGGTTTTTCGGCTTTTCTGGAGAAAAACGACTAGAAACCCATTTTTTGCGTTTTTTTGATGATGTCGGACAGGGTCCGACAATGGACCGGATTGGAATAATTGCAATGTCGGACCAGGTCTGACAATGGACCGCAAAGGGTTAAAGTTATGCCAATCCATCCTTCTCTTTATCACTTGTTTGGAATCCGCTGGGAAGACAAATTCTACTTCGCCACTCAACTCACCTTCGGCTGCTGCAGCAGCCTGAAGATATTCGACTCTCTGTCTGAAGCCCTGTGCTGGATCCTTCTCAATTCCTATCACATTCCCTTCCTGCTCCATCTTATGGATGATTTTCTTCTAATATGTGCTCCTTCGGATTCCTCCAGCTCAAGCAATTAACAATTTGAAATCTCTTTTCTTTAGTCAGTGTTCCTTTATCAGAAGACAAAACCGTCGGCCCTTCTAACTCCTTGGAATTTCTTGGAATCACTCTGGATACCTTGAAATTCGAAGCCAGACTACCCCCATCTAAACTGATCCGTATTCGTTCTCTCATCAACATTTCCAAATTTCAACTTCCATAAAAAAAACTAGCTCTGCTATCCCTCCTCAGTCATTTTAACTATGCAATTTGCATTATACATCAGGGTAGGACCGTCATTTCTCGTCTTCTGGCCCTATCCATCACAGCTGAGAACCTCAATGCCTACATTAACATATCCTCCAAAGCCAGGAAAGACATAAAAATGTGGGCCACATTAATCACCCATTGGAATGGTCTTTCTTTATTTTATGAAGATTTCATTTCGGCTCCTCACGATCTCGCCCTCTTTACCGATGCTTCCCTCTCAGGATTTGGCAGATTCCTCGGATCTGAAGGGTTCTCTAGCGAGTGGACCCCTGAAATTCATAACCTATCCCCCTACCTCAAAGCCACAGCTCTATTGGTAATCTACCCTATCTCTACAGCTGCGCATCTCTGGGGCCACCAATGGGCAAGGAAATCAATTCTATTCTACAATGACAATAAACCTGCAGTCCATATTATCAATAAAGGTCGTTCATCCTCTCCTCTGATTATCAGTCTACTCTGTCGCCTCATCTGGATCTCCGTATCTCAAAATTCAAGCCCGCCACCTCCCAGGCATACATAATAATGCTGCTGATGCTCTCTCTTGCCTGCAGGTCCTGATTCCTCCAGCTGGTTCCTTCAGCCTCACCAACACCACTTCAGACCCCACAGATTCAGTACCTATTGCTGGATTGAATTCAACCCTTTCCAGTCTGCTTCAATCTGCCCGGAGCTACATGGCCGTGGCTTTAGCCCCATCTACAAAAGCCGCTTATTCTTCAGGATGGTCATCATTTTCATTCTTCTGCGTTCAAAACAATATCCAACCTATCCCATTCAATCAAGACTGTATTGCATTTATAGTTCACACACGGTACTCTCTTCTCCTCGCTTCTGCTACCATCAAGTCCTACATCTCTGGAATTCAATATCAGTACTGCCTCCTGTCAGTGCCCTCCCCGACTCTTCTAGCCATACCCGCAGTTCATATGACACTCCGCGGAATCACCAGAAGCTTCCCCCCCATCTCGGCTATCCATATCAACTGACCTATTATTTTCATTCATTTCAATTCTCCGCAACGATCTAGTCATGGAAATTTTCTGTCTCACTGCATTCTTCGGCTTCCTCAGATGCTCAGAACTACCAGCTTTCCCTCTTCAGATATACGTTCCAGTGACCTATCCTTGGTCCCCGATTCCCATTTCATTATCCTTCTACATTCCTCAAAAACTGATCAGCTTTATCAAGGATGGTTCATTCAAATATCAAAAATCAATTCTCCAATATGTCCCTACTCCTCCATGCTCAAGTACATTTCCTGCAAGAGTCCTTTCCTTCCGGCAGGCCCTCTATTCATCAATTCTTCCCAAACAATCATAACAAGACATTGGTTCACTACTCATCCAGCCTCCCTCATATCCAAGGCAGGCCTCTCTCCCCAGTTCTACACCCCTCACGTTTTCAAAATCGGAGGAGCCACTTCTGCAGCCAAAGCAAACGTCAATCATCATCTGTGACAGAAAGATAATGATTCTTGGTGGTAAATCTCCCTCCCAACCTGTGAGGGTGCTAAGTAACGGGAAAAGCGTACCCTGGACTGTTTGGCCTGACACTTCATTCACAGGGTTAAAAGGAAGTCAGTCATCTAGAAAGGGGGCGGAGCTTCGGTGCACTAACTCATCGACCCGGAAGGGAAATGATGTGGCAGCCGCTGATTGGAGGAGCGGCTGCTATCGTTTGCCAAGGGGTCATGTGTGAGTGTATAAATAGGGGACGTAGCGACTTAATCTGTTCCTTCGTTTTGGTTAGAGAACAACCTGGAAGGACCTGTGACTTGTGTGGAAAAAGTATCATGTTTGTTTTGTATCTAATTGTTTCTTGTTATTAGCAGACGGCTAACACATTCCGGAGCTGTCGCCAAGGGCCAGCACAAACCCGGAACAGCACTGCACTTGTATAACGAATAAATTCACTAACAGACTTAGTGTTTTGTGTTTTGTGTGGGTGTATAAAGAACGGGACTATTATGTCGAGTTTCATGTGGGTGTATAAAGAACTGGACTATTATTTCGAGACAAACCCGGGGATTACAACTTAAGTAATACATGCCGCTGTATTACTTAGAATAATTTATTGTTTACTGTTTGTTTTGCTGTCAGGCACTGGATTTACAAACCCATTAAACAACATTGCACCTGGATTATAATTGTCTGTCTGTTTCTTGATCACCTGCACCTGTACACTGTTAACCAGTTTGCCACACCATCTCATCAAAATCATGGGTCGCTGTTCTTCTTCAGCTGTCAATGCATATATTCGCTCTTCTGTCTCTGATATCTCAGCAGCTAACCAATCCATCGCTAGCATGCCCGGAGTGGGGGCTACCTAACCGCCGGGCCCACCAGAGGTTTTCCCCTTATTAGAAGGGTTTTTTTCCTCTCCACTGAGCAGCAGGTAAACACATAGCCATTCCACTAAGCATCCCCACTGTTTGTCTTGTATGTCTTTTCTATATTGTATATATGTCATGCGTTGTCATGTGCTCTTTTGTTTGTTTCACAATGTGGGATTCTGTGGGGAGCCGGGGGTCCATTCTTTGGGGGTTAGTAATCACACTTTCCCGACCTCGGGTCAGGCTTCAGCCACCCTCACCGCTCAAAGGGAGGTCTTAACCGCGTGAGTCAGAGGGGACCCCCGGCCACACTCTATTCTTTCACAACTCATGTGCTTTATCTTACCTCAATCGAGAGGTTATTCTGCTTTCAATCTATACTCAGGATGTGGCCCGCTATTCGCTTCCAGAGCTCGAGTCCTAAACTAACTCCTTCTTTCTTACTTCCCTCTAGGTTCCCTGCGGGTGCTTCTCCGCGCATGGCTTTGGAAGCCTGTGCCTCACCTCAATCAGAGGGCAGCACCAGACCAGTCAGGGAGTCCATTCTATCATTTCCTTTTAGGTCCTTAATCGCACCTAGAACCAGCTTCCTCGCCCGACGGTGCCTATCGTGTGTTTTCGGGTCGCCGAGGTTGCCAAGCAACCAGTCTGAGGCCGAGCCCTACTCACCATCAGTCAGGGACCCCCTTTTCTATCGATACCTCTCAAGCACAAAACCTCAAAACAGCTTGATCACGAGTTGCTCTTTTCAATCTGAAGATGCACAAGCACCTCAAACCTATTATCAAGCTTCTCAATTGCTTTCACTGCCCTAGCTTGCGCCCCGTGAAATACATGCTGACAAAAAAAATAAAAAAAATAAAGGCAACTTTGCTACTTGCACAGCACTAGTGGTTAAAGCAGGGGTGTCAAACTCAGTTCATGGAGGGCACAGTGTCTTCTGGCTTTCGTTCCACTCAAGCTCTCAATTACTTATTATTATTATTATTTATTTCTTAGCAGACGCCCTTATCCAGGGCGACTTACAATCGTAAGCAAATACATTTCAAGAGCAAGATAAATACAATGACTTTGATTCAAGCAAGTACAAGTCTGACAAAATACAATTCAATAATACAGCAGATAAGTGTCGGTGATAGTTACATCAGGATATGATTAAATACAAAATACTACAGATTAAACACTTGGCAGATTACAGTACTCTGAAGTACAGGATTAAATGCAGTAAAATAGGGGGCAGATAAGAGCAAGTAAAGCGCATTTAAGGAAGGGTGATAAGTGTCCCAGGGGAAGAACAGAGGAGTTCTACAGGTGCTTTCTGAAGAGGTGAGTCTTGAGGAGGCGTCGGAATGTGGTCAGGGACTGGGCAGTCCTGACATCTGTAGGAAGGTCATTCCACCACTGCGGGCGAGGGTGGAAAAGGAGCGGCTCTGGAGGCAGGGAGCGTAGAGGAGGTAGAGCCAGTCTTCTAGTGCAGGCGGAGCGGAGAGGTTGAGTGGGGGTGTAGGGAGAGATGAGGGTCTGGAGGTAGCTGGGTGCAGTCTGGTCAAGGCATCTGTAGGCTAGTACAAGAGTCTTGAACTGGATGCGAGCAGTGATCGGGAGCCAGTGGAGTGAGCGGAGTAGCGGAGTTGCGTGGGAGAAGCGAGGCAGAGAGAACACCAGGCGGGCAGCGGAGTTCTGGATGAGCTGGAGCGGACGGGTGGCGGACGCAGGGAGGCCAGCCAGGAGGGAGTTGCAGTAGTAGGCGGGAGAGTACCAAGGCCTGGACCAGGAGCTGGGTGGCGTAGTTGGTGAGAAAGGGTCGGATTCTTCGGATGTTGCTCAGGAAGAATCGGCAAGTGCGTGCCAGAGTGGAGATGTGCTGGGATTAAGAGAGGCAGGGGTCCAGGGTGACTCCGAGGCTCTTAGCAGAGGAAGCGGGAGAGAGTGTGGTAGATTCCAGAGGAACAGAGATAGAAAGATCAGAGGAGGGAAAGAAAAGGAGGTCAGATTTAGAGAGGTTAAGTTTGAGGTGATGAGAGTGCATCCAGGAGGAGATAGCAGACAGACAGGTAGAGATACGGGAGGGGATGGTGGAGTCAGAGGTGGGGAAGGAGAGGAAAATCTGTGCATCATCAGCAAAGAAATGGTATGAGAAACCATAGGATGCGATGAGGGGGCCCAGGGAACGGGTGTAGAGAGAGAACAGGAGAGGACCCAAGATTGACCCTTGGGGGACTCCTGTTGAGAGAGGGTGAGGTGTGGAGGTTGCTCCACGCCAGGTTACCTGGTAAGTGCGGTTGGAGAGGTAGGAGTAGAACCAGGCCAGAGCAGTGCCAGAGATCCCCAGGTCAGCAAGAGATGATAGTAGAATAGAGTGATCGACAGTGTCAAAGGCAGCAGAGAGGTCGAGGAGAATTAGGACAGAGGAGAGAGAGGCAGCTCGGGCAGACTTTAGTGAGTTGGTGACAGACAGGAGGGCGGTTTCAGTGGAGTGAGCAGAGCGGAAGCCAGATTGGAGAGGGTCGAGCAGAGAGTGGTTGGACAGGAAAGCAGACAGCTGGCGATGTACAGTCCACTCGAGGGTTTTAGAGAGGAAGGGTAGGAGGGAGACAGGACGGTAGCTCTGGAGGGTGGGTTTTTTGAGGAGGGGAGTTGTGCCAGTCTGGCTCGCAGTGGTGAGGTTGATGATGTCACGGACCAAGAAGTAACTGAAACCAAAGCAATGGATGGGCGGGTGAAGCTGAGTGCAACGGCACTCAGCGTATTTATTAATAAATAAAAGAAAAAATTTAAACAAACAAAACAGAAACCAAAAGGGCACGAGGGCCAAACGAATAAACAGACAAACAAGTAAGTGTCGTGCTGGCTAATCCAGCACGTTTTAGCAATTGTTTTTATGTCGTTATTTCTCCTCGCTCTCTCTCTCCGCTCCCCGTACTCTGTACACTCCAACCCTCAACAACCAAACCCGGACAGCTGCCGGTTCTTATACTCTGGCCGAGGGGTTAACTAGTTGTTAATTATCTTATTACCCCTCGGCCACAGTCTGCACGCGTTTGGTAAGGATGCATGACTTTCAGCTAGTTAAATAATCAGTAGCTGATCAGTCATGCATCCTCACGAGGTTTTTAAATATAAATATAAAAAACAATAACAAAAGACGCGGCGCTTTTATCCGCGCCGCAAAACAAATACAAATAATAATAAATAGGGGCGGGACACTCCGCCACAGGAGTGATAGAGGCTTTTTTGAAGGCAGAGGGAAAGAGACCAGAAAGGAGAGAGGTGTTGAAAAGGGAGGAGATGAAGGGAAGTAGAGCAGGAGCAGCAGCTTGAAAGAGGTGAGTGGGGAGGGGGTCCAGGGCACACGTGGTGGGTTTGTGACCCTGGAGCAGGGAGGAGAGGTCAGAGTCTGAGAGGGGCGAGAAGGTGGAGAATTGGTCTAATTATTTGATTAATTGATGAAATTTAACACTTCTCTCCCCAGTACTCAAAATGTTTTATAGGCAGTATACCTTGAATCAAGTGCATTTTTTAAATATTCAACTGTAAAAGTAAAACATATTAAATATGTCCAATTGAAATAATAATTAGATCAATGAAATTAATTGGGAGCTTAAGTTGAAATGAAAACCAGAAGACCCTGTGGCACTCCATGAACTGCATTTGACACCCCTGCTTTAACCACTAGTGCTGTGCAAGTAGCAAAGTAATTGCCTTTATTTATTTATTTTTTTGTCAGCATGTATTTTTTCAAGTGCTCCATTAATACGAATTGGGTCCCCAAATCCAGCGCAATATCTGAATATAGTTTTTAGCTGGTACAATGTTAACTATTTAAGGATGTAATAGGGAAAATAATATTTAAACACACTTACCACTTCTTCATGTGTAGAGTTTTCAACATGAATTCCATTAACCTAAATGGGTAAACACATAAAACAATTATAAAAAAGTAAAACACATCTAATGATTACTTCTAGGATTTTTTTAGATGGAAGATTCCACAACAACTAAATGTTTTTTTTGGGTTTTTTTGCGACTGCCAACAACAAAGGTAAAATTGTCTATTTTGGTTAGTGTTCTCACATGATTGGATAAAATGTAAATATTTTTTTTCTGGGAGGAAATGTTAATTTGTAATCTCTGGTTCAATGTTATGTGAGACTTTCTCTGGAGAACCTGTCTGTGAGCTGCAAAATTGTCTTGCAAATTTACTATGGTAAAATCTGATAAGGAAATATACACATTGTAGTTCCTAAACACAGGGCCGGACTAGGCAAGCATACACTTACGGGCCCCTCACCCCTGAACAGTCACACACATATACATATACACATACACACACCTCTATATACATTGTAGCCTTTATAACTAGCCCTCCACCCTTTTACAACAGGTATAATTCTCAGTTTTAAGTTATTATGAACAAGTGAATGAATCTGACAGAAAATTAATCTGTAGGGGATGTGCTAAATAAATTTCAGAATAAAACCGGAAAAAATGAAGCCTACATTAAATCCTGTAGCACAGCTCGACAACGACTTGTCTTGAGTTACTGAATAACAAGACAACAGTTCAAATAAACAAGGAACACCATATGAAGTTGAAAAAAGGTAATACATATAGAAAGACAAACTTTTGTTCACTAAAGGTAGCTCTACAATAGTCGCAACATCGTTAATAATGTTTCCTTGTTTTTTTTTTTTGTTGATCGGGTGGGTTTTGACTCGCTTCATTAAAGAAAATTCCCCTTTCTCCAGAGCAGAGAAATCGCCAATGTTCAATGTTTTGGCATACAAGTAAGTTCAGGTGTTACATATGGTAGATTTCTGTACCCTATAGAATTATGTTCTCTTGATGATTCCATGCCGACACAGCTGCATTTTTTTTCAAAGATCGCTGGATGTGAACGCTTGATGTTTCTGAAAAGTATTTACATGTAATAAAATGAAAATGTGTTTTAAAAGAAAGAAGGTTTTATAAGGTTACTTTAAATCAAGGGTTTTGTGTATTGAGCAAAGCAGGAGGCTGAACATACTGTATATCTAGAAAATCAGTGGTGTTAAATGTGTTTATTTTATTTTGCCACAGAATTAGTTTTGTCTTGTTTATAATATTTGTTGCAAGCTGCAGCAGAACTCAATGGCAGTGCTTGACAACACAGCAGGGCTCGAGCGCAGAAATATCACGCGTGCACGTCCAGCGATCTTTGAAAAACTGCATCTGCACAGGCATGGAATCATGTGGGGATACAGAATTCTATGGGGTACAGAAATCTGCGTAATACCTGTCAGAACAATTTGATTTTTAGATACATGCCGCGGTTTGAATGTCAGTGAGTGAAGTTTTTTCCAGTTTAGGCACAAAACTGTATATGTAAAAATAAATAAATAAATAAATAAATAAATAAACAAACAAACACATAACCGTTTTGGGCCCCCCCCTTGAGTACGGGCCTTAGACACATGCCTAGGCCCAGCCCTGCCTAAACAGTGAGACCTTATCTTCTTTCCTTTGTTACAGTCAACTGGAAGCACAGCGAGTACAGTGTCTCAGCACATAAAACAGAACTTTCATACCACCCCAACAAAATATTGAAAATACAGTAGCATTGCTCACAAAAAAATAAATATTGTGCAATGTTATAACATTCTGTTAAAGTAACTGTAGCTAACAAAATAATTCCATAGATATTACCATACCTATTTCAGGTCTCAAATGTGCAGATTTTAAAGGTCTGTTTCTGCTTTACTTCCTTGGTCATTTCACCCCAGCAGTATCTTCCGGGTTAAAGCATGTTACTCTACAAAAATGTCAGTCAATATGGATAGTAGCTGCTTGGTTATTGACAGGAAAGAAGCCAGTGAAGAGGTGTGTAAGTGGAAATCAGTCTAAAAGCATGGCTTGCAAGCAGAGATTTCATTAACCTACAGTAGGACTAGATAAATACATGTTTGCTAAAATACGTGTCTCGTTCAATATTGCCCTTTTGAGACATATAATGAATAGATGTGCTTTACTGAGAAAATATATGAAACAATTTTGTTTTGTTTTGCTACAATTACTTCAATGCACAATATACTACCTGCATATGAATATGTATGTTAATGTTGTACCTTGTTATACAGTACACTGTAATTGCATCCTTATAGTGTTAAAATACACCTCTAGTTTCCTTATATTTAATGTGTAAAATATGTATATACTTCTTGCCAAGCAGAATTTTGACTCTAAGCCAATCAAAGTCTGAACAGAGATTGATAGGTGGTGAAGAAGTGTTTTTCTCCTAGTCCCAACTTTATTTACAGAACAATGACCATAAAAAATCATTTAAAAAATGGCAAACATACAGATTTATGTTATTTTTTCACAAAAAGAAAACTTTAAATTGAATCTTTGGAAACAAAGCAAAATATGTAGAGGGATAACAAAAAAGAAAACCATTAAATAAATTAAGTTTAATTTGTGTTTAATAAATTAAGTTTAATAAAGTGGAACAATGGGGCAAAGCTGGTATGTTAAGCTCAAAGCTTTTTTGCCTTCAAAATGTTAATAAATAAATAATAACAACAATTTCAACAAGGAATACTTTAAGCCACATGCTTACATCTTATACAACATTCTAAAAAAAATGTAGTATTTTTTTACTATTGTTTTAGATTATACTTAAGACGCACACAACACACCACCATCAGCAGTTCTGAAGAACTGCCTTCATAAGCCCATTTTTTTGTCCTATTTCTTGGTTCATGTGTTTCATCTCCTAAGAGCAACAGATTTGAGTGCTTTTTCTCTGTAACATATTTTTCCGGGTGATACAAATATATCATCTTTTAGAGGATTAAGCATCATGGCCAATTTATCATGATTTAAAAAAAAAAAGTATTATCCTCATATAGTATTTGTGAAAGTAATTTGGTATGTTCTGAAACTGAAGTGCATAATAGAAAACAAAGAGCTGTGAGATGGCGGTTTCATAAAAAAGTACAACAAACTGGCTCTCCAAGAGCTTCAAGAGCAATTGGTAAGGGTATGAAATATCACAATTATTTTAACCAATTTGATCCGTTCTTGTTATTCTTTAGGTTGGCTCTTTGTAAAATATTGAAATAGTTTAAAGCTCTCCTGTGGCCTCTATAGAGCTCATAAACATGTCCTCTCTCAAAATATAGTGGGGTGTAACCAATAAACGTTCCCCCTGCAACACACTTCCCCCAGGGGATATATGAAATAACACCTTTGTTTTATGTGGTTTTTCATACTGATGTATTTCCTCATCAAATAGGAGAGTGTTACTTGGGGGTATAGTAGGGTACTCTCACGCTGACATTGACCTGCTGACGTAAATCTAAAGAAGAAAACATTAGATAAAAAATTATCATATTTCACACCATGTTTCTCTTTAAACAGCAACAATGAATTGAATTGGGAACAGTGATGACTTATTTATTGACACCTTTGAAGGGCGATTGTTTTCCAGTCTTTTAATGTGTAAGCCTGTAATCAGCTATGTGCATTATTAAATACATTCAAGTTGGCTATGTTTTGTATGAAATGAGCACAGATATTAATTAAAATGTTTCATATGCAAATTAACAAAAAAGGATTTAGAAGATTGACATTTTATGGACTAAAAAAAACATATTTGAAACCCCCTGCATGTATTGTATTAGATTTTCTAGCTAAGAGAGTGAGGGATGAGTTCTAAACTTTTAATTAGTCATTCCCAGCAAAAGAAACAGACTATAAAATATAGCATTTGGCAAATTATGCGCCTGCTGAAATGCACACCCTATCCAAAACACTTCATAGTGGTTCCCATTAACACCATTTTAACACCTGCTTTAGTAGAGGCTTTTAAGATGAAGAACATGTGTGGATGAAGCCAAGTGTTGATACAAACTAATATTCTAAACAAACCTTAATTTAATCTATTGTCGTCATTCAGACTATTGAAAAGACTGACAAAAAGTAAAATTGCTCAGATTGTGTGCTGACTGACGATATGGTTGAATATGGAGGGTGATCAGTGCCAAAATTACGATGCACTTCCGCAATGGTATTCTGCTTGCTGATCATGATTATGATCATGATATTCTGCTTGCTGATTATGATCATGCACATGGTATTCTGCTTGGGGATCATTAACATGAAGACCGTATTCGTTTACCAGAGTTGCCATGGAAACTGTGGACCCACAATTCTCGTGGTGCATCGCTCACGTTACAGATGGCGGATAGACCTGAATTAAGGCAAGTTCGATTTTTTTTTTCGAGTTTTCTTTTTATATTCGTTTATTATTGTATAAAAATTAATACTTGATCACATGTGCTCATAGCATAGATGATGCATGATACAATTTAGCTATAGATAACCATCTTTTAATGATTTGAGAGAGTATAGTGACCACATTTGTCACTGTTTTTTTTTTTTGTAATTTTTGCACTGATCACCCTCCATAGTTGAAACTGGCACTCTGTTTAGTTGAAAGATCCTCTGCCTAAATTAAATCATTCTAACAATAGAATATGTTTACAAAAGCAATTAAAATAAACAAATAAATAAATAGATACATTTAAAGCTTTCTGAACAGGAACCAGTTTTGCAATGATTTGCTCTTTTTAATTGTATAATGTTCTTACCTGTAACACTGCATCTCCGATAAAGAGCATTCCTGTTTGATCAGCTAAAAGACAAACAGAAAAGACTGTAAACGTTAATGTAAATGTTTGAAAATAATTTTCATACACAAAAAGGAATTGATAGCTTTGGACTATGAACATTCTTGGTTACTAAAATTTAATTTGAAACTGTTTACCATACATAGTACATAACATACATGGAACAGGCTAATTTCTCATATGCCAGAGATTGCAGACAGACCAATAAAGTTATGTGACTGATAGTGTTGCAAGGACTAACAATGACTAATAGTGACAGAGATCCAAAATAACTATAGCTATAATAACTAGAGTTATAAAAATGATGAAAGTGTGATTTAATGGTTGACAAGATACTGGCTACCAATCCCAACTCAACCACTATTTCATTACAAGTCAGATATAAAATCTAGTCAAACCAAGACCCCATTGGAAACCAACAGTATCATAAACGCAATAAGAAAGCAATACTCCACGACATGCTGTGCAGTCATTCTTACTGCACACCCCAGGCATTCCTATAATTTGTCTTTTGAAGCTGCAAATTAGCTGGGAAATCATATTACTGTTGAGTGAATTATTCATGTTTTTTTTCAGATATTCAAGGTATTTTTGTTTCATACTGCAGTTTGAATTTGTTTTCCTACAGAGAAAAAACAAAATACAAAAATACAAAAAACTAAAAATATAAGTGCTTACTTAAACGTTTTATACACTTTACTTTGGTAAGTAAGGCTAACGTTTGAAATCACTGTATCCCTTGTACAATTATAGTGCTTTGCACCTTTACATTTAGTTCTTCCAAACAGGCTGTCCCTTTTCAGAACAAGTTGAACCCGGTCAAGGAGGCAGTCATGCAGTCAACCAAGTCACTCAACTCAGTCAACCTAAATAAAACTGTTCACTACATTATAAAAAAACTGATGTCTGCAATTACTGTAATGTATTTAACTTCTATACAGTAGTCCTGAAAATCTGAACCAAGGTTGTGTTTTTTTAAATTTTTTGTTTAAATATGCGGTCAGTTTTTATGAAGCAATGCAGCAGCTCTCCATCCTGATTTCAGATCCTGCAGTTTGGCTGAATTTGGTGCTTCAGTTTTATAAGGTATTCTCTGTGTAGGTAGAGATTGTTCAGACACGCAAAGCTAAATTCACAAAGCTTTTCCCTCCTAATTGTCATCAGCCCATTTTTTTCAGAAATGTAAAACACACCCAATAAACCAGAAATACATCTATTTAATTTAGATCCTGTACATAGAACTACATTGTTTCTTATTAGTATATACAGTAAAAATATACAATACAATAATGATTACAGTTTGGAGTAAAAAGCTTGGAGAATTTCAACCACTGTTAAAAGTTTTTTTTTTTTTTCTGAGTGAAAGTAAAAATGAAATCCAGAAAACAAAAAGATCAAGGCAGGACATAAGGGACTTGTGCTGATGTGAGATAACATGTTTTTAAAGCTTTGGTTATTAAAACTATATGCCTGTGACAGGGTAGATGGAATCCCTGCACTGAAAAGTTAACCTTCCACCAGCAGGGGGAAACAGGAGGAACCTGTGCATCCATCAGACTATGTTAACCTATAGGTGTGGTTCAGGGGGCGGACGATAGGCTACTCCCGATCCTTTGATCTCCAATTAATCAAAATCTACTTCCTATTTAAAGCATTAGTCACACTGTACACTTCCATCTTATGTTTTTTTGTTTCCTCCTCCTTCCTCCTCCTCCTCTATAAACTCAACCACCTTTGCATCGGTCTCCTCTGGGGGGTTAGTGAGTCGCACTTCCCCGACCTTTGTGCAAGCAACGCTTCCTTTACCTACACAAGGGAGGTTCTCTCAGTGAGTCAGAGGGGACCCCCGGCCAAACCCAACCTTTTAGCATCTCATGCGCTATCACTCGCCTCGCAACCCGAAGATCTAAGCTTATTCTAACTAACCTCGCAGAAGGATCTCTTCCTTTGTAACACGGAACAATCTTTTTGTTTCAGGTTCACTGGGGGTGCGTCTCCGCCCCAGCTTTGGAAGTCTATAATTCACCTCATCGAGGGCAACTCTCAATGAGCCAGAGTTCAATTTAATTTCTTCCTTTTAGGTCCTCAAACCTCTGTGTGTCTGGTGGGCCCCGATAACGGAGGGACCCCTCTTATATGTTTTCAGGACCCTGATAACGGAGGAGCCCTCTGTTATATGTTTTCAGGGCCCCGATAACTCTAGGTCCGACATCTCTACAGGAGCCTGGCTCCCGTTCTGTGAACTGGCAAAAGGGGCAGCCTCTCCACCGGTTGGGGCAGTGCTCCTGGGACTGGGTAAGCACAGCCACATATGTCTTGACTAATGAAGTACATTTTTCTGTTTTTATCTCCTGCAGCCTAAGCAGGTATATATTGCTTCAGAAGATCGCAAAGCAAATACCTGTGGGCAGCAAGGATCCTGCATCCTGTCACCGACCAGAACTTGGTTCTAATACTTTTGCACATACCTCCACTTGGGACCTGTGTAAATAATTTGTAAAAAGCTGTCTGTATTTAAAAGTGGCAGTAACCATTTAATTTAAACCAGTATTTTTGTGTTTGTTTTGGTTGTAAATAAACTTTGGTTACCCCCTTCACCTGAAACTGAACTCTCTGTGTGTCATTTCGAGGCCTTCCACAATGCCCTTTCAATATTTTTCTGTATAATGCGTAATAGATTTTTACCTTTTACCATTGCTGGTATTTGGTTGTGTTCAGGAGCTTGTGCTACAGTGCCACCTTGTGGCATAAATAAATCTGCGCGCCAAGTGGCGTTTCCAAATATATTTCTGTCTTGTGTCCAGTGAATTCCCACACCCTCCCACGTGGTTATTTGCATGTCTTATTAAAAACTGTTTAACTATGGGCATATGGGCATTTCCGGACCATACATTTTACCAATAAAGTATCTTACTGATTATGATAATGTTGAATGGCTTTCTTTGGGGTTCCTTGGGGCGACAGATGAAGATCTAACTTATTTTTTCATGAGTTCTGACCTTTGATCAGGTGAGCTATTGAAGGGTGTTTATTCAGAAACACTTGCCCAAATTAAATGAACCTTTGTAAAAACAATAGAACCTCAAAGTTACAAATACACCAGGACTGGAGATATTGTATTCATAAAAGGTCTATACATTTTATCTAAGGTATAATAATATGAATACAAGCAAGAAGAGTTGTGATAAACAGGCATCTCATGTTATTTACAGTGACCAGAGACCTGTTTCTGGTTTAACATGGTGTGTCTGACTGATCAGCTTATAGGTTTGGTGTTTGTAATTTTGAAGTTGTTACATTGTTGTCATTCTGATATTTTATGGTATAGTCATTTAATGAAAAACCACATCCTCCAAGTTCCTTTTGTTGTATGTAGACACATTTAAGCAATTCAAGTTGGACTGCCTTTTTCTGAAGGCTTCTTGTTTAAATGTGTGTGATTTTTGTTAAATGTGGGTGGTGCTGTATGTAATTTACTTGAAATTAAGTAATTTCTAAGGGAGTTCATCTTAAATGGATGGCTGTTGAAACATTAAAGCTGCTCTCTTTGATGCTTATTCACACTTTAATAATTGTGTTATAATAATGAAGCAGGGGATTCATGTTTAGGAATTAAACTAAGAATAACAAACTTGTTTTGGGGTCTTAAAGTTTTTACACTGTATTTTGTTATTTTAATACAGTACCTATAGTAATAGATTCTTTATTTATATTATAAATATTAAAGAAAGATCATCTTACCTACTTGATCTTTAAATATTTTTGATATGACCACAGGCACTTTATGCTCAGCACCCCCCTAAAAAAAAATAATAAAATAAAAAAAAGATTTATTATTCAGTTAAAATATGGAAATTAAAAGCCAACATCAAAAATCACTTTAAAATAAATAAGTAAAAAGGTATACTTACTTTTATGCTCAGTCCCAATCCCCCAACAGCTTGTCGTCGAAGCGTAACAGTTCTGTGCTTTAAAAAATTGCACAATACTATATTTAGGTGAAAATAGAAAAGTGCAACTGTAATTTAGCTTGATAAAACAATAGTATGTTTCATGACAAGGTTATGAACACCACCTTGGATCTACACACTGCATACCAATATATGAGGAGGTTAAAATCAAAGTGGGCTGTTTTGTATTTTACAAAAATCTTGAGTAGTGGATCAAGGGTTTTGTTTAGCCTTTGGCCTATGTATACATCAACATTTTGTTTCCTTTTCAGGGTCAGTCAGTTAAAGGTGGTGTAAAAGATCTGCACCACAGCAGAAAAGGGCCTTTGACTGTGATCGAGTCAGTAAGAGCAAATGAGATTTAGGCCATCAGAGTAGCAGTGCATTGACAGTGAACAAAGAAAGGAAGACAAAATGTTCTTGGGGTGCAGTAAAGCCAGTAAGAAAGGGAGACGTATTGTAAAAGGAGCAACACTGTATGTCCACGAGGCTTGTGTATATTTACTGTGAATTAAAAAGTCTATTTTTAATTGCATTACAAATTATTATCTGTTTATCATCAGTAATCACCTGGTGCTAATAAGAACCTTAAAACCATAAACATAGCATTATGGGTTTCACCAATATCAGTATAGCAAAATGAAGGTCGTCCACTTTGATTTCTACCTCCTCATATAAATTTACCAGATACATAAACATAATCAAGTAATTTTTATATCCATCCTGTTCCTGAAAACATGATATGTATCTGCCTCTCTTTACCTATCCATGTAATTTTCAATACAGTACAGGAGTATCACAGAGAATTTATTTTTGACAGTCATGAAACATATTTATAGCTTAAATATGCTCTCTTTTCACCTACAACTATCCATTAGGTTTTAAAGATTTGAGTTAATTCAGCTCAAGAACAAACACTTAAGCCCTGGTTAAATGAATCGAGAGAAATACAATACAATAATAAAATACATTTAAAAAAACATTAAACTTATTGACTTATTGAATAAGCCAACAGTTTGCATTGCCATTTTGTACTGCATGTGTTCACATCCAAAAAAAACATGATCTGTGAAATCTTGTTTTGGTGTTATATCAGGGTTCTCCCCAGGAATTCTGTACAGCCAGGCGGCACATTATATATAGCCGGGAGCACTTTTAACGGAAAAATAAACATGCCTTACGTTAAATATATAATACGTCAAAGAATTTGAATAATGTGTTGTCTTTCGTTGACTATATCTGGTTGCTCTTTTTTATGTTCTACATTCTTTTTCATACCGTGCTTATTTAGGCACTCTACGATTTGACTGGGGAAAGATAACATAGGTTTATTGGAGTTCACAAAAAAATAAAAACGGTAACCTTTTCACTTCCTTTTTAGCTTAATTATTGAGCTTATTGCTTCATTTAAATTGTTTTCTTTATGTTAAGTTTTCATTTTGTTAATGCACGTCTATTTTTGTTTTTCGCTGTTCTATATTTTTTAATGCAACTGTTCATTTTAACCATTTTTTTACACAATAGTACTCATACATTTGGTCACCATCATAACTGCTGCATGAAACCAGAATGTAATAATCCAGCACCTCTGCACTTAAGCATTTGTATGTCAGCTGACAAGTGTTCAGCTGATATCCCATCATGCCTTTCTTCTTAAAGGCGTACATCCTCTATACATGAACCCCCAATATCCCTCACAAGCACCTGGGTACATATTTTTTACAATATCACAACAAAAGGAATACGCTTTTTTTTTTTTGGTGCATATAGCTATTAAGTACTAAATATAACCTTACAGTACAATAATACGACAAAAATGTGACTGAATGATAATACCCGAAGATAATCTTAATATTTTTTAATAAAGTAGCCGGTGCAAATATAGTATTAGCTGGTGGATTGTGCCGATTGCAGGCTTATTTAGAAAACCCTGCATTCATTGTCACTATTTAAAAAAAAAAACCTTATACATGTAAGCAGTTGTCTAATTATTGTAATAGTTAATGTTTTAATATTAAGAAAACTGTTTCAATGAGACAAATGACTGCACAACTGCATAACAGTGGCTATGTTTTCAACGACTGTTGGCACCCAGAGTGAAATATTCTTTTTTTAGATCTTTGATGTTATCATGCAGTCAGATTTTGGATATGCACGTTCCAACCTTGGAATGCCTGTAAGCCAGGGCCAGTTTTATTTGACTGACTTCATTCCATGGGTCAAAATGTGTCGAATTCCAGGGACAAATTGAAGAATCATAGAATCATAGAGACAGAAATACACTTCCTTATCTTCTCTAATCCCATTCCAAATCTTGTGTTAAGAAATAATTATCACACAACTGCAGTACAAATAATGCAAAGGACAATGAAACTCAGCATAAAAAATAAAAAAAATGTTAACCAAGGAAAAGGGCACAGAGCATTAGTGCTTAGCCATGCACATTCTCAGGAATTTCACATTTTATTTTATTCTCTGAATAAAATCTCAAAACAGATTATTCTGTTAAACCACTGAAATCTCAGCAGCAAATCAAACTCTCCATGTAGTTCAATCAATACAGCCTACATTTACTTTTTTTTAAGATCATGATTCATAGCATCGAATCCCACTGTTGAAAAGTATTGTAATAGAAAACCGCTTCTCTTATAGTTATAGTAGTCAATATTTGTCTTGTAGTTTGTTTTAACTTGGAATTCATATTACAGAATTTTTTTCTACTTCAATGGAATTAATAGCGATAGCCTATTGGCACAACTTTAGCACAGCACATTAACAAGCCTCTTTTGTGCTATGAGGGAATCTTTTAACAAGCAATTGCATTTGACCATCTTTGGAGATGCAAAATAAATGCTGAGACAAGTAGAACAATCCACCTACATCTGCTACAAACACGGATGGCCACAATTAGGTAAAATGGGAACATTTCTGTTATGTTGTTCTACAATCTTACAAAGTCGTTGTAAACATCCTTTTTAATCCAATGCATGTTCTCATGATGTGTGACACCCAATATTAGCATAGCCTTAATTAACATAAAGTGACACCCACTGGCCCAGTGCAAAGAGTTTATGTAATGTATTGGGTGCAGATACTGCCAATTCATGGCTCCAATTTAGTTTTCCTTTGTTCTCTGTGATATTGCTGTTGGGGCCTTCACCCATCATTTTTAATACTCAATCAAAAAAAAAATCTTGGTCTTATAAAATGCAATGAAAAAAACAAGCAAAAGATTAAATACAGCAAGCAACAGTTTCAAATAGATCTACAGGCAGCAATGCAGCGTTAATGGAAGAATGATACAGTAGATAAAGACAGATTTGGGATTTTATTAGTTCTTTAGATGGATTAGAGATTCTAGACAGACAGTGAAGTCATAACTTAGCGGAAATGTGTAATTGTGAGCTTTCAAGGTTGGAGGAAAGCTAACCAGAACACCATGTGATTGTTGACCAACTTAATAAAATAATATAAGATAATTTATTTGCAGCCCTTAAATTATGGTGGGTTCCAAATTAGGTGTGCTTTCTCTTACAAATTAAATACATGTATAGTATTAAATTCACATGATATATAAACATGTTTACACCAAAAAATAATACTGATGTAAGCATTGAAGGAAGAAATGATTACATTGACACCAACTTAATTTTCAGGAATTGATACAATTAACTGTTGTGAAACTACCTCAGAGGCAAAGGTAAATTAAGCTGCAAATTGGATGACAATCATATGTAACTACTATAGTGAATTATGTATACAATTTATTTAAAAATAAATGTCTCTAGTCGCCCACCCAAAATGTAGTGAAACATATATCTATATATATATATATATATATATATATATATATATATATATATATATATATCTATCTATCTATCTATCTATCTATCTATATATATATATATATATATATATATATATATATATATACACACACACACACACACCTTATGAGTTCCACATCATGTAGAAGCCGAATTCCCTTGACAATAAACACAACATGTCAGAAATATAAAACAAGATTTTATTCAAGAATAAAACGGGTGCACAACTAATCTAATATTACAGAAAGGAAAGGCGACTGGTTAGAGATATGCATGAATAGTATACAGTTAATTGATTTCTTAGTCAAATGATTACAAATGACCACAACATTATTAGCATACATGGTTAATATACTAATATTAAATTATGGCTGATCACACAAAGTGTCTACTTCGCATTAGTATTTTCAATACTCATTTCTCGTTGTGATCAATCATATTTCATATCAAAATGCATGAGAATTAATTCAACTTCTCATTCAGAATGGAGTCCAACATTACAATAACTAACTTATCAAATTAGTTTTACCGTGTTCATTTAGTTTAGCCATGATCTACCAAACTTATAATATGTTATCAACCTCAGTTGATTATATATTCCAATTAACAAAAGGAATCCATTTTTTGGTGCATATTATGTACTAGATATAACCTTACAGTACAATAATACAACAAAAAATTGACTGAATGAGAATACCCAAAAATAATTAATTAAATGTGGCAATGATCAACTTCTCTGCATTTATTAGGTAACTCCTTTGAGTTCCACATTTCAACAAACAAAATACATTTCTTGCACACTCTACAACAGGAAGTTATAGTCTATTGCTAGAACAATTTTCCTCTAACTTGATAGCATTAGCTACAGTTAATTTCTTGAGTAATAAAATGTTTAATATTTGATATGTTGAATACTTATCGTTTTTCAACAAAGTCAATCTTCTTTGGTGATGAACACTGCAGCTTCTCCCATATCTCTCAGTTTGAAGTTCCAACGAAAGAAGAAGACAGTACTGTGATTGAAGTACACATTGTATTGCGTCGGCTCGCAATAAACAATAGTTCTTTTCAAAGGGAGGTAGGTTCTGATCTCCAACAGTCCTGCAACATTATCTTTGGTTTGTCGGAAGGTTTCCAACTGGAATGGGTTCCGTTAATCAGGCGTACTCACAGTTTAAAGAATGCGTCTGCGTTATTCCACCGCAAACACATGGGTCTTGGGTGTTTAGAATATTTTACTGAAACAACACAAGTCCTCTTAATTACAGTGCCATGAAAAAGTATTTGCCTCCTGTCTGATTTTCTGCATTTTTGCACATTTTTCACATTGTATTTGATCAGATTTTTTTGTGGGTTGTAGTAGTATATAGAGGGAGTCTGAGAGAAAAAATGACACCAAAGTTGGTGCTTCTTTCATTTGTTTGGTGTGCAACGTAATCAAACATGCAATCTTCAGGTGTGAAAAAGTTATTGCCCCCCTAGTTAACTCAACCCAATTAAAGGGATAATTAGGGTCAGCTGTTTGAGTACTTTGGTTAACAACCAGGCCTGATTTGGGCCAGCCCTGCCCAATATAAATCTGACTAACTTTGGCCCTTACCATCAGAGTGAAGTTGTCAGCACACAGGTTCTGGAGGCACATCATGCCACGAACAAAAGAAATTCCTGAAGACCTCCGGAAAAAAAGCTGTTGGTGCCTATCAGTCTGGAAAGGGTTACAAAGCCATTTCTAAGGCTCTGGGGCTCCACCGAACCACAGTCAGAGCCATATTGTCTAAATGGAGAAAGTTTGGGAGAGTAGTGAATCTTCCCAGGAGTGGCCGTCCTGCCAAAATCAAGGCGTAAAACCGTCCAGGAAGTCACAAAGAACCCTAGAACAACATCCAGGGATCTGCAGGCCTCTCTCACCTCGGCTAAGGTCAGTGTTCATGACTCCACCATCAGAAAGACACTGGGCAAAAATGGCATTCATGGCAGAGTAGCAATTGCTCACTAAGAAGAACATGAATGCTTGTCTCAAGTTTGCCAAAAAGCACCTGGATGATCCTCAAGATTTCTATGGACAGATGAGTCAAAAGTGGAACTTTTTGGCCGACATGGGCCCCATTATGTCTGGCGAAAACCAAACACTGCATTCCACAGTAAGAACCTCAGACCAATGGTCAAGCATGGTGGTGTTAGTGTCATGGTTTGGGGATGATTTGCTGCATCAGGATCTGGACGCCTTGCCATCATTGAAGGAACCATGAATTCTGCTCTGTATCAGAGAATTCTACGGGAGAATGTCAGGCCATCCGTCCGTGAGCTGAAGCTGAAGCGCAGCTGGGTCATGTAGCCAGACAATGATTCGAAACACACAAGCAAGTCTACATCAGAATCGTTGAAGAACAGGAAATTTAAAGTTGGAATGGCCTAGTCAAAGTCCAGACCTAAACCCCATTGAGATGTTGTGGCAGGACCTGAAACGAGCAGTTCATGCTCAAAAACCCACAAATGTCACTGAGTTGAAGCAGTTCTGCATGGAGGAGTGGGCCAAAACTCTTCCACGACACTGTGAGAGACTAATCAATAACTACAGGAAGTGTTTGGTTGCAGTTTTTGCTGCTAATGGTGGCATAACCAGTTATTGAGTCTAAGGGGGCGATTACTTTTTCACACGGGGGCATTGGGTGTTGCATAACTTTCTTTAATAAATAAATGGAATATGTATAATTTTTTTCAGGGTCTCTTTTATCTAATATTAGGTTTTGGTTGAAGATCTGATAATATTCAGTGTCAAAAATATGCAAAAATGCAGAAAATCAGACAGGGGGCAAATACTTTTTCACGGCACTATATATATATATATATATATATATATATATATATATATATATATATATATATAAGGGCGCTGGAAAGAAAAGGTAAGTATGGTCTAAATAATTAGATAAAATCTAAAGTTTACAGACCAGGAGCTAAATGTATTAGCAGAAGTGGTGGGGAATTATGAAAGGCTTTTTGGTGCTGAATCAGCAAGAACATTAACATCAATTAAACATTAAGAACAAAAATGCACTCAGTAGGAG
Organism: Acipenser oxyrinchus oxyrinchus; assembly: GCA_030684275.1. Lineage (NCBI taxonomy): Eukaryota > Metazoa > Chordata > Actinopteri > Acipenseriformes > Acipenseridae > Acipenser > Acipenser oxyrinchus. Next base: position 46,478,852 of record CM060251.1, read on the forward strand.
GAGGGTGGGGGCCTTGTCCCAAATCAGAGCATCCTGCGAGACAGTCAAAGCAGAGAAAGTAATTGTTAATGGAACATTTGTTTAACTCTTCATATCAAAAAAATATTTGTTTGTTCAACTTAATCTCCCTCTGATTCAATTTGTAATATTAATCAAAAGACAGCAGAGCACTCGCTCAGTCAATTAAAAGTTCACTATTTATATTTCAAAAGGTGTTTAGCGAAACTTCACTTTAACATTAGATGCCGTTTGACTGCCCCTCAACTCACACTCTGTGTACATTCATTTGTTGAACATTTATAGTTTCTTTTGTATATTTTAAAGCCATTTTAAGCATAGCCTACTTATCACAAGTACATGGTGACTATATATAAATATAGTAACATAGCCAAAAGTGTTGCACATAAACCTGCCTCGTAATCTTCATATATCCCAGACTGTCTGAGGATTTGCGTGTACATTGTAACATTGGAACTCAAGTCGCTATTGAAAAATATGAAATCTTTAAAATTTAAACAAACTTGCTTGAAACAAGTCATTTAAAATGGTCTGTGTTGGTTGCAAACCATATATATATATATATATATATATATATATATATATATATATATATATATATATATATATATACTGTATAAACCTATTATAAACATACATATATAATTTCACGGGCGGAGCTATGCCACCTGGTAGTGTTTATTGACAGAGTTAGTGAACATATACACAAGGAGAGAGGGGCTCCGCCTCTTCAAGGCCCAACATTTACTTGATCGATAGACACGATAAACAGGAGGGGGCCACCGTCTTTGAGGTGACCCGACATACGAGAGGGGCACCGCCTCCGAGGTTACCCGACATACTAAGAGGCTCATGAACCGAAAGAAAACATAAAGTTAGTATCTGTTAAAACATGGAATGCGTGGTGTTCCGCCTCTTCAAGCCCAACATAATAGAAGGGGGTTCCGTGGCTGAGGAGACCCGACAAACAGGAGAGGGGCCACCGTCTTTGAGGAGACCCGACAAACATGAGGGATGCCACCGCTTGGGGACCCTCGCATAGAGGCATCAGACCTGAAAGAAGAATCCCAAAAGAAACATACATGCAGATGGAAGGGTTTGGCTGGGGGTCCCCTCTGACTCATGGAGAACCCTCCTCTATGAGGTAAATGAAGCGGAGCTTAACAAAGGGTTGGAGAAAGTGGAATCACTAACTCCCCAAAAGATGGACCCCGGCTCCCCGCTGACGAACGTGAAGAAGAAAAGAGAGAACCGCCAATGCATAAGAAAAGAGAAAAGAGAAAACATTTAGACGAAAAGAAAACAAACAATGTGACAAAGGGGTTAGTAGACTGTACCCTAATGACTATGTGAAGACCCTCTGCACAGTGGAAAGAAAAACCCCTTCTTTTAATTTAATTTCTTAGGGGAAATCTTTGGAGGCCCAGGCAGAAAGGTCGTCCCCACTCCGGACATACTAGCAATGGACTGATGTGCGGAGGATATTTCAGATGATGAAGAACTAATATAAGTTTCAACTGCTGATGAAGTCCAGCGCCCATATTTTTAATTAAATGCTGGTTAATGTTGGCTTTGCAGCTGAAGTAGCTGCCCCTATTCTAAATGAATGAGGAGTGTAGAATTGCAAAGGAAGACCTGCTCTGGACACCACGGTGGAAAGGTGTGTTGAAAACCAATGCCTTGATACAATGGACCGGCTTGAATTGATAAACAAAGGGTCGGAGGATGAAATGGCCTTGCGTTCTGCAATGTACTTCAACATGGACGAGAAGGGACACAGAGGAGAGTTGATCTTAGAAAGCTGAATACATTGTCCTTGCCGCAGTTGATCTGTTTTGAAATGCGAAGAAATAAGATGAAATGAGAATCTGGGATGAGCTTGAGGTCACTGCAGCGGATACCGAGGGTAGGAAAGCTGGCAATGGAAGGAACTGTATATTCAGAACATCTCAAAAACCCAAAAAATGCAGATAGACATATGACTTCCATAGTTAAATCATCAAATGGAGAAAAACAGCCATGGCGGAGAATTGAAATCAAGTTACTGAGAATGTCTATAGAAATAGGCAGGCGAGCAGAAGAAGGAGCCGGAGAGCACTTGGAAATTCCTCGTAAAAGGAGACGAACCTCTGAATTGATAATAGAGTTGGGGAATTGATGGACATCAAGCGAAATTGATGCTGAATTCCTGACAAATATAGTCTGATTGTAGCTGGTGCCAGATGTAGAGAGTCCTTTGCATGCACTATGAACGCCATGATCCAGTCCTGGTTGAATGGAGTAGGATTAATCCTGCTTTGTAAACAGAAAGTTACATAACATGCCCAACCTGTAGAGTACGAGGATCTGGTAGATGGGGCAAGTGCTGATGCCATGTAATCTTGAGCTGAAATAAGAAGTTTATTAATAGTTGGATTTAGTTGAAAATCAGCTGATTGAACTGTGGCGTTGCTGCTGGATATTGCAGAGCTGTAGGCAGTAAACTGTGGAATTTGGAAATCTGTAAACGAGAAAGAGCATCAGCTGCATTATTAAAAATGCCCGGTAGGTGGCGAGCTTGTATTAAGAAATTATTAGAGACTGAAATCCATACTAGTCGACGCAGCAATTGCATTATAAGAGGGAAGAGGAACGACCTTTATTTATAATATGCACTGTAGTTGAATTATCACAGTAAAATAGTATTGATTTCTTAGACCAGAGATGACCCCATAGCTGGGCAGCTGCTACTATTGGGTATATCTCTAGCAGAGCTGTGGATTTTAGATGAGGAGATATGTTCTCGATTTCCTCAGGCCATGTACTGCAAAACCATTGATTGTTAAATAGACCTCCAAATCCCAGAGATGAGGCATCAGTAAATAAAGCCATATCGTGTGGAGCTGACATGAAATCATCATAAAACATAGAGAGACCGCTCCAGTGCTGAATAAGCGCAGACCACATTTTAATGTCTTTCCTAGCTTCTGAAGAGATATTTATATAGGAGTTCAGATTTTTGCTGTTGATGCCAGCGCTAGCAGTCGAGATATAAACGCCCTCCCTGTGGAATGATACGATATGAAGTTAAAGTAACCCAGCAATGAAAGCAGTGCTCGTTTTTAATTGTTTTACTGATCTGAAATTCCTGAATGAGATAACGAATATGGTTAAGTTTAGACTCAGGCAGGCTGGCTTCAAACTTTTCTGTATCTAGAATGATTCCAAGGAATTCCAAAGAATGAAGGGGACCGATTGATTTCTCTTCTGAAAGCGGAACGCCAACTTCAGAAAATAAGCTTTTAAGATTGGAAATCGCTTCTGCTGGTGCATCTGAAGGAGGAGAAATTACTAAAAATCGTCCAGCAAGTGGAGCAAGAATGGGACATGATAGACATTAAGAAGAATCCAGCATAATGCTTCCGACAGGGTATCAAATATCTTCGGCTACTGCGGCAGCCGAAAGTCAATTGGGTGGCAAAATAAAACTTTCCTTCCCAGCATATACCGAACAGGTGACGGAGAGAAGGATGGATTGGCATTACTTTAAATGCGCCTGATATATCCGCTTTTGCTAACCAGGAACCACGACCTGCTAATTTAATTGAATGTATTGCATCTGCAATAGTGATGTAATGCAGGGAAAATTGATCTTGGGGAATTAATGAGTTAATGCTGCTGGTGCTTGACCCCGTGGTGCTGATAAATCAATAATGAGACGCTTTTTTCCTGACATTTTCCTCGTGGCAATGCCGATAGGATTAAGTCTATATATTGGAAAAGGAGGAGCTAGAAATGGACCGACTATAAATCCTTTTTTAATTTCTTTCTCGATGAGAGACTGCACTGATTGTGGATCTTGAGTCGCTGAATAAAGATTTTTGCTTTTGAACGAGGAAGAAGGAATTTGAGTAAGACCGGTTGAAAAACCATTTTTTAATCCGTCTATCAGGTAATTAATTAAGTTACTGTCGGGATGATTCTGTAATTTACTTGATAACGCCGGGATGTTTATAGGAGGAAAGACTGTGAGCAACGGGGAAAGTCACTTGCGTTTTAAAGGGCAGATTGAATTAGAGTGAGTGTCTCCGCAATTGCTGCACATGTGGATAAAATTGCATTGCCTATTCGAACAGAAGCCAGTATTGAAATTGTTGCAGATTTGTCTTCCTCCTGAAAATCTAATACTGCGCCCGTATTTGTCTTTCCTTGTAGACTGATCGAGGGAGCTGAAGAATGTATAGGATTAGGTACTGAAGATCTGTATGAATTAGCGGCGAAACTGGGTGCTTTAGAAGTTGATGCAATTGCGGCTTTAGGGCAGAGGGATGTTGTGTGAGCTGTTGAAGCGCAGATCCCACATGCTAGCTCTCAGACCACCAAAATTCTATTAAATAGATCTGTGTCCGGTTTAGCCCAATTGATGATGTGATTATCTGCTGCCAATATCGCTGCTGCTTTTGCAGAGAATGATTTATGATACTCAAAAACATAGTCCCCGTATCTGACAGACAGCTCCACGATATAGTATTCAGTAGGAGTCCAATTCAGCTCTGCGGTTAGGATATACCGAGCATAGCACATCTCTGAATATGGAGAACGCAAGGACAAATTCCCCTAATGTAAGATTTTTAATCAGTCTGGGATCTCTGGATTTTAGAGTTACTGCCAAATCTCCACAATCCACTACTCTATGATCCAAGAATTCCGAAGTCGTCATCAATAGAGAAACAAGATTAATGTCCTTACCTTCGAGAATGTTACGCCTGATTCGTGGAGATATAGTGTGACGTCTAGCTGCAGTTGGAGAGGAGGATCCGTATGTAGATGCAGTAGCGAGGTTGAATTGTGGAGGATCTGCTTCGCTGGCTGAAATTGGGGCTGGACCAGAAGAAGCTGTAGGCGGCGCTGCAGTGTTTGATGCTGGAATTAATGACAGTGCTGAAGATTGTTTTCCCTGTTCCATAATAGACACCCTTTTATTTAGATCCGATAGTTGAGAACTGACCGAAGATAGAGTATCGGAAAATGGCTGCATAAATGATTTTATCTCTTTAAATATTTGCGGATGTTGGATTTCAATGGCTGGCTGCTGATTAGCGGTGCTAGTTGTGGGGGTGGTTAGATCCGGAATAGACTGCCTGCTGTTTGTTTTAGGATGCTGAATGGCTGGGCGCGGCTGATTATGTTTTTTCGGAGGAAAAACTGGTTCTACTGATACTGAATTGCAATAGAGAATGAAAAGAGACTCTCTATCACTCCCTGCCGGAATCGCATTACCGTTTTAAGGAGGGTTTTATCAATTTATTCATGGGCCAGTCCTTCCAAAACAATCGATCCGGAGGCGTCCTGAGGCCGAAGTCGCTTGGATCGGCGCAGATTCGATGTTTGGGTGGCAGGAACGGTAGGCAATATTTGAACTGGAACCTGATCGGGAGCCTGATCAGATGTAACTGAAATGCCAGAAGGGGAGAAAAACGGAGACTGGATGGGCCCTGGATTGAAGCTGGAGAAGAATGATCTGGTAATGACAGAAAATCCTGGGAATCCTCTGAATCCGATGACAACTGCTGTAAGTACTCCATTGTTGAGGTATACAAAAGTTGATGGGTCTTGAAATCGCTTAGGTTTATGCCAAAACGAAAAAACACAAGACAGATAGGTAGAGGTGACTAATGTTTAAATAAGGTAGATTTAATTGATGACAGCAGATGATAGGTTGTTGGTGCCTAGCTCCTCCCCCTGAACCCCACCTATAGGTTTAAATATTGTAATGATCTTGGTTCCCGCGGGCAGGCGCATCACACAGGGCGAGTGCAATCCACACACAGGCGGAGGGCGGGCGCGAACTGGGGTCCTCTCACACTAAAGCACAGCGCTGATACCAATGTACAAAAGAGCCGGCTCCCTTGCAAGGAGCGTATATCGGGCTTATGTCTTTGTGTGTGATTACGTCACCTACCAGCCCTACTGCTGTCTTCCCCCGTGCACGCTACAATATATACAAGCTTTCCTACAGAACTTTCACGGAAACATTTTTAATAACTGCGCACTAATAATAATAATAATAATAATAATAATAATAATAATAATAATAATAATAATAATAATAATAATACCCTCGTCTGAATTCCACAGGGACAGTGCAAGGCTCTCGTCAGTAGAATGTGGTTATAAATTTTGTTGCTGTTGTTGTTGTCATTTGGGATCTAGCAGTCCATTTCTCAGTAGATGCTAATCCACCCGGTGTTGTGCCAAATAGTGTCATCAGAAGAATAGTGTATCATTTGTAGTCAGAACACATGCGCAGTCATGCGATTTCATCTGCGCATGCCTACAATATTTTTTCCTCCACCTTTGCCAATTTTGAATCACCTTTAATTTTGAATCAGTACATAAAAATGGAATAACTGGTTTTAGAAAACATTTACATTTTTTAACTGCGGGTAAATACCCTTATGATTGTTGCAAAAATCAACAAAGAATTTTAATAAGATATGCCGACAAGTTCTCTTTGGAAGGTAGCAAAGTACAGTATTTAAAACTGTTACAGAACTCACCAGATTAGTCTTCAGTTTTTCTTTACCCACCAGATTAGTCTGTCACTTTTCTTTTAACAGTTTGACAATTAATGAAAAGTTATGCTTATCATGTTTCCTAAATAGACAATTGGTAATACTTATTAGAATAGTCATATTCTGTATATGAGCTGCTCATAAACATACCAGTAAAGAGTGTTTCACTGTCTGCTGGGCTATCGGATGTCGCAGGTAACAATAATAAAGTTAATAATTCTATTATAATATAAACAAACTAAAAGTATTTATTTAAAAATTACCCCAGTGTACGAAAATAAAAAATCCTAAAAAACAAGGTTTAAAAAACCCAACGTTTGATTGGACGCGATACTGAATAGACATCGTCGATTGAGAAACCCTTTTAATAAAGAGGAAGGTATCATCCACACAAGCCATCAAATACAGTTCTGATTAATTAAGATCATTGAAATAACATGAACATTAAGTTATTAGACTAATTGAATGCAAGAGTTGTCACTGTATATAAAGCAGCCCAGTTTTGTCAACTTTGTTTTACAGCAGTTCCAACCAAACATTGGAATGGGGTTTTAAATGTTGTTTTTAGGATTTGTCCTACATTTGAAATATGTAGGAGTAATTTGATAGAGTATGTCGGACAAACTGAAAAAACTACCATCTGTACTACTAGTAGTGCTAGACATGACAGCGTTACCCAACAGTGACTTGATTTAATTGAATAATTGGCTGTGACTGGTCATCGATGTGAAAGTAACCTTAAAAATTACTGGACCGTCAACGAAGAGCAACACAAAACCTTGTCACACACTCTGTCAGCAGCTAAAAACATTAATTCGCCATCTTCATCAAGCTCTTCCGAAGGTCACACTGCTTCTGCTGTTCAAATACAAGGCAACTTTCCCAGAAGCATTTTTAATAACTGCTCGATATCTGGAAATATTCAAATTACCAAGGAAAAGATGAATTATTATTATTATTATTACAATTGCACAATCTTTTTTTTCCAAACTTTGTTACTTTCACAGAAGCATTTTTAATAAATGCGCACAAATAATAATAATAATAATAATAATAATAATAATAATAATAATAATAATAATAATAATATATTTTATTCAAATAAAAGTATACAGTTTTAAAAACGCTGTTTTGTACACTCATTTTATAGAGAAGATCGTTGTTATGGAGGACTATATTTATAGAACGTTCATTTTAGAGTGCTTATGTGGAAGGATACGTAATAATGCCTGGTAATGCCCTCTGTGTCGGGTCTTATTGCTTACATATATATATATATATATATATATATATATATATATATATATATATATATATATATATTTAGCTCAAAGAGCCAGCTGCCCAACGTTTCGATATGTTGCATATATCTTTCTCAAGGGAGCCTGTGTTTGAATCAAAACATTGGAGGTATTTATAGGTTTTTGACGGCATGACAACTACTTGTTATTGTTTACATTCAAATCTATGATTTATTCTTACATGATGTAATGCTGTTCTATATATTGTGACATCATTTTTACTTCTATCTTTGAATCTGTATTAATTCTAATTAACATTACTTTATATAAATTTATATTTTTATTATATTATGCAATGCTGGCTCTGAGGATCAGTCTAGATTTGGCCTCCCCAGCGCATCAGCATGCACAACTTTTGAACGAACTTTGTTTATTTATTTAAATGTTATATATCTATTGAAGTTAATTAGTTCATTCTTTTCTGTTGAGTCCCGCTGGCATAATCGTTTTCAGTCTATTTATCCATTTACTTTCTTTTAGTCTTCTATATGTCGCATTGTCTAATTTTAGCTGTTCTAATACTACAAACTTTACATCATTTATGTCATGTCCTTAACTGGTGAAGTGCTGTACTATTGGTTCATTCATTTTTTTATTTCTAATTAATGAAAGGTGGTTCTGAATTCGTTTATGTAAAGTAGTTCCAGTCTCTCCAACATATTTGATTTCATCACATTTTTCACAGGCTATTCCATAAACAACATTGCTATTTTTACAGTAGGTATTAGTTTTTGTATGTGGTGTTGTGGATTTGTGGTGTTCTTATGTTTAATTATATTTTTACTTTCATCTATGTATTTACACACTTTACATCTACTGGTGCACATGTTCGTAGAACCTATTTTGTCAATTATTCTTTTATGTTTACTGTGAACTAAAATATCACCTAAATTAGCTTCTCTTTTGAATGCTACAACTGGGGCCTTAAGAAATACTTTTTTTAATTTTTCTGAATTATGTAGAATCCGGAAGTGTTTCCAAACTATCTTAGAAATATTGGGCAAAAGTTTAGAGTAAGTCATTATTAATGGGACTCTTTTGACCTTTTTATCTCTATTTTTATAATCTAGTAGATCTTCTCTGTTTAGTTTATCCACTGATGAAGGAAATAGTCCGAAACTTTCTGATAACTGATTTTATTTATAATTATTCACATTTTTATGCACCTATATTTTTCTTTATTTTGATTCTTTTGGTACACAGCAGTTGTCCTTTTTTCAAAAAATAAAGATTTATATATATATATATATATATATATATATATATATATATTCCAAAATCTGTTGCACAGGGAGGCGTTGCATTACCTCTGACGCTCCCTGGGGTGGGGATGGGAAACTGGCAAAACTTATTCTCCTCATTGCGCAACAGCGAACCCTACTGGCTAGACAACAAGCATATTCATAGTGGATAAGAAGCATAGCTTCTGCTCTGGATTGCTTTGCGTAAAAGTGATTCTGGCTTTAGGCTTGTGAAATCGGAGGACCCTCATACACTCTCAGAACGTCTGTGCTGTGTGGGGACTCGCTATGGTGAGGAGAAAAAAAACATAACTGGACATTTCAAATTGGGGGAAAATAAATAAATAAATAAATGGGCACTTTAAATTAAAAAATGCATATATCAAATCAATATGATGGCTATACAATCTGTTTCACATTGTTACTTTAGTCGTAATCTTCAAAGAGACACAACTGTGCTGGCGACACTGCCAAATAGTGTCACTATTGAAAACACTATTTGGCAGCGATACTAATTGGCATAACTCTGGGCATTTTTGTAACTTTCTGGAGCCCCATATTTGTCTTTTTGAATGGATTCGTGGAACCGTTTCATGTTTTTTATTTTCTTCTAAAACAAATATTGCCCAATGAATTAGATTTAAGATGTTTTACTTTGACTCTATATATGGTTGCTCAAGCCTGGTGCTGTTGATATACAGGAGACCACTGGCACCAATTAATTAATTTTGCGGCACAAACTTGACTTTTTTGTTCTTGGTAGGTACCCATGATAGACGCTATTTAAGGCTAGAGTACAATCAATTGTATCTTATTGCTAAGGGAAAGAACAGTCTAGGCTTAAAGCAATCAGCTATCTGATGAACAAAGTAAGTTAACAAAATTGTAAAGGATGAAAAAATGATCTTTCTGTGCTTTGCAAAGGGCTTATTTTTTATTTTTTTATTTTTTTATTTATTGTTTTAATATACTGCAAAGGGCTGCATTTTTTATTTGTAGTAGCTTCAGTATTTTTTTTATAACCTTGCTTATAAAATAACTATAAAGCACTATCATTTTATGAGTCAATAATTTGAAACGTTGAATAAATGGTGTCAAATATATATAAATATATATATTTAAAAAAACACTGAATTAGAAGCCTACACTTTCTAAACTGCATGGAAACCATGCCTATATACTGAATATACCAAATGCATTACAATAAAGGCTAGAAAAAAGATATTAATAATAAGTGTATTTCTTTCGTAAAAAAAACCAAAAACCGGTTTTGAGTCACTATACACAGCTCAATTATTAAAATGTTCACTTTTGCTCCAGAAAAAGGAATTATTTAAGAACAAATGTAAATTGCAACTCATAATATATTCCAGTTTCGTTTCTAGCAATTGTCTTATTTATATTAACACACCAGAATGCTATTATTTATGTTTACATCGGACTAGAGAGTGCCATGGATGGGCAACTTTCCATTGAAAGGGAAAATAGTGGCAGCTTTTTGGATTTCAATGGAAAGTCATTTGAAACATCATGAAAGTACTTACGTTTGAATTTGATTCACTTCCACTGATGCAAATGACGTCTTGTTTCTGAATTGTTAATATTTCTTTTGTTAGCTTTAGTCGAATGTCATAAGAATTATTTGACTCTTCATTATACAGCAATGCTATTCCAGTCTTTGTCTGTTGATATAAAAAAAAAAAATTGTTAGTACAATAAAAATACATTTCTGTTTTTCAAATAAAGTTTTTTTAATCACTGTTTCCACTCGTTTATTCATTCAAGACTTCTAGTAATAATTAATTACCCTAATGCACAATGGAATCAATCTTTGAGTATGTAAATTGTTTCAATTATTTCTCTACTTATGGAGAGCAATCTAGTTAGCCCCTGAGCTTTTACACTGCTCCTCCATTTAATTCCAATACGGTATCTACACAATTGTACACACTAAGGATGCAAGTTGGTTATGATTGGTTCAGTCTTTTATCACCTCTTTCAGTAAAACCGAAATGAAAGTTTAAAACTGAAAAACCAAACTGCATTTGTGCAACCAAGAGAAAGAGATATACCATTATTACACACATGTCATTTTTTTTAACTGTGGCAAATAAGCTCAATACAGTGTTATTGCATCACGTATACCAATGTATTATACAATTCAGCACAATAAATAATAAAATAACATATTAAGAGACATTCAACTTTTTATTTATTATTTTCTTAGTTCCCCACAGTGTTGCACAGTCGGTTGTTAGTGGCAAATCACAGCTGAGTAGAACTGCAGCTCATGTGATATACAGTAGATACATGTAGATACCCTTACACTTGGATTCAGTCAATATGCTGATATAATGCAACATTTCATTTAAAACAATTTCAAGATATCTGTCCGCAATATCCCTTTCGTTTAGCTTCAGCCGGTTTAGTCTAGTTCCACAGTGCTTCAGGACCTCAACTAATATTTTCTTTCAATACTTTTGCATTTGGCTGTTTTGGTCAGTTTAGCATCATTGCTTAATTTGTAATTAGGTTTACACAGAGTAATTTAACAGACATGACACACTCAACTTTTTTAACTCAAAAACTTCTAGATTCCTCTTTTCACTTTCTTGGATGCATTTTTAACAAAAGGTTTAAGTTAGGGTACGCAGGCTGAATGTTTGCATATGAAAACAGCCCTAGACATCTGAACACCGAGACTAAATATGAAACTGCGGTTATCCTTACTGACGGCTGTCAGAATAAATCAGTAAGTCTTGTCATAAGTCTTTATTTATGTTGCCATATTACAATTACTAAGGTATGTTAATATGAACTGTCTGTATGCAGCAAAGACTGCAGTGAGCTCCCAAAAATGCTGCCGACTTAGTGCTGAAACAGCCAATGCTTTTTCACTGTACAAAAAATATGTGGTTTTGGTTCAGTTTTCTCTTCTGTGATTTGTTTGGTTTGGAATTTTATTTAAATATCGGTTTTGGTTTGTGAAAATCATAACCGTTGCATCCCAAGTCCACGTAACATAGAATTGAAGAATTAGAGCAATACATTCAAATATTCAAGTGGTAAATGGTTAAATCCGACCATTAGCAATTATGTTTTCTTGCAGTGTGACAACCCTTCTGAAAGCCTATCTAATCAAATACATAGCAGAGTAACATACTTGCTCTTTTAGTTGTATGAGTAATGTACTTAGCTAATATCCATCCACCAGTTCAACAGGAGCTCGAAAGCGGATGTCAGCAAGCTACCAGCCTCTGGAGGACAAAGGCCAGTCCTGCAGGTGACCTCTTGACCTCATTACAATGAGGAGAAACAGTTCCTGTCAATTTTGCGTCCCTAACCTGTGGGAGAGCCAAAACCAATGCAACGCTCTCGCTGGAATCCCCAGCTAAGACTGATAACGTTGCACGGCCAGGTCGTGAGCCTGCACTCCCCTGACTGCACAACACGCACCCATGCCTTTACCAGGTGAGCATCTTGGGGAGTACAGATCAGTCTTTATTGCTTGCATAATGTGCAAAGATAGAAAGAAGGAATTTTTAAATCCTTGACTGTTTCAAGCTAAAGGAGAAGAGAAAAATCAGTTGTGTACACTTGCTTATTTTTTAATGTGCTACATAATTCAAGTTGTTTTTGGCTGTGAATCTTGAACTTGTAAGAATACAGTGGAAAAGCATTCAGATTAATCAATAAGCCAGGCAAGAAAAGAAAAGTACAGAGGAGTAAGACACAATGAGAAAACAACCCTTATTACAAAGGCATACTGTGAAACATTAGGCAGAATGCTGGCACCAGAGAGGCAATCATTCACTCTGTGAAAGAATAAATGCTATTGGGATGTGTTTTGCCCTGACAGATCAGAAATATACACAGGAGCAGGTGTAAGGATATTCTTTTTAGCTGTATCCACCCCTCCATCACAGGTATTGTATAATACCATATCTCACAGAATCAGGCTTGGCAAAGGTTGAGCTACATTTAGCATCATTTAACTCTCAAATGTTAAAACAACATCTTTCAACATATTGTACCCAAGTCCCATTGTATTACCACAGTGGCATGACCAGAAAGTAAAATGGTTGGAATTTTCTAATCAGTTTCAGTCTTGAACAAGTTGCCTAACCAAGAGTAAGACAATGAGGTGCAGAAAAGAAAGAGAAATCATGCCCTCACAGACTCCAATACATCCAATTTATGCTATCCCTGAGCAATCATTGAGCATTCAGCTAATTTTGGAAGAAAGGGCTGAGTATGCTGTTAGCTATTAACAGCACTGTCCCAGTAAACACAATGTAATCATGAGCCAAATCATTTAGTTCATAATCTTTGTAGTGAAAATGTACAAAGTACATACACATTTAAAGGTACTGTAAATACGTATAGTACAAAGACTATCTATCTCACCAGTTTTGATGTAACTTGACCATCAGCCTCCTGTTTGGTGTTGCTATCTAAGGTTACCTTCAATTTAGATTTTAGGGAGATTGAAATGTGATTTTTAGTGCTATTTCATCTAAAGATGTCAATATTGTGTCTTCATTGCACCCATGAACAGTGGCAGTCTAATTCAGTGATATCTTAGAAATGTTTAAGATGATCACACAAGACAATGCTCTGTCTTCAGCCTCTTTTAAAATATATAACTGTCTCTCACTTTTGTTTGACTCAAACTCAATGGAGTTTGTTACATATCAAATTTAGAATAGACTTTTATCCCTCAACACCCTGAGATGTACAAGATTTTGTGACTGCAATACTAATACAATTCAGACTCAATCATAATTAAATAATTCTAAATAATTCACAAAACAGGAGCAAGGACTGTGTGGAGTAAAACTCGAAATAGGCATTATGTGCTGTGACTTTAGAAAGCGGACAGGATTTCCCCTTGGCTCGTGGAGAGCCGCCCTTGTGGAGGTGAGACTGAGCTGATTGGCCTCCAAGCCTGGGAAGCAAGCTCTACTTCCCCCAAGGGGAAATGAATAGAAGGAGAGTGGAAAGATCAAAGAGAAGTCTCTTCGGCTTACAAGGGTTTCCTATGCTTAGGGAGGTTGGCGCAGCCAGACCTCTGAGGCAGAGCCATGTGAGGATATAGGAATGCAGAAAAGAAAGAATAAGAAATGCAAAGGAGGGGACTCCAGAGAGGAAGCCTGGCACAGATGAAAGTAGATAGTTAGTAAAGAGTACAGGGTTTCCCCTCCTCGTGGAGGTGAGACCGAACTAGTCGGCCTCTAAGGCTGGGAAGCAACCATTACTTCCCCCAAGGGGAACCTAGAGGGATATAGAACAGGGAAACGAGAGAGTGTTAGATTTGACCGGGGGTCCCCTTTGGCTCATGGAGAACCTTCCTGGCTGAGGGCAAGGCCCGCGCGGCTGGGCCTCTAATGTTGGTAAATGAGCTTCACTAGCTCCCAGAGAGAGACCGCAGTGGAGGAGGAGGGGAAGATGGAGGAAAACAAAAAAAAACAAGACAAAGAATTAGGGTGTAACCCAGGGCTTAAATAGGGAGATTAATTGATAGATTGGTAGGATATAACTGGGGGAGCCCTAACTCCTGCCCCTCAAACCACACTTAAGGTTACAAAACTAAAACCAGTTTTATTTTATTTCTATTGTAATAATAATAAAACTAACAATCTAGACAAGCAATATCTTTTGAAACCGCTAAAAACTAGCAACATGATTTTAATGATTGTATTGCTTAATGGGTTCTAAAATATATAATACACATTTGAAGATGCAGTAGGTTTAATTTCCCAGCTTGTCATTCAGCATTTTTCATTTGAAAATACTCACTGCTAGATGTGATGTGCTCAGCAATTGTCTGAATGTATAGATTCATATCTGTGTATTCCACAAAACAGGCATTTAACCAGCAGGTACACAATGTACCTGCCTGGTCAATAATAAAGGGAACAGTCATTTCGAGATAGGAGTTGTTCACCTCAAAGGGCTATAGAAAACAAATGGCAAACACAAAGCCAATTTCAAGCAAGCCTAAAAGAAAAACAAGCAATCTTAGCTTTTGACAGTAGATACTTTTCAATCTCACAGATTCCTGCATTTTCAATTTTTCTGTCCTTTGGCACACATGACCAGGGTAACCTAACTGCAGAATGACCTTTACGGGTACTTGAAATGAAATGGACTGCGCATGGTGTGTGCATCTCTCAATCCAACATATTTGCAATTTATGTAATATTCTTCCCAACATTCTGTTATAAGAGTCAACCCTATACTTACATACATAGATACATACATAGAAATAAAATATTGTTTCATATGCTTGTTAAAGTAACAGGAGGGATGACATAAGATTTTTTAATAATGTTTACATAACAGGGAACAGATTTAATATTTATAAATTACACTGCAGTTGCTAGTTATTAAGTATTTATTTAGTAATAACATGGTTGTACAAAAGGGGCATGATTTTGATAACACAGGGGCAACGCTCAGTCATTGCGGTAGTGCTGCAGGGTCTATCCCAAGAGAATGGTTTTCATCAAATTTAGTGCCTGCCGCAAGTGTATTTGTGCTTACGCCAATCACTGCCGAGTGGGAGGTGAAATCTGATGTAATGTGTATTAATAACGTTTGTTAATATACTTTTATAGGGGGGGGGGCTAAATTTGCCATGACACCTCCACAGCCTGCCACTGATGTCAGCACCCCGAAGAAGCAGCTGTTTATTTTGTTTTTGTTTATTTGTGTATTATTAAATGTCGGATAAGCGCTAAAACATCAAGTTTTGTGTCCCATTTTAAAGGAGCAAACGAACGTGAGCGAGTGCAGCTCCATTACTATATATATATATATATATATATATATATATATATATATATATATATATATATATAACGTGACCAGTGAAAAATTGAGTGGTGTAACTGGTTTATATATTTCTATCCCTCTCCATTTAAAATAATTACTTTGGCATGTATTTGGCGTTTTTTTAATTTATTTATTCATGTATTGATTTTAAACCTATACGATTCATTAAAAACCATTATCAAAAGCGTTAATTGTCTGTTTTGTTTAATAAATGCATAGTAAAAGCATGTGCGATGGGGTGTCGCAGAACCACATAAAACAACAACAATTATTAATGAATAGAGCTCAATGTTCATGTTTTTATTGATGATGCAATTAAGTTATATAGTAAACAAACAAACAAAAATACACAGCCAAAATGTTTGTTCTGTAGATCCTATTCAACAGAGGAGGGGGGGAGAGAAAGACCAACACCAACATGCATATTCCATGCATATTCTCTCTAAAAACAAATAAACACAGAATGAATAGTAAAATATAAATGTAGATATGTATATATACTTATGTTTTGTCTTTATGTTCCTCTTCTCTTATTGCTCCATGTTTCACTTCCTTCTACCCCTGGCACTGATGATTGCGCTCTGAATAAGATGTCTCTTTCAAAATGCCAACCATCACCCAGCGTCGGCTTTGCGCCACAAAATGTTAATGACACCATGCCTCAAAGGTTATGCCAACCACTGGCGCTGGCGCTAGCGCTAGCCCTAAAAGAAGATGCAAAGCATGGCTTCAAAACCACATTCCAGTACAAAAAAGTTTGTGCTGACTTTGAACTCCAAAAATCCTGACCAAACGACCTTTGCACTAGCGCCACTACTAATTGGGCCCAAGATAATTATTACTAGATACATATTTAGTAACTAGTGACTACAATGCAATTATTGTAACTATTAAGAAATGTTTTAATTACTTGGTAGCTACTTACTATGGTGATTGGTGTTACTAAGCAAAAAAGGATTGCAAAGTGAATTTAGCCATTCAGGGCACTTACATTACCAGGTAGCAATAGTGGCCATGTAAATACATTGTATAACTGTGCACTCATTATTTAAAAGAGGACAATTAGAAGGTATACATATTGTACAAACTATCAATAACAATATAATTTTCATGCAGTGACCCAGTAATTACTATGTTATGTGCAACAGTACAGCATGTTGCGCATTTGACACACTTCTATACCCTAATTCACCAAAGATACCTCAGTCTTTATGTAAGTATTATTATTATTATTTATTTCTTAGCCGACGCCCTTATCCAGGGCGACTTACAATTGTTACAAGATATCACATTATTTTTACATACAATTACCCATTTATACAGTTGGGTTTTTACGGGAGCAATCTAGGTAAAGTACCTTGCTCAAGGATACAGCAGCAGTGTCCCCCACCTAGGATTGAACCCACGACCCTCCGGTCAAGAGTCCAGAGGCCTAACCACTACTCAACACTGCTGCCCCCCTGGAGGGCAATTGATCATTCAGGTTTCTTTAATAAAGGTCAATTTTTAATAAACACTGACAATACTGTCAAACTGTCTTATGGATCTATGGCGAAGACAGCAGTTCACTAGTGCACAACAGAAGTCCTCAGACTTGTTTTATTTGTGATAGGGGCTTAGCCCAAGTTTCTGGGAAGTGAATGACAACTTTAGATTTCTGTTCCACGTTATCTCTGGCATTATGCTGCCTACTTTCCTCTAATGATTACACTCAGAGCACCAGACCTCATTTTACTTTGGCCTTGAACATTCATTAGATGAAAATTTCTTTTCTTGGTTACTGCTGTTTATAAACTCTGTTTATTTTTCTGTTCAAATTTTCTCTCTAACCTTTAACATTGATGACTGACATATTCTTTTTTTGTGAGGCTTTTAATCAGCCAAGATTGTTTTTGTTGCAGTTCTCACACCCTTTTTCCCTATGATTTATCAGTTTGACCAATTTCACATGTGCAAGCTTTTATAGACATTTTGCCCTTCATTTATCAAAGCCTTTTACTCTATAGTTTGCGTCATTTGTGCTAATGGAAAATACATTAGACAATAACACTTAGCTATAACTATTAAGAAACAGTTGAAACAGAATGGTTTTTAAATATTGTTTTAGATATTCCTTGCATTTTATGTTAGACATGCACATTTATATAAATGACAGAATTACAACAACCGAACACTCTTCTCCCATTGTTTTCTATGGAGGTCAGTCATTCTGTAATAACAGGAAAGATGACACTATAACCACTGCTTACTGATGAAACGTTTCACAGGGTCCCTTAAGCCTTGCTCTCAAAAAGTAGTCTTTCAGTGGAGTACAATTATTATTTCAGACATACAGAGGTAAATAAATAAATACAATGTTATAGTAATATAGTGATCCTGACATTGCTGTGACTGTGTTCCTTGGTAATAATTAAAATTCCATTTTTATCTTGTAACAAGATACAGGAATGACATAACCACTTAAATCTCAAATCCATTTATCATTGGAGTTCAAATAACACAACACACCTAATTTCAGTTTTGAAGCCTGCAGGTTCTTTGCTCTCTTTCGTTTGATGGCAAATCTTGGGTGCATAACCTGTGGCTCAGATCACTGCTCCCTCTCACAAACTCCTGTTGATACTCCTTCAGACAGGCCATTAGTTTGCTCACTCTCTGACTAAACTGCTAATGGGAAATCAAAGGCAACAGTATCCGTGCAAACATCTCAGAAAATAAAACACTGGTTGAGCTACTAGATGTGCATAAATATGTTTTAGGAGTAAAGTGTAAGTGAGAAAACATTGTCACATCGTTTTTTGTAGAAGAAAACAGTTGGGAAACTGACAGTGTTGCTGTTACATTTATAGATGCAAAACAAAAAGCAAAAAAAAAAAATACTGTTCTGTTAATGACATAAAATGGAGTCGTCGATATTATTAACAGGCTGGCTGGATAGATCAGCCCCAGCCCCAGTATGGTTACCTTGCAGTGATAACAATTGTAACACCAATTACCCTGACACAGTTAAGGTGCAATAGAGGGTGGTCCCCCGCCTGTGGCTGCAGTTGCTCTTCTGTTTGAAATAATTTAGTTTTTGCCATTCGCGTAAAGTCATTCAAACTTTATTGCAGAATTCCTCTGGTGTGGGTGCTCTTTTTTTTATTATCTTTGTATAATTTAGTCAGCTCATTGGCTTTTATTTCTCATTTGTTTAGTTGAAGATACAGTTTGACCATTATCCAAATTTTCCTAACACCAACAGAACCCACTTACATTAACTTTCTCTTGGCATATTAACATACAATTATACTGATATTACATTCAATTATAGTGTTCTAGATAGGCAGAAAAACAGATTTCATATGCTGAATTTGAATTGTTTTTTTCCTCAAACATTCAAAATAAGTAAAATTAGCACAACTTGTTTTCAAAGGGGAAAAGGAAACCCCCCAATCTAACCTTTGCTAAAGCTGTATGTTTCTACAGTTTAATATATAACGTCCCATACCTAAAGAAAGATTATACTGTATGTAGATGTTATTCATAAGCCATAATTTGACTTAGACTTCTCAGTGTCCTTTAAACTAGATGGCCTAATTTGAAATTACTATAATAAGGCCAAAGAATCATTCAAAACAACAAAACAAAAAAAACAGAACACAACACTGCTTTGGACATTAACCAAGTTAAAATATACTGGTACATACAGCAGATAAGACAGACCGGGGACACTGATAGTGATTCATGTATTTATTTATTGAAATTAAAAGCCAATTCATAAAAAAAGCAGCTTTTAAAGAATGATGTACTAAGCAATCATTCCAGATTTTAATAATAAAGTATTTTAGAATTTTCTGGGATGTTTACTTCTGAGTTCACCACACATCATCTTTATAATACATACCTTTGGATTATTTTATGAATAGACAAAGTCATCAAGGATAGCTCTGTACTTTACAGAATATACTGAAAACGTAAAAAAAAAAAAATCCTAATTGATTATTAACATTTTCACACTAGGTTACAATACCTGCTGCCATTTACCTTCTCTTGCCTTCAAATCCAGGAGTAAATTCACTCCCAAACTTCCACATTAACTAATCCTAACCCCAGAGGTACAATAGTTTTGATAATGAATCAGTAACTTCACTGCATACAACATCTACTTCAAGCTACTTGGTTCTGTTTATGGTTGCTTTCCCAGTGTATCATGAACCACGACTGCAGTTGTGACAAGTCTGCATGGTCATTAGGAGGGTGAGGGTTTACTGTCCAACACATTTCTGGACTAGTATTGTGAAAATCGGATTTGTCAATTAAAAGACATTTGGTATCACTTTACATTACAGGGCATATATAATCATATAATAACGATAGGTTGCGGATTCAACCCCGGTTCCCTGAAAGAGAAAATAACCATCAAGGATGGGATATTGCCGTCAGGCAGTAGCGATTGGCTGAGCTTTTATAGCAAAGCTTGCTCTTCAGGCTGTGAAGGCCTCTGGAGCGACCACGCGGCTTGATGGTTATTTTCTCTTTCAGGGAACCGGGGTTGCATCCGCAACCTATCGTTCCCTTTCAAGTCGAAAATAACCATCAAGGATGGGAACAGTGTACCCAAGCCGTCGCGAGGGAGGATTCTCGGCAGTAGGACAGACTTACGTCATAGCGCGAACTGCGTAGGCAACACATCTACGCATATGCGGAGCTGCGCCTCAGCGTCTATGCTCGCAATGACACCTGTCCTAAGGTGGAATAGTCAACACCATGCTGTCAACCACTCTATACGTCCGCATCTTGAGGCATCATAGAGTGTAGTACAGATGCTCCAAACAGTAGAGCAGAGGAATCCAGTACGTTCAACCGGTAAAACCTCATGAAAGTATGCGGTGTAGCCCAACTGGCTGCAGCGCAAATGTCAGACACCGGCACCCCTCTAAAGAGGGCCCAGGATGACGCCATACCCCTAGTGGAATGCGCCTTCAACTGCCCTGGTGGGGGAAGGCCTGCAGATTCATAAGCTAATTTAATAGCATCCACTATCCAGTGGGAAAGGCGTTGTTTAGACAACGGCTGACCCAAAGTCCTAGAACCATGGCATATGAACAATTGTTCAGTTTGCCTCACAGCCGTTAATGCGGTCAATATAACATCTCAATGCCCGCACAGGGCAGAGCATGTGTAACCGTTCTTCCTCTGGGGAAGAAAAAGGAGGAGGATGGAACGCCATCAACTCGACTGGTTGGTTCATATGAAGCGGGGATATGACCTTGGGTAAAAGGCGGATTTGGACGCATGGAGACCTTAGAACCGTCTCCTGCGAAACGAGTACATGATGAATGCACTGAAAGTGCGTGTAACTCGCCCACGCGTTTTGCTGATACCACTGATAGCAAAACGCAGTTTTTATAGACACGAGCTTCATGTCCACGCTGTGGAGAGGCTCGAACGGTGCCTTGGTAAGGGCTTCTAGTACCACGTCAAGGCTCCATGACGGTAAACTGGTCGTCCTTGGAGGCCGCAAACGTCTTCGCCCTTCAGGAACTGCGATGCCAGAAAATGGCAACCTGGTGATAAACCGTCAATACATACATGGCAAGCCGATATGGCGGCTAAGTACACTTTAAGTGTAGAGGAGATTTCCCTCATCTAACAGTTTCTGTAGAAACTGTAATATCACTGCCATAGGGCAGGATATTGGGTCATGGCCTTCCGCCAGACACCAACTTTGAAACAACTGCCACTTGTGCGTATACTGCGACCTAGTAGAGGGTGCTCTAGCACTCTGAATGGTCGAAATAACCGCCGTCGAGAGCCCTAAGGCTGACAGGCGCTCCCGTTCAGGGGCCAAGCCCATAACTGCATGAGCTTGGGGTTCGGGTGCCATAGCCCTCCTTGGGCTTGGGACAACAGGTCGCTTCGCAGAGGGAGCTCCCTCGGCCGACCGTGCAACAACTGCACCAGGCTCGGGAACCATATTCTCCGAGGCCACCGAGGCGATTAGAATCACTGTCGTTTGCTCTACCCTGACCTTCTCTAAGAAGGCGGGAGCATCGGGATCGGTGGAAACGCATATAGGAGCCCTGGCGGCCATTCGTGAGCCAGTGCATCGACTCCTAGGGGGCTGTCGAGATCCTTCACTGAGAACCATAGGGGGCAGTGCGTGGTCTCTTGCGAAGCAAAGAGATCTACCTGGGCTGTGCCGAACCATTCCCAGATGCGCTCTACCACTTGAGGGTGGAGACGCCATTCGCCAGCAAGAGGGCCTCCTCTGGATAGGAGATCCGCTGCGTAATTGACTCTGCCCGGTAGGTGAACCGCATGCAGAGAGGTTAAACGCGGTTGTGCCCATAGCAACATCCATGCTACCATCCGGTGAAGACCGGGGCACCGCAAGCCGCCCTGGCGGTTGATGTACGCCACAACTGTGGTGTTGTCTGACCGCACTAACACATGCTTGCCTAGAAGCACTGGCAAGAAGTGCTGAAGGGCGAGGTCCACCGCTCTGCGCTCCAGAGCATTGATGTGGGCTGACCTCCAGGGTCCTGACCACACTCCACGGGTCCCTGTCCCGTTCCAGACTGCTCCCCAACCGTGGTTGGAAGCGTCGGTCGTGATGACCTGCCTTCTGAAAATGGGACCCAAGCGTACGCCTTGGCGGAGGTTTGACGGAACTTTCCACCAGCGTAGCGCTTCCCAGCAGGCTGGGGATACCCTTAGCCTGCGGTGTTTGTCTCTCCGCGGATGCAACGCGAAGGCATTGAACCAGGCCTGCAGAGGTCTCTGGTGTAGTAAGCCCAAAGGAAGGGCTTGTGAGGCGGCAGCCATCAACCCCAGCATGCGCTGACACAGCTCCATGCTGACTGTTTGTCTCAACCTGAATAGGGAGAGACACCGCTCTATTGAGGCAACTCTTTGTGTCGACAGGGTCGCTTCCATGGACACTGAGTCCAGATGCAGACCCAAGAATTCGGTCTGTTGGCTCGGCACTAAGCGGCCTTTTTCTGAATTGATCTTCAGACCTAGCCGCTGAAGATGGTCTGTAACCATCACTGTGTGCTGTGCCACCTGCTCCTTCGACTGCGCGCAGACGAGCCAGTCGTCCAGATAATTCAGCAGTCGGACACCTTCAGCCCGCAAGGGAGCTAGAATGGCATCCATACATTTCAAAAAGGTTCGAGGAGCTAGTGACAGGCCGAATGGAAGGACACAAAACTCGTATACCCTGCTCTGAAATGCGAAACGCAGATACTTCCTGTGACCTGGGCAGATGGGAACGTGAAAGTACGCATCTGTCAGGTCCACGGTGGTGAACCAGTTGCCGTGTAGGACTGACTGAATGATGTGCCTGTGCGTAAGCATCCTGAATGATAACACCCGCAGGTATTTGTTCAGTACTCGCAGATCTAAAATAGGACGGAGCCCGCCGTCCTTCTTGGGCACCAGGAAGTATTTGGAATAGAACCCCTGGTCGATCAGAGCAGGGTCTACTTGTTGAATGGCACGCTTGCTGAGCAATGCCTGTATTTCCACATTCAGAGCTGAGGACTGAACCGAGTCCTTCACTGCAGTTACAACCACTCCCGGAAGGGGAAGGTTTTAACTGGAACTGAAGGGTGTACCGGAGGATATAGTTTTGTGCACCCAGATGTCGTTGGTGCATTGTTGCCAGAACTGGAGCTGGGAGACAGTGTAGGGGCGGGTTAACAGCTGCCTGGTGTTCTCAGGGCTGTTTAGGCTGGGCTCGTTCGTGAGGGGCCTGGCCAGAGCCCCGAGGCGTGGCCTGCCACCACCTCTAGGGCGCCACCCTCCGCTGCGGTCTTGAAAATGGAGGTTGACCGCGCTGCTGTGCTCGAGGGAGAGGTCTTAGTACCCCCTGGCCGTGGCTGGTGCTGCGGTGGTGTCCTGCGCCACTGATGTTCCTGAGGCCGCTTTGGCTGGAACGGCGGTTTTGGCCACATTTTCGCCATTTGCTGCGACGCCTCCCGCGCCTTGGCGGAGCGTTGCAGCATCTCCTCCACCGCTGGACCAAATGTGTGTCCCGGTGTAATTGGGGCATCCAGCAACGGGGCCTTGTCAGGTTCCTGCACTCTCGCCTGCGAGAGCCAGAGCTGCCTTCTGGCCACCACCAGAGATGCGATGCTCCTGCCCTGAGCCCGCGCGTTGAGCTGGGCCAGCTTCACCAGCAGCTGACTGACGGTCCCCAACTCACTTCTGAAGGCCGCAGAAGGGCACTCAGGCAGGCCTCTAATTAGTGCCGCTTGGTAGACCGTCAGCAAGCTGGCCACATTGGAGAGTTTGACCGCCTCCGTGGCCGCAGCGTACCCCTTTTTAAGGTGTACCTCAGTGGTCCTGCACTGCTTATTGGGGCATGCAGGATCCTTCGTCAGCCCCGATAATGTTGGCGTCTTCACCAACGCGGCGAACGCAGCGTCCACCGGTGGGAAGGACGCCAACCCAGCTTCATTTGCCCCTTGCATGTTAAAGGCCGAGGCCTTGTGAGAAGTCGCAGGGGCAGAGGCCGGAGCCCCCCAGGTGGACTGCACCTCCTTAATAAAGTCAGGCAATGCCGGAAGCATCCTGGACTGATGGGGCTGGGCTGAAGGCGACTCAAACAAGGAGCGCCGAGGTAGTTCCACCATAGGCCACTCGACGCCCAAGTGGCGGGTTGCTCTCTCTACCACAGACCACGTTGGGTCATCGGTATCCAGCACGTGGGGCTCGATGTCCTGCTCAGAGTGCTGGGAGGATACCTCAGCCTCTATACTGTCCCCTCTAGGATGTCAGATCGTCTCTGGACACCGCATCGATATCCCACTCCCCTGAGATTGCACTGGAAGGGCGACGACCGGTGCAGGTTGTGGTGGGGCCACTGGTTGGCTAGCAATGGGCCCAGTCGATTGTTCTGGGACTGGAGGCACCACATTTGCTAGGGACATCAGGATGGACTGCTGCCCCATCATAACCTCCATAAACTGAGACATTTTGGAGGTTAGCCAGCCACCCGGACCTGTCTCTGTATCGCCTGTCCCGGCGAGGGAGCGAGGCGTGCTCTCCGTCGAGGCGATCTGGAGTGTGACCTAGACTCCCGACGGGGCGTACCCTACGATGGGAGGGGCTGCGTTCCCAGCGCGTCTGGTGGGGATCTCTGACCAGCCGTTAGCTGGGAGGACGGGCTCCTGGAGAGCTGCAGCCGCACTGGTGGCGTCGCCGTAGACGACGGCGGGGCAGAAATGGTGTGGGACGATCCAGAGGAAGGAGAGTGCCCACCCACTGCTTTCTTTGCCCTTTGGTGGAGGGTGCGTGTCTGGAACCCAGCACAAAAATGGCAAAAAGCCCTATCCGCCAACGCGGATGCGGCGTGCTCTGGCCCCAGGCACGCCACACAGTCCTCATGGGGATCGCTCGCTGGCAATTTTGCCTGGCAGGTGACGCAACGGTGGAACCCGGACATGGTTGCCACTCTGACCCTGAACGTCGAACGGCGAAGCGTTAAAGCGTCGAGGTGCGTGCACCGAGCGTCGAGTGCCGGCGTCGGCGTCGAGGTGCGTGCACCGGCGTCGAGGTGCGTGCACTGAGCGTCGAGCGTCGACGCACCGGCGTTGAGCGCCGCAGCGTCGAGGTGCGTGCGCCGGCGTCGAGCACCGGCGTCGGCGTCGAGGTGCGTGCACCGAGCGTCGAGGTGCGTGCCATGGCGTCGAGGCGTCGACGCGTCGAGGTGCGTGCACCGGCGTCGATCGCCGAGCGTCGAGGTGCGTGCACCGAACGCCGAAGCGTCAAGCACCGAATCCCCAAGCGCAGACGCGCTAGCACCAAGCTCTGAAGCGCTGCACAAAGCGCCGAAGCGCTGCACCAAGCAGCAAAGCGCCGACACGGCGCCGAGCGCAGCACGCCGGAGCGTGAGTACCGGCGAAAACGCTAGCACAGACGCTTAAGCATCAGCTGACCCGCAGAGCGGACACGCTAAGTGCTGGTACAGTGTCTTGGATGCTGTGCACTACTTACCTGTTGTGCTGGGGATTGGGCTTAGTGGTCGTCTTCCTCTGTGTGGTGAATGGGAATGTATATATATATATATATACAGTACTGTGCAAAAGTTTTAGGCAGGTGTGAAAAAATGCTGTAAAGTAAGAATGCTTTCAAAAATAGACATGTTAATAGATTATATTTATCAATTAACTAAATGCAAAGTGAGTGAACAGAAGAAAAATCTAAATCAAATCCATATTTGGTGTGACAACCCTTTGCCTTCAAAACAGCATCAATTCTTCTAGGTACACTTGCACAAAGTCAGGGATTTTGTAGGCATATAGTCAGGTGTATGATTAAACAATTATACCAAACAGGTGCTAATGATCATCAATTCAATATGTAGGTTGAAACACAATCATTAACTGAAACAGAAACAGCTGTGTAGGAGGAATAAAACTGGGTGAGGAACAGCCAAACTCAGCTAACAAGGTGAGGTTGCTGAAGACAGTTTACTGTCAAAAGTCATACACCATGGCAAGACTGAGCACAGCAACAAGACACAAGGTAGTTATACTGCATCAGCAAGGTCTCTCCCAGGCAGAAATTTCAAGGCAGACAGGGGTTTCCAGATGTGCTGTCCAAGCTCTTTTGAAGAAGCACAAAGAACGGCAACGTTGAGGACCGTGAGACGCAGTGGTCGGCCAAGGAAACTTACTGCAGCAGATGAAAGACACATCATGCTTACATCCCTTCGCAATCGGAAGATGTCCAGCAGTGCCATCAGCTCAGAACTGCAGAAAACAGTGGGACCCTGGTACACCCATCTACTGTCCGGAGAAGTCTGGTCAGAAGTGGCCTACATGGAAGACTTGCGGCCAAAAGCCATACCTCCGACGTGGAAACAAGGCCAAGCGACTCAACTATGCACGAAAACACAGGAACTGGGGTGCAGAAAAATGGCAGCAGGTGCTCTGGACTGATGAATCAAAATTTGAAATATTTGGCTGTAGCAGAAGGCAGTTTGTTCGCCGAAGGGCTGGAGAGCGTAT
Source organism: Acipenser oxyrinchus oxyrinchus (assembly GCA_030684275.1). Lineage (NCBI taxonomy): Eukaryota > Metazoa > Chordata > Actinopteri > Acipenseriformes > Acipenseridae > Acipenser > Acipenser oxyrinchus. Next base: position 46,505,806 of record CM060251.1, read on the forward strand.
ACGAATGAGTGTCTGCAGGCAACAGTGAAGCATGGTGGAGGTTCCTTGCAAGTTTGGGGCTGCATTTCTGCAAATGGAGTTGGGGATTTGGTCAGAATTAATGGTCTCCTCAATGCTGAGAAGTACAGGCAGATACTTATCCATCATGCAATACCATCAGGAGGCATCTGATTGGCCCCAAAATTATTCTGCAGCATGACAACGACCCCAAACATACAGCGAAAGTCATTAAGAACTATCTTCAGCGTAAAGAAGAACAAGGAGTCCTGGAAGTGATGGTATGGCCCCCACAGAGCCCTAATCTCAACATCATCGAGTCTGTCTGGGATTACATGAAGAGAGAGAAGCAACTGAGGCTGCCTAAATCCACAGAAGAACTGTGGTTAGTTCTCCAAGATGTTTGGGCCAACCTACCTGCCGAGTTCCTTCAAAAACTGTGTGCAAGTGTACCTAGAAGAATTGATGCTTGATGCTGTTTTGAAGGCAAAGGGTGGTCACGCCAAATATGGATTTGATTTAGATTTTTCTTCTGTTCACTCACTTTGCATTTAGTTAATTGATAAATATAATCTATTAACATGTCTATTTTTGAAAGCATTCTTACTTTACAGCATTTTTTCACACCTGCCTAAAACTTTTGCACAGTACTGTATATATATATATTTTATTTTTGAACGCTGCAGCAGCACTAAAGGTAGTGAGAGTAACTGGGGCACAATAAATGTGTGGGTACAATACACCTACCACGCGGCTGTTTTTTTTTTTTTTTTAACACACCGCGGAGCCAGTATGTGGGAGACAGCAGTGCAGGCTCCACACACGCGGTCTAGCCAAGGCAGGACCGGGGCTGCAGATACGCGCGCGGCCGAGGCCAACGCAAAGTGCGTCCTTTACAAATATATATAAAACACACAATATATACAATTTATTTACAAAACCCAAAAACACAACACTAAATAATAATAATAATTATTAAACAGGAAAGACGGAGACCACGAGACAACGCGATGCCGAAGCAAAGCGTGAAGGAAATATATAAAAATATATACAATTTATATAATCCTTAACAATAATGACTAGTGTAACTGTAATCAACTCTGAGAAGGGGCAATAACCAGCTTCTCAAGCTTAAGCTTACCGAGTACAAACAGCTACGAGCTCTAATACCTACCGCTACTAATGCTGAAGACAAAAGAGGACGTGAGTCTCTGCGCGCTGCGTATAGTAAGCTCCCAAGGGGGCGGGCTTACGTGGCAGCTCGCGCAGAGGCCTATCGGCAGCTTTGCTATAAAAGCTCAGCCAATCGCTACTGCCTGACTGCAAAATACCATCCTTGATGGTTATTTTCGACTTGAAAGGGAACATGGTACTAGCATGGCAACAACAGTACCAATGCAACAAAATGTATTGTTCACAAGGCCATTACCATGTAATTGCAGAGTAATTACCAAATAACAGCAGGAATCCTTTTTATTAACTCAGTTATTTCTGCCAGTGCGACCAGAAATGTATACCTATACTACCTATAATGAAGTTTCTTATGTCACAACAGAACGTAAGGCACAACTAACTAGCTGTTACCTGTACATAAGATACGTAATTTAAAGCTTCTCAACCTGATGGTTCGTGAAGACTAAAAGGACGGCAATTATTAATCATGCCTAATTACTGTGCTTGCACTAATTAAACAAGGCTTTATCGCTTTTTATAATGATTAAGAACCTGTAAATCAAGAGAAAGCTGGTAATCACTTTTGTTGCTCTAATGGCATGTTTCTTGGTGAAAATTGATTCAGTTCTATTAAAAGTTTTAAACCCTGTTTTTTTGGAAGCAAACAAAAAGTTATCTGTTTTTTGTGTGTGGGTGGTTGTTAAAGCAATGATGAGATTCTACAGCATACAGATCTAATTCTAGCTTGTCGGGTGTTATACTCAAGTAGACTACGCCGTTTATTTAAACAAATAACACAAATAAAATAAAAGGTTTTAAATAAAACAAATCTCGAACACAAAAAAAACCCCATATAGGTCAGGCTGGGCAATTGCCTTCACTGTTCCTATATTTAGTTTGATTTTTAAACTCCTTACAATTGCATCAATTTGTTAAGAACTTCTGAAAGCATGTTTTAAACAGTTGCAATTGTTGCTGCCATTTCCCAGTCCGCTTGTTCTCGTGTGTTGCCAGTTGTGCTCAATGCATTTTTGAGGGAAACACCCAAATACCTATTTTCCCCAAAAAGCAGGGTGTACTTACAAGCCTTGAAAACACATTTCTATGACATTTCTGGTTTCCCCAATGTGTTGGGAGCAATAGACTGCACACATGTACTGCTAACCCCTCCAGCTCATTCTGAGCATCTGTATAAGAATATGAAACACATCTATTCTATAAATGTGCAGGTGGTTTGTAATTGTGCACAATAAAAAACTGACAGTACACATTTGGCTTGTACGCTACTCATGATAATACAAATTAGTGGTATAATACAAAACTATTGCTGGTCCCTTGAAATTCGTATTAACGAGAATTGAATGTACTCCACTACGTATCATAACTTGTCAATGCGGCACCATGATCTATTTTGTGTTCATTGTCTAAGCTACTAAGTAGGCCAATTTAAAAATAATAATAATTAAAAAATCACTAAAATGTGTACCAATGTGTACAATACAGCAGCATGATTTATTTTGTGTTACCAGTAGCCTACAGGCTAAAGTAAAAAGAAAGTGCGCTAGATGATATTCATTTGATTTTACTACTGTACTGTATACTGTGTAGGCCTACTGTACAGATTTATATTTTTTACATTTTTTTACATAATGGAATGTGTAGCCTACCCAAAACACATAAGTGTTATTTCAGCACAATGATTTATACATTTAAAATACATTCAGCACTAGAAATGTGTGTGTGTGTGTGTGTGTGTCAGGATGTAGTGGGTGGTACAACAGAAATGATGTCACAGCAGCTGCTTTCCAATCCAATCCAACCCCACACCGGGTGCTTTTAATGTAGATCCAGGTTAAAATAGGTTGCAAATAAAAAAAAAAGAAAACTACTGAACAAAACCAGCAATGGTTAAGTTCAGGGAATGAAATAAAAATAATCAAATAAATAAGTCCTGTACACTTTCAATTCATACAATATTCCTTCAGTGCAGCTGGTGCCAGGGTTATGCAGCACGGCACAGGGGTCTGTGGCCAATCAGTTTTTCATGCGTAGCATGTAGCTCTGCACTGGTCATCCCTTTCAGTCCTCACAGTCTACAGAATGGTAAGGCACAAAACAGGTAGCAAAACAACAAAGGCAATACGATGTGGCTCCAAAAACTGAAGCGCCAGCTTCCCAAAACTGCTTCCCTAAATACTGCTGTGCCCGGATGTCAGCACTTCCAGTCAGGAGCACCCCTATCTTTGAGCACAGCGCCCTCACAGGCCAGAAGGGAGATTTACAGCTCTAATTCATTTTCTCCTTGTCACAGTGTGCAATTTTATTGCACTTTTGCAGTGTAGCGAGGGGCTACTGTATGATTATGAAAAGCTTTTTGATAGAAGCTTTTAATATAAGGTGGGGGCCCCACTACAGAATCTGATGGGATTAAACTGCCTTTCATTATTTATTCGAAAAAATATTGCAATGCTAGAAATCTTGCTAAGATGTGACTGCCCCGTCTTAGTACATCTACCCCTCAGTGTATTATTTTAACATTATAAGAACCCTTGAGTTCACAGATATAATTTTCAATAGAGAGCTGCCACCGCATTTAGTTACAAAGGTTCTGGCACCATGTAATGTGTATGTGTGAGTTATGTGGCCAGGTGGTGATTAGATGATTGATTGAATCAATCAAGCCCCTGGCCACATGGTATAAAAGGAACAAAGGAGTGTTTGTTTAGGAGAGTGTTGGAGATAGTTCAGTTAAAGTGTATTGCCTGGCCTGAAAAAGAAAGAAAGAAAGAAAGAAAGAAAGAAAGAAAGAAAGAAAGAAAGAAAGAAAGAAAAAAAACACCGGGATAGCTGAAGGCACTTTAAACTAAAGTTCTGTGTCTGGGTGTGGCCAAGTGAGTGAGTGAGTGAATACAGGTGTGTGCAGTGCAGAGTGGATACAAAACAGACAGACAATGACTTCCAGGTGCAAGGGTGTTTATTGATTTATTTAACAATGTCCAGGGTTTTATGGCGAACACCTGCAAATAATAATGATGGAGTGATACAGCGGCATGTATCACTCGGTATTTGTAAATCCCAGTGTTTGACCCACAACCAAAAGTCCAGTATTACACACCAACACTAAACACAAACACAGTTCTTAGTGACAGTGAATAAGTGTAAGTGGTGTATTACAGGTCTCCGTGAAATGCAAGGGTGAAAGTGATGTCCAGGTTTATGCTGGCTTTCGCTACAGCTCCGGATCGTGCTACTGGTAGTCTATTAAAAAACAGACATGAGTTGACAAACACTAACAAACACAAGACAAAACTCATGGTTCACGATACTGAAACATAGACTCCTTGTAGGTTTGAAACACTAACCATTTACCAAGGAACATATCACTTACACTACGACCCCTATTTATACCCTTGCTCATGACCCCTAGGTTAACGAGCGCATCCGCTCCTCCAATCCTCGGATGTCACGCTGTTTCCCGTCCGAGTCATTGAGTTTGGGTACCGTAGCTCCGCCCCCTTCCTAAATGACCGACTTCCACCTACCCTAAGGAATAAATTGTCATGCCATTTGATTTGAAGGGCACTCTGTCAATCAAAATCAAAACCCGGGTAGTATCAGGGAATTTAAAACCTGGGTTTTACCAGGGTTTTCGGTTACCTGTGTCGACCTCTAATTATATATATATATATATATATATATATATATATATATATATATATATATATATATATATATATCAGAGGAGGCAAGGGAGGCAGTGCCTCCTGAAAATGTCAAAGTGAGTATATATATAAGTACTGAAATAGAGACAGTAATAAATGACATAAATTGCATGTTCCCTCCATCAGAAATGAGACAGTTACTTCGTAAAGTAGACAACCTTGAGAACAAAACACTAGAACATTTGAACAACAAAAAGTTAATGAAATTACACAAATTAATAGGTCAACCGGGATTACAAACTAGAATAGGTCTAGAAAAAATTAAAATTTCAAATCATAACAATTCCGAGTATAAGGAAAACACTGCTGAAAAACTATCGAATAGAATGCTTGAGCAATACGAGTATAAGAGTTATGACGACTACAACATAGTTCAAATAGAGAAGGACGGGAACTGTTTCTTTAGATGTTTAAGTGTAGTTTTATATGGTTCACAAAATGACCATCGAACAATTAGACATAATATAATAGAACTAATGGAAAGCAATATAATACAATATGAAATGTACATCGACTCAGTGGCCCATATTGAAAAAATGAAATTAAGTGACGGGAGTATAGATTCTTGGGCTACAGAGGCAGAAGTTATGGCGGCTGTAGATCTCCTAAATAGGCCCATACATGTATACATAGACTTAAAGAATAAGGACTGTTTTAAATACTGAAGGCACAATAGAAGCCATTAAAAATAAGAACGATCCAATTAACCTTTTATACAACAATAACCATTTCTCAATTATTGTATTTAAAGACAATGAAACCGGCGAAAATCTGAATACTGTGGCATAATTAAGAAAGATAATCAAAATAAATCTAAAACAGTAAAAATAAACCAGGTTAATAATAAAAAGCGAAATAGGGAATTAAACATGACTAAGACAGAGAATTCAAAGCATAAAGATAGGAGACCCAAAATAGACATGGTACCAAATACACAAAAGATAAGACAGAAGACATAGTATTTAATTTATCAAGTAAAACTTTAACCACATCCCAAAAAGCAGTACTGAGTAAAGGACTTAAGTTTATACCGACTAAAAGATACATCGATAAAGATAAACTGGCCACTGAATTGAAGGAGTGGGAGAGACGCATGAGATTAGCGGAATATTTTTTCAATGAAAATATCTCAGATTCAAAGGGTAATTATGAGCATGGGATTAAAGTTAATAGTACAAGCATATGGACTCCTCCGGATGGAAGAGACAAATGGTTAGATATGTATATTGAAGTAGTTAAACAAGAAATAATAGTAGGACTAAAGAAAAGATGTAAACTTAATCTAACCAATATTGAAGAACAAGCTATGACTGAGTTGTTAAATGATGATGATATAATGATAAGACCAGCAGATAAAGGCTCAGGAATAGTGATAATGAACACAGATGACTATATGAAATCTGTAGAATGTGAATTAAATAATACAGATACATATGAAGAAGTTAAAAGCAATAAGATCAATAAATCGGCAAAAGAGGTTAAGGAAATTGCGGAGATACTATACAATAAAGGAATTATATCAAAAGAATTAAAAAAATACACGCAGCCACATAATGCAAGAACAGGCCTAGCAAGAGGAAATCCTAAAATGCACAAAGAAAATCACCCGATGCGAATGATAGTCAGTACAATTGATAATCCAACACACATAATAGCTGAAATAGCAGAAAAACAACTTAGGTCGCACGTTGAGAAATTACCAAGTTATGTTAAGGATACAACACAATTTTTAAAAAGACTTGAATCAATAAAACACAACCTTCCAGAGAATACAATTTTATTTTGCATGGATGTAAACTCCTTGTACCCAAGTGTCCCTCGTAAAGAAACTTTAGAAGCTTGTCAAAAAGCACTAGATAATAGACTAGATAAATCAATACCAACAGCAGAAGTACTGAACATGATCAGCGTAGTTTTAGAAAAGTTATTTTACATTTGTTGATAAGAATTACAAACAAAATGATGGCACAGCAATAGGATCTAAATTAGGAATGCATTTTGCCAGTACATACATGGGAAAATGGGAAGAACAATTACTTAGAAAATCGGAAAGAGAACCTTTAGAATACATTCGGTTTGTAGATGATATTTTTGGGGTTTGGACACATGGAGAAGAGTCTCTCTTCCAGTTTCATAAAATAGCAAATGAAATACACAGTAATATTAAGGTGGACCTTCGATGGTCAAGGAAAGAAATAGAATTTTTAGATACCATAGTAAAACTTGAAGAAGGTTCAATTGAGACTGACCTCTTCTGTAAACCTACTGACATGCACCAGTATTTACACATGTCCTCTGCACATCCGATACACACTAAAGGGCAATCCCAAAGGGTCTAGGAATAAGAATACGAAGAATATGCTCAAAAGAAAGTGACTATGTAAAACAAAGAAATGTATTAAAACAAATCTTAAAAAAGAGGATACAAAGAGAGAATTATAGAGACGGAGTTAAGAAAAGTGGATAAACTAAAAGAGATGATCTACTAGATTATAAAACTAGAGATAAAAAGGTCAAAAGAGTCCCATTAATAATGACTTACTCTAAACTTTTGCCCAATATTTCTAAGATAGTTTGGAAACACTTGCAGATTCTACATAATTCAGAAAAATTAAAAAAGTATTTCTTAAGGCCCCAGTTGTAGCATTCAAAGAGAAGCTAATTTAGGTGATATTTTAGTTCACAGTAAACATAAAAGAATAATTGACAAAATAGGTTCTACTGAACATGTGCACCAGTAGATGTAAAGTGTGTAAATACATAGATGAAAGTAAAAATATAATTAAACATAAGAACACCACATATCCACTAAAACTAATACCTACTGTAAAAATAGCAATGTTGTTTATGGAATAGCCTGTGAAAAATGTGATGAAATCAAATATGTTGGAGAGACTGGAACTACTTTATATAAACGAATTCAGAACCACCTTTCATTAATTAGAAATAAAAAAATGAATGAACCAATAGTACAGCACTTCACCAGTCAAGGACATGACATAAATGATGTAAAGTTTGTAGTATTAGAACAGCTAAAATTAGGCAATGCGACATATAGAAGAATAAAAGAAAGTAAATGGATAAATAGACTGAATACTGATTATGCCAGCGGGACTCAACAGAAAAGAATGAACTAATTAACTTCAATAGATATATAACATTTAAATAAATAAACAAAGTTTGTTCAAAAGTTGTGCATGCTGATGCGCTGGGAGGCCAAATCTAGACTGATCCTCAGAGCCAGCATTGCATGATATAATAAAAATATAAATTTATATAAAGTAATGTTAATTAGAATTAATACAGATTCAAAGATAGAAGTAAAAATGATGTCACAATATATAGAACAGCATTACATCATGTAAGAATAAATCATAGATTTGAATGTAAACAATAACAAGTAGTTGTCATGCCGTCAAAACCTATAAATACCTCCAATGTTTTGATTCAAACACAGGCTCCCTTGAGAAAGATATGTGCAACATATCGAAACGTTGGGCAGCTGGCTCTTTGAGCTAAAATATATATATATATATATATATATATATATATATATATATATATATATGGGCCCGGAAAAATCCTTGGATTACTGCAAAAGATTTTACACAAAAAATTGAGAGAAATTGGTCAAGAAATTCACGAGCGAACAATTCTACGATACAGTAACAACATGAATGTCTATGGGCAAAAACCAAGATGCAAACCTTTGTTAAAAATAATACACAAAAGAAAGTGATTGGAGGTTTCCATTGAATACTTAAAGAAGCCTGATGATTTCTTCAACCAAATTTTATGGTCAGACAAATTCAACATTTAACTTTTTTCACCAAGAAAGCAACAATATATTTGGAGGAAGAGAGAAGAATTTAAAGAAAAGTTCATCATGCCCAATGTTACACATGGTGGAGGTGGTGTGATGGTATGGGTTTATTTTTCTTCCTCAGGCACTGGCAAACTTTGTATTGTAGAAGGATTAATGAATGCTGCAAAATATCGAGAAATTTTGCACTCTCATTTGTTACCCAGTGCTAGAAGGCTTGGGCAGAGGTTTGTATTCCAGCAGGATAATGACCCTAAGCATTCTGCAAAGTCTGAAAAGGAATTTTTGAAAAAATTGATGATCACAGTTATGGATTGGCCATCTCAGTCCCCAGACTTGAATCCCATTGAGATGTTGTGGATTGACTTGAAGGCTGCTGTTGCAAAAAGGAAACCAAAGTTGATTGCAGAACTCAAAGCTGTATGTGTTGAAGAATGGGCAAAAATAGCTCCGGAAATATGTCAGTAACTAGTTTCAAAATTCAAAAAAAAAAAAAAACTGCAAGCTGTAAAGGAAGCAAAGGGTGGGCACACAAAATACCAATGTAAGGGTGCTCAAATACTTTTGTCAAAGTATGACATTTATGTAAATTTACAAACATTGAAAATGTAGTGTATTAAAAGCCTTACTTAAATCACAAAAAATCAAGTAATTCATCATTCAGGAAATTGATTAAAATCTAATGAATTCATTAGAACAATAATTATTGTACATATATGATTTATTTAAATGCATTTTGTAACATGTATGACCCTTTGTTTGAATGAAGATGGGGGGTATCTTTCTGATGAAGTTATGATGTCATCTGCTTACATTTAAAACAGCCAATAAAAATACCTGATGAAGGGTTTACCAATGGGATGACTAGGCGAGTCGACAAATTGAATGGCAATAATTAGAGATACACACCTATTCTCAAATCTTATAAAAATTCAAACACAGGACATGATCATTTTCTCAAAGCAAAGAAATAAATCTCTATCTCTCTCAAAGAAAATAAAAAAATGTCTTAAGAAAGCTGTCTTGGAAAAGCTACATGGAAACATCTTGTGTACAATTGGACTAAATCACTGACTCAACAACATTGCTGTACCAATCCAACTTCATGGACCGAAAACAAACACAACACCTCAATGAAACTGTGTCCTGGAAATCAGATTAAGATAAAACGTTTTTAACTTTGCTTACGATAAAGAAAACTGTTGCTACAAATCTAAAGGTATGCTAAAATACACAAATAATTAAAACAGAAGAATACTGAAGTTACTTAAAAACAAAGTGTTCTTTTAATCTACTTGAATTGGCGCTGCTTGAGGAAACTATCTGGTGTGTGGTGTCGTTGCATCGTGGGATGTGGAGTCCTAAAGAAAAAGCTTGTTCTAAACTGAAACGCTTTTAACCACGAGGAGAAAGCTATATACAGTAATTCTTCATTGCAAGACTTTTCTAACTTTCTTCACATATAAGGACTGGTAAATAAACAACTTATGAATTTACATGGTGCACAAATCGATTGTATGATTAATTCTGTTTAAATTAAGTATGAAGTAATATTAACATATGTTGAAATAATTAATGATAGAATATAGTAATGCATTATTAAATGTTGAATATATTTAGAATATTAATTACAACTGAATATATGGTTCATTTTTCTTAAACATACTTCGTATAATACTTTATTATACACTGGAAACAAATTATTACAATACAATCAATTACGTTATCATAACTTTTTTCACCACAGCATTTTTAAACATACACTGGCAGTGTGTAACAGTCAGGTATATTAGAACTATGATGGGCTACTGTTTTCTTTTCTCTGTTGGCTAGTGGAGAAAATGCGTTTAACAGTCAAATTGGGGTAAACCTGTTTAGACTGCACTTGTATCCCTCTTATTATGCACTGGACTTCCCTGTCCTAAACACCACATTGCTTTGACTCAGGCATTATTGCAGAGGGAGTATTTTTGCAGAAGGAGTATTATTGCAGAGAGAGTATTGCAGAGAGAGTATTTTTAACATTAGGTACAAAGATTACGTTTACAATTAGGTATGCTTGAAATTCAAAGGTAGAGTACAGCGCACAGTCACGCTAAAGAATCAAGTGCAGTTAACATATTTATTGACTGGTGAAATACAATTCAAATACTGGTGAAATACGATTCAAACTTGCTGCAGTATTTCCACTGTTTTGTCATTTCAAATATTTTCACAAAGCAAACATTCAACTTTAAAAAACACATATGTAGGTGGAAAACGCTGGAATAAAAGTCGCTACATTTAAAAAATATATAAATACGGAAAATTTTCGGTCTTCTAAAATAAAGGGCTTTACATAAGCTCTGTAAGTAAGAAATTGCAGTGTCCAGTGTGAAAAAAACACAAAATAATAAATGCCTTATTAGCAGTGCTCTAGCAGTGTCTTTAAAAAAAAAAAGAAAAGAAAATCCAAAATATGCATTGTAGCGTAACAGGAAAGCATGAAAGGGTAATCAATCAGACTGTGGAGTCTGTATCATCTGATCTGAAACCGCCGAACTCTACGTCTTCGTCATCTAAAACTTCATCATTGATGATGCAAGCAATTGTCTGAATCATTAATGCACAGAACATCTAATTCTTGGCAGTTCTTTTTTTCTCGTGAGCCGCGATATTTCTCCTCAGGCATTATTCGGTTCATTGACGTGAAATAAGCTATACAAAGAGTATGTTGATGAACATAATAAAATACAAACCTGTGTACTTTCATACAGTAGATGGCAAGAGAATGTGCACCACATTAATCCCCAACTACGCATTGGCAGAACTCAGACTGACGTGTGCAATGCATGTTTTCAGATTGACATTCAGCTGAAAGATCCTGATTTAACGAACACGGAAAAGCAGAGCTGCATCAGTGTAAACAAGCACATCTAGAAGATGTGATGAAAGACTACCAGAAATACCCCTGTGTCTGAAGTGTGCCCACTGGACCTTAGTCTGCCTGTTGATTTGGTACTTAACTTGGATCCAAGTGAATCTAAGCCTCTCCCTAATATACACCCTATAGTGCCCAAAAAGTTTGTTGTTCAACATGAGGATTACGGTCAAGCTGTCCTCCTGCCCTCCTGCCTTCCTATCGTCCAAACGTTGATTATTTTAACTCAGACCTACACCTGCAGATGGTTAATATCTGTGATGCTACACAAGGCATTAATAAAGTGCTACTTTATGATGAGCGCATAGCAGGTAAAGATTGCAACACAGTCTGTTCTTTGGTACTATCATACAAAATTTCTGCAACAGCTCTTGCAAAACAACACTGAAGAACCAAAAATGATAATCAAAGTTATGGATAACTGTCAGCCAAAACAAACATCAGACTACACAAATGTTTGATGCTCTATTGAGACTTGTCCTGTATGATCGAGTTGCCAGGACGCAGTCATGAAGTCAGATCAGCTGACAGGGACATGCAAGAGGGCTTTAAATAGAAGACACTTGTATGTACCTATGTTAGGGAAAGAATGATTCTTGGTGTTAGATCTCCCTCCCGACCGGTGAAGGCGTTGTGTAAAGGGAACAGAGTACCCTGGACTGGATGGCCCGACAATTCATTCCCAGGGTTAGGCGGAAGTCGGCCATCTAGAAAGGGGGCGGAGCTACAGTACACTAAATCATCAACCCAGAAGGGAAACAATGTGGCAGCCGCGGATTGGAGGAGCAGTTACCCTCGTTAACCAAGGGGTTATGGTTGACGGTATATAAGGGGACGTAGCGAGGTGATCTGTTCCTTTATTGTGGTTACACTAAACTGGAAGGACCTGTGATTTTGTAAACAACCGTGAGTGTTTTGTTTGTTTTGTCTGTCTGTCTAAAACCCTGTTATTTGTTCACTAGATTAGACGGCTACGATCCGGAGCTGTCGCTTATGGCCAGCACAAAACCCAGACAGCAACAACACTATTGTACACGTAGATAATTGTATTTCCCCACTTGCGCTTAAATTAAAAATATATACATCCTAGAGTTAATACATTTTTTTTTAATGGTTTTGCTTTGCGTATTTGGGCCAATGCCAAAAATAATTTTGCATTGCGAATTTGCCGCGTTCAGTCTCATATATACATGACAGGAATATGAGGACTTCAGGAACTTGGGCACGAGGGATAATGCACTCCATCTTTGAAAAGAGCAGTGAAGCCAGAGGCCTGATATTAATGTGGGTTAATCAGGTAATTGGTAAACGCCAATCAGCTGCGACTGATCAGTTGGGGGAATAAAAAGGCCACAGTTAGTTTGCACTGGGTTGGGATGTATGAAGTAAGGAGAGAAGAGTGGTGAAGGAAAAGGGTAAATTACAACATAAACAAAGAGCAGTGGTTTTGGTTGGGATAAACAAGATTAGCTTGGCCCTTCGTAAATGGAGAAATTCAGAGGACTGAGTTGTATCACTTATTGTAAATTTTAGGACTCTTTGGGAAGTTAGGTTTATTTTGTTGCTTTTGTTTATTGTATATGATAAAGATTGTGCAACTACGCATTAAACACAACAAGCGTACTGTGTTAAAAACCGATAAAACATCCCTGATGCAAAAAAAAATTAAATTGGTATATAGCCAATAAACACTGGAAATGGTTACTCAATTCATGATGATTTCACCTCTTTCCCATTAAAAAAAAACCCCAAAACAAACTACCTTTCCCAGTACAGTTGAGAAATGTCCCTCCTTCCTGAGTATCTATCAGTGACTCATCAGTATCTCCTTTTTGAGTATCTATCAGTGATTCATCAGTATCTCCTTCCTGAGTATCTATCAGTGATTCGATCTGAATACTTTAAACCCACCCCAACTACTGAGTGGCAGCTAATTCCTACATTTCAATTGACTCTGCATGCAAGATTTAAAACATGATTACAATTATGAACAGAAAGACTTGTTTGCGAGATTTAAAGCTATATTACAGTTGTATAGTTAGAATTTAAAACAAAATTACAAATTGTGGCAAAATGTAAAAATATGCCTAGACACACAAAACCTCAGAAGAATGTACCTGTGACCATAGCATTTAGTTGAGGAAGACAGCAAAGGAAAGAAGGTACAACTTAAGTGTGCAAGCACTGCCGAGTTACATATTGTGACAGAACAAAACGCCCAAGCATTTTGGAAAGTAATTGAAAACAATCATTTCATACAGTATATAAAAAGTGAAAATAACTACAAATAAGCACCGAAAAATTAAATTAATAAAAAACAAAAAAACAGAAGCCCTAGTATAAAGAAGATGGGGTTTCATGGCTATAGCAACCTACAAACACCTAAAAAGGAAGGTACTAAGTCACAATATATATATATATATATATATATATATATATATATATATATATATATATATATACCAGTATAAGTTGTAGTCAAAAGTTTACTTACCCCAATAGAAATGTATACTTTCTAGAAATTTCTCGAAAAAAAGTTACAAGAAATAGATACAATTATTTATTTCAGCATTTTTTTTGCAAAACTCCAAAAATGATAATTCAAAAGTATTCATACCCTGACAAGGAAAATGAAATTAATAGCTAGTTGAGGCACCTTTAGCAATAATAACCTTTTTTAAATGATTAGGATATTTGTCAATGAGGTTTTGGCATGATTCTTTAGTGATTTTTGACCATTCTTCAACACAAAATTGTTCTAGTTTATTCAAATTCCGAGGACTCCTCTTGTGCACAGCCTTCTTCAACTCATACCAAAGATTCTCAATCAGCTTTAGATCGGGACTTTGACTAGGCCATTCCAGAACTTGATTTTATTCTTCTTTAACCATTCGGAAGTAGATTTTGATGTGTGCTTTAGATCGTCGTTATGTTGGAATGTCCAGTTGCAGTTTTAACCAAGTTTTGTAGCGGAGGGTTTCAGATTGTTGGCCAATATCTTTTGATATGCTATGGAATCCATTTTACCATGTATCGGAACTAAATTCCCTGTGCCATTAGAGGAAAAACAGCCCCCAGTAGATATGGTGTTCTTTTATTTGTACGCCTCATCAGACTTTCTCCAAACATAATGACTATCAGCGTGACCACATATTTCACTCCACAAAACCTTTAACCAGAACTCATATCCATCACTCAAATGCCATTGCAAACTTTAAGCGATTGTCCTTATGACGTTTTCCTAAGAATGGCTTTTTCCTTGGCCTGCGACCATTGAGAGTTTCACCATGCAATACTTGACCTATGGTTAAAATGGAAACCCCAGTCCCACTTGCAGCCAATTCACTTTGAATATCTTTGGCAGTCAATCTCAGATTATTATTAACCTTCCTCACACTTCTTCTACTTGTTTTTGGTGAAAGAACCTTCTTTCTTCCAGACCAAGGGAGGGTTGTGACAGTACCATGAGTCTTGTATTTCTTGATAATAGAAACAATAGTTGAAATTGGGATACTCAGATGCTTGGAAATCTTCTTGTATCCTTCTCCAGCTTTATAACAATAAATCATTTTCTGCCTCAGGTCTTCAGATAGCTCTTTACTTTTTCCCATAATGACTTATTGGTAATGACAGCAATCACCCTATGCCTAACCTACAATCCAGCATTTTCTAGACTTCTCTAGAATTAGGTTCTGCATTATCATATTGAAATTTCTAGCACGTTGCAGACGATACTGCCATAGCATCAAATGGTTTGAATACTTTTGAATTAGATTTTTTGGAGTTTTGCAAAACAAAATTTTAAAAAAAAAATAATAAAATGCTTAAATAAATAAATTGTAGACATCTACTTCTATAACCTTTTTCTTTCATCCACAGAAGCAAAACTTTTGCTACAAAAGATTTTTTCTAAAATTCTTTGTTTTTGAGAAATTTTCAAGAAATTATAAATTTCCATTGGGGAATGTAAACTTTTGATTACTGTATATGTAAGAGCATACCGTAAGGGGAATAAAAACTGTATACCATGAACGATCATTCAGTATTGTTTACACCACAAGAATATATTTAAAATAAATAGCAATGAAATGTGTATTTTTTTTTTTTTATGAAATCAATTAATTCAGGAATTATTTTACCTGGTGGATCTTTACTTTCATTGTCAACAGACTATATGCTAAATCCCCAGCCTAACAGTCTAACCATAGCCTCTGGGGAAGGACCTGCCCCTTCAAAGCAATGTTGCTCTCAGGAAACAGCAATGAGAGAGCAGGCTTCCACAAGAAAGGGCTGAGAGCTCAGCCCACTACACAGAGTGCCAGGTTCATACTCAAATGACTTTTTTCGTTGCACAGGCAATTTAATTTGCTAATGTGTGTCAAGCTTGGACACTTCTTCTGGTTTTCTGAGATAAGATTTTACCAGAACCAAGTCAAATTGTGTTTTATTGGACGTGTTTACATTTTCTTGTTGACAATTAAATGTTTTTTAAGCATTCGTGTCGGCTGGCTGTTGAAAACGGGACATGTTGAGTTTGTGAGACAAACGTTTTTTGCTCAAGCTAATCTTGATTGACAGAAAAAGTTGTATTGCACAGGGCGTTTTTGATACAAAAAGCGATGCAATATTATTTTTTTTTTTTAGCATATATATATATATATATATATATATATATATATATATATATATATATATATATATATATATATATATATAACTGTATACTTAACTATCACTATCTTCTGATCCAGCATTTAAAACAAAAGCATGAAGACATTAACTATTCAAGGCTTTAACAATTATTTTTGCTTAGCAGTGCAGCTTTTGAAAACTGCAATACTTGTGCTGCATACATTTTAACAGTTGAATTCCTTGGACCATATTCATATTCTGATTGTAAGTCACCTCTAAGCCCTCTTTTGCTAAAAATAACTCAAGCTTTGAAGATGGTGTACAACTTCAAAGTGCCTTCTGAAGTTTAAGCACCGTTTTTTAAATAAAATGTATCATGTTATTTTTTTATGTTAAGGGAAAGAATATCTGCATATTATAATAAGGAATATGAGGAATATAAAAGTTGCAGTGTTGTTTCAGTGATTCATATTGTAGTTGATTATGGTTGTGAAGTTAGCCTACCTATTTATTCATTAGTTCATTAAGTATTCAAAGCGTCTTCAATGTGAATGTGATATAATTAACCAGTGTTGAAAAAAAAATCACCAGCAGAAAGGGGTTTGTTTGCTTGCAACATGAGCTAAAGCTGAATTTAAATGTCTTTTTTTTTGCAGCCCACAGACTTTAAGTGATTGAAGCTAACAAAATAATTCCATACCTTAAATCTTACGTGTTGTGAAAACATCATGTGATATAGTAATTTTTAAAACACGATACCTGTTACTACACTAGGTTAAATAAATCTCAGTTTGCAAGCCATGCTGTCAGATAGTGAAACACCTGGAGGGTCTAATTGTCCTCACCGCTTCTAAAACTTTTTTCCCCGTTCAAACAGCTGCATAACCTATTGACTGACACATTTTAATAGCTACAATCACTTCAACAGTAACTAATATTTTATCAAAATAAGTACATTTTAGTACTAAAGAAATGCAGACATACATTAACAAAACATTCTGTCAATAAGCATTTACCAATGTTAAGTTAAAAGTACAGTACAATTAAATGTTATCTATAGCCAAGATTCAAACAATATCTGAATTCGGAATCTGAATGTACTTTATGTGTTCAAATTATTAAAAGCCCATAAGAACTATATTTAATATATTTTAGCCCAATGTATATTCCTGTTGGCTTTGATAGGTGTTTAAAGAAGTTACAAAAGAAAAAACCCGACCTACTACTGTACTGTTGTAATTTGTGGGTACATTTCCTTTGTAACTATTGCAACTTTCTAGGGCTGCTTTCAGCATGTTTAGAATTTAATAAGAGTAGTGATTTTATTCTCAGGGTAGTAACAAACCATACCTGCACAATGCTGGTTATCCCGAGGTGGTTCACCCAGTCTAAATCATTAATACTGAATTTGTGGCATGTCTTTGGTGATATAAATATATTATTTTATATTGTTTGCCATAGTGTATGAATGTTTAAATAAAACGGTTAATAATAATAATAATAATAATAATAATAATAATAATAATAATAATGTGGTCTGTAATGGATTGGATTGTAACTCCATGTCTTATCAAAGGAAATGGAGTAGGTTTTGTGCAGTGATAAGAATATTATTCCTTGAGGTAGATGGATAACCACTTATAAAAAACAAAAAACTTGAACTGAAAAAGAGTGGGGCCTGAAGCTAAAAAATTACAATTTAGAGAGAGTAGCCATGATGAAATACTTCAGATAGGCACCAACAAACAGCCTGGATATTGGGAGAGGGGTGAA
This sequence comes from Acipenser oxyrinchus oxyrinchus, assembly GCA_030684275.1. Classification (NCBI taxonomy): domain Eukaryota; kingdom Metazoa; phylum Chordata; class Actinopteri; order Acipenseriformes; family Acipenseridae; genus Acipenser; species Acipenser oxyrinchus. Next base: position 46,523,846 of record CM060251.1, read on the forward strand.
GCAATTTATTTTCCTGTATTTTTTTCCAGCAATATATTAAAATTACCTAGGGATGGAATTAAACTCACACTATAACCTTTCATACACTAACAATGATGTGTCTCACACATAGGAGCTTAAAACTGGTAACGCCCTGTGACAGAAATACAGTGATTCTTGGTGGTAAATCTCCCTTCCTACCTCTGAGAGCGCTAAGTAGCGAGAACAGAGTACCTTGGTCAGGTTGGCCCGACAGTTCTTTCCCAAGGTTCAAGGGAAGTCGGCCAGCCAGAAAGGGGGCGGAATTCCGGTGCATTAACTCATCGACCCGGAAGGGAAACGATGTGGCAGTCGCGGATTGGAGGGGAGGCTGCACTGCGTTTACCAAGGGGTCATGTGTGACGGCATAAAAAGGGACGGAGAGACGCAATCTTTTCCTTCGCTTTGGTTACGAGAAAATAACCCGGAAGGACCTGTGCAGTATCGTGATAACATATTGTGAGTGGAGACACAGATGGATCACATTAGTTTACTGTAAAGCTACGTCTTAGTTGGTGCTTATCTTGGTGAGAGCCGAGTTCAAATCAGCATGATGTTTAACATCTACTCTTGTGTAATGGAAATCATAGATGACTAACACGTTCAGGAGCTGTCGCCAAGGGCCAACACAAAACCTGGAACAGCACTGCACTATTGTCACGCAATAAACTGTATCTCCCACCATGAGCACTACAGCACGCACCCAGGACTGGTGACCATGTTTGTACATTGTGGGAAGGATACTTGTATTTATTATTTGGGACTGCAAACCCATTATTATTTACCCTGTGCACTACACATTGCTGTGTATTGCCTGGGATCATTATTAGGTCACCAGACCTGGATTGTTAAAAATAAAATATTTCCAAATGGATTACAATTCTCTGTCTGCTAATTACACACCACATCACTCCTGCACTGTACACTGCAAACCACTTTACCACACACCCTTATAAATTACCTTTGTTTCCAAATAACAATTAGTAAAACACTTTGAGAAGCCCATCATTGTTTCAATTGAAAGGTTTATCTGAAAATGGAATCAAGCCACTGCAACAGTTAAACCAGCAATCTCCTGAGGTTGGTGAGACAAATCATAATAGCTAAACATTTGGTCATAATGACTCAGTGAGGAGACAGTTTAACCTTCCAGCTCTCTGTGGCAGGGATAAAGATTCAAAATGATCCCTTCAGACTTATTTATAAGTAATTCAATCTAATGGGAATCTCTTGTCACTCAGAAATGGCTGTGTCATGTAATGTCAGGTCATTTAAGATACACGGTTAAGAGACAAGCAGCTAAACACCTGCACACACCCCTTCCCCCCAGTAGAAAGGAACAATTTAGAGTAATTCTTAAATTACAACATAGTCTCAATGGGCCCGATTTTTGTGACGCGCAAAGTGGTGGCGCTGGCGCAAAGGTTGGTTGGGCACGATTTTGGGAACTGAGATGGATTTACCAGTGAGCAGTAGGATGATGGGAAATATAGTTCTGAGAGGTCCATGCGGGTTCATGGGAAACCATCTTGAAGCAGGGAATGCAATTTAAAAGTTTAAAAAAGTGGTCAAAATGTAAAAAAAAGAAAAAATTAAAACAATACACACACGTTAGGTAAACAGTTGTAGCAACACATGGAAACATGTAACACAATAAGATAAAAATGTCCTTATGTACCCTTTAATACACATTAAAAACTACAAAACAATGGCCCTATTGGTTGTGTGTCAGTACAAAAAGACAAAATGAGTCAAAATGTACTCAAATTTGGTTCAAGTTTTTCAATGTTTCAAATAATATGAGCTACAGGTAAAGTCTGAGACATGTTGCATTTTTCTACTCTGATGCATTATGATGCAACAGTTTACTAAAAGCCTCCACTACTGTTTTCTACTATTATAACAACCTTGACTTGCATAAAGAAGGAAAAACATTGAGTGAAATAGCTCGCATCACTTGATGGTGTGGTATCCGAAGCATAATCAACAAGGACAGAAAAACATCATCTGTAATTGACAAAACCAGGACTGTAAGACCCAAAAGGCTGTCTAACAAGGATGAGCAATACTTGAATTATAATATCCTTAAGGAATAGAAAGAAGACAAGCATTGAATTGACAACAGAACTGACAGAAGGCACAGGTGTCATTGTCCACCCATCAACAGTCCAAAGCACCTTTGACCATTGTTCGATATTCTAATTTCTGTGTTTTTGTACATTCCCTTTTCTTAACAGAGTTATTCTTACTGCAACACATCCTTTAAGTCCTGATTTCAAGAGTGACCTTCGTACTGTTGATTTGATGGACGATGATACCTGTGCCTTATGCCAGTTCTGTTGCAAGTCAAGGTTGTTATAATAGTAGAAAACACTAGTGGAGACTTTGAGTAAATTGTTGATGCTCATAATGCATCAGAGTAGAAAAATGCAACATGTCTAAGACTTTTGCACAGCAGTGTATACATGGTTTAATTACCATTAATTACCATTGACTGGACTACGGCAGATATCAAATGTGCACCACATCTGCCAAAAATTGGATTATTTCGCTATAATTGCAGACTTTGCTGCTGCGAAAGCACAAAAAGTACATTTCTAACTGCCTCTGTGAGTGTGTGTGTGTGTTTTTTTTTCTATTGCTGTAGTAAAATGCAAAACATTTAATAGTGTCAATGTTGCGCTGTTTGAAAGTCATGGTATTGTAGTATTACTGGTAAGAATAGGAAATAAGGGCCCCGAAATCAAGCTTTGGCATGTGGCCACCAGGGGACAAACGCCGCCACTGTGTAAAGGTTATGCATTTAATCACAGGCAGATCAATGTAATGTAATGAATCAAGAGACAATAAATAACAAAAGCAATACAAGTATATTATTTTACTCTGTTGACTCTTAATGGCAAAACTGAATTGTCACGTGACTCGCTTATAACTACAGTGGGGGGCTAAATTTGCCATGACAGAGGCGCCCCACTTGTAGATACTGCAGCCCGGTGAGCAGATGATCATTTGTGTTTGCTTCTCCATCGAACATTGTTGAAACGTTTTCAGCACTCTTGTACAGTTCTTATCATGCTGGTCAAAGAAGCATTCATAGATGCAGCTATTTGTTCCCGTGCCTCTCACATTATTTGCCCTGGGTTCTCGATGTTTTGTGCCATATATTATTGTCAACTTCCTGCAAAAATATCTAGTCTTCTGGCCAGAGTTGTATTGACTGGACTCAACTCGAGTCAGACTCGCGTCGCAATATTCGGTGACTCGACTCGATTCAAGTCATTGTCATCAAATGACTCGACTCGACCTGACACCTGAGTCCCTGCAAGAAAAGACTCGATGACTCGAGTCCCTGCTCAAAAGACTTGATCAGTTACATGATCAGTTTTGTTTTCAATAACCCCAGCCCTTCTTCTGATGTGTACAAGTCCTGCCTCTTTATGAGTGAGAGGAACACGTGACAACACAGAGACAGAGGGAAGAGTGTCGGTGGCATGGAAGGTAAATCATGAGTACCTGCGCTCGTTGAGTTCACTTTTAAGAACTATGGAGTTGACAGGGAGAAAAATAAGCTGTCTGCATCCTGCCAGGACTGAGAAATGCCAATCATTTTTGGTCTTTTTTTATTATTTCTGACCAAGTCAAGTATCAACAAGAAATTACTTATGTGGTGGGTCAATCAACAGATTTTTATTTAAGTGAGCGTAAAACTCAAATGAGATAGAAAAAGGGGTTTAAGTGTTTGTTGTATGGTTTAATCTAAAGTTATACTATGTTTTTTTTTTTTAATGTTTTAGAAAACAAAAAAGAACTTGCAAAAAAAAAAAATTTGCAAAATTGTTGGTTGTTTTAAAATCCAAACTACCACTTGTGAATCCAAACTCATGTACAAGCTTATAAACTTTAAAAAAAACGAAACTTTGTTTTGCACACAAATTTTTAGGTAATAATGCACTTTACAAGAATTGCCACCTACAGCATCCATTACGGTATATCCAACCCAATTCAGCATAGGTAAAAGGGCCTCTGTATGGTCAATAATAAGCTGCTTATAAATAGGCCAAGGAATTGTGAATTCACTGAAATGGAGAGACAAAACACAAGGCAGAAACCTTGGACCTTTAATGGTGAACATCAGTGGGTCAAGTATAACCACATTACTGTGCACCTCAATTTTGTATTTGTAATTGAAATGTTCTTTTCTTTCTACTTGTAGATTGCTAATGTCCTGTAAAATGAATCTGATTAAATCAAACTGTCTCGAACTGTCAGAACAAATGACTCAACTCGAGTTGTAATTGTAAGAAATTGTAAGAAATATAAGATGGAACCCAATAAGGATAAAACTAGGTTAAGTTAAGCAAGACAGTCAAAATGATCCTTGTATATAATTAAGTGCACCACAAGGCTGTTCCCAAATTGTAAAAAAATAACTGTAGGTAGCATCATCTTTTAGAAAGATAACTCAAAAGGTATGTTAGATATGTCTTATACACTTGATAACAACCAAGTTTCTTTCTTTTTAATTCATGTTATGTTATTTGCCTCTGAAGAATCAAATCCCTTAAAGTACATTTCCTGCCATTCATATTTCCACAGGGGTTTGCTTGTAATTAGGGATTGGAATTGGACCGCAAAAAAAAATTGTCAGATATCCGATACAGATTTGTACATCAGAGGTCTGTATCTCATTGCCAGTAGACCACACAGCTCAATAATACTTTTATAGCTACTACCAAGGCTGGTTCAGAATACAAAATTTGACCACCACTGTCATTTATAGTTGCAGACAAAAGTATTGGCACGCTACACTTAATATAAAATAATTCAAGAAAACATGTTAAATATAAGCATTTACTGAACATTAGCCACTAATTAATATGACAAAGACCAAAATGCACAATTGCTGGTAGGTTAACAAACAATCTATATAAAAAATTTTTAAAAAGCACTTGAGCAATTTCAAATACAATTACAAAAGTATTGGCACCCCTGGTTTAGTGTTTCGTGTGTCCTCCTTTTGCTTATATTGAGGCTTTCTGATGTTTATGATCATTCTTAACCAGTATGATAGTTTATTGTGAAATCTGGGCCTATGTTGTCTTTCATATTTTCTTCAGCTCAGACAGATTGCATACACAATGCTTGGCTACAGCTAATCACCAGATCAGTCCAAAGCATTTCTATTGGATTGAGATCTGGTGATTATGAAGGCCATTCCAGAAGTTATATCTTCCCTTTCTTCAAGAATTCCAGAGTTGACTTAACCCTTTCAGGACCAAGCATTTTTCAGTGGGATGCTCACCCAGGACCAGGCGTTTTTTGGCTGCAGTTGACTCTCTTCCTATAAAAATTCACTAAAAATCTATTTTTACAGTAAATGTTGTCCTTTTTTTCAGAACATCTGGGGAACATTATAAAGTATTTAAGAAACCATCTAAACTTTTTTTAAAGTATTTTTTATTATGTATTCTGCTTAGAGATACATGCATACGATGTGTTATTCTATGACCCGAGGGACCTTACAGTACTTCCTGAAAGTTTTGTTGAAAAATATTGATGTTTGAGTAGATTACAAGACATTGTTTCACCTGAGTGATTGAAATGACATAATACACATTTATTCTTAGGGTCTTTTTAAGCAATAGTGAACAATACTCTTGATTTATTTTTTCAAAATAAATATTTATAAATAAAATAGTTATTCATTCCATTATTATCAGTAATAAGGAAAAAAAAAACATTTAGTTTGTAAAATAGTATATGCTTATATCCACGAATTTATTGATATAGTAATAAAGTCATTCAAGGGCACTATATAAGCTTGAGGATGGAAAGAGCTTTATGCCCTGTGATTTCACTGTACAACCACTAGATGTCTTAGCCTGACTACAAGGGAGTCAGGAAGAAACTACATTGCCCAGAAGGCCACAGGGTTTGGCTTGTTGGCCCAGTTAATTGATTTATTGTTGGCAGGTGGACTTAAATCAGGTAATTACAAGCCCTTTATAAAGGGCCAGGTTCAACCTGTCTGGGAGAGGTGTATGGAAGAAGGGTACATGTGTGTGGAGCTGGAGAGGAAAACAAAAGATAACAAATGCGTTGTTGAAGAAATTAGGTTTAATATTTGTTTTTGTTACGGGTAAACGGCTAGCTGTCCCGTGGTTAGACAGGGCTTCCTTATAAAAGTTAAGTTAGCACTCCTTGCTGGAGTTAGGCTTTCGTTTTGTTTGTTTGTTATGTTATTGTGAATTAAAATAAATAAATAAAGAACACCAAGAGTGTTGTTGAACTGCACCTCAATTCTCCTATCTGTGGTTTTCTATAAGACCTACTACACCTCTGGGTCACGTCATCACAATATTTATACATTTTGTAAAAACATATATATTAAAACATGAGACAGAATAAATGTTCTAATATAATTATGTCAAATACATACATACAGCATTTCCCTTTTTTATTAGCTCTACACAGTTCCTGTGTTGTTTTCTTTATGCTTTTGTCTCTGCCTGGCTGCTGTAAACTGTCTGCCCTTTAGACACTAAGGTATGGACCAAATCAAGACTTTGACAACCCACTAATTGCACTTAACAAAACTGTATTTAATAGCGTTTTATTTTTTTTGTAAGTATCTTATTTCTTCTACTCATAAAAAGAAAACGCTATTAAATACAGTTTTGTTAAGTGTGATTAGCGGGTTGTCAAAGTTTTGATTTGGTCCCAGCCTAAATGCCCCTATCAGTGACACGAAACAACTATCAAGAAGTTAACTTGAGTCCCTCCAGTGGTAAACCTGTGCCTCATCTGCAACAAATCGCTTACACACTGTAGTCTGTACAAGGCGAGCAGCCTCAAATGTCATTATGAAACAAATCACAACACGTTTTCATCTGAATATCCTCCTGGATCAGACTTAAGGAGAAACAAGCTAGCCTCTTTAAAAGCATGCCTCAGCAGATGCACCTTTTGGCGTTCAGTAAAGAAGCTGATTTAACGACTCAAGCGAGTTTTGTATGGCAAGCATGGAATATCGCTTGTGCCAAACGTCCTTATTCACAATTAATCATTTTATGAAATTGGAGTGTTGGCGCTAAACTAGAGAATGCATGTTTAAATGTTATATTGCAGGTCTAAATATTATATTTACATATATTACATCTTGTCATGAGCAGGTACTGTAATCCCTTTCAGAATAAATACAGTGCATTTGTCATCCACAAAGCTCTCAAAAGTATTTAATATATGCAGCAGTAATAATAATAAAAAAAAATGTTGTTTTTTTTAAACCCCGCATTCAGATCTTCAAGGGAAGAGCTTGTCAAAAAGTATCCTTACAAAATGTATCTTTTATGTGGTGTTTTTGGTGAAATCAGGGCAGTTGTTATATGTTGCTTCATGAATATATTTTATTTAAAGTGCATAATACCTACAGTGTAAACAGAAATAATGGAAACACACCAGTGTGTTACATTTAAGGTTTAATACACTGTGCATGCATGTCAAGTCTCAAGGTTTACCCATGAAACTCACGCTTTTTCACAATTTTGAAAGTCTCACGGCCGTGCAATGGATTCTCACTTTCATGCATGTTTGTTATTGCTTGCGAGGCTGCGAAACCCTTTATACATGATACAGCGGTAAATCCAATACAAATGTCCAAGCATATTATTTCTTTTTTAATGTTCTTTATGGTGTCAGTAGTTATAAAGGCAATGCAAAGAAAGACGCCATATGGTAAGAAATAACAGAACAGTTGGAAATTTATGGTATGTCTATCTCTTTATTTCACCTAATTTTTGGTCAAAGTGACAGGGAGCACCACACACTGGTTTCATGTCTGTAAAATGATGCTTCTTTGTTTTAATAATGTTGACCAATAATAATAATCACATTCACACACTAACTGAAGATTTTATTAAAACTAAAAATCAATAAAAAAAGTATATCAAACTAATTCTCAATATTTACAAAGAAATATGTGTAGGCACAGGTGGCGTGTCTAAGAGGCTTGGGGAGGCTAAGCCTCTGAAAAATAAATTGCCCAAACCTTCACAGAAATTGTTCTGACCAATACAAAACATATTTGTGACAGAAGATCGTTTTTTTTTTTTTCCCGGAAGCGTGCAAAGCAGGTCTAACAAACATATTTCTTGTTTTCCTACTGCGCACCCGCCAGACCAGTAGGGCAGCTGGGATATCAAAATCAACACTGTGGACTGAGATACAGGATTTACTTGCATTCAGCGTTGCCAGACGTACGATAATTATCATATTTGTACGATAATTCCAACCCTTGTACAATGGACGATCAATAATTGCAAAAAAGGCCAAATATACGATAATTCAGGCATGTTTAAATTCCTTAAAACTTTTCTCACTCAGTTGCGCAGATTATGAGCTACGTCACCACGTCTCTGGCTTTTACAGCAAGTCGTAAAGCGGCTATCTAGCCAGTGGGATGCCCTCTGTCTGTTCTTCACTTCACAGTGGCTCGAAGCTCGATTGAACGCAGCAGAAAATATCTACAACTGTTTAAACGATGCATCACTTCGCCTTTACTACTACTTCCTGGAATTGAGCCTTCCAAAATTTACAAATTTAAATGAGAACTTTCAAAGCGAAAAAGTTGTGATTACCACTCTGTGCAGCAAAATGGTTTAGACTTACACGGACATTCTCCAGTCCTACATGGAAAGAAATTATGTCCTAATGACACCACTCAGCAAAATGGATCCTGCAGATGCATCCAAATTCGTACCTCTTACCAACATGTACCTGGGTGTTAAAGTGATGCAGCAAGTTTTACAGTGTACGATAATTTTTCTGAAAATACGATAATTTTGAGGGTCCAATACGATATTTCCACATTTCAGATCTGGCAACGCTGCTTGCATTTCAATGTCATTGGAGGAGGCAGCCGACGAAAACTGAATCCTTTTCGCTCATTCCCTTGCCTGGAACATCCTCTTTACAATTTCTACATTTATTCGAATTGCTGTTATTTATACAAACAGCTTGATCCGAATCTGATTTTACAGAACTTGTGGCAAAATATTCTGTTTTCACACACCACTGTTTTGTGAAAATGTGATAACTGTGACGCTAAAGTCAGAACCTTCGACTGTTTGAACAAATGCCACATTTCAGAACACTGTTTGTGGTGCCAGATTATGAATGTTTCTGATGTTTTTTTGTTTGTTTAGATTTTTCTAGTCCTTCACTCCATTTTCAGTGAAAGCGGGGTCTTTTTAACTTCTGAAAAAGTGTCTGCAAGGAAAGCAGAAAACCGCCTCTGTCTGCTTTACTGTACTCTAAATATGAAAACCTATTTTAATATTCTGATGAAAATGAATGGTTTTGTTTACCACAGACAGTTTTCGGATACACAGGTAAACAAGGCTATGACGGTCCTGTTTCAGTGTCATTCGTGGAGACAATGCTTGGCTGGTTTAACGTCCAAGTTCCAGCCGATCGGTAAGAGTGCAGTTGTTTTGTTTTTTTTGTTGCAAATATACCTCATGAAATACATTGAATGCCCTTTGATTATAAGTATGATAGTAAGTGTGTGTTTAGAAGTTTAATAGACAGTATTAATAATTGATTTAAATTGGTGTGAAGTGATGGAAATGGTGTTCGAAATTTGTGTAGGTATTATAGGACTGCAGAACAGGTAAATGGATTTAATGGTTTTAAAAAAACAGTGCAGCTTGTTATCTTACTAGTTTTCTAATTTGCTTAAATAGGCATAAAATGTTTTCAAGTACAAGCTAGTGTTAAACTTCATTTGTTTGCCGACTAATGTTGGGGAAGAAAACAACAATGTCAAATATATATGTAGCATCCCTGAGTGGTTTCGGGGTCTGTTTTGTGCTATAAATTATTATACAGTACAAGTTCTCAAAAAGACGAACAGTGAATGAAACTTAGTATTCAGACTCACTTGTAACAGAGTAATAAAAAAAATAATGCAAGTCTTAATTATATATAAATCATTCCCCATATATATAATGTGTGTGTGTCTTACTGTACATCATTGGGTTCAATAAATGTAGGTGGGAAAAGTGTGAAATAGCCTCCCCAAACGAAAGACTCACGCGCCGCCTATGTGTGTAGATGTATTGTTTTTGAATGATTTACATGTTAAACCAGATCACATATAAACATTCACTGTTAAATGTAATTTTTTTAATGTGTGTGGTGTACCCAGACTGTTTCTTTGTTTTATTTATTTTATTTCGTCTCCACAAAAGGAGCTAAAGCATATAGTATTTTCTTTTCATGACTAGATACAGTTGTGTTTTTTTATGTACTCGTGCTGTATAGGTGTTTTTAAAGAAAACAATGGTAAAAATCGTTTTCTAATAGTGACAGTGCCTCTCGATGATGGCTCTACCGTGTGATAGATGACCTTGACTTTCGTTAGCGCCCTAGCCTACAGCTCAGGACGCATAACTGTCGCGGTCAACTATCACACGGTAGAGCCAACATCAACGGGCACTATCACTTAACTGTAATGCACAACAATGCTAATATTTAAAATATCTTCCTCACAAATATTTCATGTTTTACAGTATGGGTCTTGCAGCTCTCGACCATAATTACGTCACTGTTGGGGAGGGGTGGGAATGAAGCTGTAGCCTGTCGTGTAGTGGTTAGCATGTTTGCCTAGCACGCCAAAGATCAGTGGATCAAAAACTTTTTTTTTTATATTAAGGGTAATTTTATACTTATATAATTTATTCGTTTTTGTTCATGAGTGCGAACATCCAAAATGCTAACAGTGTATTACATTTTATGTATTAAATATTTTAATGGTTATAGTAAAAGTAAACGTCCTCGTTTGAAAACTATCATTAATTATATAGGAAGATGCAAAACTTTTGGCCATAGCTGTACTGCTAATTCACTATATTCTAATAGGTAAATTACAACTGTACCTGCAATACTGGCAAAATACAATAAACATAGCCTCAGTTTACGATGGTCTGTACTGCATAGCAAGATGTGTTTATATATTTCACCCATAATATGAATGTTATAGTTTATTACATATGATGTAACTACTGCTTGGAACTTTTTGTCTAAACAAAATCACCACAATGCACAAATAGCTTCCCCAAATCGTTGTCAGCCAAAAGGCTAAAATGTGTTCATGTTCCACATCGAACAAGCCGAACGTGTTGGAGTCTGTCTGCCTCACAAAATTCTGCCTTAACTAACGGTTGGTCAAAATTCAGTATTTAAAACAAAAACATGCTTTTGGGTGGAGGTCTACTTCAGTCTCGCATCAGTTACAAGCAGTGGAAGGGGCGAGGCAACACCAGGCAGCCAAGTTGAGACAACTCTCTGGAGATAACACAAGAGACATCCATCATCATGGTCCACTAGGTGTATGAGGTCTACTGCCATGCTAGTGTGTTGGGGGGTTGTGTATATCTGGGCACTGCTTATGCAGGTCTAGTAAGAGACAATTGCATAATAGTGCCACCAACATCACACTGTAACGCTATGAATTCCACTGCCATGATCAGTGTCTAGTGTGGCATCCACATTTGATGTGCGTCGGTTTGTTGGGTGGTGAAATGCATGCAGGGCAACATGAGTGGGCGTTTATTAGGGCTGCTACGATTAAATCAAAAATCGATTTTTCGATCGATTCCATTCCTCATTATATACATCGATATAAATACTGGACAATCGATTCAATATTTACATTTTTGTAACACGCGTACTTAATTACATTATTTAAGTTTATCAATGAAACTGCACCGAACGCCCTGCTTGCTATTTACAGTATTTCTGCCAGACAAGCAGTGGGCGTGTTCTTCTTCTCCTACTCGTGTTACTATCTGATTTGCTGGTCCCATCCTACCAGCGAATCAGTTTTGAAAATGATCTGCAAGTACGCCCCTCTGTGTATTCCATGTAAACAAACAAAAAATATTGCTGCCTTGAATCCAGAGCAGGACGACAGGCGTGTATTCCTGGCAAATAGCCGGTAAATAAATTGTGCACATTGAAGAAAACTGACTGTACAGTTAGCGCTTCTTTGGAGTTTCAAAATTAACTGTTATATAATGAATATTTAACAATATTCAATAACGTTAAAAAAACGATCAGTGATGTTAAATGCAATTTTGGAGTAACGATCAGCTTGACTAATAACTGGTATGCATGTTGTGGCAAGTAAATCAATTTATTTGTATTATTATTATTATGATGATGTTTTAGGCAGGGACTTCCGCATTGTGTGTTTCACAGATAGTGAAGATTAGGTGGCACAGTATTAACAAGATGCAATGCGTGATGCTGCAGCTGTCACTGAATTAAAAAAATATATATACATTTTTCATAAACTTGTGTCTAGTTTATATAGATTACATTCCAAACTACGGTAATGTGTTTGAAATAAATATTTTAGTAACACTCCTGTAGTATGTTAAACTTGCTTTAGGCTTGTTGGGAATGCTTTTTTTTTTTCTCCTCAAGCAACCAAGGCGTAATTATCCCATGCATTCACAAGCTTTTACTTAAGTACAATGATCATGTTGGGGGGGGAGGGGGAGGAATGGAAAATGTGTGTGGACGGTACAATCATTGATATTTATTTGAACGATTCGATTTTGTGTGCCCAATTAATGGATTGCAATTTGGATGCTTAACTGACAGCTCTAGAGTGTATGAATCTGTGTCCTAGCATAACCTTCTGTTGTATGGAGTTGCAGATGTTCAATGGCATAATACAGTCTTTTGCAAAGGTGTGATGGGCGGGCATTAGCAGTCATAGTAACATGCATAGGGGGAATGGGAGCACTTTAAGAACAGGACATCCATGTGACAGATGTTTGACACAATGATATTGTCACCTGCAAAAATGGAAGTGTATGACAACACGGATCAACAAAGAGTTTTTCAGTGTCATACTGGATGAGCAACAGAATAAAGTTTACTGGGAAGGATGGCCTCACCATCACAGTTGGGCGGTATACGTTGTGCTGCAATATCAGTATGTTCTGTATTCTCCAGTGTTTTAGGAATATGTTGGAAGATAGCACACACATGCGTTCTGTAAATATCCATCCTTATGCAATGTGCCTTCCCCGACAACCTTGGAAGTCTCCCAGTATTATTATTTTTGTTAATTTAGCAGACGCCTTTATCCAAGGCGATTTACAGAGACTAGGGTGTGTGAACTGTGCATTAGCTGCAGATGTTATTTGACTTCCTCAGGGTTACACAGTGAGTCAGTGAGTGAGCCGGGATTTGATCCGGGGACCTCCTGGTTACAAGCCCTTTTCTTTAACCATTGGACCACACAGCCTCCTACAGTAGGTCTCTAGGGAGCACCTAGTGAACCATGACAATGGATGTCTCTGTGTTATCTTCAGAGAGTTGTATGTTGTTCGTCTTAACTGATAATGGCTGTCTGTGGTTGCTTGTGTTGTATTGCCCCTTCCACTGCTTGTAAGGCTTGTAAGGGGGTCATTTGGCAGAACAGGAATTGGGTATCCAAAGTTAGTCAGGACAACTATCGGGTTGGGGGTGGGTGCCATTTGGGGGGGTTCTCTGGCATAGGGGAAAGCACCCGGATTTCAAGTGTCAGGCTTGTTCTGAGGAACTCGTTGTACCTAAAACAGGACAAATGCCTCACTTTAATGAAAAAAAAAAAAATAAAATCCTGACAAAAAGTATGTGTATGTTATAATAAAGCAAATAGTATTATTAAGGCTGTAAATCTACGTTTAATTGGCTAAACGTTTAAACCCAGAGTTAATCAGTCGTTTAACGGGCAAACAAGTTATGTTTCAGTAACTTCACATTTGTATATTTTACTTGCATTATTTTAAGACTCATTTTAATTAGTTTTGTATTTTAAGTGTTTCTGACAGATACACATAGTCAAACATAATAAGCATATATGAAAATATAATATGAAGAAAAATAACCATCAAGGTATGGGATATTGCCGTCAGGCAGTAGGGATTGGCTGAGCTTTATAGCAAAGCTGCCACGTAAGCCCGCCCCCCTGGGAGCTTACTATACGCAGCGCGCAGAGACTCTCTTCCTCTTTTGCTCTTCAGGCCATGAAGGCTTCCGGAGCGACCTCTCAGCTTGATGGTTATTTTCTCTTTCAGGGAACCAGGGTCGTTCCCTTTCAAGTCAAAAATTACAATCAAGGTATGGGAACAGTGTACCCAAGCCGTCGCGAGGGAGGATTCTCGGTAGTAGGACAGACTTACGTCATAACGCAATTGCGTAGGCAACACATCTACGCATATGCAGAGCCGCACCTTAGCGTCTACCCTCGCAATGACACCTATCCTAAAGTGGAGTCAACACCATATCATGACAATACTCAATATGACCGCCAACTAGGGCGTCATAGAGTGTAACACAGATGCTCCGAATGATGGAACAGAGGATTCCAGTACATTTAAACGGTAGAACCTCATAAAAGTATGTGGTGTAGCCCAACTGGCTGCAGCGCAAATGTCAGACACCGGCACCCCTCTAAAGAGGGCCCAGGATGTCGCCATACCTCTAGTGGAATGTGCCTTCAACTGCCCTGGTGGCGGAAGGCCTGCAGATTCATATGCTAATTTAATAGCATCCACTATCCAATGGGAAAGGCGTTGTTTAGACAACGGCTGACCCAAAGTCCTAGAACCATGGCATATGAACAGCTGTTCTGTTCACCTCACAGTCATTGTACAGTCAATATAACACCTCAATGCCCGCACGGAGCAGAGCATGTGTAACCGTTCTTCCTCTGGGGAGGAAAAAGGAGGAGGATGGAACGCCATCATCTCGACTGGTTGGTTCATATGAAACGGGGATATGACCTTGGGTAAAAAGGCCGGATTTGGACGCATGGAGACCTTAGAACCGTCTCCTGCGAAACGAGTACATGATGAATGCACTGATAGTGCATGTAACTCGCCCACGCGTTTGGCTGATACCACTGATAGCAAAACGCGTTTTCATAGACACGAGCTTCATATCCACGCTGTGGAGAGGCTCGAATGGTGCCTTGGTAAGGGCTTCTAACACCACGTCAAGGCTCCATGATGGTAAACTGGTCGTCCTTGGAGGCCGCAAGCGTCTTGCGCCTTTCAGGAACTGAGATGCCAGAAAATGGCAACCTGGTGATAAACCGTCAATGCGTACATGGCAAGCCGATATGGCGGCTAAATACACCTTAAGTGTAGAAGGAGATTTCCCTTCATCTAACAGTTTCTGTAGAAACTGTAATATCACTGCCATAGGGCAGGATATTGGGTCATTGCCCTCAGCCAGACACCAGTCTTGAAACAACTGCCATTTGTATGTATATTGCGACCTAGTAGAGGGCGCTCTGAATGGTCGAAATCACCGCCGTCGAAAGCCCTAAGGCTGACAGGCGCTCCCGCTCGGGCCAAGCCCATAGCTGCATGAACTTGGGGTTCGGGTGCCATAGCCCTCCTTGGGCTTGGGACAACAGGTTCACTTGCAGAGGGAGCTCCCTCGGGCGACCGTGCAACAACTGCACCAGACTCGGAAACCATATTCTCCGAGGCCACCGAGGAGCGATCAGAATCACTGTCGCTTGCTCTACCCTGACCTTCTCTAAGAAGGCGGGGAGCATCGGAATCGGTGGAAATGCATATAGGAGCCTTGGTGGCCATTCGTGAGCCAGTGCATCGACTCCTAGGGGGCTGTCGAGGTCTTTCACCGAGAACAATAGGGGGAAGTGCGTGGTCTCTCGTGAAGCGAAGAGATCTACTTGCGCTGTGCCGAACCATTCCCAGATGCACTCTACCACCTGAGGGTGAAGACGCCATTCGCCGGCAAGAGGGCCTCCTCTGGATAGGAGATCCGCTGCGTAATTGACTCTGCCCGGTAGGTGAACCGCACGCAGCAACATCTGTGTTACCATCCGGTGAAGACCGGGGGACCGCAAGCCGCCCTGGCGGTTGATATATGCCACAACTGTGGTGTTGTCTGACCGCACTAACACATGCTTGCCTAGAAGCACTGGCAAGAAGTGCCGAAGAGCGAGGTCCACCACTCTTTCCAGAGCATTGATGTGGGCTGACCTCCAGGGTCCTGACCACACTCCACGGGTCCCTGTCCCGTTCCAGACTGCTCCCCAACCTTGGTTGGAAGCGTCGGTCGTGATGACTTCCCTCCGGAAGATGGGACCCAAGCCTACGCCCTTGAGGTTGTTCGACGGAACTTTCCACCAGCGTAGCGCTTCCCAGCAGGTTCGGGATACCCTCAACCTGCGGTGCTTGTCTCTCCGCGGATGCAACATGAAGGCATTGAACCAGGCCTGCAGAGGTCTCTGGTGTAGTAAGCCCAAAGGAACGACTTGCGAGGCTGCAGCCATCTACCCCAGCATGCGCTGACACAGCTCCATGCTGACTGTTTCTCTCAAACTGAATAGGGAGAGACACCGCTCCATCGAGGCAACTCTTTGTGTCGACAGGGTCGCTTCCATGGACACTGACGACGCGTCGAGCACCGAGTCCCAAGCGCAGACACGCTGCACAAAGCGCCGAAGCACTGCACCACGCGCTGAAGCGCTGACACCAAAAGCGCCGGAGCACTGAGAGCCGGGGCACGAGTACCAAGCGTAGAACGCTAGCACAGACGCCTAGGCGTCAGCTGACCCGCAGAGCAGAGACGTTAAGTACTGGTACAGTGTCTGGGGTGCTGTGCAATACCTACCTGTTGGTGCTGGGGATTTGTAGTTTGTGGTCGTCTTGTGGAAATTTTTTTATTTTTTTTTTGGGAACGCTGCAGCTACACTATGTAGTGATTGTGTGACTGGGGCACAGTATAGCTACCACGCGGTTGGTAAAACAGACCGCAGAGGTAATATATGAGAGCCTGCCGTGCAGGCTGCACACACGTGGTCTAGCCAAGGCAAGACCGGGGCTGCAAATCTTGCACGCCAAGGCGGTCCTTCACAAAAATATACAATATTAATATTTTATTACAAAAAACCCCAAAACACAATAATAATAATTATAAATAATTATTAACAATTAATACAGGAAAGACGAAGACCACGAAAGTAAACAAAAACACGATGCCGAAGCAAAGCGTGAAGTATAATATAAAATATATATACAAATATAATCCAATCTAACAAATATAATAATTACTCCGAAGAGTATAACTGAAATAAACTCAGAGAAGGGGCAAAAAACCAGCTTCTCAAGCCTAAGCTTAGCGAGTACAATCAGTAACCAGCTCTATTACCTACCACTACTGATGCTGAAGACAAAAGAGGAAGAGAGTCTCTGCGTGCTGCGTATAGTAAGCTCCCAGGGGGGCGGGGTTACGTGGCAGCTCGCGCAAAGGCCTATCGGCTATAAAGCTCAGCCAATCCCTACTGTCTGACGGCAATATCCCATACCTTGATGGTTATTTTCGACTTGAAAGGGAACTGATCTTACCTTTATACTTGCCTTTTGCCTTTTTCAGAGAATACATTCAACATTAAACTGCAATCCTGAAGCTGCAAATAATCCATGTCAGAAAACATTTGTCCAAAAAAACTTTAGTTCAGAAAACTTTAGTCCAAAATCAAAGAGTTTCTTTCATTTGTTATGTAGTTACAAAAAATAAAATTAAAACGTAAGAAATTTAGATAGCGTACTTCAACGGTAAAATCCACTTTTTAGATTCTTCTGCAAGAAAAGTAATTTGTCGACATTTTCCTGGTCCAGAGACTTCTCAGCTATGTCACAATATTCCCAGCCATTGAAAAAAGTCTCTCGACTGGTACTGAAGTAGCTGGCACGGTGAGGTATTTGCGTCCAATTTTTGCCAGTCGCGGGTATTTGTGACCTTTCACTGCCCACCACTTCAGTGGGTTACTTTCAACATCCAAATCGGGTCCACATAGGTACTGCTCAAGCCCACATTCATTTACATTTGATGCCGGTGGAGCTTCGTGCTGTCTCCCTAGAAGAAAACACAGAGTTGAGCGGGGATCCTCACAGCCTTTCTTTGCAGGTGGGTTGTTTCGCTCTCTGTTTGAGAGGTGGAGGCTTCGTTATCAACCGCTGCGAGTGTGTTTTCAGTGGCTGGGAAGATCACTGTGTGCATTTCATTCTTTATCGCCCCATACGCAAGCTCCTTCAAATCAGCATCTGTAAACTCCAGCGATTTGTAGCGTGGGTCCAGTAGAACTGAAAGCATCGATACTGACTGCATCAGTAATCTCAAACCTTGTTCGGATTTCCATTTGAACGTTTCAATGGAAGGCAAATCTTCATTTGAAACAACGAGATGGTTGCTGATTAACACATGTATTAGTGGATGTATGAAAGATGCAAACACGTTTGAAGTGGTCTCGCCAGACAGAACAGTTATAGCACAGTACAGAGGCTTTAATGTGCTTGCTAGAGATTCAGTAATTTCCCAGCTCTCGTCTTTCATTTGAAATGTGCCGGCATCTGTAAGCTTGGTGATTCTCCTATCACTTAAGACAGCACAAACTGCCTACCTTTGTTCCAAGAGACGCTCCAGCATGAGAAAGCTGAACAAGCTGATGTTGAGGAAGATTCATTACATGTTGCTGTTCTTGAAGCGCGTTCCAATCAGAAGTGCTGTGCTTAAAGTGACCCACAAGATGCCTGAACTGCAAGCTGTAGCGAGTGTGCAGTGCAACCAAGATCCATTGCAGCTACAGCTTTGCCGTGAAGATTCCAAGATTCTGCTACATTTTGAACAAAATCAGCAAGTATGACGTCAGACGTATGACGTTCTTTTATGTGTTGTACACAAGACTGCAGTTTTAAACTCCCATTCATTAGTGATGTTGTGCGCGAGAAACGAAATGTAAGAATCTTGTGCTCTTGATGTCCAACAGTCTGTCGCCAAGCTTACGTGTGTAGCTTTATCTAGGACTTCTTGCAAGTTAGTTTCCACAGTGTCATACAGACTGTGTATTCAATTTATTATGGATGGCCGTGATGGTACCTTGTAATCGGGCTCAATAAAAGACAGCAACTGGCGAAATCCATCACCTTCCACTGTGCGAATGGGCAAGCAATCTCGTGCAATCATTTCTGCAATTAGTTCTGATATCCTTTCAGCTTTTACCGGGTCACAAGTCCGTGGGCGTGTAAACTGTGTAATCCGTGCCTGGCTTGCAGTGACTGATCCTTCATTGATGCTCTGTGGATGCCTCAGTCGAAGGTGGTTCAGCATTGTACCAGTGGAGTCTCCCCGATAAACTAAACTGCTTGAACAAACTGTACACCTGACAGTATTTTCGTCAATTTTTACAAAAAAACAGTCTTTACTACCGCATTAGAGGAAATAGTTGATTAATGCACATCACTTTGATTGGTTGGGGACCGATTACATGAGAGAACACCATGATAGGATAGGAGAAGAGGGGGATTGGGGGTTGACGCAAATGTAAAAAGGCAAAACTGCTGTAAGTTATAGATGTAGAAAAATATGTAATATAAGGAAACGCATTCTTTTTTTTTGTCAAGTGGGGTTTAAACATATACTAATGTTTTTAAACGAAAATATTTTGTATCCACGTTTACCGTTTAAACTCTTACAGCCTTAAGTATTATGCACACTGAAATGGGGAAACTGAAGGCTAGTTTAAAAAAATCTGTGACAAAAAAATTAATTGAATGAAATTGGTTAAAAAAGAAATGTAATTAATGGACTTTTCTGGCATTATGTCACTTTGGCTTGTTTACATAAAACAAGTATTCATGCTGTTAAATGGTGCCAGCCAATTTGACTTGCAAAAGCTGCAAAGAGAAACAACAAGCTAAATACCAATGTGATTGCACTTTTTATGATACTGATATGCATACACACTTGTTATCAATATATTAACACAAATAAGCAATGATTTCATTCTGCACGGTTGACAAGATGCAGAAAGGCTGGGGACTTCATGGCTGAGTAACCAACTGGACCCACATGAATTCCCTACATATAGCTAAAAGGATGGAAATTGATTTTTTGCTCAGATGACATGTGACAAAACTTTTACGTTTTAACCTTTTGTATATATATAAAAAAAAGTATGATATTTTTAAAGCTTTTATTACAGGAAGTTCCTCTATGCTTACTGTCTCTCTGATCTCCCAACACCCCCCACATACAAAATACTCTAATTGATGTCTCAACATGACACATAGTTGCAACCTCAGGGCAAATATGTGGAAAAATAACACCTGACCTAACACATACAATTGGATCTATAATTGGACATTTTATTTTGCTGACAGTTTTGCATTTTCCACCTGCTACCTACAAACTGGAAATTAATCTGTACGTGTAAACGTGTTTAGTTTTATACCGATTTTTTAGCATTTGTATTAAAAAAAGTACAAGGTTTACTGAATCAGCAAAATAATTAGAGCCTTTTCAGATATTCCCTCCCAAGCAAATACTTTATTGTTTATAACAAGACCTGGCATATACAGTGTCATCTGGTATACCAGTTCATGAAATGCTTAATAAATAAAGGGAACAGTAAAGCTTCAATGCACATTAAATTAATCTTAATGTAACAACTGTCTAGTAAAATTTGCCTGACAATTCTTAAGGGAAATCATAGGCTACTACAAATTACAACAATGTCCTCCTATGAGCTTTTACACCGCCAGTGGTGATTCAAATATGCTTATTTTTTCAGTAAGAAATAAACTTGGTCACTGACAGCTGATAACATCTCTTTGTTTGGTGATTTAAAGGATACATTATTTTGTGATTGCAGCCTGTGATGTTTCCCTAGTGCTGGTCTGGAGTTGGGGCTCAGGTGCAAGTTCTGTCCATACCCAAGGAAGACACAGACAATTGCAGTTCCAGCAAGACACACATGCTGGCTTTATTAGGATTCTCAAAGACAAGGATGCAACACAGCTTTGTTTCCAAATAGTTTCATACATTGGGCATACTATGTATCATTGATTTTTCTTTCGTATCTTGACTTTTCGTAGGTTTTTGTGACTTCGTAGACCTACCCGTGATGTATTAAGTAATTTTCACTCCCGTAACTTAGTTTCATCCCTGCTGCGGTAGTTTAGTTTCAAACTACTTTCTTATGCAAATGTACGAATCTCATTATAATATCGAAGTTTCGCGCTTACCCTTCATGTATTATCATTTTTGGTTTGTGCCTGTTATTTTACGCATGCCTCTCTCACTGGTATAGATTCTAGATATGTGAAACCTAAACGTTTACAGGCTTTTAGTTACTTTAAAATAAAGCACCTTAAAATATAAAATAAACCATTTTTTTTATTTATTAATAGTCTATATTAAATAACAATGGCAATAAATACATTTCCACATTAATAATGGAAGGGAAACTGAACAGGCTGGCTGTAGGGGTGATGTCAGGCCAGGAAATGAAACCAAAACACACAGCAACTGCGAGGTGATGTGGCGAATGCACTTGCTTGTCTGTTTTAATAAATAAAAAGATTTAACAAAACACTGAACAAAACAAACGGCACATTGGCCAAAATAAATAGACAGACAGAACAGACAGTGGATGAACCCCAAAACAAGCATTGCCCACACCAGTAGCATTTGATGTTATATTTTTAGTTTTTAATTATTTTCTCCTTCTCTCTGCCGTTGTCCACTCCCGGACACACAACATTCACCCTTTTATGCAGATGTACCGAGATTGGATTGCTAATCAATCATTCAATTGGAATCTCGGTACATCTGCACGTGAACTACTTTGCGCACTTCCCATGCTTCCATACAAATACCCCTTTTAATCTGCACGTGAAGTGATTGTGCCATCCTCGTGTCTAAATACAAATATACATTTTATACACTCATGCTACATAACCCCACATTATATCCCGTGCACCAATACATATACACCAACATGAATACACCACACACAACATATAAATATAAAATACACACAGGGGCGAGGCACACTGCCACAGAAACACAGAAACAAATCATTGCAGAGTTCTTTAATTAAACACAAACTGAAATAATTTCTTATCAGTAATTATGTAGTGCATAGACAACTAAACTATGCAAAAAAATATTTACTTGTATAGCCTACTGTATGTACTGCACTTTTTTCCTTTACACAACTAAAATATACATCGACTCAAATAAAAGTTCTCCGCAATACAGGTACAGATGGTTACAAACATGGTAAACTGCAGAATTACCATTAAAATTTACCATGGTAAACTTCACAAGCTTTGTTTTATTTATTCATTCCGTTTTAACAGTTGCGTGCTGTGACAAAATGGACTGGGGTAGCAGAGTCGTCGCAACACAACCCCCCCCCCCCCGCTGACCCCCCTCCTTTTTTTAAGTGGCAGCTACCTGTAAGCCACAGATACCTTTCATAATTTTAATTCTGAAAGTGCCGAGTATATCCTTTCCCTTCCTGTGTCAGCTCGGCGATCTGTGGTGTATATCTCCCTTTTTTAACAATCTCCAATTTTTCAGAGAAAGTTCTCCTTGAAAAATTATTCGTAACCAAATCGACTATGATGTCTCTGTTTTCTCACATGTTTTTTTATATTAAAATAAAATTCGAAATAATTAGATGTTGTAAAGGTATTTGTATTTATCAATGTATATTTATAAGCAATATCATGCGAAATTCAGCTATCCTCCAAACTACAGTGCTAACCAAGGAATATTCATGTTTTGGGGTTGCTCAGTAATGATTGGTCATCTGTCAGAGCTTTGACTTTCCCATTGGTTGCTAAAGCAGGGCCTTCAAGTGAGGCAGAGAATACCCTGGGAAATTTTGGCCTGCCTCTGCTCAATCCTGATTGGTCGCCTGTCTAAAAAAAAAAAAGGACATTCTTCGACTCACCTGTTGGTTAAACTCACTCAAGACCTTCAACTGAAACAAAGAATATCCAAACAAATAATAATTAGAGTAATATGTTTCATAGTATAAGCAAGCACACTGTACACAAGTGAGTGAGGCAACGTAATGTCATTTGACTGACGGTTTACTTGGCACTGTCTGGTCAGCAGAGAATACCTTGAAGGTCCTGACGGCACGCCACTGCGTTTTAATATATCTTCAAAAAAAAGTTTGCATATGGCACCTTTAACAGCCTAATCCCTTTATAAATCTGAATTTAAAACAGCTGCAACTGCACCTGTATTATTGTCTGCTAATATATTAATTTTTAATTAAAATTTCAGAAACGTCATCTCCCATGGAAAATACCGCTTCCAGTTGATTTAACTGTGTTACCTCCCGACGAATTTAGAGACCTTTCTATTGGAGAAGCGCAGAACAACAGTCAAATTACTGAATGCAATCGTGCAAGCACATCTACTCCCAAAGTAAATGGAAGCACACATAAGCCAACACGAAACACCAATGCCAACCTAATGCCCATAAATGCAGACAGGTGGTCCCATTTTAATATTAACAACTGATTGTTATAGTGAACTTTGTTCTGTGCAGCACATAGTTGGACCTGTTGAGTTTTTACAAGTAAATTGTAACTAGTGATAGGGACAGTTGAAAAAATGTAATGACAAAACTTTTCAAATAATATAATAATTTTCAAATATAATAATAATAATAATAATAATAATAATTCAAATAATGGTGTCTGTTGGGACTTCCTATCCCATTTCATTTCTAAACCCCATTTCATTTCTAAAATTTCTCCCCTAACTGTAGGCTTTTATAAAGACAAACCGCAAAGCTGGATTAACGTAGTCTTACTCGGCTGGATGCTATGGCAAGCCAAATTATCATTTAGAGATATCTCAAATTGCATTTTAAGATATCTTGAAATATTTAGAGATATCTGTAAAACATTTCCAGATATCTCAAATTGAATTCTAGATATCTTTAATTGTGCAGTTTTTAAGATATCTAAAATTAATTTAAAGATATCTTTAAATCAATTTGAGATATCTAAAAATGAAATAAAGATATCTCAATTTGATTTACAGATATCTTTAAATACTATGGAAACCATATGGATTGTGCTAGCATGGCACGCCAAACTGTCATTTAGAGATATCTTAAAATGAGGGTTTTAAAGATCTCTAAATCATTTATAGATATCTCTAAATAACTTCCTGTTCATTTAAAGATATCTTAAAATAACATCCTGTTCATTTAAAGATATCTGTAAATCATTTAGAGATATCTCTAAATAACTTCCTGTTCATTTGAAGATATCTTTAAATAGACAGGAAGTCCATTGAAAACATAGAGCATTTTCACAGGAAGTCATCTTGAGATATTTTGAAATAGCTTCCTGTTCATTTGAAGATATCTTCAAATGATTTAGAGATATCTCTAAATGAAGAGGAAGTTATTTGAAGATATCTTAAAATGCTTAAGAGATATCTCTAAATAAACAGGAAGTTATTTGAATATATCTTAAAATGATTTACAGATATCTTTAAATGAACAGGAAGTTATTTTAAGATATCTTCAAACGATTTACAGATATTTTTAAAACCCTCATTTTAAGGTATCTCTAAATGACAGTTTCGCGCACCATGCTAGCCAAATCCACATATTATTTAAAGATATCTGTAAATCATTTGAAGATCTCTTAAAATAACATCCTGTTCATTTAAAGATATCTGCAAATCATTTGAAGATATCTTCAAATAGCTTCCTGTTCATTTAGAGATATCTCTAAATAACTTCCTGTTCACTTGAAGATATCTTTAAATAGACAGGAAGTCCATTGAAAACATTTTCACAGGAAGTCATTTCCAGATATCTCAAAATAGCTTCCTGTTCATTTGAAGATATCTTCAAATGATTTAGAGATATCTCTAAATGATTTAGAGATATCTTTAAATGAACAGGACATTATTTAGAGATATCTCTAAATGATTTAGAGATATCTGAAAAGTATTTCAAGATATCTCAAAAACATTTAGAGATATCTTAATAAGATTTAAAGATAACTAAAAATGCATTTTAGATACCTCATTTAAAGTTCAATTTAAAGATATCTGTAAATCATTTGAGATATCTCCAAATGTATTTTAGATATCTTAAAATGATTTAGAGATATCTTTAAATATTTGAAGATATCTTCAAATATTTAGAGATATCTTCAAATATTTAGAGATATCTATAAATGAATTTGAGATCTCTAAATGATAATTTGGCTTGCCATAGGATGCAGTGTATTGCTTGAGTCCTGGTATAATATAATGTGAGGTGCATAGTCTCACTCAGCCCTATGCTTTACTATAACGCCTGCCTTTTGCTGGGCTGGGCTGGACAAGGCTAATCTACAGTGGAGCCTACTCTAGAGAGTATGCTAAAAATCACCCATTTGACTTATTTCCAAATAACCAGCATTTGTGCAACATGCACAATATGAGGTGTATCTTCAAAAAACTATGCCTAAGATTTTATCATTTTCAAAAAGAGAACGTGGATCATGGAGGATCTCTGACCAAAATGTTCATGAGTGCTTAGAGATGTGGACAGAATCGATTTTCTGTCTATCTTGCCAAATTGAAAAAAAAAAAACAATGCCAAACAATACATCACTAATGTGAAGAAGTTGGTACAGGAAATCTAATGCAATCAGCTAAATCTGTCATGGCAGCAAGGAATTGTGCAGCATGACAATTCCATCCGACAGATGCAGTTTTATTGTGGTGGGGTGGGTGACTGTTAGCTAGCAAAGGAGAATTGACAGAAATACTGACTAAAAACGCTGAAGAATCTGAATAACCTTAACCTGTTGTGACTTTTGTTTTGTCAGTTGCGGGACCTATTGTTCATTTATGTACTTTGTTATGTATTGTCTACAAATCAGCACATTTCAATTACAGTGCTCCCTTGCTAAGACACACCCTGTATACAAGATTTGATTGGAATTCCTGTTCTGATTGATTTTAACTGAATCGTTTTTTGTTTTTTTCAAAGCCAGTTTGAGTTGACAGCAGCACTGTGTTCCCTAAATCAACTGGTTACACAGAAAAATAACACGTCAGCCCCTGTAAGACAGGAAACTGAGTCAGTTGTTTGTGTAGTAAAGTGGCATATGAAACTCTGCATAGAAAAGTGAAACGGAGAAGGTGTTTTATATAAGTTTGCTAACCTTAATTGCAATATTCAGATTGTATTTTGTATGTCATATCTGATATTTAAGAAATATGTAGGAAGCTTTAAAATGTCACTAGAAAGTACTTTGAGAAAGTTGTTTTGCTCAGTTTATATTCCTGATTATCTCTGTCCCTTCAAATAAGTTATTCAACTGAGCAAACATATCTTACAATGAAGCTAAAAATATATAGTTTCTAGCTAGTTGTATACAGTTACAGGTTATATTTCCATCAAACAATTTTCCTTTGCGGTTAATTTAGAATAGTATTGTATTTATCTTATTAGTATGATCTATTGATTACTAAGTGTAATCCATTGGAGGCTCCTTAGAGGAGGCAAGGGAGGCAGTGCCTCCTCAAAATTTCAAAGTGAAAAAAATACAATTACAAATTATATACAAAAACAAACAAAAAAAAATTGTATAAAATGCAAGAAAAAATGACATTTGAACCAGCCTCAGAGGAGGCAAGGCTCCATTATGAACTTCTATCTGCATTTAACCACAGGACTAGCAGTAGCAGATCATGTGACCTGAGCATTTCAATTGGAGGGGTCCAGAGATTTTTTTTCATCAGAGGAGACAAGCCTCTGTTACAAACCCCTATCTACTATAACAGTGTTCGCACTAGGCCAAGCCATTGCGCCAATGCCCCCCTGAAATAAAAAATGTCCCGCTGAATTTCTCTTAACACACCTGTGTGTCCCCCTTCCCAGACCAGACGCAGTACCAATACACAGTAAATTAGTGCAATTTGTATTAACATGACATGTCTGACGACAGGCTAATCTTTTTTACTTGTTTGTTTACACTTGCGTTTTCATAATTAAACTCACATGCTTTTATTCTCCAGTCCAGTAGAATGCGCTCACACCCTCCCCCAAATACAGTGTATGTGTTTTTATACATCACTGTATATAATACATCTTGCATTGAGAAAACACCACTGGAATCGGAGTAAAGGACATTATTATGTAATACAATGCACGTGCAGTCACAGTTTTGGTAAGTAGCATTTTCAAAACCATATCATTATGTACAGTGTTTAAATATATATCAAATCCACAAAACCAATGAAATACATATTGTATATTTGACATTTGATTTTTAGTGTTCTGTGTAACGCAGGCCATCGTTTAACCTTGAAAAAAAAATTAATACAGTACCTGAAGCAGATATACGCGTTTATCATATCAACATCGTGTTCTAAAAAACAAGAAAAAAATGTTTTGAAAACTGTCCAAAATATATACTTTGGGGCTAAGAATGAAAAATGTCAATGCAATTTTTGATATGGAAATTGTCAAAATAAAGGGGCAGCTGGAAGGTAAGGATTTACCAGTCAGGACAATGGCATTTAAATACGACTACTATTAAACTGGATCTGTTGGTAATGTGGTTTCTTCTAATGCAGCGGTTTTCAAAATGGGGTACGTGAGAAATTCTGAAATGGCAGAGAACGCATTTTATTTAGTACCACTTGCCAATCTATTGCAAACTTTTGTCATGTAATCAATGTTTAATCACTTACACCAGACTGCTGTGCTGTAACAGAGCGTTCAATGCACACATAACTAATTTACATATTAAATATGTACGTTTTAAATGAGCCCTGTTGTTTAAATGTCATATAAACAGTTGGGCGGTTACTGCAGTCTGTCTTTGTGATAAAAAAAATGCATATTTAAAAAAATTAAAAGCCTAGTATTTAACTTATTTTATTTCCTGTGTGCATTTGTGCCTGCAAATCGATATTTATTTTTTTCAACGACCCGATTTAAAGTTTATTGTAACTTAAGTACTATTGGTTCATTTCAAAATACAGAATGTATGGCCAATCAGAAACCAAAGTATTGCCATGCGGTCTGATTTGACAAGCCGTTACGTCTGGTGTGAAAGTAAGAGTTTTTAGCTTTCAATCCAGTGAAAAAAAATATACTGTACGGTCAGTATATCATTATTTTGTTGGTCATTTATTTAATTTTAGCAAATTAAGTCAATAGGATGTGCTTGATTTTTTGTCTGCCTTTCTCTTGCCGTAACAACTTTGTTTAGAAAATATTTTATGCAAAGTATGTTAGTGACTTGGTCTTGAAATTGAAATGCTAGATCAATGTTGTGTACAGTGTGCTTTGTAGAAAAAAGGTACTAATGGAATTGTAGAGAAAAAACTGACTTGACCCAGACACCCTGGCCCCAAGACATGCAGACATGCAGTGTGTTAATATAGATAAGGATGGCCTTGCACACATACAAATGGATGGCTGTGACAGAGAAAGAATTAATCTTGGTGTGACAGAGATAGAATGATTCTTGGTGATAAATCTCTCTCCGGACCTGTGAGGACGCAGTGTAAAGGGAACAGAGTGCCCTGGACTGGATGGCCTGACAATTAATTCCCAGGGTTAGGTAGAAGTCGGCCATCTAGAAAGGGGGCTCAGCTGTGGTACATTAAGTCATTGCCCCAAATGGAAAGCGATGTGACAACCATGGATTGGAGGAGAAACGGCTGCACTCGCTAACCAAGGGGGCGTGACTGAAGGTACAAATAGGGTACGTGGCTAGGTGATTTGTTCTTTTGTAATGGTTAAGAGAGAATCACTGAAGGATGAATGTAAAACAACCATGAGTGTTTTGTTTGTATCGTCTAATTATACTGTTTGTTATTTATTAGACGGCTAACACGATCCGGAGCTGTCACTACAGGCCAGCACAAAACCGGACAACACTTCATCACTATGCACGAGTAAATTGTATTTCACCACGAGCACTACAGCACTCACTCTGGACTTGTGACCGTGTCTGTGTTTTGTGTGTGTGTTTAATACCGTGTTTATTATTTCGGGACTGAACGCTGTACACATGCAGTACACATCGTTGTGTATTGCCAGCCCTCCATTTCTTTACAGTTGTCATCAGACTTTGGATTATAAATAAATCACCATTTCACCAGTACTTTGTTGTCTGTCATTGTCTTGAGCACTGCATCACCTCTACACCTGCGCACTGCAAACCACTTTGCCACAATGGCCTTGCAATAAAATGAAACTTGCAAAAGAACAACTCCATATATGGAACAAGTTGTATAGCTCTTGTATATAAAATGTGTGGGAGGTGTATTCTGTATGAACAACATAAAAAGAGGATGTAATGAAACAGTGTATTTTTGCTTTTGTCTGAAGCTGTGCCCGGTGTGAGTGTGCACTGTAGTTCTATCATGAAACAAACTCTACGAAATAAACTATCTTGGAAGAACGATTGTTTTTTTGTGCAAAAAAGAAGACATACATAGATTTCCACTACAGCATTTTTAAACATACACTGGCAGTGTGTAACAGTTAAGTATATTAGAATAAACTATGATGGGTTACTGTTTTCTTTTCTCTGTTGGCTAGTGGAGAAAATGTGTTTAACAGCAGAATTGGGATAAAACCTGTTTGGATCTCTTGATGTACCCCAACTACTAATGCACTGGACTTGCATGACCTAAGCACTACATTACTGGATCCTTAGCTGATGCACTATCCTTGCACTATTGCACCACTAATATGTAATTTAGATATGACTTGTTGTAATCCTAACTTATTGCATCCTAGTTCCTATTGTATTTTAGTAGTATTATTTGCACTTACTGTAAATTATACTGTATTTAAATATTAATCTTGCATTGTAACCCATTTACATTACTGTCCTGTAACACATGTAAGTCACCTTGGATAAAGGTGTCTGCCAAATAAATAAATAAATAATATGTTGTCAGTCAGAATACAATTATAAGCCTTTTTTTCTGCCTCCCCATTTTTGTTTGGCCATCAGCCGCCGCTGGTGTAATCTATAATTAATTACTTGTTGTAACTGATTGGATACATTTGATCATATTTTAAAATTCGTATGTACCTTTTGATCATATACTAGGAAAAAACCCCAGAAATACCTGTTTTGTTTGTTTACCCTCATGGAATACATAAATACTAGTTAAGAAACAGGGTACCCTGAAAGGCGCAGCCTCTAATTAGCCTTGCCCCTGCTGTGTACAGTATTAACCAAAATGGAGAGAAAAGCAGAATGTTATTCCAACTGTATGGATAAACCTCAGGAAGTTTGTGTTTGGTTCAGTGAAAAGATATTTCTCAGGTTGCTCAATTCTTTTTTTACAGTGGTCATTTATCTCATTATAAAGTCGGGCATCTGTGAAATAAAAGGTCTTTCAGCAACAGGTCTTGTATGTCAACAGAATCCATTACTAGATAGACTAATCTTTCTGAATGTCAGATTTGACTATTACAATTTCTTGATAAATTAACCTCCTTAATAGCAGTGGAAATTGCTCTTTGTTATGAGTGGCAGGAGAATTCATTTGTAAACTGCCTTTGCCTTTCAAATGTTAGTCAGTCAAGGCACATGGATGTCATTAGTGACATGTGAAGAAATCTAAGTAGCTGAAACTAAACTGACCTGATTACTAAATCGTGTTACAAATATTTCTGCTTCAAATTAGTTATCCATCAGTTGATTTAGATATTATTTTGTTTATTGCCACCAAAAGCTATTTGACAACAACCCATGATTGAATACTGTGCTTAAGGGAATTAAGTTCTGTGATATATTTTGATGATATATTTATTTAAAATTGAATAGAAACCATCGTTTCCACCACAGTAACTTTCTAATGTGAATTAGATATGAATCATGGGCTAAAGGTTTTTTTTTTTTTTTTGTCTCAGTCAGTATTACCATTTAATTATTATAATACTCAATTCCTCAGCATTTCCTATGAAAAAGATAATTATGACTATACTAACATCTATTTAAACAAATTTCCATTTAAATAAAGACACACCATCTGAAGTAGTGTTCCAGTATTTTTTTGCATCCTGAAATTGTTATGTCTACACTAATTACATTTCATTGCCAAAGGTAGTTCAAGCTGACGTTTCTGATCATTCTCATCCTTTTGTATTATTTCTTTGGTGTGCGCTATGTCAATACATATGCCATGCATCCAAGTAAGTCTGACTTATTGTAGTCTTGTCTTGCTCTCTGCTGTTTTCACTGACAGGCACTTGTGGATATCTATTTCTGATTCTTGTGTTTGGCACCCAGTTTGTAAGCAGACCCTGTATTATCTGCTTGTCCATGTGGAAAATCTGCAAAGTTTTCTCTGCTTGGTTGCTCTGAGAAGCTTTCATCCTGCTTTGCAATCATTGTGTTCATTTAAAGAATTGGCATAACACCTGTAGAACTTCCATTATAGCCCAGAATTTAAAACTCACAATTTTCTCATTTTCCTATGAAATACATGTGACAAGGAGAGCCTTGTTGCTGATTCTTGTCCATATGTGTGCAGCTGGGATGCTGAGCTGATGGGGAGGTCCAGATTGGCTGGGGGAGGGGCATGTTTGAGGAGGCTGCGCGGAGCTCAAAAGGCGTCTGCACCACAGCTTGAGGTGACTGTACTAGAAGGGGGTCTCTGCAGACCAGAGGCTCCAGCCATGTAGCTCCAGCCCTGTAGTCGTGCATGTGTCACGTCATCATTCTACTCTACAGGCCGAGCACACTACTACATAGGAGGCTGTCTGAGAAGGCGTGAGCTGGCTCTCCACATGACTCACCATAAGGCCCAACCCTTGAAGGTGGCCGGTGACCAGTTCTGTGTGGGCCTCTGCCTGTGCTGGAGACTGGGCACAAATGAGCCTGTCGTCCAGATAATGTAGCACGCTGATTACCTCTCAATGGGGCCAGGTTAGCTTCCATGCACTTCGTGAAGGTACGGGAAGCTAGGGAGAGGCCAAATGATAAGACACAGAACTTGTACGATGTTCCCTTCCTGTGCGCTGGTTTTGTGGGAGATGTGGAAAACTGTGGTGAACCAGTTACCTGGTCTGATTGGCTGCACCAGCTTTTGCATTGTCAACATTATGAACCTCCTTCAACTTAGATACATTTTGACCTGTCTGAGGTTGAGGATTGGTCTGAGGCCGCCATCCCACTTGAGCACTAGGAAGTACCTGGAGTGGAGGGGGTCTAAATAGCCTGTTTTTGCAGCAGAGCTGCTACTGCCTGAGACACCACCACGGCGTCCTGTGGGTCCATGACTGATGTTACATTCATGCCCCGAAAGGGAGGGGGACCATGCTTGAACGGCAGTGAGTA
Source organism: Acipenser oxyrinchus oxyrinchus (assembly GCA_030684275.1). Classification (NCBI taxonomy): domain Eukaryota; kingdom Metazoa; phylum Chordata; class Actinopteri; order Acipenseriformes; family Acipenseridae; genus Acipenser; species Acipenser oxyrinchus. Next base: position 46,556,101 of record CM060251.1, read on the forward strand.
GCCGGTCTGAACGGTAGTAAGCACCCAGATGTCCGAAGTGCATGGACACCAATACTGCCTGAGGCTTCTGTCTCTGCGTTGGGCGGCAGAACCTATTATAGGTTTCGCAGGCTGCAGCTGTGGGCCGGTTCTGAACACCACCTCTGACAGCAGGCGCAACCGGCTGTGCAGATGTTTGAAGCTTTTGGAGGCCTAAGGCGCCAGTTTGCCGCTGGTTGTTGTGCACTGGGGTGGTCGCTGGGAAGCAAGTTTAACCTGCTCCTTTGTGGATTCCTGCACGCGATGAGAGCACTGCAGCATCTCGTCCACCTCGGGACCAAACATATACCCTGGTGTAATAGGGGCATCCAGATGTGCAGCTATCAGCGCAGCCAGCTTCCTGCCTACAGCCTGCCCATTGAGCTTTGAGACACGGAGCAGGTACCTGTTAACCAGGCGCAGCTTATCCAGCTGTCGTGGTGAGGGACTGTGGCTGTCAGAGAGGGATCTCAGCAAATAGGACTGGTAAGCTACCAGAATACCACGCATAAGGATCATCTCCGAGACCCGGCACTGCTTGTTGGGGCAGATAGCGTCCTTGGACAGAAGCGCTAAATTAGGCACCTGTACCAAAGCGGTAATTGGGCCAGGCCCAGCTTCTCCACATCATGCACCGAATGTTCACATAGCAACTCTGCGAGCACCATCTGCTCTAAGTCTGCCGATCACTAGGAGAGGCAGAGGAGCTACTTTCCCGACTGTGTCGTCTGATCTCCCTTGGCACAGAGCTACCGCTCTACCAGAGGGTGATGGGGAAGCCCACTGTGCAGGTGTAAGGGATGTAGAGTGCTCTGTAGAGCCGTGGGAGATGCACAACAGACCTGCACAAGACCACCTTGGTACCGGACCAGGGATGTAAGCACCGGTCGGTAGGGGGTCGGAACCGGGACAGTTCAGTACCGGTTCGTGACTGTAACACCAGGTCGGTATGGTACGGCATTGGGTTGGAACCAGGATGGTACCGAGATGGTACCAGGTCGATTCGGTGACTTTAGCCCCGGGTGGGTACGGTACGGTACTGGTGCGTTACCAGTGCGGTAAGCTCGGTCCCCATTTGGTACCTTACGGGACCAGGTTGGGTCGCTCACCTCGGTATGGGTCCACCGGTTCACAGTTACCGTGGGTAGCACTGTACAGGGATGCCTACCTATACAAGCTACTGGTAAAACCACACAGTCAGTATCCACACAAGACTAATTAGGAAGTGTACGCCTGGAAAAATAAAAACATTTAGCAAATGAAATGAAATGTACTGCAGCTTACTTGATTGCAGTAGAAAAACTGCCATTCATTAAAGCTTTTGTGACAGTGAAAAATAATGGTATTACTGAGCGTGCAAGTTGCAGCATGCCGGACACATCCCGGACACAATTAAAGGCACAGTCACCAATTCCATACACAACAACAACAACAAAATATCTCAAATATAAAATGCTGAGTTAATTGCAGTCATCAACTGCATAGATTACCTATTCAACAGAATGAGGCAACAAACAAGTGAGTACTGACATAAAGTTTTTGTATCACTTTAGTGTCCAAACAAGTTGTTATATTATAAGTAGTTGAATATGGTAGCAACCAACTTGCTCCTAAAGTGGCACCTAACAATTGGATTTGGCGACCAATTTTTTTTGGCCTAGTAGCCATTGGCTCTTAAGGAAAAAAGTTACTCTGGAGCCCTGTCTAGGCTGCTGGTTGACAAAAAAACAGTATTTCTGAATAAATAAATAGTTATTAATAAATTAAACCGTGTTGTTTCTTTCTGTTGCCAATAATTAGCTTTATACATGAATCCTAAGCAAAATTACACAACATACTACACTTTGGCCTTGACTTAAATTTAGTGGTCTTGGTGTCTGCTACAAATTTATTGAACTGAAGGCCATTTTGGCTTTGCCCTTACAGTTCATATTTTAGAAACATATTTAGTACACAATGGCCAAATTAAACACCTACTGCAGTATAAGGTACAGTCATTTTAATTTATTAATAATGTTTATACAACCACAAATCCTTTTTGCAGTAAATGCTCACAAACCAAGTGTCAAAGAACACAAGTTCCTACCCAAGGAGCTAAAAAAAATACCAAGCTGTTGACAGACAGTAACTGCAAAGATTGGAAAGAAAAGGGAGAGAGTAAATACATTTCTTATCATTTCAGGTAAAGTTACTTATCATTTCAGGTAAATTACTCACTACATTTCCTTTACAGCAGGCAGAGGTAAATTCATTTATAACTAAAACAGTTTTAAGACTTATAAGAAAAGCCCAGCTTATATTTAAAATATCAGGGCTCAGAATTAGTGATGGAGAACGTTTCTCTCCATCACAAGCCCATACAAACACAGCTGTGAGACATACAATTTAATACAAAGACGTGCTAACCACATATTCTGTCAACTTGACCAGCTCAGCTTTTCACTATTGCCTTAAGGACAGAGTGGATCAACGAGAAACCTGAACTTTGAAGTAGTAAACTGGGCGAGTAGGGAAAGGGGAGTTGTAACTGTTCCTGCTACAAGTAAGAAAATGTTCCTGCTATATGTAAACTGTAAGTGGCCATTTCACCCTGATTCTTTCAAAAATAGATGCCACATTTGCCAATGCATATATATATATATATATATATATATATATATATATATATATATATATATATATATAAAATTGTAATGACTTGTTAAGAACGGAAGTGTGAAACACAAGTTCTTCAAAGCAGCAATCACTTTTATTTGCATAAAAGCACAGAATACGCAGGTCAGCAATACTTCTCAGCAAGACAGGTTACTTATCGAAGTCTCCACCTCCGGCTAGCACATAGGCTGCCGCTTTTATATCCCACAACCCTTACAATATTGCAATATTGTAGATTAACTCCGAGGGATCAGCCCCACACCCCCTGGCTCCTGCCAGGTGCACGTAGTCATCCCCGGGAGCCTTTCCCCGCGCTTGGTGGGGGCCAGCGCTTGTGCAAGATTGCACCAATAGTCCAGTATAGGAGAACAGTGTCTGTTGCAGACCGTTCAGCTTTGTTTTGCAACCTGGCATAGTTCAGTGCAGACACATACACAAACAAAGTCCCAGTGCCAGCCCTTTATTGCAAAATATTTTTTTCTAGATATAGCTAATCTTGTAGACTGTCACTCAAAAGACAACACATACTTTTACAGCACATGTATTGTGTAAATAGGTGGATTCCACTGAAACTTTAAATGACATAAAATATTAGTTTGAGTCGAGTCGATGATAAAAGGGAATCCAATGGATATTATACATAGATACAGTTTGCATGACACTCACTTTCAATAAAATAATATGCTGTATTACAACTACATGTGTATCAAACTTTGATTTGTTAAGATATTAGGGTTACATTTTTTTTGCACTAACTGTAATGTATTAATTTAATATGTATGTGATAGTTTTGCTAAAAATGTCATTTTAATCAGTTAAAGCTGAAAATGTGGAAAGAAGCCAGGCAACAGAGATCAATGTTAAATATAGGGAATGGTTTTATCGTTGTTGAAAATTAGGTAAAAAGGAATGAAATTCATTTTAGTATATATTTTACTACCATGATGTACACTTAACAAGGTTATTGAAACATGTTCGGGTGTAAAAAAAAAAAAAATATATATATATATATATATATATATATATATATATATATATATATATATATATATATATATATATATATATATATATATATATATATATATATATATATATACACAGTGTATATATATATATATATATATATATATATACACACACACACAGTGTAAAGGTCATCTTTTATTTATTTTTTTAAAGTTCACTGTTGAGGCTGCTCCAGTGACCTGCTCCAGACCTGTCCTCACTTAAGCTTTCTTTAACAGAGAATTGGGTCAAGCTGAGGACACCTTTCCACTTAGCAAAGCTACACCTGCTGGATTCTCTTTCCTACAGAAACCACGTTCCTCAGGGTGTGGAGGGGGTGTGGCTTCAATGCACTCTCTTCCAAAGCACATTCTACCACAGTTTATAACTTCACCTTTGCTATTGTATATCGTCCACCTAAACACAATCCTTGTTTTCTAGTTTAGAGATTTTTTTGGGTCACTTTTTGGTTTCGAGCACACAAAACTCATTATGGGTGATTTCAACATTCCCATTGATATTTCTACTGCACCTCTCACAAAAAAAGTTTCTAGCACTTCACTCAAATGGTATCCTCTCCTACACACGTACATGGTGGTATTTTGGATGTAGTCTTCTGTCATGGTCTAGAGCTGTTTAATCTTACTGTGACTGACCTGGCAATCTCTGATCACTGTATGATTATGTTTAACCTTGCTGTTCCTCTCCCTCCACATATTTTTACTGTCGACTGCTGTCTGAAGAGGTTATTAAGTCCTTTGTTTTATTACTGCCATCCAGTTGTCTCCACTTGTAGATCCCATCTCCTGCCCTGTGACTGCAGTTAATGTATATAATGCCACCTTGATTAGCATTACTAACTCCTTAGCCCCACTTTTCCTTGGCTCGCTGCTGCCCTTGGTATTCCTTGGGTCCCTGAAATCCTTGATAATTATAGGACCATCTACAACCTGCCATCCCTGGCTAAAGTGCTCAAACACAACAATCTTTTTGAACAGTTTCAATCTGGATTTAGATCTTTACACAATACTGAAACAGAGCTGCTAAAGGTCACTAACGATCTTCTGTTACAGATGGACTCTGGTAAATTGTCTCTTCTTGTACTGTTTAATCTCACTGCTGCTTTTAATACTGTACACCATGGGACGTTAGTATCTCCAGCACAGTGCTTGACTGGTTTAAATCTTACCTTTCCTCTAGATAGTTTGTTACAATGGGTGGCTATTCTTCAGGTTCTCTGGCAGTGACCTCTGGGGTTCCTCAGGGTGCAGTCCTACCTCCTCTTATTTTTTGTATTTAGATGCTCCCTCTTGGGTAGGTAATCCAGAAAACATAACATGGGTTTTAATTTCTATACCGATGACACTCAGATATATTTATCTTTTAATCCTTCTGATAAAGTCCTGGATGAGTAGCATAATGTTCTCCATCTTAATTCAGGCAAAACTGAAGTTATATTGATTGGATCCAGACATCACTGTCCTTTGATGACAATCGACTTGAACTTAAATCTGCAGCAAGCAAAGATTTCCTTGACCCTCTTTTGACTCTCACATCCATGCGATTACAAAAACCTTCTATTTCAGTTTAGGAATATTTCTAGAATTCGACCCATGCTCTCTCAAAAGGATGCAGAGATTCTGATTCATGCGTTTGTCTCTTCCAGGATTGATTATTGTAGTTCTCTCTTTATACCTTCTCGATTCTACCATTTCACAACTTCAACTTCTCCAAAACTCTGCTGTGTGCTTCCTAACACATACTAAACGAAGACAGCACATTAGTCCTATCTTTGCATCCTTACACTGGCTGACTGTTAAGCAGAGTATGGAGTTTTTTGTGAACTTTTGTGAACATCTGCATAGTCCCACCTTCATTTAATATATTCATTAGGTAAAGACGGGACTCCTCTGCCTTAATATGTAAACCTGCCTAACCCTGGGCCAAGGCATTTTGACACAAATGACATTTTCTGACCTTAGTGGTATGATAATGTAAACAGCCTAATTGACATACAGACAGATGGACAGATACCATTTACCCCCAGATTCAGATAATCTCAATAACTTTATGTAGTTAGACTAGAAATTACTGAATATTATGCTCAAACAATACTGCATTACAGTAAGCATATCTTACAATACAGAACAATATATAAACAAGTAATACCTCAAATCTGGTTTCTCATGAGATTCATACTTTTAAAGAGAAAAGGTTCAGTAGAAATATTGATTACGAAGGGATCTGAAAGGTGCTGTATTTTGTACAGGATTCATTTCAGACTGTATATGGAACTAATGTATACTGTAAGTTAGTGTAGCATAAGCCTTCACTGACTCAGACAACATTGTATATGCTTTTTTATTTTTCTAAATTTAGTGTGCCCAATTATTTTACCCCTGATTTTCTCCCCAATTTGGAATGTCCAATACTTGTGTTTCTCCTCACGGCAGCAATTCCCCACGCAGCTCAGGAGATCCGAAGTTTCAGTGGGAATCCCGTGACCAAGCCAGCTTCCTCTTTTACACCCAGGAGCCCGAGAGCGGACTCTGGAGAACAAAGGCCAGCCATGCAGGTGTCCGCTCTGAGCTCACTGGCCGCCTGGAGAACAGGGTTCACTGTAGCGCGATGAGGAGACGCAGTCCCTGCCGATTTTGCCTCCCTAACCCACGGGAGCGCCAGAGCCAATGCGATGCTCTTTTTGGAATCCCCAGTGAAGACCAGTGACTCCACACAGCCAGCACGGAAAACTTCACTGTATGACTCACCCGACACACCATGCGGCTGTGCTTTTACCAGGTTTGCCACTCTGGCTCCCATTAGTTTTATAGACTTTTGATAAATGTTGTTTGTGCCATGATTATCATTCAATGGAGAAGAAAAATTGATTAAATGGATGCCAGTTGTCTTTGATAGGAAAGAAACAGATGATGATTTGTAGTAAAATAAATATGAATACCTGAGTACTGAGAATAAACACACGTCATTGATTATGCTATGCCACATGGTCTATAAACCCTGGTGTAAAAAAATAAAAGTAATAATAAAATATTTACATCAATGAAATGTAGCATCTAATTGCTATAGTAATGATCTTTTTTCATGAAATACTCCTGGTGATATTATGATCGATAAGATGATTTATTGGATCAGCCAGGGCAGCATTGATTTTCTGAAGTATTTAGTTCATTCAATCTAGAGTTTTTTCAATCAGGTATAACATCTGTGTAACTGATAGAAGGCTACATCTTTCATGCCTTAACCAATACAAATTTAGACATTTAATGACCTCCATACACAGAATACAGTACTTATCAAATCCAAATAACAGCTTGATAACTTTGGGTTTCTATGGTTTGTGTAAACCATTTAATCATTGCCACACCCATTATGAGTATTAATTTGCACTTGTTAAGTGGCATGTCTAGTTAAAACTACCAGTCAGAACTCAATAGCTAGCACTCTCATCAACTGTTCAGTTTATCAATGTGTTAATTCACAAGATACATCTCTGTAAAAACACAGAAGGCACAAAGCCTGACTGTTGTATATTATACGATTAGGTTAATGAAGACACATTTGTTTTACTTCTAAGTTGCATCTCCCTGTTCACTGGGAGTCACTGCCAATCCATACAAATGTCAGGAACCACTTCAGGGTGCTAAAGAATATCATTATTGGTACCTTGGCTATTTGGCTTAAGGCAAGACAATAATTTTGGAAATACAGCAATCCAACTTGCCTAAGTGCCTGTAGATGCCTGTGACAGGATGGTCTGTAGTGGTGTATACAAAGTGAATGTCCAGACCAGATTTCAAATGCAAAACATCTGTGTTTATTGATAAACATGGGGTTTTAAATAATAAACATGCCCCTCTGCCAATTATAGTATCGGGGTGACCACAACAGGTATACAGTCCCAAACAAAACAATAAACACTCCAGTACTCCACAATCCTCTTGTGCACGAAACTGTGCTCTTCAAAAGGGGGGAAGTGGTGCTTGTTTGTGGTGTGCAGTGAGGGTAGTGCTCAAGGGGTTATGCTGGCTCTGTGGCGGCAGCATAACCCTGCAATCAGCCCGTTGCCATGGTTTATTCAATCGCTGCCTGACCCGTATCTAATCTCAATTGAGTTGTTTAGAGTACTTGCAGCTACGCACTTTCCCCAAGATGGCCGACTTCCAGTTTCCACCTACCGTCGAGTCCGCCAGTCGAGGGGAAAACATACAACCAGCCTTACACAGCGCCTTTTCTGTTGGGAGGGAGATTTACAGTTCAAATACCTTCGCTCTCAGTCACAATGCCATAGCATGGAAACAGTGATGTTCTTTGTCACAGTTTTTTAAATTCTTGCAAATTGCCTGTCAAGATGATTCCATATATCTTCTATGGCGACTCGGTGGAGGCCATTGCAGTCTTATAAATGCCTTTCATGTATTAACTATTCAGAGTGCCAGGTTCCTATCATCCCTTTATAGTAGATGTGAAGAAAAAAAACTGTTCTATGGGATAGAGACATAGGCATGTATCCTTCCGATAATGAGCACATGCTGTCAGCTTATTATGCAATTCCATATCTACCATATTTGACAGTTGCTTACAAGCAAAAATAATGCCTTAAAAATAGTTGCCATTTTTAATATTTCAGTTCACCATTCACATCAGCAAACTTTATATACTGGACATCTGTCATCAACAGTTTCCTTGTGCTTCTACTGAACCTGGTGAGCACTCTACTGGTTGATGCAGCAATGTCAGCAAGAGTCAGTCTGGAGAAGCATCACATTGGAACATCACAGTGGAACATTCTGACTATATCTTTCAACCTATAGTATTCCTATTTGAACAATATTTTATGATACTGCCCCATTTACAGTACCTGGACACAATCTATACATTACAAGATAATGTAGCATGATTTTGATGTCACAGTCTTAAATTTGCCCTTACTTGTCATAAGTTCTGCAGGGACTCTTTAGCTACAGCACTAACCCAAGGATTCCATTGCGTCGCACAGTGAAGAACATATCTGAAGCAGCAGAGAGGAGCAGCAACTGGCTGTGGTTGAGAGGGAAAGATTCTGCTTGGGGATCTCAAGCACGTTAGAAAGAAAGAAACGCTGATGTACGGGTATGTAAGCTGGGCTGAGTTGAGTGGGGGACGGAGGGGGTTGATGCTGGGACATCAGAATCACCGTCAAGCCCTCTTGAGGTGTTGTGGGCTAGTAGACGAAACACAGAGGATGGAAGGTGCCCACTTGAAGACCCCAGAGATGTACACTACTTAGCTCAATCCAGGCGGTTGTCATGCTGATGCACTGGGGAGACCGCACTGTGGTTGATCCCCGGAGCCAGCATCGCAGCCGTTGTGTGTGCTGATGCGCTAGGTAGGCAAAATAAGCTGATTCCTGGTGCTAGCATTACACTTAAGCCATCAATACCAGGCAGAAGGATATCTACATCATCATATGGAAGGAAACGCAAATGGATGGAGGCACAGATGGATCACATTAGTTTACTGTAAAGCTACATCTTAGTTGGTCCTTATCTTGGCGAGAGCCGAGTTCAAATCAGCATGAACTTTTAACATCTACTGTCATGTAATAGAAATCATGATGCAGCTATCCGGATTAAAGCACCATAATTCAAAATGAATCTTTGGGTAATATTGGGTGCAGCAATGTCAAATGATTGAAATGATTCAAGAGTTGGTAGAATTAACTATCAACATTTCACTAGATGTGTCACTGAAGAATGATCCTCAAGTAAGAATGTAACATGAAAATAATTCAAAAACAAAATCAAGAATATCATAGGAATACGCCAGCCAGCATATATGTCCTGTACTTGGGCCTTTTATTAAGATAAATGAATCCAAGTTGTATATTGTTTTGTTAATATTGTTTGTTGTCACTCTGATGGTTGACTAGTATTCTGTTACTGTGTAATAGTGGTTGGTGGGCAGCAGAGTAAGCATGCCCTTCGGTCTTGTATAGGGTCGGTCTGACTGGGGATAATACGGATCTGTTACTTCAGACCCTTTCTGAATATGTGTATTTAAAAAATGTACACTTGTTTTCCTTATTAATTTTTCTTTTTTTTACTAAAATATTGTAGAATGAGCCAGCAATATTACTGTACCAGCTGTTGTTTGTCATTTTAAAGAACTGTTTGCTGTCCCGCTTTCACACAGTGGATGATATTTAACAACAGAACAGATTCACACTACACAAAATTATCTGGCCTTTCTCTTGGATATGGCATCCTTCCAAACTTTAATTTGGTGGCCATTTGTCATTCATTGGGTTACCGGTACATGGTGACAAATGTTTTAATAAACTTTTCATCACAAGGGCATTTGCCAAATAATATTATTTAATGACAAACAATATATTTCATAGGGACATGTCATCATGAAAGGATCCAAATTAGTGTGCATGAAATATACTTGTCTCACAATAAATAAACAGTTAGTCCTATGAAGATAAACCATTTTTATTCCTTTCTCAAGCTTTTTCTTCATACAGGAAAACCAATTATGCTTTTAAAAAAGAGCACATTACAATAATCCATTCTTTAAGAAACAAAAACATAGATATCTCTCAGCATCAGGCAAAAATAGACAGGACATGAGCTTGGCTATATTTCTAAGAAGTTCCAAATATGGGCCTCAAAAGACAGCTCAAGATAAAAACAATAACATCCAAGTTCTGTATTTAAGCCACAGAACCCGAAGAAGGCGGCTTTACTGTCTGGTAAGGTCCACCTTGTGCTGTCAAATTTAATAGATGAAGAAGGGCCTTACCAGACGCTAAATCCCTCTTTTGAAGAAAATGGCTGCATTAAAAAAAATCAATTAATGTTTCTGTTTCTTTTTTTCCTGATTTTATGCAGCACTAGTTTTTGTTGCTAATGTATACACAGGTTTTCCTCAATATTCTGTGTGTAATGCAGTTTGCTCAGATTCCATGTGGACTGGTAGCCTTCAGCCTTCAGTGTCCCAGCAGTGAACTATGTCGCATTGTGGGCATTCGCAATAGCCTAAATAATAACTTAATACAAAAAATAATAATAAAATTCAAAAAAATCTACTTACATGGAGCTGTTCTTCAGTTCAGGTATCTCCTGCACAGAAGTGAACATGGTTTGTGAACTATTTGTTTTTATCTTTATATTACTATATAACAAAATGTAAACAAAAAAGTAACAGAATAAAAGTACTGGTAACTTTGTATTTTTTAATTAGGATTTGAGTGCATATTCGTTTGTTTGTGTAAGATTCAGTATTTAAGTTACCATTATGTCTTAAAATGTATTAGCAAATGAAAAAACAAAAAATACATAAAAATAATGTAGTAATTACAAATATCTAGTAGCCTACATGTGTTATGCTGATTTTGCTGTTTTTTTTAGCAACAGGGTGTTCATAAAGTTTATTCAAGAGAGCACAGTGCCTGTGTTATTGTGATATGCTGAAATAAAGTTGTTGAAAGTAATCAGTCTGCATCCAGTGGTTTGAGTTCTACAACTTGTCATTCAAACTGGAGACCGGTTCCTATTGCTGTTTTGGTTACTGTATTGCCGCTGACAGCAAACACTGTTCTTGATTTTTTTTTTTTAAACTTTATTTGCTGTACAAAATTTGAATAGATAGATTGAACGTGGAGGACAGTGTGGAAGCAGACTCAGTCAACATTTAGAGTGCATGTCATCAAGCAGAAAGAAAGGTAAAATACATAAATTAATACTGTATTTAAGTATTTTCCAGCAGATTGATTTGGAACAGATTAAACATACACCACCCACTCGATATATCACAGGTGTCGGGGTCCAATATAAATCCACTATATATCAAAGGCTGCGATATAGCAAGAGACCCATAGAAAAACAAATAGTCTAACAAATACTGTACAATCAATCCCTCGTTTTATCGGGGGCGTCAGGGTCCAATATAAATCCAGCACACTGTTTTTACTTCTCATCAACTTAAAGTCTCCAATTAATTTCATGAGTCTTCCTCTCCTTTCTCAAATGCACAAACCCACTGCATTGAAAGAGTCACATTACCAACATAGGAGGCTTGTTGCTAGGGAGCTGACATCACTGCGCTGTGACTTTTGCTAGTGCATTGCTGCTGCCACACCAACACCTCGTTGGCTAAAATAAAAACCGCTTCAGCAAGTAGATATTTAATTTGCTTTGTCTTATTGTGCAATGCGTGTGTATATATGATAACAGTACGATATTAATGCTTTGTTTTTAATTGTTTTGTATATTTTTGTTTGTGGTGTGCAGTATGAAATAAAACAAAACAGTAATTCTAAGTGAAATTGCCTATTGCAGCTAAAGCATGCACAGTTAGACTGTAAAAATGGGGAGCCAACTCCAGGACCGCGATATATCCAAATCCGCAGTATAGCGAGGGGTGATATAACGAGGGTCCATTACCAGAGATTAGGGACCTCATAAGAACATAAGAAAGTTTACAAATGAGAGGAGGCCATTCCCAGAATCTCATCAAGCAGCTTCTTGAAGGATCCCAGGGTGTCAGCGTCAACAACATTACTGGGGAGTTGGTTCCAGACCCTCACAATTCTCTGTGTAAAAAAGTGCCTCCTATTTTCTGTTCTGAATGCCCCTTTATCTAATCTCCATATGTGACCCCTGGTCCTTGTTTCTTTTTCAGGTTGAAAAGTCCCTGGTTCGACATTGTCAATACCTTTTAGAATTTTGAATGCTTGAATCAGATCACCGCGTAGTCTTCTTTGTTCAAGACTGAATAGATTAAATTATTTTAGCCTGTCTGCATACGACATGCCTTTTAAACCCGAGATAATTCTGGTCGCTCTTTGCACTCTTTCTAGAGCAGCAATATCCTTTTTGTAAAGCGGTGACTAGAAATTAAACACAATATTCTAGGTGAGGTCTTACTAATGCATTGTAAAGTTTTAACATTACTTCCCTTGATTTAAATTCAACACTTTTCACAATATATCCGAGCATCTTGTTGGCCTTTTTTATAGCTTTCCCACATTGTCTAGATGAAGACGTTTCTGAGTCAACAAAAACTCCTAAGTCTTTTTCATAGATTCCTTCTTAAATTTCAGTATCTCCCATATTTATAATGCACATTTTTATTGCCTGCATGCAGTACCTTACACTTTTCTCTATTAAATGTAATTTGCCATGCGTCTGCCCAGTTCGGAATGTTATCTAGATCATTTTGAATGACCTTTGCTGCTGCAACAATGTTTGCCACTCCTCCTATATTTGTGTCGTCTACAACTTTGCTAACTATACCAGAATCTAAATCATTAATATACTGTAGATTATTAATGATACTGACCAATCATGTTAAAGGAAATCTCTGATCAATTTTCTAATTCAGATTTCAGTTCCAGAGCAAAACCATTGACGACAAAGCCTGGAAAATGTACATTCTTAAGCTGATGATGAGAACCCAGAAATAAGTGCTCTTTTATCCAATTTCAGAACAAGAAAATGTTTTTTTTATGTAAGAAAGACAAGCAGACAGCACAGCCACAGCCTGAGTGGAATCTGGTTTGACAGACAGATACAGCTAAGTGTCATCAGCATAATAATGAAAGTTAACTCCATGCCGTCAAATAATATTGATCAAAGGTTATAAATAAGGAAGAGGAGTCCTGCAGGACGCCAGAAGCCACTTCAGAAATGGATGCAACTGAACCCCCTAATGGATACAACTGTTTCCTGTTTGAAAGATAGGAAGAGAACCAATTCAAGACAGTAGCCAGATAAACCAGTTTAATTGAGTGCATATTTCTGATTTTTTATATGAAAATAGATTTTTATCAAAAAATATGCATGGCAATTTTGCTGTACCGCTTGCCTGCCTCCCCTAAAAATTAAAAAAATTACACTGACAACTACATCTCCCAGAATACAATGTCTTCAGTTACTAGGAAACTGTACCCAAGAAAAAACAACTAACAAACATTATCCAATCTCTTGCTAGCCCTGTTGTCTTTTTTAGCCAATTACAGTAAGAATAAGAACATTTTGAAGCTAGACACGTTGAAGCGTAAACACCCCAGGGGCCCATTTCACAAAAGTCCTGAAATTGTGATGTGTTTGCGATGAGGTTGCGAGGACGCACAGGTCGGCGCTGCATGCATTTCATAAAGCACTTCGCAAGTGACGTTGCTTGCCCTCACTCTTTTGCGATCTGCGATGAGTGAAATCACTAACTTGGTAATCAATTTTAAGGCGCAGTGACCAATTAGGTAAATACACAATGGCAAGATTGCAAAGGAAAGAAAAAAAATTATACAATTATTGAAATGGCTAGTCAACACAAATCTGTTCTATTTGGCAAATTTTCTGGAAGTTTTAGTTGCGAAGAAAACAAAAGTTTGATCACTGATGCAGTAAACACTGTTGGAGAGGAGCAAAGAACAGTAGCCAAAATAAGAAAGAAATGGATGAAATTAAAGGAAAGAAAAAGCTTAAAGTTGATTGAGGAAAACCAAAATACCTCACTGTCAACAGAGATTTGGAGCTGCGTAGAATTGACAGGCTGTACTTTGAAGTTATATACATACATACATCGAAAGGTATACGTTAGTCATGGCGGAAAACTCGAAGAAGCGCAAACACTGTAGATGCAAATTCAACTCAGACTGGAGCAGTTGCTTTCCAGCTCCTTCATATGGCTAAACATGCAACACTCCAGTAGCTGTCATCACAGCAGCTGTCTGTGCAGCAGTAACGTTCAGAAAATAGGAGGCACTTTTTTACACAGAGAATTGTGGGAGTCTGGAACCAACTCCCCAGTAATGTTGCTGAAGCTGACACCCTGGGATCCTTCAATCCTTCAATTTATTATGCATTTTGAGAAGCAGTAATAGAGGTTTGTAAAGAGATTTGGAGGTGTTATAGACTCAATATAAGGTGTTGTTAACGAGGTTTAAAAGACAACTCAAAATATTGGTTGTCTCTTAGCATTGAAATGTTGGTTTATGTTTTGAAAAATATTTCTAAGAGTTTGTCTCATGATTTCTACAGTGGTGGGGTTGGCAATACTGCTCTCTGTACAGCAAGGATAGTTTATGTGTTTTCAGGGTATTGGTGCAGCAAAAGTAAATCATCCAAAAGCAGCATTCCACTTTTAATTTGTAGTTCCCAAAACTGTTAGGTGAAATGTAGAAAAAAAGAGTCAATACCTGTCATACAGTAAGAGAAATAAGTCGCCAAAGTAAGGTAAAAATGTCCACGCATATGTATGTTACAGGACATCTGAGTTTTAATGACAATTAACTTGTTTTTTCAACATGGAAATATACTAATGAACACATTTATTGTGACGTCTGTATCATTTATATGAAACGATTTATTGATATTTTAAAATGGGCCAGTCGCACGCATCACACGCAAAAAAACAAAACAAAAAAAACATATTTTTTTGAAGACCCCAGGGAGTTTTATCCAAACATATGTACAGTATATTACACAACATCCAAGTTGAATGACAATTAACTTGTGTTGTCAACATGGAAATATACTTTAGGGAACACACTTATTGTGACGTTAAAATTGAACATTTGTCTGCAAAAAAATATTTTATTATATAATATAAAAAAGGTCTAGCATGCATGGGATTTGAAACTATAACCTTCAGTTTGCAAGCGTGTTGTGTTATACTGTCAGTGCTGCACGATTAGTTGAGAAAACAAGCAGTATTTTGAAAGATGAACTCAGACAGCTGAGAATTCTCAGGACTTATTTTTTATATTTTGTACATTATTTTGTAGATTTTCTTTTTTGAGTCATCTCATCATTCGGAATACCACTATTCTCCCTGAAGACATCTTCCAGCTGGGACAGTATGTAACATTACTATTTTTGTACAGTTTTGTAGTGAAATACATTATGCCCCCAAACTGTCAGTCTTATGAAACATGGAGCCACATTCACAAACCTACTGCACGTTAAACCATGTTGTGCAGATTTAACATTATTGCCACCAACGTCATCATCAGGATCACAATTACAATGAAGTATGCTGTTTCTTCAGGGTGTATACTGCTACTTGTCATAATAGCATCTTATGCTGTATAGTACTGCATTACAGGCAACTAATCATCTATTGCAACACATGGCAGGATATTATAGGCAATGGGGGATCCAATCACTTGTATTGTATTGGTGAATTTATGTGTATGTGTGTGGTATTGATTTATCTTCAATGGCAAATACCATACAAATATTATATCTGCAGATTATGTTAAAAATTGTTGCAGTAAAATCTTATAATGACATTCGGCAGGTATTTAATCTTACTGCTTTCTTATTCTAAAGTATCTGATCTCAGCCCCCTCAGCAATATATTAATGTTCAAAAATTGAATTATTTGGCAGCCTTCCTTTTAGGAGATCTGCTCCTGATACACTCTTCTAGCTCATCACACATTTGCTCAGTTGGGTTCAGGTCTTCTTATATGACACCATGATCATGGAATCATTTTAACGCAGCATGCAGTGTGTCCCTATAGCATTACCATGTCGGATCTTATCTGGGCCATTCCTATGAAATTCCAAGACTGCTATATAGCTCTCCCAGGTCCTTAACAACAGTCTATATTCATAGCAACAGTACATATACTTTAATTCTTACATAGGAATGGTACATAGCAACCCCTTTAACCTAAATTGAAGTGCTCACCTTTTACATCACAAAAAGCAAATATTGCGGTAGCACGTTTTGATTTTAAATGTTGTATTTACCAATGCATCTACTTTCCATAAATACGAGATACAAAAAAGGAGATCTGCAACAGTAAAGTTGTGCACATAAAATTAAACAGTTTTTTTTTCTGTAGATCTGTCTTAATTTGAAATATTTCCAAGATGATGTGATTTTATCATTTTTTAATTAAGCTACTTTCACTAGGCTTCTGTGAGGTACTGTAAGAAGGATTTCTTTCTGTGGTCATAAAGATTGTTTTCATTGTATTATACTTTGTGATAAAATGAAAATGGCTAAATATAATTTCGAGACAAAGAAACACCTTTTTCTTTTATATGACCCTTACCATATGAACATCTGTTTAGCATGTTTTGCATAAAAAATCTTTCTTTGGAACTGCTGCTCATCCTCATCCTTTGCTGCAGTTTTAGTTATGTTAAAGAAAGTGAATAAAGAAGTTAATGCGAACTCACCCATGTCTCATGTCTGCTGAATAAACAATTACAAAGGATAGATTATTGCCTTCCTGAATATAACAATATCCTTGGTTTTAATTCAGAACAGAACAAGTCTTTTCCCATGTGTGACTTTCTCTTCACCTCTGCAAACTTCACTACCAAATGTAAACTGCAATCCCAGTTACATGCCTGTGACCTTAAACATGGATTCATAATTGGAAATAGCTACAGAATACCACCTGATCCAAACGATACAAAAAAAAGATTGATAAAATGCTAAAATAAAGATGGAAGAAGACAGCCTGCAGTCAACAATGAGTAAGGCCTGATGCATATTACAAGCACACTTCTTTTTTCAAGTCATGTAGGATCTTAATTTTTTTGGAATAGTAACTATTATTTTTTTTTTTTCTAAAATTATAGTAGGGTGACCATACGTCCCCAGAATTTTCCGGGGACAGTCTCCAGATGAGTTACTGTGTCCCCGGTCAAACAATGTCTCCGAAAGAGTCCATGGTTCGCAAAACTCGTCCCAAAATACCCTTAATTTTAATATCTTGTTTTGGTTAATATGTGTGATGCATAAATGTGTTAGAGAGAACTATCCAGACCGTTTCTATTATTATTATTATTATTATTATTATTATTATTATTATTATTATTATGGTAGCTATAACATTTATGGTACGGCACTACTGCAGTTGCCATAGCTACAACACTGACTGAATGGCGTATGACGTAGAATACATGTGTTCCCTTTTTTTAAAGTTGTTGTACACGCACTATGAGATTTGGTGTAAAGTGAAAATGGAGTTGTCAAAAAAGCGTAAATGCTAGTTCAAGTTCTGTCAAGAAGGAATGTATGCATATCATACCATTAGACACAATCACAGTTCCAGGTCAATGGACTGTACTTGTCTTCCAATTTAACTAAAAATTTCACCAACCCAAAATTCTTGTGTGCGTGGATAAAGTGTGAAGCAATAGTTGCAAGTGTTTTTGTTCCATGGGCAAATGATGAACTAATTGACGACCTGACAAATGTTGAATATGTGTCACAGTCAGTTGATGCGTCGAATCACAGGACATGTAAAATTGCTTCCTGTCTTCGTTCGCTATTTCAAAGCTTATTATGGCAGTTTGTGTGTGCAAACTAAACTTGTGGATTTTAAAGGAGAGATGGCAGAACTTATTGCAGCTGAGATAATAAATGTTATGAACAAGTATGGAATCGAAAATAAGGTTCTGTCATTCTCAGCAGATAATACAAACACGAACTTTGTCGGCGTACACAGACATGGAAGAGAAAATGTGCACACCAAAGTAAAGACAAGCTAAAAAACGGAATTGATAGGCCTTGGATGCCCTGCTCACATCGTGAACAACTGTGCCTGAACTGCAATGCATACAATGCCAAAAGACTTTTGGATATTTGCATATTCACTGTTTGCATGGAAAGACTGAAAAGTTTTTTTTGTGAGTACGTGGGACAAGAATATCAGAATATACTGGGATATAGCAGTGTCAGATGGTTGTTGATGTTACCTGCTTTAGAGAGGCTCCTTCAACTTTGAGTTGTTGAAGTCATTTTTCTTGTCAGAGGAAAAGTGCAGAGTAGTTCTTCACAAAATATTTGAAGACCCATGTACCGAACTCTGGCTTGCTTTTATTCATCCAAACATGGCACTTTTTCATGACACTATCAAATCGCTTGAGGGAGAGGATCGCTGTGCAGTAGAGTCAGTTGATATCTTAAACAATCACGAAAGTAAGCTGGCTACAAGGTGTGAAGAAGACATTGTGCCTGTTTTAGTGAGAAAACTACTTAAAGACCTAGAAGAAGCAGGGGTTGTGACATGTCAGTGCTATCTTGTGTCAAGAAATGCCTGAGTGTGACAATTAACGAGGATGCACTGTTTGACAAAGTAATTCTGTTAAATGAGTTTGTGACAGGGAAACTATGAATGGAATGACACAACTACAATGATCACAATATGTGGCAGATGGGATAAAGTAATTAAAGCATTTCAGGGAATCCTCAGTACCACACGCAAATATACAAAAAAAAACTGCAGGAACGGATTTTGTGCCTGCCTGGCAGTAATGCTTCAGTTGAGAGGGTGTTTTCTGTCATGAATGACCTGTGGGCAGCAGAAAAATTCACAAACTATACTTGGCCCTGTCTTGAGTTCTTAAACAAACAGAGCAAGAACATAAAAATTCTAAAACAGATACATCAGAGAAATGCAGCTATTAATCCAGCAAACTTCTCTAGTGTTACCAGCATCAGGAATACTGGTGAATACAATTTTGACCCAAAGACTCACAGTGTCCTGCGAGACAGTCTGACCTACTACTGTTGTGTGGTTAGAGTCAAGATGCAGTGTATCTACTAAGTAAGCAGTATGTTCCTCTGAATTAGCAGTTGTAAAGCTCTGTGGGATAAAAATAATGTACAATCCACATGCTAAGTTTCCATTAAACTTTTTTTATGCACTAAAATTCGTATAAAAAAAAGCTTGACAAATGTAAGGAATAAGGTCAAATTCGGTTAATTCATGCGAACAAAACAAAAGTTCGATAGGGGTGGATAAAATGTATCCTGTACGATAAATGATGTGCACAAATGCAATGGAAATAATTTACCAGCAAATTTTATGAGCGTGCGCATAGTTTTTTCAGTCATATGGTGGTATGTTTCCATCAAACTTATTTTATGCGCTAAAACATGCATATAAAAAAAGAGCTAGACAACTGTGATGGAAACTGGCAAAATTCAGTTATTAATTCTTCAGTTAATTCATTCATTCCTTCTTAGTCCATTTTCAGTTCAGCTACACTTTATATAACCAGAATGCTCAGCAAGGTTGGTTATTCACTAGAGTTTATACACTAGTCTAGCAAGTGAATAGAACAAAATGAATGGAAAGGCATCACTTTTTTAGGGTTGATATTAAAACGACAAATGTTGGGAAATGCTATTCCCTCCCATCCCCTTACAAGCAGTGGAAGGGGCAAGGCAACACAAGCAACCACAGACAGACATCATCAGTTAAGACAAACAACATACAACTCTTTGCAGACAAAACAAGAGACATCAATCATCATGGTCCACTAGGTGTATGAGGTCTACTGCTAGTGGGTTGGGGGCTCGTGTATATCTGGGCACTACTTATGCAGGTCTGGTAGGAGACAGATGCATACTAGTGGCACTGTACCTCTGAATTACACTGCCGTGATCAGTGTCTAGTGTGGCATCCACATGCTTGATATGCATCAGTTTGTTGGGTGGGGGGTGGGGAACTGCATTCAGGGCAACATAAGGAGCATAACTTTCTGTTGTATGGAATTGCAGATGTTCAATGGCATAATACAGTCTTTTGGCAGGGATTAAGGGGTGGGGTCGGCATTAGCATTCATAGTAACATGGATAGGGGGAATGGGACACCTATGCGACAGATGTATGACAAAATTATATTGTCACCTGCAAAAATGTTATGAAAATGTGTTTAAATGGGCAAGTGGAATCTGCTGTATCATGTGAGTTTGAGAGGGCAGCACCATCTACACAGATCAACCAACAGTGTCAGTACTGGATGAGCAACAGAATACAGTTTAATGGGAGGGATGGCCTCACCGTCACAGCTGGGCTATATACGTTGTGCTGTAATACCAGTATGTTCCATATTCTCCTGTGTTTTAGGACTATGTTGGCAGATAGCATACACATGTAAATATCCATTCTTATGCAGTGCAGATGAATGTCTCTTGTGTTGCAAAGAATATATACACAGCATCCTTGACCAAACTGACTGCTGCCTTTTTATATTTGGCAGCTGGCTTCAATTTATAAGAGTCGCCAGCTGGCAAACAATTAACAATAATACAATTAAGGCTTTTCAGCCTGTGAACTTCTGGGAGGTATAGTCCTGAGTTCCCCAGGACTACACTTTGTCTGCTCCCTGTCTATATAACTTTGTTAATGCATCACTTAGAGTTGATATTAAAATGACAATATATATATATATATATATAACTTTTTGTCTGCTACACGTCTGTCCTAAGTATTGTGGTGAACCTCCATTACCGCAAACGGGCTTCTCATAGGCTTCTCAGAGTTCGGACGATCCAGGGACCTCCCGCTTTGAAGCATATACCGCTGTATGGGTTCGCGTCCGACCTCCGTCTGTGAGAAGCCCCTGCTTTCGGGAACCGAGGTTCACCACATTGGTGTCAGAAGTGGACGCAGGTACCCCGGCACGCACTTGGAAGCCTGTAGCCTGGTGAGCAGGTCCGAGGGCGGACTTGAGGCTGGCAGGGAAGAATGTAGCGTGCACAGGGGGAGGGGTCAGGTGACGTACTCTAAACATGAAGACATAAGAAGACTGAAGCTGCCAATATATTGGTAACAACTCTGAAAGGGCTGTTTTAGTACTGGGCACTGATTGAAAACCTGACTGGAACTTTTCATGCAACCATCATCAAGAAAGCTGTGCAAACGATTGGCTACTACGCGCGCCAGGATTTTAGCCACAAATGGCAGGTTTGAAATCGGTCTGTAGTTTTTCAAAACATCAGGATCAAGATTTTTTTCTTTTTAGCAAAAGTTTCAAGGTGGCCATCTTAATAGCTACTTCCCTAGAAGACTGGGATCCATTTATGATTTTAAGAATTGCCGGGCCAATGTCAGAACAAAAAAAGCATATCAACATCTTAGCTGGAATGTGATCAAGGATACAGGTGGTGAAATTTCTTTTAATTACTAGCTCTGTCAAATCCTGGACAGAGATTGGATTAAATAACTCCATCTTAAGATCAGGTCTAATAGTTTAGGACATGTATAATCAACTGAAAATGATGATGGATGGGAGCCCAAAGTCCTAAAATGTGTGATTTGTCTTGAAAGTAGTGGAAATCTTTAGATCTATCCGAAGTAGGCTCATTTTCAAAAATGGCATTTGATTGTTTTACCAAGTTAGTGTAACCGGTTCACTTTTGCTCCGGTAATGTGAATGCCTCTGCGTTGTGTTTAATTTATTATTCTCGCTTCTGCTACTCTGTCCCCCTATCCTTATCATACACGGACGACACAATTCAGGTACGGCAGGCAATTTATTGTGGTTATTGCTGTTAAAAAAAAACAGATTTCAGTTTCAGGCAGCAATGTACGTGTCCTTAAATCCCCTCTTTCCATTCAAGCAGTGACTGGGCCAGTAGACATTCCAATATAACATGCATTTGCAGAAATACAAAATTGAACAAAACCCCGCTTACATGCTATTGCTGTATAGTCTACTAGATCCTACCGTTAAACCCTAATATAAAAACATTCAAAACAATTATGTACAACTGATAAAAGGGAGGACAACATACCTGTTAAAATAAAAACAGATTTCAGTTTCAGGCAGCAATGTAAGTTTCCTTAAATCCCTAAAACAAAATAAAATAGATTCACCCGATATGCAATTCAGCTTAGGTCAAATCCCCGGGGGACAGGGTACAGTATACATAGCAACCACATGTAACTACAGTAATCACAAATGCAACAAAAATATATGTATTAAAAACATATAGCGCACTTATATGGGAATAAAACGTTACAGGTAGAAGCTATTTTCAGTTTGTTAAAATTACAAAACTATTGGAGTACTTTTATCTCGATAAAACTAAAGATTATGATTGGCGGAAACGTCATAATGCTTACCTTCTTTCTATTCAAGCAGTGACTGGGAAGAAGTAACCCGAAATCGGATCTATTTAAAAGGGCATTGTCCACTGCCTTTGTCTCACCACAAGGTGTCAGAGCAGTTAACCTCATTATCACAATTGACTTTTGGTGAAATTAAACTGGTAGAATTAAACTCTGTATTAAACCTGTTACATTAACTACAGTAGAAAATAAAGAGCTAGTATGTCCTCTGTTGATCTCAAACAGATTTGAATAGTACGAATACCTAGCACTGTACAATACCTCTTTATAAACAGCCAAATGATTCTTCCAAAGAGAATGACGTACATAGAGCCCCAAAGCCTTCCACATACTCTCCAGTTTACGACTCACTTTTCATTGAGCAAAGCTCAGTTAAGCCATGCTGAATTTCAAGTAAAACACATTTCCTGAGACTTAATTGTGCTGAAGAATCACTAGCAGTAGACAAAGTTTTATTGTAGAGGTCAACCAAACACTCTAGTGGTAGGGGTTGAGAGTCACATAAAGTAGATTTTGGATTTAAAGATTTTAGTGATCGATATTTAATAATATGTAGGACAAATTAGAAACATATAAACTGTACATATTGAGCTATATTTATTAGAAAGGCAGGTCATAAAATGTCTTATTATGAAATCTTGGCCCATTAGAGTAAGACGTTAGCCTGGCTTATCCATGAATTTCAATTTATCTTAATACACCTGACACAAGAGTAAAATAATCCAACTCAACTTAACAGCATCAATTTAAGAGCAAACATCAAGGTGAGGGGGCATTCCCAGTAGTGCAATCTGCAGCAAAACCCCTACTCTGACCTACTGTTTGAAATGCCATTGAGATTGATTTAAAATAATATTGCAAATGAAGACATAATTTCTAAAATGGATTGTTTTAATCAATTTAAAATCTAACCCCTAGACTGAATATAGTATGTGACTTGCATTGTGCCATCTCCAGAGCGGATGGCCTTGTGTGACATCAGCGGAGACCAGCATTGGCACTCTGTGGGTCTGAGGTTGTTGGCAAGTGACAAACCTCTATCCACGTACTGTATATTGAATTGCAAATGTTCATTCAGCTAGTTGTTTTAGGCAGCATCACTAATGTGCACTCACCTATAGCCAATCATATTGGTGCTATCACGTGACTTTCAAAACAACACATGCAGAGATAGAAGCAGTTGTAGGGGCAATGATATACCCAAGCCCAATTTTAACCTAAAATAATTATAAAACAATAACCCTCCAACCATGTCAACTTCAAAAGCTGTAAAGATTAACAGAGTTACACGATGTTATGGCATTACCACCAACAGGTAATGAGTTTGCAGGGCTATTAGGCTTGACTCAATAGATTCTGTGTAGGACGGTTGCATTCTAATGCAGTCTAGTACAAAAACATATTTGACCCTTAGGGTCTGATTTTTAATGCTTGGTAGCTTATGTTTAAAAATGCAAATCACAGTTTTGCATATATACGCGACATAACTTGCAACATTATTGGAAAATAGCAAAAGAGATTTAGACTTTGGAAATTGTTATTTTTGATTTTGGCAATTGCTGGGGGGGGGGTTGTGGGCAGTGTAAACATTTTGATACATTCCAGAGTTCATTATATTCTACATTTGGTTAAGAATAAGGATCCAAGGATCCTGTTTGCACACATTTCCTTCGCACAGAACGTAAGAACATAAGAAAGTTTACAAACAACAGGAAGCCATTCGGCCCATCTTGCTCGTTTGATTGTTAGTAGCTTATTGATCCCAGAATCTCATCAAGCAGCTTATAGAATGGCTGTGGAGCATCATCAAGCTCTGGTTAAGTTTTCTTATACATTTTATTTTTAATGAAATGTGTTTAATCAACAAAACATAAGAACATAAGAAAGTTTACAAACAAGAGGAGGCCATTCGGCCCATCTTGCTCGTTTGGTGGTTAGTAGCTTATTGATCCCAAAATCTCATCAAGCAGCTTCTTGAAGGATGCCAGGGTGTCAGCTTCAACAACATTACAGGGGAGTTGGTTCCAGACCCTCACAATTCTCTGTGTAAAAAAGTGCATCCTATTTTCTGTTCTGAATGCCCCTTTATCTAATCTCCAAAAAATCCCTTGGGTCAACATTGTCAATACCTTTTAGAACTCTGAATGCTTGAATCAGATCGCCGTGTAGTCTTCTTTGTTCAAGACTGAATAGATTCAATTCTTTAAGCTTTTCTGCATATGACATGCCTTTTAAACCCAGAATAATTCTGGTCACTCTTCTTTGCACTCTTTCTAGAGCTGCAATATCCTTTTTGTAGCGAGATGACCAGAACTGAACACAATATTCTAGATGAGGTCTTACTATTGCATTGTAGTTTTAACATTATTTCCCTTGATTTAAATTCAACACTTTTCACAATATATCCGAGCATCTTGTTGGCCTTTTTTATAGCTTCCCAACGTTATCTAGATGAAGACATTTCTGAGTCAACATAAACTCCTAGGTCTTTTTCATAGATTCCTTCTTCAATTTCAGTATCTCTGAAATATTTATAATGCACATTTTTATTGCCTGCATGCAGTACCTTACACTTTTCTCTATTAAATGTCATTTGCCATGTGTCTGCCCAGTTCTGAATGTTGTCTAGATCATTTTGAATGACCTTTGTTGCTGCAACAGTGTTTGCCACTCCTTCTATTTTTGTGTTGTCTGCAAATTTAACAAGTTTGCTTACTATATATACCAGTCATTAATGTAGATTAGGAATAGCAGAGGACCTAATACTATAATAGTGCATATAATGGATGATAATTCGAATGGCAAATGGTATCACAGTGCCACTAACGATTATATATATATATTTTTTTTAAATTACCCATGTATGCAAATATGTGCACAATTTATTAAAATAAATGAGGGCTGTCAAGCGATTTAAAAAAAGAATTGCGATTAATCTTGAGATTGAAAAAAATTCTCAGTCGAGGCTCCCGAGTGGCACATCCAGTAAAGGCGCTCCATGTGGAGTGCAGGTTGCGCTCCACATGGACGTCGCGAGTTCGAGTCCAGGCTATTCCACAGCCGACCGTGGACAGGAGCTCCAAGGGGGTGGCGCACAATTGGCCGAGCGTCGCCCGGGGGGAGGGAGGGTTAGGTCGGCCAGGGTGTCCTCGGCTCACCGTGCCACAGCGACCCCTGTAGCCTGGTCGGGCACCTGCGGGCTTGCCTGTAAGCTGCCTGAGAGCTGCGTTGTCCTCCGACACTGTAGCTCTTGGGTGGCTGCATGGTGAGTAAGCAGTGTGAAAAAAAGCGGTCGGCTGACGGCACACGCTTCAGAGGACAGTGTGTGATCGTCTTCGCCCACCCGAGTCAGCGCAGGGGTGGTAGCGGTGAGCTGAGCTTAAAAACAAATAATTGGCCATTCTAAATTGGGAGAAAATAATAAAAATAATTGGCAACGACTAAATTTATTTTAAAAATTAAATTATTAAACAAATAAATAAATAAAAATTCTCAGTTAATCTTGGTTTTAATCGCATATTTAACTGATACAATTATTGCATCAATCTCATTTAAGTTTGTTTGATTACTGATGCTATTATTTATTATTATTATTATTATTATTATTATTATTATTATTATTATTATTATTATTATTATCCCGCATAAAATCCCCGTTTTCCTATTTCTGGATTATCTTTATAGTTTTATATTTATTTACAATCCAGCAATGTTGTTAATTTGAACCAACTGCTAAAACACAATGGAGTCAGTTTATTACTCACCTTACTGCATTTACAATGATCAGTTTCCTTTACAGCTTCCTTTACTCATAAACTGAACTGATGTTTTTCATTATCATTAAATAATGAAAATACAAATTTTAAATTCTCTTTTATTAATAACTTTAAATTGCCTAAATAAAACAAAACATTCATTGAGTAATGGTTATATACTCCATAATTGTAAATAATATTGTTTAAAAATAAACCTAGTTATTGAAATAAAACAAAGCTACAATGTTAATGGGTCTGCAGTCGGTAGCTATCCAACAGCACTGGTTATACTTATAGTATCGTACTTAGCTTGATTCATGGGTTTGCAGCAGTCCTGAATTTCTAAAAGAGTACTCTGTTGAAACTGACGGGTTTCATTTGTTGTATTGTTGTTGTCTGTAGCAGAGTGTATTTTGAGAAGTGGAAGCATGTTTAGCGCACAGGTGGTACAGCAGACTAGGCGCACTTCTGTGATACTGTAACTTATTTTGACAGTAGACACAAGTAACCCTCTTTATATCCAATGAAACATCAGAAAGTGCTGTAAAAATAAGCTTCCTCTTCACAAGTCCTTCAGTTTGAGTGCTTTGCTGCAAAAAGCGGTTCCGTGACTAATCTTATATTCAAACGATGACTACACTCATTCAATCCTGGCATGCACTAAAATGGTGCCGCAGGAAATTAATTATGGTATGCTAAAAAAATTAATCGCCCAAAAAATTAACGCGTTAATTGCAGAAATTAACTGCGATTAAATCGACAGCCCTAAAATAAATACAATGATAATATTGTAGCGTGCATGGGGGTAGGCAGCAGCAGGGCTGGTAGGTGACATAATCACACACAGGGACATAAGACCGATATACGCTCCTTGCAAAGGAGCCAGCTCTTTTGTACAGCGGTATCAGCGCTATGCCTTAGTGTGAGGGTGCCTCCCTCCATCTGTGTGGATTGCCTCGCCCTGTGTGATGCGTCTGTCTGCGTTAACCAAGATCACTACAATATGTTTAAAAGCCGTATTCTCCAAAAAGTTGAGAGAACAATGTATACAGTACCATACAAAAAAAACCTTCTGTAACAAAACAAAAAACTAGATTGGAATATTCTGCCTGCAACAAAATACCACTGAGAAGTCTGACAGGATTTTCCAACAAAAAATCCATATTTTAAAGCTGAATTTTTCCTACCCTACTTTTGTCATATTGCCAACTCTTATTATTTTAAGTTTTAATCTATGCAATGTTGGTATTTTTACAAACATAAAACACTAATAGATATAGGGTTTCTATCAGTATTGCTTTTCTAAAAATTATCTGGGGAAAAAACGACCAACAACAAAGCTGAGTGAATGTCATTGTGATTACTGTAAGAAACAGGCAAACTTTGGACTTTAAATTGATTTCTTCTTTTTTGTTTTGTTAAAAACTTTTTTTTTTTTTTACAAATTAATTTTATTCTGGCCTGAACAGTGAGCTTTACAAGGAGATGATAAATGAGCCAGTATTGATTGGATTGTGTTGAAGAACTCCACCATTTCAAGGTTATATCCTTCAGAGAGTTGGTAAATCTCATTATAGAAATCTGCCTGCTGATATACATGAATAAAGAGTGGCAGCGGGATTCCTGCATGACAGCTTTCAATGAAGAGACATGCTGTTTTCTAGACAGAATGCCATGGACAACTATGAGGTTCTATAATTCAAACAACAACAACCTGCCTGTCATATTTTCTTTTCAGAAGCATATTAAATAATAGGGCATTTGAACCTTATAATAAACCATGTCGTATGTATCCGGCATTTAAATGATGTTAAACAAAAATATATTATTTTGTTGTGCTTTTTGCTGAATTGTATGCTTGTGTCTGTGCATCAGTGAAGAATAAAATTACAGCTTGGACTTTTCTTTTGAATTATTCTTAACAAATATGTATTTCTTCAGTCCTGAAATCAACAGTATCAACAACAGTCTTCCATTAATTTCCTACATTATTAAATATATTGCTTGTGTGTCAAAACCATTAGTAATTTTCATTTGTATAAACTTCAGGAGTTTACAGCCTAATTATTTACAGCCACTGACTTTGCCTCATACAGCTGTCCAGACAGAAAAGTCATCTTATTAAAATGTTGACTTTTGAAGTATAATTCAAATGTATTCAAGAAGTAATTGCTGCAACAATGAAGTAAAAAAAAATGATTGGAAGTACAACACATATTTTTATGTTTGCTTTACTCATTGTAAGAACAATTGTAGTACATCGTTGTGTAGTACTATTTAAGCCTACTCTTTTTTTTGGTTTGTTTTGTTTTGCACACAGGTGAAGTAAACTATAAACTATGTTTAGGTATTTCGTGTTTCTCATGTTCATTTTTTAACACTACATTTAAAACACATGTATCAGTACCATATTTGTACAACTATCATTCCATATAAATACACTGGAAAACGGAGGCTTTTCGCTTATTGGCAACTTTCGGTTAATGACAACTTTTTGCTGGGAACCGAGAGGCTGTAAATAAGTGGCATCTACTGTACAATATTCATTAACACTAATGAGCTTACAGTAATGCACACTTGAGCAATTCAACATGGTACTGATCCACTTATGTTGAACAACCAACATTCTGTTAAATGTGCATACAATTCACAATGGTGTTGAAGGATATTGTACTCCAAATACATAGTAGTTTGATGAAAAATAACATTCTGTTAATGCAAATTAAATAATTTAGGACCTCAACAGAAAATCACACTTTGGTTAAGACACAAAACGTGACAAATGCAGGCACTAAATAGGTATATTTACTTACTTACTGCAGCATGGTAGCCTCTTGTGGTACTTGGAGTTACACAGGACTCCTGAAGCCTTACAAATGCACGAAAGTAAGACATTCGGTCATTAGCCAAAAAAGGCACTTGGTTACTCTTGAGATTTACTGGTAAATGACTGAAATAAACCGTTATCATGTTTATTTTTTGAACATTCACTGTTTTGCTTGATAAATCTCGACATTGATCAGTAAGTCTTAAGATTTGCCAATATTTCGACTTTTACCATAACATAAATATGAACATAAAATGTATCCATCTAATTGTAAGAAATAAAGTAAAACCTGCTATACAGTACTCCCTCCTGTGGATTTATAATGCCACCAGAATGCATCAATAAAATGACAGCCTTATAATCTACAGCTGGGTGTACTTTCTTCCTTATTTTATTACTCTCTTTATAAAAATAAAGGAATGTAAATGACGTGAACAAACCATTTTAGTTATAAGGATTGTATTTTATTAATTAAAATCGCTAACTACAAAATAGTTTTTTTTTTCATTGGGTGGTATAAAATTAACAGGAAAGGATCACAGTGGCTATGTTTAGAATGGAAAAAACCATACAGGTACGCTGTTTTCTTACCTTCATAATACAAGCACCACAATTTTTTTAAAAGGTGAGCTTTTATTGCAGTCATAGGAAGAATTTTGTTGTCCACCCTACCATATGATGAAGTGAATGGTATGATACACTGTTTATCAATCCAAAACAGCGAAGAACCTCCCCCTTCTGATCGTACTACTGTTATCTTGTTGTTCATAAAAAATCAATAAAGTGCGTGACAACATACAGTAGTGCATTGTGGGAAGATAACCTACCATTCTGGCTTGCTAAAAGTCATTGTTAACATAGCCAGTGCTGCAGGTTTCTTGTTGGATAAGTAATACAGTATTGCCAACCATGGCCGTAACTAGTTATGAGGACACCGAGGTTGTGTCCTCGGTTGTTTTTTTGCATCATCAGTACTGATGCTCATGTACAATTCTGGTAAAGTACAAAAGACTCCTTAATTTTCTCTGTTGGTTTCCCGTGTAGCATAGATTTGGAGGTTGAATAGTAAATTCCAAGCAGTTGTATAAATACTGCCAGCTATAGCTTGAAACCGAAGTTTGACCTCAATAGAATTTCAGTTCTGGTTACGATGCTGTTGCCAACCCAAATTGCTGTCCGCTTTTGGAGAAGTTATCAGGCTTTTGAAGTGAAGGTGTGTAAACAGGCATGTGGGAAGAACCGTTTGGGTAAAGTTAGGCCCTGATAGGCTTTTTTTAAATATAAAACTATTTAGTATTCACTAATGGGTTAACAAAGTTGACTAAAGGTAATACATTTACTAACATAGAGGATGTAGCGCTCTACAAAATATATAGTGTACAGTACCATGACATATTTACCATATCTCTAAACCATGTGTTTTCTATTGCTCACTAAACAGTAAACAAGTTGTGACATTAAATCATCAAGTGCTACAGCTTTACAGGTATGTGCTTTCCTTTGGCACAATATTCTCATACACTTATTTGTATATATAATTCCAAAGCGTACACTGCACCATATGCTTTTAAGCAGTACAACAGCTGGAGGACTGTGGCAGGGTACACCCTGCCCCTGTGCGTATTTGGTTTATTTCGTGTTTGTGTTGTTATTATTTAAAATGTATGTTTGGTGTGCACGGCTGCCAAATCACTTTACATGCAGAATGTGCCTGAGCTCGATTGAATTATTAACAAGCAATCGAGCCCAGGCACAGCTGTATAAAGGAGTGGATCAGCCGCTCATCAGGATGAGTGTTCAGAATGGAGAACATGAGATAGACAGTAAGATTTATAAAAGTAAACAATTGCTACTCGTGCTGGCTTTAAACCAGCACAATACTTGTTTGTTCAGTGTCTGTTTTGTCTGTGCCGTTTTGCTTTTCGAAAGAGTTTTGCTTTGTTTGTACAAACTGTTTATTTATTATTAAATCAGTGCAGCAGCACTTCATACCCTGTAGTACTGTGTGTGTCTCCTTCCTGCTCTGACGTCCAAGAGCTATGCATTTATTAAAGCAGACAACACAAGATAGCTGCAGGTTCTTTCTGTCTGAACCTCCAATTAAATGTGTGTTCTTATGTAAATAAACTCAGCTGAATAACTAAAGGCTGGAGGCACAGAAGGACAGTTAATAAACCACTTGTGTGTATTACAGATGACCTTTTTTTGGGGCAGTCTAAAGCCGAGGGGACACTAGTCTACATGTTGCTAGAAAAATGTAGAAAGGGAAACTTTTTTTGTAGAAAGTGTGCAACTGTATCAAAGGACTGTTGATTCTGTAGAATACATGGAATAAATCAGCCAATGAAAGTGATGTAACGTCATGTGACTAGCTTCTTCGCCGGCGAAAAAAAGAAAACTTGGTGGAGAAAACGAATGCGGAGCAGGTGTGGGATATTGTGAGGGAGATTATCGTTTTCAATTTTTTTCAGGGTGAATTTTTTTTTTATATAGGTTGTATAGACTAGTAAATAAGTGTTAGTTGGTCCGCTCCTGGTAGTTAATGATCAATTTGTCAGTTAATGCCACAAGATGTAGTGGAGCGGCATTAAAGTTGACACAATTATTAATATTATACACCTTGAAAAAATAATTACTATTATGAACCGTTTTAAACATTTAAAAATGTTGTGTTGAAATTATAGTCTAATTTTAGGAATTACAAAAAAAGCCAGTTTGGTACCGATGCTGAAGCATTAGAGCGTTCATGTTAAACTACAGCGGTGTGTTAACGGTGTGTTAACGGTGTGTTACGTTTCAGTTCCCAAGTTGTGTATTCAGTGGTCATTTTGTCTCAAATATGGATAAAGTGAGTCCTACTTTTTGTTTAAAGTCGTTTGCAAATATTGTTACACAGTTACCGATATCTGACTTGTAGAAGCAGAAAAAAAATCACCTGACATAATTAGGAATTCTGTTCAAAATAATATAATATAAAAACTATAATAATAATCACCTATTATTATTATTATTATTATTATTATTATTATTATTATTATTATTATTATTATTATGAAAGTTTATTTTATTCTATTGAAAAAAAAATGCTGCTAAATAAAGTGGACGCTAAAAAACACCAATAAACTTTTTGATAGGAAATATCATCTATGTATTGTCTTCTTTGTGTTGTCCATCAACATTCTAGTAGAATAGTGTCCCCTGAAATTTGAAGCAACAATGTAGAAGCAACAGCTTTCATCCTACATTTTCTAGCAACATGTAGACTAGTGTCCTCTTGGCTTAAGGCATGTTTCTTCTTGAGAGACACACAAGGACATTTTCTTGATTTTTTAAAGATAACTAGCACGCAAATATGTTTAATGTGTATGTTTAGAATGTAAAATTATACTTTTAGGAGTAGATTTTATTTTACAATAAAGTTTATTATATTTTTTACTTTCTCACCTATTTTGAACAACCAATAGTGGGAGTAACCATTTTGTTTCACACAATTGAGAAATTCTTGTCAACACTGGTCTAAGAAAAACAAACAACAAAAAAAAAAACAGTAACTCCACTCAAACCTGACAAACCAGTTGACCTATATTATACATAATATAAAACTTTTAATTAAGTTATATTAGGGTTGTCTTTTTGCAAAATCAGTTAACTGAAATAATTTAACAGAACACAATCTACAGTAACAATTGACAACAACATTGTTTTAAATATACTCCAGTTAGCCCAGGGTTCTCCTTGACTCTTCTTGTCTTTTTCTGTCAAACTACAGAGGCAATGTTAGTACTATATTCATTGTAACCAGTTCATGAATCCATATTCCTTATGTTTGTACTTCTGTGAGAAAATCTAGAGAAATCCAGAGAAAAAATTGAGAAATCCAGAAAAACAATGCAGATAGATTATCTGTCATGAACGTAATAGTAAACCTATTAAAAAAAAAAACCTACCATTGTTAAAAACATTAAATGAGAAATATAAGTGTGCACTCATGTGCATGAATTAATTTAAAACAGTAATACATATAATGCATAATATGAATGGAAACTAGGATACCGTTTTGATCCAAAATGTTTTATGAGAGATGGATTTAATGTAATTTAATTTGAAATGCAGTGAGGAGTAGTGGTTAGGGCTCTGGACTCTTGACCGGAGGGTCGTGAGTAACAATTATAAGTCGCCCTGGATAAGGGCGTCTGCTAAGAAAAAAAAAAAAAACGTGGGCCAGCAACAACTTGTCAAAGGGATTGGGACATGTACCGATGTACACAGGGATTCTTCAGTGTAGTCACTGTATACAGGTGGTCCCCATCTACAAAGGTAGTTTTTAATATACACTACCGTTCAAAAGTTTGGGGTCACTTAGAAATTTCCTTCTTTTCGAAAGAAAAGCAAATTTTTTGTCCATTAAAATAACATCAAATTGATCAGAAATACAGTGTAGACATTGTTAATGTTGTAAATGACTATTGTAGCTGGAAACGGCTGATTTGTAATGGAATATCTACATAGGCGTACAGAGGCCCATTATCAGCAACCATCAGTCCTGTGTTCCAATGGCACGTTGTGTTTGCTAATCCAAGTTTATCATTTTAAAAGGCTAATTGATCATTAGAAAACCCTTTTGCAATTATGTTAGCACAGCTGAAAACTGTTGTGCTGATTAAAGAAGCAATAAAACTGGCCTTCTTTAGACTAGTTGAGTATCTGGAGCATCAGCAATTGTGGGTTCGATTACAGGCTCAAAATGGCCAGAAACAAAGAACTTTCTTCTGAAACTCGTCAGTCTATTCTTGTTCTGAGAAATGAAGGCTATTCTATGCAGAAATTGCCAAGAAACTGAAGATCTCGTACAACGCTGTGTACTACTCCTTCACAGAACAGCGCAAACTGGCTCTAACCAGAATAGAAAGAGGAGTGGGAGGCCCGGTGCACAACTGAGCAAGAGGACAAATACATTGGAGTGTCTAGTTTGAGAAACAGACGCCTCACAGGTCCTCAACTGGCAGCTTCATTAAATAGTACCCAAAACACCAGTCTCAACGCCAACAGTGAAGAGGCGACTCCAGGATGCTGGCCTTCTAGGCAGAGTTGCAAAGAAAAGCCATATCTCAGACTGGCCAATAAAAAGAAAAGATTAAGATGGGCAAAAGAACACAGACACTGGACAGAGGAAGATTGGAAAAAGTGTTATGGACAGACGAATCTAAGTTTGAGGTGTTCGGATCACAAAGAAGAACATTCGTGAGACGCAGACCAAATGAAAAGATGCTGGAGGAGTGCTTGACGCCATCTGTCAAGCATGGTGGAGGCAATGTGATGGTCTGGGGGTGCTTTGGTGGTGGTAAAGTGGGCGATTTGTACAGGGTAAAAGGGATCTTGAAGAAGGAAGGCTATCACTCCATTTTGCAACGCCATGCCATACCCTGTGGACGGCGCTTGATTGGAGCCAATTTCCTCCTACAACAGGACAATGACCCAAAGCACAGCTCCAAACTATGCAAGAATTATTTAGGGAAGAAGCAGTCAGCTGGTATTCTGTCTATAATGGAGTGGCCAGCACAGTCACCGGATCTCAACCCTATTGAGCTGTTGTGGGAGCAGCTTGACCGTATGGTACGTAAGAAGTGCCCATCAAGCCAATCCAACTTGTGGGAGGTGCTTCAGGAAGCATGGGGTGAAATCTTTTCAGATTACCTCAACAAATTGACAACTAGAATGCCAAAGGTCTGCAAGGCTGTAATTGCTGCAAATGGAGGATTCTTTGACGAAAGCAAAGTTTGAAGGACACAATTATTATTTCAATTAAAAATCATTATTTCTCACCTTGTCAATGACTATATTTCCTATGCATTTTGCTATATTTCCTATTCAAACTCATTTCATGTATGTTTTCATGGAAAACAAGGAAATTTCTAAGTGACCCCAAACTTTTGAAAGGTAGTGTATGTTTTACTGTACATATCAGCATAGCCACAGTTCAAATATATACTGATACAGTGCACTGTATAATGTATCTTTAAAATTGGATACCCCACTTCATTTACAAAATTTGTGATCCCAGTAGGACTAAATCCTGATATTATCAAAATGCAAGGAACCCTTCCAGTGATCCCAGGAGTCACAGGTATTTATTTTTCCGGAGCCTGATAAGGATTCGGCATTTCGTGTTCTGTGAGTATACATAGACTTCACTCTAATAACTACACTGACAAAATGAACTGTCTGTCTACTGAAGAGCACTCTGAAAATATTCTTATTTACTTTAATCTTATAAACTTATATGTATTTTACAGGCCTGGGTGGCAAACAAGTTTTAATTGTATTTTTTTTTTTTTATTCTTGTACAACTTAGCTAAAATACATAATGTTAATAAAAAGATATGTTTTCAAATGTAGCACAATTTCCCACAAAATATGAAAAGTAGCCATTTGACATAGTTCTGACCCATTTTTACAATAAATGATATTTTCAGGTACTCACAAAATTATATGCAGTGTGAATGGGACTGTGAATGGAATATGTCATTACACATCAATTCATACAAAAACTGCACTGTAATCATCAATGAAGGATACAGCTAATACAGGTTTAATTCACCTCAGGGAAAAATATTACTACAGTATTGGAATTTTAACAACAGTACTCAGTAAACTGACAAGCAAACTCATGAGCTCCAAAAATGACTGACTATTTAAGCATTATGTCTAAAGCTGCAGCCATTACCTGCAAGATAACTGACCATGTGACAGTTAGGTGTCCTGAGCCAAAGGCAATGACTGCTGTGGAGGATGCTTTAGAGAGTGTTTTTTTGTGTGTATCTGCTTATGTAATTTTTAAAGCAAGTTTCAAGATCCTGTTAGATTTAGAGGGCTGCTACATGATCCATGAGATTTATAATTTACATTAGTTATCAATCCTTTTTTTTCCCCACTAATTGTCAGAGCCTTATACCGCACCTGTAGGCTTACACATTCAATGTGCATTAAAAATAAATGTAAATGTGACACAATACTGATCACCTACATGTTTGGCTGATAGCAACATAAAAAGTTTATATTCAGTGCTTATATGAGTAAGATGACTGTTATAACTGCAGTGTTCCCAAAGAAATCTAAGAAAGTATAAAAATGTCATGCCATTTCAAACCTATATAGACAAAGCAAGGTTTAAAATAACGATTTTGCAGAAGAACGCCAAGAAAGTCTTCTCAAATAACTAAATGGTGCATATTGTCCAAATATAATACAGTAACAACAATTAGATATGCTTTAAGCTGCCACCCTTTTTGTACCATAATATAAAGTGTATGACATATGATATAAAGTGTGCAGATTTTTTTTCTTTTTAAATACCATTAATAACCATAGCGTACTATTAAATATAAATGAAGTAACACACATAGACAATTATGGTAAAATATTCCACCTGCTTTTAAGAAGTATTTCCCACTTTGAGTGCCAGTGCAAGAAAATTGAGATAAATGATTCTACTTGCCCAAGTTGGTACGAGAAGGCTGACAGGGCGCTCAAGCAGTTCTGGAGGGTGCTTCCCGGTAACATTCATTTCCCATTCAGCTGAAGGCTTTGAACACTGAACTCAGAGGATCTGTTATCAGTCATTTAGCCAAAGTGCCAGGCTAATGCAGGCAATACAGACGTCTTTCCCCAGTTTGTAGGCGGCAGAGAGAGGAAAAGTGTGCTCAGAGACAGAAGGAATTTGATGGAATTGAACCCCACTTGCCACCAGAATTGCATCAGAGCACTTTAACTTGACATAGGCTAGGTTTACACACAAGACAAATAACTATAGGACAGAGGCAGGAAGACTTAGAGATAAGTCGGTAAGTTAATTTACTCCTCAGGGTATGTCTGCCAAGATTATGTTTCTCCTACTGCTGCTGCCGGCCAGATGCAAACTGTGCTCTGGATCTGAGCTCTGTGCTGTACAGCTCACTCTGTGTACAGCATGTTGCCTTCTCCACCTGCTGGTTTTTTTATACTCCTCCTATTTGCCTCGTGATGCCATGTTTAGTGTTTTATGCATATCCTCTTAGAGAGAAAGCTTTTAATTGAATGTTTCACACAATATACTGCACAGTCAACAATTGCAACAATGAATTGTAACAAGGTTTCTGTGTTAAAAGCTGAAATAATGACTATGTCCTTGTACTACCTAAATAATGATTGTAATGACATCCCAATTAAAACAGATTATTCATACATTATTAAGGTAGTCTGAATAGCATCTAGTCGAAGTCTACTACAATTTGGTTCGTCTGTATCTTCTATATTTGATTACAAATGCAATGCATGTATTCCTGATTTAAGACATTTGATTAATGCATATTAGTTGCATTATGCAGGCATGTAATTATGACATTAATCAAACAAAGCAAATTTGCATTTCCATTATAAGAGCAACATAGTGTTTTTATAAATAGAGTAAGAAATCCAAGTGTGGACTGGATTGAACTGAAATGTAAATGAAGGAATCTGAATATATTAAGGTGGCTGTACCAAATCTGCCACCACCGCCATAGCATGTTAAATGTTGGCATGTCTATAGTGTCATATTAATGATTTCAAACATTACGTATAAAACCATAGATATCAGCCTATATACAATGCTTAACATCTAATATGTATATGTGGTACAGCAATTGATGATTCTTTACTTGGAGTATGAATAATAAAAGAAAGTGTAAGCGATTACACCTAAAATAATGGCTGCAAATTAATATGAATTCCAGTGCATTCCTGGGATGGAAGATGTAACTATCGATAGAGAGAATTATATGCAGTGCAAATTACAAATCAAGATTTCTATTACATGAGAGTAGATGTTAAAACTTCATGTTGATATTGGACTCAGCTCTCACCAAGATAAGCACCGACTAAGACATAGCTTCTTTTACTGTAAACTAATGTGATCCATCTGCGTTTCCTTCCATCTGATGATGTAGATATCCTTCTGCCTGTTGTTGATGGCTGAAGTGTAATGCTGGCTCCAGGGATCAGCCTGTTTTGCCTCCTGGCACATCAGCACACACAACAGCTGCAATGCTGGCTCCAGGGATCAACCACTGTGCGTCTCCCTAGCGCATCAGCATGACAACCGTCTGGACTGAGCTGAGTAGAGTACTTCCCTGGGGTCTTCAAGTGGGCACCTGCCATACTTGGTGTTTTGTCGACTAGCCCACGACATTCGACAGTGATTCTGGCGTCCCAGCATCACCCCCCTCCATCCCCACTCAGCTAAGCCCAGCTTTCTTACCTTCCTTTACATTGACGTCGCTTTCTTTCTACGATGCTTGAGGTCCCCAACTAGAATCTTTGTCTCAACCAGAGCCAGTTGCTGCTTCTCTCTGCTGCTTCAGGTAAGTTCTTCACTATGTGTCGCAACTCTGAGAAACCGGGTTGTGGAGTGTGCCACAAATCCTCGACAACCCACCTCCACTGGGTAAACCTGGACTCTCCATCCTCACTCCACTTCAGCAGCCAGTTGAATTATTATTTATTTCTTAGCAGATGCCCTTATCCAGGTCGACTTAGAATTATTACAAGATATCACATTATTTTTAGATACAATTACCCATTTATACAGTTGAGTTTTTACTGGAGCAATCTAGGTAAAATACCTTGCTCCAGGGTACAGCAGCAGTGTCCCACACCTGGGATTGAACCCACGACCCTCCGGTCAAGAATTCAGAGCCCTAACCAGTACTCCACACTGCTGCCCTATGTACTAAAGTTTCTTCCTTTCATACGCCTCATCCACAGCATCCTCCCATGGCACTGTTAACTCTACCAGGTGAACAAGGCATGCTGATCCATACCACAAGACAATATGAAGTTAGTGGTGGCAATTTCAGGTGGGAAAATAAGCTGTTGTCCAACATCTGCTAGCATTTTCCAGTCTCTAGCAGCTTCCAGTTGTCCTGGACTAGTTTTGGTTTTAATACTTTTTCTTGGTAGTTGCTCCCCTGGACGAAGGAATGTTGTTCTTCGTGTGTCATATATTGGTGGAATTGGTATCAACCTGTTGGTCATGCTGCGTTTGTCTTCCAATGCTAAGGCCAGACATCGCAGCACCTGGTCATGACACCAAGTAAACCATCCGTGGCTAAGACCCACCTTACATCCTGTCAAAATGTGTCTTAATGTAGCTGGCGATAAACACAAAGGACACCACGGATCCTCTCCTACCCATAGATTAAGGTTCTGTGGTTATGGGAGAATTTCATGTTGAACTGATGAGGAAACTGATACTGCTCTGTTCCATTGTCCATGGATCTTGC
Organism: Acipenser oxyrinchus oxyrinchus; assembly: GCA_030684275.1. Classification (NCBI taxonomy): domain Eukaryota; kingdom Metazoa; phylum Chordata; class Actinopteri; order Acipenseriformes; family Acipenseridae; genus Acipenser; species Acipenser oxyrinchus. Next base: position 46,595,555 of record CM060251.1, read on the forward strand.
CAGCCAATCTTGCGTTGTTCCACACTCTCCCATCTCGTCCATCCTCCCTGTGTAGAGTCAGATTGGATCATAATATCATTCTGTTTATTAAATTAACAGAATTGTAATATACAGAGGGGGGTTCTAAGCCATTCTCTGTGTCTACTTGGTTTCTTGTCACAAACTCCACCACTGACAAAAAATGGTTTTTAAAAAAGTCATAAAGTAAATACTGGACAAGTGTTTTATCTTCACCATCGCTGAATAAATCCTGTGGTGCCAGCAGTGTCTTTCAAAAGGTAAAACCGGACGGTTTTGAATGCCTTGACACTACTGAGAGAGGACAGGACACCTCATAAATCCAGCCGACGGGGTGAAACAGTGGACCAATTCAGAACACTGGGACGTCTCGGAACAAGAACAACCAATGGGAAACTCCCCACGTGGACTCGGGCACAGCCCAAAATAAACAAACTATCCAATCACAGAGGTGAAGTGAGGATTACAAAAGAACAAGCTCAACTTTCAAACAGCGCTCCCAACACAAAACCCAAGGCTCTTGACACACACAAGTCACTGAACTTTGACAATCTGAAGACCCAGGCTGCGGCCGGCTTGAACAGAGATACCGTTTTCAGAAACTTTGATATGAGATAACTACTCTAGTGTGTGCCTTGGTTTGGGAGTCGGCAGCGTAAGACGTCTAAAATCCTAAAAGTACTTGTAATCAAATCTCTAACTTAGCCCCAATTGATCACTGGAGAAAGAGTTGGATGAACATTTGAAGTCGACAGAGACTGAAATATATTCAGTCTTGTATTCGCTAGCAGCGCTGGAGTTTGCGGTGGAATGTTCCAGACATAACCAGACGAAGAGTGCGCATATTGGTGGAGGAATTGCTGTTTCAATGGAATACCTAAATAGTCTTGTTTTTTGCAAAGATATTTCTTTAGTCCCCTGGTAAGGAGACACAAAAGCAAAGAAGACAGATCCCGGAACCTGACCTTCTCTGCCAACAGGAAAGCCTTCAGGTGTCTGTTTTGTTGAAAACACGGATCAGCTGAAGGAGGAGCGAAAGTCCATTAAGTATCCAATAGTGTTTTAAGGCACAAAATGTACATTAGAACTGCGGCGGTTACACTCCTATCTACAACCGCCGCAGGCAATCATTATAACAGCACATTTTAAACATTATCAATATTAAAATGAAAGACAAACTGTCGGATACAACTAAAAAGTTTTATTCAAGCACATCATATCAAACATCTGCACAGCCGAAACGCTGTATTTAAATGAAAAATTAAACATAAAAGGTTTTATTTTCTAATTTACCACATATAAAGCACTACTTCAAAAAATGAAAAACTATAATAAAAGAAACATTTCGAAAGAAATTAGTGTGTAAACAGGTTTATGTACATACAAAACAGTAAAAATAAAAGTAATTTTTAATCTAAAACAAAGGTAACATATGATTTCTCTTGCGTGTGTATCACTCGCATTCTGCCCAGCCTGACCTGTATTTTGGTGTTCGTGATTTGTTTTTGTTTATCTTTTTTATTTTGCTCTGTGAGCAGTGTTTTTGTTTGTTAAAACTGTATATTTTATTTTTTTGTTTAAGGAAAATAAACGGCGCCACAGCGTCTTTTGCCCTGCAGTACTTATATGTTTGTTTTCTTCCTGCATTCTGGTCTGACGTCACCACTCAGCCAACCCTGTCATAGTCTTGTATATTTAAAAAACTAAAAATATAATATTGTAGGTTATATTCAAAATAAAAACATGTATTGTAAAAGACAGTTCTAGTGTTAATGAAATTTAACTTTTAGATGTTCCACAAACACATGCACACACACACACGCACACGCACACGCACACGCACACGCATACGCACACGCACACACACACACACACAGATATAGATTCTAACAAGTAAAACTTATCCTACAGTTATGATGGATTTCTTTTTTTTTCTGGTCACTTTTAAACATCTCCTTCAGAAAATTGAATACAAAACCATTATTCAACACTTAATTGAGCACACAGCAGCAGTGCTTGAGCAGGGAGGGTATAAGTTGCTCCTCCAATTAAAACCGGGGCTCAGATGACGTCACCTGTCATTGCTAGTACTGTGGTTATAGAGATAGGAGTTTATAACAGAGGCTTGACTCCTCTGCTGAAAAAAAAAAAAACCTCTCTGGGCTCCTCCAATTAAAACCTGTGCTCAGATCACGTGATCTGCAACTGCTAGTACTGTGGTTAATAGCAAATAGGCGTTTATAACAGAGAAGTGCCTCTTCTGAGGAGCCTGCAACTGCTGTTAATATAGGAATGTTGAATCTAGGGTTTGTTTAAAATGTAAATTTTAAATATTTTGGTTTTGTTAAATATTATTATATTGTAACGGGGCATGTAGGGTTCTGAGCGGCGGAAGAAATGAAGACGCTACAACAGGATCTTTCTTTTAATTTTAATTATTTTAATTTTCATTGAAAATTGCTGCTGGTTTATTTGCTGGCCGCTCTTTTAGCTTGGAACTCTTAAACTCCACTCACACTCTGCTCACAGTGGCTTTTTATAACAATATATATACAGGCCTCAGTAAAGCTCAGTGCATATGTTTGTGTCAGAAAGCACAGATATCAATCACAGAGTCAATTCGAAAGAGATCAAAAGACTGATAAAACTTTACAATGTTTGATATTTATACCTTTTTAAGCAATGAGTGACTCCCCTTCAACCGGACTGGTTTATGTCCAATAATCGTTCTCTTATTACACACGGCGAGCCTACCACATACTTCCTCTGTGGGAAAGGGGGCGGTGCTCTCTGACCTTATGGTCCGCCACGTGCTACATTCAGCAGGGCGCATCCATCTTGTCTTTTAAAATACCCCTCGTCTCAGGGTCAGCAATGTGGCATGGTGCGTCCATTTTGTCTTTTAATGCACCTTCCCCCCCATCTCAGGGTCAGCCACGTGTAATGTGGCATGGTGCGTCCATTTTGACATTTAATGCACCTTTCCCCAGTCTCAGGGTCAGCCATGTGAAATGAGAGAATTCTAACCTTGGACAATACTGCATTAACACGACTATAAAAGCACATTCACTCACAATTTAAACACAATGATTCGTAACTATAAAAGACACACACATACACATAATGTAAAACTTATAATTAATTACATAATTAATACCTCATGCAGAAAGCCATTACTACAGTCCACCCTTTTTGTACTGAAATGTACAATTACAATCAAGTACAATCAGATTATTATATCTATTTGAGGTCCATCGAATGATGTTGACAGTTATTAGTTAACTGTAACCATTTGAGATGCTAGGTGAGTTGTTATGTTTGTATTAATTGGGGTGACTGCAGGGCATTGGCATACTACATTAGTTTTATAACAGTATGCTTTGTTCACCATATCACTCCAATCACAGTGTTGCACTTTCCCAGACTATAGCTGTCTCTTTAACCATTGTCTGATATGGGTATGTGGCTTGCAATGCTGATCAAACATAACAGCAAGATTACATAACATGTGTCAATGCCATAATAATTAATGTTATTTCTCAGCAGTCGCATAGATTCAAAGCTGACAATGATCTTCTTCACCTGTATTTTTTGTCTGCGCAACCAAAAACACTGCACTAGGTTCCCAAGAACAATCATTACCATGATTGCCACAATCGCCAGGAATATCCAATCGTACCATGTGTTGTTGGCATCCTCACCAGACCACCCAATCCGCTTCAGGACTTTGGCCTCTTGTGTGGCTATTTACGTTAGTTTGTTTAATAATTAATTTAAACAATTCGTTTAATTTGAATAATTACAATAGTTCAAATTAATGTGTGTTAATCAACTTGAATGAATACTATATGACCATTACCATATTAGATCACCGACTAAATAAAAACAATCTGTTAGTTTTCTGTTAAACAATCTGAATATTCATTCACGTTAATTAAAGCCTCATCATAATCATTTTATTTTATGACATGTATAAGATTGAGGAATTACAATGAACACACAAAACACCCTCAACCACAACAAAGTAGGTTAAAATATTGCAGCAATTTATTAGATAATAATACTAATGGTACAGAAAGGAAAAACTTCATGAGGTAACAGTTCACATACACACCAATGCAGCACCAGTAAACACTTATTCCTTGAATGTATATGCTTCTATGTATGTCGTTTCTCAATAGGGCATTTAAACTACAGTACAAGTGGAATCCTATTGATTTCCTAACATCCAGTATAGGTTCAACATCTCATTCTAACACAGTACATTAACTCCTCTGTCTCAATCTCAGTACAGGCTGTGCGGCTCTGCCAGCAGGTGATGACGTCACTCTACTGACAGTTCCCTCAGCTCAACTAGACAGACAGTGGCCCTGCATCTACCGCTCACAGGAAAAATAACTCTAGCTAAACACAAACATTTATTATTTAAATGCAAAACAAAACCTGCTCAATTAAAATTCTAGCTACTTTCCTAGATACTTTTTGATTATTGTAGTGTGTCCATTCACATGCTTTTATTGTCAAATGGAATTGTTGTATTCTTGAGCATTGCATGATCATTTCACCCCCCTCAATCGTATAAGGGTGATCTGCGATTCCCCAAATTCGATCCAGTCCAAATGTTATTCCATCTTTTCGCCATGTCTGCAGCCCCAGTGGCGAAGCAAACTGCAGCTGGATATATTGTCTTTGTTTGACGCATTGTGTTTTAGTTACGGTTGTGATGGGAGGATCCCATTCGTTGCTGATTCCCATCCACAATCCACTCCACACTAGCAGAATCAGTGTCCTCCTAATCCTGAGATGTTTGCTGTAGGAGAGAAAGACCAAATGTGAGTGTACATCCTTATGCAGTTTTTATAACGTTCACTTGTGAAATGTGATACTATTTCATTTTTTTTTTCTAATGATGACTCCTACACACACATTTACCCTGTCGGTTACTGTATATGGCCCATGCCATTTTGGGGTCAAGGGTCTCTTCTGAACAAATACCCTGACCATTATGCTATCTCCTATGATAATTTGAGATTCCTTAATTGTGGCATATTTGCGGTCATTTTCAGCTGGTATCATTTTTTGTTGAATACCAGCTTCAATTTTGAGCTTTGCTATCCTGTTCTGCACCTGTGCCAAGTATTCAATTTGATTTTGTTTTATTTGTGCGCTTGCCATGTCAATTGGATTAGGATCTATTGGTAGCCTCATTATTCTACCAGTCATCATTTCATGTGGGTAATCCCTGTTGATCTGGAGGGTGTGGCTGTTATTTTGGCCAAAATTATTGGAATGGTTTGAGGCCAATTGTTTCCTTTTTTGTAGCATTATTTTTGTCATGCTTTCTTTGATTGTCCGGTTCATGCATTCGACCATCCTTGAGCTCAACGGATGGTAGGAGACATGCTATTTTTGTTTTATGTATAGCATTTTGCACAATGCTTTAAACACTTTTCCAGTAAAGTGCGGTCCTTGGTCAGAATTGATCTCCAGGGGCATCCCCCATATAGGTATCAATTTTTCTTATAGGAAACGCGCCACCGTCATTGCCGTGTTGTTTCTGGTTGGAAAAATTTCAGGTCATTTTGTAAATTGGTCCAATATTACAAGGCCATATTGTAATCCCCCTTGGCCATTGGTAAAGGTTCAATGAAGTCAATCTGTAACTTTTCCCAAGGGCCACAAGGAGGCATTGGTCTAGACAGGCGGACTTTGCCTGGGCGGCCAGATTTAACTTGGGCACAAATCAAGCACATTTTACAGACATTCACTACGTCAGTATGCATGTGCAGCCACCTGAAATGGTGTTGCAGCAGAGTCAAAATAGCATTAACCCCCCATGAAAGTGTGCTCCCGTATTACGAGACCCTGGGAGACTTGAACAAGGAGGTCCTTTTTAACAGAAGGTATTAGTTCACCTCCCGGTGTCCATAGTTCCTTTTGTACTGCTTTAAGGTCAGGTGGGAACCATGATATGACATCTTCCATTCTTTAGTGGAAGATACAGGAGCTGTTGTGGAACCCTTGAGGAAGTCGAGTCCATGTATACTGAACCCCTTGTATACTGAACCCCTTGTGCAAACTTCCATTGTGATTCTGGGGCTAACTGCAAGCTCCAGAATACATTGCTGACATCTAGTGTCGAAAAGATGCAAGCGTCAGGGAACATTTCAGTGAGAATGGTGTACGGATTGGATACTACCGGTGTTACTCTGGGTATAGCTGCATTTAGCCTTTGGTAATCGATAGTTAATCTCCATGTACCATCTGCCTTGGGCACTGGCCATATTGGAGAGTTTGTAATAGAATTACATCGTCTTACAATACCCTGAGCTGCTAGTTGTTGTACTATAACAGCTGCTGCTTTCTCTGCTTCCGCTTTTACTCTGTGTTGTTTCTACGGCAAGTTGGGCTGTCCGTCAATGTTGTACGCAGTAAGGCATGAGCTCCCTATTCTTGAAACACTGATCGTTGCATTTGTAGTCAGGAAATTGATATTTACTTTTGTAATTGAGGCTCCTGTGTCTACTAATGTTTTACATTCTGTATTATGAATGTTTGCTCTGATGTATATTCGGTTTCCCTCTTTACATACATCATTACGAGAAATGGAGGCAGTGTACCCCTAGGGTATATTCCATGGGTTTTGCGCTGGGGGAGCAGACGGGCAAGGGCTCCGTAGGAGGCGTTTTGCTATTTCTTTTAATAACTGTTTGACTTCGTCATAATCTCCTCCGATTTGGGGTTCCTTGGGCTTTCCCTTCTGAAAATGCTGTTGATAAGGTCCCTTTCCCTCAGGTCCGCCCCCTTTTACCCAGCAGTCTCGTATTACGTGTCAGTTTCTTTTGCAGTTTTTACATGTCAGTATTGTTGGGTCCTTGTTTCCTATCATTGCCTTCCCCTTTCCACTGGTACACTGCAGCTATTTTCCCCTTCTCTTTCTTACTTTTCTTTTCGAACACCTTTAGTTTATGCTTTATGATTTCTCCCCATTTCATAATTTCAACATATGTGTGCTTGTGACAGGATGCGAGTGACGTGGTGCAATAATTGAAATGTCCAAACCAGATTCTTCCAAAATATCCGTGATTTATTAATAAAGTCCAAAAACAGAATAACCAAAAATAACAAAAGAAAAACACTCCTAATCCACGATCCTCTGTGCACGAAAACTGTGCTCTGTTATTCCAGGGATTGTGGTGAGTGATAGGTGCCATGCTGTGAGGGAGTGCTCCCGGGATTGTGCTGGCTCAGTGGCTGCAGCCCCTCGCTCCTACTCCTCCGCTGTAAAGACAAAACACAGACAGCACGTAACACCAAACAAAACGAGAACAGCTCCTGCTGGTGGCTCATTCTCTCAGCGCAAAGGGTAGGTACTGACGTAGCTGCTTCCCCTTTGTACCCAGCAAACTCCTCCCTGCAATCAACGCATCACCATGGTTTCTCCAATAGAGGGCTGCCCCGCAGCTGACTGCAATGGAGTCGTCCTGAGTACTTGCAGCTACGCGCCCCTCCTAACCTCCTAATATGGTTACCTTCTGGTTTCCACCTACCATCAAGGTGGCACCTCTAGGAGGCAGCATACCCTCACCTTTACACAGCACCCTTTCTGGTTGGGAGGGAGATTTACAGCATTGATCCTTTCTCTCTTTATCACAGTGCTCCATCGGTCCTCTGTACATTTGGGCTTTCTGTAAGTGAGGGCCTGCTCCGTCTAATACGAGATGTACAAATGCTGAGTCATCTCTTCCAGCAAAATCATCGCCGCTATATGTTTTATACAGTTTCCACTATTCACCTAGATATGTAGCGAATGGTTCTCTAGCTCCTTGTTGTCTATCTGTGATTCTTCCATAGTCTACTATAGGAGGATCTCTGGCAGCTTCTATTCCTGTTTTTAAGTCTTTTAGAGTTTCCTGAATAGGCTTATCTTTCCCACTTTCATCATTCCCCTCTTTTATAATTCCTCCTTTTTTTAACTGTGGTGTAAGTTTGACTTGAATTTGTTGTGGGAGGATAGACATTAATGTCTGCCATATGTCTTCCCTACAATCAGTATGTGGTGACATGTGCATCTAATTTTTGCCACCAGGGGTCTAGAGACCCCTCTTCTGGGAATCTGCCTAATGCTTTAACATGATCCTGTACTTCGCCTACAGTCATTGGTCTACTTTCAGTTACTGTTAGGAATTGTGGGCAGTTGCCACGCTTAGTTACGACTTGTTTGTCATATAACACTGCTACGTGCGCCCCGTTTCCGTATTTATCATATTGGTCTGCCAGTCTGTCCCAATCTACCCCTCTGTATTCACTGCCATCATTGTCCTCGTCACTGTCACTGGGCGGATACGCCAAGGCAGCGGCTGCGCCTACCTTGGTTTTAATTTATTTCAGAAAGAGTCATGGCCTACATGAATTTTAGAAGTTTTACATTGTATTCTACCCCCCTCTTCTGTTAAGTCCTGACATTGTTTCTTATATTTATCTTTTATTTTCTTATACTTATATTTTCAACACTACCACGTCTTATATATCAATCCTGGGAAATATAGTCTGGGGAGGTGATTGCAAAAGCTTACATGGATTGCCCGTAGGCCTCACACATCAGAATTTTAATTCACGTGACTCAAATGTTTAGAAAATCACTATTTGACTCTCTGTCCCTACCATGGGAACTCTCCACTGAGAGATTCTACCCAGAGTATCTCGACTCACTAATTCTTTGCCTTTCTCTTTCCCTTCACTATTATGTGTGATTATTCAAAAACTGACTCACCAGATTAGATAATGATGCTGACAAATCTGAAAACACACACCGTGAAACATCGTTAAGGGTTGGTTTTCAGGAATCCCAGGTTTTGGCACCAATCTGTAGTGAAAAAAAATAAGCTGACAAATGGTTTATGATTCAAAAACACTTTATATACAAGAAAGGTATACAACCAATACAATCATATGCTGTAGGCATGAGATTCAAACTGACTTTGGACAAGGCCTCCGTACAGCTCAGTGCATACGTTTGTATCAGAAAGCACAGCTATCCACTGAGTCAATTCGAAAGAGATGAAAAGACTGACAAAACTAAAATGTTTGGTATTTATACCTTTGTAAACAATTGTTGACTCCCCTAAACCCAACTGGTTTCTGTCCAATAATCGAGGTAGTCGTTCTCTTATTACACACCGCAAGCCTACTACATACTTCCTCTGTGGGAAAGGGGGCGGTGCTCTCTGACCTTATGGTCCGCCACGTGCTACATTCTGCAGGGTGCTTCCATCTTGTTTTTTAAATACCTCCCTCTGTCTCAGGGTCAGCCATGTGTAATTAGAGAATTCTAAACTTGGACAATACTGCATTAACATGACTATAAAAGCACAGTCACACACAATGATTCTTAACTATAAAAGACACACACATACACATAATGTAATTAATAACATAATTAATACCTCATGCAGAAAGCCATTGCTACAAAAACTGAACAGAAATCGTTACCGAATTTGATTGCAAGTTCGATTGCTAGAACTATCAGGAGCACAATACTGGATATACTGCATGGTTATTGATTTGTACCAAGATCTGGTGGTATTGTGTAAAACTGTATTACAGTATACTGCAGTTTTGATAGACTAAGGCTGATTGAGAAATATGTCTGGGTTTGGTCTGTGGAAAAGGTGGCAACCCTACCTGTCACATGTCCTCCCGCTTGTGGTTAGCACACCAGCCATTCCAAGGCCACTTCACCCCCCCTGCTTTAAAACTCATTGTACGCTGCCACCATATGTGAAAGATTCTCGCTCTTTCTGGTTCTTTTCCAGCATGATTTACTGACTCACACACAGGAACTTGAGTTTTCAGAGTGTGTTTGTGCACTTTATTTTTAATACCAAAAAATAAACAAAACAAAAGCCTAACTCCGTCTATGGAGCACTTACTAAACAAAATCCCTGTCTAGCAAATCTGACGGCTACACCGTTTCCCCATGAAAATAAATACTTCACTTTTCCACAAAATAACAAAACCTACATTTACACAGTACTCTTTTTTCCCCCCAGTGATTTCACACACAGTGTGATACGACACTTGGCTACTCAGCCTGACACACACTGCAGCAGCATCGAGTGCATTTCCAACCCTTTATCCAGGGTCTCATTACTAAATCAATTGGAGCCAGGTGCATTACATATAAGGAGGGCTATAGTAGAACATTATTGACCTGAGGGAAGACTATTGTTACCGACAGGGTCTATAACCCTGGCGATAACAATAGTCTTCCCGAAGGGCATTTCTTTTTCTGCTATGGATGAGTCTGCAGTACATTTTTAAACTACGAATCAGTCAACAACATAAGTGAGGCAAGGTTGTATAGTAAATACGACTTTATATATTTTGTTTAAATATAGCTGATACAGCATAAGTAAATAAATAAATAAATAAATAAATAACATAAATAAATAATAAAATGTTTTTAAAGGAGTCATCCCAAGGGATGGCAGACAGATTTAATACTAGTAAATCCCTCATATGCACACACCTGCAGACACATGGCAAATGACATTTAATAGAGAAAAGTGTAAGGTACTGCATGCAGGCAATAAAAATGTGCATTATAAATATCATATGGGAGATACTGAAATTGAAGAAGGAATCTATGAAAAAGACCTAGGAGTTTATATTGACTCAGAAATGTCTTCATCTAGACAATGTGGGGAAGCTATAAAAAAGGCCAACAAGATGCTTGGATATATTGGGAAAAGTGTTGAATTTAAATCAAGGGAAGTAATGTTAAAACTTTACAATGCATTAGTAAGACCTCATCTAGAATACTGTGTTCAGTTCTGGTCACCTCGCTACAAAAAGGATATTGCTGCTCTAGAAAGAATGCAAAGAAGAGCGCCTAGAATTATTCCAGGTTTAAAAAGCATGTCGTATGCAGACAGGCTGAAAGAATTTAACCTATTCAGTCTTGAACAAAGAAGACCATGTGGCGATCTGATTCAAGCATTCAGAATCCTAAAAGGTATTGACAATGCCGACCCAAGTGACTTTTTCAAAGTGAAAAAAGAAACAAGGACCAGGGGTTACAAATGGAGATTAGATAAAGGGACATTCAGAACAGAAAATAGGAGGCACTTTTTTTACACAGAGAATCGTGGGAATCTGGAACCAACTCCCCAGTAATAATGTTGAAGCTGACACCCTGGGATCCTTCAAGAAGCTGCTTGAGATTCTGGGATCAATAAGCTGCTAACAACCAAATGAGCAAGATGGGCCGAATGGCCTCCTCTCGTTTGTAAACTTTCTTAAGATCTTAAGTATGCTCACTCATATGTGACCACCTCTCCCATACGATTTCATGGCCCACTGGCCATGCCTTACATTCAATTGAACAGGGATTTCTCAGAGCTGGCTTCCCCCATACCCTGTGTGCTGTAGATGGATGTCACATATGGATTGAGAAACCACAATATGTAGATGCCCCTGAGACATATTGCAACCGAAAACAATACTACTACATAAACCTCACTGCATTTTGTGACAATAAGTCACGGTTTATCCATGTGAATGTTGGCCATCCCTGTACAATCAGTAACTGTCATCAGCCAGAATGGTGATCGAAAGAGCCTTTGGTCTGCTTAAGAACAGATTCCGGAGGCTGAAAGGGTTACACATGCGTGAAGTGCACAACCTAAGTAAAGCTGTCACAGCATGTTGCATCCTCCACAACATATGCAATCACCTGCAATTACCAGAGGGCTTGGAGTTAAGCAGCGAGGCTGAAGATAATGATGTACCTGAAGATGACCACCAATTACATGCAGTAGCAGCATTACTAAAGCATATTAAGAAAATAGTTGTTTGATTGTACTGTTGTTGCTGTACCACAGTGCAAGCCAAAGCCAATACAACGACAAAAGTACTGCTGTAAAGAAAGAACATTTGTGAAAATCAAAGTTAGACTGTTTATTTTTTTCAAATTATTTCTAGACAAAATACTTGCATGAATGGATAAAAGGATTAATGTAAGTAGACAAACCATATCAGGTTATCAGAAAGTTAGAACAGGCAGTGGCGGAGCAATAGCAGGTGCAGCAGGTCCATGCACCCAGAGGGCCCCGGAAGGGATCGAAAGTTTTTATTTATTTATTTATTTTTTAACAATGATACTATCCTTCGCGTTTATATTTGCAGATATTACACATTTGTATCACTGTAGCTGCTGGTGTGCGGTGCCAGTAATTCAGATTGTACCCTCCGTCATTTCAACAGGTATCGCTATTGTCTTAATTATCCTAACTTTTTTCTCCCGAAGGCTGGTCCGAGGGACGTCTTCATGGAAGGTTTTGGGGTACTATTCAGCACAAATATTTGCAGTTATATTCTGTGAGCACAATTCATCCTGTAGTTTAGACAGAAGCTGCTGGGTGCTGCTGCGGGCACCAAAACAAACTACAGCGATCAACATGCCTGCATTTCTGATTTAAAAATAATAATAATAAAAAAACGGTTTCCTTGGTGAGACAATGTTTGCAAATGTCTGTGCAGAATTGTGAATTCTGTTATCATTTCTGTGATCACAGAATTGGGGAATCCTGGTTGGATTGGTGATTAAATGCGTCCGTTTATGATTAAAAAATAGTGTAGTGGTGGATGTAAAGATGTACGCAAAATAAAATTAAAGTAGGTGAGTAAAAAACGTTCTTATTACATACTGTTTCATATATGCTAACATTCTGACAATTAAATATAGTTCAATATTGAACACTTGATTTGATATGTTTGATGTTTATAAATAAATTAACGTTTGGGGAGAGGGGCCCAAAATAAGGTCCTGCACCGGGGCCCATCTTCCTGTTCCTCTGTCACTGAGAATAGGCCAATCCCTCCCTTTCTCTCTAACATATCAAACACTATAGAGAATGTTAGAAATAAGTTTATACTAAAAATACAATTATATACTGCTTTTAGTGACACCACATTATTTAAGGCCTGATAGGCATAAATGAGCCACAAACTTATTCTAACATGTTAAATTGTCTATAAATAAAGTACATACTTAACTCATATTTTGGATGAAGTGTCAACCACAGTAAGTGCCCTACACCCCACCCCCACTCCCGCATACAAATAAATAAAAACACCCAAAAGGAGAAATGTTAAAGATGGCTATGCATTTATTTGTTGTCCAGGAGAGAAAAAATGCGGTCCTATTTCTTTGACATGTCATTTAAAGTTCCTGAGAATTGTGCCATGCATTCCAACATTTGGATTTCTCGCCTCTCCCTTCTCTTCTCTCACATCAATTGTCTTCCCTGTTGCTATTGTTTTTCTTCATTGTTTCTGTCCAGAATACTCTCCATTATAGCAGTGCGTCGCTATCCATGTTGTTCATAGTGGTGCAGAAAGGTTTATGTACTTCTTCCATCAGTGGTTTTCTTCCTTTTTCTTTTCTGTGGTGCAGTATGATGGGATCAAGGAGTGGTGAGGTTGGGTTGAGGGTCTGTGAGGCATGGTGTGTTAGATGTCTGAGCCTGAGGACAATAGAGAGTGGACACTGTGAATGGTGCTGGAGCTGGTGGTGGTGGTGTATGTGAGACAGGACATGGGAGTGTATGTGAATCGTTAGCTTTGGGAAACAGTGGTGTGGATGAAACAGATCCAGGTGCTGGTGATGCTCCCACAGTGTTTGACAGCAGACTATCAATTGTCTACAAAATAAAATGCATTCCAATGTTACACAGTGCATGTGGATCTGGCATCATGTATAAATGACCAACACATATCCATTATATTATAGCTTATGGACAAAGGCTTCCACTAATTTACAACATGTACAAATAAGTGATGTTAGTGTAAACAAAGCTAACTAAATAAGACATCCAAATGAAATATTAACCTCAAAGTACTCCCAGTAGATTCTTGCCTGGCCAGTCTGTCTGCTCCTGTCCTTTGCGCACTTGTAAGTCACCAGGAGATTATTCCATTTTTTACGGATCCTCTCAGGTGGGAAGTTATATCCGTGAGCTAATGTTTTGTGGGCAGTGTTGAATAACTGCCCTGTGTTTATGTTGTAGAGGTCCCAATGCTCTCTTACTATTTCAATGAGTAGGAGTGTACTCTTGAAATCTCAAGAGGGGAAAACAAAAACAGAGTATAGAACATTCAGATGAAATATCCTGTAGATAATACATCATGCAAACACATGGAGCTTCATTATTAGGTTTTGCTATGCTGACATTTATAGCCTGTCATCTATCCAATTGTTCAACCTTTAAAAAATATAAAGTGATTTGGTTACAGAAATCTGGCTTTGAAAAGCACTTTGTGAGCCAGTTCTTATTTTGTCCCTTTTGAAAATCATCGTGTTAGTCTGTCTTTACACATTTCATATGTTAAAATATTCCAGTGTGAAACTGCTTCATATACTTTCATACCCTACAAATACAACACATTATAAAATTGAACGGACCTTGCAATAACGGGGCATGGCTTTTCAGAAGTTGGGAGCCAAATTCAGAAACCTCACGTGCTGAATAAGGTACACATTATAGTGATATACAATAGTTATGTATACATACAAAATTGATATTTAGCAATTATTTACCTTCCAAGGTAAATAATTTTTCTTCATCTTTCATGGAGATGAAGAAATACACAAGGACTCCTTAATGTCTAAAAAGACAAAATAATTAACATATTTCAACTATTTACAATAATTACTCACACAGCATAGGTTGCAATATGGCCATTAGCCATCAATAATGCAGCTACCAGCTAAGAATGGGAACTGCACCCAGATTCAATTAGTACATTGTTTAGGAACAAGTAAGTTTCAGAAATATATAAAAAATATTACCTTTCAATTGTGTACCACTTGTTTGTGAAGAACCCCCAGCAGTCTTCTCATTTGCTACAGTAGAGAAGAAGTTGTGCTTTGTTAATGGCAAAATTCAAGTTTTGCATATGTAAGTTTTAAGAGTGAATGCAAGTGTCAAAATGTAGATATCTGTTATGAAACAGATATGGATATTGTTTGAACTATTTGAACAACAATAGACATAAGATAAAGATATAATAATCTTTCCAAAATTATGCCAAATTATAGCAACCATTTAAGTAATACATTGCAATAACAATAGGTAATTAATAAGTACTGCCATATAAAAGCTTTCTTTCATACATGAATATCACAGCATATATGCCCGCTTACCCTTAGATAGCTGTGGGGTGTTAGCCTTGAGTGTGTCGGTAAATAACTTTGTTGCATATTCAGGGTTTTCACAGAAGGGGTTGGAAAATATATACATACATGAGTCTTTTTCTCATATAGTGATGAGGTACAATGAGGTGGTGGATAGGTGTACAAACATACATTTCACTGTGTATCCAATAGAAGAATGAGTTTTGCATCTGTATTATGCATTGCACTTGCTTAGGAAATGGATTGCATATAACTAGTGAGATGCATATGTGTATAATACTAAATACATGTATATCTTGTGCTCAGAGTATTTTTAGTACATTGGTAAATACACTAAATTAGGTAAAGAAACATTGATGAAACAATGAAATACAGATACAATATTTTAGTTTGACCAATGTAGTAAATATTTCCTACCAGACTGAATCCTTTCCTTCACTTCAGGTGTGACATGAAGGTTGATGGTTGTGGAACCATCAGTGAGCTGGATTTTACACCTCTCCATCCTGGACCTTTTTGAGGTTAGGCTACTTTGGTACTTCCTACACATGTCTTATATAGGTATACACCGATCATATAAGCACCCAGCTGTGTGACGTTGATCAATGTTGAAATAAGTGAGAATTGAATATGTGAATTGTGATTTGTTTGACCGTTAGTGTTTATGCCACTAAGTGAATTCACAACAGGAACAACAGTTCCCAAGGGACAAGAGCATGTTATAAACTCATCTAGAACATTCCAACATACCCTCCTTAGACTTTCCACTTTTAAAATAACTTTTAAAGAAAATCACTTATTCCATTACATTCACATCACAACTACCAAATGGTATCAGGTGTTTCTGTTTCACGAAGGCTGTTTAATTATGGTATAAGTTATATGATAGTTGTAACTTATACAAGCTCATTTTCTGTGTTATTTACACCCCCATGCTAGGTGGCAGTACACGTTCCCTAATAACTGCATGTCATTCTCTACACCCATCTTGCACTGATAGTGCTTCTCTGTTGGTTTGAAGCCGCGGCTGCTCCAGCGCAGTACCTCTCAAGGGATGCACGATCTGTGCAGATTCTGCACTCGGGAGATGCATGACCTTGTGACGTGTTTTCCGGATGAGTTCAAGCAGATGGCGAACTTGGACAGGTGTTGCACAAAAGCTGCACAGAAGTCGCTACACACATTAATTTGTCTTTAACAAATAGCCGCTCAAAGTAAATTTGTGTCTAAAAAGGAGCTGGGATACTTGTACTGAAACGTGAATTACTTGGTAATAACGAAGACAACCAAATGCTTCTCATACATCTGCTGCAAAGAACAACACTAATGAAACTGGACGCTATGGCTTCCTAATGGAATGGAAAGGAAAAGAAAACGTAAAGGGGACGTAAGTACTGGCGAGACTGTGTTATATTTTTGGTTACGGGACTGTGTTATATTTTTTGGTTTGGGAATCTCCTGTTGTTGTTTATATCCTGATCACTTACATCTATGTATTTCGTAAAGGAGGCATTGGCCTGGAAGAAATGGATCGAGCTAGGATGGCTCAAGTGGTTAAAGGCGCCCACACAAATGATGTGGTTGCACTGTGACTCAGGGTGACACATAGAATACATGGCCCACTGCCCTTTTCTAAATTACTGTATGAAGTAAGAGAAAAAGAGGATGTGATTGCATCCAGAGATGCTATGAAGGTTTCAACGGCCACTATGACTGTTCGAACAACTACTGCAGTCTCTGAACTGGAGAGTTTGAAAAGTGAAGTAAAGCAGCTGACTAGTCAAGTTGCCCACCTGCTTACTGTAGCCACTGTAATATCGAAACCAGACAAGACTCCAGCTGTGAAAAGTAATGGACCTTCTGGAGACAGGGTGGACACCACCGCTAACACCATGCTAAAACCAGAGGGTCACTCACCAGATGTTGTGCGTCCACGTGGCATTTTCTGCTACCGATGTGGAGAAGGTGGCCATACCAGGCGAGAGTGTCAAGGAAGGGAAGATCTGAGGAAAGTTAATCAAAGACTTATCCAATCCAGAAGGCAGTCGGGAAACTTTCCCGGGGCCCAGTGAAGGGACAACCTGGAGCTCCAAGAAGAAAATCCCGTCCCATCAAGTGCTACACAGAGAGTTCGACACCAAAAAATAGCATACCTCTGGGTTTAGTGGGATCTACCTCAGTGGTACCTGTTCAAGTAGAAGGCAATTACATAAGAGCTCTATTCAACAGCGGATCCCAAATTACTATTTTGTACCAAACTTTCTATAACACCTACCTGAGGCACTTGCCAATTCAACCCTTGAAGAACTTGGAAATATGGGGTTTGAGTGATATCCAAATTGAACTGCCTGGAAACATTGTTAGAGTGCCCCGGAAAAAGGATAATCTAGCGTTAGTTTGTCCAGATCCTGTAGAACAGGGAAACGTTTCACTCTTAGTTGGAACGAATACCAGCATAGTGAGACGCGTGTTTGAATTCTGCCAGGAAGAAGCTGGAAACAGATTTTTGAATACGCTGACGATTCATCCAGTCATCAGGGAAGCCTATGAGAAGATACAGGACCTTACTGATGCAGTTAATGTGCTGCAAGATGATCGTAATGGAACCGTGTGGTTCACAAATCAGAAGACTCTCATCCTACTGCTGGGAAGTGTCTGCACTGTAATTGGAAAACCCAAGTTCCCTGGACCTCTCAATGACCAGATGCTGTTGGTAGAACAACGCGAATACTTGAGTTTACCTGAAGGCCTGATAGTACTTCCGGAAATTAAACCCACCTCTGTAGTGGCTACTCACCACATTGCTGTTAAGGTTAAAAATGTTTCTGCCCAGGAAGTGACCCTGTGCCGAGGAACACCCCTAGCTCATCTCTTCCCTGTGGAAGTGATGCCAAAGTTGAAGCCTATTGAAGATGTTAGTCCTAGTTTAACGCCTGACGCGTTTGACTTTGGGGATTTGCCTGTGCTAGAAGAATGGAAATGACGACTAAGCCGCAAGTTGATAGAACAGAGTGAAGTATTTTCCTGCCATGAATGGGACATGGGCTGTTTGAAAAGTACTCGCCATGAAATCAGGTTGAATGACGCGCGGCCATTCCGAGAAATATCTTGACGATTACCCCCTGCTGATGTGGAGGACATGAGGAAACATCTGCGAGAACTGAAGACTGCTGGAATAATCTCAGAGTCTAGAAGTCCTTATGCTTCTCCGATTGTAGTAGTACATAAGAAGACAGGAGCAGTAGAGATGTGCATTGACTACCGCACGCTCAATAAACGCACTGTCTCGGACCATTACACTATGCCAGGGTTGAAGATGCACTGAACTGCCTGAACGGAAGTAAATGGTTTTAGATCTTAGGAGTGGATACTACCAGATTCCCATGAGTCCTGCTGATAAGGAAAAGACCGCTTTCATCTGTCCACTAGGATTCTACGAATTTGAATGAATGCCATAGGGCATATGTGGTGCCCTTGCTACTTTCCAAAGAGTCATGGAATGAACTGTCGGAGATATGAATCTTCTGGAAGTATTAGTATACCTTGATGACTTGATTATATTCGGACGCACGCTCGAAGAGCATGAAGAAAGATTGCTTGGATCGACTAAGAGAGGAAGGATTGAAACTATCGTTGGATAAGTGTCAATCGTGTCGACCTTCTGTCACTTATGTAGGCCACATAGTATCAGAACAAGGAATAGTGACGGATCCAGCCAAGATTGAAGCTGTGACTACCTGGCCTCGTCCTCAAACTGCTCTTCGCTCTTAGGATTCTGTGGTTACTACCGCAGATTTGTCAAGAACTATTCTAGTGTGAGTAGGCCATTGAATCAGTTACTACAGAGTTACCCACCTCACAAAGGAAAGAAGGGAGTTAAGCCTGAAGTTTTTTCTATGAAAACGTACTACAAACCCTCTGAGCCCTTTGGTCTCAGGTGGGACGGAAAGTGTGAGGAGGCGTTTCAGAAGTTAAAGACGTGCTTAACCAAGGCACCTGTAATGGCCTTCACCAATCACCAGAAGCCTTATGTACTACATGTCGACGCCAGCCTGGATGAGTTAGGTGGTGTATTGTATCAAGAACAAACAGACGACCTGAGACCTGTAGCTTTTGCAAGCAGAAGTTGTACCCGGCTCATAAGTTGGAATTTCTTGCATTGAAATGGACTATGTCGACATACCACTTTTGATGCGACAATGGGATAAATGTATGATTGAGGAAGGAGTGCTGTACAGAGTTCTGACGCTAGTGAATCAGCCCACGAAATGACAATTGTTGTTACCTACACAATTTAGACAGGTTGTTTTGACATCACTGCATGACCATCATGGACACCGAGGTTTTGATAAGACCTATGGTCTGGCAAGAGGCAGATTCTACTGGCCACGAAAGAAGATAGAAGTAGAGCAGTACTGTAAGAACTGTGCATGATGCATTCAAAGGAAAACTCTACCAACCAAAGCCGCATCATTAGAACATATTCAAAGTAGTGGACCCATGGACTTAGTCTTTATGGATTTCCTCTCTATTGAACCTGACTCACAGAATGTATGCAATGTGTTGGTGTGGCAAAGTGGTGAGTGAATACAGGTGCGTGCAGTGCAGAGCGGATACAAAACAAACAGACAATGATTTCCAGGTGCAAGGGTGTTTATTGATTTAATTAACAATGTCCAGAGCCTTATGGCAAACACCTGTAAATAATAATGATAGAGTGATACAGCGGTGTGTATCACTCAGTATTTGTAAATCCCCAGGTTTTACCCGTAACCAAAAGTCCAGTTTTACACACCAACACTAAACACAAAACACAAACACAGTTCCTAGTGATAGTGAATAAGTGCAAGTGGTGTATTACAGTTCTCCATGTAATGCAGGGGTGAAAGTGATGTCCGGGTTTATGCTGGCTTTCGCTACAGCTCCGGATCGTGCTACTGGCAGTCTGTTAAAAAACAGATGACAGTTAACAAACACTAACAAACACAAGACAAAACTCACAGTTCACGATACTGTAACACAGACTTGCAGGTTTAAAGCACTAACCATTTACCAAGGAACAGATCACTTACACTATGTCCCCTATTTATACCCTCGCTCATGACCCCTAGGTTAACAAGTGCATCCGCTCCTCCAATCCTCAGATCCCATGCCGTTTACCGTCTGGGTAATTGAGTTTGGGTACCGTAGCTCTGTCCCTAAATGACCGACTTCCACCTACCCTAAGGAATAAATTGTCATGCCATTTAGATAAGGGTACTATGTTCCTTTTACACAGTGCCCTCACAGGTCGAGAGGGAGATCTAACACCAAGAATCATTCAATCTCTGTCACAGTTGGTTATCACAGACCACTTCACGCGTTACGCACAACCTTTTCCTACCAAGGATCAGACTGCAGCCACAGTTGCTAAAGTTATATGGGAAAAATACTTTATTCATTACAGATTACCATGAAGAATGCATTCGTAGGACTTTGAGAGTAGAATAATTAAGGAAGTACATAAATCAAGGACCACGCCCTACCATCCACAAGGAGATCCTCAGCCAGAGCGATTTAACCGGACCTTTCTCAACATGTTAGGAACTTTGGATCCTAAGAAAAAGTCTAAATGGAGTCAGCATATAAGCAACCTTGTACATGCTTACAATTGCACCCAGAATGAGGCCACTGGACATTCCCCCTACTTTCTGATGTTCGGCCGTGAAGACAGATTACCAGTGGATGTTTGGCAAATCGTTTGGGATCAACATCTTACATTGTGGAAAGTCAGATGTCTGAACTGCCAGTGTTAAACTAAGACCTGAAATTGGAGATGGACCAGCGAAGGTACTACACTGGAACCATATCTTACCTTTGGGACAATTAGTGAGACTGAACACTGATGTAGAGTTAACCCCATCACTTAGCCAAAGAGTCCTTAGGCGAAGGAAGGCAAAGGAGAGGAGTGAAGCTGCACTGAATTCAGTTAAGGGACCTGAAACCGTGCTGACCCTGCACCACAAACCGAGAACTCTGTTGACTGTGTAGAGACTGACTCCGACAGTGAATATTGTTATTCTGGGGAGATGGAACCTCAGATTGTAGTATTGCATCTATATCGTAGTATCGTCAAAGGACATGTAGCCTGGTGGCTTTTTGCATCCTTTATAAAAAAACCAACTATAGCATTTAGCAGCCAGGGGGAGCTCTTAAAAGGATTGTTCCTTTAGATTATGGGGAAACTTGACCTAGTACCCTTCCGTGACTCAGGTTGTTGTTGTTGTTTTAATTGAAGGTAAGATGCAGTAAAATTCCCTGTTCACAATCTAATTAAAAAATAATGTTTAAAACTAGCCATCCAATTATCATTGTCAATAGTTAATGTTTTAATGGCTAATACAATTTTGCAAAGATAGCTATTACATTTGGTGCTGACTCAGTGACTATTTACAAGTTTTTTTTTTCCTTTTTGAAAGTGCTTTGTTTCTCTGTTTTAGAAGCTTATATATTTCAATTTGTTATGTTTTGACAGTAAATAAAATAAAAACATACTACAAAAATGGCTATTTTCTGTACTTGAAATAATTTTCAGTTGGTATAAATTAAAAAGGTGTCATCTATACTAAGGTAAACAAAATTAAATTTAAACTGAAACAACCCCCATCTAAGTGCGCAGGCGTTGGAATCCCCCGCGGTGCGGAGCCTGTTGATCTCGGCCAAGGTGACCAGAGTCTGGGATCTCCTGGATCACCAACGCTCGGCGTGGCTGACTCCCGAGTCGCTGGTCGCCAGGGCGACTCGGGGGACCCTCAGAACGGCCCACCGAGGGATCCGGGAGTGCAAAGCAGCTTTTGCACCCAGACTCTGTCAGGTACCTCGAGGGGGTCCTCAGGACCGGGGAGCCATCGTCCCTCCCTACCCCGGCTCTCGGTCCTGCTGATAAAACCAAAGGATAGGACTCCCCTCAGCCTCCCTCGAGAATCACCTGAGCAGGATCTGCAGTTCTCCTCGACCCCCTTCGTTCCGTGTCGAGGAGGACCCTGTCTGCTGATGGTGCTCCACACCCTCCACTTCCTCGCCCTCGTCTCCCCCGAGACACCGCTGGCGGGAGCCCTCCAACCCCGAGGGCTGAGAGTCCCCAGTGGGAGGCTTTGTACTCCCGCTGGTCCCCAGACGTGCTGGGGACCTGGGATGGAGGGTGCTACATGGAGCCGTGTCAGGAGAGGTCCTCGTCACTTCACCGACTTCGGACCCGCATGCCCTTTCTGCGGTCAGTCCAGTCGGTGTTCCCATTATTTCCTTTGCGCTAGGCTGCAGCCATTCTTTTGTTCCTGAAGAACCTCCTGCTGCAGTTCTGGCTGCATTTTTCCCCACCCTTTTTATTTTTGGGCACCCTGTTCGTGGCTCCAGCAAGAAGAGAGACCTCCTGGTGAATCTGGTCCTGGCTCTTGGCAAACTTACCATCTACAAGACCAGGAAGCATAAGGCCAGGAATCACCGGGGAGGGTCTCTTTGACTGTGGGGCCATGTTCAGGGCCCTCCTTCGTTCCCGGGTGGCGTTAGAGCACGCTGACGCGGAGTCCACTGGCGACATGACGGCTTTTGTTGACCAGTGGGCTCTAGGTGGTGTGCTCTGCACCCCCCCCCTTTGTTTTCAACGTTTAATTTGGGGAAAAAACAACCCACCACTGGGTTAGTTAATGGCGGTTTTGTTGGCACCCCTTTTGATTAGGGGTGCCAAACTGAATCTTTTCACCGGCTG
Source organism: Acipenser oxyrinchus oxyrinchus (assembly GCA_030684275.1). Lineage (NCBI taxonomy): Eukaryota > Metazoa > Chordata > Actinopteri > Acipenseriformes > Acipenseridae > Acipenser > Acipenser oxyrinchus. The sequence continues at coordinate 46,618,516 of CM060251.1, forward strand.
CCTTTTGTTTACGGCAGTTACTGCAGTTTGTTTACCGACCTTAAATAGGCTGTACCCTTGAGCAAGGTACTTTACCTAGATTGCTCCAGTAAAACCCCAACTGTATAAATTAGTAATTGTATGTAAAAATAATGTGATATCTTGTAACAATTGTAAGTTGCCCTGGATATAAGGGTGTCGACTAAGAAATAAATAATAATAATATTTGACAAACTGCTTGAAATATATTCTGTGGTAAAAGTACCATGTTCATTCATATAACTAATACTAACATAGCTAATCTCATTTTTTTTTTTTACTGAAAAATTCATACTCGAAACTCACCAGAGTGTAGCATTTAGCTGTTTTATACCCTAAAACTATTCTTTACCCCCCCCTCCCCCGAGATGTGCGTGTGAAAGTGTGCTACTCAAAAAAAAAAAAATGTCAAGGTTGGCAGGTCTGATATTTTATTGACTAATAAAATTAAAGTTAAACTTGGCACTTTTATCAGGTTTTGTACTGATATTTTTAATTAAGAAATATGTCAGCAGTGATTAAAAGTATACCAAACTATTTTATTTAAAATCTGAACCCCTTACCCTTTGCTAATATAACTTTCACTCCTGCCAATGCTGCTGCAGTTTTATTCACTAAAATAACTATTGTTATGGTCATGACATTACAGTTACGGTAATGACAGCTTGTTACAGTATTCAAATTTAAAGATTTAAACTGATTTAAAATAAATGTAAAGAAATAAACCACTTATAAAGACACTACACAATTTCCAAAATAGGTTTTATTGGAAATCGTAAAACTTTAAAACACATTGAGGCTGATGTAAGGATAGGTGTAGTGCAAAGAATTGTGGCTGCAAAATCCAAATGGCCTTGTGGCCAAGCAATTATTTCGCACTGTGGCCTATGTAAACTTAAGAGCAATGCAAATTACTCAACACGCACAAATGAGCTGCAATCATGATAATGAGGGTCGCAATGAGCGCCGCCTGTGCATCGGGGTATTTGGCGTCCGCACTTGCAGCCTAGAGGTGAGGTGAGCTAGGAGTACAGAGAGCAGTATGTGCTGTATGAGATTTGTGGAGCACGAAAATCAAAGCAAACTAAATAATATGTCAGAGGAAGGGCAGCAAAGTCCTCTTGGCACACGGAAATTATATTTTTTATTATTTTATTTTTTTTGTCATGGTGAGGTGTGTCATATGACACATTAGCTTGTCGCATCGCGTCCAGTGTGTAGAGGTCTTTACACTTTTTTTTTTTAAAGTGTAAATACAGTAAAGCATTAGGATATGCACTGCCTGGCCACTATTGTGTGCATTCCTACCCTGTTGGATTTGGTGGGGTTGAGGCCTGATCATTTCACCTTGCATAACCCCCTTACTGACTAGATATCTTGGCATTGTTAAATAGAGCAAAATATTTCTATTATATATTAATTATTAGTAATAGGCAAATATTTCAATCACAAGACCATCTTACAAGGGAATATGTACCCCAAAATATTGTAATGACCTGTGCCCTTGATGATAAAGCAGAAGACGGAGAGTGTTGCCAGGTGCAATTAATAATCAATTTATTAATCGAAATAAAACAGTCCCTGTTCAGGCCAAGACCACGCCACAAAAACAATAAAAATACCTTAACGCCTTCCTTAACCCACTGACCCCTGCTTTCACTTTCTTGAGCTCTCTCTCTCTCTATCGGGCTCTCACCCCACTTCACTCTCAGGCTTCTGTCTTTCTGTCTCTCACAGGCCCAATCTCACTAGCTATTTCTCACTAGAATTCTGATTGATCGGTTCCTCCAGACGTTCAGCACTCAAACCAAGACAGACGAGACAAACAACAGGACAACATACAAGTCCAGCAGACACAGAACGGTGCCCGGGTCGCTACAATACAATTTTCTAGTAATGTAGATGGGAGTGGACTTAAAGGGCATTAATGCCCCTCCCCTAATACTTTTGTGAAATACTGATGAATTAATTTATATTTAACAATAATTTAGTATAAAGCATTTCTAAGAAGTGTCATTACCATAACAGCGCAGTCATTACCGGAACAAAATAAGGTGGTACGGTAATGTCAATTTTTTTCTTCTTAAATTTAGTAGTCGCCAATTAGTTTTTTGTTATTTTCTCCCCAATTTAGTGGACACAATTTAGTAGTGTCCAATTATTTATTTATTTATTTTTAGCTCAGTTCACTGACCAGTAATGTTGTTGAAGCTGACACCCTGGGATCATTCAAGAAGCTGCTTGATGAGATTCTGGGATCAATAAGCAACTAACAACCAAATGAGCAAGATGGGCTGAATGGCCTCCTCTCGTTTGTAAACTTTCTTATGTTCTTACCATCCCTGCTCTGACTCGGGAGGGGCGAAGACGAACACACGCTGTCCTCCGAAGCGTGTGCCGTTAGCAGTCCGCTTTTTTACACACTGCAGACTCACCATGCAGCCACCCAGAGCTACAGCGTTGGAGGACAACGCAGCCATGGGCAGCTTACAGGCAACCCCACAGGCGCCCGGCCAGACCACAGGGGTCGCAGGTGCACGGTAAGCCAAGGATACCCTGGCCAACCTAACCCTCCCTCCCCCTGGGCGGTGCTCGGCCAAAAGCCACCCCCTGGGAGCTCCCGTCCTTGGTCGGAAAAGTAATAGCCTGGACTCAAACCGGCGACGTCCAGACTGTTTGAAACTGATCTACTCACCATGTGGCCATGTTGGAAATGATACAATCTCTTTTCATGATCACATGCTCAAGGGGTGGCTTAAGGCATATTTTCACTAGGGGGCAATACACTGCCTGTTACGGTAATGACATTGAAAACTGGGGACAGGTTTTCAATGGCTTTTTATTCAAAAGTAGAAACAATATTGTAAAATATAACATTATACTATGATACAGCATTCCCTTTTAAAAAATATTGTCATGTTTTAAAATGTTGCCATAAAATACATTTGTTTTGATGAGAAAGTATGAGAGCTGGAAGTTGGGACACTGAACTTTTATTAAAAAAATCACCCTTTAATGTTAATACTGCATAAAAATAATTATGCATATTTGCTAAATGTTAATGACAACTTTTTTAAATATTTAAATACATTTTACTTTGAGGTGGGGACTGAATTTGTCCCATTTCTGTAGAATGACCCATATATGAATTTCTCAATTTACTTTTAATTGTTGCTGTTTTCCAGAACATACTGCATTTGGTGGAGATAATGCTGCTTCTGCCAATCTCAGCAGCCCAGTGTGAGTGAGGTTTCTCGGCGCAAAAAAGAATTAAGAACTCTGTGCGCAGCAGTCTCCATGGTGTCTACAACAGAGGATCTAATTAGGATCAGCACCGAAAGGGGCACACTGGAGTCATTTGATGCCATGAATAGTGTAAAAAAGTGGATGTCCTCCTCCAAGCGATCAAGGAGACCAAACTCTAAAAATGGTCAGTTGAAGTGGTCTTTGTTGATGATTAAATTACTTAGGGGGAGAAGGGCATGGAGAGAGGGAGGAGAGGTGAGAGGTTGTGTGAGGAAGGGAGAGAGGAAGGAAAAAGAGGTGAATTAAAGGCAGAAAAAGGAGATCGGAGGAAAAAGAGGAAGCATAAGTGGTCTCTGTTAATGATTTTAAAAGTGTGGATAATTTGTATTAATTTTATTTGATTTATTAGTTACTTTAATATATTTAGCTTACTTTTTGCTTTGTAGAAAAATAGAATACTTATGTTAAATGTTTTGATTTAGTTATTCATTATTTGATGTATTTGAAAAAGTAACTGTTCTCCGTTTTAGCACAACAGTTTTTGTGTGTGTGCTCCTAAATTTTAATTTAGGCGCACCTGTGCTCCTACCAAAACAGTTAGTGTAGAGCCTTGCCCTTTTCAGACATATGTAGAATTTTGAAACCTTCGTATACAGTTTATATAATTTCATGGTGCATTTACAGTCTAAAATAAATGCAATACGTTTTTGTAGAGAAAATTAATAAAAACAATAACTCATTTAATTTATTTACATTGACTGATAAGTTAGATAATATTTTCTTGCTAGAATTAATTTATATACTAACCTATGTAGTAAATATCTGCTAAAATACAGGAGAACCTCCCCTCCCCTCCCATGTGGAATAACTAATAGCCATTTGTATTACAGGTAGGTTCCTTGGAACTTTCCAAAAGACAATATCTAAATTAGACATGGGTTTAGTTTAAGAGCTTAGTAGTCAATAAACTTTTCACAATGACAAAGATTTCCTTAGCATACTTAGTCAATACAAATAACTGTTCTGAAAATTATATTCAGTAATATGCTGTATAACAAACTTACAGCTTATTCAAGCACACTATTTACTGTGTTCTGTCACAGGTAAAAGCTACTTATTACATATAAAGAAGTAAAATACTTTACTCCTTTAATTTTAGACTTTGATCTAGACACATAATAAGCCATCAGGGCTTTGAAAGTTTAAATTACTTTCATGACCAACATTTTTGTTTTTAGAGAATTAAATCTCTACTGCAGTATCTAGACACGTCTTAAGCCACCTGGGTTCAAAGTGTAAATACTTTCTTTGAACAACATGTTATTCATTTAGGAGATTTCAGTAAATATTGTATAGGTTAATAAGATGCCAATGGTATCCTATATTGTTTTACATAAGCCTATTTCACATTCAGATTAGTAGACAGACAGCAGCGCTTTACCAGGCAAACTAAAACTCTGGTGCTTTCAGTTTGGTCTACTGCCAAGGTTGCTGTGGCCACTGACTGTGTACGAGGTTTCTTTGACAACAGTAGAGAAGCTGGAAGCTTTAATCCACACATCAGGAAATGGTTGGGAGTTCCACGCTGCTTCAGCAGAGTGGGACTTTATGGTAAAGGAATACTGCAGCTACCTGTCTCCGCTCTAACCGAGGAGTTTAAGTGCGCCAAGGTCCGACTGGAAATGACATTAGTAGAGTCACGCAACAAATGCGTATGGGAGGTAGCACCTGTGTTGAAAACTGGAAGAAAGTGGGCGGCAAAGAAAGCTGTGGAGGATGCAAAGGCTGCCCTTCGAATTGGTGATATCATGGGGCAACTTCAGCATGGAAGAGGGGGTCTTGGTCTCAGTTCAGCTCCTCCTACATGGCACAAGGCAGCCCCAGCTCAATGGAGGAAGCTGGTAGTCAACGAGGTGCAAAATCAGGAGGAGAGGATGAGGTGTATAAAGGCCATTTCCCAGGCCAAGCAGGGAGAATGGATGAGATGGGAGAGTGTGGAACAACGCAAGATTGGCTGGCAAGACCTATGGTCAATGGAACAGAACAGGATCAGTTTCCTTATAAGGTCAACATATGATGTTCTCCCATCACCACAGAACCTAAACCTCTGGGTAGGAGAGGATCCCTCATGTCCTTTGTGTTCATCACATGCAACATTAAGGCACATTTTGACAGGATGTAAGGTGGCTCTTAGCCAAGGACGGTTTACTTGGCGCCATGACCAGGTGTTGCGATGTTTGGCCTTAGCATTGGAAGACAAGCGTAACATGACCAATAAGTTGCCACCTATTCCATCAAAACATTACACACAAAAGACAACATTCCTCCACCCAGGAGAGCAACCACCAAGAAAAGGTGTTAAAACCAATCCTCGCCCAGGACAACTGGAAGCTGCTAGAGACTGGAAAATGCTGGCAGATGTTAGTCAACGGCTTATTTTTCCACCTGAGATTGCCACCACTAACCTTCGACCAGATATTGTGGTCTGGATCAGCACGCCTTGTTCACCTGGTAGAGTTAACAGTGCCATGGGAGGATGCTGTAGATGAGGCGTATGAGAGGAAGAAACTGCGGTATGCTCAACTAGCCACTGAAGCGGAACAGCGAGGATGGAGAGTCTGGGTTTACCCAGTGGAAGTGGGTTGTCGAGGATTTGTGGCACACTCTACAACCTGGTTTCTCAGAGATGTCGGATTCAATGGCCAAGAGTTGGGTCGCACAGTGAAGAACTTATCTGAAGCAGCAGACAGGAGCAGCAACTGGCTGTGGTTGAGACGGAAAGATTCTGGCTGGGGATCTCAAGCACAATAGAAAGAAAGAAACGCTGATGTACGGGTAAGTAAGCTGGGCTGAGTTGAGTGGGGGACGGAGGGGGGTGATGCTGGGACGCCAGAATCACCGTCGAGCCCTCTTGAGGTGTCGTGGGCTAGTCGACGAAACACCGAGGAAGGAAGGTGCCCACTTGAAGACCCCAGAGATGTACCCCACTTAGCTCAATCCAGACGGTTGTCATGCTGATGCGCTGGGGAGACCGCACTATGGTTGATCCCCGGAGCCAGCATCGCAGCCATTGTGTGTGCTGATGCGCTAGGGAGGCAATAAGCTGATCCCTGGAGCCAGCATTACACTTCAGCCATCAACACCAGACAGAAGGATATCTACATCATCATATGTAAGGAAGCGCAAATGGATGGAGACACATATGGATTACATTAGTTTACTGTGAAGCTACGTCTTAGTTGGTGCTTATCTTGGCGAGAGCCAAGTTCAAATCAGCATGAAGTTTTAACATTGTAAAAGATCGAACCTCTTTGCGGTTCGTTGCCCCTTTAAAAACACGGACCCAACACACAAATGGATTTTTTTTAAAGCGCGGTCGCGCTATTTTTTAATCAAAACACAAAAACAAAATAAACAAAACAAACACCTAGCTCTTCTTTGAGCAATAATTAAAACAAAACAGGAACCTAAATTAAACAACAGGACAGCTAAGCTGTTTACCTGCATCAAACACAATCAGCACACACAAAAAAGGACTCACTCTGCCTTTTTTTTCCTTTTAAACTACGGCTGTACCCACACACCAGCACAGTCGGGCTTCTACCCTCTTCAGCAGCCACCCAGAGCAGACTGAGTGCTCTCCTTTTAAATACCGGGCACCTGGCTCCAATTTTCAATAGTAGCCAGGTGCCGGTAATGATCAACAATAAAACAATAAAACAATTAAACAAAACAATTAACACAAATTAAACAATTAACAAAACAAAACCAAAATGTGCCTTACGCACATGTTTTCCTCTAGGGAGGAATTAACCCCCTCCCTGCTGTCTCACAACATCTACTCTCATGTAATGGAAATCTAGACACGTCTTAAGCCACCTGGGTTCAAAGTGTAATTACTTTCTTTGAACAACATGTTATTCATTTAGGAGATTTCAGTAAATATTGTATAGGTTAATAAGATGCCAATGGTATCCTATATTGTTTTACATAAGCCTATTTCACATTCAGATTAGTAGAAATCTAAGTGACACGTTTAGGTATATGCTTCTTAGCAATATATCTTGAAAACAAAAACTCTTTTACATTTTGTTTTTATATTTTTCTGTTAAATATTTTCTCAAATAATTCAGAATTATTTCAAGGTTGAATTTCTTTACTTTAAATTGTATTTAATTCTTTCAGAAATCAAATCATAATCAGCTTAAGTGTTTAAACTAGTTAAACATAAGTCAATTACTTAGGATAATCTTAAATGATCCTTTTTACTAATCTAGTTGTATTAATGCACTCTACATTAGCTTGGCCTTGCCATTGTTTCAAGTGTTACTCTTCACTCTTGATTACAGAGTGAATTTTAGTCTCAAAATAGAATCATTTTTTCCATGTGTGTATTTAGAATTGTAACAGAGACAAAGTGATTCTTGGTGATACATCTCCCTCCCGACCTGTGAGGGCGCTGTGTAAAGGGAACAGAGTACCCTGGACTGGATGGCCAGAAAATTAATTCCCAGGGTTAGGCGTTTGGTCATCTAGAAAGGGGGTGGCACTTTGGTACACTAAATCATCGACCCAGAAGGGAAACGATGTGGCAGCCACGCATTGGAGGAGCTGTTGCACTCGTTAACCAAGGGGTCATGATAGATGGTACAAAAGGGGACGTAGCAATGTGATCTGTTCCTTTGCTATGGTTAATATTAGACTGAAAGGAGAACTGTATTGTGAACTGTGAGTGTTTTGATTGTTTTGTTTGCCATGTCTAAATTGTAATTGTTTGTTATTTAGACAGCTAACACGATCCAGAGCTGTCACCAAAGGCCAGCACTAAACCCAGACAACAATTCACTATTTCATGGAGAACTGTAATTGCAGTACAAGCACCTTAGCACTCACTGTGGATTTGTGTATGTGTTTTGTGTTTCGTGTGAGTGTTTAAAGAACGGAACTGTTTATTATTTCGGGACCAAACCCAGGGATTACAATAAAGCAATACACGCCGCTGTATTACTTATCATTGTTATTATTTACTGCGTGTTTTGTGTCAGCAGACACTTGGATTAAAAATAAAACATCATTGCACCTGGATTATTGTTGTCTGTCTGTTTGTTGATCACTTGCACACTGTTAACCACTTTGCACAAGAATCTACAAGTATTAAAATCATTCCACAAAGGATAGGCTTTTACACTGTAGACAAAAATGTGATAATCTAGAATGGGTTTAAATCATAAATCATTACCAATTAAATTAAACGTCACTTTTGTTAGACATGTAGGTATTATAAGTTACACTCATCAGATAAAACGTAACCATTTCCAGCCCACATTTATTTCTACACATCAGAAAAATAAGTCATTCATAAAATTACTTTAAAATACCTTAAATATTACGAAATTTGGCAGCATTCGGGCCACATAAAAGCACATATATTTTTCTATGTGATTTAATAACATTTTTTGTCTAACAAAAGGCACTAGAAGTGTCTTGGACATTTTTAACATGACTGTATGATGTATGAAGTTCAAAACAACAACTAACCCTTGAGTAGTGAGTTCTAAAATGCACTGCTGGTACAACGGGAGTGATTTTTTTTTTTTGCATGCGCTTGATTATTCCGAGTACAGCGTACAAACAAGCTGAAAGCTATATGTTTGTATGTATGTAATGAATACTGATGCAATACAGACAATTAATTTTTTACTGTTAATAATTAAAACAAATAAATATATATTTTTATTTAGTTATAGGGAAAGGTTTTGACTTTTTATTGTAGGCAATAAACAATGCAATGAAACAACCACAACAACACATCCTAACAAAAAAAAAAAGGACGACGGACAGAGAGAGAGAGAGAGAGAGAGAGATGAATAAATCATATGCGGGTAAACAGGTTGTGGGGGTGGAGCAACGCACAGAGATGGGCGCTGCCTCTTCACTGTCACTTGATGTTGATGGTAAATATTCTTTGCTTATGTCTTAACTGACACACTCGCTGACATCCAATTCAGTGGAAGAATTGTATGTATTTGAATTTAAATCGGAATCTGAATTCAGTATTATTACTAATACTTCTTTCTCACTGAGTTTACAAACACTGTTGACATTTTGTGAATGGGTTTATTATATGTAATTCAGTCAATATCTGGCAGAGGGCGCAAAAGACCAATAAAAGGTGTTACAGAAACCTAGTTTTAAAATATTATGTGATCAGGGGTTTTATAGTCTCAGTAATTCAAGTTTAAATTTGCAGAACATACCGGTACGTTCGTACTACTCAAAGGGTTAACAGTTTTTCCTCAAATTAGAATACTACATCTACATTTGCTAACAAAATCTGGAAAAAAAAACATTTGATTTGACCACAAATGAATTAAAACTATCTATCTATCTATCTATCTATCTATCTATCTATCTATCTATCTATCTATCTATCTATCTATCTATTTAACCTATAATCAAAGATATAATTTTCATTGTGCAATTTATGAAGTACAACACTTAAAACCTTTTCCTCATAAACAAAAATAATGCTGTATCTACATTTGCTACAAAATCTGGAACATTTTTAAATCTAAAATGAATTTTGTGCATCTCTGATATTTCATACACCAACTTGAACTTTCCTATATTTTTTGTAGCTGAGAATCCATCAACAAAGTTATATTGTGTTTTTTTTGTGTGGAAGTTTTTGAAGCAATTCCTCTCTTTTATGAGACACAAAGCCAATCCATATTTTTCGCATTGGATGCAGGAGTAGGCTTTTATACAGAGCTTACACCTCTGCTTTTTCTCCACATGTTGGGGAAATGATCAATCCCATCGAGTCTCACGACATCCACTGGTCTCAGTAAAATCTTGCGTCTCTGTGCATCATCTCCAATAGAATCCATGGAAGATCGGCCTCTTTTACGTTTCAGAGACTTGAAGTAGCACATGGGCTACTTCAGATCGGAAAGTCAGTAGGGGTTTGTGATTAACCCCCAGCTGCTCACAATGGCATCAGTAGAAAAGCCACGCATTGACAACACACATGTCAACAATTTGATAAAAGATCCACAAGTAATACCTCTTTGACCTGAAGTCAATCCTGTACAGCTCTATAAGCATGTCATGCAGGTCGACACCTCCCATGTGCTTATTGTAGGTCTTCACAGTTGCTGGTCGTGGAACCTGGATATACTGCTTTTTATCAACAGACCAACGCCTCACATTCTCAACTGGTGTGCATCCAATGAAAGATGAGATCGGGTGCACACATTTGTTGTCAAACCACTTAACAACAGAGACATTTTTGTTGGTTTCTGTACGGTAATCAAAGCTTCCCCGTTCTTCAAAGTCATATGTCATTCAACGTGCTCCTGCATGGAAAAGCACCTTCTTCCCTCATTTGTGAGGTTTATTTTTATTGTACTGCTTCAGAGAACTCCTGCCTTTGAAGGGGATGGTCATTTCATCAATTGAGTGGTGCTCCTCAAAAGGAATTGCTTTTAGATTTTCCTGAACCAATGTAAGAAAGAGGCACACTTTGAAGAGTGGGTCATATTGTAGGTGCTGTTTTGTGAGTATGTTGTTGTTGTCATTGAGATGAATGGCATTTCGAAGCTTATCGAATTGGTTATGAGGCATTACACCTGCTATTGGACTAAATCGGCATGCATCGTTCCAATACATCCGATAGGACGGCAACTTCACTATCCCACTCAAAATCTGAATTCCAAGAAATTGTTCAGTTTCATCTGGAGTTGTATTGATTGGTGTTCCACTTTGCTGCATAGAATAAAGGTTTGTTTGCTCGGATAAGTGGTTAACAATAAGCGCAGGTTGAGTGATACAGCTTGTACAGTGCCGGTTCGTGTCCGGGCTGTGCAAAGGCAGAACTTTGCTTGGGACTCTTAAGGGGGCGTCACATTGGCTCTGACGCTCCCGGGGAGGGGAATGGGAAACTGGCAGGGATTGCTTCTCCTCATCGCACAACAGCGAACCCTACTGGCCAGACACCAAGCACATTCAGAGTGGATAAGAGCTAGGGCTGATCTCTGTTCTTACAGATCCGTAGCCCGCCCACCTCTGCTCTGGATTGCTCGGTGTAAAAGCGATTCTGGCTTTAGGCTTGTGAGATCAGATGCTCACACACCCTCAGAACGTCTGTGCTTTGTGGGGAATCACTAAGGTGAAGAGAAAAAATATAATTGGACATTCGAAATTGGGGGAAAATAAATAAAAATAATAATTGGTTACTCTAAATTAAAAATAAGTAGGTTAGTACTTTTTTCCTTTTAACATATGTATTATGACCATTAACATTCCATGTTATTATTTTAATATTATTGTCTAACATATTTAGCCATATTTTTTTCCAGGGAAAAGCAGTCCATTTCACTTCTATTTTAAACAGTCTTTATTCTTTTTAAACACTCCAAAGGGAGCACTTGTGTGTGTCTGCGGTGTGCAGATGCAGTGCCATCTCCAGCCTGTCCCCAAGTTGCCCCGTTCTGTACATAGGCTTCCTCTGCATCTGTGAATCGTCTCTTTTTTTCTGTTGTGATCTTTAATATTGCTCGGTACAGGGTAGCATATTTAAAGTTCCTTTCTCTGCAAAGCCTCCGTGCTTCATCAAACTTTGTTACACACATCTAGTGTCCTACCCTTAAGTGTTAGAAGTTTGTTCTGATGTCTGAGAACATTGAATTTTAAGGCTGTTTGTAAATGTAGACTTTTTTTTATAAAACTATGTTTTATTAAAAGTATGTTGTTTTTCAGCTTCCTCTGTTTAATCCATTTACAAATCTAGAGTAAACCGATGTTATGTGGTGCTTAGAAGTATGAACATGATAAAACATGACATGATCTGACACTGATGGTTGACTGTTTATGGGGTGAAAGCTTCTCTGAGCATTTACAAATTAATCATCCCTGAATACTAATAGCATATTTCAAGGCCCACGCTGGCAGTAATAAGACCCCCTGTTGAGTGAGATTTATTCCTTCCTGCTGTTATGAATAAGTATTTGGTTTCATTAACATCTATAATATGAGTTTATGGAGTGACTGCTTGTTTGAAATATGTATGACTTTACTGTACAACACTTTCAGAGACAACATATAGCAGAAGATCAAACATTCTTTCAAATATTTCTGAAGACATTTTTTACGTTTGTTTATGTGTAATAGTGATTTGCTCACTTTGTGGTTATTGGTAGAACAATAAACATTATTAAAAATCAATATGAGCATTATTCAGTATTTTCAAATGAATACAAAGCTTCATGTGCTTATATTACCAACATATCTGTAAGGTTTGATTTCTTCTTAATAATAATCAGACAGTCTTCTTCAGGTAAGTTTAATCAAAACAGTTTTATTCAGGAACAAACAGATCAGAAAGTAGTACACTGTACGACAACAACAGCAATGGCACTGCAAGTAAACTCACAGGTCTCACAGGATGGAATATGAGCAACAGAGCTGCAAGTAAACTCACAGGTCTCACAGGATGGAATATGAGCAACAGAGCTGCAGATAAACTCACAGGTCTCACAGGATGGAATATGAGCAACAGAGCTGCAAGTAAACTCACAGGTCTCACAGGATGGAATATGAGCAACAGAGCTGCAGGTAAACTCACAGGTCTCACAGGATGGAATATGAGCAACAGAGCTGCAAGTAAACTCACAGGTCTCACAGGATGGAATATGAGCAACAGAGCTGCAAGTAAACTCACAGGTCTCACAGGATGGAATATGAGCAACAGAGCTGCAGGTAAACTCACAGGTCTCACAGGATGGAATATGAGCAACAGAGCTGCAAATAAACTCACAGGTCTCACAGGATGGAATATGAGCAACAGAGCTGCAGGTAAACTCACAGGTCTTGGCAGGTGGATACAAGCTCTAATAAACCTATCAAGCACCTGCCCACTGGGAGTGGAACTCCACCTAGTTTCACCAATGAACAGAGTTGCCCCCCGCCCCTTTATAGGAGGTGTGTTAGTAGGTGTTTCGTGATGCTTACCTAAAGTTGTAGTGTGTCACTTTTAGCAGAAGTGGTTTTAGAACCAGTTTTAGCTGGTTCGAATGTGGTTTGTACATATGCTCAAAACAGCTTTTTAAGCAAAAACAACTTATGCGAAAACTAGGGGTGTTATCATCCGCCTGAGGTCACGGCTGCACAAAGTCACTTTATCATGAATCCCAGGCATGGGTGTGCAAAGCTAAAGAGCTACAAGGTCAGCGCAACACCACGCAAGAATTTGAAAAGCCTTACATAATCCTTCCTTGAACCCTGGACACAGCTACAAAAACTGCCAAGGGTTCACACATGCTTACCTGGGCAGCATGATGGGCCTGTCTTAGGTTGTCATAACCTGGAAGAAATCAAGTGCAGTATTCATTCTTATTTTTTTTATTTTTTAGTGGTCGCCAATTATTTTTTATTATTTTCTCCCCAATTTAGTAATGTCCAATTATTTTTAGGCTCAGCCCACCGCTACCATCCCCGTGCTGACTCGGGAGCGGCGAAGACAAACACGCGCTGTCCTCCGAAGCGTGTGCCGTCAGCCAACCGCTTTTTTACACACTGCAGACTCACCATGCAGCCACCCAGAGCTACAGTGTCGGAGGACAACGCAGCCCTGGGCAGCTTACAGGCAAGCCCGCAGTCACCTGGCCAGACCACAAGGGTCGGTGGTGCGTGGTGAGCCGAGGACACCCTGGCCGACCTAACCCTCCCTCCCCTCGGGCGGTGCTCGGCCAATTGAGCGCCACCCCCTGGGAGTTCCCGTCCTCGGTAAGCAAAGGAATAGCCTGGACTCGAACTTGCAACGTCCAGACTATAGGGCGCATCCTGCATTCCACGCAGAGCGCCTTTACTGGATGGGCCACTCGGGAGCCCCGCAGTATTCATTTTTTTGCAAAACATCTGATTTCACTTGGGCGTCAATGGGGTCCTTCTTGACTTTTCCTTTCTTTCATCTGGGTATGCATACCCTCATGCTGCAGTTTGTAAGAGAAAAATAATGCTCGCTGCTTAACCCAATGGTCTGTTTCACAATTAAGGCTATCCATTTTCAAGATCTCTGTTGAGGAAGTGTGAGTTCTCCTTTTTTCTTAATCACAAACACAGCACATCATCCAGACTTGAGAAAGAAACTTCAAGTTGCTAAAAGTTTTTTCATAAACTATGTTACAAAACCCCAAACCTGACCAACTGAATAGACTCACTGAAACCAAGACAGGCTTTCCTGTCCTTGAAGTTTTTTCTTCAAACTTTTGAAATAACTATTATTTTATTTATAAATATTTATTTTGAGAAAATAATCGAGATTAGTGTCCATTATTGCGATAAAGACCCTGAGAATAAACGTGTATTATGTCATTGCAATCACTCAGGTGAAACAATGTCTTATTTGCCCAAACTCAGGCTCGGGTCATAGAATAACGTTTTTATACATGTACAGTATCTCTAAGCAGAATACATAATAAAAAAATACTTAACATTAAAAAAAAAAGAAATATTGTTTTAAAAAAAAAAAATCGAAAAGTTTGTATGGTTTCTGAAGTACTTTATAATGTACCCTAGAATGTTCTGAAAAAAAGGACACCATTTCCAAGATGCTACTGTAAAAAATAGATTTTTAGTAAATTTTTATTGGGATAGAGTCAAATATAGCCAAAAAATGTCTGGACCTGGGGGAGCATCCCACTGAAAAATGCTTGGTCCTGAAAGGGTTAAAGCACGGATATGCTCTCAGTGCATCATTCATTTACTCTTTCAAAGAAACTTTTAAACTTCTTAACACTTCATTATCCCTTTCCAACAACTTACTATCAAACCCACAAGAGGCTGTCTTTGTTGCGGCTGACCGCCTATCAGTACAAACTTTAATTTCTGCACATTGCTTGCACCACCTTTCCTAGGCAAAGAATTTCAAGTGGCCATCAATTGCTTTTATATTACAAGGTTTATCAAGTTTTATTTTGATGGTCTCTTTTTTCTTGAATAACCATGCAGGACCCTCTCTTGTATTTTCAGTCTTTTTGTGTTCTTGATTATTGTACACTTGTTGCAATTTATTTTTTTGTTAAATGTTAAGATAGAAGCTAAACCTCTGGGTGTGTAAGGTTGTGTGTGGGGGAACTAATCTCAAATATTTCACACTGCAAAAAAATGATGATGGTGGACTTCTGTTAGGCTTTCTTCTTGCTTTTACCTGTCCTAAGTGTGTGGAAGTAAGCATACAAGTATGCATATGTACTGAATTAATTAAAATGCAATAAACTTCCATAGGATACTATACATTCACATTAAGGTTGCTGAGATCTGTCGTTGGCGAGATTCACCTGCCCCAAGGGGTGGAGCCCTTGCTCCTCCCATCTGAAGCAAAACAACTCACTACCTTTTAAATAACAAGGCAATATACAGTAAGTTGTGATGTTTGTATTCTTATAGAAAAGGATTATAAACTGATCTCAGAAAAAAAGAGCCAATTATCAGTTTACCTTAACTGCAATAAATAATAGCAAAAAAAGGTCATAAGGTCAGTTTCAATAGTCTATCACTTTTGATAGAAAACTAACTCATTTGTAAACATCAGAAAATAACACTCTTACAGTGATGGGATTATCAACTATACAACTTCAAACAAGCAATATCACAGGGTCTCACTAAAGCTGATATGACAAGAAGGCTACAAAGGTGTTAGCAATCTTGATAAGAGTACACAACCGCAGTCAAAAGAATACATGATTTGCTGATGAAAGTACCTTTTGCATACCAGGCTCAAGTGACTGTCACATGTGCCAAATACAAATTTTGTCAAAAATATGTGTCATATTTAACATCTTTCTTTTTTATTATTTGGAGCCTTGGTTTGGTTTCAGTGGCTTGTCCTTTGCACTGGTGTCACCCCTGGGGTGGGGGGCACACCTGGTGGGATGGAATAGTCAAAATGATCAAGTGATTGATTCATACACAAATTACATCAGAGTGCTCAAGCCTTGTGGATTAAATATTGTTTATAGAGGGTAAACACATAATTGTGTCAATTTAGTATTAACTTAAATGTTTCACATTAGCGACTCAACATTAATTACATTTTTAATTATAGAAGGCCTGCCATACTATAGTGGTATATTTGCTGGGTTTTTTTCCTTAATGCAGTATCACATTTGATTTCATAATATAGGCAACATATGAATTGATGTGTTTGTAATAAAAAGTATGATGTTGAAAACATGTTTTTCTCTCAGGTCATTTTTTGCATTTATTTTGCACCCTATATTTTGAAACATAAAATGTTTTCTGATTTACAATACATCTTGTTGTAAATCTTCGATTTTTTTTTTTTAAATGTAGTTGCTGGTATTATCCTTTTTATTTTCACAGCAGGGTTACAGAACAGCCAAAACTATTGCAATACTTTTAAAAGACACGACAGTGGAATGTGAAGTTTGAATGCTGTGGACGTTGTTTATCGTTATAGGTATATTTTAACTTGTTATGTGTGTCATTTTGTGACTCATTCTCAGTAAAATCTAGGTTAATTTGTCCACCTGTTTCACCCAGTAATGGGTATTGTGCTTACAGTGCTAAATAAGTTGTTATTTGGCTAGGAATCTATACTTGATTTTTCTAAATATGTTATTCATATATATCATATAAAGTTTGTTTGTTAATGTGTTTTATTTTTTGTTTTATGTAATTCCTTATGCAAGATGAAAAAAAAGTTCATACATTTTTTCAATATGGATAAATGGTGTCACAACATCAAAACGCAACTCTGCCACTTTATTTTCTACTTTACTTTCATATCCAGACCATATTTACAATTTTAAATTATAATATTTTAGTTTATCAACCATAACCAATGACAATATATTATTTAAAAAATGCAATAGCAATATGTATTGAAAAGTGGACATTGCTTTGTGCTTATAAGTCACATTATTATTATTATTAGATTAATAATAACAATGAACATATTTAACGTTTTCCAAGCGACTACTGCATGTACATAAGATATTCTGATAAAGGAACATTGCACATAATGACTTTTACCACAAAGCTGGGATTAATGTAAGTTTGATTGAATAACCGGCCATGTAAATTAGAGCAAATCACTCATAAGAACCTTTGTCTACAATTTGGATTCAGACAGAGTTTCTAACATTTAACCAAGATTAAAATGGATATGTCCAGGCATATATGCTAACTTAGCGGTCGGTGGCTTGAGCCAACATAGGTACCACACAAAACTGTCCAACAATTTATTCAGAAAACGTTCATCAGTGCCAGTTTTCTAACATTTGACTGCAATGTCTAGCCAGACTCATATTTAATTATTATTATTTTTTATTTATTTATTTATTTATTTATTTATTTTTAAATGTAGTCGTTGCCAATTATTTTTATTATTTTCTCACAATTTGGAATGGCCAATTATTTTTTAGGCTCAGCTCACCGCTACCACCCCTACGCTGACTCGGGAGGGCGAAGATGAACACACGCTGTTCTCCGAAGCGTGTGCCATCAGCCGACCACTGTTTTTCACACTGCAGACTCACCATGCAGTCACCCAAGAGATACAGCGTCGGAGGACAATGCAGCTCTCGGGCAGCTTACAGGCAAGCCCGCAGGCACCCGGCCAGACTACAGGGGTCTCTGGTACGTGGTGAGCTGAGAACACCCGGCCGACCTAGCCCTCCCTCCCCGGCAGCTCAGCCAATTGAGCCGCCCTTGGAAGCTCCCGTCCTTGGTCGGCAAAGGAATAGCCTGGACTCAAACTCGTGACGTCCCGACTATAGAGAGCATCCTGCACTCCACGCGGAACGCCTTTACTGGATGCGCCACTCGGGAGCCCCCATATTTAATTATTATTAAGCCTTTGTTTTAAAATCCGTTGCTAAAACGCCATCACATGACATATTTTAGTTTGCACTATAGCCTCAAAAGTCCTTAACAGCAGTACATATTCATAGCACAATCTAGCAACAGTACATATACATAGTAACCGCTCATAACAACTGCTTGTATTCACTGGAGCAACGGCTCTGACCTCTGATGTTTTCATTCCATTATCTTGGACTTGTTATTTTTCAGCATTTTAATTTCTGCTGCAGCTCTGGTTATTTTAATAATGAATGATTGAAAATATTATTGAATTATTGATTTAAAAATGATAGTTAAAGACTGGAGTGAGAAGATGTATAAGTGTAAGTTTAATGTGGGGAAGTTTCTAACTTATTCCTTATTACTAATTTTGTAAATTAGTGCAATGACCTCTTAATAATTAGTGGAAATGACACCTAAAAAAAACCCCAAAAAACAACCTGCTTTCAAAGACCAGTTAAACCAATGTCTACTGTCAGATAAAGATAGAATGAAGAGTCTAAACAAGAAAATCATGAATGCAGAACAAACATTATTTCAGATAAGACCAAATACAAACAGTAAGAAAGAACAGCATTGCTACAACCCCCCAAAAGGGCTTTGTAACATAGTATAATATTAAATACTATACAACATTTTCAAGCAGATCATGTACTTCAAATATAGTTGACACAGAATACAAAGTAGGCTAGGCTAATATAGTGAGACTGAATATAACACATACTTATTGGGAAATGTAAACGTACAGTACTGTATTGATTCAACACTAGACAAATCATGTGGAGCTGGTCTCTGATTACAAACTGAAATCTTACTACTTACTACCTGTGTATCATGTCTATGTAAAATAAGCTTTGTTCATTTTAAGTTTATTCATTATGTCCGTGTTGTAATTTATTAAAGAAAAAAATGTGATAGTATATACTTTTTTAAAGGTGTTTTTGTGTTGGTATTTCAGTCATTTTTTGTGTTGGGTTATAGAAATACTATTTCTCTGCCTTTGTCTAGGCAATGGCTAAAGAATAAACAGCAGCTAATGTACGGGTCAGAGTGTTTTCAATGCATTTTGTTGAAAAGCAAACCAATAGTATATCTTGTCCATCCTGTATGAGGACAGTGCTTTTATCTTAATAAAGATAATATTTTTTTCCCGTTTCTTGCTGTTAATAAAAGGTAACAGTCATGATTTTCCCGAACTATATTTCTTGTTCAATGAAAAAGCATTGGCAGTCTCACTACTAAGGCGGCTGCATTTTCGGGAGTTCATCACACAGTTTTCTTCATGCAGATGGTTCATATTAACATCCCTTAATAATTGTAATATATTATTATTATTATTATTATTATTATTATTATTATTATTATTATTAGTCGTAGTAGTCATAGTATTAGTATTAGTTTATTTCGCAGACACCTTTATCCAAGGCGACTTACAGATACTACCCTATTGGAAATGTCCATGTTTTAATTGCAATTTTAGTGCAATTTCCATATAATATAGAATTACTTTAGTAAAATACTTTAAATTAACTGTCAATACAATTGAAACAAAATGGCAACACATTTGTAATACAATTATTCTTAGCACGCTAATGCATTTTAAATATGTAAAATTATGTTTAATAACATATTGTAAATATACCTTAATGGGAATTAAAATGTTATAAATGAACCTTAGATTGTATTATAATGATCTTAAAATATTGATTTTACATTGTTTCTACTGTCAATTCATCACAATATGAATACATGTCTAAATGCATTGTAAATAAAATGCCACTACGAGATAAACACATTAGCACCACATTGATATTGGCTTTACCCTTTGTCACACTTTACTATTGTACAACAGTAAGAATACTTATACATACAATACATGTTATGTTTTCCACAACAAACATTTTAGGAGCACTATTCTGTTTATATTAGTTGAGTTATATGTCCCGCGAAGCACCCAACAACAAAACACACACACACACACACACACACACACACACACACACACTCTCTCACGAAAAAGTCCAAGTCTGTGGATGCTTCATGGGGAAAAAAAAACTACCCTTCGTCACAATTGCGTACTTATGAAATGTTTCTAAAATAAAAGTTCTGTCTGACAGGATCAGCAAGGCATCAATCTGAGGTAATATAACCACAGTAAATAAACTAACTTGCATAAAAAAATTGTTTCATAAATATATTACTGATGGCGTAAGGGAGACGTACAGAAATAAAAGAACATAAAAAAAAAATCATGAATCTTCTTACCTTCAGTGTTGCTTGAATCCCCCTCGGTATCGACAATAAAAGATAGATCAACCTCTTCATCCTCCAAATCAAGATCCTCACCACCACTGGAGTAATCAAAGTCTCCCTCATCCTCCAAAATGAACTCCAAGGCAGTCTGGGGATCATTTCTGCGCTTTCGCTTTCCGAATTCCATTTTTTATTTTCCATTTTTTACAAAAACACTTCTCTCTGCTAAAACTCCTAATTACTACAAATTGGTTTTAAGTTCACCAAGCCTTCTCTTCAGTCCATGTGACTCTTTTAAGCCTATCAGTACACAGAATTCACGTTGCAGCGGCATTTTCAATGTTGCAATTTAAAAAACAAACCATGCAAGGCAAAGGAGGGGAGGGGCCCGAAATACTCGGGCTCGGCCCTGAGGTAAACGTTCCAGGCCTCGAAAAATTTGGGATCGGCCTTCAAAAGGTTAAGTGGTCTTCAAAAGTGCTGCTATGGACAAGATTGTCGTCCAAATAGGGTTGGCAGATGACATCTCTGAGACCTGAGAGGCATTCTTCCATGATCCTCTGGAACTCAGCAGGAGCTGAGCTGAGTCCAAAAGGGATACGGACCCATTGATAAAGTCCCCAGGGGGTAATGAAATCGGTTAATTGAAGATTGTCCTGGAACCCCTGAGGATATGCCTTACCCTGGTCAAGGACTGAGAACCATGAGCTGCTGCTTAAGGAGTTCAACGTGTCCTGTATCCTTGGAATTGGGTGGCGATCAGGCACTGACTTCCTATTCAACTCCCTGTAATCACAGTAGAGCCTCAAGCTTCCGTCCTTCTACCTGACAGACTACAGGAGAATAATACGGTGATCTTGACTGGGTTATCCACCCTCTGTTCAGCAGATCCTGTATGTACCCTTTCACTTCTTGGTGGAGTGGCTTTGGAACTGACATGTAGGTCTTCTGAACAGGTGTGGTGTCTTTAAGTGTGATGTGCATGTTAAGGGATGGAACACAACTAATATCGTTGTCATCAAAGGCAAAAGCATTACAGTCATCCCCAACTTCTGTCTTACTGCTTGCTGTTGAGCCTCACTTAAGTGGTCCAAATTCACAGGAGGGTCCCATTTCTCTGTGCTTCTGTTTTCGCAATCTGTTTTGGCAGTCTGCTCTTCTAATCTTGATTCTGGGGGCTTAAACATACTGTCGGAATGGTTGAGTTTTTGTTCCTTCTGTTGCTTTTGATCGTTTGCAGGTCGCAGTGCTGCTGGGTACACTGCTTTTACTGTTTGGAGGTGGCCCAGAGGTGGCTGCTCTGGCGTGATGTTGTGCTTGGTGGTGTTTGCAATGGGGACGGGCACATAAGTTGGATTTCCTTCCTGAGCAGTCACTAGCACTTCATTGATGACAAGGCCTTCTGCTTGTGGATGCAGTTCATTTGGGACAAGCATCTCTTGACCTTTAAACAGGGCTCCCACATGTGCACGGGCCTGAACAGTGGTTATCTGGTCTGCTGGCAGGACTATTCTCTTCTGTCCCATTCTTACAATGCCTGTGTCATGCCCCGTGTCTGGGGTCTGCAAGAGATTTAACAGGGATTCAGCTGTCTTTACTGTTACAGAAAATTCGACACTCACCATCTCAATGACATCAGGTGTTGTCTTAGCTGCCATCGTCCCTCTATTCACTATCTCTTCAATTACATTGAAGCCGATAATTGGATCTTTAGCCACATTTGAGTCGCTTGATACTAAGATTAGAACTATCACGATCGCTGCTGAAGTAGAATCACAGTCCAACTCCAATGAACTGCATTTCGGTTTGGTCCTGTTAGAGTTCCAAGTCCAAGCAGCTCTGCGATTGGTTGAACTGTGGTGTTGGGGAGATATTGCTTCCTCTAGGTGTCATTCACTATGCTGGCTTGTGCTCCGGTGTCCCACAGGGCTTCCACAGTGATGTTGTCGGGTCAGCAACGGACAAACCACCGTCTTTCAATCAGATTCAATAGCTTTGCTTGACATCATGGTGGTAGGTAATTCACTGTGTTAGTGTTGGCTTTGTGACTGGAAGCTGTACTGTGTTATTTCAAATGATTCAGAGAACTGTGATCTACTTGCTGTTTGCTGGTCTTCACTGTGAGGCCCTGGTGCAGGTGGGACATGTGGTGAGGGGCTACTGGGGGTCCCATCCCAGCAGCACGTTCCTGTTTCCCGACCGCTGTGTCTGCATTCTGCATCCCTGTGACAGATTGCCAAGGCCATTAGGGCCATGAAGAATGGTAAAGCAGCAGGCACCGACTCACTCGTGCCAGAGATGTGAAAGGGTTGGCAAACAGGGAGCTGTACTGGATCTTCAAGATAATTGGGGAGACGAACACCATGCCAAAAGACTGAAGAGGCCTCATCGTGAAACTCTCCAAGGGTGACCTCAGTGACTGTAATAACTGGCAAGGAATAGCCCTCCTATCGATCCCTAGCAAGATCTTTTGTAGAGTGTTGCTCTCAATGACAAACTCAGACCTGAACAGACGGGCTTCAGAAAGATGGTGGGATATATGGACCAGCTTTTCACACTGAGTGATGGGAGGGACACATGGTAGGTTAAGCTGCATCACCCGAGTCTTCTTGATGTTAATGTTCAGACCAGCCTGTTTGGCATAGTTACATAGTCTTGACGTTTTCTCTTGCATTTTCTCCTATTCTACAAGCAGGACAAGTTTATCAGCAAAATTCAGGTCTTCCAGAAAGAACAATAGTGTTCACCTGATGCCACCTCTGGTGTCACTCATAGTTTGTCTCATGACCAGGTCAATGTCCACCAAGAAAAGGACTGGTGAGATAGTGCAGCCTTGTCTGATGCCTGATCCAACTGGGAACCAGATGGTGGTGGATCTGTCGACAATAATATTGCATACAAATGAGTTGTATGACATGCGGTTGGCAGTGACAATCTTTGCTGGTATACCATAGGACCTCAAAATGGACCACAGGCTCTTTCTGCACACACTATCGAATGCCTTTTGGAAATCAATGAAGCTAATGCACAGTGCAGCATTCCACTGCAAGCACCGTTCAACAATGTTTCTCAGTGTGAAAAGCTGGTCCATATATCCCACCATCTTTCTGAAGCCCACCTGTTCAGGTCTGAGTTTGTCATTGAGAGCAACACTCTACAAAAGATCTTGCTAGGGATCGATAGGAGGGCTATTCCTTGCCAGTTATTACAGTCACTGAGGTCACCCTTGGAGAGTTTCATGATGAGGCATCTTCAGTCTTTTGGCATGGTGTTCGTCTCCCCAATTATCTTGAAGATCCAGTACAGCTCCCTGTTTGCCAACCCAATGTCTGCTTTCACATCTCTGGCACGAGTGAGTCGGTGCCTGCTGCTTTACCATTCTTCATGGCCCTAATGGCCTTGGCAATCTTTTCTGGCTGCAGTCGTGTTTCCTTTATGTACTTCATGATTATTTAAGAGAGTTAAACTAGAATCATATTTCCTTTTGCCTAATCAAAGCCTTGATAACAATGTCATAGCTTAAGATAAAAGTGCAAAAGCAGACCACACACAATAAATGTGTCAATTGTAGCAGAAAAAAATGGCATTTTGCTTTTCCTTTTCTGCACAATATATTTTAAATGTTTAATGGACAGGGATTTGTATTTATATTATTTATATAGGTTACAGCTAGAATCTGCTGCTGATGGCCTTAAAAATAAAAGGTTACCTTTTAAAATTCCTCAACAGGTTTAGACTGTAAATCATACATTTTGTGTAGCTTGCCAGGAATTTGACTGACCTCATTTGGTGCCACTGGGGTCATTGCGGCAAGCCAGTCCCAGACAATTTCCCTCCTTCGACAAAGGGAGTACAAAGAAACACTCCCTATGTGGCCCAGCCAAGATTGGCAGAATTTGAATCTGCAAGCTCCTAGTCACATGACTCACTCTGCAATGCACCAATGCACACAACAGTGTCTTAACTAAGTGAGTTGCTTGGACACTTCTATGCTTTTTTAATGTTCATGCTATGTCTTTGTTCTCTGGATAATTTAACAGAATACTGTACTATTGTAGTACCTTACAGAATGAACAATGTAATGTTTGACAGAGGAGGATTAAATAAACTGGTCAATCAAAGCTGTACTGAAGTAAGACTATGTTTAAAACAAAAGCATGGAAACATATAGACACTATTGTGCTGTAAATGTTTTACTAGGGTACATTGGACAGATGGAAATTTATACAGCTCATCTCCACAATTTTAAACTACTTAATTAAAAAAATCCTGAAAGCAGGGAAACAGTTACTGCAAAGAAATTGTATATAATATGTAGTGACAGACTATGAAATTGAGCATTAGAATATATATTAGAAATTATTTGCATATATATATATATATATATATATATATATATATATATATATATATATATATATATATATATATATATATATATATATATATATATATTGGTATATATGCAAATGTAGTGGGAAATGATGAGGTCAAATCAGACACATCAATTAAATACATTTCACAGAAACTGTGTTAATGCCTTATTTACTTTTTGCCAGTTTTAAATGGCTTATGAGACTAAAACATGTTCTATCCACAGGCCAAAAATGACTGGATTTGAACTAATAACATTCTGGCTGCTGGTAGATGAGTATTGTGTTTTCCTCTACCAAAATAAAATTAAAAAGTGATACCTGTCCAAAAACATCTCACATTTCAAAAACAGCCATATAAAGATGTGATATCAACAAAAAGGGCCAAGTTCTATACAAAAAAGACATTGCAGCTGTAAGCCATTAAGAGTTTTCCAGTGTACAACCGAGCTGCTCCAGGGCCGTACCGAGCCCTCACAGTGCAGTTAAAGGGAGTGTGGCAAAGTGGCTGCTGATTGAAAACAGGTGCAGAGGTGATGCAGTGCAGAAATAATCACAAGCCAGGAAACTATAATCCGTTTTGGAAAAGGGGTCTTTATTTTGTAATTCCCGGTCTGGCGCCCAAGCAATAAACCTCCGACAATACACACCAATGTGTAAAGCACGGAGGTAACAATAATAAATGGGTTGCAGCCCAAATAATAAACAAACGTTATCCGCCCCACAATAATACAGTACACGGTCACCAGTCCGGGTGCGTGCAGTAGTGCTCATGGTGGGTGATAACAATGATACAGTGACTGTGGTGTAGTGTTGTTTTGGGTAGTGCAGGCCCAAGGCGACAGCTCTGGATACGTGTTAGCCGTCTAGTGATTTACAAAACTAAAGACAATTACTAACAGCAACAACAAACAAAAAACACTCACAAATTATTTTTCTCTTTTTGGGGTTTCTCCCGGTCCTTCCAGTTTCGCTTTCGCTCAAAACCAAGTGAAGGAGTAGATTGCGATTCTCCGTCCCCTTTTATGCTATCACGCATGACCCCTTCGTAAACGAGTGCAGTAGTCTCTACAATCTGCAGCTGCTACGTCATTTCCCTTCTGGGTCAATACGTTCCTGCAACAGAGTCTCGCCTTCTTCCAGACTTCCTGGCCCTGGGAAAGAACTGTCAGACCAGCCCGTCCAAAGAACTCTACTTTCGCTGCTTAGCGCGCTCACAGACCGGGAGGGAGATTTACAACCAAGATCCATTATATTTCTGTCACAGGGAGTCTGGGTTGTTTTTCCACTGCAGAGCCGAGCCGTGCTACTGACGTCACATGCAACAAAAGACAGTTGCTATAAATTATTTATCCTGTTTAAGGATAGTTGCTGTTTTTTTCTTGTTGTTTTTTTGTTTCGGTGCTTAAAAAAAAGAAGCTACGCGAGCGCAACGAGAACCTTAGTTATGTGTATGGTACAGCTGTACAGTATTTTGTTTGACTACATTTTTGTAAATAAGTTTACAATTGTTTTATTTGTATTAAAATAAGTTGTAAATAAGTTTACACATGTTTTTCTTTATATTAAAATAAATGTCAAGGATGAGAAATTTGGTAGAATTTTGTGTTTTTGAGAGTGTGAGTTAAGTGTACCGTTTGTGGTTTATGTCCATTTGCTTCAAATCGTCAAAAATTCGGGCATAAACTTTCTCATTTTTGACGCATGACTCCAGATCTTCCTGAACACTTCTATCTGCCCACAGAGAAACAAGAGCCTGCACTTCCTCAGCGTCCCAAGGCTGTACTTTTCTCTCATCACACTCGCTGCCCGCCATGTTTTTGTTTTTCTTTCTGGGGTGTACTGACTGATGCAACGTAATCACGAAAATCCTTAACCCCTTGGCTCGGCTCGCTGCCGGATTCAGATGTCTTGTGAGGCCAGAGTTTCAAAGTTTGGTTCTTGCTCAGCTCAACAAATAGCCATGAGGGCTTGGTATGGCCGTACCATACCAAGCCCTCATGGGTCGGATATGCCAGTGGAGAAGGGGTATAGTCTTTTAGCAGTATCCCAAACATCATAGTTTTCATTCAAATACAGTACAATTTGTTTTGAAAAAAAAAAAAAAGAATAAATTATTCAAATTTTAATCAGCAGGAACCAGTTGATAAGTTATATGTCAATTAAGTTACCCGGTAATAATGTGAAATGATCACATGTAAGTGACTACAGGCATACCTCCAAGCATGTGAAAAACACGCAGCTAGTGTACTCTAAACTGTTGTTTAAAAAAAAAGCATTATAAGTAGAAAGTCAAATCTGAAAGTTATTACACCCTCAACTGAAAACAATTTGATAGTAATTTGAGTAAGACTGTGCATACTACCCACTGTTCTTCAATCCTGACCTGTCCTTGTTGAAAGGTGTATTATGTGCTGCTTGTTTTAGCTCTCAAACTCACATCACAATAGTTTCTAAACTGTACTGCCTGCAGCTTTAGAGCAATTATCTGTAATCTGTAAGCAAGGTAGTTCAATTTATTGTGTATTGAAGACCTGACATGAGTTTTGTTTGTTTGCTACTACTCTTTTCTATTGATGCATGTATTTTGTATTTAATTATATCCTGGTGTAACTATCACTGACACTGTTATCTGCTGTATTATTGAATCATATTTTGTCACACTTGTACTTGCTTGAACCAAAGTCATTGTATTTATCTTGCTCTTAATTGTATTATTACTTGTACTGTAATACTTGAAATGTATTTGTTTACGACTGTAAGTCGCCCTGGATAAGGCGTCTGCTAAGAAATAAATAATAATAATAATAATAATAATAATAATAATAATAATAATAATAATAATTCGAGTGTAAGGACATTAGAGTCATAGTAAAATATATACAGTGGCAGCTCGTCGGCAGAGGAGGCAGCCACCCAATCTAAATTCACCACTCAGTCACCGCTGTACATTCGGAAGAGGCAGACACCAGCAGATGTGCTCTTTCCTGCTTTATAGTTATGATTAGCATGTCTATTAGCCAATCATATTCTTCCATTTCCCCAGAGGGCTATGTGGCAGGCTAGAAGCCCTGCCGTTGTAATGTGTGTGTGTGGGGAATACTGGGTTGGCAGGGAGGAGATTAAATTCCTCCCTGCCAGAATACACGTGAGAATGTGGCTGGAGCCTTAATTGGCTTGATGATTGATGGTTAATTAGGCTCCAGCCACATGGTATATAGGAGAGGAGAAATCCTGGGAGAGGGAGTTGGTGGGTGAACACTGTGTTGTTTGTTTTATGTGTATACTGATCAGTGAAGGTGAATGTCCAGCTTGACATTAGTGTTTTTGTTTGAGCTGTTTATTTTGGCCCTTGTGCCGTTGTTTGTTTCTTCCTGTTTATGTACTTGTTTAATAAACGTGCGTAGCAGCACTTACACTACAGCTCTCTGTGTCTGAGACTCTCTCCTGTCGGTAACGAGCCTTGCCAGTGATGCTACCTTGTCACATATGGTGTCAGAGTGTCAGAGTCACCTCTGGAGATTCAGAACAGAACTGCAGGTTTAAAAAAAAAAAAAAAGAAGACCGGGACGAGAAGCAACACCGATTGATTGAAGAGGGTGCTCCGCAGTGTGGAGCTTGTGAGCCTCTGAGACGTGTGCCCATATGAAGAACGCAATTTATATATAGAGTCTTGGTAACAGGCTACATATAATAATACACCGGATTACTAAATGATAATTTTGCATATATGTTTTTTGAGGGTTGCTGGTGGGCCTGAGGTAATACAGTCTAGTAGAGGTATTCCACCAGAAGGAAGATGAATGTTAATATGCTTTTTTATTTCATTAAATTTGTTGAATTTTGAATATCAGACAAGCTTTCAGTCAGATGTGGAAATATATTTGAACATGAAGCCCATTGGGGTCTTGTAAACCAGAATGTATTTGCCTAAAGATAATTCTTGCCATTCCATATTTGTTATGATGCTCATTACATCATCTGAAGTCTAACTTTGTAGTACTGTATACAATTATCATGCTTGTGCTTGTTGCAATGTCATTCATAAATAGTCGTACCTAAGCAATATTAAATACTTCAAAATTACAAGAAAGAGCCAAGAATATACAACCTGTAGTTACTTCTGTTTTTGTTTGGGGCAGTTTACAAAAGTAGGCTAATAAAATCAAGTTACACACTGCCTAATATTCAATCATTCATGTCATAATTCAGCCATGAGACACTGTAATTATAAATTAGTTTTAGAAACATGATGAATTTACAAGACTATCATTCCGCCAAGTTCCAAGTACAGATGGTGCAGTCTCTGTCTCTGAGATGCTACCGAATTGTACTGGAGTCGTGATAATCATTCAGATAAATTCAGTTTCAAATTGATTACGTTTAAATGCTACACCTTGAAACTCATATACCACATCTGAGTGAACATTGCTGAACAGTTTCTGCATATTTCCACACTCAGACACTGACTGCCATCACAGCCTGAGTTAAACTGACAGCAGAGAAGCTGCTTGTGACGTATCTGCATCACCGCCTACTTTCTGCGAGAATCAGAGGGCAAGTACGCATATGCACATTATTAGTCCTTTCAGGAAGGACCCTTACTAGGTTGTCCATAATGTTTATGTTCTTTCATTTCTGTCACTTTAGAGAAGAGATGGACAGGAGCAGCCACGGGACCAAGAGTTTCACAGATTGTTGGACTTATATCTGGCCATCTGACCAGTAGGTGTTGGTTGAGTATAGCTTTTTTGTGTATTTAGTGACACTTTATAACTTTTCTTTCCTAATTTGTAATAGGGCTGTATTGCAATAAACCATAGATAAACCCACACTGGGTTATATTTAGGGCTTCATTCCTGATATAGGCTCCCACCTGTTTGCCACAATACTGTATATTCTTGCAGAGATAGTTTTCAGTAAACTGCAGCACATTTTAAACCAAAATCTCTGTACTATGTAGACTCCATCATAAGACTGTGAATTGCCAAGTAAAAAATATGATGTGGCACTTTATTTTGTTAAACTAGTGGAGTGGCTAATGTAGACAAATGGCTAGATTACCATGCCATTACTCAAACCCATGATAGAAATTGATAGACTAATTTTCAAACCGTAAAGCTTGTCAAATAATAAGAGATTAAATATGAAAAGGCAACCCCAGAAAAGTGATATGACAAAAGGATTAGGCTGCTGCCGGTGTAATATTTGATTTGAATTCTCTGAGGAGTTTCTCTTTTGCATTTATTTGTATATAGTAGAACAGGGGTCCTCAAGCTTTTTTTCGCAGAGCCCTCCTTTTGTAAAAGGTTCAGTTGTGACTGACGACCGACCACCATATAAATGATTTATAAATACAGTACAGATACTCTCAGCGAGTGGTTCTGTATACAGCAGCAATGCAAGTACATTATCGATAGAATCAGTTTTTACCACATGATTAATAAGAACGCAATTAAGAATAATTCTGGGAAAAACACACAATAACTTACTTGGTCAGTGTGAGGGGTGGAGTTGTTTTCCAGTGCACGGTTCCTTAATTTGTGGCTCCATGGTGCAGAGGTAGAGTCTTAAATCCTCGTCCACATATAGTTTTGCACGGTACTTATTCTTCGAATATACGAAGACTGAGAAACCTGATTCTCACAAGTATGTGGAAGCGAACAGGAGAAGCACTTTAGTTGCAGCAGGTTGGGTTACTGTTGATGAAGCTTGTAAATGAGTTCCAAACCCAGTTATATGCAGCTGGATTAGCATCACCAAAATAATTAAGAAACTGGACTCTGAGTGCTGAGAGGTGTTCAGTTATGAACTATTTCATACCAGCAAGCGTCACATCACCATTTGACATTTCCAGAAAGTCACTCAGGGTTGTGAACTTTTCCACATTTGTAAGAACAACGTTCGACTTCCAGTGGTGAAGCTTCTTGTTGAACGCAATTATTTTGTCACTCAGTGTGAGGATGTTGGTTTCTTTTCCAAATTCAAAGAGTTTAAAGCGTAAGAAATGTCTACTAGGTTCTGGCCCAGGGGGGACTTGGCCTTTAGCAGAAACAGACGCACCTCATCTCATTAATACTGGCATCAGTGTGTAGTTCTGCTCCGGTCCTATTTCTCCATAGAGATTTGCAAAAAGGCTAGCATTTAGTGGTCTTGCTTTAATAAAATGTACAATTTGCACAGACTGTCAAGACTTAAGAAAGGGGTCCACATTCTTAGCTGAAAGTGCCTCCCTGTGAACCATGCAATGTGTCCACACTACTTCAGGAGCCACCTGCTTCAATCTGCTGGCAAGCCCACTGTTTTTACTCATCCATAGGCTTTGCACCTGCCTGAACCACTTCACAAACTGTGTCTCCTTCAGTGTCCCTCTTACCACCAGTGCGGATAACAAAATGATCCATAGCAATAACTAGGTCATTTAATTAAAGACTTTGTGGCAGGGACAGATTCTGTCACTGACTTCTCAGGCGCATGCATGGTACTGCAGAGGGCAGCTCAGTCGCTTCGCGGGAGACAGGTAACCAGCCAGTTGGCTGCACAGGGAGGCTCGGCCTGGGACAGGTTGTATATATTGTAGCAACCACAAAGAACGATATACCTCCCAAGGACTTTGTACTGTACCCATAATGTTACCTGTGTTGTGCGTTGCTGTGTGGAAGTGAGTGAGTGTAAATCTGTATCACCGGCTAATCACTCCCTCTATCCTTTAGCAGACTGCCTGCCTGTCCGTTTCTGTGTGTGAATGCGAGTGGATACAGATTGGCCAATGGGTGATGAGTGGGTGGAGTCAGCATTCATGAAAAGGCGTGCTGTGCGCCAATTGAGGAGAGCTGAGCTGGGAATAGTGAATGAGAGAGATCAGAGAGAGAAAGCACATTGAGAAAAGAGCTAAAAATAAAACAGCAGTTTTCACTGCACGCTGTTGTCCACCTCCACCACTTCATTGACTGCCAGAACCTGCTGGTCCAAGGAATGGTCAGGGGACATAGGGCTGCTTTTGAAGGAAGGAGCCACCTTCCCATGAGGCCGCGATCGAAATTATTATTATTATTATTATTTTGTTTATTTAGCAGACGTCTTTATCCAAGGCGACTTACAGAGGCTAGGGTGTGTGAACTATGCATCAGCTGCAAAGTCACTTACAATTACGTCTCACCCGAAAGACAGAGCAAAAGGAGGTTAAGTGACTTGCTCAGGGTCACACAATGAGTCAGTGGCTGAGGTGGGATTTGAACCGGGGACCTCCTGGTTACAAGCCCTTTTCTTTAACCACTGGACCACACAGCCTCCTGTCATGGACCTCCTCAGCAATGCTGACATAGGGTTCTGTAACATCCGGGGCCGGCATTATCGGCTGAGCCGGGATCAGAGCAAGGGCTTGAGCCTGCTGCCAGGCCAAGGGCTCCCAACGCCGTGTATGGCTCAACCATGCTAGCAGGGGGCGTTGTTCAGGACGTGCAAGCGTGGAATTTAGCCATGCTTGAGGTCTGTATGGCCCCAAGGGCATTGTTTAAACACCGAAGGGTCTAGACCTGTGTATTGAAGCTATTGAAGCACTCAGGCACCAAGGGTGCAGAAGCACTGAGGACACTGAGTGAGGTAGAATACAGTACTGGTGCACTGAAGAATAGGAGCACCGAGTGCAGGTGTTATTGACATGCTGGGGCGCTAAGCACCGAGGCATGGAGCATCTAAGCACCGAGGGCACCTAGCCTTAACCACATGTACACACAACCCAGAGTAGGCTCGAGTGGCTGTGGTAGGCAATCAGGAGAGCAGTACAGGGAAGCGCATTGTGCTGCACTAGGGTGCAGTGTGGCGATAATCTGGTTCTGGACTGCATGCAGTCACACAACGGGGCAGCGCGTAGCGTATACCGGAGTGGAGCACAGGCTCAAGGAGCTGCGGTGTGTTAGACAGGAAGAAAAAGTGTACTGCTTTTTTTGTTTGTTTTTTTTAACTGTAAAGGCAGTAATAGAAAAAAATATAGAATATGGGCTTACACACACAGCAATTCAGCTATGGGAGAAACACAGTCACCACACCAGGCGGGTGAGCTGTAAATTTGAATTATTATTGTTATTACCAAGCATGCCGAGTAGGAGGGCTGAAACAAGCCGGCGGATGCAACTCAACAGTGGGACGCAGCAGAGCTGGAAGGCAGTAAAGAAAACCACACATACACACACCTAACAGCAAAGCTGTGAGGGTAAATAGAACAGACACCACAGCAACACGGATGAACTGAATTTTTAAGCGCACCGAGAGGGCAGGCCGAGACAATCCAGCGGAGTCAACTCCACAGCGGGGAGGACCGGTGGAGGAGCACACATCTCTTTTTCTTTTTTATTTTTTTTAATCTGCAGTAGCAGAGGAAAACACGAAAAACAGCGAGTGCTGTAAGGCTGTAAAAGCAAACTACAATCACAAAGCGATGTTGAAAAGAAAAAGAGTAAACACAGTGCAGTTGTGAAGCATTTATAGCTGAGTTCACAAAAGCGGAGTTTCTGATTTGAGGGAAGTGGCAAGCTGACTTCCAGCAATGAAATTGCAGGGGAACTCCAGAAAACGAGAGAGAGAGAGAGAGAGAGAGAGAGAGAGAGAGAGAGAGAGAGAGAGAGAGAGAGCTGTTTCACACAGTCTCAATCACAGCAAGTGGACAAGGGTGTCTAGCCTGGACTACGTGCAGTCACACCACCGGGGCAGCGCGTAGCCTACAGAGGAGTGGAGCACCGTCTACAGGCAGAGGGCAGCGAGGCACCACATGCATTGAGCACCGCTTGCACCAGGCACCGTGTCCTCTGGCTGTACCACACCGTGGTACCGAGTACTGAGTACTGCGTGCAGCAAGCGCTGCGAGCACCGTGTGCACTGAGGCACTACGCACACCAAAGTACCGGGCGCACCAGGCACTGTTTGCACTGCGTACCGTGTGCACCAAATACCGCGTGCACTGATAAGGACAACAGGGGTAGTTATATAATGGTTTGGGGCTCTCTCTTCACAGAATCTATTGCTTTACTGTAGTTAATATTTATGGACCCAATTATGATGACCCTATTTTTTTCCAATATTTATTTTTTAAGTTAACCAGCTTACCCTCAGAAGTAATTATAGGAGGTAACTTTAATCTTGTCCTGGACCCGGTCTGGGACCGATCCTCAACTGGGCAAACTGCTTTGACTCGAGGGGCTAAGGCATTAAAAAGGGAGATGAAAGATCTTGGTCTGATAGATATCTGGCGAGCTCAGAACCCCTTGGCACGTGAATACTCCTTCTACTTCCATGTTCATCATAGCTATTAAAGGATTGATCTCTTTCTTATACCAGCAACCAAAGAGCATGTTATAACTCAGTGTGCATATTTATCTAAAACAATTTCAGATCATTCACCCTTGTTATTAATAGTGCCCACCTCTGGAATACACAAAAGCCCTAAACAATGGAGATTTAGTTTACATCTACTTAATAATTCTGCTTTCATTAACTTTATAAATTAACATATTGAGTTTTTTTTTTAAACAAATCAGAACCCTTCAACCTCTCCTGTACTGAGCCAGGTAATCTCTTACTCTGCAGGTAAACGGAAGCAATACCTATCTCAAGTGTAGCTTTTAGAGACTTGTGTATGTCTTAACCATCTACATCCCTGTGTCAATGTTTAAAATGAGGTCTACAGAAGGCTCAACAAAGCTTGTCTGAAAAAAGTGTAACTTTCAAAGTAAACGCCTTTGAAAATTTACCTATATAACTCTACCCACTGACATGTGCTCTAACACTGACAAATTAATTAGCCATTTTTTATATAACAAAATCCGAGCGTGTTGTAAAATACAATATCTGGTGATATTTATGTCATTTAATCTTGTTGAACATTAGGCAGCTGGGTTATATGATGTAGTTATTCTCCTGAAAGGTGTTATTTCAGATCATAATTATATGGTTTGAAGATAGCAAGCTCTTTAACACATATTTAATTATAACTGTGGAAACTATTATGTCTGTCTATTTAAAGCAGCTCAATTACAGCACCTTCTGCTTTCAAGCTTTGAATTAAATAATGGCAAAGCCCTAAGTGGTTTGTAGTATATAAGAACATAAGAAAAGTTACAAACGAGAGGAGGCCATTCAGCCCATCTTGCTCATTTGGTTCTTAGTAGCTTATTGATCCCAGAATCTCATCAAGCAGCTTCTTGAAGGATCCCAGGGTGTCAGCTTCAACAACATTACTGGGGAGTTGGTACCAGCCTCCCACAATTCTCTGTGTAAAAAAGTGCCTCCTATTTTCTGTTCTGATTGTCCCTTTATCCAATCTCCATTCGTGACCCCTGGCCCTTGTTTCTTTTTTCAGGTCAAAAAAGTACCCTGGATCGACATTGTCAATACCGTTTAGAATTTTGAAATCTTGAATCAGATCGCCGTGTAGTCTTCTTTGTTCAAGACTGAAGAGTTCAATTTTTTTAGCCTGTCCACATATGACATGCCTTTTAAACCAGGAATAATTCTGGTCGCTCTTCTTTGCACTCTTTTGCACTTTTCTAGAGCAGCAATATCCTTTTTCTAGTGAGGTGACCAGAACTGATGCACTTACTAATGCATTGTAAAGTTTTAGCATTATTTCCCTTAATTTAAATTCAATACTTTTCACTAGATATCCAAACATTTTGTTGGCCTTTTTATAGCTTCCCCACATTGTCTAGATGAAGACATTTCTGAGTCAACATAAACTCCTAGATCTTTTTCATAGATTCATTCTTCAATTTCAGTATTTCCCATATGGTATTTATAATGGACATTTTTATTGCCTGTATGCAGTACTTTACACTTTTCTATATTAACTAACACAGTGTGAATTGGAATAACCCATTTATTAATAAAACAACATATTTGATTGAAAAATAAACAGCTAAATGTGAATATTAATATAATAATGTAGGGGTGCACAATTGCACGGGATGCAGTTTCTCATAGATATAGCTATGCAAAAGTGAACCCCCTGTACGCCACATAATGTGCGTATGCGTGGTAAAGCCAACGGCGCTGAAGGGATGCACTATCTCATGGTGTGCAATTTCTCATGCTACACCGGCACAGGCACGCAGGGATTTAATAAACAAAAAACAGAAATTAAACATATGGTTCATATGATGCTACCAACGATGGTAAGGCACAGAGGACACATACAGAAGACAGGCAGGCAGCAAGTCTCAATTGAGCACCCATCTGTAAACAATCATTTGATCAAACATAACAACTCCAAAAAGCACACAAAACAAATGTGTTTCCACATATAAATAATTACACCAACACTATTTCCCCCTCTGCAGAGCAATCACCCTGCTACAGGTATGTTTAAAAGAATACAGTAAAGAAATGAAAAAGAATGTACACTTACATGCTGAATACATTAATTACATGTCCTGTCTCTTGAAAAAACTATCCAGCGTAAATTGCTCCTCACACCCGTTGCCTGGTTGCAGTTTGTGTGAAGATGACAGACAGGCAACGATTGCATTTGTCATGCATGATTCATACTACAATAGGTCATCTTTGAATTAGCGTTATCTTTGAATTAGTCAACCATAGTCTTTGTTTTCACTGAGAGAATAACACACTTGACATTGGAGAAAGTTCAGTGTCAGTCAGTACTGAGATCGTTGTTTCCAGGTCGATCATGTACGTGATTGTTCTAATAGGGCTAATTTGCATTGAAAAAGTCGGTTCTTGCTGTTGGAATCATTAAAAATGGGTTACTTACATTAAACTTTACTATTTTAGCATAGTCCCACCCCAATTAAACTATAATGACACAAGCCTGCACAACACAGACAAGTTTGTTTTAAACCCTCCTAAAAATGCAGGTACTTCTAAATTTGTATGCCAAGCTTTTTTTCTTTTTTAACCATTGTAAACATAGTCACATTTGTAATTAACATCAGGTATGTGTAAATCTCATTTTTATACCATTCCAGCATTGCTTTCAGAGATTCACCTCAAAACCTTTATGGTTGTGAGGCAAAAAAAAAAATAGTTACCCATTATCTCTGAAAGAAACTAAATTACACTTCAGTCTACTTCCAGTTTAAGAGTCCCACTTAACATCTTGTTA
Source organism: Acipenser oxyrinchus oxyrinchus (assembly GCA_030684275.1). NCBI lineage: Eukaryota > Metazoa > Chordata > Actinopteri > Acipenseriformes > Acipenseridae > Acipenser > Acipenser oxyrinchus. The sequence goes on from CM060251.1 coordinate 46,655,404, forward strand.
GTTTCCAGCATCCCAGTGCTGCCTCTTTTAATTAACAGATGCTTGCTCATAACTGCCTAAACTACTCAGGCAAGATAATAGATCACCCATTATTCTGAGAAACACAATTAAGTGTCCCACTTTACTCCATTACACGGAATCATTTTAATAGTACATCTTTGAGCACAATGATTCAAACATCTGTGAAATCTGTTTATGTAAGTGTATCCTCTTGAGGTCCCTGTGACATTTCATTTGTTTGTAAATAAAGGCTTGCTTGGGACCTTGTGAGGCTGTAAAATGTATCCACCTATTCCTAAAATGTGTTTGTTAATTATACCCAAAGACACGGAAGGCATTCTTTTTATTTATTTAGTAAACATTTGAGGAAACAAGGTCTTTTTATTAGATCTACTAATGCTTTTTAAACTTGAACCAAGAGATACATTGGAATGTGGGTTAACATTAGGCTAATAATATAACACACTTTCTTTCTTGCTTTGCTTTGTAATATTTTATATCATTTTTCCACCATACCCTTTTTCTCCCAAAGTGATTAAACTGCAGTATGTATACCTGAATGCTGTATTTGACAGTGCATTAAACTCCATTACATGAGAGTAGCTGTTGTTTACTTCATACTAATATTGGACTTGGCTTTTGGTGGGGACTGTGACAGGGAGGACCCTGGTATATCTGCACTGCAGTGTAAACAGGAAGGATCGCCCAGGGCTCAGCTAGTTGGGGCACTTCGCAGGGGTCATCAGGTGGGCACCTCCCATCTTCAGTGTTTCGTTGACTAGCCCAGAATACCTTGGCATCGCAGCACCACTCCCCCATCCCCTACCCAACCCTGCACAGTTTACTTACCTTAGCCATCCATCACCTCTTTTGAAGACCCCATCGGCCTCTTTCCTCCTCAGCCAGAGCCATTTGCTACATCCCTCTGCCTCCTCAGATAGAGCCTTCACTCTATGCTGTAACTCCTGTCCACAGGTCATGAAGTGTGTAACAAATCCCTATCATCCCACCTGTACAGGACTGTTCCACCAGAGGCTAACACAGCTTACCAGAGTTTCTTCCTCTTGTATGCCTAATCCTCAGAATACTTCCATGGCACTGTTAGCTCCACCAGGAGAACGAGGAGTGCTGAGACGATGGATAAAAGAGCTGCCTATTACCTGAGCCACATTATTTATATGAATGGAAAAAAAGAGTAGGACCTAAAATAGAGCCCAGTGGGATAAAATAATTCTGAAACCATGCAAGAGAGTCCTTATTGAAAACAAATACCACTCAACCTTTTCAAAAGAATGGCATGATCAACAGTGTCAAATGCCTTTGATAGGTCTATAAAGATAGCAGCATAAGTTTGCTTTTTCAAGGGCTGTTATGATATAATTTAAAACTTTCACCGTGTCCGGAACGAAAAGCAGACTGCATATCCGAGATAATATTGTTACTGTCTAAAAAAAGACCTTAACTGCTTGTTAACAATTCTTTCCATAACTTTGGTTAAACAAGGTAAGATAGAAATTGGCCTATAGCAAACCTTAAATAGAGGTTACAGCAGATTTCCACATTGCGGGAATTTCAGCTGTTTGAATTGAAAGATTAAATAGATAAGACCAATTTAATCACATCCTGCTGACTTTTTAGGATCTATTTTAAGTAACTCAACTAGCCCCTCTGCTTCTCTAACAGCCTGCAAAGCAAAGCTAGAAAGACAAGGAGAAAGATCGATATTGTCAGGCTTCAATACATCAGAGCTAACAGTATTGAGCCCAGAATCGCTCGCTTCACATCAACTCTCAAGACCCACTTGTTCTCTCTTGCTTTTAATGCGCTGTAAGCCTGGTATCTGTTATTAGCTGTCTAAATTGCTATTTCAGGTTTTTCACTCCATCTTATTCGTATGGTTCTGCTTGACGCATGCATCCACAATGTTTAGAATTCACATCCTAGCCTTGTATTTAATGTATTATGTCTATATTTAATGTATTTGCATTGTTTTTTTAATGTTGTATTTAATGTACTGTGCCCTGCATTTCACTGTATTTAATGTGTTATGCATTGTTCCTCACTATCTTGTAAAGCACTTTGTGATGGTGGTCCACTATGAAAGGCGCTATATAAAATAAATATTGATTGATTGATTGTTTTCTATAGTCTTATCAAGCATGTGTCCTACTTTAATAAACTGATAATTAAATAAATCAACCATACACATTTTATCTGTAACAACTATGTTTTCAGAAATAATTGAAATAGGTAAATGTGAGGATGATGATTTATTCTCCATAATTTTAACTGGCTGCCAAAATTTCTTAGGATTATTTCCAAGATTAGTAAATTGGTAATCATAGTAACTGACTTTAGCCTTTCTAATAGCCTGTGTACATTTATTTATGGTTTGCCTAAAAGAAAGCCAATTACCATGATCCTTAGTAGTCCTTGCCTTTCGCCATGCTTTTGCTCAATTAAAAATTAAAGCAAGGGCTACCACGATTTTTAACTTAAACCTTTTCATTGGTGCATGTTTGTTAATAATATTACTAAAAGTATCTTTAAAAAAGGCCCATGCATCTTCACTGAGGGAATTAAACTAATTCTACTCCAGTTTAATAATACTAAATCTAGTTAAAAAAAGCCTTTGTTAAAATTTCTTAAGATTCGTTTTAATAAAATCATAGAAGGAAGCTTTTCTATAGAACCATTTCGACTACAAGCTATAAAGCAATGGTCACTCAAGTCCTGACAAAAGATTGATAGTATTAGTAAGAATAATATCAATTTGAGTTGATTTGTCAGGTAACTTGGTATCAAATCCATTAGTCCACTGGACTATGTTGGGCAAAGTCTTTTTAACTAAGTCAGTAGGTGGCGCTCCTATGGTGGAGAATTCAGGTATAAACCTCCTATAGTAGCCCACCAAACCAAGAAAGGCCCTCACTTGTTTTTTGCTAACTGGTCATGGCCAATTCTTGATGGCGTCCACTTTGTTGGACTGAGGCTTTACTGGTCCTGGTCCCACAATATAGCCCAAATACTTAGCTTCAGTTGACCCCACATAACACTTCTCAGGGTTAGCCAACAACAACACTTCCCTGAGACTCTGTTAGATAGCACCTACCCTGACTATGTGATCCTCCCTTGTTTCCGAATGGATCACTATGTCATCTATATATGCCATATCCATGAGGAGCTGGAATGCAGCCGGAGCTCCATGCAGACCAAATGGCATTACCTTATACTGGTATAGGCCCCAGGTGTGACAAAGTCTTTCCCTTACTCTCAGGTGATAAAGGAATCTGCCAATACCCTTTCTGAGGTCAAGGGTCACCAGATACCTAGCCTTGCCCAATTTTCCTATCAGTTCATCCACACGAGGCATTGGATACGTGTCGAACTTAGATACTTCATTCAATTGACGAAAGTCGTTACAGAACCTCCATAGCCCGCTGAGCTTCAGGACCATGACAATTGGACTGGTCCAGGGGCTGGAGGACTCTCCAATAACATCGAGATCCAACATAGATTTCAGCTCCTTTAAAACATCCGCCCTTTTTGCCTCCGGCACTCTGTAGGGGCACAGTTTTATCCTGACCCTAGGAGGATTGATGATCTCATGTTGGTAGTGAATTAGGTATACAATTTATTTAAATATAATTTTGTCTCATAGTCACCCTCTCAGGGACGTAAAAATGTAAGAAATGAGACATACCATATTTAACCCTTAGCTGTCCATTTATTCAGCGCGTTTCAGGCGCGTCAGGTCCAATTTATTTTCAAACGTGCAGTTTAATTTAGACGCACGGTTTAAAAGTATTTTTCTTCACATAAAACAGGTTTAAAAGGCACTGCATATCAACAGGACACTCAGTACTGCATCTCCAGCCCCGCCCCACCCCTTGTTCACTGTATTTTTCACATACCTCTTCATAGTAGTGCATACCGATAAATCATCTCCTGATCACTTGTTTTATCACTCCTCAATAATGCGATCCAAGTCATTATTTTATTACTATAACATCTAAAAAAGCTCTGCAAATGTTTGTGATATTCTTTGAGCACTGGATGCAGAAGCAGCTATCTTGTTTGTTTATGTCCGTGTTATCTATGTGGTGCCGGGGCTATCTGTATTCATGAGATACACCCCTTTTTTTTGGCTTCTCTCGGCTCCTATCGGTCTCACTCGGCCAATGAATGGTTTGCTCAGCTTTTTCCGGAGAAAAAACGACTAGAGACCTGTTTTTTACGTCTTTTGATGATGTCGGACAGGGTCCGACATTAGACCGGAAAGGAAAATTGCAATGTCGGACCAGGTCCGACATAGGACCGCAAAGGGTTAAGTTCTGGATCATGTAGAACTCGGATTCCCTTGACAATAACCGACATTCACACAACGAGACAGAAATATAAAACAATAGTTTATTTAAGAATAAAAAGGGATGCATAATTAATCTAATATTACAGAAAGGAAAGGCTATTGGTTAGAGATATGCGTGAATAGTATACAGTTCATTGATTTCCTAGTCAAATGATTACAATGACCATAACATTATTAGAATTCATGGTTAATATACTAATATTAATTATGGCTGAAAGTGTCTACTTTGCATTAGTATTTTCAATACCCATTTCTCGTTGTAATTCATATCAATATGCATGAGAATGAATTCAACTTCCCATTCAGATTGGAATCCAACATTCCAGTACCTAATTTAGCAAATTAGTTTTACCGTGTTAATTTAGTTTAGACATGATGTACCAAACAAATATGTTATCAACCTCAATTGATTATATATTCAAATTAACTCATTTATGATCAAATTCTCTGCATTTATGAGGTAACTGCTTTGAGTTACACATTTCAACAAACAAAACATTTCTTACACACTCTAAAACAAGAAGTTATATTATATTCCTAGAACAGTTTATCCACTAACTTGATAGCATTTGCTACAGTTAATTACTCGAGTCATAAAGTATTTAATATGCTGAATACTTATTGATTTTCAACAAAGAAGTCAATCTTTGTTGTTGATGAACACTACAGCTTCTCTCTGGATCTGAAGTTCCAGTGAAAGAAGAAGGTACTTTGCTTGAAGTACACATTGTATTTTGTCAGCTCACAGTAAACAAATAGTTATTTTCAAATGGAGATCAGCTTGTTGATTTCTAGTCTTGCAGCATTATCTTTGTTGTCGACAGTTTTCCAGCTAGAAATAGTTCCGTTGATCAGATGTAACTCAGTTCAGATAATGCGTTGCAATTGGAAAGTTACGTAGTTCGTAGAAGTGTTCTCGTTGCAATTATTCTGTACAGCTAGTACATGACCTTAGGCCCAGCTGCTGGCTATGCTTCCATCCGTTTCGTGGAGCGACGTGGAAACTAAGACTGCGTTCAGATCAAGGCAGTGTCCCGTTTACTGTTTCAGTCTCTCGTAGGGCAAAGAGCTAGGGCTCTCTTCAAAGCTGATTTCAGCCTTCTCAGAACATAATTTTAGCCATTCTTCAGAACATTGGTTCTTCCTTGCCTTCTGTGAATTCGAGCACTTATGCTCCCACGACTTCAGAAACTTTCTTCAGAGCAGTTTAGCTTCCATTTCGTTCCTCCGAACTCCAAGCCACTTCCTCTAAGCACGACGTTCTTTCTCTTGCATGGAGCCCTGCATCTCTTGTGGGGAGCTTGCTTAGTGTGGGAAGTGCGCCGCATGGGAAGCACATCCTTTGAAAGTCGCACGGCTGCTTTTTGCGATTTTCTCTTCCACCCTGTGATTGGTCAGTTTGTTTATTTTGGGCTGTGCCCGAGTCCACGTGGGGTGTTTCTCATTGGTTGTTCTCGTTCCTAGACGGCCCCTTGTTTTCAATTGGTCTGCTGAGACGTCCCCCTGTCGGTTGGATTTATGAGATGGACTGTTTTCTGTCCGAGGTGTCAAAGCACCCAAAACGGTCTGGCTTGCCTCGTGCAAGGTACTGCCGGCACCAAATGATTCATTCAGCAATGGGGGAAGATAAAACACTTGTCTAGCAGTTAGGTCATGACTCTTTTTAAAAGCATTCTTTGTCAGTGGGGAAGTTTGTGACCAGAAACCAAGTAGACACAGAGAATGGCTTAGGACCCCCCTCTATATATTTCAATTCTGTTAATTTCATACACAGATATGATATTATGACCCACTCTGACGCTACATGTTGGAGCACTCATGTCCGACCTGCTAAAGTGGAAAAGACATTGTGGTTATTAGCCACAAGTTTCTCTACCTCACTAACCTGCTTAACACTCAAAACAGGTCCCAGGTTTACCCCACCTTGTACTCTGTTTGGGGTTACTTTCTGGTGAAGCCCACACTTGCCAGGCTTATCATTGGTAGTTACTACAAAGGCCTCTCTATCGGTCCAAGGTTTGAGCAGATTCACATGGTAGATCTGCTCAGGTTTTCGCCATCCCGGCTGTCTCACCTTGTAGTCTACCGAACCCACTTGCTCGATAACTTCAAAGGGCCCTTGCTAATTTTGCCTCCCAAACCCACATGAGCACCAGAGCTAATGCGATGATTCATCTGGAATCCCCATTGAACAGTTTTTTATGTACTGTTGCTCAAAAATAATGTTTAATTATTTAGATTAAGCAGAGGTCAGGTCCAACTGTTCAGTTTGAACTACCTTGCTAAACTATTCTAGTAGGGGCTAATTATTTTGGTAACAAAAACAAAATTCAATAAGATCTTCAATTTATTTGTTTCCATATTAAGTGATTTCTCCACTCATGTGCAAAGCTTTGAATCACGTGATCAATAGCTTGGCTATTACTTCCACACTCTCAAAGCCAGTGGCAGAGATAAAGGACAGCAGATTAAGGACACTGACTGTTCTATGGTGTTGTGTTGTGTTTTGTGTCGTCCTGTTTTGTGCCAGGCATGTTGTGCCAGTTAGGCCTTCTGATTTTCGGTTTTAACTGATAAAACCCGATAAAACACCCCCGATACAAAAAAAATAAAATGGGTGGATAGCCAATAAACACCGGAAAACACCGGAAAAACTGTGGAAATTGTTAATCAATTCACGGTGACATTACCCTTTTCCCATTAAAAAATAAAACCTACTACAAAAATAATAATAAATACATTTCCCAGTGCTGCTGGGCAATGTCCCACATTCCTGACTTGCATCTAACATTGATTTGTTATGAAAACCCCCCCAATTACTGAGTGACTGCACATTCCTACATTGCGAGATTTAAAATGAGATTACAATCAGGATGGAGGCTTGTTAGCGGGATTTAAGGCTGTATTACAGTTAAGATACGAAGATTTAAAATAGAATTGTGGCGAAATGTACAAAAATGCCTACACACAAAAACCCCAGAAGAATGTGCCCGTGACCATAGGGATTTCCTGGTGAAAGACAGCAAAGGAAAGAAGGTACAACTTAAGTGTGCAAGTACTGTCGATTACTATACTATACATATTTTGACAGAAAAGAAAACACTCAAGCATTTTGAAAAGTAACCGAAAACACTAATTTCATACAGTATATAAAAACGAAACGAAAACGAAAGCCCCCCAAAAAAAAACAATTTACATAAAACTCGAAAATAGCTAAGAAATAAGCACCGAAAAATACAATTAATAAAACCCCCAAAAAAGATGCTCTAATTATAGTAATATGTGCTTGACTGATTTTGTTGCAGGTTCAAACACATTAGACACCATTTTAAAACAATTTTCTAGCCAGTATAAAATAATGTGGGGTCTGTATAGCAGTCAGATTGAAAATGTTTGGTTTCCTTAGACTACTCATCCTTTGAGATCTTGGCAGAACCTGGGTTTTAGCTGTGCAAATGTCAGACAGTCAAATCTGATTGAAATGTCCAGTGTGTCTGCAAACCAGGATTACAAACTCACTTCACAGCCACAGAAGTTTGCTTTAATGAATATCAGATCACTTGATGGGGTCTCTGGTTATTCGTGAGCTCCTTATGCATAAAATGTTTAGCTTTTTATGCCTAACCGAGTCCTAGCATACATGTAATACTGGTGACTTGCATTCTTTAATGTTCTCAACCCCAGATGGTTTTAAGTTTTATGAAAAGGTGCATGACACAAGGAGAGGTGGAAGTGTGGCACTTATTATGGATAAAAACATGGTACTGATCTTTTCCTGACCGCTCCTCGTTTGAACACCTTGTTGTTAAATGCAACCCCCATTTTCCTGAATTACTTGTAGTTATCTATAGACCACCTGGTTGTATATCCTCCTTTCTTGCAGACTTCTCAAGCTTCCTTTCGAAACTTGTCTTAGAAACAGATAATATACTAGTTCTTGGAGACTTTAACATTCATGTAGGCCAAGGGTGTCCAAAACGCAGCTCGACAACCCCTTTAATGCGGCCCGCAGCATCTCTCCAATTGAACCTTATATGTGGCCCGCAATGAACGGAGCAGCTGCCAAGCACTTGATTTACAGTAGCCTTTATACCAGAGGTGTCCAAAGCAGTTTGTTGATATTAAGTAGCATGCAGGCAGGCAGGAGAGCTGGATTACGTAGGAACGGTTTCTATGTGCAGCCAGTTTGTGAGATAGAAAAAAACTAAAAGTGCAAGAGCTTTTAACATTTCAAGACCAATGGACATAAAAATATTGTGTAATTGAGAAGTAGGGCAAACCTTCTTCTGTGCAAACAGTCCATTGGAGTCATGAAAGACTATAATGTTAAACGCCACTACGGAACAAAACACGAAGCATATGAGCAATACGTGGGTGAGCAAAGGAAAGTCTTTGCAAGGAATTAACAATGTAACAATATTTTTTCTAAAATAATGACATAATTTACTCTCCTTTAAAGTTACAATTGATTATTGTTGAGGCGGTGGGTATAGCATTGTTTATTTATGTTTTACACAACAAAGACAGACAGACAAAATACAGATATAAATTCAAATCAAAATACAATACAGTACAAGAAATAAAAATGAAAATAAAGTATATTCAAATAAAAAATAAATAAAAAATAAATAATAATATAGATCAAATTACAGTAATATAAAGTAATATACAGACATAAAGTAATGAAAATACATAAAAATAATGCAGGGTGTGTGGGTAGTGATATTCTGCTCAATTTATTGAATAGCTTGTTATAGTCACTGACAACATGAGTAAATGCCAATGATTTCATTTTACAACGTGTTGAATTGGCCGTTGCTGTTAAATCACTTTGTCAGCAAACCTTTAATTTCTGTACGGTCTGTGGTTACTGCAATCCTGTTTGTACTTAGCAGTGTTTAGGACCCAGGGGAGCCCTGTGGCAGGCATGCATTCACTGCATGAGTCAAACTCACATACTTGACCATATGGCTTTGTGTGTGATCAGCCCTCCTGGTAAAAACAAAACAAAAATGTTGGGAAAAGGCATATTTTCTCTAAACTATACAGGACTGATTTTAAGGGTAGGATATGGGAGCAAGAATGATGTTTGTGGTAAGCCCGAGAGATCACAAAGACAGCGACTCTCAGAAAACCAGCGACTCTCAGAAAACCAGCGCTTCAATTAATAATATTATTATTATTATTATTTATTTCTTAGCAGACACCCTTATCCACGGCGTCGTACAGTCGTAAACAAAAATACATTTCAAGGATCACAGTACAAATAATAATACAATTAAGAGCAAGATAAATACAATGACTTTGGTTCTAACAAGTACAAGTATGACAAAATATGATTCAATAACGGAGCAGATAACAGTGTCAGTGATAGTTACATCAGGATATAATTAAATGCAAAATACTACAGATTAAATAATACTTGACAGATTACAGTACTCTAAAGTACAGGATTAAATGCAGTAAAATAGGTGGCAGATAAGAGCAAGTAAAGCGCATTTAAGGAAGAGTGATAAGTGTCCAGGGGGAAAAAAAGAGGAGTTCTACAGGTGCTGTCTGAAGAGGTGAGTCTTGAGGAGGTGCCGGAAGGTGGTCAGGGACTGCGCAGTCCTGACATCTGTAGGAAGGTCATTCCACCACTGCGGGGCGAGGGCGGAGAAGGAGGGGCTCTGGAGGCAGGGGAGCATAAAGGAGGTAGAGCCAGTCTTCTAGTGCAGGAGGAGTGGAGAGGTCGAGTGGGGGTGTAGGGAGAGATGAGGGTCTGGAGGTAGCTGGGTGCAGTCTGGTCAAGGCATCTGTAGGCTAGTACAAGAGTCTTGAACTGGATGCGAGCGGTGATCAGGAGCCAGTGGAGTGAGCGGAGCATCTTTAGTTTCCAAAGAAAAAAACGAGATCAAGAAAGTTACATATGCAGAGACCTGTAGATGTAGTAGACATGCTTCCAGACTCACAAATTGCAGAGTATTCTTTAGAAAAATCTAAAAGTCACTCAAATAGTGAAGGGCGTTTCTATTACATTTTCAGCATTAACGTTGCTGTAGAAATGCAGATTGATTGATAATATGTGTTTCTATACAGCAAAAATGTGTGCATTTAAAATTAAAGACAGTTGACAATGAAATGTTAAGGCCATTGCACACTGGATCCGATAACGCATCCGATTTTAACGTGCGTCTAAACAGAAAAAAAAAACATCATGTGCAATCCCTATTGCACCTTGCACACTCAGTCCGTAATTGTAGTACGACGGTGATCCATCAGTTTTGGAATTGAAACAAGTTTGATTTGATCCGATTTGACGTGTCTTAAAAATGACATTGACCAATGAAAAACGACTGGGAAGACACGTGGGTTCTTGCAGTACCATGAACAAAATAGAAAATCTAATTGTGTGTGCCGCCAAACAAAAATTAGTTTATGATAAATCCAACGAAGATTACAAAGACTTTGTAAAAAAAGAAAACATATGGAAAGATATTGTTGTGGACTTGGGCATGAATGATATGTATTATAAAACATGAAAACGTGGATTTTGTGCAGTATAGGTTATTACAAGCATTTAATTTTTATTTCAATTGTAGTCGAGGAAGTAAAGAAACAATGGCCTAACCTGGAGACACATATCATAGAAAGAACCAAAGGCGGTCAGGGCTTAACAGTCAGAAAAGAGGGGCTTAAATCAATAACGTTGCAATACCACGTTGTTGTGTATTTTGGCTTTTTTTATTTTAATTTTTTATTTTATGATGGACTTACTAATTTAGAGGGTTTTTTTTCTTTTTATAAAGTAGGTGCCATAGCTCGTCCTTTATGGTTGTTGTGTGATAAGTCAACTGGGTATGTATGCTTTGCTGTCATGCAAAATCAACTACAGTGGACCTGTTTACAAAGTATTGGCTGCTGCCAAATCAGCCACCTACAACTACAGCACAATAAGAACCACAGGGGCCAAGAGAGAATCTGATTGTGAAGCTTCTCGTGGTTGTTTTTCTGTTTGATATTTTTCCTTTTTAAAAGCAATTAGAAGGAGCACTGGATCACAGTCTGTCATTCTACCAAATAATAAAGTGGAATGGTTGTATGCCTTTGTCTTATGTACAGGTATTCACTTCAATTAAGGGCACTAAGATTTAATCTTACAAAAGCTCCCTTATTTTGAAAACTCAATGTTGACAGGTATGCAAATACGTGCACTTGAAAAAGGTATAAAAAATGAGCAATCCACGCAATTTGGTCACATTGCAGCCCACAGTCCCACCGTAGTCCTGCTATGCGGCCCTCTGCTCTGCAAACTTTGGGCACCCCTGATGTAGACTTTTTATTGTTGATTGATAGCTTGGGTTTCACACAAACTGTCAATTTTCCGACCCAAAGTGGAGGATACACTGTTGATTTAATTGTAACGCATGGTCGCACTGGAGGGATTGCTGAAAACAGAAGTAGCTTTTTCTGATCATTGTCTAGTTTCGGGTAAACTTATAATCCCTAGACATCCCCCAGTCCCACAAGCTAGAGTGTCCAATGCAAAGAGGGTTTCAGAGGGGGGATTCCTATATAATAATTATCAATATACCTGTGGTGTGACCCATATTAAAGAAGGGGTACATAAGGTCCCTGTGACAGAAATATAATGAGTTTTGGTTGTAAATCCCCCTCCCGACCTGTGAGGGCGCTAAGCAGCGAAAGGGGAAGTCTTTGGACGGGCTGGCCTGACAGTTCTTTCCCCAGGCCGGGAAGTCGGTCAGTCTGGAAGAAGGCGAGACTCCGTTGCAGGAATGTATTGACCTGGAAGGGAAATAACGTAGCAGCTGCAGACAGTAGAGACAGCTGCACTCGTTTACCAAGGGGTCATGTGTGATAGAATAAAGGGGCTGGAGAATCGTAAATCTTTTCCTTCACCTGGTTCAGAGTGACACAGAACTGGAAGGACCGGGTGAGTTCCCCATTGTATTGTATTGTATAAGAAAGAGTTTGTGAGTGTTTTGTTTGTTTGTATCGCTGTTAGTAATTGTCTTTTGTTTTGTAAATTCACTAGACAGCTAACATATCTCCGGAGCTGTCACCTTGGGCCAGCACTAACTGGAACAACAACACCACAGCCACTGTTCAATTGTTATCACCCACCACGAGCACTACTGCATGCACCTGGACTGGTGACCGTGTTAAGTATTATTGTGGGACGGATAACGTGTATTATTATTTGGTCTGCAAACCAGTTATTATCGTTTCCTTCCGTGCTCTACACATTGGTGTGTATTGCTGAAGGATTATTGTTTGGTCGCCAGACCGGGAGTTTACAAATACAAAGAAACCATTTTCCAAACCGGATTACAGTTTTCTCTGTGTGATTATTTCTGCACTGCATCACCTCTGCACCTGTTTCTAATCAGCAGCCACTTTGCCACAGTCCCATACAATTTGCTCACTAATATTCAGAGTGGGAGGACAGCCGGGGAGCTGAAGATGGGTGTCTGCCCTTGAGTACATCCTGAATTTCAGTGTGTACCCAGTGGTGGCCCCACAGCACTTTGCGTGCCCGCTTTGATGGAATATACTGCTTGAAGATTAAACACCCTTTATAAAGCATGTTGCTGAGTAGGAGAGTACACTTCGCAAATTTCTCAGGTTGTCAATAAGTGGCCGAAGTTTAGTGTTGTCATTGTAATGGGGGAACATTTTGAACAGCTGGGACCTATCCCTCCTCATAACAGGAACAGGGGGTTGCATGGACAGGGTTTGTGCTCCAGTAGAGGGCAATTGTTGGCTTACTAACAATTCCCATCTCTAAAGAGAGTCGAAGACTTGTTTACAATTCTGGGACACTTGTTTGCTTCTATTTGTGGGCACTGGCATGTGGTCCCAGGCTCTCTTTGCTGCTGTAGGAACTGGGCAGCATACCTGTAGGTATGATGACCATGTGTGCCAACAGATTATCTGTGGAGAAAAGCTGGAAATACTTCAGTGGTGAAGCCAGCAGTATCCACCTTTGGGCCTGGAGTAACAATAAAGGGTGGTACATTATTGGGGGTCCATTGTACACTGGCACATACACTCTTGGCCTCCTGGGGCATGCAGGCTTTTCCTCAGTCTCTTTTTCTGGATGTCCAACAGGCTCTTCCGTGAAAGAGGAAGAATCCTCTTCCTCAGTGACACAGGTGTCATCACTGGGGGTGTCAGTGGGGTTAAAGTCACTGCCAGACGAAATCAGTTCAGGGTCTGACTCAGAGCCACTGTCAGTTTCCATAACAATCTTAGCCACCTCCTCTGGGCACAGCCTTTTGCATGCCATTTTTAGGTAACAGAAATCTAGTGTAATTATCAGAGAGGAACTGAGAATTTATTATATTATTATATATGTAATGTAATGATCAAACCTTACAGTACACACACAATTTTCAAAATAAAAAAATAAGTTTTATAATTTAATTTACAGTAATTACTGTACTGTCCAATATAAAGCAATCAATGTAAAAAACTTTCACAATAGGAAAAAAACCTAAAGAATTCTGAAATTCACTGGGATAGTGTTGGCAAATATATGATAATTATTTCACAAAAAAAGATAAATGTAGTAGAATAAATGAGATAGGGAATTTAATGTAGCGTAGTAAAAACAAAGTTATGGAAATAACTGGGGCATTCTTGGCAATTATATAAAAATATATATTATGGCACACGTATTTCACACACTCAAGAAAATGTAAAATAAAATAGATAAATGTATTAGAATTAGCCGTAAATTTATCTGACACAGCTAAAAATTCTGAAAGTAACTGGGACAGTCTTGACAATTGTGTAAAAAATAATATTATGGCACAATTATTTTACAGACACGCACGCAAAAAAAATGTAAATGTATTAGGATTCTGAGAAGACTGCTGATAAGAACTCTACCTCTGAACACTCAAAGAGCTGTACAAAGTACATAAATTAGTTCAGCTGATAAAAGGTTCTACATTAATGGTGAGGCAATACCAACAGTGTCTGAGAAGCTAGTGAAGAGCCTTGGGAGATGGTACAACGGGGATCTAAAGGACACAGTTTGTGTGGGAAAAGTTAGACAACAAGCAGCGAAGGTTTGAAGAGCATAGACAGCTTTACGCTTTACCGTGCAAACTGAAACTCTGGTGCTTTCAGTTTGGTCTACTGCCAAGGCTGCTGTGGCCACTGAGTGTACGAGGTTTCTTTGACAACAGTTGAGAAGCTGGAAGCTTTAATCAGTTCATATGTCAGGAAATGGTTGGGAGTTCCACGCTGCCTCAGCAGAGTGGGACTTTATGGTAAAGGAATACTGCAGCTACCAGTCTCTGCTCTAACCGAGGAGTGTAAGTGCGCCAATGCAAAGGCAGCCCTTCGAATCGGTGATATTATGGGGCAAGTTCAGCATGGAAGAGGGGGTCTTGGTCTCAGTTCAGCTCCTCCTACATGGCACAAAGCAGCCCCAGCTCAACGGAGGAAGCTGGTAGTCAACGTGGTGCAAAAGCAGGAGGAGAGGATGTGTGTAAAGGCCATGTCCCAGGCCAAGCAGGGAGAATGGATGAGATGGGAGAGTGTGGAACAATGCAAGATCGGCTGGCAAGACCTATGGTCAATGGAACAGAGCAGGATCAGTTTTTTCATCAGATCAACATATGATGTTCTCCCATCACTACAGAACCTAAATCTCTGGGTAGGAGAGGATCCCGCATGTCCTTTGTGTTCATCACCTGCAACATTAAGGCACATTTTGACAGGGTGTAAGGTGGGTCTTAGCCAATGACGGTTTACTTGGCAACATGAGCAGGTGCTGCGATGTTTGGCCCTAGCATTGGAAGACAAGCGTAACATGACCAATATGGAGAGCAACCAGCAAGGAACGGTGTTAAAACCAAGCTTCGCCCAGAACAACTGGAAGCTGCCAGAGAATGGAAAATGCTGGCAGTGTTGGTCAACGGCTTATTTTTCCACCTGAGATTGCCACCACTAACCTTCGACCAGACATTGTCTTGTTGTCTGGATCATCATGCCTTGTTCATCTGGTAGGGTTAACAGTGCCATGGGAGGATGCTGTGGATGAGGTGTATGACTGGAAGAAACTTTTGTTATGCTGAACTAGCTGCTGAAGTGGAACAGCGAGGATGGAGAGTCCGAGTTTACCCAGTGGAGGTGGGTTGTCAAGGATTTGTGGCACACTCTACAACCCGGTTTCTCAGAGATGTCAGGTTCAGTGGCCAAGAGTTGCGTCACACAGTGAAGAACTTATCTGAAGCAGCAGAAAGGAGCAGCAACTGTCTGTGTTTGAGATGGAAAGATTCTGTCTGGGGATCTCAAGCACAATAGAAAGAAAGCAATGCTGATGTACGGGTAAGTAAGCTGGGTTGAGTTGAGTGGGGGACGGAGGAAGGTGATGCTGGGATGCCAGAATCACCACTGACGAGCCCTCCTCAGGTGTCGTGGGCTAGTTGACCAAACACCGAGGACGGAAGGTGCCCACTTGTAGACCCCAGAGATGTACCCTACTTAGCTCAATCCAGATGGTTGTCATGCTAATGCGCTGGGGAGGCCGCACTGTGGTTGATCCCCGGAGCCAGCATCGCAGCCATTGTGTTTGCTGATGCACTGGGGAGGCAAAATAAGCTGATCCCTAAAGCCAGCATTCGAACACTTCAGCCATCAACACCAGGCAGAATGATATCTACATCATCAGATGGAAAGAAATGCAAATGGATGGAGATGCAGATGGATCACATTAGTTTGCTGTAAAGCTACGTTTTAGTTGGTGCTTATCTTGGCGAGAGCTGAGTTCAAATCAGCATGAAGTTTTAATATCTACTCTCATGTAATGGAAATCAAATCAGATCACATATTTCTAAAAATATATCTGTCAAATAAATTATTCAAAAAAATATTTTTTCTAATTGAAACTGTATCAAAACTGATTATTATTGTTATTATTTTTATTTCTTCAGTGTTGTAGCAATCCCGAACCGCTCAGCTCACACCACAGAGAGTGATAAACGATTAGTTTCCAGACAGTACAGTAATCTGTCACATATTCGACTGTGGTGGGCCAGAGTAAGGGCGGACATGTAAAAAGTCAGATGAATGAATCCTGTTTTAAATACCATTATACCCAGCTGTAACAATTACTATTTTCACACAACTATTGTTCTGAGATTCAGCTTTTATTAGGGAGGATTTATTTACATATCAACACACTGAACAGCTCACCTGACGCTACCGGCAATGTCAGTGCATGGAGCACATACAACACAGTGTACGAAAACTGGTAGGATCTACAGTATCTGAACTAATCTTCTCTGTTCAATAATAAACTAATGTTGATGAAGAGGTTGATCATAGCGGATAAACAGTTAGGGTGGATATGTGACAGACGATACGCTTTGGATAACTGTAATTGAATTCCAGAGAAAGCACAACTCAGAAATCTTATAGGCCAGTTTAGGCATCAGTCATGCATTGTTTGATTGATGTGACCAGTGCACCATTCACACATATTGAGCGACTAAACCCTCCCACACACATCCTCACATTTTGGAAGCAATTGGTTACTCACAGCCTGCAGGGCACTCCCATATACTAAAATACTATATTGCATAAAGCACAATATAGGGCAGCTTGCAGCAATTAATAACAATTGTTTAGTTCTGAAAATAGTGTCTATATGTTACCATTGGGATTGCTGATACATCAACACAGGATGTGTTTCAATTCCTATGCTGACGATACCCAGCTGTATATTCGTGTGGGCAGGGACAATAGTGCTACAAATGACTCCTCCTCCTTTGCTGCCTGTCTATCGGACATTCGCCACTGGATGACCTTCTTCAACTAAATGCAAGCAAGACAGAGCTACTTCTTGTTGGCACAAAAAAGCAGCTAGCCAATTTGGATACTTTTGTGTTTAATGTGGCTGATTGTAAAATAACACCTTCATCTTATGTGAGGAGCTTGGGGGTCTCCCTGGATAGTGGTCTCAGCATATCTCTCTTGTGGTTAGGTCTGCCTTTTATCATCTCAGAAATATTGCCTGTGTCTGCTCCTTCTAAACCTAAGGGATGCAGAGATTCTGCGTCATGCTTTTATAACCTCGAGACTTGACTGTTTTAATGGACTGTATGCCGGACTGCCTGATAAGCATATTTATAGTCTCCAACTGGAGTAAAATGCAGCCACAAGAGTCTTGACAGGAAAGGGCTGTCGGAAGCATATCTCTCAATAGCTCAGGGATCTACATTGGTTGCCAGTCTGCTTACAGATTACTAACATATGGGGCTCTAAACAGTAACGGCCCTGCTTACCTCTCTGAGCTTCTGGAAAAATATGTCCCAACCAGATGTCTCCGGTCTAGTGCACAGAACTACCTTGTGGCTCCTCGCTTCCCATGTGTGACTTTAGGCAGGCGTTCCTTTAGTTGCCTGGCTCCAATGTTATAGAACGTCATTCCTGCAAATATCACAGCAGCTGACAGCATAAATAAATGTAAAGGGCTCTTAAAAACCCATCTATTCAGTAAAGTGGTGCTGTAGGTTGTGGCTACATGGGATGAACTGGGATTTTGCTGTTGCCATGATGTCATGCTGCTTTCTGAGTGAAAGATTTTTAATTATCCTAATGCAATGTTATCAGTTTTATATTTATTTATCTAGGATACATTGTTTTATTGCTATTCTAAATTCTATGTGTTTGTATCTTTGTATTTTATTTATTTGATCTATTTTAAAAAGTTGTTTCATATTGTGGCAAAGTGCCCCCCCCGTGTGTATTTTGTGTTACGTGTTGTGTGTAAATGTTGGTGTATAGTCATCGGTACACGGGATATATATTTAGGCACGGAGGGCACAAATCACTTCACGTGCTAGTTAAAATGTAATGTGTGGTCACGGGAGTGCACTTAATTAATTCACGTGCAGTTGTACCGAGATTCCAATTGAATGATTGACTAGCAATCGAGTCTCGGTACAACTGCATAAAAACAGCATGTTTTCACTCACTCGGGGTTGGGTGTTCGAGAGTGGAGAACGGGAGAGAGAGAAGGAGAGAGAAATATTTACAAACAATTGCTATCGCGTGCTGGTAGGACCAGCACGATACTTGTTTGTTTACTCACCATGTTTGTGTGTCTGTCCGTCCACCGTTTGTTTAGTGTTAGTTCGTTTTGTTTATGTCTGTTTATTTTGGCGAAAGTGCCGTGTCCTGTGTTTTTGTTACAACCGTTTATTTTTCTGTTTGATTATTAAACGCTGAGCGCGATCACGCGCTCAGCTTCACCAAAAAACCCCAAGTCTCTGTCTGTACTGTGTTTCCTGGCTCTGCCGTGACGTCACCGCTCAGTCGTCTTTGTGACACGTGGTGTCAGAACCGGGAGCTACAGCGCCTCCAGGACTCAGGCCAGAGCAGGAACCGCAAGTTGTTTAAAAAAAAAAAAAAAAACACAACAAGAAAATGGAAGGCTGGAACTGGAGAGATGGCTGCCAGGATCTGGAGGTCCTCCTCGGTGGTCTAGAGGACCAAGGCTGGTGCCTTGCCTGTGGGGAGTTCGGGCACCCGGTGGTGCGCTGCCCCTACCAAGAGGGAGAGGAGGAACTGGCCCAGGAGAGGAAGGTGAGGAGGAGGCAGAGAAGGGGAAAGGGGAAGAGGAAGGCTGAGTGTCCACAGCCCAAGCGGGAGGAGCCCGAACGTCCTACGCCTGAGTGGGAGGAGCCTGAACGTCCTACGCCTGAGTGGGAGGAGCCCGAACGTCCTACGCCTGAGTGGGAGGAGCCCGAACGTCCTACGCCTGAATGGGAGGAGTCGGTGCGTCCACAGCCCAAGAGGGAGGAGTCGGTGTGTCCACAGCCCAAGAGGGAGGAGTCGGTGTGTCCACAGCCCAAGAGGGAGGAGTCGGTGCGTCCACGGCCCAAGAGGGAGGAGTCGGTGCGTCCACGGCCCAAGAAGGGGAAGGTAGAGCGTCCACAGCCCCAGTCTCCACCAGCAGAGGGTGAATTCCTGCTGGGTCCACCTCCATTGCCATGGGAGGACTGCTTGCAGCTCCCACCTCCACCAGCAGAGGGTGAATTCCTGCTGGTCCCGCCACTTCCATTGGCAGAGCAGCAGGAGCTGCCTTTGCCTCCGCCACCTCCACCGGCAGGAGCAGAGCAGCAGGAGCTGCCTCTGCCTCCGCCACTTCCATCGGCAGAGCAGCAGGAGCTGCCTCTGCCTCCGCCACCTCCATCGGCAGGAGCAGAGCGGCAGGAGCTGCCTCTGCCTCCGCCACTTCCATCGGCAGAGCAGCAGGAGCTGCCTCTGCCTCCGACACCTCCATCTGCAGGAGCAGAGCAGCAGGAGCTGCCTCTGCCTCCGCCACCTCCATCGGCAGGAGCAGAGCAGCAGGATCTGCCTCTGCCTCCGCCAACCCCACCAGCAGAGGATGAATGCCTGCTGGTAACACTTCCCCCACCAGCAGAGGATGAATCCCTGCTGGTATCACTTCCCCCACCAGCAGAGGAGGAATGCCTGCTGGTAACACTTCCCCCACCAGCAGAGGAGGAATGCCTGCTGGTATTACTTCCCCACCAGCAGAGGATGAATGCCTGCTGGTAACACTTTCCCCACCAGCAGAGGATAAATGCCTGCTGGTATCACTTCCCCACCAGCAGAGGAGGAATGCCTGCTGGTATCATTTCCCCACCGTCACGAGGAGAGGAGCAGGAGCTGCCTCTCCCTTCACCAGAAGGACCAGGACTAGATGCTGGCGGTCCTCAGCAGCCCTTGCATAGGCTGCTGAGGGAAGCATGAGGAAGAACCGCCCGGCCACAGAGGCCGAGAAGAGGGCCAACACCCGCACCCCAGCTTGTCCTGACTGCCTGCCTCGCTGCCCAAGGATGCCTGCCTCGCCGCCCAAGGATGCCTGCCTCGCCTGCCCAAGGATGCCTGCCTGCGCTTCGCCCAAGGATGCTTGCCTCGCTTCACCCAAGGATGCCTGCCTCGCGTCGCCCAAGGATGCCTGCCTCGCCGCCCAAGGATGCCTGCCTGCGCCGCCCAAGGATGCCTGCCTCGCGTCGCCCAAGGATGCTTGCCTCGCATCGCCTGGGGTTGCCAGCCGCTCCGCATCGCCTGGGGTTGCCAGCCGCTCCGCGTCGCCTGGGGTTGCCAGCCGCTCCGCGATCGCCTGGGGTTGCCAGCCGCTCCGCATCGCCTGGGGTTGCCAGCCGCTCCGCACGCCTGGGGTTGCCAGCCGCTCCGCATCGCCTGGGGTTGCCAGCCGCTCCGCATCGCCTGGGGTTGCCAGCCGCTCCGCGATCGCCTGGGGTTGCCAGCCGCTCCGCATCGCCTGGGGTTGCCAGCCGCTCCGCATTGCCTGGGGCTGCCTGTCGCCCGCATCGCCTGGGGCTGCCTTTTGCTCCACACAGGGTACAGGGTACGAGGGAGAAGTGGAGCTCCCGCTGCCGCCTCTATGGCCAGGGGCTCCCCTCCCGAGTTCGCCTCCCGAGGGTCCGCTGCTGCTGCCGCCGCCTCCCGAGGGTCCGCTGCTGCTGCCGCCGCCTCCCGAGGGTCCGCTGCTGCTGCCGCCGCCTCCCGAGGGTCCGCTGCCGTCGCCTGGGGTCGCCAGGGATCCTGCTTCGCCTGGGGTAGTCGAGGGTCCTGCTTCACCTGGGGTCGCTACACTATGGCCAGAACCCCATGAAGGGGAGCTGTCGGCCATGAAGAAAGGGGAGGTCAGGAGACCAGCTCCCCAGCCGCATTTCCGTGGCAGGAAACACGGTGGCCAGAGCCCCACGGAGGGGAGCTAGCGGCCACGAAGGAGGGGAGGTCAGGAGACCCGCTCCCCTCGCAGCAGTTTCGCTGCGGAGGTGGGTGGCGGCCCCACGGAGGGGAACTGCCGGCCATGAAGAAGGGGGGAGGTCAGGAGACCAGCTTCCCCGCAGCAGTTTCGCTGCCAGAGATTGTGTGGTCGGAGCCCCACGGAGGGGAACTGCCGGCCATGAAGAAGGGGGAGGTCAGGAGACCAGCTCCCCAGCTGCACTTTCGGCAGGAGATAGTGTGGCTGAAGCCCGGAAGAGGGAGCTGCCAGCCACGAAGAATTGGGGGTGCCAGACATTTCACCATGGCCACCCCAGAAACAACTTGCTTCCCCTCTTCCGGGACTTTGGGACTGAGGGGGAGGTGGCCATTGAGGCCATGTGTGCTTTGCACAAGGGGGTATATGTGGCAAAGTGCCCCCCCGTGTGTATTTTGTGTTACGTGTTGTGTGTAAATGTTGGTGTATAGTCATCGGTACACGGGATATATATTTAGGCACGGAGGGCACAAATCACTTCACGTGCTAGTTAAAATGTAATGTGTGGTCACGGGAGTGCACTTAATTAATTCACGTGCAGTTGTACCGAGATTCCAATTGAATGATTGACTAGCAATCGAGTCTCGGTACAACTGCATAAAAACAGCATGTTTTCACTCACTCGGGGTTGGGTGTTCGAGAGTGGAGAACGGAGAGAGAGAAGGAGAGAGAAATATTTACAAACAATTGCTATCGCGTGCTGGTAGGACCAGCACGATACTTGTTTGTTTGTTTACTCACCGTGTTTGTGTGTCTGTCCGTCCACCGTTTGTTTAGTGTTAGTTCGTTTTGTTTATGTCTGTTTATTTTGGCGAAAGTGCCGTGTCCTGTGTTTTTGTTACAACCGTTTATTTTTCTGTTTGATTATTAAACGCTGAGCGCGATCACGCTCTCAGCTTCACCAAAAAACCCCAAGTCTCTGTCTGTACTGTGTTTCCTGGCTCTGCCGTGACGTCACCGCTCAGTCGTCTTTGTGACACATATCTATGGTTGTTTTTTATGTATATTGTGTAAAGCGCTGTGAGACATGTTTGTTGGTGCGCTATAGGGTGCTATATAAATACAGATTTGATTTGAAAGGTATTAAAATGCCAGCAGCTGTAGCTTGAAAAATAAAAATGTCTAGTGTAGTCTTACCATCAAGTCAATACTAAGTTGTAGGTTGTAGTAAGATTGATTTTTTCCCCCAGTTTATTACACTGCTCAGAAAACATTCACAGATTGTCAAATAATCTCCAGAATGCAGAATGCATGTAAGGCCAGGCAATATTGCTCTGAGAAGTGCACTGCCAGTGGACTGCAGATTGCACACACTTTATGTCAATGGCAATTTGTATATTTTTGTTGATGACTTATTAATGGCACTGCAGCTTTTACAACCTGCTTCTTTTCATAAAGCACTGGGGGATCAACACAGTTAGAATTGTAGTGGCTACATATAGTAACCAATAAATATGTTTTGGTAGTGCTGAAACTAAAGATGTGATCTATTTTCAGCAACAATATCCACCAATCTTTGTTTACTATTTGATATAACAAAAGTTAGGATTCCTGAAACATAAAGGTGTATGTGGCAAAAAGTGCAGTTTTGTATTTGATTTTTAAAAAAAAATCTAAAAAATAACCAAAAAGTAATATATATATATATATATATATATATATATATATATATATATATATATATATATATATATATATATACACACACATACACACACACACAGTGGTTTGCAGAAGTATTCACCCCCCTGCAAAGTTTTCACATTTTGTTGGCACCTGAGCATACTCCACAACGCTTTTAAACTAGACTTTACATGTAGAATCTACACAAACTACTCAACATTGATAAAGTTAAAAAAAGCATATAGAATATCAATAAGTAAGATTGGACCTACCCTTCAGACAGTAGAACGCCGTCATGCAGATAATCAAACCAACAACAACAGACATTGACTAATTAAATGCCAATTCACATTGCTTCGTAAAAGCTCAATATTACATTATATTGCAACTAAAATAAAGAAATCCTAAGTAATAAAGTTATTATAAGTTCATTAAATATAATACTGTAGCTTTGCGTGGAAATGAAGGCAGACTGACACAGGTGTTCAGGTTCTCGATTGCAGTGGTTTATAAAACTGGGACTCTACACTTAACAGGTAAAGCGTGCTGCTTTACCAGCCAGTGGTACAGCTACAGTTGAGCAACCCAGTGCTACTCGCTGTGACAAAATAAGAAAATAAAAGAAAAGAAAGTCCAAATAACACTGTTTTGGCCATGTGCTACAGCCAACTGAGTGCAGTCTCTGGTTTCTTTTTTTGGTTCTCTTAGTCTCGCTTCTCTCAGGCTGTCTTTTGCTGTTTCTTCTCCAATTCTCTCTGTTCTTCAGCGCTCTTTTGTCTCACACCACACCGTTGGTCTCAGCAACCCGCTACTTATCCCCCTGTCTAGGCCACACCTCCGGTGCTCCAACCACCAATCAGAAGCATGCATGGCTTCCTGTTCTCAAACCGTTGATTGTTGCAACATCTTGCAACACCCCTGATTTATGACAACAATGTTGCAACCGGGGCCCGCTCACGCGGCAAGCCAAGCATCTGATTGGTGGCAATTCTCCCATCTCTGATGTCCCTGAGCACCTGCTGCAGTTGAACCTTGACTTTGGGTCACAGAACCTTCCTGAATGCGGTTGCAGCAGACCCAGGTTCGTTACAATACTATTCTGAATTCAGCTTGTTATTGTCTCTCTCTCATTTTGTAGTATTAAGATGAATATTTCTGTGTGGTTCTACATGCTTGTTGGTCTTTCACAATATTTATTTTACATTGAAACATTTTGTATAAAATTTGAGCACTTTTTCTACATCTCTGTAAACTGAATTACAGGACGTAAAGAAAATAGTGCACTTTAATATGACAAGGGAGTGAAAAAAAACCATAATAAAATAAAATTTAAAAAAATTAAACAAATAAATAAAACAAATTAAAGGTGGCAGTTGTATCTCCCCCCCCCCAAAAAAAATAAAAAAAATAAAATGAAAGTAAATAATGGTAAAAAAAATCAGAAAATCAAAACTTATAATTTTGCCCTCAGCACTGAGATGAAGGCCATCTCGCCGAAGAACTTTTCAATGGGCTGCTTGTTTCTCAAAAAAACAAGTTAAAGTTATGATTTAAAATGTACAAAACATCAATGGAAACTTATCACTTATATTTGAGCATCAAAAGAAACTTATCACTTATATTTGGATAAAAATGACAAACTCTGTTTTAGAGCAGGTGTAATGACTATTTATTGTGCTGATTAACAATTGACATCACGAAGATGCTGCAAAATGATCTGTTGATCTTGGTCAGGTGTTGTGGTTCTTGGTCTCCCAGTTCGTGGCCTGTCATTGACAGAGTGTGTCTGGTTATACCATCTCGCCAGGTTTGAAATTGCTGGCTGTGAGCACCCAAGACGGCGAGCCACAGTACACTGCCCTAGTCCAGCCTCCAACATGCTGATTGCACGAAGGCGCTGCTCTCTTGACAGACATGGCACATTGTTTTTTCTGTGATTTTCTTTATTGCTTTTATTCAAGCTTGCAATTCAACAGCTGAAATATATCCAGTGTCAAATCAACTGTCTCACTAATTAGGTGATTAAGTGCATATGCTTCAGTCATAGTCAAGGATGGTCATGGATGAATGATCGAGTGATTAAAAAGAAACCAAAAACATTTTGTCAATGTCCATCATTTATATACCTCATTATTTTTCAAAAATAAATGTATTATAATAGTGATTTGATGCTCAGTATATCAAAAAGCACATATTTTAGGTGTTCATCTTTTTGACTGGCAAATGTATAGATTTCGCACATTGCGGTGTTCATTAAAGTATTTAGATCTAATTTATCATTTCTATTTCTAGTGGAATCAATTACTAAATCTATTCCTAATTTTGTACAGCTACTGATTTGCTGCTCCCCCTTACCATTCCCGGTTGTGGTTCTTGTCTTCATGGTCACTGTGCTGCTGCTGTCAAAGGCGCTCATTCTTGTGCTGGAGTTCACTGCCGGTATCATGTAAAATGATGCCGGGTAGCAGTCAGCAAAATGGTGATGTCACTTTTCCCAGTGCGTATAATATTAACACCTTCATATCTAAAAATTTCCAACCCGATTGGCTAAATATTTAATGACGATGATACTGACACCTAAAACAACAAATCATGTAAATCTTACGATGGCCCTGATTGATTTAGATAAAAAAAATCTGAGTGACGAAGCAAATTCTTTTTTTTTCACATTTCTAAATGTCCCACAAAGAATGGCACGCACAGAGTGAAAGTTTAGATGGTCTTCTTATTGAATATGCAAATATGAATCAAAATTGAGAGCTGACACGGAAGATTAAGTTTAAAAATATTTAGATTCAGTGCCACGGAGCTGCTGCTGTCGCCATTTTGAGCTATCATCACAGCGCTTTTAGCTGTTGAGGTGTTTTGAGATCAATATATGAGCGACAACAAGCAAAATAAAAAATAAATTGCACATGATATGTTTTCCTTAATTACTATATTATACATAAATGTGTGTTTTCGAATTTTTACCAGTTTCAAAATACTTGAGATCGTGATATTTTCTGAAAAGGTTGTTTTTAAAGGGAAATAAAGACAAGATATACTTAAGTATGCGTATTGTGGTTCATATTTAATTTGAATTTCATGGGCAGCAGTGTGGAGTAGTGGTTATGGCTCTGGACTCTTGACCGGAGGGTCGTGGGTTCAATCCCAGGTTGGACACACTGCTGCTGTACCATTGAGCAAGGTACTTTACCTAGATTGCTCCAGTAAAAACCCAACTGTATAAATGGGTAATTGTATGTAAAAATAATGTGTAAAAAAAATAATGTAATTGTATATAAAAATAATGTGATGTCTTGTAACAATCGTAAGCCACCCTGGATAAGGGTGTCGCTAAGAAATAAATAATAATAATAATAATAATAATAAATGCTGACAGACTGTGCTTTACTGATTCGTATTCAGTTTTATAGTGATTTGAAAACGGCAAAGTTGACGAGTAGCACTTAATGCTCCGAGCAGAGCTCTCCATAGAGGAAAGTTTACAAACAAGAAGAGGCCATTCGGCCCATCTTGCTAGTTTGGTTGTTAGTAGCTTATTGATCCCGGAATCTCATCAAGCAGCTTCTTGAATGATCCCAGGGTGTCAGCATCCACAACATTACTGGGGAGTTGGTTCCAGACCCTCACAATTCTCTGTGTAAAAAAGTGCCTCCTATCTTCTGTTCTGAATGCCCCTTTATCTAATCTCCAATTTTGACACCTGGTCCTTGTTTCTTTTTTCTGGTCGAAAAAGTCCCCTGGGTCGACATTGTCAATACCTTTTAGAATTTTGAATGCTTGAATCAGATCACCGCATAGTCTTCTTTGTTCAAGACTGAATAGATTAAATTCTTTTAGCTCGTCTGCATATGACATGCCTTTTAAACCCGGGATAATTCTGGTCGCTCCTCTTTGCACTCTTTCTAGAGCAGCAATATCCTTTTTGTAACGAGGTGACCAGAACTGAACACAATATTCTAGATGAGGTCTTACTAATGCATTGTAAAGTTTTAACATTACTTCCCTTGATTTAAATTCAACACTTTTCACAATATATCCGAGCATCTTGTTGGCCTTTTTTATAGCTTCCCCACATTGTCTAGATGAAGACATTTCTGAGTCAATATAAACTCCTAGGTCTTCAATTTCAGTATCTCCCATATGATATTTATAATTTATAATGATATTTTTATTGCCTGCATGCAGTACCTTACATTTTTCTCTATTAAATGTAATTTGCCATGTGTCTGCCCAGTTCTGAATGCTGTCTAGATCATTTTGAATGACCTTTGCTGCTGCAACAGTGTTTGCCACTCCTCCTATTTTTGTGTCGTCTGAAAATTTAACAAGTTTGCTTACTATACCTGAATCTAAATCATGAATGTAGATTAGGAATAGCAGAGGACCTAATACTGAACCCTGTGGTACATCACTGGTTACCTTGCTCCATTTTGAGGTTTCTCCTCTAACCAGTGCTTTCTGTTTTCTACATGTTAACCACTCCCTAATCCATGTGCATGCATTTCCTTGAATCCCTACTGCGTTCAGTTTGAGAATTAATCTTTTATATGGAACTTTGTCAAAAGCTTTCTGGAAATCTAAATAAACCATGTCATATGCTTTGCAATTATCCATTGTCGATGTTGCATCCTCAAAAAAATCAAGCAGGTTAGTTAGACATGATCTCCCTTTCCTAAAACCATGCTGACTGTCTCCCAGGATACTGTTACCATATAGGTAATTTTCCATTTAGGATCTTATTATAGTTTTTATAAGTTTACATATAATAGAAGTCAGACTTATTGGTTCAGTTTTTTCTCTTTTTTTTTGAAGATCGGTATTATGTTTGCAATTCTCCAGTCCGCCGGTACAACCCCTGTGTCAAGAGACTGTTGCATGATCTTGGTTATGTGTTATGCTAGTTATTTAAAACTGGATAGGAACAGGTCGACATGTGGGGCATGTTGTCCATATCCTCCTTTGTAAAAACTTGTGAAAAGTAATCATTCAATATATTTGCTATTTTGTTTCCTTCGTCTATGACTTTGCCATTTGTATCTCTTAGACATTTAACCTCCATGATGGCTGGACAGTTACACTGGTGCCTTCTGCCAGTTCTGTTGTCAATTCAATGATTGTCTTCTTTCTATTCCTTAAAGATATTATCTTCAAGTATTGCTCATCCTTGTTAGACAGCTTTTTGTGTCTTCCAGTCCTGGGTTTGTCAATTACAGATGATGTTTCTCTGTACTTGTTGCTTCGTATACCACATGCAAGCTATTTCACTCAATGTTTTTATGCAAGTCAAGGTTGTTATAATAGTAGAAAACACTAATGGAGGCTTTGAGTAAATTGAGTAATGCTCATAATGCATCAGAGTAGAAAAATGCAACCTGTCTAAGACATTTGCACAACAGTATATATATATATATATATATATATATATATATATATATATATATATATATATATATATATAATACCAGTCCAAAGTTTGAGTACACCGGCTTGAAACCAGGTTTTTCGTGATTATCTATGCTTTTAACCGTATAAACTTGTCTATAAACACTTAATATGTCATTGTATGATACGTGTACTTATATAAGCTGATAATCATAAGTGAACTGCATTCAAAAATGTTATTTTTAAATGAAAATGTAAATCTTGTCAATTTCAATGAAATGGTCAACCAAAGCAAGGGGATTTCAGTCTGAAGCCCAAGTCAGTTACAAGTCTGAAATGTGTCTAACACGGTGTTAGAACACTGGCCTAAGTATAAAAGTGTCTTTGTTCTCCGAGTTAACTAGCATGTTACCTAATTAACCTTTTGTCACCAATTATTGTTAACAGGTGAGGGTCCATGATTACTATAAATATAGGTAGCATAGACACAAGTTTGTCATTCCTGAATATAAGGGAGCAGAAAATGGCAAAATACGCTCAGTTAAGCAAAGAAAAAAAGATGAAAAAAAGTCTAATTATTTTAAGAAATGAAGGTCAATCTTTAAGACAAATCGCAAGAACTTTGCAAGTGTCTGTAACTGCTGTGGCCAAGACCATCAAACGATTTGAAGAAACTGGCACTCATGAGGACCGAACAAGGTCAGGCAGGCCAAGGGTGACCTCAGAATCAGAGAACAAGTTCATTCGAGTCACAAGTCTGCGAAAGCGGCGATTAACTGCCCCTGAAATACAAGCTCAGCTAAATGCTACTAGAAGTACAGATGTTTCAACATCGACTGTTCAGAGGAGATTGCGTGAAGCTGGCCTAACTGGAAGAATTGCTGCAAAGAAACCATTGTTAAGAGTGCAGAATAAGAGGAAGAGACTTGCCTGGGCCAAA
Source organism: Acipenser oxyrinchus oxyrinchus (assembly GCA_030684275.1). Lineage (NCBI taxonomy): Eukaryota > Metazoa > Chordata > Actinopteri > Acipenseriformes > Acipenseridae > Acipenser > Acipenser oxyrinchus. Next base: position 46,684,546 of record CM060251.1, read on the forward strand.
AAACACAGAAACTGGACGTTTGAGGCGTGGAAGTCGGTCTTATGGACCGATGAGTCAAAATTTGAAATATCTGGGTCCAGCCGCCGAGTATTTGTAAGACGCAGAGAGGGTGAGCGCATGAGTTCTGCATGTGTGGTTCCTACTGTCGAGCATGGAGGAGGCAGTGTTGTGGTCTGGGGTTGCTTTGCTGGTGACAGAGTTGGTGATCTTTACCAAGTCCATGGCAAGCTCAACCAGCATGGCTATCATAGCATACTTCAGAGGCATGCCATTCCATCAGGATTACGGCTAGTTGGGCAGGCCTTCATTCTTCAGCAAGATAATCACCCGAAACACACCTCAAAGTTGTGCAAGAACTATCTGGCGAAGAAGGAAAGTGAAGGACAACTCAATCTAATGGCCTGGCCTGCCCAGTCTCCAGACCTCAATCCCATAGAACTTGTATGGGATGAACTGGACAGAAGAGTCAAAGCAAAGCTACCCACAAGTGCCCTACATCTCTGGGAATTGCTGCAGAACAGCTGGGAAGACATGTCTGGTGATTTCCTGCTGAAACTTGTTAACCGAATGCCTCGTGTTTGTGAGGCTGTTAAGGCAAAGGGTGGCTATTTTGAGGAATCCAAGATTTAGAGACAATTTTCAATTTTCTTGAACATTGTTTTGATACTCCTTATGTTTTCTTTTGTATATTGTAACATGTGTTTTCATTTTCAAGTATTTACAGAAACGTATACGATGTAAAACATTGTCAATTATGAAAAAAACCTAGTTTCCAGCAAGTGTAGTCAAACTTTTGACTGGTACTGTATGAATGTGTGTGTATATATATATATATATATATATATATATATATATATATATATTCTAGAACTTTTTTTCTGAAAATCAAGTATTTTTGTGTTATATGCTGTGAAAAGATAAGTAAACATCATCAATCCATCTGTCAAGTGTCATGTTATTTATAAACTTATGATGTAAACTGATACTTAATAGGTGCGATTTATTTGATAGGAAGTAAAAAATAAGATATATTCCTCTAGGGTGGTTGTTTCACAGTCAGGTTCAACTTATTATAACATGTGGAACCAGAGATACTGTAGGGTACAAAATTAAGAATCCATATGAATAATTCCAAAGATAAGCTAGTTGCTGAAAGGAGAAAAGTCAGAGGCAGTAATATGAAATACACTTCCAGCAACAAGCATGCTTAAAGAGGAGCAGCCTGGCTTGATTGCTGTATAAATTATAGTTTTTTCAGGGGCTATCAAACTTAGACAGTATAAAAACCACCATAGGTACATTTACAGGGTGATCTTGATTATTTTTTTTGACCTCCATTACAATGGCCTTAAATGTATTTTCAGACAGGCAGGTAGCTTAGGATAAGCAACCCCCCAATAGACGAAACCTGTACCTAGGTGGATATAGACGAGCTGGGAGTGAAGTGAAACGAGCACTACACTTTTATTAATCCTTCGTCAGCAACAATGGGTGCAAATACACCTCAGTGTGTTTAAAATGAACATACCATTTTTTCAATATCGCAGGATATCCTTAGGTATCATTAAACGGTAATCAATTACCAGGAGCAATCCTACTTCAAATTGCACATTTGTACCCCTTTCAGCTTTCTGAAGATTGCAAAATGAATACATTTTCCACATACCGCAATCACATTTCCTACTTAGTGGCAGAAGAGATTGTTGAGAGAGATGTTAGAATAGTGCTTGGCATTTCTAAACAACATTTATTCAATAAAGAATTGTTTAAATAATTATATAAACCAGTTGTTTTTTTAAATTTTCTTATTATTTGCTTTCAATTATAATTTAACCATATTTATGTTTATGAGTGCATTTGCACCCCTTTCTGCCCTCCATGTGAGCTGAATTATTGCTGCTGATGAGGGGTTCACTGAATTTTAAGTAAGTTAACACACTTTATACAAAGATGCGCCTGACAGGTGCCTAATTTAAAAGGTGAATAACACAGACATGCTTTATTTTTGAAGTCTAAATCTTGAAAGACTAGCTTCCAAAAAGCTTGTCAAAAGGCTGCAGTATAAATAGGTTCTGACAGCTTAGCTTACCGCAACCTTTTCAGAGAGCTAATTCTCCTTATTGCTTTCTGTAGAATTACTACATCTCAGATGTGAATACAAATTAATTTAAAATTTCCAAGCCAGTCTAGTTCTGGTGAAACCACTGTTGGCCTTATGTCAGAGCCCAACATTGGCACAACATTGTTTTGCTCACCGGCCCTACATTGGCCCAACAAAATTGGCCCAATGTTAAATACCAACATTGGCCCCATGTTGGCTAATTATCAGACAGTACGTTGGACCTATGTCATTAAACATTAGTAGTTTAATGGAGATTATTAGCTAATTAGGTCTTAAACATTTGTTACTCTCAGATTACCATCACAAATAAGTAAATATTTTGAAATTATTTTAAATGTTAACAGAATTATTTTTACAAACTGCTTGACTTATTTGATTTGATCTATTTAGTATTAAAGTAAAAAAAACAAAAAAACCCCCACAAGTCTTGTAATCGCACTTTTTTTATTTAAGTTTCCATATTGTTTTCTGTGATCAAATGTTTTATTAGAAAAGCTTACAAAAAAAACACCTCCCATCTCTTGAGATGCTGCAGCAGCCTCTGACCTCTGCCTCCTGTCTCCACTGCGGTCTTTGGCATATCGTAGCCAATTCATTGCCAAGACTGAAAGGCTCCTCCGTGGCACTCTTTGTAAAAACTTTAGCCCTTACAGCTCCTGAATAAGTAAACACATATATCTGTTATTCCACTTACACAAATGTTTTTATGAAGTTAACTTTTAGTACTATTTCTCAAATATCAGTAATTTTCAAGGGACAACTAGAAAAGCATATAATTCTCTTAGTTCAAATGTTTCCACACCCTTGTCAGATAAGTATTTAATAATTGTGTAAATTAATCTGATTCACACAAAATATTGTAGAAACTGTCATTATATCATTTTCTTACAAGTGTGTGATACACTAATTTCACCAGGCCCCAGTGCTGTAAACCAGGATGCAAAGACGAGTCTGTTCAGCCACTTGGGAAGTGATGATATTATAGTACATCACACAACATCACAGTACCTTATTGTGCTTAGAAAAATAGGTTTACTAACTAAATTAAAAAGATGGTTTTGACATTTTGTTTGACTTATTTGATATAATATCCTTCTGTTCAATATTTGTTTAATACCTAAATACTTCTTATTTTTTAAATAGTCCCTTAAAACTTAAAGTAAAAAATGACTGATACTAAATTGAACACTCATTGAAAGTACTTTAAATCTCTAAATTGTATGTAACTGTTGGTGCATTGTGACCCTGGAGATTGAAGTTTGATCTTTGGGTTATCCCCCAAGAGCCAGTGCTCTGTAGTGCAGCCTGGGGGGAAGTTTGCCTTTGGATTATGGCTTTATTTAAAATACTAATTTCATAACAACTTTTATATTTATATATATATATATATATATATATATATATATATATATATATATATATATATATATATATATATATATAATTTTTTAAAGAAAAAATTACTTACTGTTCTTCAGAAGAAGATCCTTGAAAGCTCACCCAACCTCGCCCAACCCAGCTGAACTGTACAGCTAAATCATTGGATATTGTGGTGCTCGTCAGCCTCCACCTCTAATTACGGAAAGCATGCCAACCTGAAATAAAGGATGGATTTTTTTTTTCAGAAAATGTTTACATGAGCAGGACTTAAAAGATGGCCATTAGTCTGAATTGTTGTACAATTTATTACACCCGGTCTACAAATGTAACCTGTTAAATTTAGCGAATATTCTATTTATGAACTATACAGCTTTATTTATATATAAATCAACAATAGACAACCCTTAAAATATGAACTGCAACATGGTGCACTTGTTAACAGGTTGGGTATGTAAGAAGAGTGCATTGTCAGTTTGGCTGGTCATGAATTCTGTCCCATCTTTGGCTGCTAGATTGATTGATCATCTGGTCAGAAGAGCCCACAGGTGATACAAATTGAAAACATTACACTGTGGCAAAAGTGTAATTATAGGGATTTTGTGATTGCAATCAATTATCAGTCTCAGGGCAGCATTGCTATTACATATAATATCGTAACAAACGTAATATGTTCATCAAAATAAAAAACTAGCACAACATTTATCACTACACACATTTTGCAATAACAAAGCCTACTGCCCCAATGCCTCCCCTTGCTATCTGGTCACCAAGTTACACGTCAATGTTTGTTTGAGAAATGGAGCATCTTCTAGCTAACACACACACCGACGAGTAAAAACAATATTTCAAATTACCAAATCGGTATACTGTATTTAGAAGCATTTTTGTTTACCAAAGCCAAAAAACATCATCCCTCAAAGAGCTTTTAAACATATCAGCATCACAGAAGCACATTGTTCTCGAAGTGTCAAATCTTTCATTCTGAAGAGCTTGGAAACAGACACTAAATAAAAAAAAAATAAAAAACGCACCTGACCCGAAGCAGCCAACCCAAATATCTGTAAAAGATAACAAATAACATGGTTAATAGGACATCTGAGAGATTCATACTAATTCTGAACAAATAATCATAACTTTGTATGTATGTAACACTTCTCTGATAGGACATTGGATGGAATGAGGAGACTGATAGAACGTGTATCACTAGCTGTACTGTCAAATTCGCAAATCAGAGCTCACAGCCTCCCTGTAGGCGGGACATAGAGTATCCAGTCGAGGCATACATTCACTGCACATACACATATTTATTTTCTTAGGCCTATTTAAGTCAATGTGTTTTTGTCTTTTCTTAAAACACCAGAGTTTAGCTAATACCGCTTAATGTTATTATTAAGTTGTTCTGAAAGTGTTGCAGAAATGTGTTTAGTTTTTTTTTTTTTTTTTCTTAAAGTGTTAAAATAAATCAAGGCGATTTAACGGCTCTAAATAAAATAACGCAAACCCAATTGTTTTCTAAATATTAGCCGATATAATAGCGATTTGTTTTTGTAAATAAAATTCATTATTTTTTGCAGGTATTTTGAATACAATGTTTTCACATTAGCAGGACAATGGGGACGGTGTTTAATTTCAAGGTTTATTTATTGAGAGAAAAAAAAAAAAAAAAAACTCCAGGAGGGGCCAGAATCCACCATAATCTCAAGTTTCTCAGTCTGTCTGTCCTTTCCTGCAACTCAGCCAGTGCTCTGCAGCCCCAGCTTCCCGCCTCAGAACGAGAGCAACTTGGCGCGGGAGATCCCGGACAGCAGCATTTTCATAGCAATTTCATAACGGAAAGTTACATTTCACATTGTTTCGTTTTAGTAGTTGTGGCTTTTTATGTAAAACGCATGAAAAATAGTACTTATGTTCAAATTAAAATGTACAAAACATTCTGTCAAAACAACTATAAACCAATGCAAAGTTCACAATGCTACAGATCTGGAAAGAAAAGATTGGGCCGTTTATGAACAGCAAAATGGACATGAAAATACAGTAATAACTGTCAAATAAAAACTAAACATTTCTGAAACAGAATATTATGGATGTTTCATATTAATTATTTCATATAATTAGTAAACTTTTTTTTATTTCTCAGTAAATCACTATCACAAAATACGACATTATGAAAACACATGTTCAGAATCTGAACAGCGATTTTTATTTTTAAACGGTGTGTGTAACTAATAAACATATAAGAACACTGAACTGTATAATGTTATAGTTATATATATATATATATATATATATATATATATATATATATATATATATATATATATATATATATATATATATCTGCTAAGTTTTAATGCTCTGCAGAAGACCCGATCATGAAAAGAAATGTTCAACCTAGTGTTTTATAAATAAAATATCATCAGAAGAATTAAATTCGCAGAGAGGAAAATATTTCCCGTCAGAAATGTACTTCACAATATTACTGGTAATGTTCTCAATTGAGTTCAAAATAACCTATTCACGTCTTGATTTGCAATATCATCAAATCACAATACAGCCTATAATTACATTCAATACTTTAAACTATTTTATCAATTGCCAAAACAACAGTGCAGTATTTAGAAAAGTTTTTTTAAAGCGATTCCAGTCAATTCCATCCACTTTTATCAATTAGGCTATAGCTCACAGTAAATTAGTAATAAATAAACAAACTAACGTTTTAAATTAAGAATTTAAAATGATCCTTACCCTACACACTGCACTCTCCTCTGCTTGTCAAACAGGCTGATCCGTAATCTGGTTGCAGATAAATGGCGCCTCTTTCCGCTCATACCGCGCAAAGCATTGTGGATAATACATTTCAGCGTGGTGCAGCCAACCTCGCCTTTTTCTTTGGAAAAAATGTGTGATCTTATTTTTTTCAAAAATTAATAGTACAATTGGAAAATTTGAAATTGTACTAACCCTTGTTACACATAAATTAACCCTAAACAAATTAACTGTCATACGCGCGATTCCCTTGACCTTGATTACTTCAGAAAGACAGGCTTGTTTACATTATGTGTCAGCCGCCTGTATGTGTTGTCTGCCAGACTGCATCCTACCGTTCTATGTTAATTTGTCATAAAATACCATGCAAATAAATTGCAGTTAAATAAACTGCTGCATAATTATTTATAGTAAAGCTGAATTTTGTATTGTTTCCACAAGGGAACAACCTCAGGCTGAGGTTAAGGTTTGGAAATACGGAGCTCGCTCCAGACAGCTCCGGCTGAATTTAAGCAATGGTAGTTTCATTGGCTGTATGGATTGTAGTTTCATCGGCTGTCGCCAACGTCGCAAGCCAACGGTGTATGGATTGTAGTTTCATCGGCTGTCCCAACGCTGGGCCAACGTCACCAGCCAACGGCGACCGTCGCCAACCATGCCAACCATAAGCCAATGTTGGCCCAACGCATACATGTTTACTGGGTAATTTCTTGACAGGCTTTATTTTTCTCTGAAATTTTTAACGACACCCCTAACCTCACCAATATTATTTCTTTTTTTAATAATTACTTCTATAATGGCCAATTTTTCTTCTTCGCTAAAATTTATTTTCTTTACTTTGCCGTCGCCAGACTTTTTTTTTTTTCAACCAGACTCGAAAAAATAAGACCGGTCTTCGTTGCTTAGCAACAGTAGCTGAAGCCCAGTCTTACGTAAGCCCTGCTAAGTTTTGCTTTATGCAACAGACTTATCTCAAGGTCTTACGTTAGACCAATTTTGCTGGACTTAAACTAAGTCTTAGACTAAAGTTAAGACTTTTTTTGTGCAACCGGCCCCTGATCGCTAAACACTTTGTGTGAACAGGTGAAGAAAAAATATTGATGTGTATTATATATAAACCTGTGACGTGTTTAATGAAGTTTACAAATATATCCACTTTTACATTTTGTGCTCTGTAATAGAATATACAGGTTTTCTAGCTATAAATATATTCTCAAAAAGGAAGGAAATTCTTTGCAAAAAACTTTGTTAATGCATTAGAGTCATGCATTACAAAAGTAGTCATTTTAATGTGATGTTAGGGTTTTTAACTAAAACTCTGCATTCCCTCCCACCCCCTTACGAGCAGTGGAAGGGGCAAGGCAACACAAGCAACTACAAACTGCCATCATCAGTTAAGTCGAATAACACACAACTCTCTGCAGATAACACAAAAGACACCCATCATCATGGTCCCAGTAATTGGGTGTGAGAATATCAAGTCTGTTGCGGTTTTCCTCAGTAGTGAGAAAATAGTCCAGGAGTTGTCCAGCAGGGGTTAGTAATTGAGTTTTAGTTTCTGTCATGCCTCTTGTGGTTCCCGCTAGGAAAATAATAATTTCTTATATCCCTCCTTTTCTAAATAATTAACTCATAGTGAGAGCTGAGTCCTCATGGACAGATAATGTCAAGTATCACAATGATTCCTCTTGGCTGTACATTCGATGATCTAAAACATGTTGTTTTGTTCATAAAGACAATTATATATGCTCCTTAATGACCCAAACGGAGAGTTAAATGTAGCTTTTAGGTTTCATGTGGACGGCAGTGAATATAGTCTTTGCTTCTTCTGAACTCATGAAATGTTTTAAATGTTGGCATCAGGAGCGAAATTCCAGAGGCGAGTGGGAGTGCAGCAGAGCCGGAGAGCCAGATAGCTGGCCCCTCAACTCGCAGCGTGGCAGACAAAGTAGGGGTGAGAAAGACTGAAGAGCTCCATTCGGGTTTGGTTGAGTCTAATGTTGTGTTTGACAAGGAGCTGGAGAGACATCTGCAGTGGAGCTGTTAGGTGACAGGGAAATTAAGCAAAGGAACAGCCAGAGGAAAGCACTGAACAGAGCAAAGCCACTGTCTCAGTGTTAGGGAAAGAGACGAAAACAGGTGAGAAGAATTGGTAAATCCCCAGTTTAAAATGCCCAAGGGGAAAAGAAAGGATGGAACCAGGCACACTACTGCAGTGAAGCGCAACTTTGTCTCTGAGGCTGAGGTCCTTCGGGCTGATGAATCAGTGAATCAGAGCAAGCTGTCTGCGAGAGCTGACTGCGCTCAGATACAGTGCATAGTGGGCACTGTTGTTGGCAATTTTAGTGAAGATGGGGGCAGCTATACTGACTCTTCAGTCAGCTCTGATTTGTCGGCTAGTCAACAAGTGAGATGGGGGTACAGTGCTGAAAGCATTCGTCGGTTTTTACAAGCAGTTAAAGGGAAAATAGGGATTAGCGTGATAGAGCACTTTCGCGATTTAAAATTGTTCCTAAATTCTGTGCAGCACGTTAGACGCAATGCAGTAGCGTCCTTGCAGTAGGAATAGAAAAAAAAAGAAATAGATCAATTGAAAAATGTAATAAGCAAAGTGCAGGTCCCTCTTAAAGAGCAATGATGTATAATTTTACAAAAGCATTTTTTCTTTTCTGTATACGTTTCCATCATCATCTGTACTTTCCTCTCCGTCTCCTTTTTTAACTATACAATACAGACTCTAAATATAGGAACTTTAAATATAAATGGGGGCAGAGATGCAGTGAAGAGAGCAGCTCTTTTTGAATATATAAAACAAAAGAACGTTAGTGTTGCCATGCTCCAAGAGACACGCACGGATGAGAATAATAAATCAGAATGGACTCATGATTTGGAGGAGGAGGTTATTGTTAGTCATGGTACTTGCAAAAGGTTTTAAGCATGACTCTCACAGTAAGTGAGATCATTAAAGGACGCTTGTTGAAAGTGCAAGTGTGTGTAGAGGGTAGAATGTTTGTATTTAATAATGTTTATGCTTCAACCGATGGGAGAGAGAGAGTGCTGTTCTTTCAGACCCTCGATTGAGTTATAGCACAGAGTCAGCCTGAAAAAATAGTTTTATTAGCTGGAGATTTTAATTGTACAGTTGACAACCAGCTGGACAGAAATAGCTCAGAGCCCCATCCCAGGTCAGTCAGAGAGCTGGTTACTGTCCTAACAGCGCATGATTTGAAAGATGTGTGGATATCAATGAATCATGATGTTAGGCAGTTCATCTGGGTTAAAGGGAGTGCTGGGATTATCTGTCTAGCTCGACTTGATACTTTATGTTTTTAAGCATCATTTAAATTATTTTACTAAATGCATTATTCACCCCACAGGTCTATCTGACCATAGTCTGTTCAGTTTGAATATAATTATTCCTGCCTCATGTGTCTATTCTTCCTATTGGCATTTTAATATTAAACTTTTAAAAGACATTTTTAAAAATGTTTTCAAAAGGGGGATTTACACTAACAGTGCTACCAAGAGCACTAGTGAGGCAATAAGAGACTGGAACAGGATATTACTGAACTCCATAAGGCATTGGAGTCCAGTTATAGTGACAGGCTTTACCAAGACCTGAAGCTTAAAAATAGTAGTTTGGCTGATCTGCTGGAATCGCAGGTACAGGGAGCACTGGTACTCTGACGGTTTCTCAGTCTTTCTCAGATGGATGCGCCGACTCAGTATTTCTACGCTTTGGAAAAAAAGGTCTCAGAGTAAAAGAATACATTGAACAGCAGCCGGTCAGCTGTTGTGTAAGCCTGAGGCCAACAGGGGGCATGCTGTGGGGTTCTATTCAGATCTGTACACAGCAGAGGCTGTGGACGTGTCTGAGGGAGCCCAACCGTTCTTCCAGGGGCTGACACAGGTTCCAGAGGAGGAGAAAGAGCAGCTGGAGAATGCACTGACACTGCAGGAGGTGCTTAATACAGCCAAGGTGCCCTGAATTGATGGACTACCTGTTGATTTTTATAAAACTTTCTGGTCTGAGTTGAGGAGTGATCTGCTGGTATAGAAAAATCAAATTTAAAAACAACAAACTTTCATAATGAAAAAATACAAATGGTAATTTTGGCAAAAAAAAAAAAAAATATATATATATATATATATATACAGTACTGTGCAAAAGTTTTAGGCAGGTGTGAAAAAATGCGGTAAAGTAAGAATGCTTTCAAAAATAGACATGTTAATAGATTATATTTATCAATTAACTAAATGCAAAGTGAGTGAACAGAAGAAAAATCTAAATCAAATCCATATTTGGATTGACCACCCTTTGCCTTCAAAACAGCATCAATTCTTCTAGGTACACTTGCACAAAGTCAGGGATTTTGTAGGCATATAGTCAGGTGTATGATTAAACAATTATACCAAACAGGTGCTAATGATCATCAATTCAATATGTAGGTTGAAACACAATCATTAACTGAAACAGAAACAGCTGTGTAGGAGGAATAAAACTGGGTGAGGAACAGCCAAACTCAGCTAACAAGGTGAGGTTGCTGAAGACAGTTTACTGTCAAAAGTCATACACCATGGCAAGACTGAGCACAGCAACAAGACACAAGGTAGTTATACTGCATCAGCAAGGTCTCTCCCATGCAGAAATTTCAAGGCAGACAGGGGTTTCCAGATGTGCTGTCCAAGCTCTTTTGAAGAAGCACAAAGAAACGGGCAACGTTGAGGACCATAGACGCAGTGGTCGGCCAAGGAAACTTACTGCAGCAGATGAAAGACACATCATGCTTACTTCCCTTCACAATCGGAAGATGTCCAGCAGTGCCATCAGCTCAGAACTGGCAGAAAACAGTGGGACCCTGGTACACCCATCTACTGTCCGGAGAAGTCTGGTCAGAAGTGGCCTTCATGGAAGACTTGCGGCCAAAAAGCCATACCTCGGCGTGGAAACAAGGCCAAGCGACTCAACTATGCACGAAAACACAGGAACTGGGGTGCAGAAAAATGGCAGCAGGTGCTCTGGACTGATGAGTCAAAATTTGAAATATTTGGCTGTAGCAGAAGGCAGTTTGTTCGCCAAAGGGCTGAGAGCGGTACACGAATGAGTGTCTGCAGGCAACAGTGAAGCATGGTGGAGGTTCCTTGCAAGTTTGGGGCTGCATTTCTGCAAATGGAGGGGATTTGGTCAGAATTAATGGTCTCCTCAATGCTGAGAAGTACAGGCAGATACTTATCCATCATGCAATACCATCAGGGAGGCATCTGTTTGGCCCCAAATTTATTCTGCAGCATGACAACGACCCCAAACATACAGCGAAAGTCATTAAGAACTATCTTCAGTGTAAAGAAGAACAAGGAGTCCTGGAAGTGATGGTATGGCCCCCACAGAGCCCTGATCTCAACATCATCGAGTCTGTCTGGGATTACATGAAGAAAGAGAAGCAACTGAGGCTGCCTAAATCCACAGAAGAACTGTGGTTAGTTCTCCAAGATGTTTGGGCCAACCTACCTGCCGAGTTCCTTCAAAAACTGTGTGCAAGTGTACCTAGAAGAATTGATGCTTGATGCTGTTTTGAAGGCAAAGGGTGGTCACACCAAATATGGATTTGATTTAGATTTTTCTTCTGTTCACTCACTTTGCATTTAGTTAATTGATAAATATAATCTATTAACATGTCTATTTTGAAAGCATTCTTACTTTACAACATTTTTCACACCTGCCTAAAACTTTTGCACAGTACTATATATATATATATATATATATATATATATATATATATATATATATATATATATATATATATATATATATATATTCAGGGTATTTTTTAATAAACTCAGTCACACACCACTGACTAATACATAGATTAGACTAGAGGCTTAGTGATACAACAGTACAAGTAAGTGATGTCAGTGAAGGGAAAGTTGAAAAAAGATAGATTTTCATGCAAACTGGCTGAAGATTTACCCATGGCTGGAGATTAGTGGTCAAATGAGTTGCTCGGTCTGCAGTGTCTACCCAACTGTAATTTGCTAACCGCTAATATAAAACCTGTACAAAAGAAAGAAGAAAAAAAATGAAATAGAAACTTCGTCCGGCAATGGAGAGTGCTCTGCATCACAATGATGAACAGCTGGATGTATTTGCAGTTTTATTATGGTGCATTGCTGAACACTCGATTCAGGAAAAAAAAGATATGCTGTTTTTAACCATACACATTCTAACCCCTTTCGTGAAAGCACACGTTTTACTAGTTAAAATGCAGAACTACAGTACGTAAGGTAGTGAGAATGTATTACACAAAAATAAATGAAAACAGAAATCGATGCACTTCTCAAGATTGTGTTTTGTTCACTATTATGTTATCTCTCCTACTCGTTTCATAACGGAGAAAGCTGCTTCTTGAACCATGTCATAGCTTCTTGCTCAGTTTTTGTTTTTTATTTTGGTGTAAGAATTTCAGCAAAAAATAATTATCTACCTATTGTGTGTTCATTTTTAGCATTGGTGTTTTGGAGTGAATAACACTGAATTGCAAAACAGCAACGGTCATTGAAATGTCTATATAAATTAGCAATGTATATTGAAGACATGAAAGGAGTTAGAATGTGTATTGCACCGTTGCCGTCTAATCTCGTCCTTTCTGCCGTACTTAACAACTGTATATTGACATTAATATTATTATTATTATTGTCGGGGACGATATTGTACACCCATTTCTTACCTGAATATTAGGTCAATCCTTCGCTAACGATGGATGAAGGGGTGTTGTTTCCATGGCAACACATCCTACTTCCTGTTTTTGGAGCTTTTGTGAGAGGAAACTGCTTTTCATTTCATTGCCTAGAACTAAGAAGAGAAAGTGAGAGAACTAAGAAGATGAACTTCATTGCTAAAGTAGTTCTGGGTTACACCTATGTATGAAGAAATCAATTTCCCTGTATGAGGGTTTTGGGTTAAAGCTATTAATTTAAGTAATTGATTTTAATATAATTATTTATTGATCTATTTATTTATTTTCAATCACAATTTTATTCACATGTGATGTATTGTGTTGTTCGTGTTTAGTATAATGTTTCATTGTTGCATGCATGTTTTAAACCCTATTTCTCTATTCTCCTTTTAATGCATTATTATTTATTATTAAAGTAACTTTCCATAATTAACTTATCACTGATAAACAATAGTTTGATAAAACATTAAGATTTTACAATTTATGATATTGTGTGACGTGTGAATAATTTACTTGCTTTTTTAATATCGTGGGTTTCTGTGACACAACTCTTGTCAAGTTTACAAATTTACAAATATTACCAAAGATAAAAAGTATTTTGTTGAAAATAATCTGTTAATATTCATAAATTTACAAAAGTAGGAACTATTATAGCCCTAATCCTGTATTATAAAACCCCCTGCCCCCTGCCCTGTACTGCATGGCCTCCTTTTTTTGGGACAAAAATATTTTGAACTGTAACTTAAAAATGGCTTGAGATATTTTTAAAAAATGGCTAGATATGTTCATAGGTATACAAAATGATTATATATATATATATATATATATATATATATATATATATATATATATATATATATATATATATATATATATTCAGATATTTATTTAATGTAGTTAGGGCATTTGGCTTTGGTGCCAGTTTTGGGGGAAAAATTAAGTTGCTCAATAGTCACATTTTTAGTGTACTTAAAATCAGTGGTGGGCTGGGACCTCCTTTTAAAGTCCAGAGGGAAATTCACCAAGGCTGTTCTGTTCTCTATTGAGAATGTTGTACTCTCTTTCATTTGAACCCCTAATGTTAAAATTGAGAATGATATTGACTGGGCTGTCCATCCTGAATGTGACAATGGAGCCTGTTAAGGTGGTGGCCTATGCTGATGACCTTGCTGTGTTAATAACAAATAAGAATGATATTCAAACAATAGCGGGGAGTTTGAGGGTGTTTGAAAGTATGTACTCAGCTAGGGTAAAGTGGGCTGAAAGTAATGCATTTCTGATTGGGGACTGGGAGAGCAGCCGACCACCAGATTTACCACCAGAGCTAAAATGGAGCCAGGAGGTTTTCAGGTACCGTTGCTGGGAGTCTTCTTGGGAGGACAGAGAATAGTGAAAGAGAAAGAGAACTGGGACAGAGTTTTAGAACAAGTAAAAGGCAGACCAGAAGACTGGCGTTGGCTTCTAACCAAGCTCTCCTACAGAGTGTTAATCATAAACAACTTGGTCACGGCCATGCTTTGGCACAGAGTAATGTGTGGAGACCCCTCTCCATCTCTGCTGTTAGAAGTTCAGAGATTATTGCTAAGTTTTTTTTGTGTTTTTTTTTGATGGTCTGCATTAGATAAAGCACTGTGTGTTGTACTTACCTGTAGAGGAAGGAGGGCAGGGGTTGATGGACATAAAGAGCAGAGTAGCAGCTTTTCGACTCCAGTCACTACAGAGACTGCTGTGCGCTCCAGAGCCTCTGCCCTGGAGAGCATTGGCTTTTGCTTTCCTTTGCTTGTTGGGGAGGCTAAATTTTGAAAGCCATCTTTTTAATGGGCAGTGGACAGTTAAACCTCTCTGTTTTACCATTGTTTTATAGGGGGATGCTGAATGCCTGGAAGGTTTTAAGTCTGTAGGGCTGTTCTGGATGCTCGAAGAACCTCTAGTTTATAATCCCATTTTAAAATGCCACCTTTTAGAATAAAATAGTTTTATTTCACTATTAATTTACAGAGGGGTAGTGAAGGTTGTCAACTTAATCGATTTTGACCACAGAGCCTGGAAAAGCCCTGAATCACTAGCGAGTGACCTGGGCGTGAAGTCAGTGCGTATGGTGGCGGGGTTTGTAATGCAGCTCAGAGCTGCATTGTCTGGAGAGGGATTACAGCTGTTGAGCCAGTTTTTTACAGGAAAACATAAGCTGGAGTTAGAACCTCCAGAACTGAACCTGCAGATTGGACCTGCAATAGAGCAAACCAGTGATACCCTGGGACAGATTCTGCAGGTTGGGAAATTGTACAGGGTTCAGTTTGGGTCGATGGAAAAAAAGGAGATGTATAGGGTATGTGTGATAGTGCTGCATTTCGAAAGTTTAAAGGGCATGCCTGACACACACTGGCGAGAAAGGCTGCAAGTAGAGGAATCCCTCACACCTGCATGGAGGAATCTGTATAGGCCACTGTAACAGGAGAGATCTGGACTGACTATCTGGCACATGCGTGTTACTGCAGGTAGAGGGCAGCAGTCTCGTAGGATCCGCCTGTCAGTCATAAGAACATAAGAAAGTTTACAAACGAGAGGAGGCCATTCAGCCAATCTTGCTCGTTTGGTTGTTAGTAGCTTATTGATCCCAGAATCTCATCAAGCAGCTTCTTGAAGGATCCCAGGGTGTCAGCTTCAACAACATTACTGGGGAGTTGGTTCCAGACCCTCACAATTCTCTGTGTAAAAAAAGTGCCTACTATTTTCTGTTCTGAATGCCCCTTTATCTATTCTCCATTTATGACCCCTGGTCCTTGTTTCTTTTTTCAGGTCAAAGAAGTCCCCTGGGTCGACATTGTCTATACCTTTTAGGATTTTGAATGTTTGAATCAGATCGCCACGTAGTCTTCTTTGTTCAAGACTGAATAGATTCAATTCTTTTAGCCTGTCTGCATATGACATGCCTTTTAAACCCGGGATAATTCTGGTTGCTCTTCTTTGCATGGTGATGACACAGAGAGGTAGGGAAGAGGGTGTGTGGGCTTTCCCTCTCTCTGAGTGGCTGAGAGGTGGGCCTTGGGAGATTGCTCGGCCTATAAGAACTGCGCTTGGTGTGCATTCGGGTGGCCGTGTTTGGGAACACCCAGTGACACTGACAGAAGACGTCAGTTTTTTAAAACAAGAACGAGGCAAGGCTGGCTGGGGAAAACAGCCTGCCTTAAAATAATTTAAAGAGAAAATAAATAACAGAAATAATCATGTACCCAAGGGGACGTGTTTAGTTGTTCGGGGAACTCCGGCCATCCAAGTGTATAGGGTAACTGAGCATAGGACAGAGGCCCGTTCTGACCGGCTTAGCGGCAGTGGGGGCACTGCGTGAGCAGCACTTTGTTTGTAGTTGTATTACTCTGTTTTATTTTCCCTTTTTCTTTCGCCTTTGGTTTTCATTATTATTTATGAGCACTTGTATGTGCATTTGACTATGTACCTGTATTGGTAACACCATTGTTCTGTTTACTGTTGTTAGTATCCAGGCCACAGACAACAGCGCCCTCTACTGGTAGAAATAAATCAGTGCGCCTGAGCGGCGTTACAAATAAAGTACTGTCTCCTTGTGTGAGTGAATTGCCCACCACCCTTCCACAGCCACCAATACCAAAAAGAGTGGGTGATTTACAGTGGAGAGTACTGCACACCATTGTGGACACAAACTCATTTCTCGCCACAATTCAGCCAGGGGTGGATGATAACTGTTTATTTTGCTTGAAAAGGGAGACAGTATTTATTACTTTATGTTTTGTCCCCAGTTACAGCCTTTGAGGTACTAAATGATTTGTTCAACACACTGGGTTTGAACTTTACCCAAACTTCATTTTGGATGATCTGGGCAATTGGGGACAGAGTGTGTTTGGTGGCGGAAGATAAGTTAGTAATGTGGTTGTAATACCAGTTGCACCCTGAGTACCTTATCTAACTCAAATACATTATATTTATTTCCAAACAATGAGCTTTTGTTTAGTACTCATGAGATTGCCATTTTTTTTTTTTTTTTCACTTCTGTTTGTTCATTTGCCCCAGCGCAGGTAAACTCTTTCACTTTCCTTTCATCTGTATGGTATATCATTATTTTGTTGGTCATGTATTTAAGTTTAGAAAATTAAATCTATATAGGATGTGCTTGGTTTTTGTCTGCCTTTCTCCTGCGGTAACAACTTTGTTTAGAAAATATTTTATGCAAAGTATTTTAGTGATGTGGTCTTAAAATCAAAATGATATATCAGTGTTGTATACAGTGCATTTTTAAACATGCGCTGGCAGTGTGTAACAGTTAAGTATACTAGAATAAACTATGACGGGCTACTGTCTTCTTTTCTCTGTTGGCTAGTAGAGAAAATGTGTTTACAGTTACAGCCAAATTGGAGTAAACCTGTTTAGACTGCATTATGTCATTGTAGATATAACTTGTTGTAATCCTAACTTGTTGCATCCTATGTCATATTGTATTTTAGTAGTATTATTTGCACTTACTGTAAACTATACTGTATTTAAATGCACTAAAAACAATATAACATTGTTCACCTTAATACTTTTGAGTTTAATGAAGTTATAATCATACTTTTAGAGCTTCTTAATTCATATCAGAAAGTTGCTGTGTGATTAAATATTCTGTGCTTTGCTTCTAATCTCCACTCGTTCCCAGCACACGCCATCACTGTTTGCAATAAATTCACCTGGCAAATTCAGTGTAAAAAATTGAGAATTGCCTACTGTCAATCAGGCAGATATATCAGACTGATATGACAGGGGGTCTGATTGATAGAAAAAAATAAAAAGAACAACAGAATGACTTAATACCACTTCATTTACCAAAATGAAAATAATGTATTATGGATGCAGGAAAAACACATTAACAATACGCTGTGCAGTATTGAACCTACACAAAGGGGAAATACATAAATATATAATGTTTTTATGGAAAAGAGTGTGCTGGGGTGCCCCGCCCCTGTGCATATTTTTGTGTTTTATGTTGTATGTGGTGTGTTATTGTTGGTGTGGATATAGTGGTGCACAGGGTATAAAATGGGCTGTGTAGCACGAGTGATTTCAAATGTATATTTGTATTTTGGCACGGGATTGCACAATCACTTCACGTGCAGATAACGTGTATTAAAATGTGAGCACGGTGATTGCAGAAATAAGTTCATGTGCTGGGATTCAAGTGAATGATTACTTAATAATTGAATCCCAGCACAGCTGTATATATACAGTAGGTGCACGGATCACTCTCTTGGAGTTGGGTGTACGTGAATGGAGAGAAAGAAAAAAAGAAAACAGAAGCCCATCATAATTTATTCTAGTATACTTAACTGTTACACACTGCCAGCGCATGTTTAAAAATGCACTGTATACAACACTGATATATCATTTTGATTTCAAGACCACATCACTAACATACTTTGCATAATACGATATAAACAATTGCTACTTATAGGAGGCTGTGTGGTCCAGTGGTTAAAGAAAAGGGCTTGTAACCAGGAGATCCCCGGTTCAAATCCCACCTCAGCCACTGACTCATTGTGTGAGCCTGAGCAAGTCACTTCACCTCCTTGTGCTCCGTCTTTCGGGTGAGACGTAATTGTAAGTGACTCTGCAGCTGATGCATAGTTCACACACCCTAGTCTCTGTAAGTCGCCTTGGATAAAGATGTCTGCTAAATAAACAAATAATAATAATAATAGTCAATCGGGTGTAGGGAGTCTCCCTAGTAATCAGACAGAGAGAAGCAGATACAGACCTGATTGTTGAACTTATAAATGCTATTTTATTTATGGGGAAATGGGGAACTGCAGGGATAAGCCTGTTTTACCAGAAGTATAGGAACTATGGTGTGATCTACTGTTTGTTATTTTGGCTGCTGAACACTGTGTATGCTTGCACTGTTAGGATTCATGTGGACCTATTATTAGAATAAAGACTGTGTACTGTTTTTAAATTCACCTGTCACCTGGCACTCAGTTTTTCTTTGAAGACATCACTTTGTCTGAGGGCCCCATGACACAATACTTAAGAGTTAGGAGATTGAGCTCAGGGAAACAACCTGAAGTTATCAACCTAAATGGGTCACTGGAGTACCAATCACAAGTAGAAACTGACAAATGCTTATAATAGCAACAACAGCCTTGCCACCATGGTATTCTTGAGAAATTAATAACTGACTGGGTTTTCGGGCCAACGACTCAATAATACCCTTGGAAATGTCCTGGTCTCGATCATTATTGCAAAAACACAGACATGCTAAACCACCCCCATACATTATTCCGAGTCTACAGGACTGTCTGTTTGATCTACTGAGTATGGAGGCTCTTCTGAGGTTATAAATCATTATATTCACCTACTGACAGGTGATATGGTATAGATGTAAAAGATTTAAAATGTGTTGTAATATGGTACTGAGGTTCACATTAGAGATGGTAAGTGATTGACTGCCTAAATTGTCAAATTACTTTGTTTAATGTCGACATTATGAGAACCGTGCAGAATGAAGCAATACATCAATAGCTGCCATCTTTCAATATGCCTTGCAGGATATTATAAACATTCACACACCATATAAACAAGCCGCGTGCACTTGAAAACTGCATTGTGAACACAAACAAACTTGGTCTTGAAAAAAATGGAAAATGACAACAAAAAAAAGAACTAGCTCGAAACAAACTCGGCCCCTTTGCTCGCATATAATTACCAAGTTGTGTTGCTATTATTGTTATTGATGTTTCATTTTTTAACTGTCTGTTTTGTCACAACATGTAAGATAAAAAAGTGTATGTTTATACGCTACACTTTAATGATTACATTAGTTGTAGTGATTGTGAGAGTAATGAATAGAAATGGAACCAGCATAACAGATTTGTGAGCTAGTTTTTCCCCTAGTTTAAGTCTGTAAGGTTTAGTCTACCTTTTATTGTTGCTGTGGACTATTTGGCTGCCACTGTAGTTGCTGTTCAGTCTCGATGGCAGTGCACTGTGTTTATAAATTTTTAGAAATGGAAATAGTGATGCAATTTGTTTGCAGTTTTCTAATGTGACACTGTAGGTGCTGTGAAACTCAGAAAGAACAGAAATGCAGCTCTGAGCATACTGATGCAGAGTCGTTATCGGCATGAGATGAGATGTCGGTATGGTTCAGTTGTGCATACCAGGATTTCTGGGGGCGCTACTGTGAGGTATCACTGGTTGGAATAATGTACTGACAACCTTGGAACATAATTCAGGTCTGAAGGGGTTAACCCCTTTTTGCTTTTTGTAACAGTTAACACCACTTGAACCCTCAAGTCCATTTGATTGGATGTTTAACAACCAATCAAATGGCAGTATAGCTCTGCTTGTTGTCATTTGAAAAAAATCCACCACATTGAAGAGAGGCATGGCAGGATTTCACCCCACATGCCGAAGTAAGGAACATTTTCAACAATTTTATTCAAATTTATAGATATTTGTGCCAATATTTCATAGATTTGATATAATATTGAAAGATGGAACATATTAATGAAAGTTTAATATCAAATGTTTGAATGCAGGTTTTTACACAGGATTTTTTCAAATATTGCCGTCAATTACGATGGACAGTGGGTCGGAAACCATGTTATTGAACTCAGTTCTCCAGTACTGATGAATGACCTTACTACTATAAAAACAGTACATCAGAACAAGAGAATGAGTTGATAATAAGTTGAAAATATTCCATATGAAGAATAATCTACAATGGAAATATGGAAATAACCCTGATGTTGACATTTTGGGGAGCGATGAGGAAGATGGCGATGGAGATGCTGCTAGATTTCCAAGAGTTGGTGAGTGTAGAATGTCAGTTACGAAGAAATGTCATATTGAAAAATAGTCATGTTTTAGTATAAACATCACATAATATCACATATAAGATAAATAAAATAATATAAAATGTCACATATAAGGGTTCAACAGCAGTAGCTCACCCTATGTCAACCTGCAGTTGTTGACATAAGCACTCCATAAATGCTCATATATAGGTTACTAACATGTTATGTATGGCTTATGAATGTGTTATGAAGTTGTTATGTAAGGGCTAAAGTGTTCCCAAAAAGCCTATATAGATACATTTCAGAATATATGGACAGATAAGTTTTTGCTAATGATTTCAGGGGAAGACAGGGATGAGTCAGAGGTACCATTGGTACGGGAAGAAGTTGAGATTGAGGCAGTGGAAAGTCAGGATGAGGAAGACAGAGAGGATTATGAGCCTGAGGAGGCAGATATAAACCTGTTACTTGAGGATGACCCTCATGCAAACATCACAAAGAAGAGTGATATTGAGTGGCATCACACCCCCTTTACCCCAGTAAACACGACATGGGAGAGTCCTGCTCCTGAACTCCCTGAGCCACTAACACCATATGGCTACTTCAAGCAGTATGTTCCCAGTGAGATGTTCGAGCTGATGACAACAATGACTAACATCTATGCAGAACAAAATGCAGTCAAGGGGTATAAACATGCATCAGTTTCTGAGATTGAAGTCCTTGTCGGTCTACATATGGCAATGGGGGTACTGAGTTTGCCAAGAGTGCGAATGTACTGGTCCTCCAGTATCAATATCAGCCTTTTCCGGGATACCCTGTCTCGTGACCGATTTTTCCAGCTTCACTCCAACCTGCATGTGGTGAAGAACAATGAGAGGCCTCCTGAAGACACTGATGTGTTCTACAAGGTCAGACCACTCTATGACTCCATAAGGAAACACTGTCTAGAGCTGCAATTGGAGGAAGATCTCTCTATTGATGAGCAGATTGTGCCTTTCAGGGGGAAACTTTCTGTGCTTCAGTATGTCAAAGGGAAGCCAGAACCATAGGGAGTCAAGGTGTATTTCCTCTGTGGCAGTAGTGGCCTTGCTTATGATTTCCTCATCTATCAAGGTGCCACAACAGAGCTCTCAGAGCAGAGCAAGATGGTTTTAGGACATGGAGCAGCTGTGGTCATCCACCTGTGCCAGAGAATCCAGACTCCTAACCACAAGCTCTTTTTTGACAACTTCTTCACCACCTACAATGTCCTTGAAGTGCTGGCAGAAAAGAAAATCAATGTGGCTGGAACAGCTAGGGTTTGCCGCTTTGCGAAGCCCCCACTGAAGACAGACAAGGAATTGTCAAAGAAAGGGCGGGGGAACCATGATGAAGTGAGGAGTAGGGATGGAAAGGTGGTTCTAGTGAAGTGGTTTGATAACCGCTCTGTTGTGCTGGCCTAAACTTTGTTGGTGTAGGAGATGAAGACGAAGTTGAGAGGTGGGAGCAGAAAGAGAGGCGGTTTGTGAAGGTCAAGTGTCCAGAGGTGGTGAAGAAATACAACAAGGCCATGGGAGGGGTGGACAAGCTTGATCAACTCATCAGCCTTTACAGGATTTACATCCGGTCCCACAAATGGCCACTGCGCATGATTACTCATGCCTTTGATGTTGCTGTAGTGAACAGCTGGCTTGAGTATCGCAGAGACAAAGAATGCCAGGGCACTCGGCCACAGCAAATCATGGATCTCCTCGACTTCAAAGTGAATGTGGCAGAAGCACTTGTGCGCGTGGGGAAGCCCCACGCACTGAGAAAACGAGGGAGGCCGAGCAGTTCCAACACACCCAGTCCATGTACAGCCCATTCAAGAGGTGCAGACCGATATGCTGGACAACATGCCAAATTATGATGGAAAAAAGAAGCAACAAGTGAGGTATTACTGGTTGGAATACAGTACTGACAAAAATTCAGTGTTTTGCAAAATATGCTAACATTTTTCAGATTAACCCACGGACGATACGTTCACTCTGACTGGTTTTAGTGACTGGAAACATTTGAATCAGAGCTGTTCAAAACATGAGATAAGCAAGGCACACTCGTTGGCACTGTTGAAATCTGCCAATTAGAAACAAAACCAGTTACCTGGTGGTCGTGGACATATTTTAAATCAGTTAAATCGACATGCCATGAATATTTTTTTAATTGATAAAAACCGTGAGGTTCGATGTTATTGCAGCACAAGCACACGATACACATTCTTTAAGGTCGTGCTTGATATTTGTGCTATTCTGCACAAAGCAACATATTCCTTTACGTTGGCACAGAGAGAACCATGAAGCTTTAAATAAAGGGAACTTTTTGGAGCTCTTTAAACTGCTATGTAGACACAACCATGAGATAAGAAGTCAGCTCGGAAACTCCCAAATACTGCAACCATAAAGAGAGCACAGATATTCAGAATGATCTTCTGGAAGCAGCAGCATCATTACTGCTATTCAGAATCAAACACGAATTACATGAAGCCGCAAACACATACTTTGCAATTATTGGTGATGAATAAGCAATCTTTCAAAGCTTGCTGCAGTGTACATCAGATATATTCACGAAGGAGTAATGAACGACCAGTTGGTTTATTGATACAGCTGACGTGATGGCCAATGCATTGCAAGTGCTTGAACTGGATCCCGAATTATGTTGGCTTCAGCTTTGATGAATCATTTGTAATGTCTGAAAATAAAGTAGGGGTTCATATTATTTTAAACCGCCAATTTTTTTCAGGATCTACGACATTCAGTTAATGTTGCTAGGTAGATACACAAAATCACTGTTCTAATTAAAAGTTATCTCAATACCATTAATAATTTTGAATGTTAAATGCAATCTGTCAGACTCTTTTCTGACCTCCTCTCAACCCAGACGCGTGTATGTGTAACCAGGAGGTCCCCGGTTCAAATCCCACCTCAGCCACTGACTCATTGTGTGACTCTGAGCAAGTCACTTAACCTACTTGTGCTCCGTCTTTCGGGTGAGACGTAATTGTAAGTGACTCTGCAGCTGATGCATAGTTCACACACCCAAGTCTCTGTAAGTCGCCTTGGATAAAGGCGTCTGCTAAATAAACAAACAAAATGTGGAGAAAAAATATTGTGGGAAAAATATAGTGGTTATACTGATTCACTGTTAACACAATAGCTGTCCATCTCTATGAATTATTCCCACTCTCCCGAACCATTGATTTGTTAACATTCAGACTGATCCCACCCCTGGGATCCATAACAAACAGCTATTGGTCAGAAAGCTGATTAAACTTATAAAGTCCTGAGTTTGTTGTAACTGCACTGCAATGAAATATTACAATGAAAAAACTGTACGTGACTGGAGACGAAACAAAGACAAATTAAAAAATATAGCGAAAGAAAAACAAGCTGAGTGAGGAGGAAAGTGTTTATGGCCCAATGTAGAAAATATTTTGTTTGAATGGAGTACTTTTTTTTTCCATAAATTTAGTCGTTACCAATTATTTTTATTATTTTCTCCCAATTTGGAATGGCCAATTATTTTATTATGCTCAGCTCACCGCTACCACCCCTGCGCTGACTCGGGAGGGCGAAGACGAACACACACTGTCCTCCGAAGCGTGTGCCGTCAGTCGACCGCTTTTTTTCATACTGAGGACTCACCATGCAGCCACCCAAGAGCTACAGCGTCGGAGGACAACGCAGCTCTCGGGCAGCTTACAGGCAAGCCAGCAGGCGCCCGGCCAGACTACAGGGGTCGCTGGTGCGCGGTGAGCTGAGGACACCCTGGCCGACCTAACCCTCCCTCTCCCTGGGCGACGTTCAGCCAATTGAGCGCCGCCCCCCTGGGAGCTCCCGTCCTCGGTCGGCAAAGGAATAGCCTGGACTCGAACTCGCGACGTCCAGACTATAGGGCGCATCCAGCACTCTACGCAAGTGCTTTTACTGGATGCGCCACTCGGGAGCCCTGAATGGAGTACTTTTAATGACTTTAATACATACTGTAACTTGTTCTTCATGTCAGTGCAATGCAGTGGTACACTTGCAAAGTATGTATATTGTTATGGTTCTGATTAAGAAAACACAATGAATGAATTTGTACAGCTGGAAGTTTAATGCAATTGTACTGCACCGTGTGCAACACTAAGATGATTTGTTTACTGGTTATTAGATGGTGCACTGTTTAGTTTATTGTTTTGTTTTTTGCTTTTTTAATTGATACAAGCAGCACTGTTTAATACTTTTCTTTAAAACTGTAATTAATACAACAAATTTGTAAAAGCCAATGCAGCTGGAACTATATTGTCTAAGTATGGTTTTGGAAAGAAATGTTCAGTAACGCAAAGATATATTCTTGAAGTGTTTGGGTACTTGATAAGCTAAAACAAAATGGTAGTTCCAAACAGCTGACTTGATAATCGCTGACCAGTTGACATAATACACATTTATTCTCAGGGTCTTTATATAAGCAATAATGAACACTACTCTCGAATATTTCGTCAAAATAAATAAATATTTTGAAATAAAATAAGTTATTCATTCAATTATTATCAGTAAGGGGGAAAAAACATACCCGATACATTTAGTTAATGAAATAGTATCTGCTTATATCCACTCGTTTCTTGATATTTATAAATGTTGTAAAAACATATCTATATATTAAAACACATGAGACAGAATAAATGTTCTAATATAATTATAAGTCAAATACATCAGATTTACAGTGTGATGTTTTGTTTCTGCTTTTGTCTCTGCAGGCTGCTGTAAATGCCCCTCAGTGATGTCACAAGAAAAGGAAGTGAACGTCAGTCCCTTCCCTATGCAATGATATGTGTTTCAAGCCTATACTGCAAAGAACGGTGACACTTTAGTCTATCTAACCCTCAGAGGTTCTTTAGTTTGTCTTTTGCCTCCACTGGTGATTTCCCTAAAATATTGGCTAATTCCTCATATTTGTCTTCTTTTTTATTGCTGTCTTTATATTCTGCACATCTAACACCCCATAAAATTAATCAATTGCAAAGTTTCCTCATGCATCTGTAACACAGTGTCACTTTTAATGTATTTTTATTTACATGTTCACTATATGTTTGTCATTTAGTATCACAAAGATTATTATTATGATTTAGTATGTATTATGAGTGTTGGTTTTGTTTATTCGCTATTGAATTATTGTTTGATCACGGCAAAAAGAGTTTTTTGAATATTTCATTTGTTTTGTATTCCTACCCCTCCATGTGCCTTGAGTGAATGATTTCGATTTCTAATGATTGACAGCTGGCCTCAGAGCGGGAGCAAGATGGTATCAGAAGCGTTGATTGAATCAATTTCCGCTTGCGGCTTACTTAAAAAAACAAACCAGATTGGAAGCAAAGAGAATGGAGAGGGCAGTAGAGTGTTGATGAACAGTGGAGTGTTCACTGGCTTGTCTGTTTGTTGTTGTTGTGTGGTTTGTGTGAGATATCGAGCTACCTTCGGTCTTTTGTCTTTTTAATTCTGGTTTTGTTTTTGTAAATCTAACAGGTTGCAGATCATGCCTCACCGATGGCGAGAAAGCGAAACCACATTCAGTATTATACTACAGGACCTTGTCACATGAGCAAAGATATATTGTATGTAACGCTTGGAAAGTTATGAGATATAAAGGTCTTGTGTTAAAGAAAATGGGTTGAAATTGAACGATATGTTTTAAAGCGAGTATGATTATTCTGCTTTGTACAGTGAAACAGGAATTTAGAATGTGTTAAAAACGAAATTGGAGGTACTTTAATTAATTATACAATCAACTTGAAAACTATAATAAGAATGATACAGAACTATAAACATACTAATTTTGAGAGTGCAATATGTTTTATTGGTAATCCTTTCTGTATTTTCTTTTACCAGTCCTAAGTTTGTGATTTTTAAATGAATGTTGTATGTAAATGGTAAAATGATCACGGTCCCAGCCTGGTTGTGCACTGTTTAATTGATTCAGGAGGGAGGTTATTTGGGCTAAACTGTATTCCTGGTGTCCTGAGGTGTGTACTGAGTGCTGCTACCTGTAGGGGAGCAGGAGCTTTTCAATGCACTATCCTCTGTACAATAGAGGGTTTGGTGGTGATTGGCTGGTCATGTAGGCAAAAAGCTTTGCTTGGCTGCCTAAGGCCATTCCAGCTATAAGTGTTGGTGTGTCCCCTCAGGATATCAGGACCCTAGCCATTGGGGTGGGTAGTGATTGGTGCTTTTTTAAATATACTCATTTACAAGAGACTGCTACTATTCGTTGCTAGTGATTGTTGCTACCTATTTGAAGTACTATGTGGTGTTATTAATCATTATTGATGTCTATTGAAATGTTATATGATGATCATTGATATCTATTCAAATGCTATCTGTTAATTATTGATCACTGCTAATCATGACCTGTTCATATATCAGCCTTTTTTGTGTACAATTGCTGAGAAACATTTTTGATGAGCAGAGATACAGTTGCTGAGCAGATATACAGAGCAGAGCCCTCTTGCTACCTAGAAAACGTGGATACCTAAGAGACTTACTGATACTTAGTGATATTTTTCATGCTTCCTTTCTTGTTTCCCTAGCTTTTTATTCTTTAGCTGGTGCACCTGCTTTTGTTGTTGTTTTGTATAGATGTTCTTTGTTGCAATGAAGAAATTAACATTTAGAAAAAAAAAGTAGTATTTAACTACAGATTAAATGTTACAGGTACTGTTATTGTGTATGTATTGAGGGTATCTGTGTGGATCCCCTACCAACCTGTGTGCTATTGATCTATAGATAACAAACATTATCCTACCTTTTTCCATGTTGTGATGGTGAGCCATCCCATGGTCTGTGGGTTCACATTGCTTAATCTAGTCTCGTGAAAAAAGGTGGTTCATTAAATTAAAAATAAAAGACCTCTTTCAAAGGTGGATCCATTACAGCAACATGAACAGCAGCAGCATATAGAAACAAATGAGACACTTTCATTAATGCCTGCACACTGCAATAAAACCAGCATACATTATTTATTGTTTAATAATATTTCTGAGGTTAGCCTGTATCATTATTCAAAGAGCTCTGTCCATTTTCATTAAAGTAATTTTGGTACAAACAAATTGAACAGTCAATCTGACGGCCGCAGATACTGTTCATCGTAATTCAATGAAACAGCAATGCTTATTACTGTTTCAAAGTGCTGCAGGGGAGCTGGGCTCCACTGATATCATACAAACCTAAATAGCTGTGTATATATATATATATATATATATATATATACATAAATATATATGAATTTGTGGTTGGAAATTCTGACCTGTGATTGGTTAAAACCTCATCATAGGAGCAAAAATAGATTGAACTATTGCCCGGACATCCCTAAACCACCGGGCAATAGTCTCCGTCTGTCATGTGATTGGTTCACATCATTCTCAGTCCCGCCCCTTTTCAAAGCAACATCTTTCTCCCCTGCACTCCTCACAACAAGAGAAAATGGCTGAACATCGATTCTGTGACGACTTAACAGATAATGAAGTACAAAACATACTACAAAAGAGAGATGCTCCGAACACTAAATTGGTGATTAAAACATCACTGCCACTGTTTTCTGACTTTCTGAAATTCAAACAAATTTAACTCGACAAAAACAAATATGATGGGCGGGATATAAACTGGATGATGCAGCAGTCGGCAAACCAGACAGAGACAAAGAAAAACGTTGATAACTATGCGGTATGAACTTCAAAAACATTTTCTGTTATTTATTTATGTTATTTATGTATTACTTATGCTGTATCAGTTATATGTAAACAAAATATATAAGTCAATATTTAGCTCAAAGAGCCAGCTGCCCTATATGGTATTAAGAAGGCATTATGTCTTTAAAATCTAATCAGTTACCTGAAAGGGTGAGGGGCTTGACCTTTAAAAGGGCTGCACCAGCCACTGTGAAGTTAGTTCTCTTTGGGAGCTCAAAGTGCTAAGACGAATATTGTAAACCTCACCTGGTTACTTTACTGAATTGCTCAGCAAGTCATTGTTAAGGATTGAGAACAGGTCAACGCAGGCTGCCTGACCTATTGCCATTCCATTACCTGTAAACCTGAGATCAGCAAGTTGGCTACATCTGGGTTTTATTGATGCGTGTTCTGTGTAGAATTTCTGCTTGTTTGTTTTGTTCCTGCTCTAACTGATTGATAGACGGTACTTGTACCTTGTTTTTCACTGGCTGTAAAGAAAAAGCACTTAGGTGTAGGACTGGCTGAATGTGGCTTTTAGTATTCACGAGGGATCCAGCATTACAGCTTGGCTGAGAGTTATGTGTCATGTGAATCAGTGTAGTCTTCTTTTAATTGTCTACAGTAGGAAGGCTAGTCCTGTTTACCTCTGGTTACTTATGTATTTTATGGTATATTTAAAGATAGATTAAGTAACATAGGGCCACTTTTTTCAGTGTTTCCTCCAGTCTTTAATTACCTCCTATTTTATAAAATGAGAAACTAACAAACACCTTAAAGAGTAAAAGAAAAATAGCATCATATGTCCACACGTGTTGCTACAACTGTTTAAATAACGTACCTGTCATTTTTCTTTTCATTGTTAAAATCCTACAACTTTTTACACTTGTAACTTTAAACTCTGTTTCAAAGCTCTTTTCAAAATGGCTACTCTAGTGCACTGGGGTTTGAGATCTGTCCTCTAAATCACTGCAGGAAGAGCAATTATAAACATAACAAATGCTCTGGCTTTTCTGTTCCGTACCACATCATGGATCGTTATTGCTGTGTTACCTATTTGACAATGTGGGGAATAATCCTTACACTATCAGTGCACTAGAGCAGCCACTTTGAAAAAGATTTTGAAACAGATTTTAAAGTTATAAGTGTAAAAAGTTGTCAGGATGTTAACAATGAAAAGAAAAATGACAGGTACGTTATTTAAACAGTTGTAGCAACACGTGGGGACATGTTACGCTATATTTATTTTATTAATGTATTTTAAGATGTACAGTGGCTCTCAAAAGTATTCAACCCCCTTGGACTTTTCATTTTATTGTGTTACAACATGGAATAAAAATGGATTTAATTTTCAGAGGCAAAATGGAGTTTTTGCCACTGATCAACTCAAAAAAGTCCATAATGTCAAAGTGAAAAATAAAATCTACAAATTGTTCGAAACTAATTACAAATATAAAACAGAATATAATTGATTGCATAAGTATTCACCCCCTTTGCTATGACACACCTAAATAAGCTCTGGTGCAACCAATTGTCTTTAGAAGTCACATAAGTAGTTGAATGGAGTCCACCTGTGTGCAATTAAGGTGTTTCACATGATTTCATGTTAAATACACCTGTCTCTGGGAGGTCCCACAGTTGGTTAATACATTTCCTAACAAAAACTACATCATGAAGACGAAGGAACATTCAAAGCAAATCCGGAATAAGGTTCTTCAAAAGCACCAATCAGGGGTAGGATATAAGAACATTTCCAAGGCATTGAATATCTACCGGAGCACAGTAAAGTCCATTATTAAGAAATGGAGAGAATATGGCACAACTGTGAATCTGTCTAGAACAGGCCATCCTCAAAAACTGAGTATCCGGGCGAGAAGGGCACTAGTTAGGGAGGCCACCAAGAGGCCTATGGCAACTCTAAAGGAGTTACACTCTTCCACGGCTGAGCTGGGAGACAATGTGCATGCGGCAACAATAGCCTGGGTGCTTCACAAAACTGGCCTTTATGGGAGAGTGGCAAAAAGAAAGCCATTGTTGAAAAAAACTAACATCAAATCTTGACTAGAGTTTGCCAGAAGGCATGCGGGAGACTCTGAGACCAAGTGGAAGAAGATTCTATGGTCTGATGAGGCCAAACTGATGAGACCAAAATAGAGCTTTTTGGCCTCAATGCTAAGCGCTATGTTTGGCACAAGCCTAACACCGCACATCATCCAGAGAACACCATCCCTACCGCGAAGCATGGTGGTGGCAGCCTCATGCTATGGGGATGCTTCTCTGCATCAGGGCCTGGAAAGCTTGTGAAGATTGCGGGCAAAATGGATGCAGCAAAGTACAGAGAAATCCTGGAGGAAAACCTGCTGAAGTCTGCAAGAGACCTGGGACTTGGGAGAAGATTCATCTTCCAGCAGGACAATGACCCCAAACATACAGCCAAAGCCACACTGGAGTGGCTTAAAAACAAAAAGGTCAATGTCCTGTAGTGGCTCAGTCAAAGCCCGGACCTCAATCCAATTGAGAATATGTGGAAAGAGTTGAAAATTGCTGTTCACCAAAGGTCCACATCCAATTTGACGGAGCTTGAGAAATTTTGCAAAGAAGAATGGGCAAAAATTGCAGTGTCCAGATGTGCAAAGCTGGTAGAGACTCATGGCTGTAATTGCTGCCAAATATTGACTCAAGGGGGTGAATACTTATGCAATCAATTATTTTCTGTTTTGTATTCGGAATTAATTTAGAATAATTTGTAGATTTTATTTTCACTTTGACATTATGGACTTTTTTGTGTTGATCAGTGGCAAAAACTCCTAATTAAATCCATTTTGATTCCATGTTATAACACAATAAAATGTGGAAAAGTCCAAGGGGGGTGGATACTTTTGAGAGCCACTGTATATATATATATATATATATATATATATATATATATATATATATATATATATATATATATAAAGCTTTACCATCACTTCAAGCAAAGCTCTCTGTGAGTATAAAAGTGTTTATTGTTTGTACATATTAAAGAAATAATACGTATTACTTTATTAAACATTTAACGCAAACTGTGGCAAAAAAAAAGTAGTGAAGAAGAAAATGGCCTTGTGCGTGTGTTTCGTTTAAGGGTGCAACAAACACAACGTATATTATGATAATAATAGGTATAATACATATACTAATAGTTGATACTGTAAATTATTAATTTTAAATTATTCTGTGTTGTGTGCGTATTTGATATATGAGGTTAGTGGAGCGTCTTGAGGCATGTACTGTTTTTTTTATATCAGGATGTTTAGTGTTATGTTTTACTATATGCTTAATTAACACGCAATAGTTCGAAGTTGACTATAAAATCTGGTCCTGCGAAAGTCTTGCGATGTGATTTATAGCTGGAATTGAGTAGATTTGGTTGGGTGATAGCAAACCACTCCCCCTTCTCAACCCACTTGTAGTCAACAAGCGATAGCTGCTTTTTTAAGGGCGAAATGGGCTTGTTTCGTTCCGCGAGATTTCACTTGGAATTTTTCTTGTGCTTTATTACCACAAATGCTTTCATGTCCTCATTCGCTAAGTGATAACTTTGATTTGGTCCGGCCTAAGGTGTAATTGGCCGGGTGTTCATGCAGTTTAGAAACTCCAAATTCTCTCTCCACTGTCATGACTTATGTGATGTAGCACGCACATTCCTCATGGTATAGGAGGTGTGAGTCTAAAACATTGTATGACTTCAAAGGGTGGGTAAACCACCTTCTCACACTAAAAAACGTTACAATTGATCATAAACTCCCCTTATCTCAAGCTTGTTTCTTACCTTTCGATGATCTAGTCATGGAATCCCTTTGTCTTTCTGCCTTCTTTGGTTTTGTTGCTGTTCTGAGTTTGCCATCCCTTCTCCTTCCATTTTTCCCTCTAGATATTCGTTCCAGTGACCTCTCTCTCGTACCTGACTATCTCCTCTTTCTACGCATCTCCAAAGCCAGTGTCTATTCATGCAGCTGTTTATACTCTCCTCTTTCTTATTCACCTCTCTATAGCTATCTTTCTGCCACAACCCCTCCAAACCCTCATCAACGCTACCCGTACTACCATAAAAACATGGTTTTCTACTCATCTTTCCTCTCATTTTTAAAGATGGTCTGTCACATCAAGTCCCCCGTATTGGTGCAGCAACCTTAGCAGCTGAAGTCAGCATTTAATTTAAAAAATGGGGCCCTGGTCTACCACTGCAGTACAGTCTTACATCCGCTCCTCTCCACGATATCTCTTTTGCCCAACAAAGTATTGCTAGTATGCCTGAAGTGAGGAACATCTCTCTGACGGGACCACCAGAGGATTCCTCCCAACTGTGTTTTTCCTCTCCACTGAGCAGTGAGGGTATTCTGATGGGGGAAATAAAGTTGTGATCCGTCGTAGGGAGATCAACATTTAAAGGGGCAAGATCCAAAGGACCTAAATACCAGGGAGCCACGTGACATGTTATATTTGTTGTCCAGTGATCTCTAAGTTCTTAGTTAAAAATGTCTTAGGGCCATGCATATTATATATGTGATAAAGAAAGTTAGATTTCACTGTCTTCCCTCTCTCCATAACAAGAAGCCTTGGAATAGATATGCAAATTTTCTCTTGACACTGCGACAAGAGGTCTTGCCTTCAGTGAAACAAATAGGGATCTGTCTTTACTACTCAAAACTGCAGAGGTTAGCTGATTGTTTTGACAGGAACACAAGGCCAGATCTCTGGCTAATTAGAACTATGCACCAGTGCTGAAATGAGGCAAAGGATAGAGGAAAATTTCCCCCCAACTCACCCTGAACACATCTGTCCTCACAATAACATTGCCAACAGACCAGGCAGCTAATGATCAGGGACTACTTTGGGTTCTTCACTAAAAAAAAAAAAATTCACAGATGCAGATCAAAGCTGATGTGACACTTTTTTTTCTTTTACTAAAACAGAATATGTTATATTAAACATATTATGTGATTATATTTAACAATGGTTAAGAGACACACAAGACCAGTAAAGATCCTGGTTATTAATAGATCTAAATTTGCAATCACAAGAGACCAAAACAGAAGAGGAAGCTAAGGTTGACAAATTCTAATAATAAAGGCCACTATTTGTCTCAAAAGGCAAAGGTGATAATTATAGTACCAACTACATTAATTTCCCCATCAGAATGATGTATTCCTGTCTCCCCGCAAGGGAATCGAAGCTACTCTTCTTAGAAGTCCGACCATGTCGATCTCCATCAGCATAGGCGACCCTTGCAAGCCTGGTAGATCTTTGAACTTCTCTTCTTCTGTTTGATTCGTCTGCTATCCTATTTTTGATCAGTTCAGTTTGCCCTCCACGAGGGCAGTTTTCAGCGATCCAAGGAGAAACCCTGTCCACTTTTCAAATTCACAAAGAACCTCTCTCTTATTCCAATTCCTGAGGTTGTTACTCCACACAGCCCTTGTTGCTGTCCTGTGAATTGTCCTTTGGGGGTAGCTTGTAAACAGTATTGTTAAAAAAGACTTTTTTGCTGATGCCCCTACAATATTATTGTATGACAAGGTATTTTTTGTCTTTGTAGGTAAAGAAAGAAAAGGTTCCCTAAACATGAAAAAGCATTTACAGAGACACCCAGAATGCACCTTGTACAGGATGTACACATTTGAAAAATTGAAACATACATATTTACATGTATCTTTTAATCTGCAAGGCAGTGTACTATGAGTATCTCAGATACTGACCTCAAATCTCTGTCAGCGTCAACAAAGGGCAGTGCAGCTTGAAGAGAATCCTTTACTGCACTGATGTTTATTTATTTAATTTTTTTTTGTGAGTCTAAATAATTAAGTTACTTCAATATTATTATATTATGGGGAGCAGGCTGAAATTTTTTAAATCAAATTAGACTCACACAGTCGGAATGCTAGTATGCACGCATGTTGCTGGTGGCAAATATAGTCATCCCAATTATTTGTAATATTGTCAGTATTTATACGGAATCAGTGTTTCAAAAACAATACATTTCAATTTTTTGTGCACAGTGTCGTGATTCGCAAAGGTTACTAAACTGTCCAACGCTGATTAATTCCTTACACTTTTAGAGAATTAATTTAAACATATAACATCAGTGTTGGGTGCTGAGATTGACTTTGGTTCCTGAAAAAAAAGAGGTCAGTTGCAGTGCTATACTCATGCTTTTTTTTTAATGAGAAATGATGAGGCTTTATGGTCCAGTGGTTAGGAAAACGGCTTGCACCCAGGAGATTCCCTGTTCAAATCCCAACTCAGACACTTGCTTTCCTGCTTGTGCTGAGTCTATCAGATGATACGTGAAAACTAAGGTCTTAGTGTTAAAGTTTGCAGCTGTTGTTGATGCATAATTCACATCCTAATTCCTGTAAAGTGCTTTGATATCCCTTTGGGGATGAAGTGCTATATAAATTTAAGCATTATTATTGTAACACTTTAAAAGTCGAGCTGCTGTACTTTGAGGATCAAGTTCTTAGCATGCTGAAAAGTACTTAATAATAAACACTGCACTTATCTCTATTTTAAGACTGGAAGGCTGTATTTTGTATTATGTAGTGTGGGTTTTGTGCTCTATATTTTGAAACAGCTTTCAGAAGTAGACAGTAACATGTACAGGAGTGTATATATGTTATAGCATATATGGTACCAGAGGCTTTTCAGTTACTATGTCCCTCGTTGTAGTAACATGATCTATTTAATGTTCAGGCAGGCCACAGAGGCCCTGAGTAAAGGTCCTGACAGATAAACATTAGCAGGGTCCTGTTATAGTTATATATATACTGTTAAGTACATTGCAAGT
Organism: Acipenser oxyrinchus oxyrinchus; assembly: GCA_030684275.1. Classification (NCBI taxonomy): domain Eukaryota; kingdom Metazoa; phylum Chordata; class Actinopteri; order Acipenseriformes; family Acipenseridae; genus Acipenser; species Acipenser oxyrinchus. The sequence goes on from CM060251.1 coordinate 46,719,890, forward strand.
ACCACTTGTGGAGTGAGTCAAGAAAGCAACAGGAACAATAAATAAGTTTGTTAACCTTGGGGCGAGTCATCCATGTGTATTGAATTAAAACACTATAGCACTTGTCTATGGAATTCTATTTCTTAGAATATTATGGAAGCATATACAATAACTTTTTAACCTTGGATTAACACTTTTTTTAAACCTGACTTTTAGTCAGTAGCTTTTATATCTATTGTTCCGTTGTTAAGCACTCAGGCGCTATGGAAATATAAAATTGTACCTTATTGTATATGTATATAAATACTGGCATCTTGGCAAAGTGGGTTGCAGTGCGCAGGTGCAGGAGTGATGCAGTGATCAATGAAAGACAATGATAATCCAAAATACAATGATGTTTAATTATAATCCTGGTCTGGTGACCATAAATAATAATCCCAGGCAATACACAGCAATGTGTATTGCACTGCTCTAAATAATGGGTTGCAGTCCCAAATAATAACACACTCAATTTACACACACAAATACACACATCATCACAAGTCCCGAGTGAGTGGTTTCAGTGCAAGTGGTGAAATACAATTTAATACGTGAACAGTGGTGCAGTGTTATCCAGGTTTGTGCTGGCCTTAAGCGACAGCTCCTGGATCGTGTTTAGCCATCTAACCAAGCACAGTATTAGCAATGGCAAAACAAACACTCATGATATTATCACGCTCCTTTCCGGTTCGTCCGTAACCATAACAAAGGAACAGATCATCTCACTACGTCCCCTTATGTACCGTCAGTCACGCCCCCTTGGTTAACGATTGCAAGCGCTCCTCCAATCCGCGACTGCCACATCGCTTCCCTTCTGGGTCGATGACTTGGTGTACCGTAGCTCCGCCCCCTTTCTAGATGGCCGACTTCCACCTAACCCTGGGAATGAATTGTCTGGCCATCCAGTCCAGGGCACTCTGTTCTCTTTACACAGTGTGCCCATACAGGTTGGGAGGGAGATTTATCACCAAGAATCATTCTCTGTCACACATCTATAGCTTGAAGCCCAAGTTTGACCTTAGTAAAATGTCAGCTCCAGTTACGGTTCTGATTTCCATTGATAGAAATGAAGGATTCTTTCTTGCATTGATGCTTCTGCTTGAAGTCAGACCCAAAAGAAAAGCCAGTTAAATGAGAAGAGTTCAAACAGACATGACCCATCATAGGGAGATCAACATTTAAAGGGGCAAGATCCAAAGGACCAAAATACTCAGGGAGCCTCTTGAAAAGTTACATTTGTTGTCCAGAAAACTCCAAGATCTTCATCATGCATGTTATCTATGTGAGAAAGAAAGTGAGTGTGATGAGTCAAAGGGGTTTCGGTCTGTAATTCAGCCTCCCCACAGTAGAAGGCATCAAGCTAACTTGGGACTTCCCTTACCAAGGTCTCGTGACCATGACAAAAGTCATCTTTATGAGGGGCGTCACCTTGGTGAGGGGCGTCACCTTGGTGAGGGGCGGAAGTGCGAGTATGTAAATCCCGGCCACTTGAGTCAAGTGAGTTGTAAGGACACTTGTCAGTTTGGGATTGGTGTTCAACTGACTACAGGGGCGGGGCTTTGCATACTAAAGGGAACGTGCTACTGTGTTTTGGGTTGGTCCTTGAAAACATAGGCGGGGTTATTGGGCTTGAGGGAGACACAGTACAGTTTGTTTTGATTTGTTTTTGGTTTCTTATCACGGTGTTGGGAAAATACAATAACGGCTCTTTTTGTTTTGATCCCTTTCATGTTTGGGATATCGTGAGGAGGACTGAGGAAATACGAACCCTCCATTCTTTTTGTTATTTATTCCAGCACCCCTCCATCACGCCATTCTTTTATTTTATCGTGTAACTAAAAATAATAATAAAAAATATTTGGTTGCACGTAAATTGCTGTCTGGACATTCCATTAATACTCACACGCCTCACAGTGAGATTTCACTATATTGTCTCTCTCCACAACAAGAGGCCTTGGAATACCTGCAAAACCATCCCGACACTGTGACAAGGTCATACCTGCAGGGAAACAAAAAAGGTCTTTGCTACTCAAAACTGCAGAGTTTAGCTGATGTTTTGACAGGAACACTAAGGCCAGATCTCTGGCTAATTTGTACTATGCACCAGTGCAGAAACGAGGCAAAGGATAGAGGAAAATTTCCCCCCCAACTCACCCTGAACAGATCTGTCCCCACAATAACATCTCTGCCAGCAAATCCGGCAGCTAATGGTCAGGGACTTCTTTGGGCTCTTGACTAAAAATAATAAGTTCACACATGCAGATTAAAGCTGATGTGAAACAGAATATGTTATATAAAACGTATTATGTGATTATTTTGAACCATTTTTAAGAGACTATAAAAGACCAGTAAAGATCCTGGTTATTTATAGACCTAAACTTGCAATGATAAGAGGCCAACACTGAAGAAGGTTGACAAATAATAACCATTTAATTTGCCTCAAAAGGCAAAGGTGATAATTATAGTACCAACTACATTAATAACAATTTATTACCTAGACACCCAAGTAGATTTTTTTTGGTAGTTTCCTTGTATTCCAGCTAAAAAAAGTGGTGCACTTTATAAACTTGCTGTGCTTGTCTATGCTTTTATGTAGCCTACACACATGATTTATTCTTGTGTGTGAATGTTTTCTTCTTAAAGAAATTACTATTTGCAGTTAATAGAACAATATGCACACTTGTCTACATATAAAAAAAAGAGCCTTATTACCTTGTTTTCCTTTATTACCTACCTGTAGACACATATTGATATTTTACTGTATATTGGTAACAGGAAAAAAATAATATTTTTAAAAACATTGTTATTATTTATTTATTTAACTTAATATTCAAATACGGTGACATACTGTATTGCAATTCAAACACCTGGCAGGCATCGTTGTCAAATAACTGTGCCTTGCCTTGTGTTAATTTTAAGCAACATGACATTAAGATGTGTTTTTTTTTTTAATCAGTTGCACAAATGGACATAACGTATGCTGCTTCTTTCTGTGCTGATTTCTGGTTCTTTTCAACTGCTTGGCTACTATCGCTGGAGGTAACATCGAAATTACCTTGCAACTTTTTTTTTTTTTTTACCATATGGTGGGTGCAATATGTCAGAGGTATTTTATGTTGGCCCTGCCCAGTCTTCCAGTTTTCTGAGGCTGGGAAACTGTTTAATTGAAAGAGCAGGGTGATGCATTATCGTTTTAATGTTTGAACTGCAGCCAAAAAGTAATTCAGAGCATTGGAGTAAGGGAAAACTTTTTTGTTAAACTTTAAGACCTATAGATAGTCCCTTTAACTAAATATTTTACAATGCAGAGGATTTTTTTTCTTTTCTTTTTTTGATACATTAGTTGTCTAATAATAATAATAATAATAATAATAATAATAATAATAATAATAATAATAATAATAATATCAAAACAAATACATGTGGATGATTACTGAACAGGGCTTTGAAAAAAATACATTCCAGACAGTTTAGACCAGTCAGAGCCCAGCACAGCAATAAAGTTGCTAACTACAGTACAAGCGAACGTATTCGGAAATGCAGGAAGTGTGAATGACATGAAAATCTATATGGTTACAAGAAGAGTTATATGTATTGTAGTTAAGGTACATCGTGATATCCTTTACCCACAGTAAAGGACTTGTTCCAAACATACTAAGGCAGAGATTCCCAAACTATTTCCTGCACGACCCCATTTTGAGACTTAAAAATGTGCATGACCCCAGAAAGCAACAAAATCAACAAAGCAACCAAAAAACACGGCAACCAACACATTAATACATTATTTAATGTACTCACCAAGCCTAATGTGACATGTAGACTTGCATGTTGTGACACAGCTTCTCTAATTTCTGATACAGTGGTTCGATACCGAGACTCGATGCACACAAGTGCAGAGAATTCAGCTTCACAAAAATAAGGGCTGGCAAATGGCACTATCAGTTTTAAGGCACGTGTTGAGAGTGCAGGATGTTCACTCGTGACACTGAACCAGAACTCCAGGGGAGAAAGTCGGGCATATGTTCCTTGCAAGAGCCGATCACAGGAAATGTCAATTATCTGTTCGATTTCAGTTGCTGGCAAATCCATAGCATCAGGTGTGCACTGAAAGGAGTTTTGCACCCAATCATGTTTTGTCATGTCTAAGTCGGGGATAAAGGACGCAAACTGTATCTCCAGTTGGCTGAGATGCTCAGTCATGACCTGTGTGGGAAGCAGAATAATTTATTGTCAGCCAGGAACTTGCAAAGCTGTGAGAAGGATTCATAGTTTGAAATCAATAGATTATTCTTCCAGAAAGCCATTTTTTCATGAATGCTGTGATTCGATCACTCAGCTGAAAGATGTTGGTGTTCTTTCCTTGCAAAACTGCATTCATTTCATTCAGTTTTGCAAATATATCTGTGGCATATGCAAGAAGGCACATCTTATTTTGATCACAGATCATTTCAGTGTTGGAGAGGGGTATGGCTCTGAGTTTGTTCGCCTCAGTTTCCCCACACATTAGTCTCACCATATCGACTGCAGCGGGCAAAATTAAAGTCTCCCCAATTGTGTGAAGCTTCTTGTATAAACAAGGGAAACCAAGGGACTGCATTGTTTTGTATTTGGTAATACCTAACTTTAAAGTTCTTAAATGTAATGACTTGGAAAATATGAGTTTTGGTACACCCCTAATGTTCATACGGAGGAACATGAGCCCCTTTCATACTAGCACTCCTACCTGGGTCCCGATCCGGGTTTTGGCTACCCGCGTCACAATCCTGTGTAAATTATTAACAGTAAACATATTCTTTGTTATTGGTCTATTTTCTACTTCTTGGTGTAATTAATTAGGTTGTATCTAGCATTCTTGTATCTAGCAACAGCCTATTGGCACTGTAACATGCAGAAAAAAGAGCATTTTGGTCTTTTAGAATTAGCTGTATGAAAAAGGAAATCGATTTTAATTATCCTAGGCTATAGTTTCACATAGTCTGACTTCCAATACAGGTAATCAAGGTAGTTGAAGAGCCTAAAGTCCATGTATTTAAACCAGGCAGTAACAACCCAAAAATAATCTGACAAAAAATGATTTGAGTTGCTGACATATACTTGTTCTTTCTCAGTTTCTTATTTTAGACATTTAACCAGATATTGTTGCAATTTGTTCTGGAAGGTGTTAGAAACAAAAGAATAATATTAAAAGGAATTAGCCAGAAGACTAGCTGTACTGTATGTGTTTACTAGATCCCATTCACAACACTTCAACACATGCTTTATTTGGATTTTTAGTCAGTTTTCAGAATAGTAAAATGGTTACAGCAGCACTTATTTTTTTCTTTAAAAAATTCAAAACTTTACACTAAAATAAAATGCACTGCAAAGAAATGTTTCGTGAAACAAAAAAAGGACAACCTTCTCAAAGCTTTTAATTATCATTAGCAAATTAGCTTAGTCTAATAAAGTTACCAAACCAGAAATAGATCTTACTCTTTGTCTTCTGTTGATCTTTCTGTTTTCTGTGAACTGCAGCAATCCAGATGGATCTTATTCTTTTACATGCTTTGTGGCATGTAGCATGCATTATAGCAGTCCAGTTTATTGACTGAAATTTACAATTTTAAGGATGCCACTTTTTCTTGGGCTGTTTGCTGTCCAGATTCTTAAAGCTAATTACTTGAGTCATTACTGCTTTGTAACGGCAATTACAATTCTAAAAACAATAAGAAGCAATTAAAGACTACTTTTCAAGTCGATAAATTAACAAGAGTTGTTTTTTTCTGCTTCTATCAACTTTTTTGCAATTAAAACCATATTTATTCCAAGCCAGCAATCTCTAGTTCCTCTCACAGATCTTCTTTTCTATGCAGTCTCTCAACAGTGCTTCAACTCAATTAGATTCCAAATGATTTTCCACTACAGAAACAAAAACTTAAGGCCAGATGTGTTGGGTGTCGTCACCCCCCCATCTTTTTTATTGCTAATGATTCCTAGAACTATTTTTTTCTTTTTGTGTTTTAATCTATCTAGCTTTTAATCTGCTAATTACCTAATTTGTTTTCTCTGAAATTAAAGCTTGCAGTAATTTGGAAAGGTAAGGAGACACCCCTTAGTGCAAAGACCACCTGAAGGTCAAAAACACACGTTTTGCAAAGGAAACACAGCTTTAATTACATGTATAACATAATACTCTTGGGTAGATATTCTCTGTGCACACAATTAGAGTAAAATGCATTGTGTATCAGAAAGAAAAGAAACTTTAATGACTACGTAGTACTAATGCATATTTTAATTGTACACTGCAGGGGAAAATATATAAAGCGTGATAATTTAAACAACAAAAAATGTTTTTGCTTTAAGCATTTCCATTTGTCTTTTATTTCAGTATTATATAAAACCTTTTAAAAATAAATGTAGAAAGTAGCTATAACCAACTTTTATATCACAATGTTGCAATTAGGGTGTTTCAAAAGAGGTCGCCTGGTTGTCAAATGCAACCTTCAATTTTAATATGGCCAGTAGATTTTGCCATAAAGTCGCCACATTGGCGACTAAGCATTTTCAGGATATACAACAGAACTTCAGTTCTGTAAAGCCCGGAACACACTGCCCGATGCGACCACTGCATCTCAATGGAGGAGGTCGTGTCACAAAAAAATCTTTACGAGCGGGTATCACACTGATTTAAAGGAAGGGACACACAATTTGTGATTTTTTTCTGATGTTTGTCCTGCTCTAGATGCATAAAGTACAGTGGCATTGGGGCAAATCAATGACAATTGGCGAAAACATAACAGTACTATCTACAATTTTAAAATTAAACCATTTATGACTGGAGACATGCATATATTCACTCTTTCTATTAATATATTATATATATATATATATATATATAATATAATATATATATAGTAGCGATCTCGGTTAACGCACACAGGGCGAGGCAATCCACACACAGGAGGAGGGCGCGAATCCGTGACTTCTCGCACTGAAGCATAGGGCTGATACCGCTGTACAGCCGGCTCTTTTGCAAGGAGCGTATATCGGGCTTATGTCTTCGTGTGTGATTAAGTCACTTACCAACAGCACAACAAGGGACAAAGGGAGTGTTGAGGTGTCTGTGATGCCTTACGGCACAGACAGGGGGGGTTAAAATAACTGCACAGCTTTAAAAATAAAAAATAAAAAAAATATTTTCTCAAAATATCTCTTACTTACCCTAATAAAATGTCAAAGAAACTGAAGCAACAGTCAGATCTATTTGCAGTTGGATTGGGAAAATCTACATCTGGCCAACTCCATGAAAATGAGAATGTAACTGAAGATGAGAAGGAGGAGCTAACAGAGTTAGTATTTTAGCCAGCAACTGAAAAATAAAGAAATGTGCTGACTTCCCTGGATTTTTTATATAGTTGTCTTCCCTGACATTTGATTAACGTAGTTCTATTTCCTGGCATTTTATGTATATAGTTCCCCGGCATTTTATGTATATACTTCTTTCACTGGCATTTTAAGCACACAGAAAATAGTTCCCTGGCATTTAATGAAATACCGCTGTCTAAAAGTCTAAACCCCCACACACACAATGTCCGTACAGGGGAGGGAACACAGAGACAGACAGACAGACAGACAGACAGACAGACAGACAGACAGACAGACAGACAGATTAAATCCAGATTAAAATCCATTCAAAATCAATAAAGGTAAAACACAAACAAAATTAAAATTTATCAATATTTAAAAAATCTTAAAATACATCATGTTCTCCTTAAAAATAGATTTTAAACAAAAAAAGGATCCTAAAAAAATCAATTAAAAAAACAGTGTTTTCTTTCTGTTTAAAAACAGATTAAAGCCAAAATTAATAAAAAACACTGTAAAACAATAAAAATAAAATTAAAAACAAAATTAAAAAACTAGAATAAAAACTGGAGCTCCCCCTCCTCACTCACAGCACACAAGATGTCTCCCACACACCACCTCTCCTGGAAGTCCTCCGGGTTATTATTGAGTTTAAAAATTCAAAATCCACTCTTATCCGGCTGACCACCAACACCCTGAACTGCACCACAACATCAGTCAGTCCGCCCCAGAGATACTGTTCTTTCTGGATTTTAAAATGGCCAATTTTGCCTGACCCATTATAAAATTAATTAAAACACACCTGTTTCTCTTTTTAAAACTGTAGGGAACCCCAAAGATAAAAAGCTCTTTCGTGAACTCCTCGCCTAGGCCCTGCAGGAGCTCTTGTAGAAGATGGAAGAGTGGTCCTAGCCTGACACACTCACTATACATGTGAAACACTGTTTCCTCTGCAGAGCAGAAAACGCACTCTGAGCTAATGCTAGCATCAACTCTGTGGAGAAACCTGCCGGTGGACACAATACAGTGCAGGATCCTCCACTGCAGGTCCCCAGCTCTCTTGGTGAGGGGCAGTTTATACAGAACCCTCCATACTGGCCTGCACCCTCCTTTACCTCCAGACATGCCCTCCACCTTGAATCCACCAACCCCTCAACTGGTGAGAATGTGATGCCTTCACACACATCTGGTAAATCTTCTTACTTTCTGCTGTATGAAGAGTTAGATCTTTAACTGTGTCTAAGTTTAATAGCATTCCCTCGTTACCTACATCCTCCTCTCCTTCACCTACTGCTGGACACACTAGCAGCCCTGGAAAGATGAAGTCTTGTCTCTGCCCTGTGCTGCTGGACATCTCCTCCCTCAAAGCCTCCCTGAACTCCGGGAAAGAGAACTCCTTAGTTTACTGACCATTTTCTCAGCCAGTCTCTCAGAGTGCCAGCCCAGCCGCCCAGCCAGCTGTGTAGCAGTCAGCCAGCAGGAGAGCTCAAAGTTGATCAGGTGTCTCAGCCTGGTCACTCCTGCCCTCACAAAGCAGGCACAGAGCGTCATTGACTGAAAAAAACGTACAGGGAAGAGCGGATTGAAAAATAAGGGCTCCTCCAACAAGGCCCTGCCTGTCAGGGACCCCTCATCTCTTTTTACCCTCACTGCCCTCCAGGCATCTAAAACACTCAAGTAAAAAGAAGAGAGACCTACTTTAGCTAGTCTGGTACTCTCAATTAAAAACAGGTGTTCATCTATCCCCAGCCCCCCTACTCTACTGAGGAAAAAACAAGCCAGCCTCTTCCAATGAGCCTCCTCCCCAGCATACAGGAGCCTCTGAACCGCCTGCAGTCTGAAGGCTGCCACCCTGCTGGCAATGCTGACCAGCCCCTGCCCCCCTTCATCAGTGGGGAGATACAGGACCGCTGGCCTCAGCCAATGTCTCCCGCCCAGAAAAACTCCAACAGTACTCTTTGAATCTCCTGCACCATGCCCCGGGAGGGTCCAGACACACCAGCCTGTGCCACAGCATGGAGGCCACCAGATTATTGATCACCAGGACAATTCCCTAAAGGACAGCTGAGCCAGCAGTCCCTCCATCTCTGCAGCCGCCCCTCACCCTGTCCACTAGGCCCTCCCAGTTTTTCTGCATATATGTCTCCACTCCGAAAAACACCCCCAGCACTTTTATACCTGTCCTGTCCCATCTCAGTGCCTCGGGCAGGACAGGGGGGGGTGCAATCATGCCAACTGCCTGACAGGAAGGTGTCACACTTTGCCCAATTAACTCTTGCTGTAGAGGCTCTCTGGAATGTGTGCAGGCTCTGCTGTAATGCCTTGATGTCTCCGTCACTGCACACAAACACGTTCACATCATCTGCATAAGCGGACACCTTCACTGTAACAGGGGAGGGTGAGGAGGGCACTGCCCAGCCAACCAGCCGGCCCCTCAGCAGGTGCAGCAGGGGCTCTATGGCCAGTGAATAAAGCATTCCAGACAGGGAGCAGCCCTGCCTAATACCCCTGCACACTGGGAAGGGCTGACTCAGCCCATTGTTAATCTTTAAAATGCTAAAAACATTCAAATATAAAAGCTGGATGTAAGAAATAAAAACAGGGCCAAACCCGAAGGCTTCCAGGGTTTTAAATAGGTATGTGTGGTCGACCCTGTCAAATGCTTTCTCCTGATCTAAAGAAACCAGCCCCACATTCAAATCACATGTATTAGCCACTGATAAAAAGTCTCGAATTAAAAACAAATTATCAAAAATGGAACGTCCCGGTATGCAGTAAGTTTGATCCGTGTGAATTACAGCTCCTATACACATTTTTAGTCTATTGGCCAGACATCTTGAAATTATTTTAAAATCGGAACATAAAAGCGAAACAGATCTCCAGTTTTTTAGCAAGCACAGGTCTCCTTTCTTGGGCAGTAATGTGATTACTGCCCTCCTGCAGCTGAGGGGCAGTTCTTTATCTCGGAGGCTCTCTCCCAGCACCTGCAAAAAGTCCTCACCAATCACAGTCCAGAAACTTTTAAAAAATTCAGCGGGCATTCCATCAATGCCAGGAGCTTTTCCATTTGAAAGCTGTGTAACAGCAGTGGTCAGCTCTTGATATGTTAGCGGCTGATCTAATTGGTGCTGTTCTTCCTCGCTCAGGGTGGGCAAATCCTGGAGCAGCAGGTCCGTATCCTTCTGGTCACATGGCTCTTTGCTATATAGTTCAGAATAGAATTTTACTGCCTCCCTGCTGATCTCCTCCCGACTGTACAGCTCCCTGCCGCAAGGCGTCCGGACGCAGTGCATCTGCCGGCTGTCTGCTCTCCTCCTCTCCAAGCCAAAAAGAAACTGGAGGGGTGTCCATGTCTTTAAGCTCCATGAAGCGAGAGCGCACCAGCGCCCCCTTCACTCTTTCCTTCAGCAGGCTGCCCAACATGTATTTCTGCTCTCTCAGGGTTTGCAGGGTCTGCTCCTGGTGGTCTGTGTCCAGACTGCTCTCTAACTGGAGAATTTTCAACTCCAGCTCTCTCACCGCTGCGTTCAGTGACCCGGTTGAATTGAGTGTGTACTGCTGGCAAAAGATTTTAATCTGCGTTTTGCCAATGTCCCACCACTGCCGCATATTTTTATAAAGTGTTTTTTCTTTTTTCCATATGTTCCAGAAATCATTAAATTGTTTTACAAAAATTGTGTCCTGTAATAACTTAATTAAAATGCCAGTAGGAGGTGCTGTGAGAGTCAGTGGTAAGTATTACTGTAACTAACAGGCAGTGGTGGTCAGAGAGGCTACTGGGGATGATATTGGCTTTCATGAATTTATTCAGATGAGTGTGTGATGTGTAGAAGCGGTCTAACCTGGCTCTATATATTTGTTGTGAGCGACAATGAGACCAGGTGTACTGTCTTGCATTAGGATGCAGATACCTCCAGACATCAACCAGGCCACTGAACTGAAAAACTGCAGCTAATTCACTTGAGGATTGGGGATTGGGTTTCTCACTATTTCTATCCATTGTAAAATCAATAGTGCAGTTAAAATCTCCTCCCACTACCACCACATCATCATTATCAATACTTAAAAGAGCTTGCTTTAATTTAGTAAAAATTAAAATGCGTTCCCTTCCTTTATTTGGTGCATAAATATTAATAAAAACAAATACAGTACCACCCAACCTTGCTCTTACTTTTAGTAACCTGCCTCTTTCAATTTCTTCAATGTCTAAAATTGTTGCACTAAGGCTGGGCTTAAATAAAATTGCCACTCCCGCACTGGTGCTTGAGCCGTGGCTCAGCACACACGGCCCCCTCCACTCTGCCAGCCACGCCGCCTCATTCTCCCTGTCTGAGTGCGTCTCCTGCAGCAGCGACCCCCACCCGCTTCTGCTCTAAAACTCACATAGCTGCGCTCTTTTAAAAGACTGTCTGCAGCCATTCACGTTAAAAGAAATAAAACGCACTTCTCCATAGCGGCTAAAAATATAAAACTGACAGAATAAAACAAGCAACAATAAAAAATTCTTAAAAGAAGTATCCATTATAAAATTATTGATTAGCATCATTAGCGATCTTTTTCTTAATTGTTTGTACATATTTTTAAGACGGTACCTTTTTTTCTGGTCAAACTCCTCTAATGTTGCCTTTCGTGTGACGATGTGTGCTGAGTGGAGGAATAATCTCAAATCGGGGAAGAAGTTTTCAATTTCAACCCCCTTTTCCCTTTTGTACTTTCCATAAACAGTTTAAATTCATCCAAGGTATAAAGTTTTTCCCCTGTTAACGGGTTGGCTATCGGGGATGTCAGAGATAAGCGAGGAGTCAGAGAGCTCCCCTCCATTTCCTCTGCTCCGTCCTCGCTGCCTGCTCCGCCGTCCACAGCTGCCAGCTCCTCCGCTGCTCTCTCCACCTCTACAGCGCCGCTCTCCTCTCCTCCTCCCAGCACAGCCACAGCCGTCACCGCTGCCTATGCCTCCGCTTGCTGGGGTTCAGAGAGAGAAGAGCTGCACAGCGCCGGGTTGTAAGCCTGTCGCCGTGCAGCTCCCCTCTCCCTCCATGTCAGGAGGGACAGACACCCTACCTGAGACTGCAGGCTCCCCTCCAGCACAGGCTCGGGGCTCTGCTCCGTTCCCGCTCGCTATTAGGCAGATCTGTAGCTTCTATGTTTTCTTTTTTTTAGTCTTTTTTTAGCTACCATCACAAAACCCTCATCATTTTCAGTAGCTTCATTTTGTGACGGACCGTGACTGAGTCTCTTCAGCCTCGGCTGTGGTGTGGGCGGCTTCATCCCGTTCGGCGGCTCCCTGGTCTCTGCAGACTCCGGCTGGCGCTGCGATGGGGGAGCAGCCTCATCCTCCCGCTCACCCCCAACATCCCCAGCCTCCTCCCTGCCATCAGTACCCTGCTCCTGCCTTTCCTCATTTCTGTTTTTTCTCGGGCAGGCCCTCCTCTGGTGACCCTGTTCCCCACAGTTAAAGCACCGCATTGTGTCCGAGCTGACAAACACTACGCAGCCCGTCCCTTCCACACTGAAGCTCCAAGCGACATCAATCACCTCCCCCGGGTTATTCAGCAGTAAAAACGCCTGTCTCCGAAAAGACAGGACGTGCTTAACATTAGTATTTTTGCACCCTAAAGGTATATTTTTAATTGGGGACACCAGTTTGCCATATCGGGCAAGTTCATTTGCCAAGGTCTCATTTTTTAAAAACGGCGGCACGTTAGACATGATTACCTTGGTAACAGGGGTTACTAAGGGGGATACTTGGATAAAATCCCCTTTCACTGAAAAACCTTCCTCCACTAGTTGATTGACCAGCGATACCTCTTTTAAAAATACGACAAATCTTTTATTCATACGGGATGCCGACACTATATTGTCACACCCGACCACCTCTCCCACAGCCGACACGCCGGCATCGGGCAAGCAGCTAACCCCGTGACGGCGGCTGAGAGCCCCCAGCCCTCCAGAGTGAGATCCCATAACGGGACCTACACACACACACACACAAACACTACTCTGCAAAACAAACAACGAAACAAAAATATATAAACGAACTAAACAATTAACAAATAAATATAGATATTTGCAAAAAAAATAGTAGCGAAAACACTCTCCTACCGCACCAAACGCTACCACCTCTCCGCAAGCTCCTCCCACAATCCCACAATCCTCCGCGAGAGAGAGAGAGAGAGAGAGAAAGAGAGAGAGAGAGAGAGAGAGAGAAACCAGCATTATAATATAGCCTATTATGTTTCACTTCCTAAATTCCGGTCGGCTACCTCACGTTCATTATTCAACACTGGCATACAATCAACCCAATACTTAGTCAGGATGCTTCATTTACTGATCTGTTTTACTCTCTCGTACTCTTTGTTCCAAACTCCAAACGCTGTGTCCCCACTCCTGCACAGACAGACACAAACCCCAGGATGGCCATCCCATTTGTAAACACATTGGCTATTTATATTCAACATAACATGAAACAATCAATTATAAAGTGTCAGACAAAATAAAGCATGCACTAATCAAAATCAATAAATAAAATTATAAAAATAAAAACATACAAGTGCAGAATACATGTGAACAGGGCATTCTTAACCCTGTTACACCCTTGCCCACTTTTCCCAAACGTTTAACAAATAATTTAATTAAAGTGAATAAAACAAATAGTGCCAAACCCATCACCAGCACCCACTGCTTCTCCATCCAGCACCCTACACAAGAGATACAACTGTAAGTTAATTTCAATAGTCATCACTATGCACTCTTAAACATATCTCCGCCCAAGACATAATACAAAAACACAGTCCAATACACAAAACAGCTTTAAACAGTTCTGGGTGTGGTTCTCCGGCCGCTTACAGATGCTGGGGGAATGCGTAAGAGCTCACCAACTCCGACCAGCCAGCATCCTCAGCCTCACACACCACTCGCACCCATTTGAGCTGAAAGCCAGGCTCACCAGACTGGCGAGGGTAACCGGGGGACTCAGGCATTCTTCTCTGGCCTCACCCACCCCTCTCATTTCCCTTACGGACGGGTGCCCCCACTCAACATAGCCTTATCCCTTAGGGTCTCCACCTATCCATGGGCTCTCTGTGCCAGACTGACTCTACAAGTACAGGAAGAGGGGTATCTTCTTTTGCCTCTGCCGCCGCATGCACACCCCACGGGAAAAACAAACAAAATGGCAGAGAAACACAAAAACAGTAAGAGGTGTTAGAATAGCAACAAAACAATATACTGCATTTAAGATGTTATCTTGGGGACTCTGTTCCACATAAATGTTAAAATCTGAATCCTGCCGACTTACGCCAAAAATTGTGTCACACCTTGTTTGTAGCCGTGTCTACGCCACATAGTGAAGTATGGGTACTAGAACCCCACTTAGCCACTTTTTCTGTTTTGAATAGGTCCTGATTCCAAGTTGTACCCTTGATGCATACAGCCTTAAATCCCACAAAAGGAGGGGGAGAAACAGTTGTGCAAATTAACCAGTTTATTTCTCTTATGACAACAAAAATACATTTAAAATCAGACATAAACAGTACACCATTCAATTAACAGGTTGCATAATTTAAAAAAGGTATAGGGGGAAAAAATAAAAGCAAAACTACTGTCTTCCAAGCACAAACCCAGCAGTTCACTTCCAACTTTAGATCCAAGGTTCAATTGTCCTGTTCTAAGCCCAGTTTCCAATTCTTTAGGTCAGTTTATATAGTCCAGGTCAGGCCACAGCTACCACCGGAACATCAAAAAAAAATTAACATAACAAAAATAATATCTTGGGCCGGTTACAGATCCCCTTAGTGGGCAGTCAAGCACACAGCAGTAGTGAAAGTGTAGGTTTAAATGCAAGGGGAAATAGATTCAAAATAAAAACACTAAAACTATCCAGGTATGGGAAAAACACTGCCTAGCAGTAATACTGTTAAAATATTTCAGGAAACCTATTCAAATATATAATGTTATCACACAATTTTGATTGTCAAACAAATTAACCCTTAAGAATTTAAACTGTTCCAATTATGATTTGTTTTTTTTTATTCAGCCCAAAACAAATATAGCACTGTGGTTCTAGAACGTAAAAGCAAATGTTGTGTTTTCTTAACCCAGCTCTAATAGCAAATTAGTTACAGTAGAGTTATTTGTAATACTTGTTCACGGTATCTATAGACTTAAACAAAAATCTGTATTATAGTGGTGCGGTATTATAGATATATATTACTGCTATAATGGTATTATATACCTAATTACAGTTTCATATATAATATATTGGAGTTAAATCTTTTTATTTAAGGTGATAGTTGGTCACTTGCTACTATTTGATTTTTTTTTATTTTTTTTCCAAATCGACAACTAATATCGACGTTTATTTTAGAAAGAATTTACTGGGTTTTTTTCAATCTTTATTTTTCCATTCAAGCAGAGAATGGGTGAAATCGACCATTATGCCATTGAGAAACATTTCATTTAGAGAAACCCCTTTATCATATTCAACATGCAACAAAACTATGGTTACCAACATTCTAATTGAAATAACATTTGGTCACAGCAAAGGTATACCTTGTATAAATTTAGATCCTACACAAATTTTAAAATTGTCTCAAATAAACCTAAGAAAACACAGCATATAAAAGTGTGTAGCCTGGTGGTTTTCTGCATCCTTTATAAAAACAAATGATAGGGTTTAACAGTCAGGAGGAGCTCTTAAAAGGATTGTGCCTTTAGATTATGGGGAAACTTAACCTAGCACCCCTTCACATGGCCAGGTCACTTCCTGTGTTGTTTTAATTGAAGCTAAGATGCAATAAAATTCCCTACTCACAATCTAATAAAAATAATCTTTAAAACTAGCACTCCAATTATCATTATGTCAATAGTTAATGTTTAATGGCTAATATAATTTTGCAGATGTATATTTTTGCAATTTTATTTTGTTTAAGGCTGAAAATAATTACCTTGTGTGTGAGTAATGAACCTGTTTACTGTATTTTATTTTAATATTGCTACTGATTATTACTACTGTAATTATTAATAAAGCACTTCCTGTGTTGTTTTAATTGAAGATGCCAAACTAAAACAGACAGCAAAGAAAGAAAATAAAACTATGCTTTGTCACCCGCATCCACTGTAACTGTGCTTATTGTAAACTCAAATTAATAAATAATACAACGCAAAGTAACAATCATTACCAGTGCTGTGTAATACCGGCTGGTTATTTAATGCTGATTGTTGAATATAGAGTATTGGGTAGTGAAAACTGTGAATTAACTGTGAATTATATATATATATACTCACCCTTGGTTTAATGAAAAGTAGGGTACACTTTCTTTAGAAGTGTATTACACAGACTTTTATAGTATAAATTTACGAGTAAAAATAATATGCACAGAACAAAACATTAGATAGTTGAACAGAACTAACTTGCACTTATTATTCAGAGCGTGCACTCCCCCTCTCCTGCTTCAGGCTCAGCACAGTCACTGGAGGCAAGGCAGATGGGCCCACTTCATCCTGCCGCGGAGACTTCACCCATTGGTCAGGGTATTGTGCACAATATTCATTAAGTGTTTTCCTCTTGCGGCCCATTTTCAAATCAAACTAGTAACTGTCACCTTATACCTATAGCAAAAGCCTACCTACACCTTAACCAGCTAATTTCAAAGTAAGCGCTTTGAATGACAGACGCTGTAGCTGGCAAATGAAAGTGCACTGTCGGTGCAGGTCATGATGATTGACAGTCATTTAAGCGAATGAGAGCATTGTAGCGCTGCTTCAGTCAACGAGATCTGTCAGAACAGGGTGAAATGACAGTGACAGTGAAACTACAGTACTAACGGACCACTGAGATGATTGATAACAACCCCTAGTCATTCAGAGCGGAAAGGAGATGGGACAGACTAAGTATAAAAACTACACAAACTAGAGATTATTTCTAAATGATTATTTTTGGTAAGAAAATAAAAAATAGCGAGTGGTTTTACTGACGTTTATCCTATATACATTTATTTCATTCGAACTCATATTTTTGGGGAATTCGATGTTTAACAAGCTTTACTGATTAATATTGAAAAGTAGCAAGCCTTCTTATATCCTATTCCAGTGTATTGGGGATTAGTTTAAACCTATAAAGCATTAAAGCGAACCTGTAATTTTTGTATTGTTTCACTAAAGCCCCTTTCATGGTGGCGCTCCTAACCGGGTCCCGACCTGAGTTCTGGCTACCCAGGTCAAAATCCCGCGTAGTGTGAAATGAGATACCTGGGTCGACCCACCTCAGGATGTGGGTTGACACGCTTTAACCCGGGTCGAGCTAGACAGAATGCATGATGGGTGCTTGTAATTGGAGGAAGAAACAAGCAACCACTGCTGTGTGAAGGTTTCACTTGTGAGCCATTTCTGTTTATAAACAGTTTGTTGATTGAGACACACCATGAGCCAGACAGATGCAGGGATCGAATGGACACACAGAAGAATTCTACACAGCACAGCAGCCATTTTTAACATTCTTTGAACTCCAGCTCCCCCTCGCTCCTTGAGCCAGCTGAAGACATGCTAAAACATTTCATCTACCCATTGTTCTTTGTATTCACTGAATGTGATACATTTTTTCCTTTCTTCTCCTTTTCTACTTTTTCTCTTTCCTTTTCTTGTGTATTAAGCTTCTTTTATTGTGTATTTTTTCCCTACTGCTGATTGTTTTCTGTACATTTACTTCTGTTGATAATATAAAATCAATAAACAAAGTTATACATTAAAAAAAGATACATTTTGCCGTAAAACAAAGAACCTTTCTTGCACTGCTGCAAGATTGTCCAGGCTACCCGAAGAAGGAGAAAGTCACTGTGTGTTTAACTGGGACTTGTGATTGCTAGAGCCCAGGAGAGTGAACCGAAGTCATTGTGTGTGTAAGCAGGATTTGTTAAAACTGCATGTTATGCAGTGCTGTGCTGCGATGGTGCGTGGCTGCTTCTTCCATGTTCAGCTGACATCCAATGACTGTGTACATCTGGGGTTGGCGAAAGATGAACATCTGCTCAATAGATGGTTGAGTGAAGGTGTTGACCAGCCTGAACCGTGAGAAACAGAGTGGGAGAGAAGCAATCTGATGGAAAGCAAATCAAGGAAACACTTAAGCTCAGGAGAGTGAAACAACAGCACAGTAAGAACTCTGCCTGGTCCATTTGTGTATGGAAGAGTCATCATGTGTATACAGGGACTGCTGAAGCACAGAGGATTAGGGTTAGTTTAGGGGATATTAGACATCCTACCCAGGGGTGTGGTGCTATATTTAGAAGTGAGGGGTCGCTATTATCTACCCTCCCCACCCCCCACCTCAACCTTACCACACCCCCTGTCGTCCCCGTTTCCCCATACACTCAACAGAACCGCAGTTTATCACTCAACAGTATTTATTTAACTTGAACTTGCGAGTCGCAATGGTGACTGTATAATGGGTTCCATCTCTAACTTTAGCTATATTAAGAAATGTACAGTAATATTGCGCTGTTTGAGTGGGGGACTACGAAGCAAAATATCACTTCACTATACAGTTATACACAACCTTCATACAACTTATTAACTTAAACATAAAAAATAAGAATTAAATCTTGAAATTATTATTATTATTATTATTATTATTATTATTATTATTATTATTCCTATGCGTAACACTCCCCTCACCCCTCTTGTATATTGAATGGTTTGGTCCAGAATCAGCTCATCTCACTGTCCTCCTATTGCACAGCCACTTAAGAGCGAATGAGGCTGACGTTTTGAAACAGAAGTGCATCCGTTGGCAAAAAAAGATTTGTGCAAGGCCACAGGTACCCTTTACTTGTTTGTTGTGATTGAGTTTTATCTTTTAAGTTAATGTTTAGCTTATTTTATCCACTTGATTTCTGATATATGGGTCTAAAAATAAGAAATGTTCCAAATATTACATCTAATTATAAAACGCTGCCACCTTTAGCACAGCGTTGATACAGGTTCACTTCACCTCTCTTACTCATTTTTCTAGACCAGGCATGCTATATTCAAACTTTTTCATTATTTATTTCTCAAGGGTTTCTTACAGCTATTGTATTCTTTGCTTATTTGTATGGGTTATATACACATGTATATCTATCTCCATATATTAATAGGAGCAAAACAGTTAAATATTCTACACAGTGAAGTACAGAGGCGATGTGCTCCCTGCCGACCCCTGCACTACACCCCTGGTCCTACCTCAGTATAGCAAGGGTGTGTAGCATGTTCTGTTAACGGGACCCTCCTTCCAGTGGGGGTAACGCTTAGCCTTTTTCAAAGCACCTTTATTTTCTTAGCTGTGGTGGGTAACATGCAACTACAACTGCAATGAATCTTCAAAACCTTACAAAATATTATAAAAATATATAATGTTACATTCCATTACTGCTTCCTGACATTGTATTCTTTCATTACACTCTCACCTAAGTACTATGTCTTGATAAACAAACCTGTGAAAAGGGAAAGTATTCAAAGGTAATCAATAAAAGGTAAAATCAATTAAACAATAATCATAAGAAGAACATAAGAACATAAGAAAGTTTACAAACGAGAGGAGGCCATTCGGCCCATCTTGCTCGTTTGGTTGTTAGTAGCTTATTGATCCCAGAATCTCATCAAGCAGCTTCTTGAAGGATCCCAGGGTGTCAGCTTCAACAACATTACTGGGGAGTTGGTTCCAGACCCTCACAATTCTTTGTGTAAAAAAGTGCCTCCTATTTTCTGTTCTGAATGCCCCTTTATCTAATCTCCATTTGTGACCCCTGTTCC
The DNA here is from genome assembly GCA_030684275.1 of Acipenser oxyrinchus oxyrinchus. NCBI lineage: Eukaryota > Metazoa > Chordata > Actinopteri > Acipenseriformes > Acipenseridae > Acipenser > Acipenser oxyrinchus. The sequence continues at coordinate 46,740,038 of CM060251.1, forward strand.
TTGTTTCTTTTTTCAGGTCAAAGAAGTCCCCTGGGTTGACATTGTCTATACCTTTTAGGATTTTGAATGTTTGAATCAAATCACCGCGTAGTCTTCTTTGTTCAAGACTGAATAGATTCAGTTCTTTTAGCCTGTCTGCATACGACATGCCTTTTAAACCCGGGATAATTCTGGTTGCTCTTCTTTGCACTCTTTCTAGAGCAGCAATATCCTTTTTGTAACGAGGTGACCAGAACTGAACACAATATTCTAGGTGAGGTCTTACTAATGCATTGTAAAGTTTTAACATTACTTCCCTTGATTTAAATTCAACACTTCTCACAATCTATCCAAGCATCTTGTTAGCCTTTTTTATAGCTTCCCCACATTGTCTAGATGAAGACATTTCTGATCAATAAAGTAAAAGGTATTAAAAGGTAATTAACAAGCATATTTGGTATATTGTTCTCTCACCTTCTACAAATATAACAGAGCACCCCTTGTGCTTTACTATACAACATATTTTTATACTGTATATTCAGTAAGTTATAACTTTATAATATACTGAACCACCAAGATACCATTTTAAATAATTGTCTTGATATTAAGGATGTACACTGCCTGGCCACTTTCTCAGGACCTGTACCTAGTATCAGGTTGGGCCTCTTTTTGCCTTCATTAGACTCCACAAGGTCCTGGAAGGTGTCTCAAGGGATATTAATCCATTCAGTAATTAGTATTTCACACAGTTTGTGCAGAGAGGTAGACAAAGGATTGAATTAACTGGATTGAGATCCAGGGGTTGTAGAGGCTGTGGAAGATGCCTGAATTCTCTGGCTTACTCCTCAAATCAGCTGCAAAATTCTGCACAGTGGATGAGTTCATTATCATCTTGTGGCCACAAGTTTGATAATGTTCAGTTGCCCTCATTGTAAAAGATGTGTAACATAGATGAAGGCCTTAGCTAAAATGTTAGTCTACTGACTTTCTATCAAATTTCTTATAGTTCTACCTTTGAAGCAAAACAGCAAAAAGATATGACCTTGACTCAATTTGACGCTGACATATGCTGTACCATATTTAAATTTTTATATTAGAATTCTGCATGTTGATCAAGGGCATTCCAGGAATACAGTAATTGTTTTGTTTATTAGTAAGGGTCAAGCATCACTTTTTGTAACTCGAAGGACACGTTGCAGTAATATTTCTTCCCATCTCTTAATATATTTTCAAACATTCACTGGTTGAAAGCTTACTTCAGAAATTAATTAAAGATAACTGAAGATGTCCTACAGGATTTCCCTGTCTATATTAAGACTAATAGACACATACACACCAGTTTCCACAATAGATAAATTATACTTAAACCTCATTTTCCATTTGGTTCAAATGGCTGGTTATTAAACAATCACTGTAAACCCTTGTGTTTAAAGGTTTATGCCTATAAAACTTGAGAAAAATGTGTTATCAATCTCGTGATTGTCTGTAAATGTATTATTCTTACTGTATGTAGAGTTTACATTTTTACATTTATTTACTGTAACTCTAATTTACATCGGTGCTAGAGGATTAGGGGTGTGCAGAAGTATTTATTGTCAGGTATTCAATAAATCCATTCACTAATGTATTGATTACAAAACAAGAAAAGCTGTCTTTCCCTCATCTTTGCAATTGATCAACCAATCCATGGCAATTCACTTCCACATTGACTGTTTTAAAAGCTGTTTGAAAGCCAATTTTCCTCCCACTCTGGAGGCTGACATTTTTACTGTTGTACTACAGTACTGAGGCTGTAAACAGATTTTTCATTGTTGGTGATGTTGTGCAAGCGAGAATTCACCTCTAAGTATTGCATAATTCAATAGATGGATGTTGTATTTAGATGAGAAATCAGTGATTCACCACGTAGGGTAAAACAGCTCATCTAATTCAGGGCTTGTCACCACACTGAAATCAAGAGAAGGTAAATAAATTTCATTAAACAGGTCATTTTAACTAAAGTTCAAATGGGTTCACACTGGTTTGCTCTGCAACATCATTTTGCATGAAATTGAGGGTTCAAGCATTCCGAATGTGCATGACATCAGTAATAACTTGCGGCTGGCCATAATATATATATATATATATATATATATATATATATATATATATATATATATATATATATATATATATATATATATATATACAGTATATATTGGTATGAGATGCATAAACTGTATCTTTATTCATCAAACATGAGTTAATTTAGGAAATGGCTGAATGATGATGATGAGCTAAACAATTTGTTTGAGCATCAGACAATGCTGTCAAGTTTCAATCCTGCAAGTGTTTATTGTAGTTGTGATTATAATCATGTTCTCATATCTCTAGCTTCAACAGACTGGTTTACGCATGGCCTCATCATTTTGCTTTCATTTGTTGTTTAGTGCCACAGCCCTGTAACTCATTTATAATTTTCCCCCTGAATAAATATCATTTATGACATTTGCCACCTGATGCGACAGCATGATTATTCCTAAATGCCTGGCATGACAATTGACTTTATCATTTTCTTGAAGTTAAGCTTCCAGTCTTTCATACCAAAAGGGATGATAGCAATCTCCTTCAATGTACAGCCATTTGGAATGTGTTTATTGACAGGTAATGTGGATTTGCAGTTAAATCTTCTTTCCATTTTTTAAACATACACATCAGCTTTATTTTATTTACATGTAGCCTACATTAATGCTCTGTGTGGGGATATTCTCCGTACAATCACAGGTCAAATGAAAATGTGAAGTTCAAAATAAAAAGCCAGTTATCAACCCTGAATATCAGTTATAATGACATTTTATGATTTGGTTGCTGTCAGATTATACTCTATAAGAGCTATGTATCCTTTACTGTACTGTTAGTGAGTGTATCCGACTCTGAATTCATAAATAATAACATTATACAATTGTGAGACATAAATAATGTAAATGTGACAGACTGGTTTTAAATAATATTAGTACAAACCAGGATCTATATATGTATTTAATTTAGCATTCTATATTTATATTTATATTATATAGCCTAATCGTGAAGATAAAAAAGTCAAAAACTGGTAACATGAAAATTACTAAGGCTACAATTAAAAATGTAAATATACTGTTGTCTACAAGTGTATAAGGACAGTGCATATTGAAATAATTAAGATTTGTAGTTTGTTTAATAGTTTGATATTAAGGCTAATCACATCTCTGAAATAAAGCTCCAACACGCTCAATTCAACACAAAACATTGTCGTTCCAGTTTGTGTATGTAACCCTGATTTACAGACTTCTAGAAAAACTAGAAGTATTGAAAACAGATAAATGTCCCTTTGGCTAAGAAAGGGTTAATTTTTTGCCACTTCAGATGCACAGGTAGCTCCTTCCCTGCTTGTGTTCTGAAATGGGATATCAAGTTACAGCACGTTGCTAAGTGAGGGACACAGAGAGAACAAAACATTGAACAGAGAAGAAAACGCCAGAGAAATATTGAAGCAAAGTTATAGAAGAAATTCTAAACTAAAACGAATAAATATTTCCAGAAAAAAGAACTACGTTTAGAAGATTATCAGATAATTATTGTAACGATCTGTGCTTTTGTTATGTACTGTAATTCTGCTGTGTGTGTGTGTTTATGTGCAATGCTCCAGAAAAATGTCTTATGTAAAATACTTTTTTGGGTTTCCATTCACTCCCTTTATTTTACTCGAGTAAACCGGTCTTTTCACCCTGCGTCATGCAAATAAATGGGAAAGGTGGAGGTTGATATGTAAATTAGCAATGGGTAAAATTACAAACAACTTGTATTGTTTTTGAAGATTACTAGTTTCATTCAGGCAATACAGCATATAGGGGATCAGGTGATGCTGCGTATACTACCCTGGCTTAGAAACCCTACCCGTCCGGACGGCTGACAGCTGCTGAAGAAGCATTCAACACCACGCTTGGGCAATTTGGGCAACGCTTCCTGACAATGCATACAGACGTGAACATGCTGGTATTTCTGAACAAGAACCTGTAACCTGTCCAGGTAAGGTTTACAATTAATTTTGCTACTCTTATTATAACACTATTGACATAATGTAGGGTATGCATACTTTGGTACAGTATTATTATAAGTATTTCTGAGCTGAACTTTTGCACAGTGTTTAAAGTGCCGGTATGCCGGCGGGGCGGGGAGTTGTGGACTGGTGTTGGGGCAGGCGGTGGATTCCTCTACAATCTTAAATATGGCACTATAAACTATGCAAAACCAAAGAGATGTGGGTGCCGTGTTTTACAGCAGCATAATATACAAAATATTTTTTCTGTTTTGTTTCCTAGTTTGCAACCCAACCAACGAAGATGCCAGTTTAGAACTGCTGGTCTGAGACCGAGACTCTATGTTTTTTTTAAAGAGAGAAGATTGCATACATTTTATGTTTAATTTTTTGGCCTTTTTTCCTACTGCTGCAAGAGTCAGACAAATACAAAGTATCGCTATTAGTAAATTACTTTTATGTATTTTATTTTTTTAAACTTAATATTGATTCTGCAAATGTCATGATTGTCTTTCTTTAGGTGCGTTTACACTGGCACAAATATTCCAGATCGAGAGGATAAGAGGATGGATTCGGGTCACTTTTTGCTAGTGTAAGCGCTACTGAGCATGTTCCAGAATCCACTTCTCCACTCAAATGCTGAGTTCGTATTCTGGACTGAGAGGACAAGAGGACGGATTCCGGTCACTTTTTTCAGTGTAAACGCGCTGAGGACGTATTCTGGAAAGATTGCAGAACTCCAACTCCAACTCGTAGCATCTAAAAAAGTAAGTGTAGCACATTTCTATATTTTTAATATTAAGTATTGACAATATGTTTGATATATCAATTAACAGTGGTGGCTGCATGTTTTTTTTGTAATGTAGTTTACATTTTCCGATGTGCAGCGACTACTGGCTAAACCTAAATGTTTTGTATTACAGATTCCGGAAATAATGTCTGAAGGACGCTTGTGCAAATTCACTGATGAAAAAGCATTTAATATCTGACAGATCTTACCGTAAAGATTCCGGAACGCTAGTGTAAATGCACCTTTTGAGTTAACGTGATACTGTACTTGGAATAAAGTCAGTTTTATGTGAACATAACTAGTTATTGTCTCTTTTATATACAGCCAGTATGATAGATTAGCGATTTGAATTTTAGCACATAATTAGACTACATAACATTTCTGTAATAATGAAATTATTGTTCGCCCTCAAATCAAAACAGGCCATTATCGTACCACCGATGGTATTATTTTTTCATATTGTTTCACTGTTTTTATATATTTATTTATGGGCATATATGCGGTCATTTTACAAAAAGCAATTTGTTTAAAAATAAGTACTAGCACTTTCTCAGATGTTTTTTGTTATTTTAACATTTAAAAGTTTAATAAATTAAAAATGATCTAGCACCCCTAGTGTTTATGCAAATTCCAATCCCACTTATTATAAACAGACTTGGCATCTGTGAAGGTTATCTCAGCTGCCAGTTTCAATTGGACAGCAGCGATCTGAGGAGTTTCATGATTTCAGAGATTCTTTCCTTTCTTTTAAGTTGTGTTGGATTTACTGTTGTGTTAAATATTAATGATGCAAACAAATACACAGTCGATACGTTCATTTGCAATTTTATTTTGGTCAGTTCCTAGAGGGCATCAACAACTTGTTGCTATATATGTTGTCGCGCTGTTTTCGAGCTGGCTCATGACATCCAGTTCACCAACTACATTTATTAACGTGGAGGGCGGACTCGCGTTGTCTTTGGACATAGCTGGGATTAAAAAAAGGACGGGAATTAATTCAGTTAAGACATTTAAGCAGCTCACTTGCTCTTCGTGTTTAACTTTAGCGTAGTTTTTACAGCAAGGGTATTCTCAAACAGCTGCTTTATTATTATTATTATTATTATTATTACTATTTATTTCTTACCCAGGGTGACTTACAGTCGTAAACAGAAAATACATTTCAAGAATCACAGTACAAGTATTAATACAATTAAGAGCAAGATAAAATACAATGACTTCAGTTCTAGTAAGTACAAGTATATGACAAAATACGATTCAATATCGGAGCAGATAACATTTTCAGTGATAGTTACATCAAGATACGATTAAATACAAAATACTACAGATTGAATAACACTTGTGGCAGATTACAGTACAGTACTCTGTAAAGTTCAGGATTAAATACAGTAAAATAGGGAGCAGATAAGTGCAAGTAAAGTGCATTAAGGAAGAGTGATAAAGTGACCAGAGGGAAAAGAGGAGTTCTACAGGTGCTGTCTGAAGAAGTGAGTCTTGAGCAGGCGCTGGAAGGTGGTCATGGACTGGGCAGTCCTGACATCTGTAGGAAGGTCATTCCACCACTGTGGGGTGAGGGTGGAGAAGGAGCGGGCTCTGGAGGCAGGGGAGCATAGAGGAGGTACAGCCAGTCTTTTAGAGCAGGAGGAGCGGAGAGGTCGAGTGGGTGTGTAGGGAGAGACGAGGGTCTGGAGGTAGCTATGTGCAGTCTGGTCAAGGCATCTGTAGGCGAGTACGAGCATAATACGGGCATAATGCAGTTCATGGTAAGTGGTTTTATACAGAACTGTAAACCCACAAGAGATATACAACTTGACAAGCCAGACACAGCAAAAAACAATAATAAAATAAAAAGCCGCCCGCATTCTCATTAAGGTGAACTACACCACTTTTAACCATAAAACCACCCATCAGCCACTTACTTTCATCTTGGAATCCACAGTAATAACTGACCTGCTCCCTTGCAATATTTATAGTGATGTCACTTAAGGGTAAACAAGCTCATTCACATTTACACGTGAAATGCGGATTTCCATGCGAAACTGGGTGTGGATTTTCCCGTGTTTTTCGTCATTTAAACGAGTAAATGAGATTTACCCTATCCGTCTCCGGCTGTTTTTTTCATCCACAAACCTGATTTACACAAGCAATTCTCCCATACGTGTGCGCGCATTGCCATTTCACATGGAAACCCCATGTATGTCATTCCCATTGTTTGTAATTGTGTTCCTTTTCCCCTCTGTATTTCCCGCTGTTGTTTATGGCTGTGCGACCCTGGCCTGCGTGCGGGGGCATGTTCTGTCTTCCCTGTGATTGGCCCTGTCCTCTGTGCATATTTGTTCAGCATATCTGTTGCACTTTGTAAGCAGGAAAATTACTGTCTTTTTCAAAAACAACAAACCGACATTTTGCTATGCTTAGTTTTGCAAGGATGGTTGGAAGTGGACATATTGATAAAATAAACAGACTCTTCTACTCAATATGCATGGCCTTTGAGAGCAGGTCAAGAAACGGAATTCGAAGACAGCTTTCAGTAGCTCAACATTTCAATTGCTTGCACAAATATCAATGAAGAACCTTATGAACCACTAACTGCTATGCATCAGCCAGAGGAAGCTGTTCGTGACATGACTTCATTTAAGTCCCTTTTACAATCACTTTCAAGACATCTACATGAATGCTGTCAATGTTTTGGAAGAAACAGCAGAAGAAACAGCAAATGAATACTGTAACATGACATTTATAACTTACTTGAGAGAGATATTGATGCATATAATTCCATTATGGAGTGGAATACTTTTGCCTACTCCTGCAAAAGGAACTAAATTAAAGGAAGAACAAGTTAACACCCAATTCAGAGAAACAAATGCCCACGTAGAGAACTGGATGCGACAGATTAAACTGAACACACTTCAGAATAAAAAGAAATGTCGGCCTGGCTATGTTATCAGAAAACCGTACCTCTCACCCAGGGGAAGATTGAGGAACTTTAATACAAAGGCATCAAAGGAAGAGCTGTCCCAGCAGTATGTTTCCAAGAAAAAAATCAAAGTACTTCACAAAGCCAAATGTAAATCTGATGAAATCTTGGAATATAAAAAAAGGTAAAAAATACCCTTTTACAAGTGGATTGCAGTGGCAGCCAAAACCAAAAAGTACAAAACCTCTGACAGTTCTGATGGGGGTATCTCTTTTGACCCTAATATGGAAGAGATGACACCAAGCAAAGTGAACTCTTCGCAGGAAATGTGGATGAAAACAGACATACCCAAAACAACAGCAAAACACACAGTTTTTTTCCAAAGAAAACATCAACTCCAACCAGTGTTACACTCTCAGTTACCGGACAAGTACAGCTGCCTCAAGCCACGTGGTTGGCTAACAGATGAGGTAATAGAGGAAGCCATACAATGCCATATTGGGAATGCAGGACTTCAAGCAGTCTGTTGCTTATGTCCAACATACCAAGCAGTTGGAAACAGGGCGTACAGTGTAGTAATTAATGATATGGTGTGGAATGAGACCATCAATCATGGTGTAGTATTTGTTCCATTTAATACTGATGTACATGGATCGGGATCCCACTGGTGTTTGTCTGTAATTAACCTTATCCAGAAACAAATCACAATTCTGGACTCAATCTTACTTACTTCATCATGCACAGATGTTGGGGTCAACTTGAGGATACTTGTAATGGAAGCTTGTGAATGCCTCTGACATTGCACAACAGAAAAACAGTTATGACTGTGGAGTTTTTGTGATTCTTTATGCACGGTCAATTATTTATGACACAGAGCTATTAGACTGGGATTTCAGCAGTAAAAATGTTCGGCTGAGGATTGCAAACCAGTTCTTAAAGCATATCACCAAAAAAACTAAACCGACACCTAAAATTAAAGATGAACAATTGAACCAAATGTGCAAGGAATTGGAAAATGCAGCAATTTTGATTTCTTCATATGTATCGCCAAATGAAAACAGATGTCTATTGTATCCTGTTTTGTTGCGTTTTTAGCAGGAATAAAAGAAAACTCACTTAATCCTTTATAAAACAACTCACTATACAGATGTCTGATTTCCCATACTATAACCTGTCTAGGTTTAGATAACCCTGATTCAATTGCCATAATAGAAGCCAGTAAAAATAGATAATTGATCAGACAACCTTACTGATTTTCTCACATCAAATGTTGTCACATACAAAACTGATGACACTCTTCCACTGTCAATATTCTTTGATCGATCTGTATATATATATATATATATATATATATATATATATATATATATATATATATATATATATATATATATATATATATATATATATATATATATATATATATATATATATATATATATATATATATATATATATATATATATATATATACACACATACACATTCTTCTACTAGCCTCTTCACTGTTGTTTTATCTCCCACCACTTGTAATGTTTCTCTTAAAATTAATTCTATATTCGGCTTTATTAACTGCCATGGTGGTATAATTGACATACATTTATCATTCGTCAGTTTAATGTCATTTATTTGAAACTGCTCTTCTATTTCTGTAATCCTTCTACCGTATGCATTTAATTGCTTATCCCCACTATAAAATTCCCAACACACATTCAGACATTCAGTACTTGCTTTGTTGGATGGTTAACCTGCATACTAAGATATATCCAATTTTTATATATATATATATATATATATATATATATATATATATATATATATATATATATATAACAATGTTCATTTATCTGTCCCCCAATTTTGTCCAAAAATACATCTCAATAAATTAAGCCATAATTTACACTTCTTTATAACATTATCTATATGCTGTTTCCATGTCAGCCTACAATCAAACCATATTCCTAAAAACTTAAACTTTGATAACCTTTTGATAGGTTCCTTATACAAACATATGTTTATGTCATCTGGAATCTTTTTTAAAGAAATAAAAAATAGTTACTGTTTTGGATACTGAAATTTTAAAACCCTATCTATTTGCCCACTTATCTACCGCATCCATTGCCATCAGCATCTTTCCTTTGATATATTTTACGTTCCTACCACTTTTCCATAATGCCCCATCATTAGCAAATAATTACACATTGACATTCAACTTTTTTGGCAAATCATTTATAAATAAAACTGGACTAACACACTCCCCTGTGGAGTACCACTTAGCACCTTATACAGCTCTGAATACTCAGTACCCACTCTGACTTGAATAGTCCTATATGATACAAAATCTCATACCCACCAAAACATCTTTCCTTCTATCCCCATATTATGCATTTTAAATAATAAAAAAAAAAACTTTCCACAACATATCATATGCTTTTTCCAAATCAATAAAGGCTGCTACTAAAGTCTCCTTATTACTAAAAGCTTTTTTATATAGAAATTTAATAATTAATATAATAATAATCTTTATTTTATATAGCGCAATTCATGCATAACATCTCAAAGCACTTTACAATCTAAAAACACACTGACACATAATCATAAATAATCACATGTAACGCCCCTCCCACTCCTGTTAGTGTATTGAGTAAACAACACCTAACTCACTGTAAGTGGCGAGGCCTGGGTTCCCAATACTCATTTAAATTATAATTTGTCTGTTAGAAATATAGGTGTACTGTTTCTTTAAAGCGGTGCCTCCACCTATGTAAGGGAAATCTAAATACACATGCACCACTTAATAGGAATTATTATTAAATATTAACCCCAGTATCCACTCACACAACACACACCAATAGAAATAAGTAAACAATTTACTCAAATAAATGGGCAATAATAAGGTATTTTCAATAATAACATAAACACACAATAAACAAAGGCTAGATATTAAAATAAATATAAGCAAAATAATATACAATCAATATTACAAATAATATATTTACGCTGATATACAATCAATATTACAAATAATATATTTACTCTTGAATAATATGCGTTGCTATGCAAAATAATTAAACTCTTGCACTACAGTGGGCCCACACGCACAAGCACACACATGTACTCACGTGTACTGAACACGTGCACCAATATAAAAGAAATAAAACTTTGCAGGCCTGAACCGTCGCTCGGGTACGTAGTGGCAATAATAAAACAAAAAACAAAAAAATGCCCCTTCACTTATTTATGTCAAATAAGCAACAAAATTATACTTTCAAAACGGTTTGTTGAATGCAAGCAGTACTCACGACCAGCAAGGTAAGTTCGTAGAAGGACACAATAAACACAACGGCAGCTGAAAAAATCTTCTTTTCCAACGTGGCCAGAGGTACTCAGGGCTTTCTCCTTGTCACCCCGAGTGCTATCTGGGTCTCAACAGCAGTTCCAGACGCCAGCAGAAAAGTAAATTAATAATAAACAAAAAAACTATACTATTCAATGGCGAATGCTTTTCTCTCCTGTAAAATTACGGGTAAATAGTACTGTCTACAGCAAACGTGTGGTTTACTGAAATATATTAGTCTCTTATACAATGCTAATAAAGTACAAAATATATCGTTTAGATAATATTTCTTTTACTATAAAACTTTTCTTTCACACCCTCACGTTGCGTCTGTTCCTTCACACTCTCTCGAACCTCCTTTCTTTCTCGCACTCTCGAACCTTCTTTCTCTTTCTCGCACAAACTCAATCAAAACGCTAAGTCCCACCCCCAAATTCCACTACCTGTTGGCTAATTGGTTCAGAGGGGAAACCTGTCCAACAGAATTGTGTCTAGGTGTAGCAAGCTAGTAAATGTGATTCTGGTGCATTCTAACTGTTACAAGAAATAAAACATTTATTTAAAGGAATAGCGCAAATTTGCAGCAGGGCTACATCCTCCCCCTTCTAGAATGTCTGGATGTCCCCATCAGACTTAACTTTTTACAGATTGGTTGTCTTTACAGCTACAATTGTGACACTTTGCTAATGGATTCCACCATAACATAGCGCATTGACTCTGACATTGCACGTCAGGATAGCTGCTACTGATTTGAATGACCATTCCCCGGTGTATTATGGTCAAAGGCACATCAGAAGGTTTTCCTGGCTCATCCTAGGTTAAACAGATGACAGGCTTCACTTCTCTCTTAGCACGATGTTCCATTGTAGGATCCCCACCCTCCGCCAATATAGAGACGTCTCCCTTGTTAGGCTCTGTGTCCACCACAGGGTCTTCAATCGGGTGTTGGGCGTCCTCTTCCTCCCTTTCCTCCAAGGCAGTCTCTCAGTCAGAACTTTCAAGCTCTTGGGACGAGCTGACACTGCTGTCTTCTAAGACGCTGCTTAGAAGATTGCTCCATCAGGGACAGTTCCAATCTCTGGGTGCATGTCAGAACCAGTGGATTCGATGATGCTCTCATTTAAAGTGGAATGGTCATGGTAGCACACTCCTCTATCTTCAGACTCTGATGAAGTGTCTCCCTCTTCTTCATAGCTTTCATCTTCATGTGTCACGTTCTTAGGCACCTCCTTCTGGTACCGTTTGGCCTGTGTTCTGATGACAGGTCTAGGTGACGTTTTTTTCACTTCTGAATTGACAAGCATCCTCACTAGGTAGCCAATGGGTAACAGGTGATCTCTGTGAACTGTCTTCACAATACCCATTCCTTTCTCAGGCTTGACCCGGTACACAGGTAAGTTAGGCAACTTCTCCACTACTACATGTGGTACCGATTTCCATCTGTCCTCCAACTTATGCTTTCCTAGTATCCCTAGGTTGCGTAGAAGTACACGATCACCTACTTCTAATGTACTTCTTTCAACTCGGATTTCAGCTTGGCGACGTACTGCTGGTACGTTGCGTACGATTCACGGTCAGGTGACACACCAAAACAGAGGTACACCGGAAGACGAGCTTCTCTCCCAAACACTAAATAGTATGGGGAGTACCCTGTAGTGTCATTCTTGGTGCAGTTATAGGTGTGCACTAACTGACTGACATGTTGGCTCCATCTCTGCTTCTTGGACGGATCAAGGGTTCCTAACATGGATAGTAGAGTCCGATTAAATCTCTCAGGTTGTGGGTCCCCTTGAGGATGATGCGGAGTAGTTCTGGACTTCCGTATTCCCAGCATACTTAAGAGTTCCTTTATTAACCGACTCTCGAAATCGCGACCCTGGTCGGAATGGATTCGGGCATGAAATCCATAATGGATAAAATATTTCTCCCACAATATTTTGGCAACTGTGGTGGCCTTCTGATCTCTTGTGGGAAAGGCCTGTGCATACCGGGTAAAATGATCAGTGATGACCAGGATGTTGGCTATCCCCTTCGAGTCAGGTTCTAGGGACAAAAAGTCAATGCATACAAGGTCCAGAGGCCCTTCACTACTGATCTGGTTCAGTTGAGCAGCTCTGTGGGGTAATGTCTTGCGTCTGATACATGTTCCACAGTTCTTAATGTATTGGTCCACTTCTGACGCCATCTTCGGCCAGTAAAACCGATCTTTTATGAGCTGCTTGGTTCTCTCCACTCCCAGGTCACCCACCTCATCATGCATGGCTTGTAAAACCATCATCCGGTATCTGCTAGGCAGTACAAGCTGATGGACTTCCTTTCCATGAGTTCTTTTAGTCACTCGGTACAACAGGTTATTTTGCATCACAAGTTTCTCCCACTCACGCAGTAACAGGGTGATGTCGGGGTGTTTGTGCTTCACTGCCTGTGGCCCTCGACCACTTTTAATAACACATCCAATCTCTCCAATCACTGGGTCCACTTCCTGAGCTTTCTGCAGGTCTTTATTGCTCAGCTGTTCTAGTGGGCTCAATTGAAGGGCTGGAAATGCATAGCAGTCGGGTATAGCTATAGGCAATGCTCCCAATTGATCCACCACACGTGTGTTGAATTCAGGAGACTCAATTACTTCCACCTGTTGGCATACAGCTTTTATACCTGAAGGCGGGATTTCTTTCCATGCTCTGGTTAGATTACAAGAATGCAATCTTCGCGACAGTAAGTCAGCATCGACGTTGTTTCGTCCAGGTCTGTACTGGATATTAAAATCATAGGTGGCAAGAGCTGCAAGCCATCTATGACCGGTAGAGTTCAACTTTGCTGTTGTCAAAACATAAGTGAGAGGATTATTATCCGTTCTCACTATGAACTTGGCTCCATAAAGATAATCGTGAAATTTATCCACGACCGCCCATTTAAGTGCCAAGAACTCAAACTGGTGTACTGGGTATCGTTGTTCGGACATGGATAACTTCCGGCTAGCAAAAGCTACTGGTCTCAAACCTTCAGGGTATTCCTGGTTTAATACAGCACCCAACCCATTCATGCTAGCATCTACATGTAAGATGTAGGGCTTAGTACTGTCAGCAAAAGCCAATACCGGTGCATTGGTAAGGCAGTGAATGATCTTCTGGAATGCTTTGGTACACTGATCATTCCAACGGTCTCCAAAGGGCTCCGACTCTTTAAAGTTAGGACTGTTCACTGTCTTTGGAGGTCTTCTTTCCACGCTGGGCGGGTGGATAGCCTTTGGTAAGTTCTGTCAATGGTCTGACAATGGCTGAGTAGTTTGCCACAAATCTACGGTAATAGCCACAGAATCCCAGAAAGGATCTTAATGACTTCAGGTTCGTAGGTTGCTCCCAATTTGCCACGGCTTCAACTTTTGCAGGGTCAGTTGCTACACCGTGTTCAGAGACAATATGGCCAACATATTTAACCTGAGGCTGACAGAATTGGCACTTGTCTATTGACACTTTCAGGCCACATTCTTCCAGCCGATCAAGAACTTTCAAAAGTCGCTCTTCGTGTTCTTCCAACATCTTACCAAATATGATTATGTCATCAAGGTAGACTAACACTTGGAGAAGGTTCATATAGCTAACAGACACATTTCTTTTGATCCATGTCAATACAATTCAGAAAACAAAGGTACTGAAATTTATATATGTATTTATTTTTACCAGCCTGAAAGAAAAAATATTTTTTTTTTACAGAAGATGTTGATGAGTTGACAGATCTATCTGGTGGCAAGCTTCTTCACATTATGCACCCTTCAAACAACTGATGTAAAATGAAAACTAGACATGGTATTTATACAGTTCCTTCTGATCCTACTTCTTGAAAGTTGTGGCTACCACTGATACCTTTACAGTTTTTAGGTAGAAGATCACTAAATGACACTTATGGAGACATTTCTAAAGATAAATGAATTTGAGTACATTTTGAAACATTTTAAACATGTTTTTACATTCAATTGTAAACATTTTTTTACATTCAAACATGTTAATCGTAGGGTATATTTTATCATTGAGTGAAAATGTTATTTTCTTTATTTTCTCAGCTGTTTAGAAAGATATACTGTATACTTTTGGTGGGTATTTGTCCTGATACACAAGCCAAAAGTTGTGTTATGTCAGTCAGACCTCAAACAGGTCAAATGTTCACCAGAGCGGAACGGTTAATTGAGAGCTGTTTTTCAGGGAGAACTTTAAACTATTAAGTAACTAATTGAAGGTAGTCCAGATGGTGAGTTGGTATGTAAAGGAGGTTCTTTGTTGTACATAGCACCTGAACTCTATTATACATATCTCTTGTAAAAAAACAAACAAACACAATCACAAAATAAAACTCAAATACTTCTGATTTTCTAGAATATATATTTAAGAACACAGTTAAGGCTGCCACACACCAGACGCGATGCGATTTATGATTGAGCGACAAGATACTTTTGCAACACCAGGACCATACACACCAGCAGCAACACAGAGGCGATGCGACAGATTGGAAAACCGCCATATCAATAAAACTATTGCTATTGACAAAACTATGATCAAGACTAGTACGTTTGTCAACATGATGTAGTGATTATGAGTGGCTTCTCTGACAGTATTTCAACATATATGGCAATAAATCACATCAGGCTTATCCAGTGCCTCCCATAGAGTACCTTTCAAATCTGTATCTTTATAATTGTGATGATCTTTGTCATAAAACTCTGGGTATTTTTCCACAGCAAGTATTATTCTTTCCTCCATCATTTTGCATACTCCTTCACCCTGCTGGACCACGTGAATTGAAGCTGTACTCTGATTGGTCAATTCCCTAACTGTTGCATGACACCCTAGTGTCGCCCCAGCGTCACCTGTGGTGTGAAAGATACTTATCAAAAGTATAGGTTTGATTTATTTTATCGCATCACTGCACAGTTTCACTTGTCGCATCACGTCTAGTGTGTAGCAGCCTTTATGTGTTAACTTTGTGTTAACTTTGGTTGCATTTGTGAGTTTCACTGTAATCTGATCTCTCTATCAGCACATGACATGTTCTCTTGCAGCACTGTAACCAGACCTCTGTAACCCGATCTCATTGACCTTTCACACAAGCTACGGCCTACTATAAAACACTCCCATTTTATCTAGATGGTCTTTTGAGTTTGTTTGTATCCACCATCTACCCCACCTCCTCCTTATTTCCTATACTGCGCCCTGTATCGGTTACCGCTGGGGGGGGGGGTAGTGATCACACTTCCTCTAGCCTCCTGTGGCATCCACCATTATCAGCTCCAGCTCTCTAGCCAATGGGACCCCCGGCCATAAATAACTCTGTCTTGTAGCAGCTCATGCTCTATAATGCTTTTATTCAATCTATTGTTACCTGTCTTTCCAGTCTCATTTTATATAACTCTATACTGTCCATGTATATTTCCTATTCAGGGTACCCCTAAAGCCGATTCCAACTGAAACGTCGGGGTCTCTCTATATCTATTCTTTTCCTTTTCAAGGGCACAATCATGAGTCCATTCTGCCCCTCCGAGACAGGTCAACTATCCTCTTCCACATTCCAAGTTGCCGCCACGGCTCTTCAGTGATTAGGGGACAAACATTGTATGTTTTCCAGGTCTCAGGGGTCCTCAGGACCAGCCTTCAGTCACCAAGGTTCACGATCGCGAGACTGAGACTTGCTTTCCTGTCATTCTTTCTCCCTTCAAAAGTAAATGGCGCTCTTCAAGCTGCTATAAATCATTTCCTCTCACAACTAACCAATGCACCGTGAAATGGACAACTTGTGGTCTATTTTTACATTTGTGTGTCATTGCTAACATTATCCCCATTGTACCTTAATAAGGCACCAATGTTTTAGTTTATTGGTTATCATTTATTTTTAAATAAGAGTTGAGAGCAATATTTTCATGCAACTTCAATAATGCATTCACCTTTAATAAGGATAAAAAATTGAACAAATTGAAGCTGATGTCGCATTTTCAGAAGTCTTTCAAAACAATAGCATTTGCAACATATTACATTTGAAATGTTAGAAAATTAAACTGGTGGGACATTAATTGTTTGTTGGTTAGTAGTTATAAATGATATCAAGAAATGCCAAACAAAAGAAAATGAGGTTGGTCTCAAATAAAACTAATCAATATTCTTGTCAAGAAAATCATTAAAAAGACTTACTGAAGAACCAAGATTAATTTCCAGACAACTGTTTCAGCTGATAAAGACTAGGAGGCTTTGTTGCAATGTTAATTAACTTATTTTTAGGTAGTTCAATTATGCCCCATTTACACTTATTGCTAATGAATAATCTGGATGACATTTATACCCTATGCACAATAACTAAATAATTCTCTATAATCACATGTTAAAATGTGACTTTGAATGAAGTGAATGTCATGGTTTCAATATACACATTGTTTGTGGAATTAATGCCAAATTTATAATGGGATAGCAATATTTCCAGAGTGTCACTGCTCCCAAGTTTGTTTTCAGAGGGATGACATCGATTTCAGCTGTTTTACAGAACTCAATTGACTGTTTTGAGTCCTATTCCTTATTTCAACTGAGCATTTTGGTCGCTGCAAAATATACAAAAAGTAGTGTTGTAAATCGAACCCTGACGTTGACATCGATTATTGTGCGATTATCGTGCAAATGTTCGTTGAATCTGTGATCATGTTCGCTAAAACTGGAGCCTTAATCTGTACTGCTGCAAAAGTGAATTAAATGAAGTGAAATTGGCCTTTTAGGATCTTTGGAATCCTGTGGTCAATTTGGAGAGTGTAGCTGTCATTTTGAACTAAATGTTTGTAGAGCACATATTTGTAACAAAAAAAATCTAAGTTTCAAGCAAAACAGAAGTAGTGTAATAATCCATGCTGATCAACAGCTGCGGAGCATCAAGGTAATGTACTGCAGCATGGTACATCTGTTTAAAGTGATTTGTGTACAGCTGAGACAGTTGATTGTGGAACAGCTGCCCTTAAATAATCAATCAAACTATCCCTAAGGGTTTCATTAAGTCATAATAGTTATCACAACCACATTGCAATGTTTCCTCTTTTTACAATTGAGGACATTGAGAACAAATTGTAGTTACACAGAAACAACTGGGCTGGATTTTTGAAAGGTTTAATCCTATTTTCTAATACAAATCTTTGTTTTATTCACAGATGGGTTGGACTGTATGCATAATTGCTGTTGGAAATGTAAATAAATAAATAAGAAGCATTTCAGTGACTTGATTCGCTAAATGTATGTTTCTGGGCCATATGCTTTTATCACAACTACAAAACGGAAAATTACATAAAACATCAATCAAAACCAGAACACAAGAAGCAAAAAACAGAATAACCAGTCATGGCTGCACAATTGCATCATTATTTGCCAACACCAGAACAAAAGAATAATCGTAACAGGTATGCCCATTTTTCCAAGTGTGTGTATTACTTGTTATTTGGAGAATAAAAATGTACTGAATCAATAGGGCAGTGATGACTGTTAATCTAAAGTCTAGAGATAGAGAACCAATCCGGTGGGGAAGGAGGGATCATAAGCACAACAGTCTTTGATCTACAGCTATGGCTAAGTTTTGCATTATCTAGAATTTTATGATCGAGACATCATTTCATAAACAAAATATATATGAACATAATTTAGATATTTGATTTAACATCATGTAATCAAATAAACTACAAAATGATATTGCAAAAGTCTACCGGAAGCATAATAGTAGTACAGTATTATTATTATTTTTTTTTAATTATTTTTTCTCATTTTCTCCCCAATTTGGAAAGCCCACTTCCCCCGCGCTGACTCGGGAGAGACGAAGACAGACACACGTGTGCTGTCAGCCGTCCGCTTCTTTTCACTCTGCAGGCCCACCATGCAGCCACCTCAGAGCTACAGCATCGGAGGACCACACAGCTCCGGGCAACAGTCTACAGGGGTCACTGGTGCGCAGTGAGCCGAGGGCAGTGGAATAGCCTGGACTCGAAACGGTGACCTCCAGGCTACAGGACACATCCTGCACTCCATGCAGAGTGCCTTTATCAGATGCGCCACTCGGGAGCCCCCAGTAGTACAGTTTTAATGTTAGATTTCAAAATGTCACATTTATTTATTTTTTGTCTGTTTTTCAATAAGTATATGGAAAATGGCAAACCAGTATGTTATTCAATATGTTAACGTAACATTATTCAGCAGGTTTCATTTGAATGTATGAAGCACAATTACTGTAAAAATCGTTGTATAGGTTGCACTGGCATAAAAGTCGCTCCTCCATTACAATTTTGGAGAGCTGCTTTCAATTCCTACATACATCCACTTAAAAAAATTGATTTCCTAAGGATATACTTTCCAAAACCCAATAATATTTTTTCAGTGCATTTTTGGTTTATTTGGTGATTTAAGCCTTTTTTTCAAGGTTATTCATTATGTGTGCACTTGCAGGTCTATGAAACTAATGTTTTCAGTCAGGACAATCTTGCGTTAAATAACCACCTTTATTATAATACAAAATTTTACAGATTTCCAAAAACACTGAACCCAAACAATGGTTAAAGAAAAATAAGTAGAGTAAAAATAGTTGGAGAACAGGCTCATCTGTTGGACCATCCCGGTGCTGCCTGCTAAAAAACAAACGCTACAATAATAATAATTAATCTGAAACATATGCGCCCACAAAACCCAGCCATCTGTGTCATCGGTGGCAGAAGTTGGAGGACAAGCTTGGACCTCATAATCACAGAACAACTGCTGGAGGTGATGCCACGGAGGGTCAGCACTTGGGTCTGACGGCTGCAACCTAAGACCACCGCGGAGGCAGTCGACTCATAGAGGCATACCAGGATGCGGAGGCTGACAATCCTGCCCCTTCCACCAGGTCTGCGAAAGATGGTGCGGGGAACCCCAGTGCAGAGCCCTGGTAGGTAGGCAAGGTAAATCCTGGTGGGGGCTACCGATAGGTCAGTTCAGGACCCCCTCTTGTGGCCACCAGATGGGGTAGAGAAAACCTCCTTAACCCACTCCTGGTTGAGAGGCGGAACAGTGATAAGCCCCTCTCCCCAGTACCTTCATCTGCTCCGCTCTGTTTTAGGTGCCGTGAGCCGGGTCATAAGATCACCACTTGCCCTCTGATGGAGTGTGACCTCAGGTGGTCAGGACAGATGGCGTTGGCAAGTATTGGGGGAACTAGGGGCCTGGGGTCTTCCTATCTAGTGTCGGTACAGGTGGGACAACAGAGCACCCGCGGATCGATTAAATTGAAATGTACAGGGCAAAATACTCACCAAGAGAAAGACCTGTGCTTCGAATGAACATTTATAATAGCATTAAAATATATGAATATTTAACTTTTGTCTTTGGATCTGAACCAAAGGTGGTCCAAGAGTTCCAATTTAATTTCTTGAGTACCTTAAAGATAGACTTGGAATGCTAATACACTTATCTATATTGACAACACAGTAACATATTGTTCTGTTTTGGGGATAAATAAATTAGGTGGGCATGTACAGGACAGAACAGAAAATATCTTGCACTCTTCAGTTAGCATTCAGGTTTATTGACCAGCAACAGTCAAGTGCCACCCAAAGCTCCTTTATCTTTATTTGGGGCCTCTGAGGGTGATTGTGATGAAACCCTCTGGTCAACTGTTCCTGAATACAGGGAACCAAAAAACATTCCCTTTAAATAAATTCTGGATTTTTTTTTTTAATTGGAAGAGGACACTGATCTCAGAGCATCACTGTTTTCCACATCCGCTAAAGTTTGTTTAAATGGCATTTAAAAGACCCAGCACTGGATATTTAAACAATGAAACTGCCAACCACAGTCCTTACTGGTGAGATCCTGAAAGTGCTGCCACAAACCACTGCTCCTTGTTCCTTCTTTACAAATGCCACCACAGAGAATGACCAAGTTTAATGACCACGACCTAGAAGTGCTAGTTTCTGGCATTGAACAGCACTTTCACATTCTGTTTGGCAGTAGGTTATGTAGACTTTCTAAATTTGGTAAAAATAAAAGGCTCGAGTTATTGCTTTCACTGTAGCGGTCCATCTGACTGCTATAGTCAACAGGAAACAAGAAAACTTGAGGCTAAAAGATGGGGGACTGGTATTGGTCCTGTAATTAAGAATGTTTTAAATCCTTTTGAAGAATATCAAATTTGTTTTATCCAGAAAGGATGCTAGGTGTTGGGTTCTATGACACAATAAGCAGGGTGGAGCCCACATCTTCTGGTATTAATATTGTTGATTATTTTGTTTTAATTAAATATTATTAAAATATTGTTTCCATTGTTTAAATATTTTTTTTTTAAGCAGCATCCACTACTGCTACACCAAACCCAGTTCCAGAAGCTCATGACACTAATTGTGACAGATGCACACAGCCCGTCTCTCTTAAAGGGGAACACACCAAAAGGCTGATTGCTATAATGCTTTCTTTCTATTTCCGGACGCTGTACTTGCTGCCGATACCATTACTCTTGTAGCCTAATTTTAATATTTATTTATTATTTATTTATTTAGCGAGGCAGTTAATTGATCAGGGTAGTTATGTGACGGTCGGATTTGCAGCGTTCCACTGTATGTTGCTTAATATATTTATAATATATTATAAAATGTATTTTGTACATCAATATATTCACATTTATACATTTTATTCTTCTATATTTGGTAAATACATATATTCACATTAATATGTTTAAAAATGTATGGAGTGTTTTAAAAAATATATATTTATATATTGCATATAATGGGAGACTGCGACGGTCAGACAGCACTACATTTAAAATAAGTCTTCATGAGTTTATCCATGTACAGTAGATAAAAAACACTATGAGACACTGTAATTTGAGTTCTGTAAATATGTTTATTCTTGCCGGAACAAATATGGTCCTAAATCAATCTTTCTGCAGATACCTCATAAAATTAAGACTGGGCCAAGCATTATTATTTTTTATTTCTTAGCTGACGCTCTTATCCAGGGCGACTTACAATTGTTACAAGATATCACATTATTTTTACATACAATTACCCATTTCAGTTTTTACTGGAGCAATCTAGGTAAAGTACCTTGCTGAAGGGTACAGCAGCAGTGTCCCCCACCAGGGATTGAACCCACGACCCTCCAGTCAAGAGTCCAGAGCCCTAACCACTACTCCACACTGTATTGTGAAATGATAAGGCAAAATATCCCTTACAACAGTTCTAACAATAAGGGTTTGGAGAAACAAAAACATGCAATAAAGGTAATCAAATTTAATGGTGATGTAGAATGTATCTGTTATCAGGACAACTCTAATTAGACACCTCTCTCCACTTGAAAAAAAAAGCATTTTTGTAGTTTTGTCTTGAGCTACAGATACTTCTACACAAAAAATAATACTCTTAATCTTAATAAATAATCTTAAAATAAGCATTTTTTCTCTCAAAGTCAAGCCAGATCAACTGACAAAAACATCAAAAATAGGCTCTTCCTAGCTCTTTTTACAGCAACAATTCCATAGCTATTAATTTTTTTTTTTTTTAACTGACAGGGGCAGCAGTTGGAACTTTCAGTTTGTAAACTTTTTTTTTGTAACGTCTTATACTTTCAGAAGAACAATGTTAGCAATTCAACAGAGAAGCAGCCCTAACTCCTGTTGCAATGCAAACAGCCTATCTCTATCCTAGTTTATGTTGAAAGCTTTTCATTTTTGTATTTTAGTGTTTCAGAGGCATTGATTTTTCATAAAATATTCATATATATATATATATATACAGTACTGTGCAAAAGTTTTAGGCAGGTGTGAAAAAATGCGGTAAAGTAAGAATGCTTTCAAAAATAGACATGTTAATAGATTATATTTATCAATTAACTAAATGCAAAGTGAGTGAACAGAAGAAAAATCTAAATCAAATCCATATTTGGTGTGACCACCCTTTGCCTTCAAAACAGCATCAATTCTTCTAGGTACACTTACACAAAGTCAGGGATTTTGTAGGCATATAGTCAGGTGTATGATTAAACAATTATACCAAACAGGTGCTAATGATCATCAATTCAATATGTAGGTTGAAACACAATCATTAACTGAAACAGAAACAGCTGTGTAGGAGGAATAAAACTGGGTGAGGAACAGCCAAACTCAGCTAACAAGGTGAGGTTGCTGAAGACAGTTTACTGTCAAAAGTCATACACCATGGCAAGACTGAGCACAGCAACAAGACACAAGGTAGTTATACTGCATCAGCAAGGTCTCTCCCAGGCAGAAATTCGAAGGCAGACAGGGGTTTCCAGATGTGCTGTCCAAGCTCTTTTGAAGAAGCACAAAGAAACGGGCAACGTTGAGGACTGTAGACGCAGTGGTCGGCCAAGGAAACTTACTGCAGCAGATGAAAGACACATCATGCTTACTTCCCTTCGCAATCGGAAGATGTCCAGCAGTGCCATCAGCTCAGAACTGGCAGAAAACAGTGGGACCCTGGTACACCCATCTACTGTCCGGAGAAGTCCGGTCAGAAGTGGCCTCCATGGAAGACTTGCGGCCAAAAAGCCATACCTCCGACGTGGAAACAAGGCCAAGCGACTCAACTATGCACAAAAACACAGGAACTGGGGTGCAGAAAATGGCAGCAGGTGCTCTGGACTGATGAGTCAAAATTTGAAATATTTGGCTGTAGCAGAAGGCAGTTTGTTCGCCAAGGGCTGGAGAGCGGTACACGAATGAGTGTCTGCAGGCAACAGTGAAGCATGGTGGAGGTTCCTTGCAAGTTTGGGGCTGCATTTCGGCAAATGGAGTTGGGGATTTGGTCAGAATTAATGGTCTCCTCAATGCTGAGAAGTACAGGCAGATACTTATCCATCATGCAATACCATCAGGGAGGCATCTGATTGGCCCCAAATTTATTCTGCAGCATGACAACGACCCCAAACATACAGCGAAAGTCATTAAGAACTATCTTCAGCGTAAAGAAGAACAAGGAGTCCTGAAGTGATGGTATGGCCCCCACAGAGCCCTGATCTCAACATCATCGAGTCTGTCTGGGATTACATGAAGAGAGAGAAGCAACTGAGGCTGCCTAAATCCACAGAAGAACTGTGGTTAGTTCTCCAAGATGTTTGGGCCAACCTACCTGCCGAGTTCCTTCAAAACTGTGTGCAAGTGTACCTAGAAGAATTGATGCTTGATGCTGTTTTGAAGGCAAAGGGTGGTCACACCAAATATGGATTTGATTTAGATTTTTCTTCTGTTCACTCACTTTGCATTTAGTTAATTGATAAATATAATCTATTAACATGTCTATTTTTGAAAGCATTCTTACTTTACAGCATTTTTTCACACCTGCCTAAAACTTTTCACAGTACTGTATATATATATATATATATATATATATATATATATATATATATATATATATATATATATATATATATATATATATCAGTTATGTTAGACCTAAAGATAGTAGTTATTTTGAAGATACACTGCAGAATTCCGTGTGCCTTTTTTTGTAGTTTGTGTTATTTAGTTTATTAAATGCGGGCTTTAGCACTGAAGTCTCCTTCCCTGCTGGTAACATCTGGGCCCACAAAGCTATCCTGTCACAAGGACCCTAATGTCTTTTAAGTTTTAATTGGAGTTTTGGAGTTGTTTTATCACTTACCCCAAACATAGAAGAATATCCATCTGCAGCCTATTTATTGATCTATGAGAATACTGATTTGTGTGCTAGGGACAAACCCATTTTTTGTTGGTCTTATGATCAAGACTTCACAACTTTTTTTTGCTGTTTCACTGTATTTTCTATCATCTGCATCAAGTTCGCCTGAAGGTTTTGGCTGTGTTAATATATTCTTGATGAAACATTCATCCTGGAAACATCATTTTTAATTATTATACCTCTGAAAAGATCATTAGTTAATCAGTTTACAGCTTCTATGAACGGTCAACAATTATGCAATGCAAACCATTGAGAATAAGTTGGCATATTAGTTTAGAAAATAGTAGGATTTCTTTTTAGTTAGTTAAGAAGTCAAATATATATATATATATATATATATATATATATATATATATATATATATAGCTCTGGAAAAAATTAAGAGACCACTGCAAAATTATCAGTTTCTCTGGTTTTACTATTTATAGGTATGTGTTTGGGTAAAATGAACATTTTTGTTTTATTCTATAAACTACTGACAACATTTCTCCCAAATTCCAAATAAAAATATTGTCATTTAGAGCATTTATTTGCAGAAAATGACAACTGGTCAAAATAACAAAAGATGCAGTGTTGTCAGACCTCGAATAATGCAAAGAAAATAAGTTCATATTCATTTTTAAACAACACAATACTAATGTTTTAACTTAGGAAGAGTTCAGAAATCAATATTTGGTGGAATAACCCTGATTTTCAAGCACAGCTTTCATGCGTCTTGGCATGCTCTCCACCAGTCTTTCACATTGATGTTGGGTGACTTTATGCCACTCCTGGCGCAAAAAATTCAAGCAGCTTGGCTTTGTTTGATGGTTTGTGACCATCCATCTTCCTCTTGATCACATTCCAGAGGTTTTCAATGGGGTTCAGGTCTGGAGATTGGGCTGGCCATGACAGGGTCTTGATCTGGTGGTCCTCCATCCACACCTTGATTGACCTGGCTGTGTGGCATGGAGCATTGTCCTGCTGGAAAACCAATCCTCAGAGTTGGGGAACATTGTCAGAGCAGAAGGAAGCAAGTTTTCTTCCAGGACAACCTTGTACTTGGCTTGATTCATGCCAAAGCTGCCCGATTCCAGCCTTGCTGAAGCACCCCCAGATCATCACCGATCCTCCACCACATTTCACAGTGGGTGCGAGACACTGTGGCTTGTAGGCCTCTCCAGGTCTCCGTCTAACCATTAGACGACCAGGTGTTGGGCAAAGCTGAAAATTGGACTCATCTGGGGGTGCTTCAGCAAGGCTGGAATCGGGCAGATTTGTCTTTGTGAAGGACGCATGAATCAAGCCAAGCCCATTGAAAACCTCTGGAATGTGATCAAGAGGAAGATGGATGGTCACAAACCATATATATACCAAATATTGATTTCTGAACTCTTCCTAAGTTAAAACATTAGTATTGTGTTGTTTAAAAATGAATATGAACTTATTTTCTTTGCATTATTCGAGGTCTGACAACACTGCATCTTTTTTGTTATTTTGACCAGTTGTCATTTTCTGCAAATAAATGCTCTAAATGACAATATTTTTATTTGGAATTTGGGAGAAATGTTGTCAGTAGTTTATAGAATAAAACAAAAATGTTCATTTTACCCAAAACACATACCTATAAATAGCAAAACCAGAGAAACTGATAATTTTGCAGTGGTCTCTTAATTTTTTCCAGAGCTGTATATATATATATATATATATATATATATATTACAGTCAAAATTAAACCCCTTGTGAAAGTGAGTCCATGATGTTAAAATAAGCTATTTCAGAGATATGAATTAACAAAGGCAAACCCATTATTTGAATCCCATGCTGCAGACAAACTAATTCATAGAATGTAATACATGGATTCAAAACCACTTAGATTCAAGTTATAGTACAATAAAACATAATATTATGATATTCAGAATAAGTTGAACTGACCAGGTGTTATAAGTCTTCTCTCTGTACAGTTTAATTTATTTGTTGCAGTCTTATTTTCTTCACCATTTGACTGAACTCATGCATTAAACAGATGAAACCTCAATTACTATTTTTCTTGGCCTCTGGGACTCTGGAGTTTTGTGTTGCTGCAAGCTCCTATGAAGCTACTTGAAGCAAAGCAAAACTAATTTTATTTATGACCTTTAGAATTCATCAGCTATGGATGACCTTATTTGCAGTATAGACTACTTTTCAGATAGTAATGAAGTGTCTTGTCTAGTCTCTTTAGGTAAAGTGCAATGAAAATAGACTTTCTGGATGACTTTATTATGCTGGTATTTTCAATATCTGCAACCTGTGAAGCAAATCACCCCTAAAAGTAAATGGCAAAATCTTCAATTAAATATCCAAGCTACAAACCTTAGATATTTAATTGTTTCTCTAAAAGTGAGGTTAAGGCCCTTTCATACCTAGTTTGTGTGGATAGGATCATTTCCACAAGAGTTCAGTTAACTCCTGAGTGGTGCATCCGGTAGAGGCACTCAGCATGGAGTGCAGAATGCGCCCTATAGCCTGGAGGTCGCCGGTTCGAGTCCAGGCTATTCCACTACCGACCACAGACGGGAATTCCCAGGGGTTGGCGCACAATTGGTGAAGCGCTGCCCGGGGGGGGGGCTTAGGTTGGCTGGGGTGTCCTCGGCTCACTGCATACCAGCGACCCCTGTAGACTGGCTGGGCGCCTGCGGGTCTGCCTGTAAGTTGCCCAGAGCTGTGTGATCCTCCAACGATGTAGCTCTGAGGTGACTGCATAGCGGGCCTGCAGAGTGAAGAGAAGCGGACGGCTGACGGCACACGTTTCGGAAGACGCGCTTGTCCGTCTTTGTCCCTCCCGAGTTGGGTTGAAATAAACAATAATTGGGCTTACCAAATTGGCAATTACAAATTAAAAAAAAAAAATGTTTGTTTCACAACAGAGTGTGTACCAAATGAGGGGGCTAGGATTCACTTGAAAAGGTGGTCTCAGCTCAATTAATTTGTTTTCCCCTCAAAGTCAGGCACTGTGAAACCAATTGCATTACAACAATGCAGCAGAAAATTAACCTAAAATTAACTGGTGGTGATGTAATGCATAACCCACAGTCCATGTGCGTGGAAAGAACACATGTATACTGTATACAAAATGAGTTCTAGAGAACTAACATGGAGCCCCGATGAGATTGGGGCACTACTAGAAATCTGGGCCGATGTAAGCACACAGGAACAGTTGGATAAAACACATACACATTTGAGCGACTCCCACTAAAAGGGTATTCAAGAAATGCTTCACATGTGCTGTATCAAAGTTAAAGAGCTTAGACAACAGTATTATAAAGTACATGATACAATGTGCAGAACAGGAAGCTCAGTGGAAGAAAAGGATAAATTATCTGTCTACAGCTAACTTGATGCTTGTCACAGGATAGCTGTGGAAGCAGTATAAAAACACTAGGGTGCAAACAAAACTGTGTGGCAACGCAGCGTATTTATGAAGTAAATCAAAAAGTAACAAAATAAAGACTTTCAAAATAAACACAAAGAAACAGGCACGTGGGCCAAAACAAAAGGTTCACACAAAACTAAGTACAAAAAGATCAAACGAGTACCTAAATAGTAGCAATCGTCTGTTTGGCACTCTGTCTCAGTGAGTCTCTCTCCTTCTCCAACCAACCCCTTAATGAGCCCAGAGTTTTTATTGGATGGGGAATTAACCCCCTTCCTTGTCACAGCACACAATTCAATATAATAATAAATAATGCAAATAAATACACCAAACAATAATAACAACGACAATAATAATAAATACATACATAAATATATAAAGGGGGCGGGCACCCCATCACAATGCTATATAAGGTATGTAACCGACAAGCAAACCAGACCACGTTGTAATAATTTGTAATCATTTTAAATTCTCTTTTATTAATAACTTGAAATTGCCTGAATAAAACAAACATTTGCTGAGTAACAGTTATACCCTCCACAATTGTAAATAATATCGTTTAAAATAAATGTGGTTATTGAAATTAAACAAAGTTCCAATGTTAACGGGTCTGCAGTTGGTAGCTAGGGGATCATACTTATCTAGATTTATGGGTTTGCAGCGATCCTGAATTTCTACAACAGTACTCTGTCGAAACCGACGGGTTTCATTTGTTGTTGTATTGTTGTTGTCTGTAACAGAATGGTTACTAGAAAGTGTATTTTGAGAAGTGGAAGCATGTTTAGCATCACACAGGTGGTACAGCAGACTAGATGCACTTCTGGAACTTACTTTGACAGTAGATACAAGTAACCCTCTTTCTATCCAATGAACCATCAGAAAGTGTTTTAAAAATAAACTTCCCCTTCATAAGTCCTTCAGTTTGAGTGCTTTGTTACATAATGCAGTTCCGTGACTAATCTTATATTCGAACGATGACTACACTCATTCAATCCTGGCATGCACGTGAGTGTATTAAAATGGTGCCACAGGAAATTAATTATGGTGTGCTAAGAGGGTCGAGACAGAAGAGTGCGATTAACATGCGTTAAATGATAAATTGACAGCCCTGATTTCCATTACACAAGAGTAGATGTTAAAACTTCATGCTGATTTGAACTCGGCTCTCGCCAAGATAAGCACTAACTAGGACGTAGCTTTACAGTAAACTAATGTGATCCATCTGTGTCTCCATCCATTTGCATTTCCTTCCATATGATGATGTAGATATCCTTCTGCCTGGTCTTGATGGCTGAAGTGTAATGCTGGCTCCAGGGATCAGTCTATTTGCCTCCCTAGCGCATCAGCACACACAACGGCTGCGATGCTGGCTCTGGGGATCAACCACAGTGCGGTCTCCCCAGCACATCAGCATGTCAACCGTCTGGATTGAGCTAAGTAGGGTACATCTCTGGGGTCTTCAAGTGGGCACCTTCCATCCTCGGTGTTTCGTCGACTAGCCCACGACACCTCAGGGCTCGACGGTGTGCTTGAGATCCCCAGCCAGAATCTTTTCGTCTCAACCACAGCCAGTTGCTGCTCCTCTCTGCTGCTTCAGATAAGTTCTTCACTGTGCGACGCAACTCTTGGCCACTGAATCCGACGTCTCTGAGAAACCGGGTTGTAGAGTGTGCCACAAATCCTCGATGAGTAATGTGAGCAATGTGATTTAGCAGCTGGTTCAAACAGTTTAACAACAAATACTGGAATTTTTCTGTATAATTTTGTGTAAATCAATATAAATCTATAAAGTGGCAACAATATTAATCCAGAAATAGGACCATTTTTTAAATGTATTTTTTATGCTGGGTTTTTTAATGGATGATAATAATAATAATACAACAACAATACAAATTTCACTTAGATAACACTCTTCATGTAAGCATTTCAGGGCGCTTTACAAAAGAAATATAAAAAAGCCAGTGAAAATATGTAATCCAGCTACAAATAAACAAACCCAAACAAATGCATTTTCAAACAGGATTACATTGTGTTAGGATTCCTGATATGAATCGGGAGCAAGTTCCAAAGACGAGGGGCTATAACTAAATGGCCTGGCTCGGACAGAGTTAAAACTAATTTTAGGGAATGTCAGAAGATTAGCATTTTCCGACTAGGGACATATGAGGTCAGCAGATCTTGAAGATAAGAAGGTCCTAGACCGATTAAAACCAAACCGATTAAAACCAATATTAACTAAGATTAAAAAATGTAATTGCGAGATTAATTGCAATTATTTTTTTAATTACTTGACAGCCATAATGTATATATATATATATATATATATATATATATATATATATATATATATATGTGTTTGAGTCAAGACCACACCACAAAAACAATAAATCCTGCCTCCTGTCTCTATCCTAAAAACTCGCTCCCTCTCTTGCTTGTTGTATTATACACACACACACCCACAGACTCCGGCTGTCTATCAGTGACACATCACATAAAGAGAAGAGACCACTACTCTTATGCTAGCTCTTCAAAGTGTGCTGAAATATATTCTGGAAATAGTAACAGAGTGGATTTGAAAGAGGAACAATTTAATAAAAGAATAAACACATTTATTATTTTAAAAAGAAGGGTTCGTCTCACTATGATTTATTGAGTTTTAATGTCAGGATCGGTGCAATATTACTGTCAGTAGTCCCAGGTGAAAGACTACGGTAAATATATATATATATATATATATATATATATATATATATATATATATATATATATATTTTAAACACAGTAGTGGCTGTACAATCTTACAAATATTATTAATCACATTAGTACAATCTTGTGTAACTAGAGCTGCGGTTGGTCAGGGAGGCATTAATATTAACAGACACTAATAGCACTGTCTACTGGCACAATTTTGCTTTACCATTCTGCAGTGGAAAGAAAATCGCATCAATCAAAATGTAAAGGATTATGCAGAACATGAATATCTATGCAAACCTATTCAGAATTTAGGAAATCTGTAATGATGTTTTTTCACGTGAGACTAAGTTTGGCATTTATTAAATGGGAATCAGAGTTATAGTGCAATTTCAATATAATACGTATGTGTATCGCAAATGGTAGTGTCTGGCATTTGGAGGCACTTGACTTCATCTTGTGCCGCACAACACCCTGAAGCATCCCTATATTTGATGTATACGGACACCCTGTTGGGCCTTATATATAATTTAAGCAAAAGAAAGTGCCAAACGACAGGAACAACGCATTGCTGATACTTTTACATACAAAAGGAGATAAAGAAGACCTCAAGAACTACAGACCTATTAGCTTACTTCCTACAATCTACAACATTTTTACCAAGATACTCACAAACAGACTTCAAGATAAATTTGACTCGACACAATCAAATGAGCAAGCAGGATTCAGGAGTAGATTTAACATAATGGATCATCAAGTTGTACGGCAAGTGATTCAAACTAGCAACAAGTACGAACTACCACTTTGCTTGGGATCATCGACCATGGAAAAGCCTTTGACTGTTTACACAAGATCTGTATTAAGTTCTCTGAAAAAGCAAGGACTTGAGAAAACATACAGAGACTTGATCAGCACCATATACAAGAATGCAACAGCCACAGTAAGACTCAGCATAAAAACAGCGACAAAATCAAGACTGAAAAAGGAGTTTGTCAAGGAGATACAATTTCCCCAAAGCTCTTCATGGCCACCCTAGAAGACATTTTCAAAACATTAGATTGGGAAAATGAGGGGCTGAAGATCAATGGAGCCTCCTTGAATCACCTACGATTTCCTGACGACATCCTCATATTTACAACGTGCCCAGAAGAATTACAAACAAGAGTACAAGAACTACACAAGGCTAGCAACAAAGCAGGTTTGAAAATGAACCTGAAGAAGACTCAGGTCATGTTCAATAAATGTACCACTCCACAGGCAATTAAAGTCAATGGGATCAAGCTTGAAGAAGTCAATAACTACGTATACTTAGGACAGTTAGTTTCTTTAAATGTATTCAATCTATAAAGAAGAACAATCCTAGTACAATTATTAACTATTTACATAACAACAGTATGTGGTTGTTCCTGTAAAACGGACAAAATCTAGTTAAATTAAATGTGAGTATTCAATTATTAATTATTATTATTTAGTCATGTAACTGATGCCTTTATCCAAGGTGACTTACAAGTGTTATTAGAATAGAAGATACAAAATTTAAAAAAAAAATTTGGTGTCAGGATGGTGTGGGGAATAATACAAGGTGCAAACAGTTCAATTCTTGTTGAAAACATCCGTGTTTATTAATTCAACAAAAAAATAATAGTTTACCCCTATACCAGTAATGGTATAGGAGAAATAAACACGGGGGGGTTTCAGTCCCAGTACCAAACATAATCAGTTTAACACCGCATCCCAATCGTCCACCTTTGTGCACAAGGAAAGTGCTCATGGAACAGTGGTGCTGGGTTGTGCTGTCTCTGTGCTGTGATGTGCTGTGCAGTGCTAGTAGTGTTCTGGGTTAAGTGCTGGCTCCATGTCTGCAGCTCCCGATGCTTAATCTTCTGCAACACAAAACAAACAAAACAAAAACACAGCGCCCGGCGCATTAGTATAATCAAGGTAAGGGCTGTACTTACATAGCTTCGTCCCTTTTGTACTTCCAAACTCCTCCCTGTGATCAGCCCGGCACCATGGTCACTGCCACGCACTTCCTCCAAAATGGCCGACTTCCAGTTTCCACCTACCGTCGAGTCAGCCCATCTATGGGAAAGCATACCACCAACCTTACACAGCGCCCTTTCTGGTCGGGAGGGAGATTTACAGCTAAGATTCCTTCTCTCTCTGTCACAGTTGTCAAAGTTACAATTGATCTACATGTAAATATGTAAGACACACACACACATATAATATATATGTTACGGTAAAAGTCAGAATTCGGTCAATCTTAAGTTTTACAGGTAATCCGCTTTGTGTTTTTGAGATATGGACACAGAAATGTGGCAACCATCGATTGCCCCAGGAAAGCCTGATATTCCCTTAACCCTTTGAGGTCCATTTATTCAGCGTGCCTCAGGCACGTCAGGTCCAATTTATTTTCACACGCGCTGTTTATTTTACACGTGCTGTTTAAAAGTCATTTTATTCATAGTAAAACAGGTTTAAAAGGCACTGCATATCAACAGGACACTCAGTACTGCATCTCCAGCCCCGCCCCACCCCTTGTTCGCGGTATTTTTCACATACCTCTTCATAGTCGTGCATACTGATAAATCATCTCCTGATCACTCGTTTTATCACCAAACTTCTCAATAATGCGATCCAAGTCATTATTTTATTACTATAACATCTCAAAAAGATTGGCAAATGTCCGTGATATTCTTTGAGTGCTGGATACAGAAGCAACTATCTTGTTTGTTTATGTCCGTGTTATGTCTGTGGTGCAGGAACTATGTGTATTGCTCAGATCCGCCCCCCCCCCCTTTTTTCCAGCTTCTCTCGGCTCCTATCGGTCTCACTCGGCCATTGAAAGGTTTTCTTTGCTTTTTCCGGAGAAAACCTGGTCCGACATAGGACCGCAAAGAGTTAAAGGCTGCTTTGGATGTCACAATTTCATTACCCTGGACCTACTTGATTGCACCAGAACAATTGCAGTGTCATTGACACAGGTGGACACACAGCCTTGGGAGCAACTGAACCTCTCAGTGATTTCACACTGTGTGGTCTGACTCCCTAGATACTATAGCATTATAAATAACTACGTTTTTGTAGGAATCGGCCAATTCCCACCCCAGTTATATTTATTGAAATTTCCACTTGCTTCCACGTATGCTAACAGTGCCTTAAATGTTTTCTTAGTGACTCTAAGACATTTAAAGAACTCTGTGTCAGACTTCTGTTCCAGTATCTGATTGTAGTTGGCAATCTTTTTGTGTTGTTCCCTACAAAGAATAAAACATAACAAGTAAATACTAGCAACTACTAGTCAAGGTCTAGACAAATGTAGGCCACCAAATGAAAGCTTACCTTCGGGACACCTACTGTAGTTACTAGTGCTAGTAATGGATCTCAAATATGTTGTCGAGTAATAGCAATAATGTATAACTATGCATTAATGCGTTCCAAATGCTCCAAGATTTGACCTGTATAAATACTGCTTGGAACTTTCTGACTGGAATAAATGTTCACAAAGCACAAACAAGAGCATCCCCAAATTGCGGCCAGCTATGATGCTAGAACATAAAAATAGAGCAAACTGGTTTGGTTAAAACCTGTTCCTGTTCCACATCGAACAACCTCTGTTCGCCTCACAAAATTCTGCCTTAAATAACCCCCAAATGGAAGCATCACCTATCAGGTAAGAGTCAGTTTGGTCCGCTTTGCTCCATGTAAATAATCTATTTACTGAGTTACATCCAGTAATATGTTTGCTACATGGTCTGTTGAAACAAATACTGTTTTGACACCATAAATATGTAAATGAATAATCACTGGAGGTGCACTCATGTGCATCAGTAACTAATGTCAGCATTCTTCATTTGCCAAGAGACTGACAAATGTTGCCCACAGAAGTTTCTAGTTTCCTTCTGCAGATTATTGACACTGTGTGATTCTGAAGACTCCCTCTATTTTTTTGTCCCGCAGGGCATTAAATCCCGAGAAAGGGGATGTAGTGGAGGTGGTCATATGTCTATACATATGTCACACATCAAATGTCATATATCTGAAGAACTGCATATCCAATTGTCACTAGACTTGGCATTAACAGTATTTAGCATTCGTTATTGAAAATATCAATTTCTGGGAATATATGGGGGTGTCTGCCTGTCCATACATCCGTTCATCTCTATGTCACACTTACATTTTTCATATATTATGTTGTACATAATGTTGATATATGTCATGGTCATCATCTTTTTCAATGCACTGGTAATTTTGAATTTATAGCTCTGGCAGAGGATGCATGTTACTAACATACTTTGCTGGAGCACTGGACCCTTTAAAAATGTTTTTAAAGGACAGTCATGCTGTAAATTGTGGTGTTATTTTCTTTTGCTTTCAGACGATTATTGGTTGATGTGGGTGTTATTTAATGTTGTAAATGTACCCATTGACAGGGTCCAGTTTAAAAGTATAAATTCAGTACTTTGCCAATCTCGCAGTCACTGAATGGAAAACTGACAGAAATAATCACATGCTGGAATAGCTTTGCTGAGCATGGGAAAAGGATTACAAAAGTGTGTTTTACAGATGGAGAGCTGTATCTCTCAATGATGAGGTGCCTCAATGATGAGACGTAAAACTGAGGTCCTATTGAAAGTGACTGAAGCAACAGTTGCTGATGCATAGTTCACTCCCTAGTCTCTGTACGTCGCTTTGGATAAAAGTGTCTGCTAAATGACAAATTAATTTAGTGAAAGCACAATTTATACAATCTACATTGGAAAAATTAAAAAAAGATTATTGTTCATCCACAGTATGTACCAATGGAGTATACTATATAAAGTGTTACAAATATTTTATTGACATTATTGACATTACATTTTATGTTACTGCTATCAAACCTGAAAGACTGCAGTTAATTCCCAGGTATGGGCTAGACGTTCCTGTTATACGTGGTAAATTACCCGTAACTAAGACCACTTTTAGACTCTGCAGCGCTTACAGTAAATAGGCGTATTATTATTCATTGAAATATTTAAACACCAGACTAGGTCCATGGAACATTAACACCCTGTTTTAAAGGGGCAGCATGCATGTTGAAATACTGTACATTGCAGTAACAGTATTACAATTAAAGATCCTTACAAATCTTAAGATCTATACTCATATCAAAATTAATCACCATTACATAACAAGTTGTAAAAGCAATTTTTATAGTGGATCACCGAAATTCATGCCAGTGCAGGGCTCTTCTGATACTATAAAATACCAGTAATACAAATCTATTATAGATCACATCAATTTTACTCAAAACAGTTAGAGAAGTAGTTGTTCTGTGACATTGGTCTGTTGTAACTAATAAAAACTTTCTGCAATGCACTGTAGCAATTCAATTGATCTAAACAGTGATACTGTAGATTGCAGTACCTCCACTGCTTACATTTTAAAATGTGACCAAATCTGTCACTTAATGTTAAAAGGTATCATAGATGTTGGTTTTCATGGAGTCCCCTTCTTATAATCAAGAACACAATGGCGATAATTAGATCCATCACTCTTTAGATCAATTAAATAGACCCCATGTATTCCAAAACAACTATTATTAATGATTGAAACACATGCAATGCTGCATCCTAATAATCTGTTTATTGTATTTATTGATAGAACTTTACACACGATTGTCTGTATGGAAATCACTATGATTGTTCAATAAAAAAACATACCACATCCTTGATGAAACAGCATATTTTAATGCTGAGATATACTTTATGCAATTTTAAGCATATACAGCTATACAATCTTCTTTGTTTCAGATACAGTCTCCCAGAAGCGGCTGACTTTGTTATGTGGCCTTCAAGTCACACTTATTATGATGGTAATAATTTAATACTGAATTTTGCATTTTAACTCTACTAATCCTAAACCATGTGTGAGGTTCATGAGGTGCATTTGGAAGCAGATAGAATAGGTGTAAGTGTCACATAGACTAATAAGACTTTTTATAAGACCAGCAGTGGCATGTAAGGTATCTAATCATAATATATCATAGAACAGATATGGAAAAAACGATTTTAAATTAAGTAATAAGCCCTGAAGTCTACTTATGTACAATTAAGACAGTGAAGCTTTGAATCACAAAACATTATTGGTCAGAGATTAGAGCATTGCTGCAGTGCAAAGTTTTCTAAGTTTTTCTAAAAGGACAATTGTTATTACAAAAGTGAAATACACACCTGTGATCACGTTGGGTTTTATTCATGAAAAATACAGTAGGATAAATTGGCATAGGATCGAGAGCCAAGCCCAAAGTCTTTTTTTTGTTGTTGTTATAATTGTAAATCAAAAACTTTGTAACAACTTGTGGCAGGGCAGAGCCCTGCTTGTAAATAGTGTTTTGTTTGTGTGTTGGTGGTGGTTGGCAGGGACGGGGTTAATTCCTATCCCTGCCAAATACATGTGAGAATGTGGTTGTTCCCAAATTTGATAATTGGTGCTAATTGGGAACAGCCACATGATATAAAAGAGAGCTAAAACGTCCCATTAAGGGGCAGCAGTTGGGAACAGAGACATGCATCTGTGTAGGGTGCCAGCTCAATGCAATAGTTTTACTTGGGTGAGGATTTTCTTTTTGATTGTGTGTTGCATGATTGTTGTGTTTAAACCTTTATTTTGCTCTGTGAGCTTTTTTTATTATTATTTGAATAAACACATGTTCTGGTGCTTAAACTGCAACCTACCGTCTCTGAACTGCTTGTTTACCTTCCACCACCGGCGCCATCTTGTCCCACAACTACAAAATGATTTGATGCCATTTCAAAAAGCATGGCTCAGTGTGGCAAAGTGGTGAGTGAATACAGGTGCGTGCAGAGTGGATACAAAAGTCAGTCAATGAGTTACAGGTGCAAGGGTGTTTATTGATATCTCAATGTCCAGAGCCTTTCGGCAAACAACTGTAAATAATAAATGTTGTAAAGTGATACAGCAGCGTGTATCACTCTGTTTGTAATCCCCAGGTTTGACCTGTAACCCAAAAGTCCCATTTACACCGACACGTAACACACAAACACAGTTCCTACAGTGAGTGAATTGGTGCTCGTGGTGCAAAGACAGTTCTCACTGAAGAAAAGTGCGGGTGTCTGGGTTTGATGCTGGCTGAGTAGCGACAGCTCCGGATTGTGCTAGTAGTCTAAAATAATAAACAAACAGTTTTTACTTTGACAAAGAAAACACAGCACTCATGTTTTTTTGGTTTCACAAGCTTTTGTTTCCTTCTAGGTTTGATCTAACCATTTACCAAGGAACAGATTACTTTGCTACGCCCCTATTTTATACCCTCCCTCATGACCCCTTGGTTAACGAGCGCATCCGCTT
Source organism: Acipenser oxyrinchus oxyrinchus (assembly GCA_030684275.1). Lineage (NCBI taxonomy): Eukaryota > Metazoa > Chordata > Actinopteri > Acipenseriformes > Acipenseridae > Acipenser > Acipenser oxyrinchus. Next base: position 46,778,261 of record CM060251.1, read on the forward strand.
CTCCAATCCGCGGATGCCACGCCGTTTCCCGTCCGGGTCATTGAGTTTGGGTACGGTAGCTCTGTCCCTTTTCTAGCCGGTCGACTTCCACCTACCCATGGGAATAAATTGTCATGCCATTTAGTCCAGGGTACTCTGTTCCCTTTACCCAGTGCCCTCACAGGTCAGTAAAAGCATAGAAAAAATTCACAGCCATACTGTGTGTAAAGTTTACCCTTTAAAAAATAGGATTTGCTATGGATGGTGGTTCTTTTTGAATATAAGGCTATTCTGTGTTACGTTAAGAATTTGACTCTTTACAGTATTTAGAAACACGTGCCTTGCCCTTTACTAGTTTTGTATTTGCAGTAGCTACCAATGTGAGATATCTGTCCCTCCTGTTTGCTTTTCATTTGTGCAAGTTTAGTTGTGCTGTTGCCCTCAAGGTAACACCAAGGGCATTTCAAACTTCCAAACTCAATCATGCTGCAGTTTTCAGTCACAGACCACAAGTGTGCAGGAGCCTCAATGCCTCATACAAGTGTGAAACATGCTATTTCACCAATTTACAAATGTGATTTGGCTGTCTTATTTTGAATATAGCATTGACGAATGAGGTACCTAAAAGCCTATAGCACTTTGCTTGTTTTTTAGAGGGCTTACAGTTGTAGATTTTTGGCTATCAGATAACAAATTTACCACTGTACATTTTATCAACTAATTTCATAGGAACGCTTTGTAATATATAGCTGCTAGAGAAGAGTCACATTCAATACCAACCACAATTCTCAATTTTTATTTCCAAACCCTGGAACACAGTAAAAAGGAGATAGCAGGCTTAAGCTACCTGTGTTAACTGGAGAACCAATTCTTGTATTGTGGCACCCCCTGTTGAAAATACAAAAAAATAACCTCTAAAGTGCCTTGCCAGTACATAATCATAAAATTAAACCTCAATTTGTTTTTATGTTTTGACTAAGTTTATATTGTGGTTGAAATAATTTGTGAATTCTTTATTTAATCAAACCACGCTTTACAATATCAGACATATTGGTTATTAGCCTTTTTTAATTAATATTACTTCTAGCAATGCACTAACTTATCCTGGTCGAAGTCTGTAGTGCTGGTTCAGCTGGTTTTCAACTGGTCATGCTGGTTCAAGGCACTGTGTTACCACCGGATTATGCAATGATTATTGTCAACTTAAATGATTCTTACTGCAGTAAACCTGTGGGGGAGGCTTTATACACCACTTGGGCATCTAGGAAAACACCAGTAAATGTGTGTTTCAGGCGGTTTCCTTGTTCACCACCATCACTCATTAATATATTTATGTTACGGTAAAAGTCTGAATATTGGCAAATCTTAAGATTTATTGGTAAATGTCGACATTTAGCAAGCAAAACGGTAAATGTCTGAAGTAAATCTCTTTTTTTTTGTAATTAAGTTTTGAAAAATTATATACAAAATGAACAGAAAGACATTGGAAAGATTCCCCACCCCCCACCCCCTCGTTACATGGGTTGACGAGAAATAAATGAGCAGTGCATATTGGTCACAACAATAGTAACTTCCTAATTGCAGTTGCCGATTCTCTTCACATCAGCAGAGTGGAAGCTTTGGCTCTATTGGCTCTGATTGAATACATCTCCAAAAAAATTATGTCTACAAACACCTGTAGCCAGTGCCGCAAGGAGAGTTGATGAGGAGGGACCCAGAGCTGCACAATCATTTTCTTTGCAGCAGTCATGCTTGCCAGCCACAGTCTACGCTCTTTCTCAGAGAAAGGAAATTTAGAAACATCACCCAGGAGAAAAAGGGCTGGGTCCAGTGGGAAGCGCCTCCCCATAGTAGCAGAAATGGAATCAACTACCTGTCCCCAAAAAAGCTGGGCACTCATAGTATATGCATTAAAGTGCCTTGTACTCCTTGGCTGCACAAAGTACAACAAGGATGAGGGGCTAGCCCCATAAGATGTCTTTTACGAGGGGTCAAATAAGTTCTGTGGCATATTTTAAAGTGAATAAATTGGTGATTTGGATTCTTAGACGCTCCAAAAACACTACCCCACACCACTTCCCAATCTATAGTCCCTCCCCACTGCGCTATATCCTTCTCCCATAGCTTTAAACATGAGAGAGGAGCAGGGGAGTGTGCGGTGAGATGTTTATATATATGGGAGACTAAGCCCCCAGGACCCAATCCACTACTGGGTGACAGATTAAGTTGGAACCCCAGGGAACCCCATATGTTTTTAAAACAGATCTCAGTCTAAAATTAAAAAAAAGAGGTGCTAGGGATATTATAGCGAGAAACTAGGTCCTGGAACTCTAGGATAGACTCCTGACCGGTTACATCGTTCAACATGTTTATACCCCTCTGGGCCCACGAGTCCAAGGAAAGGGGTTTACCACCAGTTAAAATATTAACATTGTTCCAAATGGGCGAATGTCTGTGCCACTTAATTTTGAGACCCAAAGTTCTTTCCACTGCACGAAAAGTTTGCACAGTGTATGCGATTATAAATATAGTGCAGGGAACACCTTTTGTAAGTAAGACCAGAGAACAGTATATCTTGGCGATAATATTTCCTGTTATATCTCCTTCCAAGAAGAGTGTACAGTGGGGTTCATCCAGTGGCTTAGTGTACGTAGTAAGACCATTTAATACGAGGGTGTTTACCATTCCAGACAAATTTTCTCAACAAGGAATCGAGTTTTGACCAGTAGTCCACCGCTGGAGGCAATGGGAGCATTGAAGTAAATCTCATGAATAACCAAGTCGCTTTGGACATATATATAATGAAAAAAAAATAAAAATAAATTCTGTGCTATATATATATATATATATATATATATATATATATATATAAGATGCACATAAAAATGTAGCCTACGTGCAATTTTTTGTTAACTAGCCTTACACCTTTTTTAGATGAGATCCATCAAGGTACCGTTTCCATAAAAATCAGTTTTTATAACACGTAACATAGGTGAAGGGGTTAACATATCATTCATTTCTAAATGCAAGGTGTGTAGAATACAAATAATAATCTTTCATCCATAAAACAAGTACATTTTCATCCTTTAGCCCTCCTATATCAATCCCATGTTCGTTATTCATGATGAACTGTGACGTAATTATCAAGCGACTTCAACAGTGTGGGTGCATTCTTGTATCCCAAAGCTGGCTGCTCTCTGTTTAATGTTACACGCAGCTCCTAGAGAAACTCCTTCCCAGAGCTTGCTGCGCATGGCTGCTCTCTGTTTGATGTTACACGCAGCTCCTAGAGAAACTCCTTCCCAGAGCTTGCTGCACGTGGCTGCTCTCTGTTTGATGTTACACGCAGCTCCTAGAGAAACTCCTTCCCAGAGCTTGCTGCGCATGGCTGCTCTCTGTTTGATGTTACACGCAGCTACTAGAGAAACGCCTTCCCAGAGCTAGCTGCACATGGCTGCTCTCTGTTTGATGTTACACGCAGCTCCTAGAGAAACTCCTTCCCAGAGCTTGCTGCGCATGGCTGCTCTCTGTTTGATGTTACACGCAGCTACTAGAGAAACGCCTTCCCTGAGCTAGCTGCACGTGGCTGCTCTCTGTTTGATGTTACACACAGCTACTAGAGAAACGCCTTCCCAGAGCTAGCTGCACGTGGCTGCTCTCTGATTGATGTTACACGCAGCTCCTAGAGAAACTCCTTCCCAGAGCTTGCTGCGCGTGGCTGCTCTCTGTTTGATGTTACACGCAGCTACTAGAGAAACGCCTTCCCAGAGCTAGCTGCACGTGGCTGCTCTCTGTTTGATGTCACGTTGCTACTAGTAACGCCTTCTCCGAACCTTTGGGAAACTTTCCAGCAACATCACTTATTTATACTCTAGTTGCATAATTAATGACTTACTTTATTTATTTGAGGTATATAATGAAACGTAATTACATTTAATTATTTTATTTATCACAATGTATCACACAAGGGGATTGCATTCATTTGCAGTTCATTGTAACTTAATTTTAATTTTTAAACATCCTGTAGTTAGTTTCGGATTATCAGACTATACAGAGTCAGTTTGATGTAATTGTTGAACATTAACTTTATTGTAACAGTATACATTACTGTGACAAAGACAGAATGAATTCTTGTTTTAGATCTCCCTTCCGACCGGTGAGGGCGTTGGGGAGGAGGAGCAGACATCCCCAGGAAAGGTGGAAGTCGGCCATCTGGAAAGGGGGGCCGGGGCCACGGTGCGCAACGTCAACCCAGACGGGAAGCGTTGTGGCAATCGCGCATTGGTCAAAGGCGGTTGCCCTCGCTGCCCAATGGGAACGGGACGAAGCGTACAAAAGGGGGCGTGGCCCGGGGTTCTGTTCTGCTGGCAAGGTACAGTGAGAGAGAGAGAGAGAGAGAGAGAAACGAAAAAGAAATAGAACACAGTTAACCAGGGGAAGGGAAATAAATAGGAAGGTTGTGTGGCGCAGAGGTTCCTGCTAACCCCTTGTGTTTTATTCATTTATCAGAGCACTAACGGGACGCTCCGGAGCGACGAGGGAGGAGCGCTAACCCGGAAGTGCCGGACTGGTTCCGCCCTAGTTTTACTGACGGGGCTGAGGAAGGACGGGCTATTGTTTTGTTTGGGGTGTCTACGTTCTCTGTTGTTCTTTTGATTTTTGGCACATTCCCCTGTTCCTTTCTTTTGTGTTGTGGTTGCCGGGTTACACATCGTTGTGTATCTCGGCACCATTATTATTTTTGTTGTGGGCAAAATAAAGCCGCACATTATTTTCACAATACCAACCCCGGACTGGTCTCTTTATTTTTCCCATCACGCACTCAGCTACCTGCCACACGTGGTGTCAGAAACGGGATGGATCCAACCACTCTATCAGCAATCCTGGAGGCGTTGGACAGCCGGAGGGAGGCTGAGGAACGGAGGAGGGAGGAAAGGTACACAGCCCTTATCGAGAGGGTCGGCATGGGGATGACGTCGGCGGCAACCGGGCCCGTGATGGTGGCCCCGAAGGCCCGGGCCCAGAAAATGACGGCGGAGGATGACCCGGAAGCCTATCTTGTAGCCTTTGAACGGTTGGCTACCACCGCAGCATGGCCCCAGGAGTACTGGGCAAGCCAACTTGGCCCCTGCTTGATTGGGGAAGCACAAGCAGCGGGCCATGACTGATGACGACGCCGGCCAGTACGAATTAGTGAAGCAGGCTATCCTCCGCCGTCTCAATATAACGGGGGAGACCCACAGGGTCCGTTTCCGGGAGTTCCGGCGACCATCAAATAACCGGCCCAGGGTGGTGACCCAGCAATTATGCGACCACATGGCACAATGGCTAAACCTCAGCCAGAAAACTGGGATCCAGATGGGGGAAGCCATTGTGCTGGAACAATTCTGCCATGTGGTCGGGGCTGAGACGCAGGCGTGGATACGCCGACACAACCCCACCACTCTGGAACAGGCCGTGGCTTTGGCCGAGAATTTTGAAGACTCCCTCGTATCCTCCCGCACCACCTTGCTGGACTGCTCCCCTCCCTCCTCTACCAAAGGACCGCCACCAAACCCCGTTCCCGGACCCCGACCCATCAGATCACCTGCCCCGTCGGGTCAACCGGCCCCCTTACAATGGAGGCAGAGGTTGGCTCCCAGCTGGGGTAGAATGGTTCCCCCTGCCCCGCTGTCATACCAACAGCGGGACAAATACGTACCATCCTCACCCTCTGCCCCTCCAATCTGTTTCAGGTGCCAGCAGTCGGGACACATCGCGAGATACTGCCCGGCCGCCATGGAATGCGATGTGGCTGCGTGTCATCTGGCATCTGAGACGGGTAAGAAATGGGGACATGGTCGGGAGGGCCCGTGTATTGTTGGTGTTGTGCTGGGGAATGTGAACACCCACGCATTAGTGGACACAGGGTGTGAGCAGACTTTGATTCGGTCAGCTCTCCTGGGTGGTATGTCGTGGCAGCCACAAGGCGAGGTGGCGATCTCCTGTATCCATGGGGATACGGCGACATACCCCACTCTAAAAGTATACTTATCGGTAGGCCCGATAAAGTGCCACCTCGTAGTGGGGGTGGCCAAAAAGCTGCCACACCCAGTTATTCTGGGTCGAGACTGGCCGCAGTGTAAGGATTTGTTAAAAGTATCGGCAGCCTCGACTACACGTGTAGACACGGCAGATCCCCGGGAAAGGGAAGTAATTGGTACTGTGTTTCCTTTCCAGGCCGAGCTGTTTTCTCCACTTTTTCGTCCTAGAAAAACACGTAAGGAGAGAAGGAAGGAAAAGTGGGAGGGCGCATCGATAAGACACGGCTGGGGTCTGGCGGGGGAAGGTTCCGATGGTTCCAAATGCCAATCGAAGGGAGTGGGGACACAGTGTGACCGGGCGGGCGAGGTTATTGGACCCTCGAGGGCCGAGACTACTCCAGCCCCTGTCAATATCCCGGACGTGTGGGCCTCAAGCGCGGACCTAGTGTGGGAGCAAACCAACGACCCTACACTGGTGCACGCTTGGGAACGGGTCCGGTCTATTGAGGGTAAGGATGTTGACGGCATCGGGACACTGGTATATCCTCATTTCGTTGTAGAGGGGCACTTGCTATATAGAGTAAACCTAGCCCCGGGCACAGGACAGCCTGTCAAACAGTTGATGGTTCCCCCGTCCTGTCGACCAGAGGTCATGAGGCTGGCGATGACGCCCCTTTGCAGGACACCTTGGGGTTGACAAGACGAGGGACAGGATACTGGCTCGATTTTATTGGGCAGGGCTCTACACCGAGGTGGCGAAATATGTAGCTACCTGCCCGAATGTCAGAGAGTAGCACCGGTCGAGTCGCCCGCCCTTTGGTCCCACTGCCCATTATCTCCACTCTTTCGAACGCTGCAATGGACATAGTTGGGCCAGTGCTGCCTTCTGATTCCGGGTACACACACATATTAGTGATGGTGGATTATGCGACGTGGTACCCGGAAGCAGTTCCGTTGCGGTCCACTAGTGCCACTGCAATTGCGAAAGGGTTGAGTCAGATTATGGCTTGAGTAGGGATCCCAAAAGAAATATTAACTGATCATGGAACGAACTTTTTGTCAAAAACGCTACAGCAAGTGTACAAAATTCTAAAAATACGTCCCATCAGGACGTCTGTTTATCATCCCCAAACGGATGGACTGGTGGAACGTTTTAACCAAACATTGAAGCAAATGTTGAGACGGTTTGTGAGTCAGGAGCAGAAACATTAGGCTACTCTTCTTCCTTACCTGCTCTTCGCAGTGCGAGAGGTGCCTCAGAGCTCGACGGGATTTTCCCCCTTTGAGCTGCTATATGGCCGGCAGCCACTGGGCATCCTCGACCTGTTGAGAGAAGGTTGGGAGGAACACAAGGGCTCCTCTAAAAATGTAGTGCAGTATGTGCTCCTACTGCGAGATCGCCTTGATTTAATTGGTCGGTTGGCTCAAGACAATCTTAGATCGGCTCAACATCGGCAACAGCAGCATTACAATATTAATGCACGAATTCGAACCTTTCGGCCAGGAGATAAAGTAATGCTGCTTCTTCCGTCATTGGAGTCGAAACTGTGCGCTAAATGGCAGGGGTCATATGAGGTGATACGGGCTGAAGGATTAGTGAATTATGAAATTAGACAGCCCGATCGCCAAAATAAAACAGAAATTTACCACGTCAATTTGTTAAAGCCCTGGAAGGCAAGGGAGGTCTTATTCATAGCCCCAGGCAAGATGGAGGATGATTTAGGACCCTGTATAGAGGCCCCTAGCCCCAGCCAGATTTCAATGGGGGAACAGTTACTTCCAGATCAGCAGGCAGAGTTGCGTAAGTTGATTGGGAGATTTGGGGATGTGTTTTCTGATGTGCCCGGCAGGACTAACCTTACCAAATATGCTGTTATTACTCCGCCAGAGGTCACTGTTCGGGAGAGGCCCTACCGGATCCCAGAAAGCCGGCGGAGTAGCGTCCGGAACGAGGTGAGGGCGATGCTTGAGCTTGGGGTCATTGAGCCTTCCAGAAGCGAGTGGTGCAGTCCCATCGTTATAGTGGCCAAGAAGGACGGCACTAGTCACTTCTGTGTTGATTTTTGAAGGGTCAATGCTATCGCCAAGTTCGATGCCTACCCCATGCCTCGGATCGACGAGCTCCTCGACCGACTGGGAACGGCCAGGTTCATCTCAACTCTGGACCTGACGAAGGGATATTGGCAGATCCCTTTAACTCACGATTCATGTGAAAAAACGGCATTTTCAACTCCGGATGGGCTGTTCCATTTTAAAACCATGCCGTTTGGGCTACATGGTGCGCCCGCCGCCTTTCAGAGACTGATGGACGAGGTGTTACATTCCCATCGTGAGTATGCAGCAGCGTATATTGACGATGTGGTTATATATAGCTCCACCTGGAGAGAGCATGTAAATCGACTTGCAGCCGTCCTTCAGTCTTTAAGGGCTGCCCGGCTGACAGCCAACCTGAGGAAATGTGCGTTTGCTAAATTGGAAACTCAGTACTTAGGGTTTATTATGGGAAATGGACGGGTGAAACCCGTGGCCACCAAAGTCCAGGCTTTGGTGGACGCGGCGGTCCCCAAGACCAAGTCCCAGGTGAGGTCACTACTGGGATTGGCTGGTTATTACCGCCGCTTTATCCCCGAGTATGCCACCGTGGTCAATTCCCTGGTGAACCTCACTAAGAAATGTGCACCAAATTTAGTCAAGTGGTCAGAAGAGTGTCAGGGGGCGTTTGAGACCATTAAACAAAAACTGTGCCAGGCTCCTGCGCTAATAGCACCAGACTTTAGCAAGAGATTCCTCCTCCATACTGACGCGTCAGAAGTCGGTTTGGGGGCGGTCTTGTCCCAGAAAATTAACGAGGTGGAGCACCCCATTCTTTAAATCAGCAGGAAAATGCTTCCTCGGGAGCGCAACTACTCGGTTGTGGAGAAAGAGTGTTTAGCCATTAAATGGGCGACTCACTCCCTCAGATATTATTTACTGGGACATTCATTTGATCTAGTCACAGACCACGCCCCACTCAAATGGTTAAGCACTATGAAGGATAGCAATGCTCGGATAACTCGGTGGTATTTGGCATTGCAGCCTTATATGTATCATATGGTACATCGTGCGGGGAAAGATCACCAAAATGCGGATTATTTTTCCCGGGAGGGGGGAGTAATGGGGTTGGTAGGTTTGGCCGAGTGTTCCTTCGGCTCCATTCTGAGCGGTGGGATATGTGACAAAGAGAGAATGAATTCTTGTTTTAGATCTCCCTTCCGACCGGTGAGGGCGTTGGGGAGGAGGAGCAGACATCCCCAGGAAAGGTGGAAGTCGGCCATCTGGAAAGGGGGGCGGGGCCACGGTGCGCAACGTCAACCCAGACGGGAAGCGTTGTGGCAATCGTGCATTGGTCAAAGCCGGTTGCCCTCGCTGCCCAATGGGAACAGGACGAAGCGTACAAAAGGGGGCGTGGCCCAGGGTTCTGTTCTGCTGGCAAGGTACAGTGAGAGAGAGAGAGAGAGAGAGAGAAACGAAAAAGAAATAGAACACAGTTAACCAGGGGAAGGGAAATAAATAGGAAGGTTGTGTGGCGCGGAGGTTCCTGCTAACCCCTTGTGTTTTATTCATTTATCAGAGCACTAATGGGACGCTCCGGAGCGACGAGGGAGGAGCGCTAACCCGGAAGTGCCGGACTGGTTCCGCCCTAGTTTTACTGACGGGGCTGAGGAAGGACGGGCTATTGTTTTGTTTGGGGTGTCTACGTTCTCCGTTGTTCTTTTGATTTTTGGCACATTCCCCTGTTCCTTTCTTTTGTGTTGTGTATCTCGGCACCATTATTATTTTTGTTGTGGGCAAAATAAAGCCGCACATTATTTTCACAATACCAACCCCGGACTGGTCTCTTTATTTTTCCCATCACGCACTCAGCTACCTGCCACAATTACTTATCATGGATTAGTAAATTATGTTTAATGTAGTAGTTTTAGTAGCTATTTGAATTACGATTGGCAGGTCACTCGTGATCTCTGCATCGTCTCTTTGGTTCACAGCCGCAGCCAGCCTCCCGCAGCTACTTTTCAAAGCTGTGCTGGGCTGTGCCCAATAGAGTATTGCTACAGCTGGTACACGCCCCATCTCATGCATCCAGGCTCATGGATCCAAGCTCATGCACACTAACTCCACCCCTACAAAGATGCAATCGCCAAGGTCCTCCCACACTGATCCCACCCATAGGAAGTAGCGCTGGTTGTAATAAATAAAAGCTCAACTGTCAACTTTTAAAATTGAATCACTTTGGATGTACACATGGTAGCAACAAACTGTAAATGGCCTATGAAAGCATAATTCATAAGGTTCAAACACAATACAGTTTATAACATAAGCACCATCTTTGGTGATACATCGATCAACTCAATAAAATGCTCGCTGAAATTAAATGAATATTAGCTCAACATTAACAACTTTGAATCATGAGTTCATACACCGTTTACAGTTTGATTCTATCATGGGTACATCTACGGGGGGTAATGATTAAAAAAAAAGATAGATCATTGATTGTTTGAAATCATGTAAATGGCTAATCTTTTTTGGTTCTTGTTATGCAAATGAATGCAAAATACTGTAGAAAAATTGTTTTAATTAAAGCGTACTTCTAAAAGATTTCTCTATAGATCGTCCTCCACTACTTTGCCATTCAGTTATCTGTGTTTGTGCCCATTGCAACAAACTGATTCACACAACCTAGATCTGCCTAATCTTATCAAATAAAAGGAAAAATTACATGTCCCACTTCTCATTTCATTTACATGCTGGGTTAGGATCTAGGTGTACACAATAAAGATAGGAAGCTGAAGTCGGCTTCTTTTTCTAGTGTATCCTCTCAGTTTCCTTATTCGCATCCCAGCTTCATGTTCAGCCTTTGAAGTTTATATGCCAATTGATTTATCAAAGTTGAATAATTAGCCTTGTGTTTAATCATGCTCTGCCACTTTTTTTCTCTGTGTCAGACACACACACACACACACACACACACACATGCACACACGTCTATGCTACCAAGTGGGGACTCTGATTCTCCACCAGCCAAGTGGGCATCATGACTTCCCAACATTCTTTAAACAAAATATATATAGAAAATTATGTTTTAAGCTCAACATTGATAATATTTGTTTAAATTAGAAAAAATATATTTAAAAAATAAACCACCAAGTGGGGACTTAAACCACAGTTAACAGGAATATATTTTTTTTACTAAATTGATTTATTGAAAAGTTTATTATCAATGTTGTGATGTACTGTACAGCAGCATGAATCTTCAGCTTATATTTGAGTGGAAAATAAACAAAACAATAAAGATCTTTTCACACTGAGCGCATCGCGTCAAAGCGTCAAAGTCCAGAGTAAACTTCATTTTTTAGAATACATCCTATGGAGTCATTCACACTGGACACGTCGCGTAAAACCGACAGCGTCAAAAATAGACCTTGCCCTATTTTTCTGTGCGCATCGGGCGTAAATCTGTCTCTAACCAATCACACTCCAGCTCTCGCCCCCTTGTCGGCATGACAACAAACATCAACAGGTAGCCCCTGTATTTCATTAACACAAACAGAGATCGGCCTAATGAAAATGAGCGATTTTAAAACAGATATTGCTGAAGTGAAAAGTTTCCTTAAAGATAATGGAAACAATTAGAGCTACAGTAAAGAAAACAAGAATACTCTTTCAATGATTTTTAACAGCAACACACAATGAGATCTGACGTGTTAAAAAAAAATACCTCCATCTGAATTAAATGTATACATGTATAAATATAATATATATAATTTTTATGTTTATGTATATTTTACATTTATTTTTTTAGGACAGACAGTAAATACATAAATATCCAGTCATCAAAATGCTTACTACTTATTTGTGGAGAACGACATGAGTATAGAGCCCTGTGTTTCAAACACAAACTGTAAACTGAATAGTTGTATAAAGTTTAGTTTTTTATGATTAAGAACTTCAACCTTAGCCTACATATAAAAAAAATATGCAACACATTAAGGTTCTGTTCTGGTGCTATAGCGAACCACAAGTAAAGTACTATACCGTTGCTTGTTTTACTTATTTTGCATGTCTTGTGATTCAGATGTAGTTAAAAACCGATGGAAGAGCTTGAGAGACCAAAAAACAAAGTGGGCAGGCAGTAAGAAATATAAAACCATGGAAAGGTAGAGAAACGTAAAAAGTCAGAAGTAGGATAATTAAGCTATTGTTATTGATTTATAATAATAATAATAATAATAATAATAATAATAATAATAATAATAATAATAATAATAATATGCCGATATTTGCGCTGTGTTCTTTTATTTATTTGTTTTAACTATGGCTGTTTAGGTTTTTATTTTAAGGGACAGTGCTCCATCATACAATATTTTGCTTTTTAAAAAAAAATAAAAATAAACAGTGTTACTTTGCACACTTTCACTAAATTCAGAAGTGTACAAAAAGCTATAGTTTGATTGATCTTGGTAGAAATATTCTTTTTCACAAATTGAAAGCAGCAGTCTATGGATATACAGTGGTGCCTTCTGTTCATAAGTATGTCTCACATTTTTTAAAAGAACATACTGCGATTGTAGGTCATGGCTGGTAACCTACTTTTTCATGATAACGATTGTTCTAATTATATAACTACAGTTGTGGCGGGATGTGAAATTATATTCAGGAGGGGATATTATATTCAGAATTTGGATGTTAAAACTTTTAGCTTGGTGTGGTTCCTGAATCGCTCCCCTTTTAAAGACACAGGCGTGTGTTGTAGTGGGGGGATTTCTGCGGTCAGGGAACGTAATTAGTGAGAAAAACTGGAGGGAAATTAATTTAGCCTGAAATCTAGGCCAGGTGTCACATATTTTTTATGGGTTAAGACCAATAGGAACCTGAGACAACCTGTAAATTGGAATTTGAAAACTTTATTCAGCCCTCATGAGTCACACTCTATCACAATACACGCTAATTCTAGGCAAATACATTAGATGACAAGCATCACATGTGCTCAGAGCCAATCATATCCGTCACTATAAACAACACAAGCAGACAAGATCATGTAAATTACTTTGTGCTCAATTCTACCTGCATTTAAAATAACAGTAATAAAAACTGCCTTTGAGACCCAGTATATAATTGGATCCAACGTCCCTGCTGCGTGAAAGCTAGTATTTTCAGTATTTATTTTGACATCTTTATTGTTATTATCTACCAATGGAATTGAATAACTCTTGTTCTAACTACTTCTGTTTCATTTTCTTTTCCCTTGTTTGTGTTAAAAATACAGGTAATTTTCTAAACATCAGTACTTTGATTCAAGAGGAATGTGTATCTCATTAGTTTTTTTCAGCACCTCTTTTGCTAAACACAATAATAATTGCGGTAAGTTGGTTTTTATCTTTTATCTACCTCATGGCTAATGGTCAAAAAGAAGCAAAAAAGGAAATTCATTGCAATATGTAAATACCTTTCTTCTTGGGGAAAATATAAATTTAAAAAAATTCAAATTGTATTATGGCAGAACACAACCATTTCATTCATAAGTCTTGAAAAAAATTCAAATTCTTCTGTCCTTTACCTTGAATGAAATTCTAGTTAAAATCATATATTGCATTATTTGAATTATACATATTTGTATGCCAATTCCAATACATACAACTATTAATATGTTTACTGTACCTTTACAAAATAAGTAACAGTATTTAGGCATTGTTTGTGATGATTTTACTAACTGTAGTTTTATACTCTGGTTTTTAGATTGGGTGTACAGAACATTTACCACAATGATGGAGATGAAGACTTTGCAAAGCATGTAAAGAAAAAAGAAGGAAAACAGACTAATTCAACACTTTAAAGTACAGTTACAGCCACAGCATACACATTCATTCAGGGTTAAGCTTTGCAATTCAAATAATATTTTCAAATGCATTCCTATTATCAACACCAGCAACAAATCCCCCAGTCTGTCCAGTAGTTTATTCATTTAAGTGAGTACTGATGTGCTTTGATCTGCATATGTTGTAATTTAATTCCTTGTAGATAAAATCTAAAACACAGTTTTATCATATCAGTTAGTATGTCTCAATATCTTAAATACAAGTGACAGTCATTTATTCTCTTGGTTATGGACTTCTCTGGAAATCTAGATAGTTCACCCAAAGCCTTTTTTGTTGCTTTTATTAAACTGTTCTGATTATCATTTTCAAATATGCAATAGTAGCCTCTCAAAGCTTTGTTTTAAGTTGAGAAAGTTGGTGTTGCAGATATTTGAAAGTCAAAAATATATTTCTTCACATACTGTAAACCTTACATTTCAGTAAACTAGTGGCGAGTGTCTGTGTCCAATGAGACATATACTTTTTATTTTATGAAACTGTAAATAAGTCTAGTGTAGTTCTGTTAATATCAAGTATTTTATTTATAACAATAGTCTTTGAAAAAACTTTTTTTTTTTTTTTTTTTTTAATAATTTGGTAAAAGCTTTGAGAATAGAGCCCTATTCTCCCATTTCTGTTCTATTTTTGCATGGCCTTCTAGGAGACACAATTAATAATGACCACAAGGGGGAACCAGAGCATCATTCTAAAGTAAAGTGATTTACAAACAGGCAGGTTGATCATGTGCATTCGGGGTTATGCAACTCTGGCCCTTTTCAACCAGGTAATTGTTCAACTTTTTGATATATTTGCAAATGACTATGCTTCATATCGCCGTCTGACCCAATAAATTTAAAAATAGCATTTCATTGCAAAGTTTCTGGAATACATCTATATCTACTGTATATCTATGTATTATTAAATTAACAGTAGCCCATGGAGCTGACCTACAGTGCAGTGTGTGTTTAATATACGGATGCTCATGAACTAAAAATATATGTATTGTTATTTCTGTAAGGAAACCCCACATGTCCTCCAGTCAATCAGAGCAGAACACATGCCAGTTTATTATTTTATTCATGCCAGAATAAAAACACATATCACATATTTTAAAAATCTTAAGTGTGAGAAGGAAGGTAACAATTTGATCGAATACAACTGCTTGTAAGGGAAGAGAGGTGTGTATTAACACCAGCATACGGTAACCCCAGTTTCATGCAACAGTTGTAAATGCTCCGGCTAAAGGAACAGGAACTTCGCTTAAAAGAACACCTTGGCACTGATAACGATTACTTCACAATGGATACAGTTCTGTTTTGTAAAAAAAGTGACTTCTTGAGGAACACTGATTGACTTATTAAATCTTTCCAGAACTGCCGTCATATCATTGAATTGTTTTGTATTCTGATTTCCACGAGTGCACCTCATCGGTACAAAATGGCATTTAAAAAAATGGCAAAATGCGCTGTTGTTTCTCTTGCTACACAAAGTTGGAAATTGTTTGAGCTTTTGAATAAAACTGCAAGCAATTTGGTGTTTACCATTCTGGTGAGTTGCTTCACCATTCTGTTAAATAATGTGCATGTCTTGTATATTGCTGCTGCATTTTGTAACATGTGTAGGAGGGGTGTTGTGTTAATTTAGTTTGACAGTTAAAGGTCTCACAATGAAAGGTGTGGTCACCAATTCCAAACACAACACCTGCTAAATATTTAAAACATAAACATGCTGAGTTCATTGTAGTCATCAGCTGCATAGATTAACCATTCAGCAGAATGTGGCAACAAACAAGTGAGTACATACATTTTACTGTTTTAGTATCACTTTACTGTCTTAGCAAGTTGTTGTACTGGTATTTTAAGCAGTTGAATATTAGCAACCAACTTGCTCCTGAAGTGGCACACAGCAATTGGATTTGGCGACCTATTTTTGTGTCGCCATTGGCTCCTAAAGCAAAAAGTTTGTTTGGAGCCCTGCTTACTCTGTGACGAGCAGCCAGTAAGCTCTATTCTGGACCACCTTGTGTTTAACCGGGATCAGAAATTGTGTAATTATTTTAATTCTGGACCACCGCATGTCCAACCGGGGAGAGAGTCTGATTATTTTTAACTCTGGATCACTGTGGGTGGATTGCAACGTTCCACTTAAATCGGTTTAACTGAGATTTAAACTGTTCTTTTGGGCCACTGTCAGTCACATACCTGAAAACACAAGACAGCTGAGCTGCACTACCAACATTGGTTGTTTCATCTACAATTAGTTACGTACTTGGCTTCCTGTACTTCTGCTTTTATTGCATCTAGCAGAACCAGAGACTCTGCTCACTAATGATTGGACAGCTGCAAAACCAGGGCAGATATTTGACTTTCCCATTGGTTAAATTCCCAAGACCGAAACGGAGAATACCTTCAACGGTTTATGTCCTGCCTCTGCTCACTTATGATTGGATACCTGCATAACAAGGGTCAGATCTCTGACTCAAGACCTTCATTCGAGGCAGAGAATACCTTCAACTGTTTATGTCCCACCTCCACTCACTTATGATGGGACTGCCGCAGAGAAAATGCCGCTCATCTATTGGTTGATTTTATTTTAGATAGAAAAATTCTGCACAATTAAATTGAAAAAAAAAAAAAAAAATCTGCAATCACCTCTTTAGTTGATAATCGGTCCAATTAATCTTTTAATCGGAACAGCCCTAATAATAACTAACAATTAACACAAAGCAGAAGATCAGTGCCATAACGATGAATATGGAAATAAAATATTAAAGATAGAGAAAGATGGCAATTGCTTTTTTAGGTGTTTGAGTAGAGTTGTGTATGAAACACAAGACGATCATATATTAGTAAAGAGGTGTATTACTGAACACATAAGAAGAAATGAAAATATATACGAATGTTACCTTGATGAGGATTACAAAGAACACATCGAGAAAACGATTTCGATTACATGAGAGTAGATATTACAACTTTATGCTGATTTTAGACTCTGCTCTCACCAAGATAAGCACCAACTAAGATGTAGCTTTACAGTAAACTAATGTGATCCATCTGTGTCTCCATCCATTTGCGTTTCCATCCATCTAATGATGTAGATATCCTTCTGCCTTTTGTTGATGGCTAAAATGTAATGCTGGCTCCAGGGATCAGCTTATTTTGCCTCCCTGGTGCATCAGCTCACATAGCGGCTGTGATGCTGGCTCCAGGGATCAAGCACAATGCTGTCTCCCCAGCGCCTCAGCATAACAACCGTCTGGATTGAGTTGAGTAGTGTACTTCTCTGAGGTCTACAAGTGGGCACCTTCCATCCTTGGTGTTTCGTCAACTAGCCCACTACACCTCAAGAGGGCTTGATGGTGACTCCGGCATCCCAGAATCACCCCCCTCTGTCCCCCACTCAGCTCAGCCCAGCTGACTTATCTGTGCATCAACATTTCTTTCTTTCTATTGTGCTTGAGATCCCCAGCCAGAATCTTTCCGTCTCAACCACAGCCAGTTGCTGCTCCTCTCTGCTGCTTCAGGTAAGTTCTTCACTGTGCAGTGCAACTCTTGACCACTGAATCTGACGCTGAGAAACCGGGTTGTAGAGTGTGCCACAAATCCTCGACAACCCGCCTCCACTGGGTAAACCCAGAGTCTCCATCCTTGCTGTTCTGCTTCAGTAGCTAGTTGAGCATACCAAAGTTTCTTCCACTCACACGCCTCATCCACAGCATCCTCCCATGGCACTGTTAACTCTGATTTCATGAAGCACAGCTCGATAAAACAGCTACTAATCAAAGGTAAACTTTTTTTTTTTAGTTATCAATCCACATTTTAAAGAAAATGAAAGTTACACATAGATTTTTAGGTATTTTTTAATTCACTCGATGTTTCACAGTAAGCCCAACACAGGGCGCCGGTTCCATTGAAATAGGCTGTTCATTACATTTAGCAACTTCGTCACATCAAAGATATTTTAACTGTATAATATAATGAAATTAAAGCCACCAAACTAATATGTTGTGTAATAACGCCTCGATGAGCGACCCTGAGTGGATGTACCAGGTACGTCATTAGCACTGGGGAAGCGTTTTTATGGATGTACCAGGTATGTCCGTAGCACACAAGAGGTTCAACTTGATCATTTGGGCAGAAGATATCTATGAATAAGATCTAGGAGTTTATGTTGTCTTCATCTAGACAATGTGGGGAAGCTATAAAAAAGGCCAACGAAATGCTTGGATATATAGTGAAAAGTGTTGAATTTAAATCAAGGGAAATAATGTTAAAACTTTACAATACATTAGTAAGATCTCATCTAGAATAGTGTGTTCATTTCTGGTCACCTCGCTACAAAAAGGATATTGCTGCTCTAGAAAGAGTGCAAAGAAGAGCGACCAGAATTATTCCTGGTTTAAATGGAGATTAGATACAGGGGCATTCAGAACTGAAAATAGGAGGCACTTTTTTACAGAGAATTGTGGGAATCTGGAACCAACTCCCCAATTACGTTGTTGAAGCTGACACCCTGGGATCCTTCAAGAAGCTGCTTGATAAGATTCTGGGATCAATAAGTTACTAACAACCAAACGAGCAAGATGGGCCGAATCGCCTCCTCTTGTTTGTAACTTTTCTTGTTTTCTTATGTAAGGATCTATTAAAACAGATCTTTACTTGAAACCTACTGATATGCATCCATACCTACATATGTCATCAGCACATCCTATCTATACTAAAAGAGCAATTCCTAAAGGACTAGGTATAAGGATACAAATAATCTGTTCTGATAAAAATGACTACAAAAAACAGAGAAAGGAATTAAAAATAAATCTTAAGAAAAGAGGATATAAAGAACAAATTATTGAGAGAGAATTGAGAAAAGTTGACAACCTCATTAGGAATGAACTACTTTATTATAAGAAAAGGGAAGAGAGGGTTAAGAGAGTACCATTAATAATTTCATATTCTAAATTATTACACAACATTTCAAAAATTGTTTGGAAGCATTTACGTATACTATACGTATAAAATATATATAAGAGTAAACATAAAGGGATCATAGATACATTAAGGGACATTGAAACCTGAAAAAGCACATGTAAAGTGTGCAAATATATTGGTAAAGATAAAGAAAAAATATTCAGCCTTAAAAAAATCCATCATGCAAGGATAGCAACCTTGTATATGGTATATTTTGCATAAAATGTAATACAATAAAATATGTAGGAGAGACAGGTACATCATTATATAAAATAATACAGAACCACCTGTCAAATATAAGAAATACAAAAGTAAATTAACCAATCACTTTACAAAGAACAGACACACCATGGATGATGTAAAGTGAATGGTTTAGAAAAAATAAAGATAATGTACAGTATAGAAGAATAAAAGAAAATAAATGGCTAGACTAGATATCATGATGCCTGATGGTTTAAATAGAAAGGAACAGTAGATTGTTACATTATTAGCTATATAGTGAATGACTGTCAGCAGATAACTCAAACACCTATCACACTTCCTTTTACAACTGAGAACCAAAGAACCAGGATTTTACTGGCTGACTAACTTAGCATGGTTTGCAGTTTGTTTTATTCAAAATATCAGCAATTCCTTTTCCCCTTCGCTCTCTTCCCCACTTATATCATCATAGTCTTCCCATCACAAGATCATCTGTATGTATTACAGATAATCGTATTGCTGGGTACAAATCTGTTTATGTCGTTTTATTTCACATGCGGGAATTCATAGAAACATTTCCGTACTTTTATGTACAGTGTAAATTGCTTTACTAGAAGGCTGAATCACTCTAAATTTACCAAAACACAATTTTGTGGTTATCGCTCTCCAACTCTTGGATAGCTTTCTTTATTGATCATGCATCTATCTTGGAAATTTCTCATACACAGTATCATAGTGCTATGTTATTTCTAGTAATTAAGCTTTTCTCTTTTGTGCGGATGCCAAAAGTGCGGTCAGAACTGATTGTTCATAAAAGTATAGATAGCTTTTACTTAACTGTATAACTATGCTATCACCTGATTGTGCAGAATAACCAAAACCACAGCAATTATATGTCAGCTAATATAATATTTCAAGAAAACATTGGTGCAATGAAATGTAATTTCAACTATGAGTGTGTATTATCGTTATTAAAAGATGAGAAACCTAATTTGCAAATAAAATGAATACCAGTCTTACACTGTTCAAACTATGATGACTAAATGTTTTTCAAGGCCTTCCCCTCTGTAGGTTAGTGTGTTTTTAGTGTATAGATTCAAACAAAGTTATCATTTATTTTAAAAGCTGCACAGAGAATACTTACCATTTACACCGCCAAAAACCTTAGTATATAAAATGATATTTTACAAAAAAAGGGTAGAACCAAAAATGTACTGCAATGGAGGGAGTGGGTCAAAGTTGTCGCCAGAACTTCTGCTTGAATTTAATTTTAGATATTTTAGTGAAATTCAAAGCTGAACCACAGAAAGCCACAGTAATGACAACTTGAGAAAGAAGGGCAAAATATATATGTGGATCATCTAATTAGCAGTGAAAATACAGATTTTGGTGTCAAAAATAGATCTTCCTGACCCCAGATTCGTTATGTTAAATCTTTTTTGATCAATGAAATGAAGTTTGATTTTTATGAAACTGTACTTGATCAATATTGTCTTCTTTAATGACAGTCTAGAAAAGTGTCATACAATCAAGATGTCGTTGAACAACTTATGTGAATTCAAACGTACCAAATATGTGCACCTTTATACTAACCATTTCACTCCAACCAGACACAACAAGTCTGAGATACAAGGTGTCACACACAGTAACTATATACAAAAAACACGTGGTTCCTAATGTTTATTTTTACCCTCTGATCGCTGAATTTACGCCACTGGACAAAAAAAAAAAAATGCAACTACAGTTCCTCCCACACACGATATGTTACAGTGGTGTCATGTGATCAGAGTCAGGAGCAGGAAATATCAACATACTTCCTGTATCTACCGTCAACATCAACAAAACAAGACGTAGACAAAGAGTCAGGTGTTCCTTCAAAGCTGATTTTGTCACATCTGTCACATCAAAGATATTTTAACCGTGTAACATAATGAAATTGAAGCCACTGAACTAATATGTTATGTAATAACGCCTCGATGAGGGCCCCCGAGTGAATCTGGAACCAACTCCCCAGTAATGTTGTTGAAGCTGACACCCTGGGATCCTTCAAGAAGCTGCTTGATAAGATTCTGGGATTAATAAGCAACTAACAACCAAACAAGCAAGATGGGCTGAAAGGCCTCCTCTTGTTTGTAACCTTTCTTGTGTTCTTATGTAAGGATCTATTAAAACAGATCTTTACTTGAAACCTACTGATATGCATCTGTACCTACATATGTCATCTGCACATCCTATCTATACTAAAAGAGCAATTCCTAAAGGACTGGGTATAAGGATAAAAATTATCTGTTCTGATGAAAATTACTACAAAAAAACAGAGAAAGGAATTTAAAATAAATCTTAAGAAAAGAGGGTATAAAGAACAAATTATTGAGAGAGAATTGAGAAAAGTTGACACTCATTAGGAATGAACTACTTTATTTTAAGAAAAGGGAAGAGAGGGTTAAGAGAGTACCATTAATAATTTCATATTCTAAATTATTACACAACATTTCAAAAATTGTTTGGAAGCATTTACGTATACTATACGTATAAAATATATATAAGAGTAAACATAAAGGGATCATAGATACATTAAGGGACATTGAAACCTGAAAAAGCACATGTAAAGTGTGCAAATATATTGGTAAAGATAAAGAAAAAAAAATATTCAGCCTTAAAAAATCCATCATGCAAGGATAGCAACCTTGTATATGGTATATTTTGCATAAAATGTAATAAAATAAAATATGTAGGAGAGACAGGTACATCATTATATAAAAGAATACAGAACCACCTATCAAATATAAGAAATAAAAAAGTAAATTAACCAATCACTTTACAAGGCATATACACACCATGGATGATGTAAAATGTATGGTTTAGAAAAAATAAAGATAATGTACAGTATAGAAGAATAAAAGAAAATAAATGGCTAGACAAGATATCATGATGCCTGATGGTTTAAATAGAAAGGAACAGTAGATTGTTACATTATTAGTTATATAGTGAATGACTGTCAGCAGATAACTCAAACACCTATCACACTTCCTTTTACAACTGAGAACCAAAGAACCAGGATTTTACTGGCTGACTAACTTAGCATGGTTTGCAGTTTGTTTTATTCAAAAATATCAGCAATTCCTTTTCCCCTTCACTCTCTTCCCCACTTATATCATCATAGTCTTCCCATCACAAGATCATCTGTATGTATTACAGATAATCGTATTGCTGGGTAAAAATCTGTTTATGTCGTCTTATTTCACATGCGGGAATTCATAGAAACATTTCCGTACTTTTATGTACAGTGTAAATTGCTTTACTAGAAGGCTGAATCACTCTAAATTTACCAAAACACAATTTTGTGGTTATCGCTCTCCAACTCTTGGATAGCTTTCTTTATTGATCATGCATCTATCTTGGAAATTTCTCATACACAGTATCATAGTGCTATGTTATTTCTAGTAATTAAGCTTTTCTCTTTTGTGCGGATGCCAAAAGTGCGGTCAGAACTGATTGTTCATAAAAGTATAGATAGCTTTTACTTAACTGTATGACTATGCTATCACCTGATTGTGCAGAATAACCAAAACCACAGCAATTATATGTCGGCTAATATAATATTTCAAGAAAACATTGGTGCAATGAAATGTAATTTCAACTATGAGTGTGTATTATCGTTATTAAAAGATGAGAAACCTAATTTGCAAATAAAATGAATACCACTCTTGCACTTTTCAAACTATATTATTTATTAGTATTATTATTATTAATTTCTTAGCAGACGCCCTTGTCCAAGGCGACTTACAATTGTTACAAGATATCACATTATTTTTACATGCAATTACCCATTTATACAGTTGGGTTTTTACTGGAGCAATCTAGGTAAAGTGCCTTAAGGGTACAGCAGCAGTGTACCCCATCTGGGATTGAACCCACAACCCTCCGGTCAAGAGTCCAGAGCCCTAACCACTACTCCACACTAGTGTATAAATGGGTAATTGTATGTAAAAATAATGTGTAAAAAATAATGTAATTGTATGCATAAATAATGTGATATCTTGTAACAATTGTAAGTCGCCCTGGATAAGGGCGTCTGCTAAGAAATACATAATAATAATAATAATAATAATAATAATAATAATAATAATAATAATAATAATAATAAATGTTTTTCAAGGCCTTACCCTCTGTAGTTTAATGTGTTTTTAGTGTATAGATTCAAACAAAGTTAATTTATTTTAAAAGCTGCACAGAGAATACTTACCATTTACACCGCCAAAAACCTTAGTATATAAAATGATATTTTACAAAAAAAGGGTAGAACCAAAAATGTACTGCAATGGAGGGAGTGGGTCAAAGCAGTCGCCAGAACTTCTGCTTGAATTTAATTTTAGTGACATTCAAAGCTGAACCACAGAAATACACAGTCATGAAAACTTGAGAAAGACGGGCAAAATATATCTGTGGATCATCTAATTAGCAGTGAAAATACAGAATTTGGTGTCAAAAATAGATCTTCCTGACCCCAGATTCGTTATGTTAAATCTTTTTTTGATCGATTAAATGAAGTTTGATTTTTATGAAACTACTTGATAAATATTGTCTTCTTTAATTACAGTCTAGAAAAGTGGCATACAATCAAGATGTCTTTGAACAACTTATGTGAAATCCACTATTTATTTGATGATTGACAGATTCCACAAATGTTGCATAATTCTTAATATCGCATTAAAAACTGCTAGGCTGTGAAACATCATCCAATTTTGAAACAGCCTGAATTAAAACAGTCGATGAAAAAATACCATTAACAGATAGACAGCAGGACACAGGTCAGTTTATTAATAATAATGTAAGCAGCATAATACTATCCACAGAATTGTATTTCTACCATTGTTGAAAAAAATACTGCATACTATAGCTGCTTCCAAAACATCAACATACCACTATTTTACGACAGTCAAAATATTCAAACCTGGTGATGTGTGTGCCTACCTGTGGTGACAGTAAGACTGCAGATAAGTATCTATCCAACCACTAAACTACAGTTTCCCTCCACTGTCAGCGTGTTGCGTTTTACTGTATAGGCTTTCTCTTTCCACTCCTCTGTTGAGATGATGCCATAATGCAGTGTGCAACAGTCCGTTGCTAAGTGAATCCGGTATGCCCTGTATTTATCTGCCCCTATAATGCCAATAAATATTTAATTGCCAGAAAAGCTTGGAAAATCGCTAGAAAATAATATTTTTTGTTCTAAAGGAGTAGTAGAAATCTTTCCCAAAACCAACATGTGTCCTTTGACCCAAGATAAAACTGTTATAAGTAATGACCTCTCAAATTAAAGTTTTGATATATATCAAAGTCTGGGTTATCTCTGTCCAGGGGCTGTTATACCCACGCCTGGTGCCTTTGTGTTGAAATTACCATAAACATCTCAATCCTTTCATGTTGCATCTGCATAGAAAATCAATGTAAGCTCCCTTCTTAAACTCAAACGATCCTATGGTGCACAGGGAAGTATCTGAAAGAAAGCTGACACTATTGAAGTATTTAATGAAACATATTTTCCTTCAGTTTAAATGAGGGGATTGATTACCTACCAAAAATACACAAAAATTGATTTTCAAAAATATTTGTCAATTGGTTTCTAAGTATCTTACCAAGCTACAGTCAGAACAGTACACACATACTTTGCATGTTTTACAAAACAGGTAAAAAAAAAACAAATCTAACCTACTGAAAACAGAAAATCTGATTCACAACTATAAAAACAAGACACAGCGAGATTTAAATGTACTTTTAAATAAAGAAAATAATAATGAAAGGATAACAAAGGATATCAAAGACAACCCACACATAATGTCTGTCATGTCTAATAAAGACGGCCATTTGATATTTAACCTGGATTCTGCCTAGACAGCATACATTATTTAATGTTGTTTAGTACATCTCTAGGTTCCTGTTGCTCTGTTAAAAGTTCTAAACCTAACAAGAAACCAAATGACTATTTAGAGTAAAAAGCTTTGGAAATACAGCCCAATGTGTTAATGCATAAATGTTTTACAAAGAAGCAAACACCAAATGTAATTTGAAAGCTAACTTATACAACTTTTATTATGAAAATTTCATTTAAGATAGTTTTGATCATTTTGTATTGCATTTTACTGTTCTTTAACCAAATTTGAAATGGACAAATTGAATGTAGCCTCACTGCTTCAGTCCACTTTCTGATCAGGAAGACTGAAGATAAACAGACAACTTCTATTCCTGCTGTCAGCCAATCTGCTCTTTTAACTCACCAAACCTAAGCAACAGATGTTTCTAAATGACTGACTCTTGCAGGCAGGGCCAGCATTGGGAGGTTTCAGTTTGCCTTCATTGGCTGTCTGACCAGTAGAGGTCTTTGAACTGCAGTGAGGTGGGCTGTGCTCAAACGTTTTTCCTATCTAACCCACAGGAGTGCAAAAGCCAATGCATTACTCCCTATGAGTCCCCGGCCAAAACCGGCAACTTAGCATGATCAGGATTTGAACCACGCTTGCATATCTCACCCTGAACTGCAAGCAATGGTGCTTTTACTATTATTATTTATTTGGCAGATGCCTTTGTTCAAGGCAACTTACAGGTGTTACAGGGAAGTACAGGGTTACAATGCAAGATTAATATTTAAATACAGTACAGTTTACAGTAAGTGCAAATAATGCTACAAAAATACAATATGAGAAGGTACGAAGCAGACGGGTAGCATGAGAGTAGCAAGGTTGGGACAATACAAGATGAGCAGCAGAATTTTGAATATGCTGGAGGGGGCAGATACGAAGCAGAGAGACCAGCAAGGAGAGTTACAGTAGTCAAATCTGGAGAGTACAAGAGCTTGGACCAGGAGTTGGGTGGAATAAGTAGTGAAAAAAGGACAGATTCGGTAGATGTTGCTAAGAAAGAAACGGCAAGTGAATGTCAGGGAAGAGATGCGGGAGGAGATGTGGGAGTCAGAGGACGAAAAAGGAGACGAAGATCTGCGCATCATCATCGTAAAGGTGGTAGGAGAAAATAAAAGAGATGAGAGTACCTAGTGAGCAGGTGTAGAATGAGAAGAGGAGGGGTCCCAGGACAGATCCTTGAGGTACACCTGTAGAGAGGGGGAGAGGAGAAGAGAGAGAGAGCTATGCCAGGAAACCTGGGTGAAAATGGTTAGAGAGACTAAAAACCAGGGAAGAGCAGTGCCTGTGATCCCCAGGTCAGAGAGAGAGGAGAGGAGGATAGCGTGATCAGCAGTGTGTCAAAGGCAGAGGACAGGTCAAGAAGAATTAGAGGAGAAGGAGGCAGCCCAAGGAGAGAGTCAGTTACAAAGAGGAGGGCAGTTTTCATGAAATGTGCAGGACGGAACCCAGATTGAAGTGGGTCAAGCGGATAATGCTTATTGAGGAAGGATGCCAGCTGACGGTGGACAGCTTGCTCAAGAGTTTTAGAGGAACAGGAGGAGAGAGACAAGGTGATAGTTCTGGGTGGAAGAAAGGTCAAGAGTAGGTTTCTTAAGAATGGGGGTGATGCAAGCAGTTTTGAAGGCTGAGGGAAAGGAGCCACAGAGCAGCGAGGTGTTAATGAGGGAGGAGATAAAAGGAAGAAGAGCAGGGGCAATGGATTGGAAGAAGTGAGTAGGAAGGGGATCCAGGGCACAAGTAGTTGGCCTGGAATCCAGGAGTAAGGAGCAAAGGTCTGAGTCAGATAGAGTTGTGAAAGGGGCAGGAAAGTGGATGTGTTCAGGTGGGAGGGGTAGGAGAAGATGGTCTGGAGAATAGCTTCTGAATGTTCTCTGGAGCAAATGTGTCATCAGATGTAAAGAAGGAGGATTTGGGAGTGGGGTGGAGGTTTGAGGAGGGAGGAATAGGTGGAGAAAAGTCAGCAGGGGTTGTTTGTGAAGAACAGGGTGATAGATTGATAATGGGAGTGTTTGGCATAGGGGAGGGCTGTCGAGAAGGAGAAGAGGGAGCATTAGTGGTCTAAATCAGGGTAGCTTGGCTTTCCACTCTACTCAGCAGTGCGCAGCTCATTTCGGGATGAGCAGACTGTAGAGGATAACCAGGGCTGGGGAGGGGAGGAGCGAGCAGGGCAGGAGACGATAGGACAGAAGGAGTCTAGAGTTACGGGGAGAGAAGAAGAAATAATCATGGTGGCCGAGTCTGCTGAAAGCTGGGAGAATGTCAATAGGGGGAAGAAGGGAGAGAGCAGAGGAAGTTAGGGGAAAGGGAGCAGAGATTGTGATGAAAAGAGAGAAAGGGGCAGAGGTGGATGGGAGAAAGGGTAGAAGTGAAAAGATGAGATGGAGAAGTGGTCCGAGAAGGAGTGTGGTTTGATAGTAGGGGAAGGAGATCAGTGATTGGAGAAAATCAGGTCCAGTTGGCAGCCAACTTTGTGAGTAGGAGACGAGGGGGAGAGTTGGAGAGAGAAAGAATCAAGAAGTAGGAAGCCAGCAGAATGAGTTGAGTTGCAGATATGAATGTTAAAATGCCCAACAAAATGATAGGAATAGAGTTGGTGATAGAAGAGAGGAATAAGTCAAGCTCGTCAAGAAAGTTAGCAGGGGGACCAGAGGGGTGATAGAGAACAATAAGAAGCAGATGACAGGGAGAGTTCTTTTCAATGGCATGAAACTCAAAAGTGCTGATGGAGATGGAGGCGAGAGCAGAGGGTATTGAGAACTTCCAGGATGGAGAAAGTAGGAGTCCAGTTCCCCTGCCTCGTCCTGAGGAACGGAGAGTGTGAGAGAGGACATAGAGGGAGGAGAGAGCAGCTGGGGTAGCAGTGTTCTCGGGGGTATCTATCTTTCTGTAAGAGCCAGAAAGTAAAGAGAGAGATGAGAGGTGAAGGCAGAGATGAAGTCAGCCTTGTTCCAGGCTGACTGGCAGTTCCAGAGGGCATCAGAGAGAGAGCAGAAGGAGGTTGATCGATCAGGTTGGAAGGTCAGTGCTGGTGAGAAGCAGCAGAGGCACAAAAGGCAGAGCATATATGTAGGAAAGAACCCGCGTTTTGGGATTGCAATCACTCAGGTCTCAATTCCACCTGGAACAATCTTAAACAGTTAGCAGCCATTAGCCTGGTAATGTTTGTCTCACAAGCACTAGGTGAATCACTCTTACTGTCGGGAAAGCAAGCACATGTAATACTTAATTCTGCGTTTGATTGTCTTTAAGATATACTGGGGAAAGGGAGCAGAGATTGTGGTGAAAAGAGTGAAGGGTTTTTGTTTTTGTACCAAACCACTGTTTATTCCTACCTGAGGTCATGCTGTATCCTGTGTTTTGTTTGTATTAGAAATTATACTTTGAGAAAATAAATTACACTTTTGCTAATATATGTTATTAGGCTTACATATGTTGCTGTACAGTATGTGCTTTAGAGATGTAAATCTGTGGTGTGGTCAGGCAGTCAGCTGTATTATATATATTTTTGCCTTAAAACATATTTGTATTTTTTTATCTTTATGATTTTTTTGACAGTGTCTTCTATTTATACATGTATTTAACACAGCACAACATTCTTATTCTATAAACATAGGAGGGAATCCTCTGCATAGCAGGGAATACAGGGTTTTATCAGTTGATATGTATTGTTCATCCTGTCATTTATATAACTTGTTCTATTCCCAAGGTGTACAATTAATATCAAAGAATGATACTGTAGGTGTTACCATTTGCATATTAAAGCATAACTCTGGGCATCTATTTTAAATAGGACAATGTGTGACTCTTTCTTACAAAAACAACATTATATTGTTGTGCATTAAAATCCCAACATATTGATAAATCTCCAAAAAAGAAAGAAAGAAAGTCTTACATATCTTAGTGATATACGGAGTCAGGACAATGATCCCAGCAGTGCGAATGAGGTACTGCAAGAGAAGATAATACTGTACAGTACACCCTCACTACAACTAACCTGTTGGGGTCCAAGCCTTTTGTTCGTTATATCAAGGGGTTTGTTATAGTGAAAGGACAATCAAAATAAACGATAAACTGTTGAAGTAAATTAATGAGATACGATTGTGAATAAAAGTAGAATTACATGTAACTGTTCGTCTCATGTATGCAGTAGTCTGCCTTTGCTTTATCTTATTCATTAAAGAATTAAAATGAGGTACAAAAAGCAAAAATCCCAAATTGAAGCTGAGCTTTTATTCAAAATCAATCTGACATGAATCGTTTCAAAGGGCACCAAATCTTAATCCAACATGCAAGAATCCCAAACTGATCTTTTATTCCAAATCAACCAGACATGAAAAGTTTGACATGAAAAGTTAATTAAACCCTCAAGTTTTTCTTTTTTTTTTTTCTTTAATCAATTTTGCTTTGACGCATGGTTGCTTAACAAGCCAAAAAAAGTGCTTTTTGACAACCTACAGTGCCGTGAAAAAGTATTTGCCCCCTGTCTGATTTTCTGCATTTTTGCACATTTTCACATTGTATTTGGTCAGATTTTTTTGTGGAGTCTGAGAGAAAAAATGACACCAAAGTTTGATGCTTCTTTCATTTGTTTGGTGTGCAAGGTAATCAAACATGCAATCTTCAGGTGTGAAAAAGTTATTGCCCCCCCTAGTTAACTCAACCCAATTAAAGGGATAATTAGGGTCAGCTGTTTGAGTACTTTGGTTAACAACCAGGCCTGATTTGGGCCAGCCCTGTCCAATATAAATCTGACTAACTTTGGCCCTTACCATCAGAGTGAAGTTGTCAGCACACAGGTTCTAGAGGCACATCATGCCACGAACAAAAGAAATTCCTAAAGACCTCTGAAAAAAGTTGTTGATGCCTATCAGTCTGGAAAGGGTTACAAATCCATTTCTAAGGCTCTGGGTCTCCACCGAACCACAGTCTGAGCTATATTGTCCAAATGAAGAAAGTTTGGGACAGTAGTGACTCTTCTCAGGAGTGGCTGTCCTGCCAAAATCTCTCCAAGAGCAAGGTGTAAAGGGATATGCAGGCCTCTCTCGCCTCGGCTAAGGTCAGTGTTCAGTGTTCATGCCTCGGCTAAGGTCAGTGTTCAGTGTTCATGACTCCACCATCAGAAAGACACTGGGCAAAAATGGGATTCATGACAGAGTAGCAAGGCGGAAACCATTGCTCACTAAGAAGAACATGAATGCTCATCTCAAGTTTGCCAAAAAGCACCTGGATGATCCTCAAGAGTTCTGGAACAATGTTCTATGGACAGATGCGTCAAAAGTGGAACTTTTTGGCCGACATGGGCCCCGTTATGTCTGGCAAAAACCAACACTGCATTCCACAGTAAGAACCTCAGACCAACGGTCAAGCATGGTGGTGGTAGTGTCATGGTTTGGGGATGATTTGCTGCACCAGGACCTGAACGCCTAGCCATCATTGAAGGAACCATGAATACTGCTCTGTATCAGAGAATTCTACAGGAGAATGTCAGGCCATCCATCCGTGAGCTGAAGGTGAAGCGCAGCTGGGTCATGCAGCAAGACAATGATCCGAAACACACAAGCAAGTCTACATCAGAATGGTTGAAGAATAAGAAATTTAAAGTTTTGGAATGGCCTAGTCAAAGTCCAGACCTAAACCCCATTGAGATGTTGTGGCAGGACCTGAAACGAGCAGTTCATGCTCAAAAACCCACAAATGTCACCGAGTTGAAGCAGTTCTGCATGGAGGAGTGGGCCAAAATTCCTCCACGGCGCAGTGAGAGAGACTAATCAATAACTACAGGAAGAGTTTGGTTGCAGTTATTGCTGCTAAAGGTGGTATAACCAGTTATTGAGTCTAAGGGGGCGATTACTTTTTCCAACGGGGGCATTGGGTGTTGCATAACTTTCTTTAATAAATGAAATATGTATCAATTTTTTGTGTTATTTGTTCACTCAGGGTCCCTTTTATCTAATATTAGGTTTTGGTTGAAGATCTGATAACATTCAGTGTCAAAAATATGCAAAAATGCAGAAAATCAGACAGGGGGCAAATACTTTTTCACGGCACTGTATATTCACGACAGAGATATGCCTGCTTTACTCCTTTTTTCAGACGATCAATATAGTTTCCAGTTTTGTTACAATATAAACTTATTTTTGTTTCGGAGGCATAGTTACACAGTGCATGCTTTGTATTAAGACAAAAGAGTTGACTTCATTGCGGAGGTGGCATCCTGTGCGTATAGACCGGGATGTTGACAGTGTGTGTTTATATGATATTTATTTTTTTTATTTTTTATTCAGGGTCTAGGGGCCAGGTTTGTTATAGCCGAAGGCTTGTTATAATGAAGGGCATTATAGTGAGGGTGTACTGTATATTGAGGGCCTCTTACAAAATGTAGCCATAATGTGCACATTAAGTAGTAAGCCTAACGTGCACCATACATATAAATTTGCTGTCCCATTTACTAACAAAGAATTTATGTGCACACTTTTGGCTAATTTACATACCATAGCGTGTACACTACATGTACTGTGAGCAATAATTTAATGTGCATAATAATGTCCAAAACTTATCCTTGACCACCGTGATCTAAAAAGCCCCAGCAGTCCCGGCGTATCTGCAAACTAAAACTGCACGCAGAGGAGTTAGAAATTCTAGTGGAGGAGGTTGTTTTAAATTATAATACCTTGTTTGGTCCAGTGTTTTATTTAACCACTCTACTTGCTGCTGGACTTACCTGCCCGTGAGCCTGGGGGTCTCTGCTTGACTGAACCCGTTTGTCTGGCTTGCCTGCTGGAGCTTCAGCAGTAATCTGCTTGTGACTACGGTGCCTGTCCTTTCCTATGTGGAACGTGCTGCTCATCTGTGCTGGCTCCCTGACCTGCTTGTTATTTTGGAGCTCATCATGGCCTATTGCCTGATGTCTGCAGTTGAGGGAGTGCTTGTCGAACGGTCTATGCTTCCTTGTGGTCTTGCCTGTCTTGCTGGAGCTGCTGCGGTTTACCCACTGGGTCTTGTGTGAGGCATACCTGCAGGCTTGCTGCTAAACCTGGCTTGTGTCTTTCTTTCTCTACTACACTGGTTTAAGAGGGACTGGCCAAATCAACGTGGTGAGTAATTTGTTGAACTCTTTCTGGACTTGGTGGAGGGGGCTGAGGACTATTTTTTTTAACTCTTTTTTTGGACTGTCGGCAATGATTGCGCCTGTTCGAAATTTTACCAAGGTGTCCTTTTTTCACCTGCATAACATAGCCCGTTTAAGACCTATTCTATCTCTGATTGTGAGAGAGTTGTGCATGCCTTTGTCTCCTCTCGACTTGATTACTGCAATGCCTTGCTTGCTGGTGCCTCAAAACCTACTCTTAATAGGCTACAGTATGTTCAGAACTCGGCTGCTTGAGTCCTAACTAGAACTAAATCATTTGAACATATAACACCTGTTTTGGCATCCGTCCATTGGCTACCGGTTAAGTTCAGGATTGATTTTAAAATATTACTCTTAACATATAAGGCCTTGAATGGTTTGACACCAAGTTATATCCCTGATATTTTAATTGAATATACTCCTGTTTCAAGACCTGCGATATGCTGATGCTGGGCTCTTAACCCTCTACTGCACATCATTGCCCTCTGGCAACTGAAAACCTTTTTGACCCCCCCCATATATATTTTTTTTCATCCCTGCACATCACAATGTGTGATGACATGTCTGTGAACAATCCAATGAGGTGCAGAAGTGGGTATGATGTTTTGAGTGGGGGAGGGGCATCCTTTCAGGAAGCAGAGCCACGTGAGCGCATGGTGTGAGCAGAGGGTAAGATACATTTCATTTTTTAGCATATTTATATAGAGATAACTTGACAATAAAAAATATGTACATGTGTATGAACCTCTAAAGAAGCATATTTTGGACATATTTTGTCTTGGTTGTCTGAGAGTGATGGAGACGAATATAATATTAGTGGGTACACACTATATAGGAAAGACAGGCAGGACAGAAGAGGCGGAGGGGTAGCGCTATACATAAGAAATAGTCTTGAAGCCCAGGTATTAAATCAGGACAAAGAAAACAATGCAGAATCAATATGGGTCAGAATAATGGACACAAATTCAAAGGGCATAATAATAGGCGCATGCTATAGACCGCCAAATTCAGACGCTGAGCAAAATAATCTGTTATACAATGACATTCGAAATGCGTGTAGAAATGGAGAAGCCATACTAATGGGGGATTTCAACTTCCCCCATATAAAATGGGAAAACCCGATGGGGGGCACGACGGACGAAATTGAAATGGTGGAAATGACAAATGACTGCTTCCTAACGCAATTTGTCAAGGCACCGACTAGAGGGGAGGCATGCCTTGATTTAGTCTTTTCAAATAATGAAGACAGAATAACTAAAACAGAGGTCAGAGAGCCATTGGCAAACTCAGACCACAACATGGTCTCATTTGAAGTATTTTTTAAAACCCCAAAAGTAATGACTAAAGCTAAGGTTTATAATTTTAGAAAAGCAAACTATGAAGGTATGAAACAGAGACTAACAGAAGTAGATTGGAGTAAAATAGAGAAAACATCCACAGAAAAAGGATGGCTGTTTTTTTAAAAATGTAGTACTAGAGGCGCAAAACAATTACATCCCAAAAGTAGACAAATCTAAATCTAAAACAAAATGGCCAAAATGGTTTAACCCTTTGCGGTCCATTGTCAGACCTGGTCCGACATTTCAATTATTCCTATCCGGTCCAATGTCGGACCCTGTCCAACATCATCAAAAAAACGCAAAAAACGGGTTTCTAGTCGTTTTTTCTCCGGAAAAAGCCGAGAAAACCATTCAATGGCCGAGTGGGAGCGACAGGAGCCGAGACAAGCCAATAAAAAAAAAAAAGCGTATCTCATGAATAGTCATACTTGCCCCTGGCATCACATAGGGGCAGTCATAAGGAAACAAGCTGGCTGTTACTGTATCAGCGCACAGAGACTATCACAGACATTTGCAGAGCTTTTTTAAGATGTTATAGTAATAAAATAATGACTTGGATTGGATTATTGAGGAGTTTGGTGATAAAACGAGTGAACAGGAGATGATTGATCAGTATGTACGACTAATATTATTATTAATTATTTCTAAGCACATGTGAAAGCGATAGCGAACGAAAGGGTGGGGTGGGGCTGGAGATGCCTAGTGAGTGCTTTGTTGATATGCAGGGCCTTTTAAACCCGTTTGACTGTGGAAAAAAATACTTTTAAACAGCGGGTCTAAAATTAACTGCGCGTGTGAAAATAAATTGGACCTGACGCCTGGACGCACTTAATAAATGGAATATTCAGCTAAAAAAGGCACTTTACAGAGCGTTTAAAAGGGACCAAAAACAAAGTACAATAGAAAGAGTACTTGGAACTGCAAACACAAGTCAAAAAGGAAGTTAGAAAGGCCAAGAGAGAGATAGAAATCAATATTGCTAAGGGGGCTAAAACCAATTCCAAAATATTTTTCCAATATTATAACAGCAAGAGAACATTCAAAGAGGAGGTTAAATGTCTAAGAGACACAAATGGCAAAATCATAGATGAAGAAAAAAAAATAGCAAATATATTAAATGATTACTTTTCACAGGTTTTTACAAAGGAGGACACGGACAACATGCCACATATGTCGACCTGTTCCTATCCAGTTTTAAATAACTTTAGCATAACAAAGGCAGAAGTGTTAAAGGGACTAGGAGCTCTTAAAATAAACAAATCCCCTAGGCCGGATGAGATCCTCCCAATAGTACTCAAAGAAATGAAAGAAGTTATTTACAAACCGCTAACCAAGATCATGCAACAGTCTCTTGACACGGGTTGTACCGACAGACTGGAAAATAGCAAACGTAATACCGATCCACAAAAAGGGAGACAAAACCGAACCAGGTAACTACATACCAATAAGCCTGACTTCTATTATATGTAAACTTATGGAAACTATAATAAGATCCAAAATGGAAAATTACCTATATGGTAACAATATCCTGGGAGACAGTCAGCATGGTTTTAGGAAAGGGAGATCGTGTCTAACTAACCTACTTGTCTTTATGGAGGATGCCACATTGAAAATGGATAATTGCAAAGCATACAACATGGTTTATTTAGATTTCCAGAAAGCTTTTGACAAAGTCCCGCATAAAAGATTAATTTTCAAACTGAACGCAGTAGGGATTCAAGGAAATGCATGCACATGGATTAGGGAGTGGTTAACATGTAGAAAACAGAAAGTACTGATTAGAGGAGAAACCTCAAAATGGAGCGAGGTAACCAATGGTGTACCACAGGGATCAGTATTAGGTCCTCTGCTATTCCTAATCTACATTTATGATTTAGATTCTGGTATAGTAAGCAAACTCGTTAAATTTGCAGACGACACAAAAATAGGAGGAGTGGCAAACACTTGCAGCAGCAAAGGTCATTCAAAATGATCTAGACAGCATTCAGAACTGGGCAGACACATGGCAAATGAAATTTAATAGAGAAAGGTGTAAAGTATTGCATGCAGGCAGTAAAAATGTGCATTATAAATATCATATGGGAGATACTGAAATTGAAGAAGGCAACTATGAAAAAGACCTAGGAGTTTATGTTGACTCAGAAATGTCTTCCTCTAGACAATGTGGGGAAGGTATAAAAAAGGCCAACAAGATGCTCGGATATATTGTGAGGAGTGTTGAATTTAAATCAAGGGAAGTAATGTTAAAACTTTTCAATGCATTAGTAAGACTTCACCTAGAATATTGTGTTCAGTTCTGGTCACCTCGTAACAAAAAGGATATTGCTGCTCTAGAAAGAGTGCAAAGAAGAGCAACCAGAATTATCCCGGGTTTAAAAGGCATGTCATATGCAGACAGGCTAAAAGAATTGAATCTATTCAGTCTTGAACAAAGAAGACTATGTGGCGATCTGATTCAAACATTCAAAATCCTAAAAGGTATAGACAATGTCGACCCAGGGGACTTCTTTGACCTGAAAAAAGAAACAAGGACCGGGGTCACAAATGGAGATTAGATAAAGGGGCATTCAAAACAGAAAATAGCAGGCACTTTTTTACACAGAGAATTGTAAGGGTCTGGAACCAACTCCCCAGTAATGTTGTTGAAGCTGACACCCTGGGATCCTTCAAGAAGCTGCTTGATGAGATTCTGGGATCACTAAGCTACTAACAACCAAACGAGCAAGATGAGCTGAATGGCCTCCTCTCGTTTGTAAAGTTTCTTATGTTCTTATGTTCTTATGAAACAGTGGGCATATTATGATACACACTGATTTTATTGTGCCACACTATGGTAATCAGAATAAATATGTGATTTGTATGGTAATGCATGATAATGTATTTAAAGGAGGCACCCCACTCTGAATAATGCAAGAGATGTGTGCTGTTTATATTCAGGTCTGTTAACTATCCATTATTCAATTAGTCAATACCCAATAAGGCATAAAAGGTGAACGGGGTGGAGAAGCTACTAAAACTGATAAATCAAATTTACAATAACAATAATAATAAACTTTATTTTGTATAGCACCCTTAAAAGCAATCATCTCAGAGCGCTTCACAATTAAAAGTACAGCAATAAATAAACAGATTATACATAAAAAAACACAAGGAAATAAAACAATCATAAAAATCATAAAAACGCCTTTCTAAAAAAGTAAGTCTTTAAATTAGCTTTAAAAACACTCAAAGAAGCTGAGTCCCTGATCTCTAATGGAATAGAGTTCCATAATTTGGGGGCATAGCAACAGAAGGCCCTGTCGCCCATAGAGCGCAGGCGAACAGGCGGGATACAGAGCAGTCTGAGATCAGCAGAGCGGAGGTTGCGAGTGGGAGTGTAAAAAGATATAAGATCTGACAGATAAGTCGGAGCTCGCCCATGAAGAGCCTTATATGTCAGCATTAAAATTTTAAAATCACTTCTGAACCTGATAGGCAGCCAGTGCAAGGCCTCCAAGACAGGAGTAATGTGATCTCTTGAGTGTGACCAAAAGTTAACCCAGGATCGAAAATCACACCCAAATTTTTCATCTTAGATCTGAACTCAAGCATGGTTCCATCAACAGACAGATTTAAAGCATTGGTTTTACCTAGCTGGCGGGGAGAACCTAACAGCATTACCTCAGTCTTGTCACAATGAAGGTGTAAAAAATTTTGCGACATTCCTTGTTTTATATCAGAGATACAGGCAGTTAGGGCAGAGGCAGCAACATTGATATCAGGTTTAGAATTAACAGAGATTTGAGTGTCGTCTGTGTAAAAATGATAGTGTATCCCATAAGACCTAATGTGGCCGAGGGGAAACATAAATACTAAATAACAGGGGGCCGAGGATAGAGCCTTGTGGGACACCAGAAGTTACTGGCCCAACCTCAGAACTAAACCCACCCGGGGAGATAAATTGTTGACGTCCTGTTAGAGATGATCTAAACCAGTTGAGGGCAGTGCCAGAGATGCCAAATAAACACTCTTATCTATCAAGTAGGATCTCGTGATTTACAGTGTCAAATGCCGCACTAAGATCCAAGAGGATTAAAATTGATAATGCACCCGAGTCAGCAGCCATTAACAGATCATTAGTGACTTTGATCAGGGCAGTCTCAGTGCTATGAAGATGCCGAAAGCCAGATTGAAAGGGTTCAAAAAGATTGTTAGCAGTCAGATTGCCTAGTGACAGCTCGTTCTAGTAGTTTGGCTAGAAAGGGCAAATTTGAAATGGGGCAAAAATTATTAAGATTATCCAAGGCCATATGAGGTTTTTTAGGCACAGGCGTGACTGCAACAGTTTTAAAAGCAACCGGAACCACACCAGAACTTAGGGACTCATTTATAATAATTAACACCAAGGGACAGAGCAGCTCAAAACAGGACTGAAAAAGAACAGGGGATAGGTGTTCAGGTGTTAATCAATAATATACAAAATATGCACTAATCAAATCAAAGTGTAAAATTATAAAAATGAAACATACAAGTGACAAATAAA
Organism: Acipenser oxyrinchus oxyrinchus; assembly: GCA_030684275.1. NCBI lineage: Eukaryota > Metazoa > Chordata > Actinopteri > Acipenseriformes > Acipenseridae > Acipenser > Acipenser oxyrinchus. The sequence continues at coordinate 46,816,232 of CM060251.1, forward strand.
TACATGAAAGATAACAGGGGCATTATTGACCCTGTTACACCAGGAAAGAAGGTATTAAAGGAGTGGGACAATTTCACTCTCAAGGCTTGCAAACATACATTTATTTAATCTAGTGTAGTACCAGATGCATTATTATGTTTTACAATAAAAATACAGAGGTGAAATTCTGCTGGTACTCACCAGTACTCAGGTATTCCGGACTTATTTCATCTGTTTTTCATCCAACACGGATGCATTCCATCCACTAACACAGTCCACAAGCACAACGTTTCTCAAATGCACTTTCAATCAGCACAGTCTTGGCTGATAATGGCATGTCCCAAATTTTTTGAACAATTTCGTTTTTGTTTTTAAAATCGCTGAAAAGATGCTCTGATGATTTGATAAGACATTCTTTTATATAGTCCCCATCCGTGAATGGCTTTCCTCGTTTCACGATCAGTTGTATTGCTTGATGCATTTAGCAAACATGTACTTTTTTTGCTCTGCTTTGCACTGTAGCTTTTCGACTTCTTTCTTTCCAGCATCCCCAGCTGGGTACTTTTCGGCAAATGTGGCATGTTTTTTTTTAAAAAAATGCCTTTCTAAGTTGGATTTTTAATTGTTGGCAAATTTCTCATTGCAAATTAGACATTGCGGGAATCTCGCAGAGCTCAGTATAAAGGCATAGGATTCCGTCCATTCTTTTTGGAATTCTTGATGTTCGTCTTCGATTTTCCTCTTTTTTGCTAACATTTTTAAGCTTTTTATTTCAATTTTATTTCAACCGTCTCTGTGAAACTGATCTTTCACACTATCTCTTACGCACGTCTTGTGCTCTGTAGCATCCGCTTCCTTTTTGCATTCAAAGGCTTTCTTGGCACGCTCAATATGAAAAGGAAGTGGATGCACTGAGCTGCAGCGGTAACGGTACACTTTTTTATTTTTTAAATCAGCAATCTGATGTCAACCTTCAGTCTGCATGTCTGATTCTTTGTAGTTCAAAACATTTATTTTTCTCTTGACAGTTTATAATGGAAAGTTTTAAAGAGCCACACTTATGTACTCAAAGAGTTGTGGGTTGCTGACCCCTAGCATAAGTAAACCACAGTAATTATATTAATTTATGAAAATGTGTCTTTTGCCACTTTGTTTATTGTGCAGAAACCACAATGCCAGGGATTTTAAAAAAACAGTCTACTTTTATACTGTTTCTGCCTGAAAAATATTTTTTCTGGAATACATCATCTACAGAGAAAAACAACAAAGAAGCATACAGAATATAGTAGGCTACTGTATACGGAGCACGGGAAGGGACATGAGAGAAATCTATCTTGTGGGAACGATTTAATATCTTGTGGGAATGTTTTAATATCTTGTGGGAACAATTTACTATTTCCACACATGGATTTTCCACACAAGATTTTAACCTCATCCCTGCCAAATATAAATTCAAAATATATCAACTTTATTTACAATAACCCAAACAAGAAACTATTTACAGGTGCAGGGCCTCAGCTGAGACTTACTGATGAGAGTTGGGGTTTCCCTACAGGGAAGGATGGGTGGTGGCTGGAATATGTAATGAATTATTTAAAAGGAGCACATTTTTCAGGACTAAATTTAGGAACGTTTGAGCCTGTTTGAGCTTGAGAAAAAGAATGACAAAAAATAAATTAAACAAATAATGTAAAAAGAGCAAAAGATTAATTGTTTCAGGAGTCAACTGACCGCACAAAGACATAATATACCAGTACACAATTTCTTAATGTAAAGATCATTGGTATATCATTTTGGAAAATACCTCAGTTGCTTTGCATTCATAAATAGTTACACCTAAGATGGCAGCACAGTGTGCGATATCCAGTATACATTATTGATGAAAATGTGTTCAGTTATTGTGAAATTTCCTTCAGCTGCACTAACAAATTTTTGTACTGTACATTAGTAGGTGTCTTTGTGCAGATGCTTTTAACAAAAAAAAAAAACCTTTGAGGTTTTTTAGAATAAAATCTACATGATTAATTGATGAAGTGGGTGTACATGTTACGAAAAGATTAATTATATATACATTGGGTAAAGAAAACTAAAATGCATGATTAAAAGGACTTGATCCCTGTAAAATATTTTTGATAGGTAAATAAAAAAAATAGGTCATTTTTAGAAAATATGTTTCATTTAATCTATTGCTTATAATATTATTATTATCTGTTCATTATTATGCTTGCCAAGTCGTGGCTGAGTAACTCAGAGAAGGTAATCATTTAGTCAGGATAACTCACTTTAAAAGGATCACTCTCTAGGATCCTATTTGGTGGCTTGTTTGCCCTGTTGGATTTTTATTATTACGGTAACTATTTCTTTATTTTCTTTATTAATGATTCAATTTTGATATACAGTACTGTGCAAAAGTTTTAGGCAGGTGTGAAAAAATGCTGTAAAGTAAGAATGCTTTCAAAAATAGACATGTTAATAGGTTATATTTATCAATTAACTAAATGCAAAGTGAGTGAACAGAAGAAAAATCTAAATCAAATCCATATTTGGTGTGACAACCCTTTGCCTTCAAAACAGCATCAATTCTTCTAGGTACACTTGCACAAAGTCAGGGATTTTGTAGGCATATAGTCAGGTGTATGATTAAACAATTATACCAAACAGGTGCTAATGATCATCAATTCAATATGTAGGTTGAAACACAATTATTAACTGAAACAGAAACAGCTGTGTAGGAGGAATAAAACTGGGTGAGGAACAGCCAAACTCAGCTAACAAGGTGAGGTTGCTGAAGACAGTTTACTGTCAAAAGTCATACACCATGGCAAGACTGAGTACAGCAACAAGACACAAGGTAGTTATACTGCATCAGCAAGGTCTCTCCCAGGCAGAAATTTTAAGGCAGACAGGGGTTTCCAGATGTGCTGTCCAAGCTCTTTTCAAGAAGCACAAAGAAACGAGCAACGTTGAGGACCGTGAGCGCAGTGGTCGGCCAAGGAAACTTACTGCAGCAGATGAAAGACACATCATGCTTACTTCCCTTCGCAATCGGAAGATGTCCAGCAGTGCCATCAGCTCAGAACTGGCAGAAAACAGTGGGACCCTGGTACACCCATCTACTGTCCGGAGAAGTCTGGTCAGAAGTGGCCTTCATGGAAGACTTGCGGCCAAAAAGCCATACCGCTGACGTGGAAACAAGGCCAAGCGACTCAACTATGCACAAAACACAGGAACTGGGGTGCAGAAAAATGGCAGCAGGTGCTCTGGACTGATGAGTCAAAATTTGAAATATTTGGCTGTAGCAGAAGGCAGTTTGTTCGCCGAAGGGCTGGAGAGCGTACGAATGAGTGTCTGCAGGCAACAGTGAAGCATGGTGGAGGTTCCTTGCAAGTTTGGGGCTGCATTTCTGCAAATGGAGTTGGGGATTTGGTCAGAATTGATGGTCTCCTCAATGCTGAGAAGTACAGGCAGATACTTATCCATGATGCAATACCATCAGGGAGGCATCTGATTGGCCCCAAATTTATTCTGCAGCATGACAACGACCCCAAACATACAGCGAAAGTCATTAAGAACTATCTTCAGCGTAAAGAAGAACAAGGAGTCCTGGAAGTGATGATATGGCCCCACAGAGCCCTGATCTCAACATCATCAAGTCTGTCTGGGATTACATGAAGAGAGAGAAGCAACTGAGGCTGCCTAAATCCACAGAAGAACTGTGGTTAGTTCTCCAAGATGTTTGGGCCAACCTACCTGCCGAGTTCCTTCAAAAACTGTGTGCAAGTGTACCTAGAAGAATTGATGCTTGATGCTGTTTTGAAGGCAAAGGGTGGTCACACCAAATATGGATTTGATTTATATTTGTCTTCTGTTCACTCACTTTGCATTTAGTTAATTGATAAATATAATCTATTAACATGTCTATTTTTGAAAGCATTCTTACTTTACAGCATTTTTTCACACCTGCCTAAAACTTTTGCACAGTACTGTATATGTTTTTATTTATTTTCATTATGCAACACATGGTAAACAGTAATTCAGTATTCATCAAATTATATTCTGCCACAACATATTAGATTACAATTACAACATTATTACCAATCAGTAGAAATAGACTGTTATTACTCAGTGTAAGGTTCAGTCCTTATCTTACCAACAATTTATTAATCATCATTCTAGGACACCACATATAAAATTGCAATAAGTTATGAACATAATAATTTATACATTGATAGTCTGATACAGAACAAAAGCAATATTTACCAGTTCTGGGCACCCTGCGCCAAGGTAGAAGATGTGTGTATTACAGGATCTGTGACGGTGTGATGAGTGGGTGGTAGAAATGACGTCACAAAGTCACAGGTTCGGTACAAACAGCCCCAATACCAGCAATGGTAGTCTTGGTGTACTTTATTCAAAATGGGCTCACAGGCCAAAGAAACTGAAATGGTAAATAAAAATTCTCAACAGAACGAGTCTCTCTCAGTTCTGGGTGCACTTCCCCGGTGTGGTGAAAAGTGTTTATGCTCAAGTTCAGGGTTTTCAGGGCAAAGGTAAACAGCTCCAGGGTTTGGGTGAACTGGCAATGGTGCAGCAGTTCCCGGAAGGGACTTTTACAGCTCCGATCCTCTCAGTCCCTGTCACATATCCCTTTCCTCAGAGTGGAGCCGAAGGCACACTCGGCCAATACTACCTTCCCAACTGGCCCCCCTCCCTAGAGAAAAAGTCTGCATTTGAGTGCTCCTTACCCTTACGATACTTCATTCTATAGTCAAAGGGTTGCAACACTAGATACCACCGAGTTACCTGAACATTGCCATCCTTCATCGTGCCTAGCAATTTCAACGGAGTGTGATCTGTGACAAGGAGTAAACGATGCCCCAGGAGATAATACTGAAGGGAGTGCAAAGCCCATTTAATGGCCAAGCACTCCTTCTCGATGACATAGTTACACTCCCTTGGGAGCATTTTCTTACTGATATACAAAACGGAGTGCTCTACTCCATCAATCTCCTGGGACAAGACCATCCCCAGAGTCAGAGGCATCAGTCTGGAGGATGGATTCTTTGCTGAAATCAGGTGATATTAGAGCAGAGCTTGCCACAGTCGCCTCTTTATCACATCATAAGCCCCCAGACGCTCAACTGACCACTAAATTTGGAGCCTGTTTCTTAGTGAGATCCATTAAGGGGGTAGCTATAGTGGAGAACTCAGGGATAAATCTACGTTAATAACCAGCTAACCCCAACAGTGATCTCACTTGAGTTTTGGTCTTTGGAGTCGGAGTGTCCACCAAAGCCTGGACTTTAGAGGCCATTGGCTTCACCTGACCATTACCCATAATGTATCCCAAATATTGCTTTTCTAGTTTGACAAACACGCATTTCCTCAGGTTGGCTGTTAACCATGCTTCCCTTAGAGACTGAAGGATGGCTGTTAATCTGACAAGAAGCTCTTTCCAGGAAGAACTAAACACTACCACGTTATCAATGTACACAACCACATATCTCTAATGTAGAGCAAGCACGTGATCCATCAGTCTCTGAAAGGTTGCTGGAGCCCCATGCAGCCCGAACGGCATGGTCACAAAATGGAACAAGCCTTCCAGAGTCGAAAATGCAGTTCTCGAGAGAGCTTAAAGTCACCCATGCTCTAACATATCCACCACTTCTTGGCTCACGATCCCCCTTTGACTTTCTGGGATGCAGTACAGACTCTCCCGCACCCTCACACCTGGCGAAGTGACAGCAGCATGTTCAATTACATTTGTCCTACCTGGCAAATCAGAAAAAACATCACCGAACTTCCCAATTAACCTTTATATCTTTTGTCTTTGACTGGGAACTAATTGTTCGCTTGAGGGCAGGAGCAACATCACCTTATCCCCAGGCCGAAAGGTCCAAATCCGTGCATTTTTGTTATAATGTTGCTCCTGGCAATGCGGAGCCCGTTTTAGGCTATCATGCGCCATTTTGCCAGTTATTTCCAGGCGCTCTCTTACTTGCCAGACTACATTTTTGGTTTCTCTTTTAGGCTTCTCCCACCCTTCCCTTATTAGATTGAGAATGCCTCTGGGTTGTCTTCCGTACAGCAGCTCGAATGGGGAGAACCCTGTTGAACTCTGTGGCACCTCTCTTAGTGCAAAAAGGAGGTGCGGGAGGAGCTTTGCCCAATTTTTCTACTCTTGGCTCACAAACCGCCTCAGCATCTGTTTTAGAGTCTGATTAAATCGCTCCGCCAGGCCGTCAGTCTGCGGATGGTAAACTGACGTGCGAATGGAGCGGATTTGCAACAATTTGTACACTTGAACAACATATTTAGACTAAAATTAGTTCCATAATCTGTCAAAATCTCCTTCAGGATCCCTACTCTAGACATAATCTTAACTAATTCTGTTGCTTACCGCAGCGGCACTAATGGTACTAAGGTACTGCCTCAGGATATCGTGTTGTGTAGTCCACCACTACTTGTGCCAGGAGGGAGATTTACAGCTCTGATCATCTCACTCCCTGTCACTGGAATGCATTGGACTGACTCTTAACTCTCTCCTAAATACCCTGTTTGTGACGCTTCTTTTTGGGTGTGGTTACCTTCAGGACTGAGCCTGTACCCCCTATATGGTCATGTCTTCATCTTTGTTAGTTACACAGACTTAGCTTTACCTTCCCTCAAATGTAAACACAATCTTCAAGACACAGAACCGCACCCTAGGAAGTGTTTTACACAGATTATTCAGAAATATTGCTACATAGAAATTCCAATAACACAACCACATAGATTATACAAATTAAATGTTATATATAGAAATATAACCTGTCTCTAACACTGTTGTGGCCCATGATTTATTTTCAAAACACAAAGACAAACTGAGTTTATTGTAGGTTAGACGAGAGACAGTAGTTTTGATTATTATTATTATTATTATTATTATTATTATCACTAGTTAGTGGTAACCATCATCAAGACCATCAGGATGATATCATTTAACATATAATTGCACAGTTCAACACTTGTTTTCATGTTTCTGAATGCCAGTTTTGTGATGCATTTAAAATGTTGCACACAATTAATGCCGGACAAAATTATTGCTAAACAGATGTGTGATTATTATGTTTTATTAGTCGTTGTTGTTTTGTTTTTTTTTACAAACACAACTTGTCATTATCTGCTCGTTACAGAAAATAGGTTTCTTTAAATGTAATGGGCTGGCATTTCCATGAATCTGTATTAAACTTGTAGGAATATTAGCTTAAATTCAAATTAATATTATGAATAAATGCAACACTGCATCATTTTTCTAATAGTTTTGTGGTGTTGTGGAGAGTTTTCAATTAAAGTCATATCTCCTCAGCATAATGTATGGTAGAGAAACAGACAGGCAACTAGAATTAGAATTCAATCTATGATTTGCTATTTTTAGTACTTGCTTCTGCTAAGTGTTTGTTCCAGGCACCAGCATTTAATGCCAGTGCACTCGATTTATACCCCCTGAGTTCTAACAGCAATTACAGTAGATGGATTATATCAGTGATTGTAATGCCAGCATGTGTTATTTATATATTGGTTATATCTGGTATTTTAATGCCTCCAGGTGATATCGCTGTACTTTATATAGGATTTACTGTGATATACAGGATACTGTCCACTTTTGATATACAGGGACGTCACAAAGGCTTCCACTGACAGCATAGTATAGCAGCCTGATTTAGTTAAAGTCAAACTCAGAGAAGAATTGTCACTTTATTAACTTTTTGGTGGACCCATGTATGGGGAATGTAAGAACATTGAATTTGAAAAGCAAAACGATTAAGGGTATTTTACTTCTTTGCTGGTGCTTTCATGAAGTGGCTGTAAACTGGGGAGAAACTGCGACTGATGTTTCAGAGCTGCAAAGGGATCCTGTAACAGACTGGCTGTCCAAACCCTGTATCTGTGATGCTGTGCTGAATGAAATCTGTCAAATAGGACCAACTTTCCCCATCTTTGGTCAGATGTTGGTTTTAAGCAACATTTAAGCAACAATAACAAGGTTAAAAGAGATTGGAACAAGAAATAAGCAAACATATCAAATTTTAAAACCATTATTTGACATTTCACACTCACATTCTTGTGCACATTTACCAGTCAAATAAAGAAAAATGTGGCATTACTCTGCCTTTCTAAACAGACATTTCACACTCACATTCTTGTGCACATGAACATTTACCAGTCAGAGAAAGGAAAACTAGGCATGACTGGCCTAAATATTAGTAACATCAAATTATCACAAAACATTGCTTTTTCTTTTTTAGAAATCACATTTGATGTGCACATAATTTGAATGCTTTGTCTCGCCATAAACTTTATGTATATAAATGCAGTGTATATCAAAACTAACTGACAAGAGAACTATTACATCTAGTATTGCATTTTGACAACATTCAAACATCTGATTATGGCTTACCAATATCTATCAATATCTGAACTTTAAATTAGGACTCTGCCCAACCGTAAACTCCATATTCCTATCCCAAATGACAAAAAGCTAAGCAAACAACTACTGAGATGAAATTGGCTCAGATGAATTTTCATCTGTTGCCAGATGAAATTGGCAAGATTTTTCTAAAGAGGAGCCAAACCTTTTTTTATAAACAATCATAATAGCAAGGTAAGTTGTTCAACATCTATGAAAAATTGAGAGCAAGGGAACCATACTGTCTGGATTCTGGAACATACAAACTGCTCAGTCCATTCTAAAATAAATGTGGCAGGTACACTGGTCTAAATTATAAAAAGCTGCTTGTCTAGCCCTCTCAACTTCATCCACTTCTGTGGTATTGTAAGTTGTTTGACGACACCAGTAAACGTTTTTTTTTAACAATCAAGAGAGTAAGGAAATTTGTTTAAGCACAAAAAAAGAGTCTAGTAGTGCTGTTCTGTGTTGTAAGATGAAACAGCAAATGTTGCCAAGACTGTCATCCCTCTTGATAACTCACTATTAAAAAATGTTTCTGGTGTAGTGCAGGCCTTGCTTGCCATGTTTCCATCTCCATCATTATCACAAAAGAGTTAAGTGGCTTTATTTTTGCAACCTTTACTGCTTTCACTTAGACATTTTTTCAGCTCACCAATCGCCTTTTTGTACAACACTGTTGCATCTCTCTCATGGATGGCGTCTTGCAGCACTTCGGTCTGCAACACTGCTAGCACCGTTGCCATGCATTTTGAGTAGGTCATGTGCAGCACGCTATAGTACGCCATCACATACAGGATGCCCTCTGGTAGCGCCTACAGCTACCATACAGTTTGCTTCATCTACTAGTATCACAGGGCAGGCAAGGGGCCTATTCTTCAGATAGGCATCGGGATTCTCTGAAGACTAAAAAAAAAAAAATGATTAAAATTTAATGTAATATATATGCTTTAATATTGACACATCACAGTTTTAAGATAAAGAAAAAATGGACTGGACTTGAATTGGATGAGGGGTTGCTGAAAGAAGCGATTAAAAGATGAATGTAAGGAAAAGAAAGAAAGAAGGAGAGCTGGGATGATTAGAGAATTAATGGAGGGTTCCTCTTGAAAAATTAAAAAGGATGAATGAAAAGAATATGAATGAAAAGAAAGGAGGATTGGCTGGCTATGTAATGCCAAGGACCTACCAAAAGGCACAATACAAGAAGTTTTAAGAGGGCACTTTTTTGTACCATTTTTAAGCTGAAAAATTGTTTTAAGATTTTTGGAGATATATCAACCAAATGGTGAACCAAACAAATAAGTAGATTTAAAACATGTAAATTATGAAATCATTAAATCGACATATTTATAAATCATGAAACCATTAATGGTCAATACATCATCATTAACAAAAATGAAAGAGCGAAAGAGCTGATAGGAGGGAAAGAGAAAGGAGAGGAGGAAAAGAGGAGTCACACTTGTCAGTTGTACCACTGAAGGTATAACAGGCAGGAGTCAGCCCGAGCTGGTTCATGTAAAACTGCAAAAAAAGCCACATTACCGTAAAAACATGCACAATTTCCTCACTTCCACTTCCCAGTTTCTTTGGTGGTAGTGATGGAGATGGAAACATGGCAGGCAAAACCTTCAAGATGGCGATGACCCTTTCTTCTGTTTGAGAAAACAGGAATAACAATGGAAATTATTTTCTGTTAGTGGTATGCAACTTTTCTGACTAGATGAACTAATGGGTATTGAGTCAAACCTTACCTGAGTCAAGAGTTGTTGGTGATGAGCACTTTATTCATCATACTGAAGTAAAATAACTGATCCTGGAAAGCACACTACCTTCTCTTTATTTCAGCAATGTAGTCTGGGTTATCTCTAGCAATGATTCTATGCAGTTCATGAAGTACCTGAGAAAAATATTTCAAGTCTATATTTGAAATTGTTTCGCCAAATCAGAAACAAATGCTCCTAAGAATAAGATATATGCAATTTACCTCTTAAGGTATAAAAAGGAAACTGTAACATGTTTTAATGGGTTGGTATTAAATATCATGGTATTTCATAGGTATTGACTTACATGATCCAAATCCCTGAAGCAGGGGTATGCCTCTAGTATTTTGGCAGGCCTTTCTGAGTCCTTAAGGGTACCAGAGTCAATAAATGCTCTTCTTGCTTCGAATTCTAAGTCAAGCAGCTGGGCTATGACTTCTTTGTTGGGTTTGGGCCTCTTTAACACTTCCTGGAGTGTCTTATAGTGCCTTACTTGGGCCTGTTGGCTATCCATCATTGAGGTCCCTGAAAAAAAAAAATATATATATATATATATTCTGGAGTGCACAATAAAATGGTTTAGTTTAAATATCTACAATTTACCCCGCAAATTTCAGCAATGTTGTGAGGTGGTGTACTCACCTTCTTTTGTGTCAGTATCATTCACACGTCCACTGGTAGATCTTTCAGGTGTACTGCTCCTTGCAGGTGAGAGATCTAATATTACACTTGAAGCGCTTGAATCTTCGTCATACTCATCTGATGTCAAATGGCTCTTGTCACTTGTGGACCCAGCATCTGTTCTCAGCCTTTTCTTTCCTCTACCCCTTACAGGCATAAGACCTTGCATTTTCTGAGGTGTCCTGATATTTCTGGATCCTGTTTATCAATTGCTTGGAGAGCAAATCCTAATCAAACAGAAAAAAAAAATATTCATGTCAAGTACTTAGAATTAGATAAAGGGTTTTATGCACTTGTTCCAAATCATACATAAAAATACACCACAAAGTACTACTACTGACACAGGAAAATAGGACTTAAGCAGCACAGGGATCCCCTAGTTTTGAATAGTTGATTAAATCATGTCAAGAGGAAGAGTCAAATTAACAATAACATAACATTCACAATATAACATTTTTACACTGCTTTAACTTGCGGGTCAGAAATATAGCATTTCAAACTAAGAAACAAAGGTAAACTTTTAGTTAACCATTTCTTTCATGCTGTTAAAATCTTCCTACCCAAGTGGGACAACTGCCACAAAAACTTTCCCCGAGCATGGGATAGTATTCTACTAGTCGCTTTGCCATTGAAGTAATCTCACGTTTGGAGGGATCGTCTTCTGCTGTTGCCCTCAATATTGAAAGCATATTGGTTACGGTGTTTCTCACTAATCTGCAGCGAAGTTCTTTGGACAGTGTACAATTGCCTTCTTTCCCAATGTGCTTCATTTCAAAGAACTCTTTCCTGCATCGCTCCAACTCGCTGTCTGTATAAATTACATGTTCTAAATTAATTGACAAAATCCACACATCATAAGTATAAACCCCTGTGTGTATGTAAATTTAGAAGGACCAATCTAAATGTGGCCATTTTTTTTTCTTTTTTAAATAAACTACAGCTTGGAAAGTGCCCACCCTTAATTTAATTCAACAATTAGAATGGTAGTGCAGTGTATCACACATAGGCACTTCGAGAATTTAGGTTGAAGATTAATTTTATACATTACAAGCATATTCTTAATGTGACCATAACAATGCATGATACACTATCAATACAGACAGGGGAACCCATTTTCAATGTTGATTACATAGATTGTAACAGAGCAACACTATGCACTAATAAAAAAAGTAAATGCCTTCACATTTCAGACTGTTTTTTGCTTTGAAAAGTTGTGAAAAAATATATACCTCAGGATGAATCAGATTCCATATATTTCTTCTCCTCATAAAATTCTTGAGGCCCTGGAAAAAGATCCTTGATATTATCTGGTGAAAGGCTTAGTAGCACACTTTCCTCGATGTTGGCTTCTGTTAGGGGGGAAGAAATCAAGATGTCACGCTTCTGTTTTGGGATATGCAAGCTATTCTGGCTAGCTAGCTAAAGCAAAAGTGAATATAGCAAGCTATAATTCTTACCTTGTAGAGAAGCAAAAGCTACTTCATCCAGTGTTTTCAAAGCATCCATGAGCTTAGCTTGGATTTTTAGAGTAAAACAAATCTAAAAGATGCAAGTTAAATGGCATTTCATTATAGATTGATTTGGCTTGACATTAGCACAACTTTAGCAGAATGCTACAGTGTTCAATCCCTTAAACAGTGTAGCTACAGTGTTAGCAAACTTGGATAACTAGCTAGCTATGTACAATGATTATTTAAAACATTTACAGATAACAATACTTTTAAGTCACTAACAGTTCAATATTGACAGAGTGGTATAATCATCCTAGTTAGCTAGGTAGCTATCTAGCTAGCTAGCTACATTAGTGGACTGATATAAATGCTTACAGCTACTCACCTGTCTTTAATGTTCAGTTACCGCCAAACCCAAGTACACACTGCGCAGGCGTCCAAAACCAGTCACCCCTTTTCACGATTGGATGAGCCCAGTAATGGTTGTATATTGGTTTGCCCAGAGGATGCTGTTCTTTTTCGGAGTTGGTGTGGTCTCAATTTTAGCAAAATTATTTGGCGCTGTGTGATTTGTTTTGTTTTTGTTGCTTTGACATTGAAAGCCCTTTTAAGCCATATTAACACTGCACACAGTCGTAGCCCAAACTTCAGTTATCTGTGGTATAGATGGCTGTCCAGAAGAATACAGAGTTTACAATTTGTTTTATTATCATATTAAACGGACTCACCCCTTGCACCTCACGAATCAGTACCATACGTTGGCGCACGACCCCACTTATGCAACAAATGTTAGGCTTTCTACTACCGATCGAAGGAAGTCAGTGGTGGAAAAGATGACTATAACATTTCAGGCCGAACCCTCGGTCCAGTTGAAGTTGAAGATTATTTACGGAGGCCAGAAATGACACATAGAATATCTTAACTACCAGCCCAAATGCTTGGAAATAAGTACATTGAGGACTTAGGAAGACCGATTTATTCTGGATATTCAGCACACCAGGAAACTACACCTGCACTTCTTCAAGGCCAAACGCCCAGCCAAGTTCAAGCTACAGTAAATCCTGGTCAAACGCTCAACAGTGATGATGTTGATCATGAATACTCTAAACGTGCAGCTCCACTTCAGCAGCAATGTCACGAGGAAGTGTGTTTGGAGGACTTCACAACGTCAGTGGAGGACAGGCAGGTAGCTATGTTATCAGTAGCTATTGCTTATTATTAGCTATTTACATTATGATTAGCTAGCTGGCATATTTTAATATCTTTGTGTTTATTGCAGTGTGCATTCAGCCTATATATATATATTAATATTGGCTTGCTGCCAATATTAATATGTTAAATCAGACCATACCTCAATGATAGCTAGCGAATAATGAATGAATTAATGATGTATCAGCTAGCTAACATTAGCTAAGTATGAGTGCTAGCTCGCTATCGATACTTATGGATATGTATTTTTCCATATTTGATACAGTTAGCATGATACTCAGTAGCTCTAAATAGCTAGCTAGTTAGTACTTTTGATTGTGCAAATGCGAATAATTAAAAAATAAAAAACACTAACTGAAGCTCACCTTTTATCAGGAGGAATGCGTTAATGAAGCCACAGATTTGAAGAAAACTGCAGTTGCATTTGTCCTGAAAACTCGAGAAAGATGTCATGTTTCACAGGTATAGCCACAGCATTTTTCAGTAGTGTATGTTCTTAACAGTGACTGTATGTTCTTAACAATCCTTTATTCTGTGATTGTACACATAGCTAGCTTTCGTCTTGTTAATGTCCTTCAATTAAATGTGTTAGTGTAATAACATAAATGATGGTTTGACATGGGTTATGGTTGAGTTACAGTAAACAATGGTATCCTAGCCATTTAATCTGACACAGATGCGGTAGCATTCAATAAATAAATGTAAACATGTACTTACCAGACATGGGCTCAAATGCATTTAAATGCAAATGCAAATGACTGCATATATTAGAAAATCTGAATTTTCTTAATGCAAATGCAATGCATTTACTACCAAACTAAAAACAAATGCAAATAAATGACATTTACTAAATGCATTCAAATACTTTCCCATACAACATATGTTAATTGACTGACTATTCGTTTTATCATTAATTTGGCAGAGGCCTTTATCCAAGGTAACACACAAGAAGTACAGTTTATATCATAGCAACATAAACACAGTAATCATGTAATAAGTACCAGGCATGTACCAATATAGGAAGCAAGTTACATAAATCAGTGTTTCCCAATCTTGTTCCTGGGGACCCACTGTGTCTGCTGGTTTGTGTGCTAACTGAGTTCTGAATTACTTAATTGAACTAATAATTTGTCTAATCAAAGCTTTTGAATTATTTTTTAGCTTAAATGGCTGGTTGCACAGGTCCCTATTAGCACTAATCTTGGACTACCTAGTGTTAACTCAGGTAAGGTAGTCCATGATTAGTGCTGATCTGGGTCTGTGAAACCAGCCAAAAGAGTTGGATATTTCAAGTTTTGTCTAAAATTGTATTAAATACCGTAACTAATTGTTAGTTCAACTGGGGAATCAATTTAATAATTGAGAACAGCAGACACAGTGGGTCCCCAGGTACAGGTCTGTGAAACACTGACATGATAGATTATATATCATGTGTGTGTGTGTGTGTGTGTGTGCACTGCACAGTTTATTCTTTTAACTTGTTTTGATTGTTGCATTTACTAAACATTAAGTTCTCAAAAGTGCAGTCCTTCAGTTTGCATCTTTCAGGTCAATAAACTTTATCTGTAATACAGAAAAGTATCTCTATTTTATTATTAGTATTATTATTGAAAAATATTTAAATGCATTTCAGATATTTTTGAAGCTTTCCCATGATTTGAAATAAAACTGCAAATACTTGTATTTCAGAATATACAAATACCAACTGCAAATAGTAATAGTTCAGCAACCTTACTATGTATTCTCTCCAAAGACTTGAGACACATGCTACATTTCTAGCTATCAAGCTATTGAAGTATTTGTCAGAAAATATAAAGCAAATCATTAACAATAGTTAAAGATAAATAATATAGTGATGATCATTTTTATTTTAAGATTTTTTGTTTCCATGTTTGCAAACTATAAGGTTTAAGAGACTTACATGAATTTAACAGATTATCCCCCTATTGATGAATTGATTCAAGGATAATTCTTATTTTTAAACATAAATCTCACAGAAGCTTTATAATGAAAATTACATCTTCCATTTACTTTAGTAACCTATAACTTAGACACCTGACAATGTAATTTGGCATTTCAAAATTTCTGGAGGTTTTGTGAGTAGTTTTAAAAAAACATTTTCCCTTAAATTGCCTTATGAATAGGGCCCTGGATTGTGGCCTTTTATTCAGAGAGGTGTTAATGATATTGTGTCTGGGGTTCAGCAATATCAAGCCTTGTTGGTGAATTTCCTGAGAAATGAGATGAAAATGTTTTTTTAGAAGCACTCTGGAAGCAATGAAGACTTGGAAAAGGATGTAATGGCAACATTTGACAGTTCATAGATCCTTTTTCTAGAGTTGCAACCACATACTTGCAAGACCGCTGCATTAAGGCACACTTTAGTCCTGTGGAGCCAGAGGAAATTGTGATAGAACAGTCAATGTGCAGAGTGAGAAAGGGCACCTCAAGGGTTCTAACAATCAGGAACAAAAGCTTTTACTACATACCTCTAATTAAGAGTTTAGAGCAGCTGCTCTTTGACTCTAGGATACTATTGATGATAGTACCACAGAAGGGCAAATATGGATTTTTGTATGACATTAATGATGGGGATATATTGAAATCACATCCACTGTTTTCTGCCAGACCCAATGCCTTGCAGATAATTTTGTATACTGACGAAATAGAGATATGCAATCCTTTAGGTGCACACGCTTCAAAGAAAGTATAGATCTAAGCTAGTTGCCATATGACTTCTTGCCATAGTACTAATGGAGCAAATCCGAAAAGATTTGAATTTATTGTATCATGGGGTTAAAATAGAGATTGTGGATGGTAATGTGGACATACTGATTTCTGTTTGTGGAGACACTTTAGCCCAGTACGAGCTGGCTGGATTTAAAGAGGTAGTTGGTTTTGCTCATAGTAAATGTAGACATTGTGAGTGCACATTTGCAGACATGCAGAAGTATTTTGATGAGGACTTTTTTTATCAAAAGGACACTAGAGAGCCATCTCAGACAATGTTGGGAAATAGAAAGGGCCAGCACAGATTTCTTTAAAAAACAGCCTGAAAACAGCTTATGGTATTAATAGACAAAGTAAATTAACAGACATTCCCGGTTCTGATATTGTAAACCAAACTCCACAGGTTATAATGCATATTGTTCTTGAGGGTATTGCTCCATTAAAATTAAAATGTGTATTGAAACCACTTATTTCTTCAGGGCACATTGACCATGATGTGTTCAATGCTGCCCTGCTAAGTTTCCCATACTCTGCTCAAGATGTGTGCGATAAACCAAGCCCCATAACAGTCAACACTTTAGCATCAGATGATAATAAGCTTAACCAGGCCTCGGGACAAATGCAAATTCTCTTAAAAACAATGCCATTTGTGTTAGATATTGGTGAGGGTAACGAATACATTCAACTGCTTCTTGAATTGCTTGAGATTACCCAGATCATTTTTGCACCAGTCATTTCATTGAGTACTGTGTCAAGGCTTAACGTACTTATCAAGCAACACTATTTGATTCATGTTCCATCACAAATTAAATCATTGGGTCCAATGGTGAGACACATGTGCATGAGATTGGAATCTAAGCACGGTTTTTTTAAAAGATGGGCTTCAAAGTCCAATTTTAGAAATGTCTGCAAATCATTGGTCAAACATAATCAAATGTTTGAAAGTTGTCAAAATGTGTACAGTTCTCAACATCCTATTTTCTCAAGTGAGAAAGAAATTGGCCCAGTTTCAGATGTGAAATATGTGCAATACATTCACGCAAAACTAAGAGACTTCTTCGGCATGGATGCAGTACAACACATAGTTTTAGCCAAGTGGCTCATTCTGAAGGGAAATAAATATACTTGCAATCTGTCCTTAATTTTAGCCAAAGTCAATGATGACGTTCCTGAATTCGCTCTCATAAAATACATTTTCATAGTAAATTCAAATTTCACTTGTTTTGGAAATTAGCTCTATGTAACCATTTGCTTGAACAGAAATGTTCTTGCTTATGAGGTTGATATCCCCAAACTTGCACAGGTAACTGAGCTAGTAGATGCTGAAAAGCTTACAGATTTTACACCATATTATACATATAACTTCAAAAGTACAACATACATTCCTCTGAAGTATGATTTTGGTGACATAATTAAACTTCATGGGGTTTGTAATAACCCTTTTCATTCCTAATGATTTTGCAATGAAACAACAAAGGTACACTTGATGAGAGAATTTTCTCCAGAGTGAAAGTTACAGTTACTTAAGAAGGAAATAATTAATTGTTCTTGAGCCAAATTTGTGAAATTTAAGTTGTTAAGTTTAAGTTGGAATGTATAACATACAGAAAGTGTGGAATGTGGCATATAACATACAATAAGTGGCTGTGTTTAATAAGGCAGTTTTTATTTCTTAACTTCTTGAAAAATGCACATGTAGTTATAGAGAGGTTGAAGTGAGCGATTTAATCAACCCTTTAAGTCTTCTTAGTATGTTCACCAATGACATGTGCTTGCAATATATGTTAGATACTCCCATTCTGGTATTGTTCAAACATGACCTCAAGGTTGCAGTTTGTATCTGTTACACTTGTTTTGAAAATTAGCTCTATGTAACTATTTGCTTGAACAGAAATGTTCTTGCTTATGAGGTTGATATTCCCAAACTTGCACAGGTAACTGAGTTAGTAGATGCTGAAAAGCTCATATTAGCCCATTCATATATGAGTAATTTGAGCTAATTAAGTGAAACAGATTGATTTGCTCTGCATGTGGTTGGCATGGCAGTGTACTGGTAAATTGATTTGGGGTAATATTAAAACTAAGGTTTCTCACCATGATGTAATACTCTTTTGCAAGTTTATGTTGAAATTCCATAGCATGTTTCTGTCTGTGTGGAGTTTGCATGTTCTCCCCGTTTTCGCGTGGGTTTTCTCCGGGTACTTCGGTTTCCTCCCACAGTCCAAAGACATTCTGTCCAGGTTGATTGGTCACTCTAAATTGCCCTCTGTGAGTGAGTGTGTGTGTGTGTGGTGCCCTGCGATGGACTGGCGTCCCATCCAGGGTGTAGTCTCGCCTTGCGCCCTGTGTATGCCGGGTTAGGCTCCGGCTCACCGTGACCCTGTAAAGGAGTAAGCGGTTAATGATAATGGATGGATGGATGGATGATTTAAACCAGTTTTCGTTCTCAGTTGTTTGGAGAAATGAAGGACTTAAATTAAGATACATTTTCTAAGTGAGATATGTTGACTTATTTTCTTATATCAAGCAAAATATTCTTACAGACAAAATGCTTAGTAAGTAAAATTATCTTAACACTAAAATAATAGGAATTATTTGCCTAAACTAAGATAATTAGACTTGCTAAGATTTTATTTTTTACAGTGCAATTTATAGGGGATGGGGGTTGGGGTGGGCACCAAACTGCCCCCCAGCATTGTCTGAGAGATGTTGATCAAAATGATGCGTTCCAAGGCACAGACTGCAGACAGAGGTTTGTTTGAATTATTCTGACTTTAATTTTATTGGTAACTACCAACTGATTGACAAAACAAGTCGAAGTGCTATACTATATGCTAATGTCAAATGTCTATTACGTCTGTATTATGCATCAGCACAGGTCTCTTAAAAGGTAATCATGTCTAGTACATGCATTGACTCTCAAAATACTCAGCATATTTCAAATATTGGATGCTGAACTCGATATTTCCTTTTAAAAATGTGCATTGCCAACTGTGAAGACAGTTGATCACATTGCATCTTCATGGGCTGCAAGGCATATTTAAAGGCATATTATCTATGACCACTTTGTGAATCTGGCCAGCACAGTT
The DNA here is from genome assembly GCA_030684275.1 of Acipenser oxyrinchus oxyrinchus. NCBI lineage: Eukaryota > Metazoa > Chordata > Actinopteri > Acipenseriformes > Acipenseridae > Acipenser > Acipenser oxyrinchus. The sequence goes on from CM060251.1 coordinate 46,835,583, forward strand.
TTAGTGCTAGGCGTCAAAAATACCAATTACTCCAAAAAAGAAATGTTATTATCAGCTTTTCATTCTTACTTGCTTAAAAATATGCTAAAACTAATCTAGGTTATCCATAAAGGACATTTAAAAAATCATGTAAAGATGTCCCCCATGGAACCCATAATAAAGTCTGTTACAATGTTTAAGCAAAAGGAGCATGTTTTATTTCAAAGAGTATTCTGGCCAATGGACATTCTGGAATTGGAAAATGTAAATGGGTTTCTAGAATGATTTCACATTTGTGTAATACAGTAGCTGCCGTATTACAGGTTGTTGGATCTATTAAGAACATAAGAACATAAGAAAGTTTACAAATGAAAGAAGGCCATTCAGCCCATCTTGCTCGTCTGGTTGTTAGTAGCTTATTGATCCCAGAATCTCATCAAGCAGCTTCTTGAAGGATCCCAGGGTGTCAGCTTCAACAACATTACTGGGGAGTTGGTTCCAGACCCTCACAATTCTCTGTGTAAAAAAGTGCCTCCTATCTTCTGTTCTGAATGCCCCTTTATCTAATCTCCATTTGTTAAATTAATCTAAACAGTGGATTTAAATCACACCACAGTAACCAGTAGCTAATTATGTATATCAAATGAATAGACCCCTGTGGACTGGGTGAGCATTGCATATATTGTCAGTCTTCTCCAGCATAATTATAGGAACTGCATAGAAAAGCAGTTTTTAGAAGAATGTCCGAAAATTGATCTGCAGGTACTGTATAGTATTATAAATGTAAAAACACTGGCTAGGTTTACAACATTAACATGTTTTGATAGTAGCGCTGTTATTCCTGAAAAATGTCCACTTGACCATGCCCTTTTTTTATTTTGACATGGGTTTGTAACAGTGGCTATGCTAATATTTCAAATGTCACTTATCATAAAACTGTACTACAGTATCAATTGAAAGTGCATTGCATTGAAAGGGGTGTTTACAACAAGTTTGGCCCACCTGGGTTTACAACTGCTGTAACGGGATTGTTTTAATTGTCATACTTGCTTTTTCTATCGCCGAGGATGGTTAAATGAAATTATTGTAATTAATTGTTAAATCTTTACCTTGTAGCACAACAGAGATTTATTAATGTGCTTTGCAAAAGTTGTACCAACATGCTACACTGTGTGCTATTACTATGCTACTTCACTGTAATATAAATTTCAAGGTCATATAAAAATGTCTGGTAAAAGAGATATAATTAACTCCAAACCAATTCATTTTTCATAAAAAGGGCTATAACGACTATAAATATTATACATGACGTAGCTTTGTGTTAAAATGCTTTCCAGCACAGAATTCGATGCTATGATTGTAAAGACCACAAGTTAACACTTTATTGATTGAACTGCTTGATTGAGAGTTTGGCTTGCTGTGGATACGAACATTTAGAATAAACGTTCAATATTTCGGGTCCCCAAATATTGGTCTCATATGTTGTATGTTTTTGTGATCTCATGTAAAGCAAATAAGGCGTTTCACAGCCAAATTTAGTGTTCTCTCAACAAACCTGGTCTCAGGACCGAGGAGGTTACAAAAATACAGAGTTTCATTGACCCTGGCATTATTTGTTCTAAAGTTGTGCGATAAGCATTTCTTAACACAAGATTTGCAACAGGATTACAAGAGACATGTATTTCTGTCTCAGTAAGATGATTTTTCTTCAATTTGTCCCTTGAATTTGATACATTTTGACCCATGGAATGATGTTAACCAAACCAAATTGGCACTTACTTGAAAATGCGCATTTCCAAAAATCTAGAAATGTATTATAATGGTGGTATAATGACATTAAAATCCTGGAAAAAGAATGTTCCATTCTGGTATCTGATTAAAAAGAACTATCAACAGATAATAATAATATATGCTACTGCTCCGTTATATGAAAGCTATTCAATAAGTTTAGTTCAATAAATTAGTTCCCATGAATACTTCAATATTGTAAACATATAATCTATGTTGCTGTGGGTGGGTGACTCACAGTGCTACTTGTTAATAAATCAGGCTCCTTTCTGCCTTGTTAAGAGCTGATTAGATGCAATGCCTTTATTCTCTCTCCTTCAGGACAAGCCTGATATATCACACAACTGGGTTGACATTTGGCTGTCTTGTACAAACAACAATCTATATTCTGGGTTAAACTGACACAAGTCAAGTTGCTTTGTTAGAGTTCCCTAGTGTTAAATACAGTATGAGCAATTGCACATTATAAATACATTATATGCACTTTGCATACATTAAAGTTGCCTCATTATCATTAGTACTGAAGTACTGGACATTCATTTCATCTGACGTTTGCCAATTGAACTCCCCTGGAGTTATTTAAAATGATAAATTTCTTCAAGAACAGGGCTACAATATATATGTTAAGGGTGAAACCAGGTTGTTTCAACTTCGATGCTGGGCCATTCTAGTTTGCATTTCTATACTCTTCCCCTGTCAGCTTCCAGGTGCGTGCCGGGGTACCTGCCTCGCCTCCACTTCTGACAACAATGTAGCGATGGTGTGCTGGGTTTCCAGCGGTGGGAGGCGATGACAGGAGCTGAGCCTCGGGAGGCGACAGCAGGAGGACCCTCGGCAGGCCCAGCTCCTCTGGCGCTGGAGGCGGGAGCGGCAGGTAGTCTCCCTCTGGCGCTGGAGGCGGGAGTGGCAGGTAGTCTCCCACTGGCGCTGGAGGTGGGAGCAGCAGGTAGTCTCCCTCTGGCGCTGGGGGCGGGAGCAGCAGGTAGTCTCCCTCTGGCGCTTGAGGCGGGAGAGGCAGGTAGTCTCCCTCTGGCGCTGGAGGCGGGAGCAGCAGGTGGTCTCCCTCTGGCGGTAGAGGAATGAGCAGCAGGTCATCTCCTTCTGACACTGGGGACTGGTGCGGCTCTCCTCTGGGCCATGGTCTCCTCCCCTCGTGGGCGCTGGACGCTCGGGCTCCCCCCTCTGTGGTCTCCACCTCACCCCGATCAAACACCTTTAACAATAGGAGATCTTCCCAGGGGCACATGTCCGGGAGGTGCCCGTGCTCCAAACAGGCGAGGCACCATGGAGCCCCTTTGGCTTTCAGCTGCCGCTGATGGTCATGCAAGCACTCAATTTCTTCCTCCCAACCCATTTTCTCCTTTTCAAAAAAAAAATCACAAAAGCAAAAAAAGTAAAAATTCATCCATGAGTACTCCTCCTGGCCTGCATCCATGGAGGCGCTGTTTACTACTTCACGACATCATATGTCACAGGGTGGTGGTGATGCCAGACCAGGAAGAATCACAGTACTGCGGGATGAAGTGCTGATGCACGTTTAATTATAAACACAAATAAAATAAAATACAAATAAAATACTTGAACAAACAAAACGGCCCATTGGCCAAAACAAAACAGACAATAATTAAAACAAGTATTGTGCTGGTGTAAAGCCAGCATGAGTAGTAATTGCTTTTAGTTTTATTACTCTTACTGTCTCTCTGACTCCTTTCTCCAAACTCTCTCCAACTCTCATCAAACCACACAGGAGTGGCTGCTTCACTTTTATATGCAGTATGTGGTTGTCTCCCAATTGGTAATTACTTGATTGAATGATGAGTTGAAGAAATCAAACAGCTGGATGCAGTCTCATTATTTCAGCAACTTTATTTCACAATATCACAGTAATAACACAGGCACAGTGCTCTCTTCTCTAAAGTCAGGAAGGAGGCTTTCACTTTATGAACACACACTGTGAACAAGTTACTGAACAAACCGTACGATCAGGATTAACACATACTGTAGACAACTTGATATTTTTAATTACTAAAACATTTTTTCGCTAATAAATGTTAGGACCTAACGGTAACTTAAATACACAAATACACGAACATGCACTGAAATGCATGCCTCCTTCTCCTCCTCTTCCTTAAATTATACAGGAGTCACCAGCAGCCCTGGGACAACAGTACCCTGTCTCTGTTCCCCCTGTCCTCAAGCCATCTCCTCTCTCAGAGCCTCCCTGAGTCCCGGGGAAAGACAGCTCCTAACCTGACTCACCACCCTCTCCACCTGCCTCTCACAGCACCAGCCCAGCCTGGCAGCCAGCTCAGCCACACTGAGCCAGCGAGATAGTCCAGGGGCCATCAGGTGAGCCAGCCTGACAATTCCAACCCTCACAAAGCTGGTCTCCAGAGGCTGTGATTGACGGCACTGTGCTGAGAGGAGGGGATTGAAGAGGAAGGGCTCTTCTAGCAACCTCTGGGCTGTCAGTGTCGCTTTCTCTCTTCCCATCCTCACTGTCATCCAGGTCTGTAAAACACTTTGATAAAAAGATGGCAGGTCAGGACTGTCCAGAGCACAGTGGTTAATTAAAAACAGGTAATTTTTAAACCTTTAAAGCCCATCTACTTAAAAAAGCAGGCAAGCTGCTTCCAGTGAGCCTCCTCCCCAGTGCACAGGAGTCTCTGCACTGTAAGTAAGGGAAAAGCTGCCACCCTACCAGCGATGCTGACCAGCCCTTGCACCCCCTCATCATGGGGGAGGTAGTGCACAGCTGGCTTCAGCCAGTGATTCCCTCCCCAGACAAACTCCACAAGGAGCTTCTGAAGGCTGGCTATCAAGTCTCTCGGACGGTCCAGACACACCAACCTGTGTCATAGCATTGAGGCAACCAGATTGTTAATGACCAGGACCCTCCGTCTATAGGAAAGCTGAGCCAGAAGCCCCTGCCACTGACCCAGACGGCCCTTCACCTTGTCAATCAAGCCCTCGCAATTCTGCTCCATGTAATTATCTCCACCAAGGAACACTCCCAGCACCTTCATCCCTGTCCTGCCCCACCTCAGAATCTGGGGCATAAGAGGAGGGTCACTCTCATGCTAGCTCCATGCTCCATGACAGGCAGGTGTCACTCTTGGCCCAGCTAATTCTTGCTGATGACGCTCTCTGGAACGTGCCTAGGCTCTGATGCAGTTCCTGGATGTCTCTGTTACTGCTCATGAAAACAGTGATGTCATCAGCATAAGCTGACACCCTCACTGTAGCGGGAGGGGCTGAGCAGGGCACTGTTCAACTGCCAGCCTGCTCCTCAGCAAAGCCAGCAGGGGCTCGATGGAGAGGGAGTACAGCATCCCAGACAGGGGGCAGACTGATCCCTCTGCACACTGAGAAGAGCCGACTCAGCCCACTGTTTATTTTTAAAACACAAAAAACATTGCTATATAAAAGGCTTCCAGGGTCTCAAAAAGGTAGCGGTGGTCGATGCGATCAAAAGCTTTCTCTTGACTTAAGGAGACCAGTCCCACATTAAAATCAGCCGCCTCAGTTATCGATAAAAAATCCCGGATTAAAAAAATGTTATCAAATATTGTTCTTCCAGGTACAGAATAAGTCTGATCATGGTGAATTATTTTGTCCACACAGTTCTTCAGTCTCATAGCCAAGCTTCTGGAAATAATTTTCAGATCGGCACATAAAAGTGAGATAGGTCTCCAGTTCTTGAGCATGCACAGGTACCCTTTCTATTATTGTTGCTTTCGTCAATTTATTGAAGTGGTGTTGGGTTATGTATATCCTATCCAGTCTTGCTCTGAATGTGTACTGGGAGAGGCGGTGTGACCAGGTGTACTGGCAAGTGGTGGGATGCAGGCACCTCCAGACATCAACCAAGCCGCTGGACGTTAAAATAGCAGCCAACTCTCTCACTGATGGGGAATGAGCACTATTTCTGTCTTTATTAAAATTCACTGTACAGTTAAAATCATCCCCCACTATTAAATATCTTCATCATTAATTATTAAAATAGTCTGCTTTAAGATATTCAGAAATAAAACTCTATCCCTTCCTATATTAGGAGCATAAACATTGATAAAATCATAAATTGTCTCCTATCTTGGCCCTCACTTTTACAAGCCGTCCTCTAATAATCACTTTAAAATTTAAAATATTAACTTCCAAACCTGGTTGAAAAAGCACAGCCACCCCTGCACTGTTATTTGATCTGTGGTTCAGCACACACTGTCCTCTCCATTCAGCAAGCCATCCTGCCCTCTTCTGTTCTAAAAATTAAAATAATTGTGTTCTCTTAAAATTGTCTGCAACCATTAACAGTTAAAGAGATCAAATTAATTCTGACCATGTTTGCAAAAAAAAAATAAGAAAAAGCAAACAGTAAAATGTGTAAAACTCCTATAAAATGTATCCATTAAAAAAAAAATATATATATATATATATATATATATATATATATATATATATATATATATATATATATATATATATATATATATATATATATATATATATATATATATATATATATATATATGCTTTAGTTTTCTGATTTAACGTTTTCTTAAATGTTTGCATTAATTTCTTCAGTCTGTTCCACTTTGGTTGATCTATTACTGTAGCTTTCTTAAGGGCTTCATATACAGAATTCAAAAACGATTTCAAGTCTGGAAAGACCTATTTTATATCTACACCTCTCCTAACTTTCGTTAGATCCAGAAACTCACTTATTTGGTTGGCTGAGTACAGTTTTTTTTTCTGGCAGTTTGGTTGTCAGGAATGTCGGAGAACAGCCAGGAGTCTGAGACCTCTCCTTCTTCTGCCTCGTCCATCTCCTCCTAACAGCTTTAACTATTTTTTTAATATATTGTGGCAAAGTGGTAAGTGATATGCAGGTGGAGAGCAGGTGCAGTGATCAATTGAAACAAACAGACAACAAAGTACGGGTGAAATGGTTTGTTTATTTATAATCCAGATGGTCTGATCACCAGGCAGAAATGAATAATGATCTGGCAATACACAGCAATGTGTATTGCACAGTAGTTATAAAGGGTTGCAGTCCCGTAAATAATAACACGCTATAAAACACACACAATGTACAAACACAGTCACAGTGCTGTAGTGCTCGTGGCGCTCGTGTATTGTTGTCCGGTTTTGTGCTGGCCCCTGGCAACAGCTCCGGATCGTGTCACCCATCTAACAGTGACACAAGCAAACAGACACGACAAAACAAACAAAACACTCACGATACAATACAGTTTGGTCCTTCCTGGTTTTGTAACAAAACCATCAACAAAGGAACAGATCACGTCTCTCCGTCCCCTTTTTGTACTGTCACTCATGACCCCTTGGTAAATGATTGCAGCCGCTCCTCCAATCCGCAGCTCCCACATCATTTCCCTTCTGGGTCAATGAGTAAACAACGGAGTTCCGCCCCCTTTCTAGATGAGCAACTTCCTTTTAACCCTGAAAATGAATTGTCAGGCTATCCGGTCCACGGTACTGTGATCCCTGTAACTTAGTGGTTTCTGCTGTCTGTGCTCTTGTCTCAGTTTGTTCTCCTGACCCTGCCGGTAACTCTGGCTGATGTGTCTCTTCCTCCTGCTCTCCCCAATCATCCCTGACCTCCTCCCTGCCAGTTTTTCCGTGTTCTTCCTCAGTCTCAGCCTCTCTTTTCAGGCAGCTTTTACGCTGGTGCTGCTGAGCTCCACATTTAAAACAGTGCATTGTGTTAGTGCTAGCAAACACAACACATTTGCTTCCTTCCACAATAAATGTGCAGGCTACATCAATATCCGCATAAGGATTATTTAATAAAATGAACACTTGCCTTCTAAATGATAGGACATGTTTTAGTTTGGGATCTTTACATCCTAATGGTATGGATCTAATCGGACGTTAATCAGGAGGGAGGGTTAGGTCGGCCAGGGTGTCCTCGGCTCACCGCGCACCAGCGACCCTTGTAGTCTGGCCGGGCACCTGCGGGCTTGCCTGTAAGCTGCCCAGAGCTGCGTTGTCCTCCGACACTGTAGCTCTGAGGCGGCTGCACGGTGAGTCTGCAGAGTGTAAAGAAGCGGGCAGCTGACGGCGCACGCTTCGGAGGACAGCGTGTGTTCATCTTCGCCCCTCCCGAGTCAGCGCAGGGGTGGTAGTGGTGAGCTGAGCCTAAAAATAATTGGGCATTTCAAATTGGGGAGAAAATAATAAAAACTAATTGGCAACGACTAAATTAAAAAAAAACAACTTTTAAGATCCTTTATTAATCATTCCATTAAAGGTAAAACACAACAAAATTAAGACTCTTGCTGCCTCCAGGGATCAGAGCTCACCCTCCTCACTCACAGCACACAAGGCATCTCCCACACACCACTTCTCCTGGAAGCTCTCCAGGTTACTGACCAGTTTAAAATACTAAAACTCTTCTCTGATCTGGATGACCACGAGCACCCTGAACTGAACCACCACACTGGTCAGTCCAGACCCACAAAGCACAAAGCTGATTTTTCCTTTAAAATGGCCAATTTTGCCTGTCCAATTAATAAATTTGCTTTTCATTTTAAAACTTATACAGAACTCCCAGAATAAAAACCTCCTTACTAAAAACAACCCCTAAATCGTTTCCCTGCAAGATTCCCTGCAATAAACTCACTGTAGGCATGAAAAAAATGTTTCCTCTGCTGAGCAGAAAGCGCACTGCGCACTAATGCTGGGGAAACTTGCCCGTGGACACAACGCAGTGGAGAATGCTCCACTGCAGGTCCCCCACTCTGTTTGTGAGGGGTGTCTTCTAGAGCACCCTCCACACCGGCCTCCGCCCCTCCTCCACACACAGGTAAGCTCTCCACTTGGAGTCTACCAGACCCCTTAGCCTACTATACTCCATGGCTTTAACACACAATTTGTATATAGTTTTGCTATGCATTGTGTGAAAGATAATTTTCTTCATGCTGTGAACATTAAGTAAGGTTCATCCATTCTCTTTATGCCCCTCTTCTTCCTCACCTCACCTGAGAATAAGGAAAGCTACAGTGTTTCAACAGCTCCTTCCTCAGGACATCCTTGACCCGCGGGGAGAGGCAGCCCCTCAGCTCACCCATCAGTCTCTCTGAGTGCCAGTCCAGCTGTGCAGCTAGCTGGTAGGAGGTTAGCCAGCAGGAGAGCTATATATATATATATATATATATATATATATATATATATATATATATATATATATATATATATGAGGTTAGCCAGCAGGAGAGCTATATATATATATATATATATATATATATATATATATATATATATATATATATATATATATATATATATACATTAAATTGAGTTTTGTTTCAAGTAGTCAATGTGCCAGTGTGGAGTGGACTCTTGACTGGAGGGTTGTTGGTTCAATCCCAGGTGGGGGACACTGCTACTGTACCCTTGAGCAAGGTACTTTACCTAGATTGCTCCAGAAATAAAAACCCAACTGTATAAATGGGTAATTGTATGTAAAAATAATGTGATATCTTGTAACAATTGCAAGTCACCCTGGATAAGGGCGTCTGCTAAGAAATAATAATAATAATAATAATAATAAAAATAATAATAATAATAATAATAATAATAACTAGATGGTAACTTTACAAGTAAAGTTGTGGGTCTTGCTTTATTGGGAAAGTGGTCAAAGTAGCTGATTTGTGTCAAAAGTCACATTGTTTACAGTAAATAGAATGTTGGAAGTCTGGGAGTTTTTAAACAATGGGGAGCTTTAGAATGTTGAAAAAAGTCCCATTAAAGAGAATGAAGATGGACAAAAAAGGACAAAAAGCTTAACAGTTTAAAAAGTATAAAAGATATCAAAAAGTTGTATACAAGCACACTATTCCAGACCGGTCTACACGTTTTAAAGTTTGAACGGCGTTTCTAGCTTAAACGGTGTAAGAGGAGTAGCATGCCAAAGAATAATAATAATAATAATAATAATAATAATAATAATAATAATAATAATAATAATAATAATAATAAGTATGTCGAAGATTTAAAGTGGGGACTCTTGCTTCGCAAGCCCCACTAATAATAAAAACTCTGTAGACCAGAGGTTTATTTTTCTTCAAGACTGCAGACTTCCCTTTGCTCATCAGTGCCTGTATGGCACAACATAATTACTGTATGGGTTGTAACACTGTATGGATTACAGTTTAAGGTCAATTAAAGCAAATCACCAGAGTTGGCATTGTAAGTCAGCATCATTAAATTAATTAGTCAGATGTCAGCTGCCACCAAAAATGTTATGAACATTTCTGAGTGGTATGACCATAGCCCCTATGTCTCTGCAACTACCTTTTCACCCTGTCCGGAGCTCTGAACCTCTCCAGACCCATACACTGTGGATGCTAGGAATATTTAGCTATTATCTTGTGTGTGTTTTTTTTTACTTTACAAGTTGGGCACATGCTCACGACTCTTAACAACACAACTTTGTAGCTGAATACACAGATGTAGGACAGTTTAAGGAGAATAGATAATTAAAAAACAAAAAGAAAAAATAGAAAAAAGAATGCAGTGATCTTTCGTGAGCAATAGCAATTCTGATGTAAATGCATTGTTCATGTTTAAACATTTTAAATATGTTCTGTTTACAGGATTATAGTCTCTTTATTTATTTTATTTATTTTTTATTATGAAAATTAAAATGTCTCACACACCTTTTTGTATATTTACAATTGGTAAACAACACTGCAAACATCAAAAGACAAGACAACTCATACAAATTTCCTAGGTGAAAACAATTCCATGAGAAACACTTTTAGTCAAAATGTTTGTCATGGAATTTATTAGTTTTTTTATTATTAGTAGTATTATTTTTAAATAAGGTTATTCATTACATCTGAATCTTATTCCAAGTATTGTATTTCAGAAGTTCAGGACAAACCCCCAAGGCACAGTATTTGATAATAGTGATATTTTTATTGATGATTATGGAGTATGGACAGGTGAGTCATATGGCCTCAAACCCGCTTGGTTTGAGGCCCATCGCCTGGCTGGTTGAACAAGGCGATAGACCCCCTTTGATTTAACCAAGGGCACAAATAAAAGGTGGTGGCGATTGGGGAGGTGGAATGATGTAAATCAATTGCACATAGGAAGGGGTAAGTGTCTGGTTTATTTATATGATTGTTTAGTAGATGATGTCATGAGTGTTGGGGCAATCCTTCCTCCTGAACTAAAGTTATAAACTTTTATATTCATGGTAGAGATTATCCACTGACACCCAAAGGACACACAATCTACTGCATGTACTAATGATTAATCCAGTGGGAAAATTGTTAAAAGGTCTGCCCATAGAAACAGCACCAAATAGGCTGATCAATAGAGATATTTTCTCACCAGCTGATAATTACTTAAGTCAACACCTAATTGTTAACTAAAAATGATGTCTCCTCAGGGGAACTGAAACATGATTTGTTGAAAATTGTGAAAAGAACATCTACAATATCAAACATTCAACGAAACAAGTAATAAACAAGGAATAAAAAACAAGGAATAAAAACAATGTATGCCCCCACCCCCCACCAAAAAATAAATAAACTCCCTGAATTGAGGGTTTCCCCTTGAGAACAGACTCACGTTGTTCATTTCCTGCCTTCAACCATGGGACAAATACAGACAAATACCTTTTTGAAGTCACTCAATAAAGTGGAACCAATAATCTCTCACACCCTGACTGTATGTCTAATTAACCTTTCAATGATTTGTTAGGATAGTGTAGAAGGTTTTTGTGTCCAATAAGCAAGGTCCCTTAGGACTGTATTATTTGTCTTAACATCAGATCTGAATCTAGAATATTTGGCAACAATGCATTAATCCCTTTGATTGCAAAAGGATACTCATCTTCTGTAAATGTTTCCACAGTCTGCCAACTGAAAATAAAGCTTTCTGTATGGGGGCACTGAGCTGGTTTTTCTGCCTTTGTGAACTATTATTAGTGGTGTAATCCTTCACCAATACTGATGCGTAAGGCTCAGAATAATACAAGTTACCATACTGGTACATGTTTCTTTATCTCTTTCATTTAATTGGTAATCTAACAAAATAATTATCTGATGTAAACTGCTTCATTCTCTTTATTATTGTCACGATCTTCTGTAGCCCTCTTCTTCCAAGTCTCCCATGACTCCCCTGCGCTTCTTACATACATTGTGCACAGCAACGCATGCTCTGTCTTTGAATGCCTTCAGCACGCTAAACCAGACCTACCAGAACTACCCGGTGTCACTGGCTTAGAGACAGACCATTATCCAAAGTCTAAACAAACATTAGAGCTTGTGACTTCTTACATTGAATAACAGCAATTAATGGAAATTAATGACATTAATATTTCTGCAATTATCTGATACATACAGATAACACAAATGGGGTATGCGCTTTCTTTCCAAAGATGGTGTGAATATCCACTACAATAAATGTATCTGTACATAATATACCAAACCAAGCCAAAAGGTGAAAACAAAAATCTAATTTTTAAATAAAAAGTATTAAAAAAGATAAATAATGCAAAACAGGGACGTTATATAAAGTATGCTTGTGCACAATTCTAGGCCAGTAGTAATAATCAAATATTAAAGAGCTGTGGCTTGGGATCAGACTTCAATTTACCAGATCAAGCATGTAGGCAGTGTAATCAGACAGAAAGGCTTTTATATAAATGTGTTGAGGTGGTCAGTCCACATTGAGAGCATGAAAGAAAACCTTTTTTTTTCCATTTACTTTATATTTAGATTTGTCATTGAGGAAACTAAAGTTATCTTAAGTAGGGACTGTCTTATAAAATGTGATAAGTATACTTTTTATGTAAAAAAAAACTACTTAAGGGAATTATGACATCTGAACTAAATCTTCCAATCTCGAAATTACTCTTTCAATGCTTTATAAAAAGACTACCCATGGATAACTTCTTAAATAAAAAAAATAGGCATAGACATAGAGGATATCTCATGAAAAACTATGACTTACAGTATTTATGCCATGGGCAGACATAGCGATAACAAACAAGCATTCAATTTGCTCTCCTTCTGCTGCTCACTGCCCAGGACAAGAATATTGTAAGTTATGTTTTTTAATGAAGTATCTTGTTTATGCCATGCATGCTTACATGCTTAAAATATCTTCATGTAAGTAAAGATCTTTAACACTTAAAATATTTCTTATTTTGTTAACAGTCTGTGCATATAAACATAATGTATTTGCAGAGCAGTATGTCACAATGAATGAAAAAAGATAAAGGCACCAACTTTTAATGACATAGAAATGATTCATGAAAATGTGGCCACATGAGTGGTATAAATATTAGATTATTTTAGTGGTAGGTAACAGCAATTTTTGGCTCTTCCATTCCAGCACAAGACTTTGTTCCAAAGAATTATTAAACTAATCTTCAGCAGTGTTAAATAAATAATTAAGACATTACCAACAATTTACAATGGATTGCACTCAGCAAGCCTCAAAGAAAATAGGGGGATCCGGAGCACTCGTTCAATTTGTTCTCTGTTTATTAAGTCTTACACTACGTGCCCACCATGCTCTCCTGTGAAATCATTTTGTGGATTATAGGTACTGTAAAATTACTTTCTCTTGGAGAAATCCATGATATTTATGTTAGATGAGCTTAAAGCTACATGATCACATTCTGTTCAAGTACTTTTTACTGAAGTCTGTCAGTTCATATAATGTGTGCTTCACTCAATTTCTTCATGGTATTCCTTATTTCCAATGATAAGGAAATTTGTTTAAAAAGCACTATGTAATCGTTCAAAGTTGCTTTTATAGATTATGTAAATACTTATTATATGACTACTTCTTATAATATTTACAAAGTTGCCACAGTAAATCTGATGCACTACTTGTAATGTGGTATTTTTATAAACAAGTTCATTAAAAAAATGTAAACTTAACAAATGTACACTTATACTGTTAGATGGGTTGAATCAGTGCTCTATAAAGTACAGTATCAAGTATGACTTAAGTATTACTAAAATTGTAAATATACATTTAATTTAACTGTGTCTTCACACTGTACATGGTGAACTCGAAAACAGCATTGATTATGCACCAATCATCACTAACTTTTATTTTATCATGCACTCCTAGCCTCTTATAGAGGTTTCAGATTGCATTTCAGTTCACCATGCATTTGTGGTTATTATGGGATTATGAGGACTTTCTTTGTGTGCCTGCACTAGTTTTAACAGTGGCTATTACCCACATGAATGTTTGCTGTTTTTTTCCCCTGCATCTCTTCTCTGTCTGTCTCAGCTGTGAAGACTTCTCATTTAAACATTTTTCAGTTTTAGAAAAAAATTATTTTAAGTGTCTACCTATGATGTGTTAATCTTCTGGATACAAGAAAGTTATGCTCACAGTATTGATAATAAAAGCCATATAACTAATCATTGACTCCCTTGGCATTCAGTTTGCAGGGAATTTTAAAAGGCAGTCCGCGGGGAGCCACGTGGGATGATCACTCGAAATGGCCGCATAGTGAACGGCTCAGTTTTGCTGGACTCCTCTTTCTCTCACTGTGACAGAGACAGAATGGTTCTTGGTGATAAATCTCTCTCCCGACCTGTGAGGGTGTTGTATAAAGGGAATAGAGTGCACTGGACTGGATGGCCTGACAATTAATTCCCAGGGTTAGGTGGAAGTCGGCCATCTAGAAAGGGGGCAGAGCTACGGTACACCAAATCATTGCTCCAGAGGGAAAGTGATGTGGCAACCGTGGATTGGAGGAGAAACGGTTGCATTTGCTAACCAAGGGGGCGTGACTAGGTGATCTGTTCCTTTTGTTATGGTTAAGAGCGAACATAAAAAGGAGAACTGTAAAATCACCTTGAGTGTTTTGTTTGTTTGTCATGTCTAATTATACTTTTTTGTTCTTGTTAGACGGCTAACACGATCCAACTCACAGACAGCTGTCCCACATATTCTCTCATTAATAGATTCCTTTTCACAGATATAAGGATATAAAATCAACTGGTCAAAAATCAGAGGCTATGCCACTGTCTAAAGTATGCCCCCATGTATAAGAGAACACTGGCAGTTTAAATAGCTTCCAACTGCAATGACTTATCTGGGCATAAAGCTCAGCCCATGCTTGGAAAACATTATGCAAATAAATCTCCTCCCTCTTATTCAAAAAACTGAAAGCACCTTACAAAATTGGACAAAACTAGGCCTCTCTATGGTGGGTAAAATTAATGTTATAAAGATGATTACTGCTCCCCAAATCAATTACATAACCTACCTTCTACCACTGCATTTCCCACCTCGTCTTCTAGATAGATATAACAGAGCTGTTAGTACGTTCCTTTGGGCAGGTAAAAAAAACATCTTTTAATAAAGCAAAATTATTTGCTTCCCCTATGGACGGTGGTCTAGATCTCCCAAAAGTAGATTGGTATCATTGTGTCTTTTCACACTCTCGGTTATCCAAAACCCATCTTGCAGCTGAACAAGCACCTGCATGGGTTAATATAGAAAAAGAGCTTTCAGACCCTTTTCCAATCCAGGTCTTTATTATAGGGCAGTCCCGTTAAAGGACCCTGTATTGGCTTTTGCTAGAGAAACCTGAAGAATGCTAGAGAAACCTTGAGAATGGCTCACCAGATTACAAAATCAGATCATCTCTTTACAAAAAAACTTATTTCTGGTATAACAAATTACTACTTATTGATAAAAAGCCATTCAAAAAGCCTGTTCCAACAAGTATGGCAATCTACAGGAGGGACATCTAAATTGTATAGTCTCTTAAGGCAGGCTCAAGCTCCTAAAGAGTCGTGGCATGGCTCCTCCAGAGAAATACAGTCCAGTCTAATAAAGTATAAAATTATTCAGTTACTGGACGAAGTAGAATGGACAAACTAAAACTAAAAACCACAGACGAGGCGATGTTGCAAACGGAAGGGCACATTGTTACATATGCTTTATGAATGTCAAATGGTGCAGGCTCTGCATGTTGGATTAAGATTTGGTGCATAATTCGTGACAGATTGATTTTGAATAAAAGCTTCAATTCGTGATTTTTGTACTGTGTTTGAATTATTTAATGAATAGGATATAGCAAAGGCAGAATAATACATACATGAAACGAACAGGTACATGTAATTCTACTTTTATTCACAATCTCATCTCATTAACTTACTCCAACAGTTTGTTGTTCATTTTTATTGTCCTTTCGCTATAACAAACCCCTCAATATAACAAACAAAAGGCTTGGACCCCGACAGGTTAGTTATAGCGAGGGTGTACTGTAATATTGTATGAAACGGAAGATGATCCTGTATGAAGAGAAATAAGCTAACTTACTTTATAAAGGGAAGAACTGTATTGTATTTCATATGTTCATCCACTACTCAATTATAAATCGTTCGCAAAACTATTAAAAAAACAACAACCACTGTATGTACAATTATGTTTTTACCCTTTCATGTAAAAACGAGACTAGTTGGAGTTATTCTCTAGGGCAGACCCAATTGTGTCAGACTATTTGAAAAAAATAAAGAACCATAATGCGGTAGCCTAATAAAGACATTGCCAACCTATGTGTTTAAATAAAATTATCAAACCATTATGTTTATTTATTTATTTATTTACATTTCAAAAGTACAACAACTGATCTTCAAATCAGCTTTGGGTACAGTGCATTTTCTGCATCCTGATGGGGTCGTATTTCAGCTTGAGATAGATAGATACTTTTGAAAATGTTATTTAACAAATTTCAGTACAGAAAAAAACAACTCATAAAATTACAATATGTACATTATCAGGACTGATAAATTAATTGCATCAGTAGTAGCAGTAGAAAAAATACAGTATTTAATACCAAAAATAAAAATTGCCTCTGTGAACTGACAACCCAGCTTAAAAACCAGAGTCTTTAAAAAAGTAAAAAGATGTTTCAATCTGGTATAGTTAATAAAACACTGAAAGACAGTTTCTCTATGTGAGCAGAAGGGGCATATGTCTGTCACCCCTGGGTTTATTATACTCATAAAGGAATTCATAGCAATAATGACATGTAGGATCCACTGTAGATCCCCTGACCTTTTTGGCAATGGTGGCTTATACAGGCTGGTTCTGTGTCCTCCCCTACCCTTAACCTCTCCCTCCAGTGGATGTCTGGCAGATTGTGCAACTGCTTCTGATGACGGACCTTCACACAGGCCACATATAGCTTTTACTTTTAAGGTGGACAGAGAGACCTCACTCAAATTAGAAATCTTAGGAGTTGTCCTTATATACCAGAGACATGACTGATTGCCGGGGTCACCAATAGGGAGGGGAATATGGGGTCAGACTATGGGACTCTTTTCTGTGAAAAGTTAAGCCAGCAGCTCCAGCCCCTCTTTGGGCAAAGCAGCACAGACCTGAGTAATGAACTGCTCAGTAATGTGAACAGACCTCACTTTAAAACACAGGCTAAAGACTCAGGACTCATCCACCTGTAGTCATTAAAAAGGTATTTTAATTGAATCACCCCTTTGACTAAAATCTCAGTGAAACTAGAAGAGTGGGCTAGATCAGTGTCTAAAAAGGGATTGAAAACTAAAGGTTCTTCCAAAACCCTAAATAAACTAGTGTCCTTTAGATTCCTGTCAGTTTATTTAAAAAAAAACCAAAAACGGCAGGCCTTCAGGAGACAGTTATAATATTCTGACAGTTTAGATGCAGTGATCTTACTCAAGTCTAGTAAAAACAAATTCCTATCCAGACCCAGCCCACCTACATGATTAAAGAAAATAAATGCAAGCTGTCACCAAGGGAGATGCTCATGGGGAAAAAAAGCAGTTTCTGCAGTGTTTGCAGCGATCCAGCTGGAGAGATCCATCAATCCCTGACCTCAGCTAGTGGCAGGTAGAGCACACTGCCTCAGCCAGTGGACACCATCCCAGAAGAAGTCTAGCATAACAGACTGAATCTGCCTGACTAGAGACTCTGGGGGATCCAGACAAATAAAGCAATGACATAGGCTAGAGGCTACCAGATTATTAATAACGAGCATCTGGCCCCTGTATGACAGCTGTGGAAGCAGCCATCGGCACCTTATCTAGCACTCCCTCCCAGTTCTACACTGTGCTCTCATCTCCGAAAAACACTCCCAGATACAGAACTCCTTCCCAACCCTCCCTGCTCCACTGCAGCCCAGCAGGTAGATGTGGTGGACGAGACCCCTTCTAATCTCCTACAAGCAAATTGCGGTAAATTTACGTATTTTTCGGGTGTAGGTTATGGAATAAAATTAGGGTTTTGCGGACATTTCGTGGATGTGTTTAAACATTAAATAAACCTAAGTAGACAATATTTCAGAGCACTATAAAAGCCTAACAATAGTGGTACTTTCTTCCTTACTAAAACAGAGTGCTGTCATTTGTTAAAGGCAAGCATGCAACATCCCCCAGCAGTTGCTGCCGACATTCTCTGTCTG
Organism: Acipenser oxyrinchus oxyrinchus; assembly: GCA_030684275.1. Classification (NCBI taxonomy): domain Eukaryota; kingdom Metazoa; phylum Chordata; class Actinopteri; order Acipenseriformes; family Acipenseridae; genus Acipenser; species Acipenser oxyrinchus. Next base: position 46,853,803 of record CM060251.1, read on the forward strand.
GTGTGGACTTGCCCATACATTGAGACTGCACGTTCTGCATCCACTGAATTGGTTGGAAGTGTAAGGCAAAGCTTTGCAAAGTTATACAGATGTGGGGATCGATTAGAAACAGTCCCAAAACTCGGTTACCCAAGGGCATTTGGCATACTTTAATAAAGGCAATATATGCAGCACATTCGTTGTAATGTTATTTCCCATCCAATAATTTATTTTATTAGTACCAAGTCAAAACAAAGAAAATGTGCCTATTCGGGTCTAAAATTCTAACTGTGTTTAAAAAGTAAGCAGCAGGCTGTTTGAAGCGAGGTGGCTGAGCTAGATCGTACCTGTAGTACTGATTTAACTTGGCTACAACCGACAGGAATACTTTTTGTCTGTGGTGACTTTCTAGTAGCCTTTTGTTTAATGTGTGATTCTGGAGCTAAATAGTGATTGACCGTATTTTCTCCAAAGACACATTACAAGATGTGCAAAACAATTACTTCCATCTGCATGTACAGTTTCTTTGGGAAATATCTTGACACGATCATCAGCCGAAATATACTTTGCTTTTTTTGCTTTGTCGTCCATTTCTGGTATTTTACCTCCAATGCTGAAAACTAGATTTTAGCAACCTAAATCAAAACAATACAGTATTGACTTTGTCCCTCCCCTTCCTGTCCAGTACAGGTCAAGAACGTTAACCGCTTTGGAGTATTTTTTTGTAAATGTTATTTGTCTGAGGACGTTTTTTTTCTTTTTTACCTAAATGCATTGCACACAGGATGGCGAAGGAATAAAAAAAGCCTATCTACAGAAGGAAGATACGTTTTTTTATATTTTTATATCTCTCCATACTTGTCCGTTATGCATTGGCCCCTAAAAGAGGTGAATTTCACAGTGACCCCTCAATTTCCCGATTTCCGCGAAATCCACGAAATCGCGATTTAGGTAAACCCTTAGTAATAATGACAGCAATGTTGTTTGCATGGGCAGTAACTTTCACTGTTTCAGTCAGACAATGAGGAATGATCAGTCCAGTGACGACCCTCCTCAGCTAATTAATGAGGGTTTACATAGCTAATTCATAGAGCATCCCTGGCATAGACCACCCCTGCCTGATGCCTCTCTGAACTGGGAATGGGGCACTAATCTGAACATCCTCTCTTTCTGTCAGAGCAGACTTTACAGTCAAGCTTTGATTTTTCATGCTGTCCCAGGAAATGTCTCCCTAACAGTCTAGCTGGCACTCCTGGCATTTCCATCACTGGGTCTGGTACTGTGTTTCTTGCTGTAACCCTGTTTAGGAGCCTGTGCACAATCCTCTCTCTGAACTCAACAGCCTTCGTATTTGCATTTAAGCTTTTCTTAAAAATGATGAATGCGTTCACTAACGCCACCTCCTCGGCATGGTGATATACGCGGTGGTACCATTTGACAGAGTGGTGCTGAAAGCTGTAATAAGAGCAGAGTTGGTCAGCTCTGTCTACACCTCCCATGTATTGTTTATAATCCTCAATGCTCTTTGGTTTTTGGATTACTCAAAACCCTTCTGGCCCCTTGCTGCGGATTCTCTTTGAAATTACAGATGTGTCGTGCACGGTAGAAAGCAAAGTAGCTGTTCCCGCATCTTTGAAACTTGTAGCTAGAAGTGGCCCTTTCTCCAAAAACAACGGGGGATCTCTTGGCTTCATTTTTTTGTTTTTGAATTCCTGTGGCATGCCTTTTCGATTTACTTTGACAGTGCCACAAGCGCCTGTGTTTTTTTCATGCAGTGTCTCAAAGAGAGCAGGGGAAGTGTAAAAGTTGTACACTACATGGCTCTTTCCTAGCAGTTTTGCGGTTTTCAGCAGCTTCATGACTACACTGTAACCAAAACCCACATCTTTATCATAGGAATATGCTCCTCCAGTGTACACATCCCATGCATAAGTGTAGTTTGTGTGCAAGTCAGAGAGGACAACATTTTAAATTCCAAAACGGTGACGTTTGTTTGGAATGAACTGCAAAAAAAGAGTCGTTCACGGAAAGATATAATTGACTCATCCACAGCCAAATCTCGGAAAGGATAATACTCTCTTTGGAAATTTTCAATTAATTTATCCAGAAGGGGGCGGGCTTTAAACAGGGGGTCGTGGCCTTGCTGAGACCTCTCAGTTCTCAGGCTGTTGTCAGCGAAATGCAGAACAGAACTTAAAATTTCATACCGTTTTCTGGACAACACTTTCGAAAAATTAAGTGTTCAGGTAACTAACTGTAGATTAGTACTCCAGTAATCGGAAATATGTGGCTTTATGACTAGACCCATTGCAATTTGGAGTCCTATAAATATTTCAATTTCATTTCGACTGGTAGGTTTCCAGTTGTGAAATCAGGAATGGGGGGCTAGAATACTGCTAGTACGTATCGCCTCAGCATATCGGTTTGTTTCTGTCACCATCAACTCAATAAAATCAGGGGTGACCATACTAATAAAATAATCATATGGGTCAGCACAATGACGGACTGAACTCAATTATTTTTTTTCAATTATTGATCAACTCAGCGCTCTCTCCCTCCCTGCCTGTCATTTCGTGCCACTCCCCTTGATGCGCCTCTTCTTCTGTCAGTGTTAGCCTGACTGTTTCCTCCCTCGCTGTCACTGACTCCTCTGAGTCTGATCTTTCCATTTCCTCACCCTCGTTTACATCTTCCGGTCCTGCTACATCTTCCTCAGTAAATCCCTCAAATTCCTCATCACTGTCGCTATCCCAGTTAAACAAAAACAAATCTCCACTCTCTCTCTCTTATAACTGAGAGAGTTAAGAGCCTTCCACAAGTACAGGTGATCTACCCTGTCAAACACTTTCTCCTGGTCGAGAGACACTATGCCTGTGTTGAAACCAAAGAGCGTAGAGGGTGCCAAAATATCTTGAATAAAAAAATATGACCAAATATGGATCTGCTGGGAACACAATAAGGTCTGGTCACTATGCACCAAATTTCCTATAACAGTCTGCAAGTGATTGGCTTGGGCTTTGGAGAACAGATTATAATCGGCACAGAGTAGCAATACAGTTCTCCAGTTTTTGATGCTCTTAGGTAGGAGATGACAGCTCTCCTTAACTCAGAGGCAGCTGCTTCTCCTTTACACAGTCCTCAAACACCTCACACAAGTCCGCTCCCAGCACAGACCAAAATTTCTTATAGAACTCTGCTGGGAGGCTGTCAATTCCAGGTGTTTTTCCATTGTTTAGCCCTTGAAGGGCATCAAAGAGTTAATGTGCTGTCAGAGGGCTTTCTAACCCTCTGGATTCCTCTTTGTGGAGACGAGGGAGATCCTGGAGGAACAGCTGGGGCTCCTCATTCTCCTCTTCAGCCTCCATTGTCCGCCTCTGTATCTACACAGACTCTCTCAGTTGTTGCCCGGACGCTGTCTTTAAGTACTGGATCACCTTGCTCTGTGCCTTTTTTCTCTATAAAAATGATCTAATCTAGCCAAAGAAATGTCAACGCCATATGCCTTTGCCCATGTGTATTGCCAATCTCTCTCATTAAAATTCCTCCAAACATCTACTAGTTCAAAAGGCTTTAACATTCTTAAAAGCTCTCTGGCAGACTGTGGGTGTGGTTCTAAGTTATTCATGTTCATTGTATGATTAACAGTACAGTTAAACCACCTAAAAACAACAACTCTAATTTACAGTCTGATAAAATGTTTTCAAACTCTTGGAGGAATTCATTCTATCTTTGCTGTCAGTTGGAGCATACACATTAATAAAACAAACACCTTCCCTTCAATGACTGCCTACACTTTAAGCAAACACCCCTTTATAAAACCACTCATTGTTACAGAAACGGGTTTAAACTTTTCAGAAAATAAAATAGCTACCACAGTTACTAAAAAAGAGATCACCTTTCTAATCGTTTTCCCAGTCTGACTGATTTGCCATGTAGAAGCCGAATGCTGAAATCATCTCCTGCACCAAGGCAGAACAACTGGATGAAACAATGTGCTAGAATGTTCTAGAATGAAACAAGAACAATGGGTCAAATGTGCATAAACTCAAATACACAGATAAAGTGTCAGTTGAAGGGCAAGGTTGACAGAATGTTCTTTTCGATAAGCTATAACAACTTGGGCAATAACAGATGTCTCATCAGGAGTACGTACTACCACAAGAACCAGAGGAGGGCTATTAAACTGAGACATATCAGGGGATGGGTTAATGAATGAATATAAAGTGTGTAGGTGTAGGGATTGGATATGGGGACAGGTATGGCATATAAGCATAATTGTATATAAAGCATCCCTTAAGGATTCACTGGCAGAACTGACTTGCTGCACCTTTGGCCTTGTGCAGTTGATTCTCCAGAGCTCTGTTTTGTGCTTCAATAAACACCTTGACAATCTACTCCAGGGTCTGAAGTGTTGAATCCTTTCCTTTACCTCCTATTTCGGGGGTCTACAGCAATATCTATATGGGTCTGTTGCAGAAACGTAATATCTAATTATTTCTGTTTAATAAATTCAATAACGGCAGCCCACTTAGGGGCGTTTCTGCAGCCATTAATATTTAAGGTCCCAATTTTAAACTGGCGCATTGGAAAATTTGAAAAGGAAAAACACTGATACAGACAAACAAACAAGCAGACAGAAAAAAACTGTAATTACCGAGGGGACTAAGCATCTTGATTCTTTGTATTCAAACTTTTACACACTTTTACTGGTGATGTTCTTCAGGCGCACATACTGTACCCCTGTGTACTAAAGACTTCCAGAGCAGACACGTTTTGCCTTAAAAGTCATACAGAATTTTTAAGTAAATCAATGTCAGGATAAAAATCTTTCACATCAATTCCTCTCCTTCCTTTTGTCTGATCTAGGAAGTCTTTAATACTCTGCACACTGTACCCTTCGCAGGCTTTCTGTGACAGTAACAGGGATGTCACGGTATCTACCACGGTTATCGTTGTACCACAGTATAATGTCATTTTTTTTGTAATCCATTTTTAAATGGCTATTTAAAGAAATACACTCAAGTCAAGTCATTTTTAACAAGAAAACTAAGTTTATCAGTTTGGACGGCATCCTATTAGTTAAGAGAAGCAAAGTGTTACCTAGAAATAGCCAATCGAGTGCGTTTTAAGACATGCAGTGCCTGCCCACTGATCTCTCAGCAGAGTGCAAACTAGAGAGTGACACGGGAATGAAACTTCAGTCCTTTCCCATCCTGTCCTGTCCAAATTTTTCCTGTCATGTCCCGTCCTGTAACTTTGTTTTTTTTTTTTTTTTTAATTCCTGTCCCATCCTGTGCTGTAAAAAAACATAAACAACATAAAAATAATACAAATGCCTGTAGCATCTTAGACTTAGTTATATAGTAGTAAATCTTGACTTTTTAAATATCTGCATTGGTGTGTGCTTACTGCGTTTCTCTTGACCGATATGATAGAGAATATCTACTGTTACTTTGGTTTGGTAAATTAATAGGAAGGCAGTGATGAAAAGTTACAGTGCCTTGTTCTTGCTGATATTTTCAAGTATTTGTGTTTCATTTACTGACAATCACGTTTGCTAGCGACCATTGTTTAGTAGGACTGTTTATATTAAATATGACGTCACTTATTTAATAGCCCACTCGGATAATCTCATGCAGTTTTCAGAACTTGAGATGTCTGTGTTCGTTAGTTATTTCTAATGAACACAGTGGCTCACCGATGGACAAACTGTGCAAACTGTGGATAATGTTATTTAAAACAGAATTAATTTATCTGACTTTTTACATATCTGCCCTTACTGTGGTCCCACCACAGTCGGATAAGCGACGGACTACCGTATTATTATGATTTTAACCGAGGCCCGTGGTGCCGGCCTTGTACAGTCTAGCAAAGTGTGTTTTTTTTCCCTCAAAGTGTGAACATGTCAGTTATAGTTATGACATTTATTTTTGACAGAAATGTAAAGTATTTGATCATTTTAATGGTTTTATGTTTTTTTAATAATCAGTTTTTTAAAAAACATAATAGTACTGGAACTGGATCCTTAGTTCGTCGGTTCCAAATCAGGATCTCTAGTAATATTGCTCCATTAAAATATCTGGCACTGTCCAGAAAAAAAACAAAACTATAAGCAGCTCTGACAAGTACAAACTTAGTTGTTTGATTTGTCTAATAATATGTGTTATCCTTTATGAACATTTCCTGGACTATTTTCCTAAGTCCTAAGACTTTTCTCAGCGGAAGGGTATCCAACGAATCATTATAAGGTCAAAATAAATCTAGGTTTTAGTGTTTTTTGGTTTTTTTAAAGAAAATAATGAGAAAAATAATTTACTAATAGTGACTATATGTGGTATTGACCTTGACTTTCATTATTGCCCTCGGCTCGGGACACATAACTCGTCGCGGTCAACTAACACACGGTAGAGCCTTCATCGACGGACACTATCACTTAAATAGAATACATACTACAGTTTTGAACTCATGCAAACAGTGCCCTGTAGGCTGTCCCTGGAGTTGCAAGTTTTTTGGCAATGTTTGTAAAACATTGAAAGAAAAAGCATACTGTATTTTAATGGTGCTGCAAGTAAAGTTGGCTGACTGATTTTATTTGCTTAGAGTTTATAAACTGAAATTTATTTTGGCTTTAAAAAAGAAAAGACTACAAATGTAGGCGTACAACAGAGAAAAGGTAACGATACAAACTTGTTTATTTTCTGTAGAAAATAACTTTAATATTATTACTCACATTAAAAATTGAATGCATTATATAACCTTGTTATTGACAAATGTAATACTATTATAGTAATGCATTACCCCCAACTCTGTATGTGAATAATAATAATAAACTATGTCTTAGTCTACCATTTTTAAAACATTTAAAAAAAAATGTTTTCAAATAAACAGGTTTAAACATGTAAGTGTACAGTACTACATTATTTTTTAAATACATAAATACAATAAATATTCCTGCCTCTGTCTACAAAAATAAATTAAGAGTAAAATGCAATCTATTTAATTAATATAAAATGTGACTATGTCAAATGTTTTAATGTTGTTGAAGTTTGGATTTAACCATGTCTGTCTCTGCTCTATCAAAGTTTTAGGCCCACTCACCTACAGCTATTGGTATTGTCTGTCTATTGCTTCCTGCTTTGTAAACCATTGTGGTGTCGTTATCTGACATGAGCTTCCTTGTTTATTTTGTTAATTACTGAGGTGCTTACTAATTAGCATCATCTTTAATGATTATAAAACCTTGGGTATGTGATATGAAGCGTATGATGCTTTAACAAAGTCTGGTTCATCACTGTGTCTTAAGTTTTCCATTGTGATGGAATAGTAATGCTAAAACCTTTACTTTTAGTTACTTTTTTAAGAACTTAAGAACATGAGAAAGTTTACAAACGAACTGAACAATATTCTAGGTGAGGTCTTACTAATGCATTGTAAAGTTTTAACATTACTTCCCTTGATTTAAATTCAACACTTCTCACAATATATCCGAGCATCTTGTTGGCCTTTTTTTATAGCTTCCCCACATTGTCTAGAGGAAGACATTTCTGAGTCAACATAAACTCCTAGGTCTTTTTCATAGTTCCCTTCTTCAATTTCAGTATCTCCCATATGATATTTATAATGCACATTTTTATTGCCTGCATGCAATACTCTACACTTTTCTCTATTAAATGCCATTTGTCATGTTTCTGCCCAGTTCTGAATGCTGTCTAGATCATTTTGAATGACCTTTGCTGCTGCAACAGTGTTTGCCACTCCTCCTATTTTTGTGTCATCTGCAAATTTAGCAAGTTTGCTTACTATACCAGAATCTAAATCATTAATGTAGATTACAAATAGCAGAGGACCTAATACTGATCCCTGTGGTACACCACTGGTTTCTCTTCTAATCAGTACTTTCTGTTTTCTACATGTTAACCACTCCCTAATCCATGTGCGTGCATGTCCTTGAATCCCTACTGCGTTCAGTTTGAGAATTAATCTTTTATGCAGGACTTTGTCAAAAGCTTTCTGGAAATCTAAATAAACCATGTTGTATGCTTTGCAATTATCCATCCTCAAAAAAGTCAAGCAGGTTAGTTAGACACGATCTCCCTTTCCTAAAACCATGCTGACTGTCTCCCAGGATATTGTTACCATATAGGTAATTTTCTATTTTAGATCTTATTATAGTTTCCATAAGTTTACATATAATAGAAGTCAGGCTTATTGGTCTGTAGTTACCTGGTTCGGTTTTGTCTCCCTTTTTGTGGATCGGTATTACGTTTGCAATTTTCCAGTCTGTCGGTACAACCCCTGTGTCATTTAGATTTGTCTACTTTTGGGATGTAATTGTTTTGCGCCTCTAGTACTACATTTTTAAAAAACAGCCATCCTTTTTCTGTGAATGTTTTCTCTATTTTACTCCAATCTACTTCTGTTAGTCTCTGTTTCATACCTTCATAGTTTGCTTTTCTAAAATTGTAAACCTTAGCTTTAGTCGTTACTTTTGGGGTTTTAAGAAATACTTCAAATGAGACCAGGTTGTGGTCTGAGTTTGTGAATGGCTCTCTGACCTCTGTTTTAGTTATTCTGTCTTTGTTTTTTGAAAAGACTAAATCAAGGCATGCCTCCCCTCTAGTCGGTGCCTTGACAAATTGCGTTAGGAAGCAGGCAAGTTTGTAAGTTTTACATTTCCACCATTTCAATTTCGTCCGTTGTGCTCCCCACCGGGTTCTTCCATTTTATACGGGGGAAGTTGAAATCCCCCATTGAAGCAGCTAAGGCAACGAATCACTTACCTGGAACGTCTAAGCTGTTTAAAGGGTGTACCACTCAACTATCAGCACAGAAACTACATTCACTGCTTCTTTTAAAACTATACAACCATTGAGCAAACATATTATTATTATACATGCATCAAAGAAAGAAAATCACAAGCACAAATTGCATATTTGAATGTAAAAGTTACTCAACTTGCCATGTCATTTTGTTTTACATATTATTGACACTAGTATTTCTGCATCAATAAGAAGCCAATATCACCAAAAATATAGTTGCTAATATAGTCTTTTTTATTTGGCTTTGGAAATCTCCCATAAAAAAAATCAGTTCCAATTGACATTCACTAGAATCACATTTGACAGCGGTCTAAAGACTTTTGTTTTGTATGAAGGCTCTTTTTTTTTTTTGGCCAGCATACTGTATTTTTATATATATATATTATGTTAATATTACTAAAACCTAAAACCTCCCTTCTCATGCAGTGCCAAATATGTTGGACAGAATAATTTTATAACCATGAAAGGGAAACAAACAATATGATTATAAACTTTAAAATAATTCAAGCCCGTCATAAATAATGTAATAAGTTGTCCGGTGTGATGAAAGCAATGAAACATAGGGCTAAGGTATCTGGCAATTATTCACACCCGTGTTCACTAGAATTAGAGAGAACTGTCGACACAGGTCTGCCTGAGTCAGAGAGGGAGGCTGGTGTGAGAACACCTCCCTAAGGACTGTACTCTGAAGTTAAGTTGGGGATGTAGGTGGGTGATTGAAAGAAAGTGACAAGTTTGCAAGTAAGACAGGCTGCTTATATGGAGGTGAGGACTAAGTGATGCCAATTGAGAGTTAGGCAATCCTGTGAGGACAGAGGGAGTTAGATATTCCAACTAGTTATTGAAGTCATGTATCTGTTCAAGCCTGAGGCTAATTGTCTAGCACTTGCCCATTTCTTCCCTGTTTTTGCTGTATATGGTAATATTTTTTTATGATATTCACTTTTTTTTCTTAACTTGTTCTATTTGTAAAATGTCATTCCCCCATAATAACCAATAGCAACTATAAAACTTATAAAATAGTGTAATTTGGTGCAGAAATTTACAAATAAATGTTTAAACATACTGTACAATTAATGTACTGGTACTGTATCCTGTATCTAAAATAACCAAAAAGGCAAGTCAGGGAGATCTTTTGAAAAGCTTTCTTTCCAAACAGTTTATTTGTAGCAAAATGAAGTTTAATATATGTATACATGTTGCCGAGGTACATGGTACATTATGATATATATAAAGAATATATCATTGTCTTTTCTCTGTTCACATTTATTTGTATTTCTTTTTATTTTCTTATATCCCCCGCTAGGTTTTCTGAGATGTCAAAAAATGTAGGTGTTCCTATTTCCCTTTCAATTGAAAGTAGTTTAAATCACATATGTTTATGCTTTAAACCCTTCCTAACTTTTCAAATGTCTTCTCAGTCATGCTGTGAATGTAAACACCTCATGGCTTAAGAGTCAAACAACAGCATGCTGTTTATAGTATCCTGATAACCTGTTGAAGGTGGTGAATTAGTGAAGGTTCAATACACGATACAGGTACAAAATGGTCTATCTATGAAAATAACACGTGTGCTATAAATAGGAATCAAGTCACCATTGATAAAGACTTCTTATCCAAATAATTTTACTAGCTTTTTTGTGCTTTTGTAAACCTACCAGTTTGCATATTTTAAAAATAAAAAAAAATACTTGCCAAATGTATATTTCAAAATCATGATGATGTGCAATCTGATTGTAGGCCTACCTGTAGGAAAATGACTAGCATTCTACTTGACAAAATGTATATATTTTAAAGTTTAAACTAATTAACTATAACAAATTAGGAAGACATGTATCAAGATCGACTGACGCAGTGCTAAATTGGTGGAGTGTGAAGTAGCGCTCGGTCACGGCACAAATTTTACCCCATCCTGAATGTATGACATTGAAATGTTTATTATATAACGAATACAAACAATTGAAATAGCCGGTATCAAGCTATAATTTCATCCTCATGGAGTAATGCAGACCCTAAGTACTCTCCCTTCTTCTCAGTACTCTACCTCTGTTCCTGGGTTGTTCAGGAAAGTTAGGAGCCTGCACTCTCCACGTAAGAAATGCCCCTGAAAATTCACGATACCACAATATTTTACGGAAATCGTGTATTTGACTGCCTACCATGAAAAATATGCATTTTATTTTCCTTATGGTATTTTGCATTACTCGTCACCTCCTCTGTTCATTTAATAGTTTTATCAAGTAGAAGCAGCGCTACAGTAGCTGTACACGTTCCGGCACAAAGGCATGCATGTGGTTACTACGGCAACAGGGTCAAACAAATACTGGCTTCCTGATTGGTGAATCACTCATACTGTACAATGACCTTTCTACATACTACAATTTACAGTGTGTATAAAGAAAAACACAAAAGCTTATTTTTGTCATTTCAGGTTTTCAGTTAACGTTTCTCCCGTGTTTAATATTTTGGGATTAGAGGCAGCAAAATAGGCTATGGGAATTACATGGTCATTTTAATTGATGGTTCTGAATTTGTCATTCAAGGTTGTTTTTAAAAAATCTATTTTGTCAGCATTTTAAATAACTTGTTTCCAGCAGAAATTTGTTACATTTTTAAAGATTGTTTCAATAGCGAATCGAGCTACAATGTAGGCCTACATTTTTAAAGAGTTGACTCAGTAGTTAGGCTAAATGTTAAAATGTTTCAGCCTTGGTTTTTGGGTGATGTTCTTGATGAACTATCAATGGTAACTTATTTTAGGCAAGTTGCATCAGTAGAATATAATCTAAATAGACGATTGCTGCCATAATGCTCTTTCCTATCAGCTGCTTTCTGATTTTTTCTTTGTGCCCAAATAAGGCCAATTTGAAATCAGTCTTATTTGTGGACCCTTTTAGGGCTGGTGCTGATGTTCTGCCGCTTCATAAATCTAATTTTAATATCACAGACATTTACAAATGAGCCCCACCTAGTATTTGCCCATGTATATAATTAAGGCTTGACACCACTTAAAATGCATGGCTAATGTGGTCTGTGGGGTCCAGTGGTTAAAGAAAAGGGCTTATAACCAGGAGGTCCCTGGTTCAAATCCCCCCTCAGCCACTGACTCATTGTGTGACCCTGAGCAAGTCACTTAACCTCCTTGTGCTCCGTCTTTCGGGTGAGACGTAATTGTAAGTGACTCTGCAGCGGATGCATAGTTCACACACCCTAGTCTCTGTAAGTCGCCTTGGATAAAGGCGTCTGCTAAATAAACAAATAATGATAATAATAACTAATGAGCGGTGGAGCGCATAGCACAGCGGAGCGCATTTTACGGTACTAAAATGGCCTTAACTTGCCAAAAGTGTCATAATACATATGGGGCCATTTTAAGGCTGGCGTAAACTCGACGCTATGGCGTGACTTATTTATTATTCTAAGAGGGTTTGTATTTGAGGAAAGCCTGGGCACTGCATATTAAAGTTTGATACTATTGATGTGGCAAATCTGTTTTATTTTGTGTAGGAAGATGAGACATTAGCCATATTGATAGGTTTCTGATACACTAATGTGAATATTCAATCCATAAATGTTTGCAGGGAGGATTAATTGCTTAAACGTCATGGGACTGCACTAGAATGAAAGTATCTGTTGGAAGAACTACATGTCTATAAAGAACGCAAGTGGGTGTGAATTTGAAGATACTGGACTCAATACTGCAGTAGCCTTTCATTTCAAGTAAGGGGAATCCTGCATATTTTAATATCATTAAAGCTAGCTACTCATTTCCAGGCTTTGATCTCCTTCAGACTATTCCTTGCAAAGGGGTTCTCCCACATCACATATGGTTAAACACTAATCTGAATGTGAGAATTCTGAAGGCCAGCATGACAGCAAGAAAGCATTTGAGCTGATGGGAACAGACTGCTCAATCTTCACAGCCTCCACAGTTATAGACTTGGCATTGATAGTGCGAATGACAAGATACCCTTGCCTTTATTTATTCTTTATCTGTATGTGTTAAATTATACATAATGTATTATGGATGAGCCTGTGGGGTCTTTGTAGTATACACTGTTGATTTATATCTCTGGGAATTCCTATTGATCTATACACCTTCATTCCTTTAATGCATACCGCCCCCACACAAGCTGATCCAGAAATGTTAATTACATTTTAAGTTATGTATTTCCTTTTTATTTCAAAAGAAGACCATCAGATGACTTACTAACTTGAAGTTGTTTTGCTTATGTGATATTTTTAGTCTGCATATACTTCAACCAATGCACAAACACCACTGAAATTAGACTTTTTAAAAAGTGAAAATAGCTTGCAAATGTGAAACAAAGAAAATGATTTGTATATATGTTTTAAATAAAAAGCTTATTAAAGGACATACAAAAAAGTTGAATGATTTTTTTTAACTACTGAACATTTTGTGATTGTTTATAGTGTCCCCAGATCCCACCAACACTCCCCAAATCAGTCAGTCTCCCCAAATTTCTTGAAAATAAAAGAGCAATAAATAATTGAAAGAAATCGGGAAGAGGAATTGGATTTGGGCTCTTTAGTCAGAACATGTGCTTATTCTTTTAAAAGTCACAACGAATAAGGTGGTATTGAAGGTGAGTATAATGGTTATTTATTTTTTATAATAACTACAATTACCTGTACATTTGTATTTTATTAATTCAAATGATTCTGTACTACTTACTAACAAAGTAAAAATAAACATTACATTTACAGGCAGAGATGTTTGCGCTTTGGTTTATTAATAACTGAAAGGAATACAACTGAATTCGGTCATTATTCGGCTTCAAAGGTATCAAGTTAAAAACTAATCAGCTATCTGCCATTCCTGTGTCTTAATGTGAAAAATATAAACCACTCCTTACTTACTCACATAATCAACTTTCCATTCTGTGTTCTATGTAGTCTCATTTTTGACATTGCTAAATTAGTCTACTGGATTTGACCTATTAGCATGTCACCGAAGACCTCATTAATGTAGTAGTTCCTTAATTGCCTTCGTCAAAAAAGTTAATCCTAACCTTTGCAAGTTTGGTGAAAAAGTATAAACATCCATTGTAATTTCCAGGTGGTAATGATTGTCTCCAGTCTTCCTACGGTCCTACGGTGCATTTCAAATAAAGATAAGTATTTCTCTGGTAATATGGCCGCCCCTTCTTTCAAGTTATAATTTTTAATGACAGATATGTGTTGCCAGGTAAATGCTACCCTTTGTTTTATCTTGAGAAACCGAATAGTTTGACCTGTCAAGCTATCTAGTTAATGATTGGTTTGTTAAAACAAAATCTAACAAACAGTCTAGCAGTGGGTTCATTGTTTACACATAAAGGACCACAGCCATTAGATTTCAGCATAATGTACCTAAAATTATAGCGCTGCCAGGAAAATGAAGTGACGTTTGGGTGTTTTGCAATATTTTAAATTTTGTATCACTAGGTAAATGAAAAACAAACTAAAAACACATATTTAAACGGTTGTATTAAAACATCATTTTCTTGTTACTGCATCTTGTAAAGCTCTTTGTGATGGTGGTCCACTATAAAAGGCACTATATAAAATAAAGATTGATTGATTGATTGATTGATTGATTGATAATCCATAATGAATAGATCCAAAATGAAAAATGAAATTATCTTTCTTTGTCAATGTTATATTTAATTACAGTGTTAATAATCATAAAGAAACAGAGACAATTTCCAAAGTAAACAACTGACGTGCCTTATGTCAGTTACAAAAAAAACACTATTTATAAGTTTTACAGAGAAAGGAAATTGTATTTTCAAGAAAAAAACCCCACAAATCATAGACTCAAAAGGACAGCATTCTTAATTGCTTTCTGCTTTGTCCTGTGCCCAATTAGTCACATATAATGACAAGTAATCACCTCCTTGTCAGTTGTAATTGCTTACACGGTATAATATATCATGCTATACAATAACAACTTCACAATGTAAGAGGATTAAATAAGATATATTCTCTCTAGCAATCAATAAAAAAGATTCTACCCTTAAGTAGGTAGTGATTGATAAGAAATTCTGCAATACTTAGCTAATTGCTTGGGTTCTAATGGTTCCAGTCCCTCACATAATTTAACCACAGTTTTACAATGAGCAATGACTTTCGTTATTTTCAGTGCCTATAGGTGCATTATTAATCCTACAATACCGCTATGATAAGTACTGTATATCCCTCTCACAGGGGTTCTAAATCAAACTGAAGCTTTTAAAGCTCTAACTGTTGGGATCTCTACTGGTAGGGTTTCCGATCAAGCTGGTGGAAAAGGCAATTTGAGAATAAACCCTGAAATGGTAGTTGGCATGACAACTAATGACTTTTCACATATAAAGAACACGCATAATAGTATTAATAAGACATGACATTTTAGATATAGGCTGAAGTCTACCGAAAAAGAGGCTCAATGCTCATCTACAGTAAAACACTGCAAACGGGAACATAGTTCAACTACAGTGCAATGGAGAAACCTAAAGAGAAAAGATGAAATAACATGACACTTGCTAGTTATCTTTTAATACCTTCCCTGACACACAGGTTCTTTTATCGGATCAGATATATTTTATTTTAAACAACAAAGGAAAAAAAAAAACATTTTGTAATTCACTGGTTAGCAAAATGAAAATCTTCCTTATTTGGGTTAACTTACATAAAAAGCAACTGTTATTACTGTAAATAGTAATGTTAGGACTGCCTAATAACCTTGAATGCAGTCTTATCAGGCTATTATCAGGTATTATGGACTGTTTGGGGAATGGAGCCTGAGACAAAGTTATATTACTGATTACATTTGTTCTTAGTGACCTGCAAGTATACTAGATATTTTTATCACTCACATTGGTTAGATCTAGTCTGATTCGTGGATAAAGATAGAAAGGTGGATTCTTTGGACATTTCATTATATATTTCTCAAGTGATGGCCTTCCAGTTAAACAATGAGCCGATTTTTACACATTAAGTATTTTTTAATGTTTTTTTTAAAATGTTTTTTGTTTTTAAGTTTTCGTTTCAGATATCAATGGTTGGGTTTACATGCACTTGAAAATCGACTCTACAGTCATGACTGTGTGACGTTGTCACGTGAATACATCGTGAAACAGCAAAAGGATGTTCTTTTGGCAGCGGGACTTTAAGGACAGGGTCAATCGCTTCCTCATGATAAAAATAGCTGTAAAAACCCATGTAAACCGGAGCAGGAATCGTGCTTGTGGCTCATGAGATTTCAGCAGTCAAGATCCAGTTCTTCTGACTTAATCACACGTAATCTCCAGCAGAAAGGCCATACAAAACACACACACACACACAAAATGCACATTGATGGACTACTTTAACACTAGAACCGGTGCGGTTATACTCTACAACCGCGACATAATTCAGAATGTGCGCAACAACACATGAATTTATTTCTCTTGTTAAATGTTTTTATCTTCATGGCAACGCATGAAGCTCTCCTCACGATATTCAGAGTCATTCTTTTCCTACTTAGTAAGCAGACACATACATTTAAATAGTCCCTCCCCTAAATGACTATGAATTGAGTAATCTGCATTGGTACGGCCATTTTTTTTCTTAAATCAGAACGCATAGCAACGCATTTCCTGAAAAGTACGGCAAACACGTTGTGAGGAAAATTGTCATGACTTGTGCATGTAAACGCCTCTTTTGTTAGGTTAAAACCGATTAATATTTTTTTCTGCTTAAATCTAAAAATACATTTGACTACCCTGCAAGTAGTAATAGGTTTTTCAGTTTGTCAGACAGTACTTCTCTCTATACTACTTTTAGTACAGCATCTGTAGGTGCTTGTATTTTTGTATTTTTGACTTACCCATTGTTCAATTAACATGTTATTAAAAAGGTTGTGATATTGTTTGACTTGTTTTTGAGATGCGGTTACAAACATTCTAAGGGCATATAGGTATGCAATAAGCCCCGACAGGGTGTCCGTATACGTTGAATATACAGATGCCTCAGGGCCTCCAACCCCCGAGAAGTCTGTATATTCTACGTATGCGGACACCTTGAAGGGTCTTATTGCATACAATCCAGGGCAAAAAAAATTAGTTTTTTATTAAATATCCTTACGCCAATAAAGGGACCACAAAAGTAGTCCCATTTATAACTTTGAACTATATTCAATCTTTGAATTTATAACTTCTGTTTTGCTATGTTCCAGTTTATTTAATTGTTCTTCATCCAAATCAACATGTCTACTTACTATTTTGGGGATTTTTTTGCTGTAAACAAACATCTGTAACTGTAAACAAGATGGCTACCGGTACTTTAAATTCTGTGAGGCAGCGGAGTGATTTTGAATATGTGACAAGGCTCCAACCGGTGACATGGGACCAGGACGACATGGATGGGGCATCGGGAGCGCAAGTCGGTGAATGGACAGCTGCAACAGCAGGCAGAGGTGAGAGCCCTGGAGCTGGCGCAGTGATGTCTGAGCCTCCAGGGGGAACAGAGCAGAAGGCAGGGGGAACACCAGTGATGTCTGGCAACAGTGCAGTGACGTCTGGGGTGTCAGGGAGAGTGAAACAGGTGACCAGGCAAACGACTGCGCCTGGTGGTGCATCAACTTGAGAACTAGTCCCAACGACCAGAGGTCCAGACACAAAAGTCGGGCGCCTGGGAGCACAAGCCAAGGGACCTGACCTACCAGCACTGGGACTGTGTTGGAGATGGTCTCTTCAACTCCTTGCCCTGAAAAAAAACCCAACTCCTCCTTTACTCCACAATAAGGGGACAGCACTTCCTCCCCTTCTGGCTCTGGACCCGGAAGAGACTCATCTTCCTGTTTTGTAGGGGGTACCAGCTCTGACTCCCTCGCAGGTGGCTCCAGTTCCAAGACCGACAACTCCTGTTCCGGAAACAGCAACTCTGGTGCAAGACTCTTGTTTTTGTGTGGGCCAGTGGATCTTTCCAGTCCACCATGTGCTGTATTAAACAAGTCACTGCTGCCTTGGTTAACGCAGGGTCTCTTATCAAGTTCAACGTCAGGAACAATTTTTTTAAATGGCTCAGTGCCTAATTTAAAAACAAAAAACAGCCTACATTTGCAGATTTTGATACTGGGTTATCATTGGATATGCAATGTGGAAATACAACACAGATGGGGGAAAATTGCACTGAAATAACAGAGGTGAACAGGTGAAAATCCATGCATTTACTGCACGAAACCGTAAAGAAAGGTAGAGGAGAAAACCCTGCCCATTGTCTCTACGAACTGAGTTTGGACTGGTCAAGGCTCCAGTGTGCTGAGGCATAATAATAATTTGCCCACAGAGTCTGAGTTTCAGTTTTGAAATGCCATCACTTTGACTGTCAATGGAAAAGACTTTTTAGTCAGAAGATGAGTTAAAACCTAAGAGACAGCTTGTACATTAACTGATTTATCTTGACATGCCTAACTTGTTTCCAGTTTGCATTGATGTCACAAGGATATCCCTTCAGAGTGCTACTTGTAAAGCCCATGACAATTTTTGTGCATTAAAAAATCATTAAAAGGAATCCCCTTTCTCATTTAAAACAGCAAACTATCATATCAAAGAGAAATCTTCACAGATAATGTTGCTTCTGTACATGCTTTGAAACTGCCACCAAAAAATGCCCAGAGGCAACACAAATCTAATTCTGTAGGAGGAACAAAAGAAAAGCTGCAGAATTATACAGAAAGGCACTCAGTATTGCCTTCCAACTAAAGAACTTGCTGAATGCTAAACAAGTTGTCCCGCCATACTCAGCATGAACACTGGACTACCTGACCTTTTGGAAGTAGTTTTTATTCCAAAAGTATCAGTGCTGTTGCTATGTAAACATACTTTTTCAAATTCAAAACATCACTCAGCAAGCAATGTTTATTTTGCAGATGTAGCCCTTGGTGGTTATAGTAACTGTTTACCCTCATGGTCCTCTTCCAGCAGACAACCAATCAAAGATCTACAGACTCTTGTTGTTGTTGAACTTGTAAATCTGATCAATGCAGATATTTAGGATACTGGTTTATTTTAGTCAGCAATGGAGTTATAGAAGCAGAACTGGTTCTCATTCTGCCATTGCAAACAAAAAGGAAACATGTGCAGGCACATACTGAGGTTCCTCATAATCCCAAAATAAAAGCACAGTAAGTGAAATGTTGTTGTCAAATACAATCGGAAACTTCCATAGGAAGCTAAGAGTGAATAGTTAAACAAATGTTTGGTGAAGATTGGATGCAAAATCAAAACAGTTATCATGTTCACCACGTAGAGTATGACAGAAAAACATGTGGGTCAGTTAAATGTTTAAATAATGTATAATTTAAATTATAGTAATACTTAACATAAGTATATACTAGATATGTAAGAAATAACCCACTCCAGGGTGTGCAGTAAGACAATTCTTACCGCACGCCTCGGGTGGGTTGTGAGGCACGAGGCCACAGGATAGCTTTTTTAACGAAGAAATATATTATTTATCCTATTATATTATTATTTATATATTTTTTTACTTTAAAGAACACTGATTATGTCTATATAAGACATTAACTATAGATGCATTATATTCATAGGCATGGACTATATGGGAATTTTAATGGGGTAGCAATTGATTCTGCTGCAAATGTTGCTTAATAGTTCAAATAAATGTGTTGTTTAAATGTGTATTCACACCAACAGCATGCAGTACAAATAAATAAATAAGTAAATAAATATTCCACTGCATTGTCACTCGCCAGTCTTAGATGATTTTGGCTCTAAAGACTTTAAAAAGTGACATAGGAAGCACAACCTGTTTGCCATCAATGTGACATAAACATACTGTAAAAAATGTGTAATTTAATATAAATACAAAATTATAACATATCTGCCTTCAACGAATAAAAATGTTTAAACAATGAAGAGCATACAACACCAAAAGTTTGTAAGAATTGCATTTACTGAAGGTTTTCACGTAAATTCCCTCGGCACAGCCTGAAGAAAATTTGCTCCACTTCTCCACTGATGTTTCTTTTTCTAAAACTTTGCATTGGAACTCAGCATAAATACATGTTGCTTACATCATTAAATATTGCAGAAATGTTTTCCAATCAGCAATTCTCTTAAGAGGGCAACTGTGTCAAATGTGTTTTAAAATTGAATAGCACTGCTACAGGAAGAATCTCTCCAGTTACATTATACATTCCTGTCTTTTGTTAGGCAATGGGAACTGGCCATGCAAAACATGAGACAAATTTATCAACCAGATTAGAGTTTAATCCAGAAACTAAAGTGTGGACAGGTGATAACATGTATAAAGTCAAGTTCCTGGAGATACAGTAAGTACTGTACAGAATATACACACTATACAAACAAACACTACCAAGGTATTTTAGAGCAAGGAACACCACTGTTCTCATATCAATGGTTCTGAGATGCCATTTGTAATCCAGTTGTTAAGATGGCCTGTCACACTTCATAAAAAAGTAGAAAAGGTCTTGGATTCCCACCATTAATTACATGGTATGTAAGCATTTAGTTAATAACCAGTATTACAAATCAGGATCAAAGTGACCTGCATATTTTTCTCTTTTTAGTCATTGTCTGTTGAAAGACTTTCATAGTTGGTTTCTTGTTTGACGTTTCCTACACGCCTCACACCCATTCCTTGACAAATAAGAGAAATATCATGGTACCTGGTATAATTAATATGAAGACCATGTAAAAAGCATTAACCACTGTGCCACTGTATGTTAATACATTACATTTGTTTGATGTTAAAAAACTTCAAATAAATAACACACGATGGTAATTTAAGAGCACCTCCAACCTACAAATTGTTTTTTTTTTCCAAAAATGGTGCAAATGTAGGATAATGGTAAATACTTTGTGAAAACTGCCCTTGAGTATAAAATATGCTGTTAAAATCTATGTATGTTTTATACAATATTATATACACAAATATTAACAAGGTAACACATTTCAATCCACATGTATATTCTTTTCTCTCCTGTTATGAAGCAACAAAACATTAATGTATTCCCTTCTGACTCAGTTGAAAGTTTCATCTACATAGTTCATGCTTAATGGATCTTTCCCAAAGGGGAATAATGGTAGATTACAGTACTTCCTCCTCCCCCCACTCTTAGTCTATTATTTACACATTTATGTTTTTTTCTGTGGAGTACTTTACATCCCTGACTCGCCAGTTTGCGTATTTTGGAATCTATGTGTGAAATGTATAATATTGTACCATGCCCAAATTAATTGTTTGATATTAGTTCTGTAGTGCAGGGGATGACTCCTTGGTCATCAGAGCACAATCTCATCCATAACTATTAAACAATCAATAATGCTGGATTTAGAAATACTAAAATAAACTTAGTAAATTCAATGAATTTTTTACTAGGAGTCTTTTCCAATGTTTTAAAAAAAGTACACTAATAACCACAATATGTATGCATTTCTACACCATTTTATGCCCCGTTGTAAATACAGGAGCGGGAGCCAACCGAACTGGAGCTGCTGCTGCAAAAGTGGGAGCCGCCGCTTCCGGAGCCCAGAGGGGAGGAGCCGTCGCTTCCGGAGCCCAGAGGGGAGGAGCTGCCGTCCCGAGAGCCAGAGGGGGTGGAGCTGCCGTCCCGAGAGCCAGAGGGGATGGAGCTGCCGTCCCGAGAGCCAGAGGAGGTGGAGCTGCCGTCCCGACAGCCAGTGGAGGTGGAGCTGCCGTCCCGAGAGCCCAGAGGGGAGGAGCCGCCGCTTCCAGAACCACCGGTGGAAGTCAAGGAGGACGTGCCACCACCCCTGCAAGCCAGTCCGGCGTTGCCATGGGAGGTCCCTTGTCCCGGCAGTGTGGACACCGGGCCGGAATGCCCAGACCTCCCTCCGCTTGACCTGGCTCCCAGGTTGCAGTATGGCCAGGCACAATCGCTTGCCTGGTCCCTTACTCCACTCCCCCTGGAATCCCAGACGTCGCTGCGCAAGGGGCAGATGTCACTAGCGTTCCCCCTGCTGATTGCTCTGCTCCCCTTGCCTAGTGCTGCACTCCACCTGGAATTCCAGAGGTCGCTGCGCAGGTCCACAGGCGCACACCTCTGCCTGTCAGTCCTGGCTCCCGGTCACCGGCCTGCGCTGTGGTCGCCCTGGACAAGCTGTCTGGGTCCTTCCTCGCAGGTTCTGGGTCCCTCCCTGGAAACGCCGGAGGGACCAACCCACCCTCAAGCCCGCCTGTGGAAGAGGGCGAAAATTGACATTTGTGGACTTGAGGGTGGGTGGTCTTTTAAGGGTGGAGGGAGGTGGCCGTTGAATGGCCGGTGTCTTGAAAAGACAAGGGGGGGGGGATGTGTAAGACAGCAGGGAGGGGGTTAAATCCTCCCTGCAGAAAAACATGTGTGTAGGCACATTTTGGGGTTTGTTTTGTTAATTGTTTTATTGTTAATTATCACCTGCACCTGGCTATTATTGGAAATTAGAGCCAGGTGCAGGATATTTAAGGAGAGCAGTTAGTCTGGGGAGGAAATTCACATTTTCAGTAGGACAATGACCCGAAGCACAAAGCCAAAGCCACACTGGAGTGGTTGAACAAGAAGAGAATTAATGTTCTTGAGTGGCCCAGTCAAAGTCCTGAATTGAATCCAATCGAAAATTTATGGCGAGACTTGAAGATCGCAGTCCATCGACGATCCCCAACAAACTCATCAGAACTGGAGCAATTTTCCTGTGAAGAATGGGCAAAAATGTCACCATCCTACTGTGCAAAGCTAGTAGAGACCTATCCAAAAAGACTCAAAGCAGTAATTGCTGTAAAAGGTGCTTCTACCAAGTACATGACATTTAACCTCCTCCTCATATAACAGTGTTCAGTTTAACCACTACAGCTTTGAATAAAAAGTTAGTTTTGTGCATAGATTATTTGTAATTCAACAAAATGTGGCATTATTGGTAGGGGGTGAATACTTCTGCAAACCACTGTATATTTCATTTGTGTGAATAACCATACGGCTGATGTGGGCAGCACCTGGGTCACCGAGGTCATTGGTACATATCTGTTTTCGCAGCATTACCAAATTCTACAACACAAGTTGAAGTAAAATCTGTAATATTAAAAAAAATGAATTGTAAGACTTGATCCATGTGTCTTTATTTACTGTTTTGATTTTAATTAATAATGTTTTTTCTAAACGTGATCTAATCGATATCAAAAAACCTACCCTCGACCCCACCTCCCTCAAGAAGAAATTCCTATTTTTTATCTTGAAGAGAGTTAAAGGCATGGCCATGAGCAGTCATAAAGGGTGCCTGTTTAGGTAAATTTATGTATAGATTAGAAAACCTCCAGTTGCCAGAGCCTTGCAATAGGTATTCGAAATATAACAACAAAGACAGACAACAGACAACGTCAGATGTTGCTGAATTAGTACTGAGGGCCTTTGGGTTGAATAGGCCCCAAAGACCGTGAGGTACTTGGAAGTAGCTGGTTTTCTACAGCAACTAGTGAAGAGGTGATAATAAGAGAATATTAGTGATGGTGAATATCTGAGGATTTTGTGAGTCCCTGTAGCTTAAGTTTACGCTAATCTGAGGTCAAGGGAGACTAGATTTCCTCTGTATTATTTAAGCATCACCATGGATATTTTATGAGTTTGAAAATCCACCATTTCAGCTGCAACACCAACTACTGTTAATATCCCATAAACCATTTGAGATGGCAACTTTATATTTTCAGTGTTATTATGGCAACCACTCAGGCAAAATGTAATGTCACACTTCACGCTGCCAAATTGGGGTAATGTGACATTTTTGGTTTACGGATGATAAATACTAACATACAGCTGTATTCTGTTATTTGCTTAGTCGAGTGTGGGTGTGGTATTAGCCATTTTCTTTTTTTGAAATTATGTTTTATTATGTGTTTTCCAGCATCTGGGGACCTAGAATATGAAGATGTCTGTATGCAGGCTGCAGACCCTCCAACTACTTCCTCAGAAAACATTGGATTCAGTTCCCACCAAGAAACACTATTCAGAGTGGGCAGGACTTTCAGCATTGTCTTATCTGCTTCTGAGAGACCCAGAGAGGAAGAGGAGGAAGAGGATTTCACAGGGAAAAACATTGACAGTCTTTATATTAATTCCAGTAAACCTGAAAACACAGATAGAATGTTTCAACTGATATCAGATTTGCTTGCGTCCAAAGTCTCTCAACTGAAGGAAAAGGGTGAAAAGAAATATGTTGTAAGAAGTTTTCAAATGGCTCAAATTCTGTTGAACAGTCATGGGACTAAAATATTTCAAAATCATCACGTAAGTTCTACTAAATCAAGTGACAGCACTGCAGAAAAAATCAGACCAATCCCAGGGCTATCAATGGATGTGATCAAGTATATATTAGACAATATAAAGGAAACAGTCAAAGTATAATCCTTATTAGGGGTTTGCAGAATAATTCCCTTTTAATATGTTTTTATTTTTGCTGGCAGGTATTAAAATGTTTAAAATGTGTTAATTTCACAAGAAAAGCTGCCATTCCGTCCCCTATACAATTGAGTAACAATGAACAGCAATGAACTTCCATTTTGACATTTTTACTGCCGTACCACAGATGAGGCTGTAAACTGCCACGGATTCATCAAATTCATCACGGATTCTGCAAACCACTGTATATGTATACCAATACTGTAATATATATATATATATATATATATATATATATATATATATATATATATATATATATATATATATATATATATATATATATATATATATATATATATATATATATATATATATATATATATATATATATATATATATATATATATATATATATATATATATATATATATATATATATATATATATATATATATATATATATATATATATATATATATATATATATATATATATATATATATATATATATATATATATATATATATATATATATATATATATATATATATATATAAAATATATATATATATATATATATATATATATATATATATATATATATTACAGTATTGGAAACTAATCTCCTTAAAATATAGACTAGGGCTTAAATATTACCTGTAAACATATCTTCTCATACTGAAAACAAGTCTGCCAATCAGACAGGAACAAAAATCTAGGTTATAGTCTTGGGATGCTCATTTCGGCCCGTTTTTTATCCTTAGCATCATCGCGCCGGTAACCTAATATTGTATTTTCATGCAGGCTGCTGTGTTACTACCATATCTAACTTATTACAGTACAGTGACACTTGATGTGACTAAAGGGGAGGTTGAATGGCCAGTAGCATTAAAAAGCGGCTGTACAGCGGAGTGCAAATCTGGAGAATTAATGAACAGTCAATGTTCATATTTGCAACCAATCACACAGAATTGCGTGCAGGTTTATCCACTGACTGCTGCTAATGGCTATCCTCGTCTGAATCATCACTCTCGCTGTGTGAAGAGGTTAGACTACTGTAGTCTAACAATAACGGCTCATACAGGTACCATTTATATTGTGTTGGAACTATTCTCTTCACCCATGATATTTGTATATCTGCGTTCAAACGACTTTGCTTTGTGTGTAGCTATAGGCAACAACTGCAGAAACCAACATGTCACAGTGCCATGTTTATAATGCAATGCACTGAAGCTTGTCCTGGTTTGAGCACTTTGTAACAAAATAGTCCATCACAACAATAGGAGAGGCTGTAAAATATGACTAAAGTAATATAACATATTTTCTATTGAAATAAGTCTATATTCACTTTCAGTTCCCCACAGGTACCCTCTAAGAAACATATGTTAGTGAATAGTACAAGATAATTTATGAACTATTTATTTTCACATTTGTGAAATTCATGTTGTAAAAATATTTTAAGTTTAAGAACATTTATTTCTTTAAGCACACATTTTATGTTGTTTTTAGCAATAATGAAATACAATAGTTTCAGGTCACCAGGTGCCCATTTAATTTGTTAAAAATATATTTACATTGATAGTTGAGTGGTGTATATGATAGAAATAGTTTAAAACAATGCTTAATAACTACTTCACAAGGAAATTCCTGTTTCTGTAATCAGGGCAGCTTCTAAACAAAACTGATTAGTGGGCTTCATTTATTGCACACAGTCAAAAGATAGGCTATTGAACACATTTCATTACCTTTAATAGTAATAGTTTAATAGTAGAAAGTGGCTGAAAAAAAATCATAGTATCTATTAATCACGGCACACTAATGATCCAAGCAGAAACTGCAATAGAAACAAAAATATACAGAACAAATACCATGTCATATTAAATGGTAAGAAATTAAATATTTTGAAAAAAATAGATTCTATAAAGTAACCGTTTAATAAATAGAAATATTGAGATGTGTAATGTTTTCATACAGGAAGGGCCTGGTTTGCATATTGGAAGATAGCACAGAGATAGAGCAAGCTGGACAGTGGAAATCAAAGAGGGAAGATGCAGTTTCTTCAGAAAAGGGATTAGATTTGCAACAGTAATCAGCAATAAAATAGAATCTCGGGATTTTATATTATTGAACTGCTACTGTGTAATGTTTTTGAAAGTAAATGGTTCCACTCTGAATATCACCATGAATCTCTGCATTCACTTTCAGTATGATATTAGATCAAACATTGCCAAAGTGAAAATAAAAACCCAAGCTCAGTGGTACTTAACTCTGACTATCGAGATCAATTCCAGGCCTGGTCTTTATTCCAACCAAGTCCTAAATTAGTTAATTGCCTCTTAGCAGCTTCAATTAACTACATTAGAACCTGCTTGTAGTAAAAACCTGGACTGGATTGCATCTCGAGGGCCAGTGTTGAGTACCACTGACCTAGAGCTTCCCCATAGCTCGGACGTTGGAAGTTATTCATAATATTTCCATACTGTCCTAGTTTAAAGACTTACAAATCTGGTCATCTTCATATTATCCATATTATTGCAGATAACATAAGCAACACAGTGGTCCATATTTAGAGACGTCACTCACACTCAGTGAGTGTGAGCAGACCTATGTGAGGGGTATCACACTCTCTGAGTGGATGATGCCACTCAACCTCAGAGGCCTTACTCGAAGTTAAGTGACTGGAAGGTATGACTTCACTATTGAGTCAGGGTGACACCTCCTTTAACCTTCATTCAACTTTTAACATGGCTTCATTGAGGTGGCTGAATGTTCTGTAAAATGAAATGTTGCATGAAAACAGGCCAAGCCTACTATATGTAAGATAATATGTAAGCAATAAGACACGACAGGGTGTTGGTTGTGCTAGAATAACCGCACGCCCTAAAGCCGTAGGCGACGGTACTCCAAGACTTCATGTCTTTCTCAGCTGGTACCCAATAGCTTCTTAAACTACCTTATAAAATGGGTTGGGAGATATCTGCGTCCTGAGTACCGATGACTCAAGTTTGTTTAAGTCTGTTTGGAATCCAGCAGGGGGATGTTGTGACTTGTCTTTTTGTTGTCGCATGTAAATGAAGACGCTGTTTGCTGTTTTAAAGTGGGTGTCTGAAATTATATTATCCCACTGTGGGAGAATTTAAAAAATGATTCAGGCCAGCTCACAAGCTTGTGTAGCTGCTAACTGAATATTGTGTGCCAGCTGATGTTATCACTTAAGCAAAGAAGCTTCTTAAAACTGTGTTTATTTCAGTCTTAGATGCAGTTTTCCAGTCCATATTATTTTTTGTTTGTGCTGACCAATCATTAAAAACTGACACAGCCCAAGCGGTTACTTTTTTAGTATTCTGCTCTTCTTTATTATCTTAAATTGTATTAATTTCAGCAGTACTGAGAGAGAGGTGTCTTTAATAATCACTGTCGGTTCCGTTACCGAACTGCTGCAATCCTCCAGGAATGTGTGGACATTGGAGTCAAAAAACAAGTTAAAATTTACATGGAGGAAGTCTGACATTGTATTATTATTTTGTTTTTATTGGGGGGAAAAAATGGCGGCCAATTCAAAATTATTTTTTTAAACGTTCTGTGAAAACTGAAGCGCAACAGAGCTCAGCACGTTTATTAAATAATAAACAAAGCAAAAGATTTAAACAAACACAAAACACTAAACAAAAGGGCACGTTGGCCAAAAAAATAAACAAATAAGTATCGTACTGGTGTATAAACCAGCACGCTTAGCAATTGCTTATATTTTAATAATTCTACCTCCTAACTCCTCACTCATTCTCTACTCTCGAACACCCTCCCTTGAGTGCAGACAGCTGCAGGCTTTTATATTCTGGCCGAGGGGTTAACTAGCTGTTAATTAATTATCTTATTACCCCTCAGCCATAGTCTGCACGAGTTTAATAAGGTTGCGTGACTGTCAGCCAGTTAAATAATCAGTAGCTGATGTATCACGATCCTCAATGCAGGTTTTTAAATACACAAAATAACAAATAATATTGGCTTTCACTGTCATATAAACCATAATATAAATAAATAATAAACAAAGGGCGGACACTCCAATCAAGACGTTCTTAAACGCTCAGCGCAATAATATCTGTTTGTAAAAAGTCTTAGATGCTGGGACATGTTTTTTCCCGTTGGTTGTACTGTAATAATTCAATGGCTTGGAATGCCTATCAGCCAATCAGATATCTCCCAACCCATTTTATGTACTTTCAATTACCTGATTACATAAACCAAGATACATCATTTCTGAATTAGACAGATATTGTTTATACATGTTTAACTTATGAACTTGAACATTTGTAAATAAACACGTGGTAATAAACTGGAACACATTACTAGTCGTTTTTTCTATGGAAGACAGGGCCAGATAGTGGGGTTTTTTTTGTAGATACTGGCTTTATGCATTTAAATAACTTTCAGATATACCTTACAATCTGTTCTTACATTCAAAGTATTTGCTATGCTATAAGAAATTAAACTTACAAAGTACATTTTTCTTTAAGTGTTTAAGTCAAATACCTGTTCAACTCTGGCCGTCCGATCATCTACTCACTGCAAGCTGATACTTGCATGGAAAACAAGCTCACTGTTCTATTAAAAAAAACAAAGCAAATTATTTGCGAGAACCTTTGCACCCATGTGGGCTCGAAATACTTTTGGCATCTAGGACATTCTACTTAAACTATTAAAAAGTGTATTTCAAGTCACAGTTGACAACTTTAACCCAATATTGATGCCTCCTATTTACTGTCATAAGATTTACTGTATTTGAAATGTAATTTAAAGGACCTTTTTATTTGATTGTGTTCCATGTTCCCATGTGTTGCTACAACTCTTTACGTAAGGTGTGTGTACTGTTTTTTTTTTTTTTTTTATATACATTTTGACCATTTTTTAAACTTTTAAATTGCATTCCCTGCCTCAAGATGACTTCCCATGTACCCGCATGGACCTCTCAGAACTACATTTCCCATCACCCTCCTGCTCACTGGTAAATCCATCTCAGTTACATATGTGAGCAAGAGGATGGTGGAAAATTTAGTTCTGAGAGATGCTGTCTATTTTAATCTTTTTATAAAGTATGCTGCTGAAACTACCTTTAGTGGAATATAAGCAAACTAAAAAAGTCAAGGTCTGCTCTAGAATGTCTGGTCTAAACATGATTTGGGACCCAGCACCTTTAGGTTGACTACTGTGTGTTAGTCATTACTACAATGTGTTATTTATTTAATGTTAATTTAAAATAATGCAAGAAGAGAGTGGCTTTAATTAATGAAATAGAACCCCCTTTAGTGTAAACGCATAAAGCCGTTTTATTACATTTCATTCTTGAAATGTCTTTAAGCAAAGAGGAACACATTCAGTTCACTTTTGATATGTGGTGTAGATGGTCAATGGAGTGGCAGTCTGATTTTATTTTTATTTTTTGTGGGTAATGTGAAGGTAGGATTCAAAAATACAGTTTAAATAAATTGGATAAACTGTGATTTAAACTGTTTGAAAACATTTTTGTGAAAATCCTCTTTTTTAAGTCGTTACTTTCCCGTTCGTTTTGTGGTATGTGAGGGTAGCACTTTCACATTGTGGCCTTGGTCAAAGAAACAAAAAAGCTAGTTTATCAGCCAATCAGTGTTGCCTGTCACTGTTTCCAAGCGCTTGTCACAGTTTCCAAACTATTTCTATGTGCTGTCTTGATGTGGATATGTTTTAAAATTACAACATTTTGGTGAATTTGTAAAACTGTTTATTTGTAAAATGTACCAATGCTAATTTGAATCCCAGTGCACCACTACAATCTTATTCTGCTAGGCAAATGTTATTATTACTAATGTGACTAAATATGTTTTGGCCATATCTGTATTTAATTTATTTTTTAAGAATTGTTGTGTTTTATGTATATTTTAAAAAATGGCATCCAATAGTCAGTGCTGTAAGAGATTTTTTTTAAACGTGATCTCTCTTTGCTTTATTGTATGTGTTTTATTTTCAACTTTTTGATTTCCATAAACTATGGCAAACATGTTTGTTCTGTTTTTTCAGATTTTAATAATTTAATAAAAAAATGAAATCATTAAAAAGTCATTGCCGCAGAATTTTGCAGATTCTTGTTGCAGATTTTAGGAAATTTTACCGCAGATTTCCATGGGGACGACTTAGGATAACATTCTTTGTCCGAATAATTCTAATACCTAACAGTTAAACTATGTTCAGGTGTTTAACTAAGGTGGGGGTGTACACCTCTAAAGAAAACACTAATGAATTTGAATACCGACTACGCCACCCTCTAGTGGGACCTAATAAGTAATTAAAGAAAGGGACATGTGATTGGAGGAGAAGATCACCAACCAGACAATGAAGTCACTTGGCATGGATCACCATGGCAACAGAGGTGACTGTTCAGAGATCATTCTTATTAGCCAATTGATCGTGGTCAGGTGGAAGCCCATGCAGAAGAGACACATAAACAAAACAGACGGATGCAAAAACAGGCAATGCGCAACATCAATTTACACTTGTGTCAAAGACATTCAATCTATAAAATATAAAAACAATAAATACAAACATGAATCGTGATTTTACATATATATATATTGTAACGGATGTAGCAGGACAGGGGGCCTGCAATATAAAAAAAAAAAGTTTTGTTTGTGTGTTTTGGTGGTGGTTGGCAGGGACGGGGTTAATTCCTCTCCCTGCCAAAAACATGTGAGAATGTGGCTGTTCCCAAACGGGGTAATTGGTGCTGATTGGGAACAGCCACAAACTATAAAAGAGAGCATTCAGCTCCATTAAGGAGAGATCACCAGGGAGCTGGTATGGAACTTTTTGTTTTAAAAGATAAGGGAAACTGTTTGTGTTTTGTTGTTATTATATGTCAGGTAAACAGCTTAGCTGTCCTGCACGTTAGACAGGGACCTGCATATGTGTAGTGAGTGCTCTACGTTTGAGCTAGGTTTTTGTTTTGTTTGTTTTGTAATAAAAGTGCACGAAAGTGCTTTATTGTACAGTTCTGTGTCTGGGTATATGTTTTTAAAGGGCAAACAAGCCAATAACAAAGAGGCTACGTTACATATGGTGGCAGCGGTAAAAACGCGCCCTACTGACCCAGCACAGTAAAATAAATAAATAAATAAATAAATTTAAACAATTTTAAAAAAATGGAAGAATTGCGAGAGATGGTCCGGGCAATGAAAGTGGCCACTGCTGTTCAGGAGGAACTGAACAGAAAATGGAGACAGGAGCGGAGAATTCCAGACCCAGAACCAACGGAGCTGCAGCTAATGTTCCAGAGATGGGTGAGGTCAACGGAAGCCCCGCTGTCTCCAGCGCCCGAGGGAGAAGCCCCGCTGTCTCCAGCGCCCGAGGGAGAAGCCCCGCTGTCTCCAGCGCCCGAGGGAGAAGCCCCGCTGTCTCCAGCGCCCGAGGGAGAAGCCCCGCTGTCTCCAGCGCCCGAGGGAGAAGCCCCGCTGTCTCCAGCGCCCGAGGGAGAAGCCCCGCTGTCTCCAGCACCCGAGGGAGAAGCCACAATCAAGGGGGAGGAGGTGAAGAAACTATTTCCTCCACAGCCCCAACCACCAGCCCCACAAACAACTCCAGCGCTGACTGGTGCGGTCCCTTGCCCCGACGTCGTGGTTCCCCTACCGGAATGCCCAGACCTCCCTCCGCTGGTCCTAACTCCCAGGTCGCAGCATTGCCAGGCACAGTTGTTTGCCTGGTCCCCTACTCCGCTCCTCCTGGATTTAAAGACGTCACGACGTGAAGGTCAGACGTCGCGTGCGCTCCCCCTTTCCCTCACTTTGTTCCCCCTGAAGCTCCAAGCGTCGCTGCGTGGTTCTGCAGTCGCACACCTCTGCCTGTCACTGCTTGCTCCTTGTTGCTGCCCTGCACTCCAGTCGCCCTGGTCAAGCCGTCCGGGTTACCCCTCGCTGGTTCGCGGTCCCTTCCAGAAGACGCCGGAGGGACCGACCCATCCTCAAGCCCGCCCGCAGGAAGGGGCGAAAATTAAAGTTTGTGGACTTGAGGGTGGGTGGTTGTGTTTTAAGGGGGGAGGTGGCCATGGAATGGCCGGTGTGTGTTACACAAGGGGGAGGATATGTAACGGATGTAGCAGGACAGGGGGCCTGCAATATAAAAAAAAAATGTTTTGTTGTGTGTTTTGGTGGTGGTTGGCAGGGACGGGGTTAATTCCTCTCCCTGCCAAAAACATGTGAGACTATGGCTGTTCCCAAACGGGGTAATTGGTGCTGATTGGGAACAGCCACAAACTATAAAAGAGAGCATTCAGCTCCATTAAGGAGAGATCCACCAGGGAGCTGGTATGGAAGTTTTTGGTTTAAAAGATAAGGTAAACTGTTTGTGTTTTGTTATTATATGTCAGGTAAACAGCTTAGCTGTCCTGCATGTTAGACAGGGACCTGCATATGTGTAGTGAGTGCTCTACGTTTGAGCTAGGTTTTTGTTTTGTTTGTTTTGTAATAAAAGTGCACGAAAGTGCTTTATTGTACAGTTCTGTGTCTGGGTCTGTGTTTTAAAGGGCAAACAAGCCGACAACCGAGAGGCTACGTTACTATATATACTGTGTGTATGTGTATATATATATATATATATATATATATATATATATATATATATATATATATATATAGTATCAGATTGTAGTCGAGTTCTCAAACCTCGAGTCCGAGTGTCGAGTCCGGGTCCAAGTCTCAGTCACTATCATTTAAGTCCAAGTCCGAGTCACGAGTCATTGACTTCGAGTCTCGAGTCTGAGTCCTTGAAACAAACTGAAATCAATTTTCATTCAACTAGTGGTAGTAGTGGGGGAACAGTTTACCTAACGGACGGTGTCTAATAGCCCTCAGAAAAAATGCACAAATAATACAAAATAAAAATGCAAAAAAAATATTTTGATTTATTTTTTCTTGCTAGATTATTTATTTGCATGCCTTTTTCAACGTGTCTGTCACTATCTTATTTTCTTTTGGAATTGGAATTGGAATACTGTTTGAATGTACCTGAAGTTTATAGATAAACTTTAAGTTCAAGTTTGTGGACGTGGTTTTTCACTTTGACAGAAGCTGTGATCTGGACTATAGAGCCGGTGTAGTGTTAGAAAGTGGTACATTGTCAAAATGTGATACGCGTACCAAAATGTGACATGTGTAATGTCAGAAAATGGTACGCTGTCAGATTACAAGTGGTACGCAATGTGCAATCACTGGGTGTTTTCCTATTGTCAAAAAGAGGTACATTTACCATTAATTATATATTATTTTTTGCAAACTTAAACTGGAAACAGATAATCAATTTCTCTAAAAAGAAAAAAAAGTGCTGAGAAGTCCACCACAAAGTTGAACAAGTTGAACAAAAAAAACTGTACAAGATGTACATATATGTAATGTATTGCATATGGTAAATATTTGCATACTATTTTCAAAATGACGTAAAAGACTAGAAAATATGATAAATTCAATTTAAAAAATGGTTGATTTAGACATTGCCGGAACTGTGTATTTATATATATATAACAAGGGTAAATAGATGTTTTGTTTAAATGTGTATGCACAGAAATAACAAATAAATAAATATTCCACTGCATTGTCACTTGCTAGTTTCACATACTTCATCTGATTTTGGATATAAAGACTATAGAAAGTCAAAGGAGAAGCACATACCATTTACCGTCAATGTGACATAAATATATTGAACAACCAAGAACACACAAGCACACATTTTTGTAAGAATTGCATTTACTTAAGGTTTTCACATCAGTTTAACTCTAAGCATGTGAAAATCACATCCACATGGCTGTAAAGAATCTGTGACATGAACAATATAGAACATGTAGGAACATATATGGAATATTTAAAGCATATATATGGTAGTCTGCAAAGCCATTTCAGAAATATCTTCAACATGTATTACGGATCCAGTATTCTGGTATCGAGAGGAACGGTAGTTCCTTGGAGCCAAGTTATAAAAAAAGGCAGTGAGAACTGCCAGTGACTCTATACAGCACAGATACTTTACGTTTTTTCGGGGTATTGGGGAGACAAAACTAAATCAGCCAAAAGCACCATTCCACTTTTACTATGTAGTTTCCAACATTTTTAGGTAAAATGCAAAAAAAAAGTCAATACCTGTCATACAGTTAGAGAAATAAGTGGCCAAAGTATGGTAAAAATGTCCTTCTCCTTCTCCTTTTTCTTGTTCTTCCGCCATATGTACTGTACAGTACAGAACATCCACGTTTAATGACAATTAACTTACGTCAACGTGGAAATATACTAGGGAAGGCATATATTTTGACATCTGTATCATTTATATTGAACGATTTATTGATATTTTAAAATGGACTAGTCGCACACATTGCACATACAAAAAAAAAAAAAACTTGTTTGAAGGGACCAGGCACTTTTGTCCCCACATATGTATATTACAGAACATCCGAGTTTAATGACAATTAATATACTAGAGAATGCACTTATTGTGACATTGATATCATTTATATTAAATTATTTATTTCTGTTTTAAAATGGAACATTTACCTGCAAAAAATATTTCTTTATATAAAAAAAGGGTCTGGTATATGTGGGATTTAAACCTACAACATTAAGTTTACAAGAGTGTTGTGTTACTGTCAGTGCTACAGGATTAGAAAGATATAATTTATGATGTGCCAGATACTTTGTGACCTGTACTGTGCACCATCGGTGAGCGGGCACACTTTGTCGTGATTTGACCAAGTTTCTTTTTTCCTTTTAAGAAAACATACTTACCGGTACATGTTACCAATTAAGAAAAAATACATTTCAATAGTTTGTTACAAAATACAGTAGTAATATAAATAGACTCACAATTAAAACAATGTATATGACATATTTGGTATAAGAGTATCATAACTTTGTATGAGGATAAAAAAACTTTTGTTCTACGAAGCGTCAGTCACTAGAATCTGTATATTTCATGTAAAATTAATTTCAGCAAGTGACATTTTCATTGGAACATACATACTTTTGCACACATAACTTTAACATTCTACGCTACACAGATTCACATCTTAACCCTTTCAACAGACTAGACTACTATTTACATTTACCCAAATGTTGCTATTCCCGTAATGTGTGTTATCAGTAACGTGTTACAGCAGCGAATTGCTTCTGCATTTCACATCATTTATTAAGTCATTTCTCCAGCTGTGTGTGAGAATGCCATTTTACTAGACATAACATGAAGTTCTTTGTACTGTTGTTATCTTTTGTTTTGTTGGATTTAATGTAAACACCAACTGTTGCTTTAAGAACATTTCATTCAGTTTCACCAATCTGTCCATTGGATTTCATTACAGTTGATCACTGATTCTTCTATTGGATTAATGCACGCTTGCACAAAAATTCAACGAGGAACAGCCCTCAAACCAATTGGGCCAGTCGTACATTAAGTACAAATATTTATAGATTTTTACTTTGCTGCATTCCAGTATGATATTGCAATGTCATGTTATACAACATTTTGTTGCGCATGCTGTAAAATTGAGGGACAATGCTTAAGGAAAGGGCCTTTATACCAGGAGCCTGGTTCAAATCTCGGCTCAGCCACCAACTCACTGTGTGTGACCCTGAGCAAGTAACTTAACCTCCTTGTGCTGCGTCCTTCGGATGAGATGTAAAACAAAAGAGGTCCTCTGCAGCAGCATAGTTCACACACCCTATAATTCGCTTTGGATAACAGCGTCTGGTAAATGATTAATTATTATCCTATTGAAATGAACCACAGCTCCTTAAGTTTTCAATTATATATTATTTCTTCTTCTTCATTTGCTTAGCAGGGCGACTTACAGAGGTGACAAGTTATATTACAATATATTTACAATGTCATTAAAAGCTAGTACAATTTAAGGCAGTGTGACAGGGTAGCCGAGATGGTGACGTCAGGCCAGATGCATGAACAACAACAAAGAGACACTGCAGGTACGGTGCAATGGTGCTTGCGCCGTTTTATTTTCACAAATAACAAAAATAAAGTAAAACGCTTAAACTAAAACACACTGATAAAACAAAAGTTTTAACAAAACACAAATCACGAACACAATTACAAAATAAATGGTCCAGGTCAGGCTGGGCAAATCGCCTTCACTGTTGCTAGATTTATTTTTAATTTGATTTCTCTCATCTCCTCCACTCTCGTTCACTCCTCCGAACACCCACCCAGAGTGCAGAGAGCTGCAGGCTTATATTCAAGTGATCATCTCCCGATTAGTAACAATTAAACAATTAATTAACTTGGGAGATGGTCACCTTCTGCACAAGGTTTTCAATGTGGATGGAGCTTCCCATCCACGCTGCAAAATAATACAAAAACGCACAACTTTTGCCGTCATATATATTTTTCAACTAATAAGACCACGGCTACACCATCATTTAAATACACGAATACAATAAATAAATCATAATACAAAATAATAAACTGCACAGGGTCAGAGAGGTACCCCATTCTAAAAATAAGCAAATATATTTGTTTTTTAAATAACTAAACTAAACTAAACTAAAACAAATACATTTATGGCAGGGCTTTGCCCTGCCCCCTTTTCATGTACATGGCTCCTGGCCCTGTTACAGGCAGGTATATTAATAGTAAGATAAATAAAGCAACAAATTGCTTTTGGATTTAAGAGCAAGTACAATTTAATACAAGTAAATTTACAGTCGGGCGCTGAAAGCGATAACTTACTGTTGCATACAACACAATTACAATTAACAGGCCAGGCGGCAGCATGAACAATTTGTGTGGGCTGGGGGGGGGCATCCACTTTTTTAGGGTGGGATCATTTTGGAAAAACAAATCAATTAACTCATATTCTCTACTATTTTACTTAACTGTGATGACAATAAACAAACAAATAAATAAATAAATCATAGGACAGCACAATATTATTAACTATCCACACACACGAATTACCACAGCTCTTTCCGGAAATGTTTTTTTTTTATTTTTTATTTTTTTTAATTATTATTATTACCGCATTAGCAACAACGTTTGAAAAATAGGACATGTATATGGTTGTTGAAATTTGGATAATTTATTGATATGGCACATGATTTTGGTATGCTTAATATACCTTTCTTAAGTGAGTGGGTTTTTGCAGGTTTCTGATGGCATGGAAACGAAAGGCCCATACACACATTTGTGCTGCATGCATGTCAAAAGTAAAGCCTTTTACCCAGGTGGCCACATTTGTGGTTCATTTGCAGCATTTTTACTAGAGTACCCTGAAATATATGATGCCTCCCATCTTATTATTATTATTTGTTTATTTAGCAGACGCCTTTATCCAAGGCGACTTACAGAGGCAGCTGCAGAGTCACTTACAATTATGTCTCACCCAAAAGACGGAGCACAAGGAGGTTAAGTGACTTGCTCAGGGTCACACAATGAGTCAGTGGCTGAGGTGGGATTTGAACCGGGGACCTCCTGGTTACAAGCCCTTTTCTTTAACCACTGGACCACACAGCCTCCTATACAGTGAACACTGTGAGCAGCAATTAATCATTTTGCTTTAAGCAAATTACAGTGTACTAGGCTGCAGAAGGGCATGTGCACATCCTGTACAGTACGGGGAGAAATATACCAGCTAATAGAAGTGAATAAAACAATCACTGAAGTTCTTGTGCTTGTTCCCAGCAGTATTTTAAATAGATTCACTAAGACATTGTAACAAGGTAATGTGTCACGTGTGTAGCTAAGCGCTGATATGCAAGACAGAGAGAGTTGGAGTTGAAACGCTGCTCAGGCACGCAGGATTTATTCACACACAAAACAGAAAGTAAACAAACGGGTTATGTGATGCTACCAACGATGGTAGCGTACAGAGGACACATACAGCAAGCTGTACAAAAGGCAAAATAAAACACAGTACAAAAACTACAAATAAAAGGTGCTACACAGGGCGAGCGCTAGCCTTATAAACGAGGCGTCCCGCTCCAGGAACCGGCTACACTATCTAACCCTCGCTACACATTACTTGGGATCAATATCCCCTAAACTAACCTACTTATGAGCCGGTATTCTTATGACGACTCCTGCTACTTCATACGGCCTTGGCTGGGCATTGCCTTCAGAAGTACCGTGTTGTAGTTTAAGGGACGGGTAGCTGCAGTTCCTGCAGAATGGACACTCTCCTCCTCATTGTACGCAGCACCCCTCTGTGTAGCATGGTGTTTCAGTAGCCCAGAACGATCCCCACCAGATGTTTTTATGCTGACAGCCAGTCTGTCGAGACCCGCCCACCTGCTGATTGAGGACCGGCACAGCCAATCACTTGCTGCCCTTCCTCTCAAATCTAGCAGGCAGCAAGTCTCAATCGAGCAGCCGTCTGTAAACAATCATTTAATCAAACATAACAACTCCAAAAAGCACACAAAACAAACCCATTTCCACATATAAATTACACTAACAATAATTTCCCCCTGTGCAGGGCAACCACTTCTAGAATCAAACTTTATTTATCAAAAAAATAAAAACTTAATCCACTTGATTGTCATACATTTACATTTAAGTTTTTGTTTTGTATTTAGTTTTTGTGTTTTTTACAACTTTAACTCTCTGTTTGCAATTTGACCTTTATTAGAATGTATGTGCTTTTATTTTAGACATATTGTAAGCAGAACTAAACCTCACAAAGCTTGGCAAGCTCCATCTCAATTCTACTTTTATTGACTACCCTATGCACTCAATATACAGGTAGCAACACATTAAATGCATTATCCTTTTAGGAAAGAGGGCAGCTTTTAAAATAACATTTTGTATTTCAGATATTAAGTTACATGTTTTAATTTGCTTAAAGCAAAATGATTAATTGCTGCTCACAGTGTTCACTAAGGGCAATGATAAGTGCTAATCTGCATTTTTATGAGTTGTATTGTTTAACTATACTTAATGTCAATCAAAAATGTCCTAGAGTTAATGTGTTTGCTTTCTTCTAATCTACTTTGAGAACGATAACTTTATTTACTACAGTATGATTTATTACTGATGTAGTAGATCAAATGTAGGATAAAGAAACAGAACAGAGAAAATAGATTTGGAGCTGTTGTGTTGTATTATTTTAAAATAGTGTACCTTTTTTATTTTTGTTTAAAAAAAATAAAATAAGAAAGAAAAGTCTTTTATAGGGAGTTATTTAAATCTGCCACCATTTTGGATCATAGACCCAAGAATACTGCAGCGTGGGCAGGTAGCCAAATAAAGTATTTTGATATAGCTATTAAAAAAGGGATGTATATCAAATTAATGCTATTGTTGATTATAAGAGCATTTCCAAAACCCTGATTAATATAAATATATTTCACCTACTAAGTATTATTCTTTGCTTTGATTTTAGCATACCAGAGGTGTGCATTATACAAGAGGTGTGCATTATACAAGAGGTGTGCATTATACAAGAGGTGTGCATTATATTCTAAACGTTTTATAGACCTTAAAGGTGTAGCAGATAAGGTGTAAAAAATGTTCTTAGTGATTTGAATAAAAGCATTCAAGAATGGTGGAATTTCCATGCATGTTTTTTTTTTTTAGCTCGAGACATTTGCTCGAGTAAAATGTCTCGTGCAAAATGTTTTTTGGGTTTCCATTCGCTCAGTTTATTTTACTCGAGAAAACCTGGCTTTTCACCCGACTTCATGCAAATGAAGGGGAAAGGTGGGGGTTGATATGTAAATTAGCTCCTTGTTATACAGCTCCTTGTTAGCTCCTTGTTATAACAGCATAAAATTCTTGTGCTGTTTTCGCAGAGGGCTCGTGTAAATGTTGTTTCCATGCGCACGGAGAACTGGTACACGAGGTAATGTAAGCTGATGTAGTAATGCTGTGATTTCTAAATACCTTGTGCATGGTTGTTTAATGATATGTTTTACTGGTGGGGTGGCAAGTCCTTAGTAGTGAATACTGCTTCATGTAATTTATCTTACGACCCATGAATTAAAAATTAACTCAGAGGTATAAAATGAAACTGATCAACACAGGTATTGCAGAGCACCATGGCTGAAAACCGGTGAAGTAGGATTCTAAAGCTCAAGTACCCCCTTCTTCCCTGGCTTATGAAACCCTATCCGTCTGGACAGCTGCTGATGAAGCATTCAACACCATGCTTGGGCAAATACGGGTAGTGGTTGAACAGGCGTTTTGAGTTTGTTCCCAAAATTGCCACTGCCTGCTGTATCCTGCACAACCTGTGTCAACAACAAAATGAGGTGTTCAGGAATCAGTGGCTGACTACTGACCTGTTCAGTGTTTATAGTGATGTCAAACAAGCTCATTTACATTTTCACGTGAAATGCGGGTTTCCATGTGAAAATGGCCGTGGTTTTCCTGTATTTTTCGTCATTTACACGAGTAAATGAGATTTACCCTACCCCTCTCTTTAGCCATTTTTTTGGCCCCAAACTTGATTCTCACGAGTAATTCTCCCAAATGTGCACACGCATCGCCACTTCACATGTCAATAGCCCCGCATGGAAACTGGCCCAATGACACATGGGCTAGTCTGTTTTACCAATCCAAAGTCCTGCAGTAGTATGTTTCAAGGTTGTTCTATCATGTTATTATTATTCAATTGATCTCAATGCTACAGAGCCCAGGAGGGGACATGAAAGAAAAAAATATATATCTTGTGTGCACGCCTTACTGTCTCGTGGCCATAAGATAGTAAGACATGCGCACAAGATACAGATTTATTTCTCTCATGTCGACTCCCGGGCTCCGTACAATGCATACCAAAAAATATTTATAATAATCTGATGGCCCTCATAGGTAAACTGGCCAATTATTTTTATTTGAACCACAGTTTTGGAGATTTTAGCAGTAAAAAAGGGGGCAGAGGATCTTCAAAAACAAGTAAGTTCCCCTCACAAGGATATTTAGTAGTGAAATGATTGAAACTGCAAATACAATTACAGGTGCTTATCAGTTTTCTGTTGAATTTAAGTGTATTTTTGGGGATTAGTTATTGTTTTTTTGTTAACAAGATACAGTATTTAAAATCCTTACCACCTTTTCACATTTTCACCACTGGTCCATTTGTAAACTCACATACTTCCTAACTTTTCTGGAACATGGTAAAATAAGTACAATAGACAACAAGGAGTCCAAGGGCCTATATCTTAAAGGTCTTGCCAATGCCTCTGTAATTAAAAAAAAAACAGCATTATGAATTCGAAAGGAATGAAATCACAGAAAAATCTATGATACGCAGGGCACATGATGTAATTGTCAACAATAGCCAGTTAATTATCATCAGTTTTCAGCTTAAGTCAGTTATTGTTGTTAGTCTCTTTTTCCAGTTTAGTAAAGTTATTGGTTTAGCAATTGTAAGGGATAATAATACTTTTTTTTAAATGGATAATCAAAGCTAGAAAAGTCACCTAATAGACATTCTCTGCAAGAAAGGCTATGGGTCACCATGCTTAAACATTTAAGTTGGAAAGCCTGCAGTTTACCTAAATTGTGCAAATCAGATTTGACATTCCCTTATTTATGATACATAAATCTCACTGGGGAAAATAAACCAATAAACCCTTAAAGAGAAGCACATTTAACCTCAAGATTTAAATAATATATAAACCTCCCTTCAAATGTAATATAACAAGGTTATATCTTTGTACCCTCCCCACGGTAGGCCAAACCCATTCGAACAGATAGCTAGCCCAGACCTGACTGCCGTTATTATTTTGAATATTGGCTAATAAAAAACAAGAAAACAGGCAAAAGAAGCCTTGCTGGTTTATTTTGTATAAGACTTGAGAAAACCCATGTGGTTACAGTGAGAACTATAAATAGAATAATCTTTCAACCATGGCTAATTTTTTTGTTACTGGTACAAGCAATATATACAAAGTATTGCAGCAATAGAGAGTGGCAAAGCTTTTATTTTGCTCAAACAATAGAGGGGTCAAGAAATATTTTATTTATGTATTTATTTTAAAATGAGGCATTGAATATTAGGGGTGTGCCATTGTGGCGGAGTGTCCCGCCCCTATGTATTTATTTATTATTATTTGTATTTGTTGTTGCGCGTGGCACCCGACCAACCCTCTCCATGGCAGGAGAGGAAGGAGACTGAGCGTCCAGCAAGGGTGAGAGAGGACCCGCATCCTCCGAGGCGGAAGAATCCTGTCTCCTCTGAGGGGATCTGGGACTGGCTGGCGGAGCCTGAGAGGGATATCGTGGACGCCCTCCCTGCAGTGATCAACCTCCTGTGGGCGAGAGATGGGGAGCGCTGGGAGGCCTGGGAACAGAAACACCACCCAGCATCCCTCCCAGACATCGCAGCCATGATGCTCAACTACCTGGCTGCAGATATGAGAGGGGCCCCGCTGCTGTTTCCAGCGCCAGAAGGAGAGGAGCCATCGCCGCCATCTCCAGTGCCAGAGGTCGAGGAGCCCTCGCCGCCATCTCCAGCGCCAGAGGTCGAGGAGTCGTTGCTGCCATCTCCAGCACCAGAGGGAGAGGAGCCGTTGTTGCCGTCTCCAGCGCCAGAGGGAGAGGAGCCGTTGCTGCCGTCTCCAGCGCCAGAGGGAGAGGAGCCATTGCTGCCATCTCCAGAGCCAGAGGGAGAGGATCCGTTGCTGCCGTCTCCAGCGCCAGAGGGAGAGGAGCCGTTGCTGACATCTCCAACGCCAGAGGGTGAGGAGCCCTCGCCACTGTCTCCAGCACTAGGAGCAGAGCAGCAGGAGCTGCCTCTGTCTCCACCACCGCCAGGAGCAGAGCAGCAGGAGCTGCCTCTGTCTCCACCACCGCCAGGAGCAGAGCAGCAGGAGCTGCCTCTGTCTCCACCACCGCTAGGAGCAGAGCAGCAGGAGCTGCCTCTGTCTCTACAGAGGGTGAATACCTGCTGGTTCCGCCTCAACCGCCGTGGGAGGACTGCTTGCCGCGCCCAGCTCCACCAGTAGAGTGTGAATGCCTGCTGGTTCCACCTCAGCCGCCGTGGGAGGACTGCTTGCCCCTCCCACCTCCACCAGCAGAGGGTGAATACCTGCTGGTTCCACCTCCACCTCCACCAGCAGGGTGAATACCTGCTTCCACATCCACCATCATGGGAAGGATTGCTCCTGCCCTGCCTGCACCGCCAAGGATGCCTGTGAGCAGGATGCCTGCTGCATCGTGGGGCTACTTGCTGTCGCCTGTGCTGTTCCGCATCGTCTGGGCTGCCTTTGCCAGCCAGCCACCAGTTAAGGTCAGAATGGAGCTCTGTCCATAGCCAGGGCTCCCTCCCGAGAAGCCTCAGCGCTGCTGCTGCGTGCCTCCCGACCTGCAGCATTTTGCTGCAGGAGAAAGGTGGCGGAGCCCCACGGAGGGAGCTGCCAGCCATGAAGAGGGGAGGTCAGGAGACCAGCTCCCCTGCAGCAATTTCGCTGCAGGAGAAAGGGTGGCCGAGCCCCACGGAGGAGCTGCCGGCCATGAAGAAGGGGGCAGGTCTGGAGACCACCCCAAAATTTTTTGGCCAGAGGAGCCGGCCTGTGCGCGGGCCATCGGAACGCTTCGGCTGTTTGGGTGGAAGGAGGACATCCCACTGTGGCCGCCACCTTTGGCCCGTTGCTGCCCCTGTTCCTGGGCCGGGACTACTAGCTGGGACTTTGGGGACTAAGGGGGGAGGTGGCTG
Organism: Acipenser oxyrinchus oxyrinchus; assembly: GCA_030684275.1. Classification (NCBI taxonomy): domain Eukaryota; kingdom Metazoa; phylum Chordata; class Actinopteri; order Acipenseriformes; family Acipenseridae; genus Acipenser; species Acipenser oxyrinchus. Next base: position 46,897,664 of record CM060251.1, read on the forward strand.
AAAAGGCCATGTGTGCTGCGCACAAGGGGGGGCATGTGTGGTGGAGTGTCCCGCCCCTATGTATTTATTTATTATTATTTGTATTTGTTTGCGGCGCGGATAAAAGCGCCGCGTCTTTTGTTATTATTTATAATTTAAAAACCCTGTGAGGATGCGTGACTGATCAGCTACTGATTATTTAACTAGCTGACAGTCACGCATCCTTACCAAACACATGCAGACTGTGGCCGAGGGGTAATAAGATAATTAACAGCTAGTTAACCCCTCGGCCAGAGTATAAGAACCTGCAGCTGTCCGTGCTGCAGGGTGGAGTGTAGAGTCTAGAGAGGAGAGTACAGGAGAGCGGAGAGAGAGCGAGGAGAATATAAAAAGAACAATTGCTATATTTAAAAATATACTTGTTCCTGTTTGTTTGGCCATCGCGCCTTTTTGTTTTGTGTTTTTGTTGTTGTTTAAATCTTTTGTTTTTGGTTTGTTTATTTAATAAATCCAGCTGAGTGCCGTAGCATTCAGCTTCACCCACCCATCCATTGTTTTGATTCAGTTACTTCCTGGTCCGTGACGTCACCACACCTCACCACTGCATGCCATCCTGTCACAGCCATGTACAGTTAAGATTATGATATATAAAAAAGCCTATTACAGGTTAGCACATTGTGAGACAAATGCATTAAAGCCATAGTCCATTATACAATTGCATCCTGCCATTTTATTTTCTCAAGATCCATTGACTTCTTCAGTTTCATAAGAAAACCCATATGAAACAAATTTGTTGACATTAGGTTACAGTTTTAAATATTAGTGACAAATACAATGAAATAGGGCTTATATTTGTATTAACTTAATAATGATAGTTGACAAAAATGATGGTGGGATACATTTTAGAATAGATATTAGTATTAAACATAATCCACATCATCTTCAAAGACTACTGGGAAGGGGAAGAGTTGGGAAGTCATACAACTTGATTACATAACGTTTATTTCACAATATAATTCTTGGAATGATTCCTGGAACCCTTTAAAGGATTGCTTTCAGGAAGTTTAGCCTATATAGATGTTTGTTATGTCAGTGCTAACTTATATCATGTGTGAAAACATTTACTGAGTGTAAGATCTACACTGTGGGAACCACACAGAAGAATTATAAAAATATGTATTTAATCACAGGATTTAAAGTGCTACCAGAAATGTTCAAATCAATTTTTCTGTAAACCCAATCTTTAGCATAATATATTGTGTTCTAGGAATAGGTTTGTTAGTAAGTGATACCCATTAAGCTTGAGACAGACAGTTGTTGGTAAATGAAACTGGCAATGGATTGAAAGACATAGCTGGCATTCATTGTTTTCTGTATTGAATTAGCTGGGAAATGCTTTCTAAACCTGGAAGTAGTATACTACGTAAAATAAAATAGCACAATGTTATGGTTTTTGCCATTATTATTTTCACATTCTGCAAAAAGATTACACCAAATAGGAGGAAGAAATGTTCATGCTACTGTTTACATTTACAGTTATGGAATTATTATGCAGGTTTACATTTACATTAGCTAGACTACAAGTCTTACATTTCCTGATAGTATTACATTTGCAGGTTCTACAACATTTCCTTAAGCACAGCAAAATTAGAACACGTATTTGCTTAAGAGATTGGAAATGGGGAATAAGTAGACTAAGACTATCGTCTATAAATATCATACATGTCCAAAAAAACAACAACAATAAATTAATAGTTTCTTTAATTTCAGCACATGGTGTCACTTGAAGGAACCTGAAGACCAGCTGTGATTCTCAGGAGTTCTCACACTGCTGTTTCAATCTACTCATTTATACCTTCTTAAAGATGAAGTTCATTCTGAGTAGTTCTTTTTGCAATTACTCAGCATATATATTGTGGTAAAGTGGGGAAAACTTTGTCTACTTGCAGGACCTTTTCACACTGTCTTCAAACCCCAGTACATCTTTCCTCCCCCTATATATTTTGATAACTATGTTTTTATGTGCTTGAGTGGGTTCCACGAACAACGAACTAACATAACATAAACAACCAATCACAGAACACGCACACACACACAAAGAGAACTCACAGTCCAGTGGCCACGCCCCCCTGCTTGTGCCACAGTTCTGACTGAGAGCTCTCAGCTGTTAGTCTCACGTACAGCAACCCAACATAGACGCTTACCATTAAAATATCTTATCTGTAACCCAGGATCTGCATATCACAGGAGAGTAGAAATGTAAATTCTGTATCCCTGTGGCAAAGTAGTTTGCAGTGCGCAGGTGTAGAGGTGATGCAGTGCTTAGGAATGATTTGAAACAACACAGTTCACTGTTAAACAGCTCTTTATTTGGCTGGGTTGCTTGTTTTGCAACCAGAACCTGGCTCTACACAACAATATGTAACGCGCAGGTAAACCACAGGGTTCAGTCCTGAAATAATAATAATACACTACACAAGTCATACACAAACACCATATGGTCACAAGTCCAGAGTGAGTGTTCCTAGTGAAAATGGTGATTTACAGGTTTAAATGTGCGCAATGGTGAAGTGAATTCTGGGTTTAATTGCTGGCTATTTAGCTACAGCTCCTGGATATTAGCCTTCTATAAACGACAAACATAACAGTTTAATAGAGAAACAAAACAACACACAAACACTCACAGTTTCTTTATAACACAGTACTCCTTCACTGGTCCTTTCGTAACCATAACAAAGGAACAGGTTGCTTTGCCACATCTCCTGATATACCCTTAGTCATGCCCCTTTCGGTAGCGAGTGCAATTACGTTGACAAATCACCTACCACATTAAGGCGATGACTTCTGGTATTGTGACTCCGCCACCTTTCTGGATGGCCGACTTCCACCTGACCCTGGAATGAACTGCCAAACCATCCAGTACGAGGCACACTGTTCCTGTTATACTGTGCCCTCACAGGTCGGGAGGGAGATTGTTGACTAGGATTAATTCGCTCTCTGTCACAATCCTTTATATGAGAAGTGGGTAAATGCTATATTACCCAAATTAAAAGTTTCCTGCGTATACCTTCGACTACAGCACTGGTTGAGGGGCAATAATATTAATCTATCAGAAGGAGGGGGTATGTGCCACCACTGTAACAGCACCACACTGAACCCATTAGCACTTTAAAAGCTGACCTTGTATCTGCAAATTCATAGGTATGTTATCCTAAAGGCTAAACTGTACAGTTTAAATATGTGTTCATTAACAATATCATGAGATGCATATCAACCATAAAATCCTTGCCAACAGTGTCAGTATTACACAAGTGCTGAAGAAGATTGTGAAGATTGTTAGCCCATGCTGCACCAGTTACTTAAATGCTTGTAATTCTTATTCCAAACATTTCTTATTCTGGAGCTGTTAGTTTTCAGCATCAACAGCAGTCTTGTGATAAGCGAGGACTTTGCTTTTACATTCTAGGTAATAGCATAAGTGTTATCACAATCCTTCCAGTCATTGAATCCCCTTGTGGTAGTCACTAATTTCCTGTTGATGACAAACTGACAGGTTGCACAGAAAGCTTTCTTCCTGGTGTTGCAGAGCACTAGCAAATAATGCTTATTGTACCATTCTGTTTGGATATACCTTGCTCTCTGGTGTTCATGATGTTTTGCAGCAATCTAGTTTGCATTCCTCAACCTGATGATAATTATCTGACATTTCAGTCTAGGTGGCATCACCATATAATGAACTGGCATCACAGCCCATTGAACTGAATGATAGGGCAAGGGATGGACACAAACTGCAAACCATATGGTTCAATGAGAAATGTCTTACTATTCAACTAAAGAGCAAGGTCGGTGGTCGATAGGCAAGTGCAGGTCTTATGCGGCGGTCAGTATTATTAACGAACCAGCTACTAGGAGGAGATTTATTTCAAGCCTAGAAGAAGGCCATGATAATTCTCTATCACTGGAATTAGGCAACATACTGTCTGAAACACAGTCACAGGGAACTTCAAGTTCAACTCAAGGAATTTTTCTGCATGGCTCTTCAGGTTGAGTGTTGCTATATATATACTAACAGCACTACAATTACCTTGTTCAGTAAATGTCACTGAATATGCCAGTTTGCTTAAAAAAATAATACTGATTTTTATTAACCGATTGTCAGTCTGATAAAAACAGTCAAGCAGTTACAACTCTACGTATGTGGTCCTAGTGTACGACTCATTAGTGTTTAACACAGATTATACACCACAAACATGCATAAGAATGATGGGAGGCTGGGGTTATTGATTACGGCCCTCCACGCAAGTGTTAATAAGCAATACTCCATCATGTTTATGTAGTGCTCTTGTTATATAATAAGTGGACTCTTGATTAATTTGATTTCTTCTAAGCTATGTATTTTTAATGGGCAGTTGAAACTAACAGTTAACTACAACCTACATCCAAATGTCACAGTGACTGAGGTGTCCCATTAAATGCCTGTGTGAGGTCTCTCCACATATAATCACTATCAACCTGACACTAATTAGACCAAGTATATGAGTCAGAACTGACGTGTGTGTGTGTGTGTGTGTATTAGAGTTTGAATGGATTCAGGCTGCTCTTCCTATTCCATTTGAGACATAGAGACCAGAGTATGTTATTGTAACATGCTATCACCCTTATTGGGGTAAAAGGGTGGTTCTACATAGACACACAACAATGTGTGTGTCTGGGGTACTAATTGTGTTGTGGACTGCCTATAGCATGTTATCTAGGTCTTAATTGACAAGTGGGGGTCCCATGGGTGTTTTTCACGGTTTTAATTTGGGGTTATGATAGGAGGTTGACTCTCGTGTGGGCGGGGTAAGGGAATGATTATATAGGGGTGCTGAGCTAGTTGCAAGCTTTCCGGTTCCTGAGCAATATGGCCCGGAGTGTCTCTGGGGGGGTCAGGCGATGGGGAAACGCTACATTATTTACATTTAGTTCATTCATTTTGTTATAATTATGCAACTGAGTAACTTATAGCTATGGCCTAAGGTTTTGCATCACTTAGAATTTTAGGATTGAGACATTTAAAAAAACAAAACTATATGAACATTTGGATATTTTATTTAACCTCATATAATCAAAGAAACTACAAACTGTTATTGCAAAAGTCTACCGGCAGCCACACACCGAATGTCACATTTTTCAATTTGTGCTGGTTTTTCGTTAAGTATATGGAATACTACGTAACATTATTCACCAGATTTCATTATACTTTATGAAATATTCTAAATTCTAAAAATGAACTACCTATAGTTAATTCTATATGATGATGCAAAACTTTTGGCCATAGCTGTACATAAGTAATGTCCAACCAATCTGGAGCATATAGAAATAATGATAGCTTCACAAGTACAATCTGGTAGAATCAATTATCAAGGTAAAACATCTGTAAACCAGTGGACATAAACAGGACCCACAGTCATAACCAGATTACAGCCCTTGCCAGCAAGTTAAGATACATATTTCCATGTATACTTCAAGTTTCGTCCATATTTTTAACCTTAGCATAATATAACTGAAACTGAAACTCGGTCTCTAAATGTCTTAAGATGTGTTCTGATCCTTTTATATGTACTCAGCTACATAAAGTTTACAAAACAAAAGTTAATAAAAAAAAAACTAAAAAAAAACTGGTTACTTAAAGTACATGTTGATAGATATGAAAATGTACTAATGTTTTGCTTGCATTTGTTTTGTGTACGTTTCAATTGACATAACTTCCTAGCATCCAACCACCCCAGTATTCTTCCTGCAAGCTTTGTTTATGTTTTTCCTAGAAAATGGTCCTCTGAGAATGTAACGTTTGACAAGAAATACAAGCACTGATAAATCACAATGGAGAATAATTTGTTTCAAGTTTTATTTTGAATAGCATTTTGATATCGTAATTTTTCCTGCATATATTGTGTAAACTTAAAGTCATTAATAGATTTTTGTCCATTTTATTTGTAGATTCCTTGCATACCAGCTAAAAAAGTAGTGCAATTTATTTATAAACTTCATATTTTGTGGTCTATGATTGTATGTAGCCTACACAAATGGATTATTGTTTTGTGTGAATGTTTTCTTTGAAAGGAAAGTATTGGCAGTTAAAAACCATATGCACACTTGTCTACATACAAAAAAAGGATGTTTTACATTAGCAGGCATAAAATCAATGCACCTTTCTGTGCTAATTTCTAGAGGTATTGTTGAAATTACCCTACAACTTTTTTCACTTTGTGTTGGGTGTAGTACTTCAGAGGTAATTCTTGTTGGCCCAGCCCAGTCTTCCAATGTTCTGAGGCTGAGAAACTGTTGCACTGCAAGTGCAGAATGATGCATTGGAATGCAATCTTTAACCTACAGCAAAAAACAAAGCAATGCATTTGAGTAAGGGAATGATGGTAAACTTTTTTTGTTAAATTAGGCAGACCCAGCCTCAAAACTCTAATTGTTTATGTTGCAAAATATATACACCCACGCTTGGTGTGTTTATCTAATGTCTCTAAGTACTACAACAGTCTATGTGGTTTGTGTTTCTTGGCTTACATAACCACAATCAAGGCTATTTTAGAAATAAAATACAAATTATTTAAAATTGCTCCAATGTCCACTGGCAGACACCTTTTTAAAGCTCTTTCTTCTCTTTGGCAATGTTTTCATAGGGCACAATGTGTTATCTACCCATAATGGTAAGTAGCATGTGAATAAATATTGATATCTGCATCATCAGGGTTCTCTACAACATATTTCACTTTGATGTGCAGATCACCAACATAAAATGAGACCAAATGAGGGGTGGGGACCAACCAAGATTCACTACAACAACTGCACACATTGAAGAAAGATATGACCCTCTGTCAGGTAACTACTGGACCGGTGTTGATGGGTATGGTGTAATGCTGACTCCAGGGATCCGTCAATTTGCGGCCTTTCTGGCGATCAGCAGATACAATGGCGTCAATGATGGCTCCAGGGATCAACCAAAGTGCAACCTCTCTAGTCCCTCAGAATGGCAACGGTCTGGAATTCCAGATCCAACACCCTCCATCCCCCAACCAACTCAACCCAGATAATTTACTTCAGCCATCCATTCCTTTCCATTGATGTTAACTTCCTCCATCACCTCTGTTTTGGCCTCTTTTCTCCTCAAGCAGAGCCGTTAATGGACTTTACTCGTATAAGCAAATATTTTTACTAATAAGTTAACTGCTCTTAGTCGAATTCGCTCTTAAATGTAATGTACTGTATTATTTATTTTGCTCTTATTTGAATTTGAAATGTTCACCATTTAGGTCTTGTAAAACAAATAAATTGTGTAACCCATACTGATCATGTGCATCTGTCGACTCGTCAGTGTGACCACTGACAAGCAACCAGACTGCTTTACCTATTCCATAATCTCCTGCTTGTGATACTCAGCAACTTTTGGTAAGTAGTCATGTCTCAGCTGGGCTGATGAAGGAATCACTCCACCATTTGCTACACTGTCTGAAGAATTTCTGTAACTTTTGGTTGTCCAGTTTTTCAAAAGGGATATTTGCACAAACAAACACCTCTGTCAGGTAAAAATGAAATATGGAAGTCACCGTTTTTTGTTTCTTTGCAAGTAAAGCGGTCGCAGTACTGCTCTGGATTTCCACGTTTCTCTTTTTGGTGAATTTAATTTCCTGTCAACAGACGAGTTTCAGTAGTGATCTACAGTAACATTGCAGGACATACAGAACAAGAGCTTACCTCCATTGCTGTGTAAACTCCTGCTGGATACTGCTTTACGTAATCTGCTGCAGACACATTTTTAGTCTTTTTAGAGACATCCATTTTCTTGTTTACAGTGTGTAGTATTTTAATTTCCCGCTTAGATTGCATATAGTGACATGACAATCACTGCACAGCACTGTGTGCATGGCGAATATTACACGCAGGCACATAGCAGAGCTGTACAGTTTCGTTAATGTGGTTTTTTTAATTTTTTGTATGAAATACAAATTATGAAATTATTTTTATTTCTTAAGAATATTGTATTGGGTATTGGGCTAATTTCGCGATTTCGACGCAGCCCGTGAAATCGCGTTTTTCACAGGGCCTTATTTATAATGTGATATTTTGTAATGTGATACTTTGTACTGTGATATTTTGTAGTAATTGTAAGTCATCCTAGATAAGGGGCAAAGACATTTTTGAGCTGAATAAAATAATTAACAGTCTACATTTAACAGTATAAACTCAGCTGCAAGAATGACTAAGTTGTTTTTTGTTGTATACCACTAAAAGTGTTTTATTCCTCTGAGGAATTGTGTATTTGTCTTTATGTTTGCTTCTAAATAGGGCCCATTGCCCCCAAACAATAATGTAACTAAGTCACTGCAACCTAGTAATTTCACATGAGTATTCAAATGTTAGATTTTTTTCATTTTAAATATCAGGGCAAGTTTTGCATTTTCTGCGAATAGGGCTCATCGTTTTATATGACAGCAGGGCTGACAGTGCGCAGATCAACAGTGGGGAGGAATGTAGGGAAACATATTTTAATTACTTTACAATTTCAGTTTCTGCGAAAGCATGCCCTTGTAATTTGTATGACTTGAAAATTTTTAAAATTCCTACACTGTACTTGCGCAGATTGGTTCTTTGTCGACCGGGGTACATTTCGATATATCCAAGTGTACCCTGCTTTTCAATTTTCACGAGAAATAGCAATTGCCACTAACCGTTAATTTCCGCTCAGACATGACATTTGCATTACAGCTCCCAACATATCCGCAGCCGATCAAACTAGTGTGCTCTCAAATGATAGATCAGGATCAAAGATGACCCCCAAATTTCTTATTTCTAGTTTTAGTTCCGACGAGAGACTGCTAAGCTTATGTAAATTGATATTCTTTAGTTGATGCTGTGAGCCTACAAGCATGACCTCCGTTTTGTCAGAATTCAACATTAAGAAGCTCTGTGACATCCAACACTTGATGTCAGCAAGACAAGCAGCTAATAGCACCCCAGTAGAAGGACTGCCTGGATCCAAAGACAAGTATAGCCGAGTGTCGTCTACGTACCAATGGAAATTAATTCCATGCCTGCGGATAATATCACCTAATGGCAGCATATATACTGAAAACAAGAAAGGATAGAGCCTTGCGGTGCACCACAGGCAAATTCTGACAAATCAGACTTGGAACCTATTGAAAAGATAAGACCTAAACCAAGATAGGACACCTCCTGACAAGTCCACTAAACTTTCAAGATGATTCAATAGAATGGAATGGTATCAAAAGCAGCACAAAGACCTAGGATAATTAAAACTGAAGGAAAGCCAGAGCTTATCAAAAGATCATTTACTACCTTAACAAGGGTTGTCTCGGTGCTATGTGCAGCACGAAATCCAGACTGAAATTTCTCAAATACAGTATTACAAGTTAGAAACTTGTGTAATTGATTAGCAACAACTCTCTCTAGAACCTCTGATAAAAATGGCAGATTGGATATTGGCCTATAGTTGCTGAGGGCATTAGGGTCAAAGTTTTTATTACATTTTTTTTTGAGGAAGGTCTTTACCACCACAACCTTAAATGCAGAGGAAACTATGCCAGAGGAAAGTGATTCATTCATAATTGTTAAAAATATGTGTATTAATAACACACAAATCATCTTTTAATAATTTGGTAGGGATTGGATCAAGGGCACAAGTAGTAGGTCTGATATGCAGAACTAATGCTGTCAGGTTTTGTAAGGTAATCAGAGAAAAAGCCTCCAATGTCGTAAAAGTCTGTAAAATCTAATGTCAAGTATTTTATATTGGAAAAACTTTAAAAAGTCATTGCAGCCAAAATGGGAGCCAATTGTGAGGATAGAAGTATTAGAAGGTGGATTTACTAATTTATCTATGGAACTAGAAAGAAACTTATTTGTTTCAATCAGATTGAAATAGTATGACGATCTAGCCTTCCTATATTTAACTTCATGATTGTTCCATGCAAAGTAATGAACATACAGATTAGTACCCTGCCATCTGTGTTCCAATTTGCGACCCTCACATTTTAGTTTACGAGTTGTATCATTAAGCCATGCTGTGCTTCTTTTGTAAAACACCCTCCGAGTTTTAACTGGTACTACTGTATCTAAAATGTTGAGAAATGGGAGGGAGATTAGGCCGAATATGCCACCATAGACAAATAAACAATTCAAGATCATCAACTCCACCATTTACTCTAGCAACACCAGGTCTCGCCTCCTAAAATCATTATCACCAATACTGACGCATAAATCACTGATAACCAAGGTTCCTAGAAATCCGTTTGCCAGGGAAAAACACAGAATTTTTGGTTTGGCAGAGAATATCTGAGAATTTAGTTTTTCTTTATTTTGTTGGATTATTATTATTTTTTTTTAATCTATGAACTACGCTGATAAAATTTATTTTGAATGTTTAACTTACCAGTGTAATTTCTGCATTGTATGCAACATCGCCATCTTGTGATCGGTGCCTAAATAAACTGTTTATCGGTTTAGAGGTTAATCAATCTCAGGGAACATTTTCGTTAGTATAAATTGCGAGTAAAGCAAGTTGGTAAACAATGCTGAAAACTTTTTAAAAAATCACCCCTAAAGACCGTGTCACAGAGTTTGGTAAGGATAGATTTCATGAAGATGGTAATGTGCTGTTCTGTACTATATGCAACAAGGCAAACGATTGTTGAAAGTGCTAAACCTAAATTGAATGAAAACAAACGGAAACAGACTGAAAATGCTGGGCCATCGACAACTGAGTGCACTATGATTGGGTCGTTTGAACGTTATACAAACAACAGCGTGAAACTGTCACTTCAGATTGTGTCTGAATGTGTGTACAAGCAGACACAAAGTTGATCTACCTGTAGTTAGAGATTTTTTCAGCAAGCACATTAAGTGTGGCGGTGCCATTCCCAAGTCAGATCAACTGTATATCCCATTACTTGCCACCTCTTTTTGAAGAGGAAAAACAGCACCTTCTTAGATACCTGGAAGGAAAATTAATTGGTGTGATCGCAGATGAAATGATTGACTTTCAAAATCGACCAGTTTCCAACATTTTATTTCAGTTGCTGAAGCCAGATCCTACAGATGCTGACATCCCATTGTCATAGCTTGTAAAGACAGTGTACCTCATAAAAATGAATCACGCCACAAGCCTTGATTTATTGTATGATGGAATTCAGCGTTCCACTTGATCGAGTATTGGCCTTTGTAACAGATAGTATGAGCTATATGGCAAAAGCTTGGAAAGATGTACTTAGCAACCTGTGGTCAAATTGTATACATATTCGTTGCTATGCACACATCGTTGCTCTGGCAGGAAATACATGGCGAGATAACTTCAAAGAAAGTGGACCGCTTTGTCACTTTGATGAAGTCACTTTTAGTGAACGCTCCATCTCGTCGTGCACGGTTCTTGCGATACTTGAGTGAACAGAGTGCTGATTTGCCCTCACTTCCACCCGAGCCAGTTGTGACCAGGTGGAACACATGGTTCAAAAGTGTAAAGTACCAAGCACAGTTCTCTCAGTTCTACCTTGGTTTTGTGGAATACGGGGATACGTCTGTTATGCGGGAGCTAGCAAGGCTGTTAGCAGTAGAAGACATGCATTCTGACCTGAAATACATTGCAGAGAACTGTGAGCGCCTGGTGACTGTACTGGACCTGTTACAGTCCCGAAAACAGCAAATACACAAAGTGTACAACATTCTGCTGGATTTAATATCATGGCTGGAACATCTTGCATCATCACCCGACAATAGAAATGGATCTGCAGCTGCTCAAAGCGTTGACTGACAAACTCAGACAGAACAACCAAACGAACAAACAACCGGCAAATGATTTTCTCCGTGCTGTCCATGCACTGGATCCGAAACACATAGGTGCTACTTGTATAGACTACAAGATTGTGAAACAGCAATTAAAGCTATTGGAGGAATGCTACATAGAATGGGCAGTGTATTTGGGGATTGCCAAAGACAGGCCTACATTTGGAGATGATCCCCGCCGCTTCTGGAAGGCTGTTGAAGACCGCTTGCCCAATTTGTCTAAGCATGCAGTTGCTGTCCTCCAACTGACCGTGAATTCAGCTGATGTGGAGAGAAGTTTCAGCAAACTTGGGGTTCTTTTCTGTGCTCAACGCTAACGTCTAAAAGACGAAAATGTGGCTGGAATGCTGCAGCTCTACTTCAATAGCAAACACAATGTTGACAACTAAAGTAAGGATGAACTATAAATGCCATTTTCACTTTCTGCGTGTGTGTGTGTTTCTGTTTGTGTGTGTGTTTCTGCTTCTGGTAGTTTCCGCTTAACTGCCCCCCAGCTTCTTTCAGCTACTCCTTTGAAAGCTGCTAACATTAGCTATTGGAATACAGTGTAGACCATGCGTCAAACCAAAATTCATGTAAGGTGCCGCCTTTTTATTGTGGTTTTCTATCAATGTGACCTTTCTGTCAGCCTTCTGAATGTCTTTCCATTTTCTTTCATTTTAAACTACCATAACAAAACATTTAAAATACCATAAAAAACATAGAATAATAGTGCATATACACTGAGCGAACAAAACTGGAGGGGCAAGATATAAAACTCATCCTCTCTGTAATATTAGTTCGGGGGGAGGGGGGGAGGGGGGCATGTGCCCCCTCTGCCCAACGGGTTAGGCGCCTAGCTTCTTTCTGAAAAGTAACTTTATTGCTTATTTAGTTCACAGTGTATTTTTAAAGCAATCATTATGTTGTGGCTATGTTTTTGAAAATGTGGTAGTGATTCTTGTTGATGTAAAGCCAATGCATTAGTCAGCAAAATACATGTACCATATTACATTGAAATCTGTTACATGAGTGTTGTTACACTTAATTGACTTTCTGATTGCTGATTACAAAGTACTGTGAGAAAACAGTATTATGCCTGTAATGCACCTAGGATAATAAGAAAATTACAAAAACAATAATTTCTGAACTGATTGATTTAATTGTGATGAAAACAATTAAATAGGACCCAGCATGTTTCTGTAAGAAATACTGTGGTATTACCTATACAATGCATTTTTTTTTACTGTTTATTACTAATGCTTATTTCAGTATATTAGTAATACTTTAATATCTCTTTCACAGAGAATAATGTATATTCAGTCATTTGAAGAACATTGAGAACATAAAAAAATAAATTTAAAAAAAATCAGAAAAAAGGATCCTGGGCAAAAATCAATTAAACATTTTGTGAATGTATTATAGATTGTTTGTGCTGCTGAAAACAAGTGAAATATAATTTATGAAAGTTTAAGTATAGGTTCATAACGTGCATATTTCAATAAATAAAGACAACAATTATTTGTTTATTGGGAATACAGTTTCATGCTTAAAATGTATATATTGGTTAATATATTCTAAACATTTGTACAAGGTAATAGGATGCAATTTAGTCAAGGTATATTGTGTTATGTATTATTTTATTCAATAACTTTTTTTAATTTTTTTTACAATATTCAATTGCCCTAATAGGTGACATAAATCTCAAAGTGTTGATTATTGTCTATCACTCTTCTGAGACAATTGAGAAATGTACAAATTGGGTACAAATCGGCTTTGTTGATCTGAGTAAAATCATTATGTAATAAGGAACAGTCTAGTTAGTATATGCCTGGAGGGAAAAAAAAATCATTATTGAAGTAAGAATTTTTGTTTCATTTAGAAGTAAATGCCCTGTTGTCAGGAAAGAGATCCCAATTATGAGTTTGCATCAAATCCTTTAAGACCCCCAAAATGGGAAACACAGAGTTTAGAAAAGAAAACCAGAACCATCATATAGTCGCTCTGGCTACCCCAGTCCAGGATCACAATGTCAATCTCCCTCAGCCAAGAGACGTAGTACAACAGAACAAAAAGGCCAGGAAACAGACAATTCCTTCTGAGAGGAATAAAATATTTCTGTTCCTTGGTATTTTTATACTTTTATAATTGTATTAATTCCTCTAAAAAAAATCGTACTTTGCCTTTACAAATAAAGTTATATTAAAAGATAGTTGCTTCAAATTAAGTTATATTATAAAGATATCTGTGTTGAAAATACTGTTTGAAAAAAATAAAAACAGATAATTTGGGAATCCAATTGGGTTGTAGCCATCTGGTGTTCAGGCAGCTAATCTTGTCAGTTTTATTTGCTTAAAACTAATCTGTGTACTTCAGGTTTAATTTAAAGGATGTAGGTTAATATCTTACCAATGAACAGTGTTTGTATAGTTAGATAATAAACTTTTTTTTTATGTAAATATCTAAACCTGTATGTGCCTTGGGCCATTGATACTATCCACAATCCCTTCTTTCATCATATATCCTAAGGTTTGTGGTTAACCAATCCTAGTATCCTTTTCTATGTAGGACCTAGCGTTTTGGTATCTCTTAGCTGCTATAAACTTGCTATTAAACTCTTGGTTGTTTTGTGTGATGTTAGCTTTTTTTTGTGTTAGAAATTACAAGTTGACTCTACAAAATCACTTAGTTTTCACTTAGCTCACAAATGTGAAAGAATGAATTGAATCCAGACAGAGATGACAATTAAAGTAACCATAATGACATCTATCTTTGGAGAATCTCTGAAAAACAGTGTGAGTAACGCATAGTAACAAGTTCTGCAGCTGGACATGACCGCAAGGGTTGTTGAGAATCAGCTTTGCCACTTCAGAATTGTGCTGTTTATGGTGGCTGATGTTTCTGTCATAACAATATATAACCAATCTTCAACCAACTCCATGCAATCTTCTGATGGAATCATCAGCATTTCATTCCAAGTTATAGCAACTATTCAATGTATTTTTTATAATAATATTAGTTCTTAGTTGGATCCAAAATTGCAATCCTAATAGAATGTTGTAGCCATGTTAGGTTTCTTTTTGAGAGACTTTCTTTTGGACTACTTGGATGTCTTTGTATTTTTTGCAGATCAAGTACTGGCTTTTGAAACAGTCCATACCTTATCCCATATTGGGATTAAAAAAGATCAAATGTTGGCACAAAAAAAAAGATCATTGCTATTAGAAACAACCAATTAGTTCACAAACTACTGAAAGTCCCTCTAACTGTTGCTTTGGTTTGACTAATTCAGGGATGTTATACTCAATTGTTCAAGGAATATATTGTAATTTGATTTTCATTCACAGGTCAGAAAAATCTTTATTATAGGTTTTTTTTCTCCATTTTTTACAGGTCTATTACAGCACAATTTATGTTAACCACAATACTGTTTTAGATTAGGATAAAACAATTATGTTAAATATAACATAAAAAAACATACATTTAAAATATTGGTTTCAAGACTGATACTGTAAGTATAAAGACAATAACAGGTACCTTAAATAGTACAAAAATTAAAAAGCAAGAATGTATTAAAACATGTTATTAGAAAATCGTTTAGTTTAAAAGTTCTGCCTTCTAACTAACGTTTATAAGATTAGGTATTCAATGTTTTTCGTTTGCACGGGGACATGGGTGTCATACATCTGCCTTAGAATATACCCTGGTCTACCAAAGCAGAAATATAATGGAGGGATAATCTTAGAGCAAATGTAGTGTCACATCATTTTAGTCTCGGCTAATCTAGTAAAAAACAATACATAAACCAAGAACTGCTCTGGCCTTCCGCTAGATCCACAGCCGTCCAATGCCAAGCTGCCAGCCCTTAAATACTCACTCGGCTGGCAAGCATGTCTGACGCAGTTTTTTTTACATTCAACGCATTGCGGCATGTTCTTTTTACAAGCCCATGGCAGGACACAGGTATCAACAAAGAATTAACTCAGAAAGTCCTCGAAAGTTAAAATGGGTTGATTTAGAGTTATTTAGGGTACAGTTTGAACAAAGACCAGGTGGGCTATGTTTACTTTAGACAGCAAAGGTGTCAAATAATGTATATAACATTTCAAGACTAGACAGTGTACATTGAATTGTATTCAGTAATTTGTGTGCTTGTGTAAAGCCACATGGATCGATAATTGATTGATAAAGTTTGCTCTTCTCTTGTTTACTTTATTGCCGATGGGTTGCAGGGCCTTTTGGGATTCACCAAAATGGATCTCACTGCCATAGGTGTCATGAGAAATTAAATATTCCGATGTTCTCTTACGTATTTGTTTATGCTAAGGAAGCTGTGGATTAGAGTTAATTTCAAATGTAAATGTGTTTACTTTTTTTAAATCTCGAAATCTTGATCTGATCAGCCACGGTGAGAGCACCTTTGAGTACCTCGGACTTTAGTACTGAATGCAGCTGATTGGCAGCTCTAAAACCAGGGTAGCGCGTGGACCAACAAAGAAATTGCGTATGAAAAAAAAAAATTGTCTCAGATTTTAAACCATTTTAATGAAGTATTCAAGTAAACAGCGGTACAATAATTTGCAGACATCAGTGTTCTATAAGTAACACCCAGCAAATAGGCTGGCCTGCACCTAAGATCAGCTGTGTAGCGTCTACAGGACTAGTGGTGAAAATAAAAGGCTTGGCGTTTAAAATTTAAAGATGCAGAGCGTCCTTATTGTAGGGAAACAGTAATTTCAAACACCAAATTTACATACTAATGTGCAGTGTTGTAATCGAGTCACAAAAATTGGGACTAGAGTCGAGTAACAGAGTTTGCTCGAGTCGAGTCGAGTCATCTATCTGGCTCGAATCAATTTGAGTCAATAATTCTGACAGTTTGAGACAGTTTGATTTAATCAGATTAATTTTACAGGAGATAAGCAGTCTACATGTAAAGCATTTAACCATTTATTTACAGCTTTTTCTCAACAGTGAAACTCCCTGATAGTTTTTTCAGATACCTTAACCATATGAAAGGACATTTTGTGGCATTTAATTTTATATTTAATATGGAGATCTTGCTTCTAAGACATAGACATAAAACATAGCAGCTACAAAGGAAAACAGTCCAAGTAATGTAACTGAGGCGAAATCAGAGTTTTAAAACCATTGCATACTTGCACATATATGCTCCAGTTCAGAATCAATAAACTCAACCTAAGTAATTTTCGTTATTTTCAGATAAAAAAAGGGTTGTTCACTGATGTGCTTTTAAAAATAGGGGAAATATTTCACACAGAACACATCGCACCATAAACCCTTTAACCACCTATACTTAGCACAATAAAATCCCAGTTGTTTGTCATCAATGTAGTTAAAATGCGCAAACGTACAGTTAATTGTAAAAGAGGTTAATTGTATTTTGTATAACCATACTGACGTAAAAAACTGGTATTGTAACTGCTGTTTCATAAGCACACGCAAAATACCCCAGCAGTACAAACAAACACATTTTTTTACCAGTGTAATAATTGATCTGTTCACCCACTATGACAAAATCGACAGACCACTTCTTAAAAGGCTCATTGAGGTGAACAAGAAAAAAAGAGAATGTTGCAGCAGCTATTCAGTTTTATTGTGAAATCTCTAGGATCCTTCAGGCATACATGCTAATTTCACATAAACCCTTAGGCCTTTCCTGGTTGATTTTGAAGTCACCTAGCCATCACACCTCATATTCCTTTGCCCTTAATGTACATCAATATGAGGGTTTGGTAGCTTCGGAATTAAATAGTATCCTTACGCAAGCTCTTCAAAAAGGAATGAAGAAGATGCCTCTGCTTCAGTATGTAGCAGGTCGCTACTTTGTGTTTGTTTATTGTTTTCATTACTTTCATTTTTAGAACGCCCCCTTATCTTTCGTCCCTTTCCCCGCGCCAATCAAAGGATGATTCCCCTTACCTGGATCATTTAAAAGGCTTGTTTTACAGACAAGGGAAGAACGGAATAGGAAGCAGGATGTAAGGGAACGATAGGTTGCGGATGCAACCCCGGTTCCCTGAAAGAGAAAATAACCATCAAATATGGGATATTGCCGTCAGGCAGTAGCGATTGGCTGAGCTTTTATAGCAAAGCTGCCGATGAGCCTCTGCGCGAGCTGCCACGTAAGCCCGCCCCTTGGGAGCTTACTATCGCAGCGCGCAGAGACTCACGTCCTCTTTTGCTCTTCAGGCCGTGAAGGCCTCTGGAGGCGACCACGCGGCTTGATGGTTATTTTCTCTTTCAGGGAACCGGGTTGCATCCGCAACCTATCGTTCCCTTTCAAGTCGAAAATAACCATCAAATATGGGAACAGTGTACCCAAGCTGTCGCGAGGAGGATTCTCGGCAGTAGGACAGACTTACGTCATAGCGCAACTGCGTGGGGAATACATCTACGCATATGCGGAGCTGCGCCTCAGCGTCTATGCTCGCAATGACACCTGTCCTAAGGTGGAATATTCAACACCATGCTGTGAACCACTCTATACGTCCGCATCCTGAGGCATCATAGAGTGTAGTACAGATGCTCCAAATAGTGGAGCAGAGGAATCCAGTACGTTTAACCGGTAAAACCTCATGAAAGTATGCGGTGTAGCCCAACTGGCTGCAGCGCCAAATGTCGAACACCGGCACCCCTCTAAAGAGGGCCCAGGATGTCGCCATACCGCTAGTGGAATGCGCCTTCAACTGCCCTGGTGGCGGCAGGCCTGCAGATTCATAAGCTAATTTAATAGCATCCACTATCCAGTGGGAAAGGTGTTGTTTAGACAACGGCTGACCCAAAGTCCTAGAACCATGGCATATGAACAATTGTTCTGTTTGCCTCACAGCCGTTGTACGGTCAATATAACATCTCAATGCCCGCACGGGGCAGAGCATGTGTAACTGTTCTTCCTCTGGGGAAGAAAAAGGAGGAGGATGGAACGCCATCAACTCGACTGATTGGTTCATATGAAACAGGGATATGACCTTGGGTAAAAAGGCTGGATTTGGACGCATGGAGACCTTAGAACTGTCTCCTGCGAAACGAGTACATGATGAATGCACTGAAAGTGCGTGTAACTCGCCCACGCGTTTTGCTGATACCACTGATAGCAAAAATGCAGTTTTCATAGACACGAGCTTCATGTCCACGCTGTGGAGAGGCTCGAACGGTGCCTTGGTAAGGGCTTCTAACACCACATCAAGGCTCCATGACGGTAAACCGGTTATCCTTGGAGGCCGCAAGCGTCTTGCGCCCTTCAGGAACTGCGATGCCAGAAAATGGCAACCTGGTGATAAACCGTCAATACGTACATGGCAAGCCAATATGGCGGCTAAGTACACTTTAAGTGTAGAGGGAGATTTCCCCTCATCTAACAGTTTCTGTAGAAACTGTAATATCACTGCCATAGGGCAGGATATCGGGTCATGGCCTTCCGCCAGACACCAACTTTGAAACAACTGCCACTTGTACGTCTACTGCGACCTAGTAGAGGGTGCTCTAGCACTCTGAATGGTCGAAATCACCGCCGTCGAGAGCCCTAAGGCTGACAGGCGCTCCCGTTCAGGGGCCAAGCCCATAGCTGCATGAGCTTGGGGTTCGGGTGCCATAGCCCTCCTTGGGCTTGGGACAACAAGTCCGCTCGCAGAGGAGCTCCCTCGGCCGACCGTGCAACAACTGCACCAGACTCGGGAACCATATTCTCCGAGGCCACCGAGGCGATTAGAATCACTGTCGCTTGCTCTACCCTGACCTTCTCTAAGAAGGCGGGGAGCATCGAGATCGGTGGAAGCATATAGGAGCCCTGGCGGCCATTCGTGAGCCAGTGCATCGACTCCTAGGGGCTGTCGAGATCCTTCACTGAGAACCATAGGGGGCAGTGCGTGGTCTCTTGAAGCAAAGAGATCTACCTGGGCTGTGCCGAACCATTCCCAGATGCGCTCTACCACTTGAGGGTGGAGGCGCCATTCGCCCGGCAAGAGGGCCTCCTCTGGATAGGAGATCCATGGCGTAATTGACTCTGCCCGGTAGGTGAACCGCACGCAGAGAGGTTAAGCGGTTGTGCCCATAGCAACATCCGTGCTACCATCCGGTGAAGACCGGGGACCGCAAGCCACCCTGGCGGTTGATGTATGCCACAACTGTGGTGTTGTCTGACCGCACTAACACATGCTTGCCTAGAAGCACTGGCAAGAAGTGGCGGAGGGCGAGGTCCACCGCTCTGAGCTCCAGAGCATTGATGTGGGCTGACCTCCAGGGTCCTGACCACACTCCACGGGTCCCTGTCCCGTTCCAGACGCTCCCCAACCGTGGTTGGAAGCGTCGGTCGTGATGACCTGCCTTCTGAAAATGGGACCCAAGCGTGCGCCTTGGCGGAGGTTTGACGGAACTTTCCACCAGCGTGGCGCTTCCAGCAGGCTCGGGATACCCTTAGCCTGCGGTGTTTGTCTCTCCGCGGATGCAGCGAAGGCATTGAACCAGGCCTGCAGAGGTCTCTGGTGTAGTAAGCCCAAAGGAAGGGCTTGTGAGGCGGCAGCCATCAACCCCAGCATGCGCTGACACAGCTCCATGCTGACTGTTTGTCTCAACCTGAATAGGGAGAGACACCGCTCTATTGAGGCAACTCTTTGTGTCGACAGGGTCGCTTCCATGGACACTGAGTCCAGATGCAGACCCAAGAATTGGTCTGTTGGCTCGGCACTAGGCGGCTCTTTTCTGAATTGATCTTCAGACCTAGCCGCTGAAGATGGTCTGTAACCATCACTGTGTGCTGTGCCACCTGCTCCTTCGACTGCGGCGCAGGCGAGGCCAGTCGTCCAGATAATTCAGCAGTCGGACACCTTGAGCCTGCAAGGGAGCTAGAATGGCATCCATACATTTTGAAAAGGTTCGAGGAGCTAGTGACAGGCCGAATGGAAGGACACAAAACTTCGTATACCCTGCTCTGAAATGCGAAACGCAGATACTTCCTGTGACCTGGGCAGATGGGAGCGTGAAAGTGCGCATCTGTCAGGTCCACGGTGGTGAACCAGT
The DNA here is from genome assembly GCA_030684275.1 of Acipenser oxyrinchus oxyrinchus. Classification (NCBI taxonomy): domain Eukaryota; kingdom Metazoa; phylum Chordata; class Actinopteri; order Acipenseriformes; family Acipenseridae; genus Acipenser; species Acipenser oxyrinchus. Next base: position 46,918,511 of record CM060251.1, read on the forward strand.
CGCCGTGTCGGACTGACTGGATGATGTGCCTGTGCGTAAGCATCCTGAATGATAACACCCGCAGGTATTTGTTCAGTACTCGCAGATCTAAAATAGGGCCGGAGCCCGCCCGTCCTTCTTGGGCACCAGGAAGTATTTGGAATAGAACCCTGGTCGATCAGAGCAGGGTCTACTTGATGAATGGCACGCTTGCTGAGCAATGCCTGTATTTCCACATTCAGAGCTGAGGACTGAACCGAGTCCTTCACTGCAGTTACAACCACTCCCGGAAGGGGAGGTTTTAACTGGAACTGAAAGGTGTACCGGTGGATATAGTTTTGTGCACCCAGATGTCGTTGGTGCATTGTTGCCAGAACTGGAGCTGGGAGACAGTGTAGGGGCGGGTTAACAGCTGCCTGGTATTCTCAGGGCTGTTTAGGTTGGGCTCGTTCGCGAGGGGCCTGGCCAGAGCCCCGAGGGCGTGGCCTGCCACCACCTCTAGGGCGCCACCCTCCGCGCTGCGGTCTTGAAAATGAAGGTTGACCGCGCGCTGCTGTGCTTGAGGGAGAGGGCTTAGTACCCTCTGGCCGTGGCTGGTGCTGCGGTGGTGCTCTACGCCACTGGTGCTCCTGTTGGCGCCTTGGCTGGAAGGGCTTATGCGGCCACATCTTAGCCATTTGCTGAGATGCCTCCCAGGCCTTAACAGAGCGTTGGAGCATCTCCTCCACCGCTGGGCCAAACGTGTGCCCTGGTGTAATAGGGGCATCTAACAAAGGGGCCTTGTCAGGCTCTTGAACTCTCGCCTGCGAGAGCCAGAGCTGCCTTCTGGCGACCACCGGGGAAGCAATACTCCTGCCTTGAGCCCGTGCGTTCAACTGGGCTATTTTGACAAGGAGTTGTGCGACCAGCGCCAATTCCGCCCTCAGAGACGCCGATGGGTGCTCTGGGAGATCCTTCACCAGGGGCGCCTGGTAAACTGAAAGGAGGCTGGCCACGTTGGACAACCGAACTGCCTCTGTAGCCGCTAAGTAGCCCTTCTTTAAATGGATCTCAGTGGTCCTGCACTGCTTGTTAGGACATGCAGGGTCCTTAACCAGACCCGAAAGTGTCGGGGTCTTAACCAGGGCTGCAAAAGCAGCATCGACCGGTGGAAAGGACGCCAGACCAGCCTCACTCGCTCCCTGCATGGCAAATGCGGAGGCCTTCCGCGAAGTTGCCGGTGAAGAAGCAGGGGCCCCCCAGGTGGACTGTACCTCCTTAATGAAATCAGGGAAGGCAGGGAGCGTCCTGGGCAGTGGAGACCGTACCGATGGCGACTCAAACAGCGACGGCCGAGGTAATTCCACGGCTGGCCACTCAATTCCCAGGTGACGAGTTGCTCGCTCCACCAATGACCACAATGGATCACTGGTGTCCAGCACCTCCGAGTCAGTGTCTTGCTCGGAGTGCTGGGATGCCAGGTCAGTTTCCACACTGTCCTCCTCAAGGAGAGGCTCTCCTTCAGAAGCATCCCTGGAAATGGCATCTACATCCCATACCCCTTGGGGTTGTTGGACAACAGGGACGGCCAGAGGCTGTGGCTGAAGCGCCCGGCTGACTGGCAAGTGGTTCGGCTGGTGGTGCCCTGCTGGTAAGGGACATCAGCAACGATTGCTGGCCCATCATCACATCCATAAACTGGGACATCTTGGATGTGAGCTCTGCCACACCTGACTTGTCCCTATAGCGCCTGTCCCGCCCGAGGAGAGCGGGAGCGTCCCCTGGCGGGGTGACAGGGAGCGAGACCGTGACCGACGGGAACGTTCCCTGCGAGGGAGGAGCCTCGGGGCGAATAGACGGGCTATGAGAACGCTCCTGGGCATGTCTACGGTCTGGAGATCTTTGTCCAGCTGTAAGCTGGGAAGGGCTGCTAGATACCCGCAGTGTGACGGGCGGAGTCGCCGTGGATGACGGCGGGACAGACAGGGTGTAAGAAGACCCTGAGGAAGGGAATGGCCACCCACGCTTTCCTCGCCCTCTGGCGAAGAGTGCGCTGTTGAAAATTAGCGCACAATGCGCAAAACGATCTGTCTGCTAAGGCAGGCGGCGTGCTCTGGTCCCAGGCACGCCACACAGTCCTCATGGGGATCGCTCGCTGGCAATTTTGCCTGGCAGGTGACGCAACGGTGGAACCGGACATGGTTGCCACTGTTGTTAAGGCGTCGATGCACCGGCGTCGGCGCCAAAGCGTCAAGCGTCGAGGTGCGTGCACCGGCGTCGGCGTCGGCGCACCGGCGTCGGCGCCGAAGCATCGGCGTCGAGTGCGTGCGCCGGTGTCGACGCACCGGCGTCAGCGCCGGCGTCGAGTGCGTGCACCGAGCGTCGGCACCGCTTCGTCGGCGCCCGGCGTCGGCGTCGAGTGCGTGCACCGGCGTCGACGCACCGGCGTCGGCGCCGAGCATCGGCGTCGGCGTCGGCGCACCGGCGTCGAGCGTCGAGTTGCGTCGCCCGGCGTCGAGCACCGAGCGTCGGCGTCGAGTGCGTGCACCGGCGTCGGCGCGCTAGCGTCAAGCACCGAGCGCCTAAGCGTCGGCGCTAAGCACCTAAGGTGCGTCGTCGGCGTCGAGCACCGAGCGTCGAGCACCGAAGCGTCGAGCGTCGAGCACGAGTCCCAAGCGCAGGCGCTGCACCAAGCGCCGGCGCTGACACCACGCGAGTCGCGGTACCAGCGTGAACACGCTAGCACGAGGCGCCTGAGCGTCAGCTGACCCGCAGAGCGGAGACGCTAGTGCTGGTACAGTGTCTGGTGCTGTATATACTTACCTAGGTGTTAAGGGAATATGTGCTTTGGTGGTCGTCTTCCTAATGGTGAAAAAAAGGGATTTTTTTTTTTTTTTTTGTGTGGGACTCTGCAGCAACACTATGGTGCTTAGTGACTGTAAGCGTACAGCTACCACGCGGTAGGGATGGAACACACCGCAGTGGAGTAATATATAGAGGCTGCAGAGCAGGCTCTACACACGCGGTCTAGCCAGGCAAGACCGAGGCTGCAATGGCGTGGTCAAAGGCCAGCAACGCGTCCTAACAAATATATATATATATATATATATATATATATATATATATATATATATATATACAAATATAAAATATATACAAAACCCAAAAACACACGATAACAATTACAAAGTAATTATAGTAAAGGAAAGGCGGAGACCACGAGTAATAACAGAAACGCGATGCAAGCAAAGCGTGAAGGAATATATAATGTAATATAAATTATATATATACAATTATATAACCCGAAATATCGAAATAATAGTAATTACAACTGAAATAAACTCGGAGAAGGGGCAAAAACCAGCTTCTCAAGCCTAAGCTTAATGAGTACAAACAGTTGAGCTCTAAGTACCTACCGCTACCAAGGCTGAAGACAAAACAGGACGTGAGTCTCTGCGCGCTGCGTATAGTAAGCTCCCAAGGGGGCGGGCTTACGTGGCAGCTCGCGCAGAGGCCTATCGGCAGCTTTGCTATAAAAGCTCAGCCAATCGCTACTGCCTGACGACAATATCCCATATTTGATGGTTATTTTCGACTTGAAAGGGAACGGGAGGCTGTCGTGACGGCGGCTTTGGTATGGTTGGTCGGCAGTCTGCGCAATGGCGGTGTATTTAAAATGATTTTGTGTGTGGTCTGTGAGTAGCGTCAGTAACATTGAAGTATGAGACGTGAGTAAGCCAGTTTGATTATGAACTTCTTGTCAGCTGCAACCTTCTTGGTTGTCATGAAATCCTTAAATGGACTGACTAGTTTAGAACTTATTGTTTCAAAGCAGCAAGTTTGTTTACGTACGTGGCTGGCTACTCTTGGACCACCACACACTTGATAATGTCCTAACAGCCTGCCGTTCCCCCGATTAGTTGGTGTTTTAAGCTTCCGTTCTTTTAGATATTCCCCTGGTTGTTTTATTTTGTTTTTATGTACTGTATTGTTTTTATTATAACTATTTTCGTTAGTTTCCTGTAATAGGACTAGACTCCAGCTCGCAATATGATTACTTGATAAATGACCTGCGCTGTCAACGATAACCCACTTGCTTTGTGTGTTAAAAAAAAAAAAAAAAAAAAAATTGAATAGTTAATTATAATAGCAATGTGTTGCACGTTTGTTTTTATTTGTTTGTATATGTGTGATTTAAAGATGTGTTTGGTGTATTTTGATTTGTTTATTTTACTTTTATTAGTATTTTAGCGTTTTTGCACAGTTGATTTGTTGCTATACAAGTGTTTCTAACTCTTCCGTCACTTCTGTACGGTTATATACTGTCGATGGTCGTAATTGTTTGTTATTGTTTGTTATTGTGCATGTTTATGATCCGAGTGTGTCCTCTCCAAATAAAACCTGGAATTATTTTTAATTGTTGTAGTTTGTGTGTTCCTTCTGATTCGTGCCTGCCAGTGCCTTGCATAAGTATTCACCCCCCTTGGACTTTTCCACATTTTGTAGTGTTACAACCTGGAATTAAAATGGATTTAATTAGGATTTTTTGTCACTGATCTACACAAAATAGTCCATAATGTCGAAGTGGGGAAAAAAATCTACATATTTTTCAAAATTATTTACAAATAAAAAACTGAAAAGTCTTGATTGCATAAGTATTCACCCCTTTTGCTGTGACACTCCTAAATAAGCTCTGGTGCAACCAATTGCCTTCAGAAGTCACATAATTAGTTGAATGGAGTCCACCTGTGTGCAATTAAAGTGTCACATGATCTCAGATTAAATATACCTGTTTCTGGAAGCCCGTAGAGTTTGTTAGAGAGCATAGCTAAACAAACAGCATCATGAAGACCAAGGAGCTATCAAAACAAGTCCGGGATAAAGTTCTGGAGAAGCACCAATCAGGGTTGGGTTATAAAAAAAAATATGCTAAACTTTGAACATCCCCCGGAGCACCGTTAAATCCATTGTGTTTGGGTGGTTTCCTGGGTGCAGCAGTCCATCAGCACCTTTTTGGATCTGCCCCGGTCACCATGCTCTCCCAAGCTATTTGGCCTAGCTCCTCCAGTTATTGACAGAGGGTGCAATATGACTCCTTGAATCTAAGTGTACCTGGATCTTCTTCTCTCATCTATGGTTTGGTATTAATATCACTTGGGAGCTGTCTTCATCCGGTCCACCACAGGTGACTGGATCGGTGCTGCCATTAAAATGGTAGCTCCCTGCTCTTTTTCGAAGGTCATGCTCCTGGTTTCTTGATGTTCAGTGACTCTAGGCTTCTTCCTGCCAACGTAAACCATTTTGGGTGTTGTCACCAACAAAGGCAGAGATCCTACTTAATCCTGATCCCAGCTGCAACGTATTCTCAATTAAAAGAAGACACCAGAGGCTCAATTTCAACAAAAACTTTATTGGAATTACACGGCTTAACTTGCTCAAACACATAATGAGACACCCCATACATTTACATACTTGGTCGACTGGGGCAACCACTTTTTGTATGCTTCAGCCTCCAGTCTGTTACAATATGTAAACACCACTACCTAGTTATGTAACAATGTGAATATATAACTCTAGAACCTGCAAGCAGTCTGTTTTATAGATTGATACAAAGGTAGAAAATTGCTTGTAACAATGGTACCGAACCAGTATTTTCTTTATTATTGTGACTGATACTAAGACACGTACTTGCAGACTCTGCAATTTATATTATAAATCCATTTGACACAGAGAGCTTGGTATTGCACTGACTGAAGAATGGGACAAGATCCCCCAAGATGTCATTTGCTACCTGAAAAGAGGCATTCCCTGTCGATGTAGAGATTGAATCAATGCTAGATGAGCCCATACCCGATAATGAGACTTTCATTTGGACCATTTTCAAACTGCATGAAAAATTTATCTCCAAAGACCAACCCTATAGGCATTTTAATTTCTATGGGTCTTGTGTTTAGATGCATGTCACTGATGTTGATGTTACATACATAATAAAATTAATGTATCTGTTCATTTCAGTTTGTAAAGAGTGCTCCCTTTAAATCATCATATACCTGTTGAAAAATCAAGTTTGAATTATTTTGAGTAGTGTATATAGAAAATTATCAATTAAAAATAATTATTGTTAAAGGCTTTAACAAGAAGTGTGAATTTCCATAGACAATAAACCTTTAATCAATTTAATCGTATTTGCAAAGAAAGAGGCATACTGGATTATTTCTGGAATATACTTTTGCTATGCTATATTAAACTTAATATTGCTGAGAATGGATTATGATGTTAATGTTTCTTAAAATGAAGGATTTAAGGCAGCTGGGAATAAATAGTAGTTGGAGGCTGGCTAGTTAGTTTACAAAATTACAGAGTGGACAGAAGATTTCAAGCATACCTGCAGTTAAAACTACCTTTAGTAGTGTACACAAACTACAGTAGTAAGCTAAAAATAGTTGATGTCTGATGAATCAGTATACAAAAGGTGGCTAAATTACAAAGAATGTTGTAAATGTTAACCTTTTATGTTTTTAAAATTAAGTAAATGTATGCTGAAGATAGATTCCCACAACTACCACAATATCTAATCTATTAGCATTTTCCAGAACATGATTTCACAGAAAAAATATGCTGTCCCTGGGGTTGAGATTGAACTATTTTTAATCTCAACCCCAGGGATGGCAAACATCAAATCATAATTACAAAACTTTTACACAGCAATTGACTAAAATTTAATAAACCACTGAGACAGAGAGCGAATGAATCTTAGTCAACAATCTCCCTCCCGAGCTGTGAGGGCGCTGTATAACAGGAACAGTGTGCCTTGTACTGGATGATTTGGCAGTTCATTCCAGGGTCAGTTGGAAGCCAGCCACCCAGAAAGGGGGCGGAGTCACAATACCAGAAGTCATTGCCTTAATAAGGTAGGCGAGGTGTCAGTCATGGATTGGAGGTCACGTGATTGCAATCACTACTGAAGGGGGGCGTGACTGAGGGTATATCGGGATGTGGCAAAGCAATCTTTTCCTTTGTTATGGTTACGGAAAGACCTGTAAAGGACATACAAATGAAAAAGTACCGTGAGTGTTTAGTGTTGTCTTATCTGTCTGTTTAACTGTTGTTATTTGTTATTCTAGACGGCTAAATATCCAGAAGCTGCCGCGCTAAGCCAGCATCAAACCCGGGCTACACTGCACTACTGTTGTCACCGATTATTGTATTAATTCACCACTTGCACTTGGAGCACTCATTATTGGACTTGTGATCGTGTGTGTATAAAGTGTGTGTCATTATTAGTATTATTATTTCAGGACTGAACCCCGTGGTTTACCTGCGCTATACACATCGTTGTGTAGAGCCAGGTATTATTATTTAAGGTTGCCAAACAAGCAACCCAGCACAAATAAAGAGCTGTTTTTCACTGAGAACTATGTTGTGCTTGTTATTACTGAGCACTGCATCACCTCTACACCTGCACACTGCAAACCACTTTGTAACAACCGCTCAGTAGTGATTATGAATTGTGAACACTTACGCCCCTTAGAAATATGATTTATAACTATAATGTATGATTTGCAACAAAACAACTGTCAATATTGCTGTCTTTGTTTAGTTGCCACATTTCAGTGCTTGAATAATCCAAATGCTCTGTCTCACTGTTAAAGCCTTGCAGAAGAACATAACTCATGGTGCTGTAATGCTCTTCAGAAATGCATTGTTGGTAGAATTAGGAAGCACTTTGCAATTTGCACACAAGGTATGCAAGAAGGCCAATAAGTCATTGGTTAACTTCTGAGCACTTCAAAGTTGGAATGCTATGCATGCAATTTACTTCAATGCTTATTTACCTTTATCCTGGGGTCAGTGCAGAGTTAAAAGTGTCAGTGAATGAGAAGTGATATCTTCAAGGAACAAGAGTGGTTACTTTATTTAACCCCTTCTCTGCTAAGGCCCTTGTGACGCTCTGTGCTACAAGAATTTTGTGATTTTGAGAGTCAGCTGTTTTACACCAAAATTGCCATATGCTCCCTTTCAGATACCCCAGGCAAACTGTTTTTTTAATTTTTTGGTCACACTCTAATATTTTCCTTGGTGACAAGTTTTTGTGGATTTTTGGTCATGTGACCACAAAATACAGATATTATTATAAACAAAATCCTACTTTTTTATAACATTTATTTTACCTACATCACATTTAGTCCCTAACATACTAATGTTTGATGTAAGACTGTAGAAACTTTAAGCTTCTGGATTTGCCTTTGTCTGTGTGTGCATCTTTTCATTGTTTTTGGGGGGGTTTACGTGCTCTAGACTGATACCAGGCCACTTTGACTTTTCCATTTCAAATTATGCAGCCCATGGTGTATATTAGAGGTCTTCACAGGTCCAAATTGACCAACCCGACCCGACCATAAACCGACAATTATTTACCCGACCCGACCCGTGTAAAATTCTTGTTATTAGACCTGGATCCGGCCCAGCCCGAATAAACAGTGGAATTCTTTTCCTTTCCCCAGCTTAGTACATGCACTGACTAGATACAGTATTAAAGCACTGTTTTTTTTTTCCAGTCAACCTGGAAATCTGGATGAACTACAGACAGTGTTTCTTCCATCACAAACCCACACAGAGGACTGTAAAATTAAATATATAATATGTTTGTGTAAAAGATACAAAGATAAATAAATTATCTGAAAATCAAATGAACTGAAGTGCAGTCTCGTAAATGCGTGATTTTATTACAAACTTAACACAAGAGCAAATGGAATTGAGATGTAAAATTTGTGTTTTGCTTGTTTTCCTTCTTTGTCCACAATAACAACAAATGATTCCCACACCGCAGACTTGCATTTTTCTTTCACGTCCTTCATAAACAAATCCATTACTCAGACTTTTAAGAATGATCTAAAAGAAACACCTTCAATATGTGTCACGTGTCTGCTGCTGCGCTCCAAGAGTGTATAATTGCAGGCTCGGAGACCTTGCTCGTGGAGGCCTGTGGTGGCCTATGCATGCAAAATAAATAATATAATAGGATTGAAGTTGCACACCACAGGTCATTGACAAAAATACCCCCCAAGATTTGAAAAGTAGAAGCTGCTGTTGATTTTATTTCCATCTGAAATGTCACACCTATCGAGCCACAACCCTGTGACGTATTTTGAAGCTGCATGCACATAGGCCAACACAGCCAATGAGCAAGGGCTCTGATCCTGCAATTATACCCATATCCTGTGCTCTGTCATGTGCTACTGGGGGAAGCCAATCCACACAACAGGAATTATAACCAATGATTTTTAGTATCAAAGAAAGCCTCTTTAATAGTAATCAACAGTTTGTGTATTACTGAGTAAACAAAATTGGACCTGACCCGACCCGAGTGTTGTGTGACAATTTTGCACCCGAAAACCTGTTCGGTATGGGTCTGGTCTTGGGTCCTCGGGTCCGGGTAGATCCGTGAAGATCTCTAGTGTATATCACCAACCCTAATTTCATGCGCCCAGTACGCCACCAAAGAATAGATAATGTGGCATAGTATACATTTTTTGAATCTCCACAAAATAAGGATTTTAGAAATGGGTAACATAACATCGCCTTTCAATGGTTTGTTACCCATAATCTTTCTGCAATCTGAGGTAATGTCACTGTATGTAGTAAAAATCACTTGTTTTTCACAATATTTGGACCTGTAAATCTAACCGCTTTAGTTCCACTGTTGAAAAGCCAGTAGTTTTAAATTACTCTGAGTGTCCCAAGTTCACAACTGACACCAGGCCATTTTTACTTTTTCACTTCGAATTATGCAGCCCCGACCACTCCAGTTTCATGTGCCCAATATGCCACCAAAGAATGAGATACCCTGGCATTTTTAATCTGCACAAAAAGGATTTTAGGAATAGGTAACATAACATCTCCCTTCAATGGTTTGTTACCCATAATCCTTCAGGAGCCCTAGGTAATGCTGTCGCATGACATAAAAACAAGTGATTTTTACTACATTTGGTTACTTTACCTCAGGTATTGGTACAACATGTGCCATGGCGGTTTGGTCTGGGGTTTATTTAGTCCTTCCGGTACTCATTTACTGTGTGGTAACTTTCAAAACACTCTTCCAAACAGAAGCCTGGCTGAGAGGGACAGCTTGGACGTTAGTACCGTGTATCTCGCCACATGCCCTTGCGGGAACATACAAAGCACTTTTTTTGTGGCTTGGCATTTTCTCCTGGACTGTGGCAGCGCTCATATAAAATGCCATTTGCTAAGCCTTGCCACTTTCTGATCTTTCCATCTCCAGTATTTCTTGTGTACCAAACACAAGGCTGGAGATCACAGAGGTATGAAATTCCAAAAAATGTGAGATGATTCTCTGGTGCCGTGCTTACATAGGCGCTGTGCAAAGAAATCTCGACCATGTACATGGCAAGCTTCTTATACCATGCCATATGGCTCCAGCACCTGCTCTGCCCTATTCACGCCTCCCATGTATTTATTGTAGTCCAGGACACACTTTGGATTGTTTGTGTGTGTTTCCTGACCTCGCACAGGAACTGCTACAGTAGTCTAATCGTGGATGGTGGAGAGGAGGAACACATCATTTTTGTCTGTGTATTTAACTGCCAGCAGTTCCTCACAGCACAGAGCGCTGGTCTCAACACGCCTGTTTGTTGGCTACCAATGCTGACATGCCAGATATTGCTGAACATACAATTTGTTTTGGGTTACCAAATGTTCAAAAAATTAATCAGTGATAAACAACTGGAAAAAGTGAATTGAGGTAAACCCAGTTGGGTTCACAGTGCTACCAGGTGTGCCAGAAAAAGTGTGTATTTGAGGCTGGATGATATATATATATATATATATATATATATATATATATATATATATATATATATATATATACAGTGACACAGCAAGAGAGCTCTGCATGTAAATAAAGTCTGGGTGTTCTTTGTGTTTTGGTGGCGGTTGACAGGGATGGGGTTAATTCCTGTCCCTGCCAAATTCATGTGAGAATGTGGCTGTTCACAAACGAGATAATTGTTGTCAACTGGGAACAGACACAGACTAAAAGAGAGCTTCCAGCTCCATTAGAGAGAGATCACCACGGAGCTGGTTTATGAAGTGAAGTGAAGTGAAGTGAAGTGAAGTGAAGTGAAGTGAAGTGCTGTGCTGTGCTGTGTACAAAGAAAGGTATTTGTGTAAAGTTACACTTCTGTGTGAAAAGTGTTTGCGTTTGTCACTGGTAAATGACTTAGCCATCCAGTCTGATAGTTAGGGACAGTTTTAAGTGCAGCTCTACATTTGAACCAGGCTTTTGTTTTGTTTTGTTTAGTTTATTTTTGTTTTGTAAAAATAGAAGTGCACAAAAGCAATTAACGCGTTAATTTCTTTGGAGATTAATTTTTTTAAAGTGCGTTTGTTTTTATTATTTCTTGACTTTTATTTTTTTTAATTTATTTTGTGTACGCTGCACCGATTGCTTCCTGACTGGTAACAGTCCTGATCTGAAATCTTAGCAATTTATCTCAACCTGACAAATACTGTGTCGCCAAAATAAATAATATACTGTAGCCACTAAAGTATTTATAGCGGAAGAAAATATATATGAGGACATTGTTAATCTATATACAGAGGTTTAGTTAACAGTTTTTTTTCTGAATAAGATACTATTATAGAATTTTGAGTACTTGAGTCTAAATTTGCAGGACCTGTGTGGTTTTGTATAGTGCAAGTGTCCATCGTGCACTGTCTGAAATAAAGAAGTATCCCACTTACTTCAAATGCTTCTAAAGACACCAGCACGGATATTTAGGGTTTGTGGTTTTCTGTTTTTATACTTGAGTGCTATAGGCACAACAAAGGATGACATGCATTTTCTTTGCAGGAAAACAACATGCAAAAGGGGCCTAAATAAGTTATTATTAGTATGATTTTAACAGAGGCCCGAGCTGCCTGGCTACGGCCTTGATAATGTATGATAATGTACGTGAAAATCTTTTTACTCAGGCGCTGCAAGAGACAGCATGCATATGGGGCCTCATTAGAAAGAGCAGGGATGCATATTGTGGTAACCAAGGAGACTACAAACCATGAGTTGTCCCAGAACACAAGCAGTTGATTTGCGGGTTCTGCAAAGTACATCTCCAAATGAAAAGCCCACTGAACAAATAAGTGGCCCTTCATTGTCCCAGTAGTAGACATTTTTTTTAAATGTATCCTGTGTCGCCAGGAGCTGTCCTGTGGCCATCAAGGGGGAAAAAGATGGTACTCGCCATCTAGAAAGTGAGACACACCACGCAAATAGCAGAACAGGGTCATCGCAGCAAAAAATTCCTTTTGTACCAGTTTCGAATCCCCTCACTGATAAATTAAGTATGTTTTGTCTGCCTCCAGTCCCGCCTTCCCAAAAATATCCACTAAAAACTACATCTCCCAGAATACCATGTCTTCAGTTACTAGGCCACTGGTATGCCACCATGGTTGCTCAAATGTGCCGCAAAATTTCAGAGGCCGACAGTATAACAAATCACGGCTACTGATAAGTAAACAAAGTAAACAAGCTGTATTCAGTTAATAAACTTTATTTAAGCAAGTCTAAAAAAATTATAAAAAAAATATATATTAAAACCTGTTCAGATGTCATAAAAAGAGACAATAAACTCGTAAACACAATGTGCCCGCAACGCAGGACTAACCGTGTTACACTTTGCGTGGTCATCCATGGCAACTCGAGTCAGCACATTGGGACTTGAGTTGGGACTCGAATTGCTGTGGATGCAAAAAAACTGTGTTGTACTAAGATTTATACACATACTCTGTAAATATGGATACATTTCTTAACAAAAACTCAACAGAAGAAACCGAAGCTGGTAAATAGGCAGTAGTGACAGCTACTTGTTATATGGATTTTCGTGAACTGGTGATGCCTCTTGCCCTCTGCCAGAATGTCTTATTTGTAGGGAGAATCTGTCGAACAACGGAATGGTACCAAGTAAGTTAAAATGCCATTTCACGAACAAACACCCATCACTCACCGGCAAAGACATAAATTACTTCAAATGCATGAAAGAACTGAACCGAAAATCAATGAATTATGGACTTGAAAGTCTCAGATAAAGAGCAGGAAGCAAGTTACTTAGTTGCTGAGCTCGTTGCGAAATCAAAGAAGCCACATACCATTGCCGAGACCCTAATTCTGCCCGCACTCAAAGAAATTATCAGTCATGTTAGGAGCACAATCAGCTGGCGTATTGATGACATGTCAGCTGATATTGAGTTGGTGCTTCCAGAGAAATTAAAAACAAGTGGGAAGTTTGCCCTCCAGATTGATGATTCTACAGATATTAGCGGACACTGCCAACTCATAGCAAATTAATCTTCATCAGGTATGCTGATGAAGATTAATCAAGGAGAATTTATTCTTCTGTAAAGAATTGCCAGATTACAACTGGAGAGGAAATCTTTCACGTCACAAATGCTTACCTTACCAAGGAAAGTAATCTTCAGTGGACAAATTGTTCTAGCACCTGCACTGACGGAGCGGCTTCCATGACGATTAAAGCTAAAGGATTTGTGAGCAAAGTGAGAGAACAGAACCCTGAGATCTTGGCCAGTCACTGTGTCCTGCACCACAAAGCTCTTGTCGCAAAATCGTAAATTATATCAAATCACGGCCTTTAAAGTCTCGTCTGTTTTCTATTTTAAGTGAAGAGATGGGTGCAGAGCACCAAAGCTTACTCCTGCACACTGAGGTGCGATGGTTGTCTCGCGGGAAGGTGCTGTCTCGTGCATATGAGCTCCAGAATGAGATTAAAACATTTTCAACTTCGTAGGAATTGCCCTACAAAGATCTGGTATCCAATTATTCTTGGTGTGCCAAACTGGCCTATCTTACAGATATATTCAGCCATCTCAACGAGCTGAATAAAAAAATGCAAAGAAGAAATGAGAACAGACAGCTACAGACAAACTCGAAGGATTCAGATCAAAACTACCCTGCCGGCAACAGTTTATTAAATTTAATCTCTGCACATCTTAAAACACTGCAAGACAAATTCAAATGCTACTTTCCGTCAGCAAGTATGGAAGATTTTGATTGGGTACGTGATCCTTTTAATTTAACTTCTTTGGAATCTCCAAAGAAGTTGCCATTGAAGGCGCAAGAAGAATTTACAGAGCTAAGGATGGATCGTACATTAAAAATGAAGTTTGCAGAAATGCCTCTGGACACATTTTGGTTGCTTGCAGAAAAAGAATATCCATCTATTTCAGACCGTGCTGTCTCAATTTTATTACGTTTTCCGTATTTATCCCCTCCACTCTCCTAGGGCCATATTTATTAATCATGCGTAAAAACGTTACTGAAATTGTTCATACACAGAGTTTAGAATGTTCGCACGCACAATTAAATTTGGATTTATCAATCCTGCGTAAGGCACTCGTATGCACGTTTTTAAGTAATAGGTGTTCACACGTGGAAGTTGCATTGAAAATGCCCCCAATTAACCATATATGGTAAACTTAACTGAATAAAGTAATACATTGACGCTACATGTTTCTGGCTTGATATTACGATGGCTAGCAGTACAGAAAAAACACAGCGAAAAGACAAGAAGAAAATGTTTTCAGATGCAGAGATAGAGGTAATAATATCAGAAGTAGAAGCAAAAAAACCTGTCCTATTTGGTTCGCTCATCAGCGGGCTGACAAGTCACAAGATAAAAAGCTGGCACCAAATAGTTACCTCTGTAAATGCAGTAGAGAGACGGACACGGGAAGTAGTAAAAAAAAAAATAGTTTGACTTAAAAGTTGAAGCAAAAAAACATATAGTTGGATACAGAAAAAATTTAACTGCTACAGGAGGTGGGCAATTCCACACAGAACTCTTCCCCTTAATCTGAGGATCAGTGACATCATTGGAGAGACAGTGGTGACGGGGGTCTTGGAGGAAGAAGGAGACATTGACCTTCTGCAGGTGGCAAGTGAAGCAGATGCGTCTTTGCCCTCAATGAGCACTCCCTTAAAAAATGGTAAGCCCTTTATCTTTAATATAAAACACAGTGTACTGTTCTTTATGCACTCTGTATATCAGAATGTGTCTTGCTAATAGAACATTTTAAGTTGACTCCAAATGAAGTGACTAAAACAACTGAAACACAATAGAAACGATCAGGAGTTGAAATTCTAAATGCAATATGTATTTATTTGTCTACACAGAGCAAGAGATGGCAAGGAACATGTCATTGACTCCTGTCACAGCAGAAACTGTTGCCTATCCACCAGAGATGCCAGAAACGTCCTCCACCCGCCCTGCCAGAGGATGACATTAGTAAATCAATTGATAACGTTGCCACAAAGTTAAATGACATGACAGTTGTTTTGGAAGACAATAAAAAAACATAAGGGGGCTTGTTAATTGTTTTTCAAAGCTGTTACAACAAAAAAAAAAATTAAAAGTACGGTAATAAATTGTCACCGAGTGTTTTCTTTAAGCAAATTGGGTACACGTTTCCTTCTAATTTCAGACTTATGTCAGTGTTTGTGATTAAATAGCTCTAACAAATCATAGGTGCAACAATACTCTTCACTTCAGGAATAGGGGGTGCAATTCCTCTATTAATAATAAATTTACTTTTAATAAGGCTATTTAAGCACAATAAGAACCTAGCAAAGTTGTATACAGTGTTTATCCATGATTTAAGTGCTAGTTATTCACTAACAATACTAACATGCCTATTCCATAATGTGTTAGAGTGTTACCTAAATCCATTGTAGCATACATTTTAAAATCGTCTTCTTAATGCCAGCCTTCTTTGGGTGGCATTGATGTTGGGAATCTCTCTATTGGTCTCAGTCTCAGGCATGGCATCCTCGTTGTCCATGGTGTCTGTTGGTGATGGGTTCAGCTCGTGGCTGAGTGCAATGTTATGCAGCACACTGCATGCAAGGATGATTTTGCACACCTTCTCTGGCTTATATTGTAGGTTGCATCCCGAGCTATGCAAACAACGAAAACGTAATTTTAGAATTCAAATTGAGTGCTCCACAACAGCCCTTGTACGAGCATGTGCCGAATTATATATTTTTTCTTCAAGGGTCTGTGGATTCATAAGTGGTGTCATCAACCATGGCTTCAGTGGATATCCTCGATCCCCTGTGGGGGAGGGGGAAACATTGCTTATAACAAGTGACAAAGTACTATGCTTTTGTGAGGAAGTAAATGTATTACATGTCGTTATAAATCTCTTACCAATGAGCCAGCCATCTGTCACTGCTCTGTTTTCTAGGCGACTGCCCACACTGCTGTTCTGAAGAATGAAGGACTCATGGGTTCCGCCGGACATCACATATAACTTGCACATTAATTGAGTGGTACTGCCTCCTGTTCAAGAAATTAAATTCATTCAATGTCGGTGCTTTAATTGCTATGTGGGGGCAGTCTACAGCACCGACGGTATTGGGGAACTGAGCATGTGAATGAAAGTCCCTTTTTTATTTCAATCTGCTGTCTGTCAGTATAAGGAAACTGAATGTATCGAGGACAGAAGGCAACGAACATTATTATATTATAATGATACACAAATATGTATTTATATATATAGCAGACATCCTTATCCAGGGCGACTTAGAATTGTTACAAGATATCACATTATTTTTACATACAATTACATTATTTTTTATATATACAATTACCCATTTATACAGTTGGGTTTTTACTGGAGCAATCTAGGTAAAGTACCTCAAGGGTACAGCCTATTTAAAAGGTCGGTAAAACAAACTGCGCCGGCTGCCTATTGGCAGCCGGCGCACCAGCTGCCCAAAGGCAGCCGGTTAAAAGATTCAGTTTGGCACCCCTAATCAAAGGGGTGCCAACAAAACCGCCATTAACAAACCCAGTAAATTAAACGTTCAAAACAAAGGGGGTGGGGGTGGTGCAGCACGCCACCTAGAGCCCACTGGTCGACAAAAAGCCGTCATGTCGCCAGTGGACTCCGCGTCGGCGTGCTCTAGCACCACCCGGGAGCGAAGGAGGGCCCTGAACATGGCCCCACAGTCAAAGAGACCCTCCCCGGTGATCTTACGCTTCCTGGTCTTGTAGATGGTAAGTTTGCCAAGAGCCAGGAGCAGATTCACCAGTGTCCCCCACCTGGGACTGAACCCACGACCCTCTGGTCAAGAGTCCTGAGCCTTAACCACTACTCCACAACATACATACATACTTGAACTTTGACCCATTTGACTCCTCGAGACCATCACTTTCAATTCAAAAACAAAATGTGACGTTTTAAATCTCTACACAACACCCACAGTACAGAAATGTTCATTAATACGATATACGTTCTTTGCAATGGAGCCGGCTCTTTTGTACAGCGGTATCGGAGCTATGCTTTAGGTCCCGGGTTCGCGCCCGCCCTCCGCCTGTGTGTGGATTGTCTTGCCCTGTGTGATGCGCCTGCCTGCGTTAACCGAGATCTCTATCTTTCCCGACAGTTGTGCAGGTTAAACGTGCCCACCACCACCCTGGTAGTTTCATGACAGTTGTAGTTCTCAAACGCACGTTTTCTAAGACCAGTTTATCCTAAAATGAATTTAGGTCACAAAGAGCTTAAATAAGTGCTCCGAGAAAAAAATTGTGGCCAGATTATGAGAAGAGATGTGCAGCTGTATGCTATTCTCACAGTATACCAAATAGTATACCATTAAAAAAAAAAGTATGATCTGACTACAGCTATGAGCAATATTCTTTTGTATGAACATGAAAAAATACAGTAGTGTTCTAGAGGTGTTCTTTACTAAACACAAACAGGCACAGGAACCAAAGCTGACCCCTTCTAACAGCCTTTTCAAATTTGAGAAACAAATGGTGGTTCTTTCACTGTCAGAATCAACAGTATCAGACTGAATATCAACATCTGTCATGTGTTTATATATTCAGATGTTGTTTTATTTGAACTCGCTAAGTGGCAGTGTTGTCATTCTGAAAGATGAAGTCAAGGGAATGTACATAGTTGGCTACATTTTATAAACTGCGACTTCCTTTTATTTAATATTGTTATCCAAAACGTAAACAACTGAAATAATAATACATTTATTTAGTATGATCAACATATCCCCCAAAAAAAAAAAAAAAGAAACAAGAAAAAAAAAGGAAAACTCAGTTACCTCATACGTTAGTTGCTTTACTTACAGGGAGTGGCATATAAATAACATGTTTAAGCAAATAAAGCTACACAGGTCGACACATGTGTTTTCTGATGGCCTCTGTCCGGTTTCTTACAGGCTACCAGTATATTGTATTTCCATACCGCCCCCCAAAAAAAAAGGAAAAGTCAGTTACCTCATACTTTATCTGCTTTACTTACAGGGAGTGGCATATAAATAACATGTTTAAGCAAATAAAGCTGCACAAGTCGACACGTGTGTTTTCGGATTGCTTCAGTCCGGTTTCTTTTAGGCTACCAGTACAGTTTTGTATTTCTGTACTCGGTTTTCGCTTGTCAGACAATTGCTAATGCTTACCACAATTTCTCATAATTTAATTTACCACTCGGATTTCCAGTTATTGCTCTGAAACCTAAAGTGAAACGTGAAGTTGGTATCGATCGAGCCATCCTCTCCAAGAAAATTAAGAGATAACGACCATTTAAACTGCATGCTCTCGTAATAACCATGTCTATACCAGGCATTCCCGTTTAAGGAAATACAAAGTTCCTGGTAAACACATATATTTCCGAATCGATACAGGCTGACGAAAGACCTGCAGCTCTGTTCAACACAGAAAGGTCTTATGATCGGGAAAATAAAATGCATTTTTCAGAGAGGGTTCTCAACGCGTTTCTAATTAAAGACACGCCGGGTTAACCCACAGGGACAGCTTCCTTGCGTCTGCAACAGAATAAAAAGTGAGCGAGCCCCTGCCAAAGAGGAAAACTTCATCAACAGACACAGAAAAAAAGTTGCCAAGTGCAGTTTTATTCTTTTTCCACCCACTTTCAAGTCGATAAAACCAGCCTATGCAGCTAACTGCATCTATACATATATAAAAACCTGCGTTTGGACTGACACGGTGCAGAGCAATTACTTGGAATGAGTGGATGGTGCTTGAAGATTGAGTGCTACTTTGTCATTTATAATCCGTGACCACAGTGGGAGTTAACTTCTGAAAAAGGAATAAAGATACACTTTGAAAGAAAACAAAAGCAAACAGGTAGTTTTTCACTTATATATAATATTAAAACGTTGTGTTCAGTATACTGGTATAGCAGCGCTCTGTTCTTGCAAAGTTAGCTTTTATTGGGTTTGAAATTGCAGAATAAAAAAAGAAGACACGATGTACAGACGAGCACTTTGCATTACGCTACAGCACATGCATTTACTTTGACAGAAACTAGAGGCGATTTAGTTTACAAAGATAATCCTGTGTTAAAATACAACTCTAAATTGAAAAGACTGGCAGTTTGTGTAAGCTATCACAAGTGCAGGTTATAGTGTGTTAAATTTGTGAACTGCGATTAGCAAATAGTATAAAGCGGGCAAACTGATACCATTAAGCAACATAATACAAGCGGTTAGTATCATCTTGCCTGATGCTGCTTGTCTCTCTCCTTATGTCTTACATCCATGAAGCACTCACATCTTGAATAATTTGTGTCTTTTAGGGTAATTAATAGAAGAACCGAAGCTGAGGAAAAGGCGTATTTTAAACATCTTTCAGTAGCGATGAACGGACTGAGATCGCCTCTCTTTCTGGGACTGGTGTTGATGATGTGCACAGCTGGATACTGCAAAGAGGGGACTGAGCACAGGGACACGAGGGACAGTAAAACCCTCTTGAACTTGATAATGGAAACTGTGAATCAGTTGAAAAAGCACAGTCCACAAGATGTGGAAAATAGTGTACAATATTTAACAAAGCAACACGATTACACTTTTGATCCTAAGGGAGTACATAATTACAAGTCTTACAGTGAAGACCAGCGAGTTGGTAAGTGATATAAAGCGTTTCTGTATGTTATACATTTTTGAGAAGTTTAGCTGTTTTATTGACAAAAAATGTGCATGTGCATTGTTATAAAAACGACACTAAAACAAAATGTTTTGTAATTAAACACAAAATGTAACATATTTGAACACATTTCTGTTTATTTTAATGGATTGAGAATATACTTTAGACACAAAAACAATGTTAAAAAAATAAACTAAGTACTAAATAAATACTAAGATGTGTTGAAAATCTGTTGTATAAGATGTAGGTTTAATTCTTTAACATTTGTTTTCATAGTGTGTGTGTGTACAGATAGATAGCTAGATAGATAGATAGATAGATAGATAGATAGATAGATAGATAGATAGATAGATAGATATAAGCAAAAATAAAGTTATTCCAATTGGGGCAACATTTTTATTTTATTGTATAATTTTTATTTTTAGTGTAAGATCAGTGCACAACTTGTTTGTTAGTGCATGGAGTTTCTGTTTGTATGATCTTGCTGTTAATTAAAAAAAAAAAAAAATCAATGTTGGTGTGTTAGCTAATAATCAATTACATAACTGCAAATCAAAAAGGAATGTAGCGCTTTGCCAAGAGGAAGAGGAACATCTACAATACAGAAAAAATGCAACAGACTATTACTAAGACAGAAAAAATGTACTTTTATAATATATATTTTTTTCCTTTGCAGAAATTTTTCCCAGAGATCTTAGAACGAAAGAAAAGTTTTTGAATCATTTAACAGGTAAGGCGAAGCACTCTTTTGCTTACATGTGTTTTGCATGTTGACAACCAACAGTGTTTACTCATGGCTTTTTATCTTCTTCCAGGACCTCTTTACTTCAGTCCAAAGTGCACTAAACACTTCCACAGGCTTTATCACAACACCAGAGACTGCACAATACCAGCATGTAAGTGCCACGTCCCTTTCCTAAATAGAAAAAGACTTTCCTGATAATGTAAAAAAAAAAAAAAACGGCACAAAAAACAGTAATCCTGTTTAACCTACCCAATATTGTTAATAAACAGAACATTCCATAGTTAAACTGTTGTGTGAAAGACTCTCACTAATCTGACCGCCGGTAGTCTGAACAACCCTATAATTCAAATTATGCTAAAATAATGAAATGCATGTGATAGCAGCTGCAGGGGAAAAAAAACAATTTCAGTATCATCATTTTATAACACGTGTGTATTTAGTTTTCTCTATATTTTTTATTCAAAGTGTCCTTAAAGATTTTTGATGAAATATAGGTATCAAAAACACAAAACAAAGACCTTTTAGTAAAGATTTCAATCAGTACTCTGAACAAAGTACTAATTTGAACAGGGCCCCGTCACAACTGATCCGGGTTATCGAGTTTACTGTATTTTCATTATAGTATTTTATTTTTGCATTTATTGTTTTACTTGTTAAGGTTTATTTTTATATTAACATTCAAATTATCTCCACAGGACTACAATTGACAGTTAATTGTATTCCTGCATTATTTTACAGATTACAAGAGGTGTGCAAGACTTCTTACAAGATTAGCCGTGAGTCCAATGTGCATGGAAGGTTAGCTTTAAAAAGGTAAGCCCCAGTTATATTTGAAAGCTTAGCTATGTAGCATATACATTCTAATCATTAAACATGTATGACCTGAGAAAACAAGGGGTTATCCTTGTTATAAAGATTGACTTGCCTGTCTAAATTTGGAAAGGCAGTAAGCATGAAATAATACTGTAACAGGTTGTAAATGTTCTTGAGGAGGGATAGGAACATCACTCAAACTAGTGGTTGTGCACAATTTACAGCACAATGTACTTAATAGAGAGCTACCAAGGGTTCCATTTGTTTCAAATTAAATATGTTTCCTTTTTAAACACAACTAAGCATTAGGACCAGATTCCATACTACTTACAACACATGTGAATATTACACTATTTCCATCAGGTGCAACTTGCTCACTTGTTTGTGAAAGGGAAATCAAACTGTTAATGCCACAACACTAAAAATAAGCAACTCATAAGGTTAGATGGCCTTCTATTTACTTGTTTTGTAGCATGAAGAGTTTTTAGTTTTTTCAAAAGGGTACATTTGTCTAAGTTGACAGTAGTGCTTTTTGCCCCATGGTATGGAAGCAGTTTGTTAATGTGTGAAATAGAGCATACAAGTGAATGACATAAAACTATTTCAAATAATGCGAATGACATAAAATTATATAAAACTGTAATACAAAAAAAAGAGTAATTTAACGGTATTTGGCGGGGATAAGAACACGCTAAAGCAACATGCTGGTGTTTCTTTATAATTCAAATGGTTGCTTTCAAGTATAAAGTTTTTGTTATTCCCATGAAAATGCAGATTCTAAGAAAGACCCATCAATCACGTAGCCAGTTAAGCAGCAATGAGTAGCATCTTCCTAATGTTACTGACATTGCCTTTTGTGTTTGCAAGGCATGTGCTACACTTAAACGTAAGCAATTAAAGGTCTGCTTTGTTTATGCCTGTCTTATGTAACATTAGAACCATTTACGTTTTCGCTTAATGGACACCATTTAGAAATATACAACTATAGATGTATTTTCCTTATTATCTGGCTACATTTAATGAAATAAGTAAGGCAATGATTTAAATATATAAAATGTATAATTCATTTAAATAATCAGATCACCAGATATTGTTTACTGGTATTTTATGATCTACATAGCACCGGCTGGCGTTAATAATAAGTGCTCAAGGGTGTTACTTGACAGGATGCTGTGTGGTCCAGTGGTTAAAGAAAAGTGCTTGTAACCAGAAGGTCCCCGGTTCAAATCCCACCTCAGCCACTGACTCATTGTGTGACCCTGAGCAAGTCACTTAACCACCTTGTGCTCTGTCTTTCGGGTGAGACGTAGTTGTAATTGACTCTACAGCTAATGCATAGTTCACACACCCTAGTCTCTGTAGGTTGCCTTGGATAAAGGCATCTGTTAAATAAACAAATAATACTATTTCAGATGCCTCAACACAATCATCAAAGGCTAAGGTTTACTTTCCTTTTACAGGTCATTACAATGATATGCTCGTCAACAATACGATAAAAACTTTAACATTTCCCTAGACCTGTTGGACACATTACTTAAAAAAGGCTAACAATCTGCTTTAGAAGCGTTGATAAGCAGGATACCACTGGAAGCTGTCTATAAGTAGAAATATTAACAATAACAATACTGCAGAACACAAATAACTAAAATAATGAAACACTGTTTCCAGAATGTTCCAACTAAAAATGTAGCTATTTTTAGAGTAGTTAAATAAAAAGCAATATAACTGTTATGTACAGCCCCTCAAATCAGATTATTTTAATAAACAAACACTTTGTAATTGTAACAAATTATTTATATAACTTCCTTAGACCCATCATGTCTATTATACAAGAAAGGATAAGCCTACATTTCAAATACAATTAAAAACAGCAGAATTATATCATGTTTTTCTTTCCTATACAGGGTGCACTGTAATATGAGAAATCCCAAGAACCAAGAAAAAGTGCCTCGGAAACCAACTCAAAACCTTTATATCATGTCCATTATAAACAAAGATTTATTTTTGCAAATTGGTCGAATACTTCCATAGACTTCTTTACACATGTTTATGTTGTCAGCATTGTTTGCAGACATACCGCAATTGTTAAAAATGGTACTAACGTTTGACAGTACGAAGAAGATATATAGAAAAACGAAAGAAAAAAAAACACGCCACTGTTCTGCATTGTATTGCTGCCAAAAGAAACTAGACAAATGTGTTATTCCTTAAAACATATGGAAGCTACTTCTATTTTGTCTAACATATGATTGTGGATCATATTTATATTGACATCTAGGGGCTGATGTAAGGATACGTGCAAAGTGATTTGCGGCTGCAAAACACCCATATTGCTGCCAAAAAACGTGTTTAGCTGGCGTAAAGTGGAACAGCGTATGTAAAGAATGGTTTTCACCTGCCGTTCTGCACACGCTATCAAATTAGCACTTTGCCATCATGAATCCATTTAAATGATACTGAAATGTATTCAGTTGAAGAAAAGAGCATGGAATTGGGCAGGGATCTGGCATACTAAGCAGGTGCAAACATTATAATGAGATGTAAGGATTTTGACTTGCACTTGAGCAATTGCTGACCCTTCCGAAAACGTTGCACATCCTCGACAAGGTGCAAACCATTGTAGAAGCAAGTAATTAAGAGCTGTATAAAAGCACACAGCTACAGAGACCTGTCATTGGCCTCAGGGTGGCTGCTGTGGTACACTTCCTCATACAGCGACGCTTGGTTTTTGTAGAGGACAGGCAGGAAAACCTTTGGTGGAGAAGGGCAAGACTGAGAAGACCCTGCATATTCAAACCCAGGGTCACTGTTTGGGATGGATTGTCCTCTCTGTACTCCTAACTCATCTAACTGGATGCACTGCCCGATACGATCAATAGTGACGCAATTTGTTAGTCACATAGGCAGTGTGTTATGCTTTTCGGTGTGATTTTACAGGATCAGCTGATCGATTTCAGTCGGCTCGCAAAATTTAAACATGTTTAAACAATTCCCTCACATCAGCTTGTGTGTTATACTCACTCGCAAGACTTATTGAGAATTATATTGAGAAATTCAAAGTAATATTTATAATTGCTTTTTACAAATTAAAAACAGAGACATCGTAATCAATTTGGTTACGAATCAGTTTTCAAGAAAACTTTCTCAGACAAATTGGAGATTGTTAAAAAATTGAGGAATACACCATAAACACACAGGAAGGGAAGGGATATACTCGCCACTTCCAACAATTCTGAAAGGTATCTGTAACTTACCGGTAAAAAAATGATACTGCTGGAACTGTCTTTTGTTCAGTACAGAAAAGGCAATATGGAACAACACTGGCTACAGCAATCTAGGATGTCTATCGAAGTCAGCACAAAAACATGAGCGTTTCCAAAATCACTTGCGAGCCACTGTAACACTCAAAACATTTGGACAAACCCAGACTGATGTTCAACTGGATGAGCAGAAGCGTAGGGATACAATACATCGCAATGAGCATGTAAGAAAAGATCTTAAATGCTTGATTGATTCTGTTGTTTACTTTGGCAAGCAAGAACTGGCATTCAGGGTGCACAATCAAGGCATCAATTCCTCAAGTAGAGGTAATTATGTAGAATTACTTTCTCTGCTTTCTGACTTCAAATTGTTCGTCCCTTGATTCCATCGGGCAGTGCGTGATGCCCGCTCGCAAAGATTTTTTTGCGACACAACCTGTTTTCCGGGCTTAAAGTGTGGCGACTCATTGAGACCCTCATTATCATCATTGCAGCTCATTATTTGTGTGTGTTGAGTAATTTACATTGCTCTTAAGTTACATAGGCCGCAGTGCAAAGGATAAAGTAATGTATAAAGTGCAAAATAATTGCCTGGCCGCTAGGCAATTTGGATTTTGCAGTTGCAATTGTTTGCACTGCGCCTTACATCAGCCCCCTAATGTATCGTCTTCACAGAACTGGTTATTACTTGACAAAATGTAACCTAAGTTTAAAGCAAATTCCTGGGTCTCAGCAACCACATTTACTTTGAATACTGGGGTCATATTGTATCCCATGGTTAAATTATAAATTACATGACAATTTTCTTGCCTTTTTGTCTTTGCAAGACATTATCTCTTAAGCAAAAGACAAACAGCATATTTTCTGAAATTCAGTGGTGTGTGTGTATATATATATATATATATATATATATATATATATATATATATATATATATATATATATATATATACATCATCACACACACACACACACACAAAATACATGTGTGTATATATGTATTTTTTTCAAGCTAATGTCATTAGTCTTTCTGTACATTAAATGTATAAACATTCCAGCTAATGTGCAATATGTATATATTGTAAATATTACATCAACCAATTATAAATAAAAAGAAGTGTTTGGCATAAGATATAAACTGATGTGCTGAGTTATATTAAAATAAAATATATTATTTAAATAAGTCCCAGGCTGGCCAAAATGTTTGTAATGTGTGTGTATATATATACTGTATATATATATATATATATAATCCATTGTTTAATTTCCAGTTTATATTTTGCAGCAACCTTCATTTCTAAACTGCCTTCTTACAGCTATACCGATGGGTGTTACCTGAAATATAAACTGGAAATTAAACAATGGAGATAAAAAAAAAATGCATGTTACATACACTACCGTTCAAAAGTTTGGGGTCACTTAGAAATGTCCTTGTTTTCGAAAGAAAAGCAAATTTTTTGTCCATTAAAATAACATCAAATTGATCAGAAATACAGTGTAGACACTGTTAATGTTGTAAATGACTATTGTAGCTGGAAACGGCTGGTTTGTAATGGAATATCTACATAGGCGTACAGAGGCTCATTATCAGCAACCATCAGTCCTGTGTTCCAATGGCACATGTGTTTGCTAATCCAAGTTTATCATTTTAAAAGGCTAATTGATCATTAGAAAACCCTTTTGCAATTATGTTAGCACAGCTGAAAACTGTTGTGCTGATTAAAGAAGCAATAAAACTGGCCTTCTTTAGACTAGTTGAGTATCTGGAGCATCAGCAATTGTGGGTTCGATTACAGGCTCAAAATGACCAGAAACAAAGAACTTTCTTCTGAAACTCGTCAGTCTATTCTTGTTTTGAGAAATGAAGGCTATTCCATGCGAGAAATTGCCAAGAAACTGAAGATCTCGCATAACGCTGTGTACTACTCCCTTCACAGAACAGCTTAAACTGACTCTAACCAGAATAGAAAGAGGAGTGGGAGGCCCCGTGCACAACTGAGCAAGAGGACAAATACATTAGACTGTCTAGTTTGAGAAACAGACGCCTCACAGGTCCTCAACTGGCAGCTTCATTAAATAGTACCAAAAACACCAGTCTCAACGCCAACAGTGAAGAGGTGACTCCGGGATGCTGGCCTTCTAGGCAGAGTTGCAAAGAAAAAGCCATATCTCAGACTGGCCAATAAAAAGAAAAGATTAAGATGGGCAAAAGAACACAGACACTGGACAGAGGAAGATTGGAAAAAAGTGTTATGGATAGACGAACCTAAGTTTGAGGTGTTCGGATCACAAAGAAGAACATTCGTGAGACGCAGATCAAATGAAAAGATGCTGGAGGAGTGCTTGACACCATCTGTCAAGCATGGTGGAGGCAATGTGATGGTCTGGGGGTGCTTTGGTGGTGGTAAAGTGGGAGATTTGTACAAGGTAAAAGGGATCTTGAAGAAGGAAGGCTATCACTCCATTTTGCAACGCCATGCCATACCCTGTGGACGGCGCTTGATTGGAGCCAATTTCCTCCTACAACAGGACAATGACCCAAAGCACAGCTCCAAACTATGCAAGAACTATTTAGGGAAGAAGCAGTCAGCTGGTATTCTGTCTATAATGGAGTGGCCAGCACAGTCACCGGATCTCAACCCTATCGAGCTGTTGTGGGAGCAGCTTGACCGTATGGTACGTAAGAAGTGCCCATCAAGCCAATCCAACTTGTGGGAGGTGCTTCAGGAAGCATGGGGTGAAATCTTTTCAGATTACCTCAACAAATTGACAACTAGAATGCCAAAGGTCTGCAAGGCTGTAATTGCTGCAAATGGAGGATTCTTTGACGAAAGCAAAGTTTGAAGGACACAATTATTATTTCAATTAAAAATCATTATTTCTAACCTTGTCAATGACTATATTTCCTATTCATTTTGCTATATTTCCTATTCAAACTCATTTCATGTATGTTTTCATGGAAAACAAGGAAATTTCTAAGTGACCCCAAACTTTTGAACGGTACTGTATATTAATTCAAAAGTATTGTCAGATGTTGATGTATATCATGTATATATAGATGTATATATCAAGACTTACTCTCCTGATCCAAGATTCAATATGTGCAATTTGGAGGTGGGGCTTCTAGTTTCTACACAAGGCAGCATCTGTCACATGCACATACCTACAGCCAATATGTCACTGTGAACAAATGCCGACAGCACTAGAAACAATTTTACTTGCTTTAAGAAAAAGATATATATTTATTTTCCTTGTTTGATAAGACACTTTTAGACCCCAGAATTCCTGATGGCACAGGCTGTACTGTGATGATATTTTCTGGTGGATTTGATAAGATAAAATGTCAGCAGTCTTTACTCTGTGAACTCAATATATGAAGTCTAACATGTCCATGTGTCCTGAAGTAAAAAACCCTGACCTCTGATTTGACACAAACACAGACCCCTGACCTCTGATTTGACATCATGTCCTGAATGCCACACCAGGTAACACACTCAGACACTGCCACTCGGTATTAACAAAGGTATATTGAAGATCTGCAAAAAGTGGGAGCACCCTTATGTATATGAAGTGTTTCTGCCTAAAATTATATTTATATTAAATATGTTGCACGGGAAAGAGGTGCAGCCCCCTGTGTTGCTTAACTACGTCTATTACAAAAGAAAAAAAAAATGTATTAAAATGAAAGTGACTTCTGCTCAGCACCAGACGTAACTCAGAGAACATTTTTGTGCACACCCAGCACACAGAAGCCTATTTTTTTTTTAATAAAGCTGTTAACGTATACTTTTACTTTAACTCTAATGTGTTTAACGTAATAATATGACATTGCAATCGTTATTTATGTCAGATTGAGCCATATAATGATACAAGTCCTGTATCGATTTAATTTAGTATAGTATTCAGAGAATGCTTTGTAAAGGACACTGGTGCCTCTGAAAGATAGCAGCTTGTTATATTAACAAATATAAAAGGGTTTTCAGTGTTGTTCTGGAGTGTGATTCACAAGAATCCAAACAGTACAAGACCAATCAATGGTTGACATTCACACATTTGAAATTCAGAGACTCGTAGGTAATACTGATACCCTTTGATTAAGACTGGCATTTCCTTTTGTTAGTGCTAGCTTTTTTAACAATTGCATTGGGGCAGCAGATTGCTCCAGTAAAAACCCAACTGTATAAATGGGTAATTGTATGTAAAAATAATGTGATATCTTTTAACAATTGTAAGTTGCCCTGGATAAGGGCGTCGGCTAATAAATAAATAATAATTATTAGGCATCTGCTCAAAATATAAAAGGTATAGTTTCAATTTTTTAAAAGGATCATTGATATGCAATGTTTTGTTAACATTGGCCTGACAGTTTGAATTTAGTGCCTGTTCAGATTATTATTAATAATAATAATAATAATAATAATAATAATAATAATAATAATAATAATAATAATAATAATACTGCAGTTCTTGTTAATTAGACTCAATGTCAATGTTCACTAATTGAACGCTTTCTTATTGTCTATTTTTTTATTCGGTCGGCTACATTTCTTACTTTATTGTATCTTAAAACACATAAGTTACAAATAAGTGTTTTTATTTTACTGAATTGTTGCTGTATGTAGGCTATGTAAACAAAAGGTTCTGAATGTAAAACAATGCAGAGACCTTGGGTAATACCTGAAGCCCCAAGCTACCCAAGTGCATTGAGCTGATGTTTTGAAAAGGTAAGTTTTCTTGATGTTGTCGATCTTTGTTAAATCGAGCTATAAGAATGTTCTAGCTAATTGGAATCTATTATTAATTATAACACCCTTTAGAAAACCTCCAAATGTATATTCCCAAAAAATACAAAAAGAAAAAACCCTCAACAGTTATTTTGGGTCGAGACTGGCAACATTTTGAAATAGCACTAAATAAGGGGGAAGCGATTGGAAAAATGTTCCCGCTGTACGCTGGTTTGTTTCACTCTCGGTGCAGTGAGGGTAGAGCTCACGGTGTGTTCTGGCTCTGTGGCTGCAGCTCCTGACTCGCAATCCTCCTCTGTAAAACTTAACAAAAAAATAACAAACACGCAGCGCTCCAGGACAGGTTTCATATCCAGGTAAGGGGCCATACTCACGTATCTGCATCCCCATTGTACTACCAGAACTCCTTCCCGCAATCAGCCTGGCACACGGGCTTATCCAATCGCTGCCTGCCCGCAGCTAAGCGCAATAGAGTCATTCCGCGTACGCACAGGTACGTGCTTCCTCCAAGATGTCTGACT
This sequence comes from Acipenser oxyrinchus oxyrinchus, assembly GCA_030684275.1. NCBI lineage: Eukaryota > Metazoa > Chordata > Actinopteri > Acipenseriformes > Acipenseridae > Acipenser > Acipenser oxyrinchus. The sequence goes on from CM060251.1 coordinate 46,948,547, forward strand.
TTCAGTTTTCACCAACCGTCGAATCCGCCAGTCAAGGGGAAGCATACCACCAACCTTACACAGAACATTTTCTGGTCGGGAGGGAGATTTGCAGCTCAAATACCTTCGCTCTCTGTCACACAGCCCTGCTCACATGACAGACAGTAGACGCCTAAGTTACAAAAGGGGATAACTGCTCACATGACAGACAGGAGATGCTTCAAAAGGCTGATTGAATTACAACAGACACCTTAGATTATAAGAAGCCATTCATGTCAACGCTCACAGTTCAATAAATCGCTGGCACAGTCTTGAATGATAAATACAAATAATAAAATAAATACTGTACTGTATAAGCAAAATACAATTGTTTTCTATGTAGCAGTCAGTTTGACCGGTCTGATAGTTCTAGGTATGAGGGTTATATCCCTTATTTTTGCAACCCTGTGTCTCATACTTTGTTAGGAAAATTAATACATATACAGTGCCGATAGTAAGTCTACACCCCCTCTCAAAATCTTCACCTTTTCTTGCCTTGTAGCCTGGAATTAAAATGCATTAAAATCATTTTTTATTTCATTTATCTACACATCCTACCCCACAACTTCCAAGTGAAAAAAAAAATATTCTAGAAATTTGTAGAAAACTAATTAAAAATAAAAACTGAAATAGCTTGGTTGGGTAAGTGTCCAACCCCTTGTAATAGCAATCCTAAATTAGCTCAGGTGTAACCAATCACCCTCAAAATCACACACCAAGTTAAGTGGCCTCCACCTGTGTTAAATTGTAGTGATTCACATGATTTCTGGATAAATTCAGCAGTTCCTGTAGGTTCCCTCTGCTGGGTAGTGCATTTCAAAGCAAAGACTCAACCATGAGCACCAAGGCACTTTCAAAAGAACTCTGGGACAAAGTTGTTGAAAGGCACAGATGAAGGGATGGGTATAAAAAATATCAAAGGCCTTGAATATCCCTTGGAGCACGGTCAAGACGATTATTAAGAAGTGGAAGGTGTATGGCACCACCAAGACCCTGCCTAGATCAGGCCGTCCCTCCAAACTGGATGGCCGAGCAAGAAGGAGACTGATCAGAGAGGCTACCAAGAGGCCAACTTTGCAAGAGCTACAGGCTTTTATGGCCAAGACTGGTCAAAGTGTGCATGTGACAACAATATCCCAAGCACTCCACAAATCTGGCCTGTATGGTAGGGTGGCAAGAAGGAAGCCATTACTCAAGAAAGCCCACCTTGAATCCCGTTTGAAGTATGCAAAAAACACTGTAGCCATGTGGCAAAAAGTTTTGTGGTCTGACGAAACTAAAATGGAACTTTTTGGCCTAAATGCAAAGCGTTGCTTGGCGCAAACCCAATACAGCGCATCACCCAAAGAACGCCATCCCTACTGTGAAGCATGGTGGTGGCAGCATCATGTTATGGGGATGTTTCTCATCGGCAGGGACTGGGGCACTTGTCAGGACAGAAGGGAAAATGAATGGAGCAAAGTACAGAGAAGTCCTTGAGGAAAACCTGCTGCCCTCTGCAAGAAAGCTGAAACTGGGACAGAAGTTCACCTTTCAGCATGTTATAAGTGTACAATTTTAAACCATCAAAAATGAAACCTGCAGAACCTCTGGAACCTCCAAAAAAACCCCGCACAGCTGGATGTCAAAAACGGAAGGAAAAGACTACATGTTAATGTGACTGATAACCGTCAAACTTTCTATGTAAATTCAAAAAATATATTATTTCTGTAATAACATGTGTGTTCTGTTTTCACAAAGGCGCCTTTGTGCATTCACATATGTGACTGAAAAGCGGACCTAAAATGTGGCAAATTACTTGTTTTTCTTTATCGAACGATAGCCTGCACTGAATGAAGAGCTACTGGGATATACAGTAATCCTTGATTTGTTGCAGATGTTTCTTATTAATATATTTTCTTCAAAGCAGCACAGTAGCAATTATATACAGTATATATATATATATATATATATACAGTACTGTGCAAAAGTTTTAGGCAGGTGTGAAAAATGCTGTAAAGTAAGAATGCTTTCAAAAATAGACATGTTAATAGATTATATTTATCAATTAACTAAATGCAAAGTGAGTGAACAGAAGAAAAATCTAAATCAAATCCATATTTGGTGTGACCACCCTTTGCCTTCAAAACAGCATCAAGCATCAATTCTTCTAGGTACACTTGCACACAGTTTTTGAAGGAACTCGGCAGGTAGGTTGGCCCAAACATCTTGGAGAACTAACCACAGTTCTTCTGTGGATTTAGGCAGCCTCAGTTGCTTCTCTCTCTTCATGTAATCCCAGACAGACTCGATGATGTTGAGATCAGGGCTCTGTGGGGGCCATACCATCACTTCCAGGACTCCTTGTTCTTCTTTACGCTGAAGATAGTTCTTAATGACTTTCACTGTATTTTTGGGGTCGTTGTCATGCTGCAGAATAAATTTGGGGCCAATCAGATGCCTCCTGATGGTATTGCATGATGGATAAGTATCTGCCTGTACTTCTCAGCATTGAGGAGACCATTAATTCTGACCAAATCCCCAACTCCATTTGCAGAAATGCAGCCCCAAACTTGCAAGGAACCTCCACCATGCTTCACTGTTGCCTGCAGACACTCATTCGTGTACGCTCTCCAGCCCTTCGGCGAACAAACTGCCTTCTGCTACAGCCAAATGTTTCAAATTTTGACTCATCAGTCCAGAGCACCTGCTGCCATTTTTCTGCACCCCAGTTCCTGTGTTTTCGTGCATAGTTGAGTCGCTTGGCCTTGTTTCCACGCCGGAGGTATGGCTTTTTGGCCGCAAGTCTTCCATGAAGGCCACTTCTGACCAGACTTCTCCGGACAGTAGATGGGTGTACCAGGGTCCCACTGTTTTCTGCCAGTTCTGAGCTGATGGCACTGCTGGACATCTTCCGATTGCGAAGGGAAGTAAGCATGATGTGTCTTTCATCTGCTGCAGTAAGTTTCCTTGGCCGACCACTGCGCCTACGGTCCTCAACGCTGCCCGTTCGCTTTGTGCTTCATCAAAAGAGCTTGGACAACACATCTGGAAACCCCTGTCTGCCTTGAAATTTCTGCCTGGGAGAGACCTTGCTGATGCAGTATAACTACCTTGTGTCTTGTTGCTGTGCTCAGTCTTGCCATGGTGTATGACTTTTGACAGTAAACTGTCTTCAGCAACCTCACCTTGTTAGCTGAGTTTGGCTGTTCCTCACCCAGTTTTATTCCTCCTACACAGCTGTTTCTGTTTCAGTTAATGATTGTGTTTCAACCTACATATTGAATTGATGATCATTAGCACCTGTTTGGTATAATTGTTTAATCATACACCTGACTATATGCCTACAAAATCCCTGACTTTGTGCAAGTGTACCTAGAAGAATTGATGCTGTTTTGAAGGCAAAGGGTTGTCACACCAAATATGGATTTGATTTAGATTTTTCTTCTGTTCACTCACTTTGCATTTAGTTAATTGATAAATATAATCTATTAACATGTCTATTTTTGAAAGCATTCTTACTTTACAGCATTTTTTCACACCTGCCTAAAACTTTTGCACAGTACTGTATATATGCAACCTGCATTTACAGTAACATACCATCTGTTGACCTTAATTTCATCAGCCAATCAGAAGGTAGGGAGTGTTTAAACAATTTTATAAATAATTATTCACTGTTGTGAGTGTATTTTTTTGTTTCAAATAGGAAGGCACCTGGGGTCAATTATGATTATAATTACAATTACAGCAGCATATTTTGTTAAATTACAATTACGCTGCACTAACTACAATTATATTAAAAAGTAACATAAAACAACTAAAAACATTAACATGTTTACCAAGCAATAATCACAGGTACAAATACAGAAACATACTGTTTAACTTTTATTTTTGTCATTCAGCAATGAATGATAAAAATAATGGGCAGTATTGTGGAGTAGTGGTTAGGGCTCTGGACTCTTGACCGGAGGGTCGTGGGTTCAATCCCAGGTGGGGGACGCTGCTGCTGTACCCTTGAGCAAGGTACTTTACCTAGATTGCTCCAGTAAAAAAACCCAACTGTATAAATGGGTAATCGTATGTAAAAATAATGTGATATCTTGTAACAATTGTAAGTCGCCCTGGATAAGGGCGTCTGCTAAGAAACAAATAATAAAAAGTATGCTGATATGCAGTGAATCATACATTTATCAAATTATGAAATAAGTATGACAAATAAATGTGTAATTGAACTGTAGTTGATTAAGTATATGGTACAATTACACAGGTGCGCTAAGGTTCAACTACAATTAAAATTACATTGTAATGGAAATTCATTATGAATTAGACAATTATAAGAATAATTGACCTGGTCAGCTCTGCCGTGTGGCTAAAAGCACTTGAAACAGCAGACCAATATTTTGTTTTTTCTGCAAAAGACATTTCATTGTATCAATTAGTTATCATGAGATATTAATTCTGTAACTTAGCGCTGAAAGATACAAAATGCAAGATTTACCTGTAAATGGGTTTCTTCCAGATGTAACAAACTTCACACCTTAACTCCAATTCCCATGATCCAACAGACGTGATCCTGCATTCTATCAGATGAAACCAAACTCAACACATGAACTCAGTATACCAGAGGACCCAAGGGTGTAAATGTATGAAAGGAAGACCATGCAGCCGTATTGCATATATCAGTAATGGGCACCCCAAGAGGCCGAGATTCCCCTGAGTGATTGCTTTCACCTTCCCAGTTCGAAGCAGGTCTTTATGCACTTGGTGATCCACTGTGAAAGGATCTATTTTGAGACTGGTCTTCAATGGTTTGCAGATGAAAAGGAGACAAACAGTTGCCCCTTGGGTCTGGTTTTCCAGATCCTGCTAATGTAGTAGCTAACAGCCCTAATGATGTCCAATTTGTGTAGTCTCCTATCCTCCTTGGATTTATGTGGAGGTGTGCATTGCTAAGTGGAATGCGAATACCCCTTTTGACAGAAAGTTCTGCATAGGATTTTGTGCTTGAAAGGTAACTTTCAGGGCAAGTCAATGTCTTGAACTTATCCTCCCAGCAGATGCATTACTTGTTAGGAACGCTGTTTTTAACATCAGGTATTTTAGAGGGATTGTGGAGAAAATTCGTAGTTATAACTGAATGTACTTGGTTATATAATATTTCAAATTTTATACTATGGGAATGAGATGCTATTATGTTAAGTTTGTCTCTCCCTTCCTTTTCCCCAAAACAGCCTAGATCTACTTCAAAGGACTAGATATTGGTAACAAGGTCGTAAAGATGTAAATTGGGGAACGGTTTAGATTACCTGCTGTGGTGACCTGCCATTCTTGTGTACACAAACAAAGCTGATTCTTATCTTTTAATTAGAGCATCTGTCTGTAAGCCAATATACAACTTTCTTCCTGTAAAGGGTTAGGAAGTGCGACACCTGGTGGATACGAAGTGTAATGACTCTCTCCCATGAAATGACTAAACTGGATTGCAAACATAGTTTGACTAACGAGTAACAATTTAACTTGCTGATGCAAGTTTAAGAGTTGTTTTAAGTATGTTTTCCCAATAAAATTGAAATGTTTATTGTGTTTTAATGAAGTTTAAAGTGAAAATAATTCTTAAAATAATTTTCCTTTAATTATTGTACAATGTGTTCAACATGCTTGTAACGGTAATTTAATTAGGATAATGAAACTTTTGTTCCTTCTATGATCAGTATAACTAAAGTTATATCAAAATTAAGTTATTCTATAAATTTTGTTTTGTTTACTGTTATCTATCTATCGAGGAGGGTACGCAAAGCTACTTAGTAGCAAAGCTACTAGTTAATGATGCACATTGCTTGTGTAAACGGAAATGTCATTCAAACTCTGGAAGCCGATGAAAGGACTGATTTCGTTTGGGCATAAACTTCTTGTTTCAGCTGGAAGTGATTGGATCACCAAAGTAAACGCCTCTTTGGGCGCTATATTTAAAGTGAAACAAGGATTAACTCATTCTCTTGAACTCTTTCTCTTCTCCATAGACTCTTGGACTCTCTCCTTGATCCTGAAAAACATCGCCATGATGTGACCTCAGAGTCAGCGTGCTCATCAGAGGGAGTTGAAGGAAGGAGGAGCTCCATGGTGCCTCGCCTGTCTGGAGTATGGGCACCTCCTGGACATGAGCCCCTAGGAAGACCTCCTCTTTATTCAGGCCTTCCATTGAGGTGAGGTGGATACGATGTAGGAGTGGATCCGTCTGAAGGCCATACCATTGCCGCAGACGTCCAAGATGTTGACTCCACATCCAACTGCAACTCCTGTGTTTCAAAGAAGACAACTACATTCCGACTTTGTTTTGCAACAACGACCACAAATCCAGAATAAGTATTATGTTTCAAAGACTTTAAGATTCAAGTAAAATACTATGTTTGGATTAGAATTATCTACATGTAAATTAGAAGTAAAAATGTTTAACCCATTTATTCTGCACCTGTGAGGCTTGTCAGGCCCAATTTATTTTATATAATAAATAACATTACACAACAAGCACTGATTAAATTGAATAAAGTAATTTTATTCACAGTAAAACAGGTTTAAAGGCACTGCAAAACAACATATCTCCAGCGCAGCCCCACACCTTGTTCGCTGTATTTATCACCTACTGTAGCAGGAGTGATTTAAATATTTAAAGAAAATATATTTGTATTTAGGAACGGGATTGCACAATCACTTCACATGCAGATAAAAAGTGTATTACTATTTGGGCACGGGTGTGTCATAAAGTAGTTCACGTGCAGACTGTGCCGAGATTCAATTGAATGATTGATTAGCAATCGAGTCTCGGTACAGCTGCATAAAAGAGTCAGTGTTTCACACACAGGGGGTTGGTGTGTTCGCAGTGGAGAATGGGAGAGAGAGAGAAGGAGAAAGAATCATGAACAATTGCTACTCATGCTGAAACAAGTATCGTGCTTGAGGTTTGTCCACTGTTTTGTCTATTTATTTTGGCCAACATGCCATTTGTTTTGTGCTAGTGTTTTGTTTAAACCTTTTATTTGTTCATTTATTAAACATGTGCATCAGCGCTTCATTTACCCCAGTGCTGTCTGTGTGTTTCTTCCCGGTCTGACGTCCCCACACAAGCCATCATGTCACATATGGTGTCAGAAAGTGGGAAACAGACGCAGGCCAGGAGAAGTACTGTGGGTTCACAGTTTAGAAAGAGGATTTTTTTTGTTGTTGTTTTTTTTTGAGGAATGGAGAAGGTGGATGAGGATAAGGAATGGTGGCATGCTCATCAGAGGGAGTTGAAGGAAGGAGGAGCTCCATGGTGCCGCGCCTGTCTGGAGTATGGGCACCTCCTGGACATGAGCCCCTAGGAAGACCCCCTCGTTATGCAGGCCTTCCATTGTGGTGAGGTGGATACGATGTAGGACTGGATCCATCTGAAGGCTATACCATTGCCGCAGACGGACCAGGACACCTGCCTAATCTGCCTCAAAGGGGAGGAGTGGTGCTTCACATGCACGGAGCCCAGCCACTCCACTGTGTGCGGCCTTGTGCATGGCCCTTTCAGCCACCTGCTCCAAAGAGGATGAAGGGAAGGCGTGTCAGTTCCTGGAAAAAGGCGAAGAAGCCAGTGCCAACTCCAGCACCTATGAGGGAGGAGCCTGAGCACACGAGGGTCCAAGGTCCTCAAAGGCAATGTGGGACTAGCTGACGGACCCTGAGGGGTGGTGCCGAGGGACCTTCTGAGGGCAATTGACCTGCTGTGGGCCTGGGATGGGGAGCAATAGGACCAGGGTTTTTTTGTTGCTGTATTTGACTCTCTTCATATAAAAATTCACAATTTTTTTTTTTTTTTTATACAGTATCATCTTGGAATTAGTGTCCTTTTTTATTCAGAACACTGGGGAACATTATAAAGTACTTCAGAAACCATAAAAATGTTTTGCTTTTTTTTTCCAACACACTTCTTTTTTTTTTAAACGTTAAGTTTTTTTTTTTAATTATTGTGTATTCTGCATAGAGATACATGTATAACAATATTGATGTTTGGGCAAATTACATTATTTCACCTGATTGCAATGCCATAACAAATGTTTATTCTCAGGGTCTTTAGAAGCAATAATGGACAATAAAATAATAGTTCTTCATTCCATTATTATTAGTAATAAGGAAAAAAAACGTACCTGATTAATGTAGTTCTTGATACGTATAAATATTGTAAAAACACATACCTGTATATCAAAACACATGAAACAGAATAAATGTTCTAATAGAATTATAAGTCAAATACTTCGGATTTACAGTGTTTTTTTTTCCGTTTCTTTCTTATCTTTAAACAAGTTCCTGTCATGTTTTGTTTCTGCCTGCTGCTGTAACCTGTATCCACCCTTTAAAAATGAAATGCCCGTCTCAGAGACGTCACACGAAAAAATGATATGCGTTAATAAGCTGTACTGCAAAGTATGGTAGCATAGTGCGCCAAAGTAATGAAGAGTGTTTAACTGGTCACGGGCCAGAATGACACTTCAGTATGATCGTGTTTACATGACCACGGTCCTTAAAGGGTTAAACCATTTTTTTCTTCTCAAAAATTGACTGCATCTTAAATTTGAGTATAGTGGTGAGTATATTAGAATGGTCAACAAAAGACGTGACTGCCAGAGTACACAAACAGGAATATGACGAACACAAGCGTTACTGCCCGATCGCTAATTATCCATGACATACAGGCACAGACCTGCAAACTTTCCCTTATTTGCCGGGACTCCCTCGTTTTATCTCACGGGACAGATTTTCTCCTGTATTTTGCTAAAATTACTGTTAAACCCCTTCAGGTCAGCAAACCTTTAATTTCTGTAAAAGTACATTTCTCACTAACATTTCAGGTACTAAAATCATGGATACTGTGTCATGTACGGTCTGTGGTTACTGCAGTCCCTGTCGGTACCTGGCAGGGTTTAGGACCCAAGGGAGCCCTGTGGCAGGCATGCATTAGGTGCGCGAGGCACGCTCACATACTTGACCAGCTATGATGGCTTCGCGTGTGATAAGCCCTACCGGGGAGGGCAAGAATGACGTTTGTGGTAAGCACGAGAGATCACAAAAACACAGTAACACTGTCAAGAAATAAAGAGGACTCTTCCAACTCAGGATGATGACAAGGAGAGATCTGTTGTTGTTGCATGTTAATTTACAAATATACAGTATGCTTTACCAATATGCCTAATAGACAAGTTTGGAGTATTCCTTTGTATAAATGGCTGTTATATGCATAATTGAGGTTGTATCTTTGTAAATGTGTCTTTATTTGATGTTTTATGTTTTCCTCAAATTGAGGGTGGGAAATGTGGGCTTCATCTTAAATTCGAAGGGATATGGTACATCTTATATTTGTGCTTGTAAAGCAAGTATAGTAAACAATAATGAAACAAAGTAATGTATTTTATATAAATCAGAGGCTAACAGAATTGATTTTGTCCCGTGTAATAATAAAATAGGATTGTTTCATCTCAAGTGTGACAAAAAGCACCACAGATTTTTGTTGAATAAATGTCTGCTCCTGAAATTAGGGGGTTAAACCCAACTGAGCCACATCATAAAATGTTAAAACGTAACTGAACCATTTAAGATATAATTGTTTAAATACTCCTGAAGAGAGATTCAACATTTAAGTGAATAGCAGTTTTGTGCATGTTTGACATCCACAGAATTGTCCCATGTTGTCAACCCAATTTTTCTATAATGGGAAAGCCAGTAACAGAACTAATCTCTTTTAAATGATGTAAGCAATACACACAAGAAGGCACCGGTTGTACTGATCCAGCCTTGTGACTTCAACCATCTGAGAAGTGGGTTGTATCAGTACAATTTTAAGTTTTATTGAATGTATCCTTAGGCCAATGCAAGTCACTATACTTTGGCTGTAGAGGGCTACTAATTGTCTAGAAAACCTGACTGCTGAATGAATTGTGAAATGTACTTTGTAGATATATGCACATGTATTTATTTAATGTACTGCAGCTTGAATATATTGCTTTTCTGAACAGGAAAACTACAAGAATGTAAAAATAAAACTATCTAATTGTAAATTTGAGGTTTGAAATGACTGTTCCCCTACAATAATCAAGCTCTGCTCCTTTACAATTTAAATGCCAAGCCTTCGTTTATTCTCACCAGCAGTGCTTCAGACTCTCAGGCTTGCTGGGAGTCACTCATAGTAAACACAAACAAAACTTTATAGTGCATTTTAATACAGCGATATCTGCAATTACGGTACTGTTTTTTACCTGAATACTTCTTGAACTGAATATCTAAGCAGCCTTTAGCTCTTAACCACCCGTTTTAATGATGGTGAATTTCACTTTAAAAACCTGCTGACCCAGACACGCTTTGATCTTAATGCACAGAATGAAATGAGGTCTGAGCCAATGGTTGTACTGTTTTAACCGTATGGTTTTGGAATGTCAGCAGCCAATAAAAATGCAGGAAATGCCCAAGTCATTTTATAAAGTAGGATATATGATATGGCCAAGTCTCTTGCTACACTTTAGGGAGCCATTTTATCTTTGCAAAATGTAAAAGATTCTTTTTTTTTTTATTTGAGACCTTTTGGACAAGAGAATGGCAACAGTAGTAATAGAGTGGCACTACAACATTACAGCATATCCATTTTTGGGGGGAGCATTCTTTAATAATCTAGAATAGAGGTCCCAGAACTTTCTTGGCATGCATCCTGCCATGACATAAGGCACCCGACTGGGGCACTGGACAACAATATTACATTTGGTAGAGCTGACATCGACATTAGGTGTTACTTACAAATAATCATATGCAGCTAAAATTGCTTTGTCAGGTTTCAGGGTCGTTTGAGAGAGAATATTTCTATATTTTATTTACATGCCCCCCCTGGTTTCCCCAGAGCCCAGTTTGGTAACCATTAATATTTTAGTGATTAAATATGCACGGTGTGCTGCAAACACTGTTAATGAATATGCAGTGTCTGTTGCAAACTTAGCTAAAACTATAAAGCAGTGAAACAGTTAAATGTTATGCCCTCAGTGGAAGGCAGATGGAGCCAAAGGAGAAGGTGGTTAAATTAAGTTTATTCTAAAAAAAACATTTTTTACTTGTCAATGTTGCTTTTAGATTAAATAGGCAACGTCAGTGAATTGAAACAAGTTAGTTAGAACAGCAATCACTTTTTGTTGCTCAAAGTTGAAAAATAGATTGCAGGTTATACCATGAGCTTAACACAGCTTTTGGACAGCAGTAGCAAACCAGGTACTATCTTATGCTGATGTGTGATTTAACAAGAGACAGTTGAGATTACAGTGGAAAATGACGGATTGATTTGAATCACAGCTCATGCTCTGACGCTACAGCTGTCTTTTGCTGTCCTTTAGAAGCCCACTAGAGCTAGAAGCGGATTTTCTGATGGCACTCAATGATTTAATATGTCAAAGTGTGTGCCTGTATCATTGATATGGCCAGTTAAAATCAGTGTGACAGGAAACGATTCATTTTCGACATTACAAGTTACATAATAGGAAGTGACATTAGTGATGGGCACCAATATCGATGTTTTGATATTGACAATAATTTCCATGCCATGATATGGTGGGATTACATTTTTTTTTACCTACACTCAGAGACATGCTTTTTATTACTAATACTGCTAAAAATACAAATGCAGTACAATCAAGTTTATTTTATATGAAGATACAACAAAGCCTATACATACAATCATTGTCAGTCTTGTAGGCAAAACCCACACACTAAAGTATTATTGAACCATTTTATTCCATTGATTGGCGTTTCGGTATGAAATGCTATTTGCATGCTGCATGAAGCACAATTGGCCATCCATTTTGCATTATTTTGAGATATGCGTATGCGTCAGCGGTTCATTGCATTTTGTCCGTGTGATTACTTACACTATTATTAATATATTTTAAAAATGTGAACTTTTGGTATTATAAATGAGATGTACTTTTAAGACATGAAAACATATCTCATAATAATGCAAAATTTGGCATGACACCGTACTTAATACTTTTAGGCTACATACACACACAGGCTAAATGAGGTTGTGAGTTCACCTTTTGCTCTTAATACGGGTTGTATACACACACAGTTCGGTTACAAAGGGCAGCGACAACCGCACTAGTTAATCCTTTTCAGATCAAGTATCGTGTGCGGTTATTAATTCAGTTCGGTTAGCTAATGCACACTGTGTGTGTGGATTACAACTGCAACTAACAACAACTGCAGTTGGTGCTCAGTGGATTTCTGCGCAACTAATGATGTCATTGTTTATCAGACATTTCCGTGTGATAAACATAGCTAATAGAGCATTCATGTTCTTCTTAGTGAGAAATGGCTTCCGCCTTGCTACTCTGCCATGAATCCCATTTTTGCCCAGTGTCTTTCTGATGGTGGAGTCACGAACACTGACCTTAGCCGAGGTGAGAGAGGCCTGCAGATCCCTGGATGTTGTTCTAGGGTTCTTTGTGACTTCTTGGAGAGATTTTGGCAGGATGGCCACTCCTGGGAAGATTCACTACTGTCCCAAACTTTCTCCATTTGGACAATATGGCTCTGACAGTGGTTCGGTGGAGCCCCAGAGCCTTAGAAATGGCTTTGTCCTTTCTTCCAAAAGCATAAACAAAAACACAGCCTCCATGTTGTCATACAAAACCTCACGATCGGCATGTAATGATGGCCCGAGTTCAGTGGTTTGTTTAACCAGGGAGTGCACTCACTTCAGTAATGGAAGGTGTGTGTGTACAACAAACAACCACAGCAAGTGCTGTTTGTAAATACTGCAGTGTGTGTGTGTACGTAGGTCGCGTTGTTAAATTCACCACTGCAAATTCTACGGTGACCCGGAAGTACATCCACTGGTGACTGGATTAAAACAACAGTTCGGTGAGCAAATATGGTGGCAAGGATAGATGTCTGTGTTGCGGCGGCAGGCAAGGCTGTAATAGACTTGCTTGTAGAAACTCCAAAAGTGGATTCTGATTTTTAAATGGAGCAACATGTAGCTGAGTGTGTTGCGGCGAAATGAAAAAATGAAGGACAAAATTCAAGGTTACGTGCAGGTTGTAAATCTGTACTCCAAGATGGATTTCAAAAGCCATTTCAGACTGAGGACTTTAGTTCAGGTGAGCCTGTGTTTTAATTATATAATTTTTAAGCTGTGACTTAATACTGCTAACACTGATGTATTTTCAAATAAGTTAATTGTGTATTTTTGTAGTTTCTATATACACATGTTTTAAATTAATGGATTTAAAGCATTAATGTGTGCATTATTGAACATTTTTCTTTTATTTTTTAATGAACTTTAGGGACATAACACCAAGGTGAAAACACTTATTTTTCATTTAACTTAGCAAATAAACACATACTAATAATTTGATACAGGGTTACTATATTTTTTAATTAGTTCATAGTTTACAGTAATATTTACAAGCTCTTAATTTTCCCCAAGAGTCTAGTTGAAAAATTCCAGGGCATCGACCTATATGTTGCTCAAAGAGGATGACCAGCTGTTTCCTAGGAAATTGTGATTTTAATGTCAATTTGGGTTCTTGCAAACCAAGAAAGTTTGATGAGTTGCAGACCGATTTGGGCAGGACAGGGGTCACACACACTGCCTTGTCGTCGCCTTTTGTAAAATTAGGTTTTGCGAAAGAACACATCAAATGGCCTACAGGTAAGTAGCATGACTATGTAAAATATTATTATTGTAGATTTTTAGCAAACACTTTTACCCAAGGTCATTTACAGGGTTTATCAACCAATACAATAACATGTACTATACAAACAGTACAGTGGAACATTAACATCCCCATAACAAATTCAACCACACAATAAACATTATACAGAATAAATAAACATAATAGAAAATGGAGAAATATGCCAGCAGCCTAAATAGATAATAAATAAAGAAAAAACTGATGAGTAAATATTAAAGTTACTTATATTACTTATTGTTGGAACACACATTCCAATTCGAGGACCTGTTGAAGACAGCAGTAGCTACTACAACCGGAAAGGGTTTCATTCTGTTATTTTGCAGGTGATGTCTAACTCTTGCTGTGCTTTCATGGATTGTTTTGCAGGCTGGCCAGGATCTTTCCACGATGCCCATGTTTGGCGAAATAGTCCCCTTGGTCAGAGACTTCAGCTTGACCCAGACATGGTGCCTGTCAACTGCCATTTACTTGGTGACAGTGCCTACGCTTTGGAGACATATTTGATGACTCCCTACAAGGACAATGGCCATTTAATTCCAAGATAAAAAAAAAGTTCAATCAGAAACTTAGTTCAAAACATGTTGTGGTTGAGCAAGCTATAGGGTTATTAAAAGGACGCTTTAGGCGGCTTAAATACCTAGATATGATACGTCTGTACTTAACAGCCACGGTGGTCATGGCAGCATGTGTACTACATATAGGCACTCATGGCCTACAGAATTAAGAAATTACATTGGATGCTGATTAAATAACCAAAAAGAGAAAAAAAAAATAGTTGTTAGGTGTTGGTGCCAAGCTGACATAGTTCTCAACAGTTCCTGTAATTAACCCTCCCACTCCCCAAAAAATAAATTAAACAACTGAAGACTATTTGTTTTAAAATGTACTACAGTTACAACATTTATTCAGGTTTCACAGATAGAAGTCACAACCTCCACTGCTGTAAAGATTAATACAGTTCTTAAACGTATGCAGCACTTATCTATGAAACCTACCACTGGGCAGTCTAAATTCTCCTGGCTCATTAACTGAAGGTAATTCCCCTGCTCCTGAAGTAGTTGAAGGCACATTGAGGGAAGCAAGCACAGCAGCTACATATTCTTTAGTAAAAGAAGCATCTAAAAGCATCTAAAAGCAGTTAACATATAAAGTTAGTAATACTGTGCATAGTATTAAACATTGTTTGACTACATGAGTTATTTAAATCCTCATTCAAAACTATTATTTTCTCTTTAGATTTAATTTTTATTAACTGTTAAATTTGATAACATAATGAACGTTTTCAATATATCTGCTTTGTACTGACTTTTGCCTGTTTTTTTATCTTTTAATACATAGCTGCATGCATATTTTAACATTTTATTTATTTAATTGTTTGCCTGTTTTTTAAACATTTAATACATAGCTGCATGCATATTTTTAACATTATATTTACCATATTTATTTGTGTGAAGCATTTATGAGGTTTTTACATGAAAAGCGCTATAGTTCTATAATGACTTTCTAATAAAAGATGAACTTAACTGCCTTGACAGTAAACATCTGATATAAAGATGTACGCATTAATACTTCATGATATACTTAATAACATTATACTTACCATTTCTCAAACGATTTGCTGTCTCCAAGTCCACCACAATGCTCACCACAGTCCACGTTTATCGACTCCATTGGGGCGGCCATGTTGTCCATTGTTTATGGTGAGTCTCTCATCAGCTTTTATTCTCAACGAGTCTGGTGACTCATCGTTGAGTTTAATAACAGTTTGTTGAGCGCCACCTGTTGACTTTAACAACAGTTCGGTGATCACAGAGGCTCACCGGTGGAGCAACCGGTGAATTTAACAACGCGCCGGTAGCCTTAGTGGTGTCATGAGTCAGCATTTAGACGCAGAGAAGCTGAGGATTCAATTACTTCCGGATTGGCTATAAAGTCTGTGCGCAGTGAAGTATAGAAATATTTTTCTAGGTGGCTGATGATGGAATAGTAAAACAATATAACAAGGCCTTGTTTTTCTCCACGGATATTGTAAAGCAAAGCACCACTAAGTTCAAGTAAGTTATTGCTTTTCATATTTAAATATCTGTTAATGTCTATATATCTTTGATATTGCAATTGTGTTACTATATTTTTCTGTGTTTTGGAAGACTTCGATATTATCGATATCGAAATACATACACGATATCGATATACAATTTTCATATCGGTGCCCACCACTAATTATTATCAGTAGGAAGTTATATTATCATTTAGTTATCATATTAGTTAAATAAAGAAAATGGCTTAAAAATACGAGCTGCCAATTAAGACCTCTCTGTGTCAGTATTTTTCAATGGAATCTGAAGATCTTGGTCAATGCCTAAGATCTTAAAACAGAAATTACACTATTTTGTTTTTACTGTATTTCATTCACATAGTACAACATAGACATTTTAATTTTAATTCACAGTAATTATTCTGTCTTCATGTAAACAATTTACCAATACCTCAAGGCAACTTGGCATTTAAAATAAAAGATAATGCTTGGTTAAAAGTTCATTCTAGGGTGCGTAAAACACTCCTGTATTTTAAAGCTTGTACTCTAGATGTAACATGTCACACAAACAAAGCACCTTTAGAGGGGATTATATGGATACAGTAGATCAAAGACAATAATCTGAGCAAAAATGTATTCTTTACCTCATACATTTTGTGTGGGTACTAAAAGACAAGCAAATTAGCTTTAATGAGATCAAAGGACAAATTCAGCTAATTTATTTCACCACTTGTCTTCAAAGGGGATAGACTTGAAGTAACAGCATATCCCTGAACTCCTTCTTTCAGTATTGCAGTATAAGATGTAATGTAAGGATTAGCTGAAAGCATGCAGGTAACCAAGAAGCTGTCATAACTGTTCCTTTATCATAATTTCAAAGTATGACTCAAATCTGGCCTTTTCAATAAAGGTTAAAAACTGCCACATGCTAAAAAAAACCCCACACACACTTCATGCATTTAGGCATGAATTTAAGTGTGCTATGCATATTATACAGCTGAAGTTAATGTACTGATTGAAGGAAGTGGAGGATTGTTCTGTAATTCAGTGGTATTATAAAACACGGCAGAACCTTTAGATCCTGCAAGACCTTAATCCCAGATCTAGTTTTTTTTTTTTTTTTTTTTTTTTGTAGAAAGTTAGTGACCTAAAACATCAGACCATGTATTAATGTGTTGCTATTTTGAAGGGCCATGTTACTGTGGGTATAAATAACTGGAGTTCTTCATTTTACATAAACAAGTCTGGCAACATGTCGCTGAAAAGAAAAAAAAATATACAGTACTGTGCAAAAGTTTTAGGCAGGTGTGAAAAAATGCTGTAAAGTAAGAATGCTTTCAAAAATAGACATGTTAATAGATTATATTTAACAATTAACTAAATGCAAAGTGAGTGAACAGAAGAAAAATCTAAATCAAATCCATATTTGGTGTGACAACCCTTTGCCTTCAAAACAGCATCAAGCATCAATTCTTCTAGGTACACTTGCACACCGTTTTTGAAGGAACTCGGCAGGTAGGTTGGCCCAAACATCTTGGAGAACTAACCACAGTTCTTCTGTGGATTTAGGCAGCCTCAGTTGCTTCTCTCTCTTCATGTAATCCCAGACAGACTTGATGATGTTGAGATCAGGGCTCTGTGGGGGCCATACCATCACTTCCAGGACTCCTTGTTCTTCTTTACGTTGAAGATAGTTCTTAATGACTTTCGCTGTATGTTTGGGGTCATTGTCATGCTGCAGAATAAATTTGGGGCCAATCAGATGCCTCCCTGATGGTATTGCATGATGGATAAGTATCTGTCTGTACTTCTCAGCATTGAGGAGACCATTAATTCTGAACAAATCCCCAACTCCATTTGCAGAAATGCAGCCCCAAACTTGCAAGGAACCTCCACCATGCTTCACTGTTGCCTGCAGACACTCATTCGTGTACCGCCCTCCAGCCCTTCGGCGAACAAACTGCCTCTCTGCTACAGCCAAATATTTCAAATTTTGACTCATCAGTCCAGAACACCTGCTGCCATTTTTCTGCACCCCAGTTCCTGTGTTTTCGGCATAGTTGAGTCGCTTGGCCTTGTTTCCACGCCGGAGGTATGGCTTTTTGGCCGCAAGTCTTCCATGAAGGCCACTTCTGACCAGACTTCTCCGACAGTAGATGGGTGTACCAGGGTCCCACTGTTTTCTGCCAATTCTGAGCTGATGGCACTGCTGGACATCTTCCGATTGCAAAGGGAAGTAAGCATGATGTGTCTTTCATCTGCTGCAGTAAGTTTCCTTGGCTGACCACTGCGCTCACGGTCCTCAACGTTGCCCGTTTCTTTGTGTTTCTTCAAAAGAGCTTGGACAGCACATCTGGAAACCCCTGTCTGCCTTGAAATTTCTGCCTGGGGAGAGACCTTGCTGATGCAGTATAACTACCTTGTGTCTTGTTGCTGTGCTCAGTCTTGCCATGGTGTATGACTTTTGACAGTAAACTGTCTTCAGCAACCTCACCTTGTTAGCTGCGTTTGGCTGTTCCTCACCCAGTTTCATTCCTCCTACCCAGCTGTTTCTGTTTCAGTTAATGATTGTGTTTCAACCTACATATTGAATTGATGATCATTAGCACCTGTTTGGTGTAATTGTTTAATCATACACCTGACTATATGCCTACAAAATCCCTGACTTTGTGCAAGTGTACCTAGAAGAATTGATGCTGTTTTGAAGGCAAAGGGTGGTCACACCAAATATGGATTTGATTTAGATTTTTCTTCTGTTCACTCACTTTGCATTTAGTTAATTGATAAATATAATCTATTAACATGTCTATTTTTGAAAGCATTCTTACTTTACAGCATTTTTTCACACCTGCCTAAAACTTTTGCACAGTACTGTATATATATACACACACACAGGATAATTAGAAAGTAAGTTTACCACATCAACCACCATATCTCGCAAACGGTATGGCATAGGAAGGTGAAATTGCAAACAATTGTTAAGGCAACCATGGGGACGCAAATGTCACAGTTATTCATTTTTGTCACTACAGGACGCCACTATGACCTACCTCTGATAATAACAAGTGTTCAATATGTGCTCCTTCATGAGCCAGAATGAATTGCATTTGTGTGATTAAGGCAGCATTACACATCTCATCAGGTATGCTGGCCAACTCCCGGACAATGAAAGTGAACTTGGCAAACGCACATTTTCTCAAGTTAGCTGTCAGCCGGGCTACCCTTAGAGACTGGAGGACGGCTGCAATCCTAGCCAAATGCTCTCGCCAGATGGAGCTGTCAATGACCACGTCATCAATATACGCTGCTGCATATTCATGATGTGGGCGTAAAACCTGGTCCATCAGTCTCTGAAAGGCAGCGGGCGCACCATGTAGCCCAAACTGCATGGTTTTAAAGTGAAACAGCCCCTCTGGTGTTGAAAATGCGGTTTTCTCTCTAGAACTGCGGGTTAAAGGGATCTGCCAGTATCCCTTCGTCAGGTCCAAAGTGGAGATAAACCTCGCCTTACCCAGTCTGTCTAAAAGTTCGTCAACCCGAGGCATAGGGTACGATCGAACTTGGCAATAGCGCTTACTTTCCTGAAATCCACGAGAAGCGGTTGGTGCTGTCCTTCTTAGCCACTATGACAATAGGACTGCACCACTCGCCCTGGAAGGTTCAATCACCCCAAGCTCGAGCATGTCCCATACCTCTTTGCGAACGCCACTTCGTCAACTTTCTGGGATCCGGTAAGGTCTCTCCCGCACGATGACACCTGGTGGAGAGATAATGTCATATTCAACCAAATTAGTTCTGCCGGGCAAGTCAGAAAAAACATCGCTGAATTCCTCAATAAGCTTACGCAGCTCCCGTTGCTGGTCTAGAACCAATTGTTCCCCCATCGGAATGATTTTTGTGCTAGGAGTCTCTGGACAGGGGCCTAAATCATCCTCTGTGTTGCCTGGGGCTATAAACAAGACCTCCCTTGCCTGCCAGGGCTTTACTAAATTGACATGATAAATTTCACGTTCATTACGGCGATCGGGCTGTCTAATTTAATAATTCACCTTTCCTATAGCCCGAATCACTTCATATGGCCCCTGCCATTTAGCACATAACTTGGATTCTGAGGAGGGAAGCAGCAGCATTACCTTGTCTCCTGGTCGAAAGGTTCGAATTAGTGCATTTTTGTTGTAATGCTGCTGTTGTCGGTGCTGAGCTGATCTGACCAACCAAATCTAGGCGATCTCTTAGTAGGAGCACATGCTGCACTACGTTTTTGGAGGAGCCTTTGTGCTCTTCCCACCCCTCTCTCAACAGATCGAGGATGCCACGAGGCTGTCGGCCGTACAAGAGCTCGAAGGGGGAGAACCCTGTTGAACTCTGTGGCACCTCTCTCACTGCAAAAAGGAGGTAGGGAAGGAGTGATGCCCAATGTTTTTGCTCTTGCGTTACAAACCGTCTCAGCATCGACTTCAAGGTCTGATTAAAACGTTCCACCAAACCGTCCGTCTGTGGATGATAAACAGACGTCCTGATGGGACATATTTTTAATATTTTATATACCTGCTGTAACGTTTTAGACAGAAAGTTGGTTCCATGATCAGCCAAGATCTCCTTGGGGATCCCTACTCTAGCCATAATCTGTACTAACTCGGTGGCTATTGCAGCGGCACTAGTGGACCTCAATGGAACTGCCTCTGGATATCGCGTTGCATAATCTACCACTACTAATATATGTGTATACCCAGAGTCAGAAGGTAGCAGAGGGCCCACTATGTCCATTGCAATGCGTTCAAAAGGAGTGGAAATAATCGGCAGTGGAACCAAAGGGGCGGGGTGCACTCGACCCGGCGCTACTCGCTGGCAATCTGGGCATGTGGCTACATATTTCGACACATCAGTATAAAGACCTACCCAACAGAATCGAGCCAATATCTGCTCCCTTGTCTTGTCAGCTCCGAGGTGCCCCACAAAAGGGATATCATGCGCCAGCCTCATGACCTCGGTCCGACAAGACGGGGGAACCAATAATTGTGTTACCGGCTGTCCTGTGCCCGCGGCTAGATTTACCCTATATAGTAATTGCCCCTTGATACTGAAGTGTGGATATACTAGCGTCCCAGCGCCATCAACATCCTTACCTTCAACAGACCGACCTTCCCCAACCGCACTAGTGATGGGTCATTATGTTGGCCCCACACTATGTCCGCTGAGTACCACATGTCCGGTATATTGAGAGGGGCTGGAGTAGCATCTGCCCTGGATGGCCCAGTAACCTCGCCCTCTCGGTCACACTATGCTCTGACTCCTTTTGACTGGCGTTTGTTACCATTCAAGCATTCTCCCACCAGACCCCAGCCTTGTCTCAGAGATGCTCCCTCCCATTTTGCGGTCCGTCTCTCCTTATTTGTTTTTCTAGGACGGAAAATAGGAGAAAACATTTCAGCTTGAAAAGGAAACACATCACCAATCTGTTCCCTTTTCTTTTTTCTGCCACATTTACGTGTGCGGCCGAGACTGCCATTATTTTCATTAGTTCTTTAAATTTTGGCCCAGAATAACTGGGTGTGGCAACCTTTCCGCCACCCCTACTACCAGGTCCTACCAATAAATATACTTTTAGGGTGGGGTATGCCGTGGATACAGGAGATGGCCACCTGACCTCGTGGCCGTCACGACACACCGCCCAAGAGAGCTGTTCTAATCAAGGTTTGCTCACATCCCGTGTCCACTAATACGTGGGTTTTCACATTGCCTAAAACCACATCAATCATACAAGGCCCTTTTATGCGATTATGCATAACCCCTTGGTAAACGATTGCAGCTGATTCTATTGCCTGCAGCTGCTACCTCGTTTACCTTCCAGGTCAATACATTCTCGCACTGGAGTCTCGTCTTTTTCCAGGCTGATTGACTTCCCGACCCAGGGAATGAACTGTCAGGACAACCTGTCCAAAGCCTTTCCCTTTCGCTACTTCGTATCCTCACAGGTCGAGAGGGAGATTTACAACCAGAACTCATTATATTTCCGTCACATAGCCTATTAATAATAGCTTGTTGTATGTATTAGAAGCCTGTGTATATGTGTATAATATATGTAAAATATGGTCCTACTTGGGAATGTTTGTTATAATAGTATAAAATGTTTCTTGTACAAAAATTAATAAATAAATAGAAAACCAAAACCTTCCTTTAAGATATACAGAGAGGACTACAATCTAAATGGAGGGATCTACTTTCCATTGCATATAAATATCATGTTTTAAAAACAGCCTTCCAGTGATAAAATAATGGATATTAAACACACAAAAATGTTTTTCTTGACAGCAAGCGCTGACAATACCAAAAAAGAAATTGTCAGGTAAGTCTGCTATTGCGCCCTTATCTGACCCATTTTTTAAATGGTCAGGTGTGGAATTAAAATCTGCAGCGTCCATCGATCATATGTCTGCAGCAGAAAATATGTTTGTAAGAGAAGCGAAAGAAAACAGGAGGGTCAGGTGGTCTGTCGGCATTTGTAAACTTGGACCAAAAAGACACACAGAATGAGCTCTGTCTTGCCTGCAGTTTGGCAATTTACAACAGGTAGCGTTTTTAAACAAATTGCCACAACAATTTATTCAAATTCCTATGCCTTCCAAAGACTGTACTGTAGCGCATACACTATAAACAGAAACAATGAGAAATTTGGCAACTGCCTTTTCAGCTAAACCCTGAAATCAGAGGTAGGTCTACCCTGTGTGTGCAGAATGTGTGCTGAGAGCACTGACAAAAGTGACATGAGTCACTTACTGTTTACCATTGTTTTTTAACCTAACAGAAATATCTGGAGGCTGTAATTCAGAAAATATAAGTGCAGCCATATTCAGTTGTTTGGAAAATTAACAAAATGATGATCCAGTGCAGAAGATTGTGTGGTTTAAATCAGATGGTGCGTCAATAATGTTATCACAGCACTATGAGGTATGTTTATTTTATATTGGGCTACAATGAAACGTATGTAATACTAACAGACAAAATATATGATCATGTCCTAGTGAGGTCAGTATTTTGTAAGGTGTCAGTCATGTAACGTGACTGTGCCGACCCCTGCATGTAATGTGGTACTTAAGATGAATTACCGCAATTATATCTATGCCCAAACGTTTCCCAGCAACCTACAGAATTAACCAATAAAGTCCAATATAACCTGTTGAATATAATGTTACATTAACATATTGAATTACACGAAAAACTGACAAATGTGACATTTCGAAATCTAACATGAAATACTGTACTGCTATTATGGCTTTTGCAATATAATGTTGTAGTTTATTTGATTAAACAGTGTTAAATAAAATATCTAAATTATGCTCATGTATTTTTTTTTTAATTATGTCTCAATGATATGTAAAACGTTTGGCCATAGCTGTAGATTTGAATGTGCCATTTGGTTTTAATTACGTGCCCAGTCCCGGTAGAGATGTGCTGCGTTGACCATGTAAATACCATCAGGCTGCACAGGCTAATCTAGTTTCGCCAAGGGCTTCTGGGTGAATCCCGATGGTACCACTTTTTTTCAGCACTCGCCTGCGTCCAATTGGGCGAATCTAGATTGGCCCAGAACTTGAAAAATATGAGTGGGCGAAAACCCAGTTTTGACTATGCCAATTATTTGGGCGAGTCTAGTTTTTCATTTCTACACTCTCCCCTGCTAGCTTCCAAGTGTGTGCCGGGGAACCTGTCTCGCCTCCACTTCTGACAAAAATGTAGCGACTGTGTGCTGTGTTTCCAGCAGCGGTGCTGAAAAGGCAGGACACCAGGGCTGGTTTTAATAGCAGTTAAAACTACTCTTTTTGTTAGCTCTCTCCCAAAAAGTCCAGTCAAAAAGTTTCACTCCTCCATACGTGCAGGCAAACTCACCTCACACACACAAGAGAGAGAAATAATATGTTAATTGTTCATCTTCAAATCTTCTTTTGTTTCGTCTTCATTAAAAGATTAAGATTATAACAGGGTCAATAATGCCCCTGTTATATTTCAAGTATTTATTTGTCACTTGTATGTTTTATTTTTATAATTGTACACTTTGATTTGATTAGTGCACGTTTTTTTTTTAATATATATTATCGACTAGCACTTTGTAATTCATTTATCACTTTCTAGGAGCTTCTCCACTCAGTCCCCTTGTAATGTCTTATTGGGTACTAACTGACTGAGTTATTGATAACTGTTGTCTGTTTGTCTGTCCTTTGTTTGTAGTTTTGTTCATGCAGGAGTGGGAACACAATTGTAATGTTTGGAACAGAGAGTAACAGGGAAGTAAAACGAGCCTGTATGGACTTGCCTGACGAGGTATTCAGCTGACGTACAGTATGTCGGTTTGAACAATGAGAGTGAATGAATTGAGAGTTACAGCCTGTAGCTGAACCAATGGTGTAAAAAACAATGCAAGAGATTGTGATATTGATTTGTTTTTTTTCTCTCGCCCTGCACAGACAATGTGTTATATATTTTATATTTTAACAGTGGTCAGTGTTTGTGAATTTTTTTTGATCCTCTATTTTACGTCTGGTTAACGAACCATACCTTTTATTACATGCACTAAGCACTTTCTAAAGTGCAATATTAGATTAGCAAAATTGGCCTAGCATCAGTGTTGAAGCTTTGGACTAAACTAGACTTGCCCAAATTAATGGCATGGGCGAACCAGATTCGCCCAGCATCGATGTTGAAGCATCGGGCGAAACTGGACTTGCCCAAATTAATGGCATGGGCGAACCAGATTTGCTCAGCATCGATTCTGAAGCATTGGACGAAACTAGACTCGCCTGGGCTAGTCCCGAAATTCAGTGAAAACTGTTGAAAAAACGGTCCAATCGGGTGAATCTAGATTCACCCGATTGGACGCGGGCGAGTGCCAAAAAAAGTGGTATCTTCTGTAGATGGAATTCCATCAAAATGGCCTCTCCCAGGTCCATTCCTATGATTCATGTAGAAAAGCCAAAAAAATCTGGGGAGGGATGTATATTTATCTCCTGTTGAACTGTAACTTGATTGACACCATAGGCACCTAACCCATAGAGCACTAGTTATTCTATATTTTGCCACTGTACTTTTTTTGCTCAGTGTAACGGTTTAAAATGTAAAAAAAAGGAAAGTCGTATGATGCCATAAGTCCAACATTAAAAATAAATAAATAAATAAATAAATAAATAAAAACCCACACTAAAACTGCCACTACACGAACATTGGTTTGACCCACTATAGTCTGCTCTGCATTATTTACATTACAAAAAATTATTAATTCAATATAGGCTAGGTAATTGTTAGTTTAGTTTGTTTTATTCTCTATTAATTAAATTATATTGAGATGGTTATTTATGTATTTTTTTTTTAATTAGGAGGTTAGTATGCGGCGGGGCCATGAACGGGTTTAAGTTCAACAACAACTCTAAATAAAATGTTACTGCTATTAAGCACTGGTAATAATCTGAAGCTGTGGTATTGCAAAATAGCAGAATGCCGTTTTACTTTAGAAATGTTTTTTTCATTAAAAACTTGTTCTTAAGATTGTTTTTCCGCTTTCATATTGAAGCTTGTTGTGTACTACTCATTCAAGCAAACCAAGTAGGAATTTGCTTTAGACGTTTTTCCAGTCATGTAATCTTATTTGTGTATAAATAATGACAATAGTTTAATCTTACTTTAAGGCACACACCTGAATCGTAAGGTAATTAAACTGTTTGCTTATATTCTCCCTGCCATTCTGCGCACTGTCAGCCCTGGTTAAAGATATAAATAATATACCCGATCCGAAGCAAGTGTAAAACTTGCCTGAATATTAAAGTAAAAAATATAAATATTTTATAACTAGCAAGAAATGACTTGTTGCACTAGCCGCAGTTACATTATTGTTTTACATTACTGTTTTGCCCTCCAACTCAATGGACCATATTTGGAAGCAAACACAAAGGCAAAGACACAATTTCTTAGAGCAATAAGACCATTTTAATGGTATAAAACAAGAAACAACTTTTGACTGGTCCTTCCTGCAATTAAGTTTATACTGTTGAAATTGTTTTATTTAGCAAAAAAAAAAAAAACATGTCTTTGCATTTGTTTCAGACTGAAGTTTTTTTATATACTAAACAGTGCTTTTGACATGGCAAGTATTTTGAAATGCCTTACTTGGGGAATAATTACCTTCTAAAGAACAGTACTTGCTTTTCTTTGTTTAACACACTTCCTTAAACTACATGTTGGAATTTTAGGTGTAGCACTGTGCAGAGACTTACATGTATTTGTATTTAATGCGTGCTTAGTAAGTACATGTTGTACATTTTATGCTGAAACACCTGCCCAATTTTGTTGGTTTGCAATTACTGAAACTGTAACTTTACAACAACAAGGTTTACTTTGTTTCTTAGAGCTTCTTAATTGTAAAATAAAATAAACATTTGCTTCTCTATGCTCAGCAGTTAGTCCTTCAGTTTGTCCCCCTACTGCTTAACAAAGTTAGGCACCTATGCTTTTGCCCCAGGAGTTTCAGTCAAAATGATCATTGGCCACTTTCACGCAGGAACCAATCCCGTCCCATAGACTTGAATGTTAATGTAATTATTATTTTATTATTTGTTTATTTAGCAGATGCCTTTATCCAAGGCGACTTACAAAGACTACGGTGTGTGAACTATGCATCAGCTGCAGAGTCACTTACAATTACGTCTCACCCAAAAGACGGAGCACAAGGAGGTTAAGTGACTTGCTCAGGGTCACACAATGAGTCAGTGGCTGAGGTGGGATTTGAACCGGGTATCTCCTGGTTACAAGACCTTTTCTTTAACCACTGGACCACACAGCCTCCTCTGAATTCTGATATTAACTGCACGCTGCTTACTGACAACTTTATTACTAGTTGCCAGTGCTACAGAGCGCACTTGCATGATTTATGCGCATACTTCATAGAGCTTTTATAAAACACTGACTTCACAACTGCATATTTCTGGTGGACTGAGACAGAATCATGGCTTTGAAACTGGCTACGAAGCTGCACACAACATTGAGCTGGATTTACAGCGGGTATTTCATGTTTCTCATGTTAATTTTTGAACACTGTAACATTTAAAACACATGTATTTCAGTGCCATATTTGTACAACTACAGTATATATCGTTCCATAGAAATACACTTGAAAACGGGAGCTTTTCACCTTATTGGCAACTTCCGGTTAATGACAACTTTTTGCTGGGAACCGAGAGGTTATTAATAAGCGGAGTCTACTCTGTGTGTGTGTGTGTGTGTGTGTGTGTGTGTGTGTGTGTATACACAGATTATGGAAACAATAAATTATTTACAGCAAGCTTGGGGGTGGGCAAGTCATCTGACTGAGGCTATCCGGCAACAAAAACATCTATTCAAGGATACCAATATATTTAGTAAGTAAGGGGTAAGGAAAAGGAAAAATGGGCAATACAATCCCCACCCCCAGTCATTGTGTAAATATTTTTTTGTTTTTGATAATTTGTGTCGGTACTGTAGACATACAGTCCAATCAGCACGAAGCCCAATTTAAAAAGTATATATTGTATTGATATGTATAATGATATGTAAATGTTTCCTTTCAGTTGTTGTTGAAGGCTTCTGTAAAGTTGATACTGAATAATGAAGTGTGCTCAATGCACAGATTCATTTCAATTAACACCTGTCTAAGATTCTGTTAGGAAATTGGTTGCTGATTGCACCTTTAAATATGTTTGGTTACATATTTTATATTGTCTGTTAATTTCCACAGTACATACTGTATACCCTGTATGTTACAAACACGTTAGAACAGGGTGTTGTTCTGTTCCCAAAACAAGCAACCTTTACCGCAAGTCTTAAACAAACCATTCCTGTTTTGAGAAGTTTTTAATTCCGTAACATACAAAAATGTAAACATATTATTAATATTAATTGTTTATTCAAGCAACTGAACTGCTTAGTACGCGGTTCTGTTGCTGGTTGCAGTCGGAAGGATGAAAATAGCGATTGGTAAGTAGTTTTTGAATGTTTGTTTACTGAGGTAACTACATCAGCTGGTTGAAATAATTAATTTCATAGTGTTCAGAGCTGTGGTTGATTGAAGTTAATTTTGATTGCGTGTAAACTGGACCAGCTCTAGACCGGCAGGACAGTATAAATTGGTGAACAGTGTCTAAGAACACCAGCCATTCTAAGCGCCAGCCAGTCGAAGAGCCACTTGTCCAAGGGCAGTCTGAGCTGTGGCAGTCAGAGCGAGGCCAGGTGGAGCAAGGACCTTCTCCAAATCCCTCCCAATGGCTACTAGAGGCATCATTCCTACCTTGACACCTAACATCTGGATCCCCTGGACAAAGCGGGCTCACTCTTTCTCCACTCCCAGAATGAACACTGGTAAGTACCTGCTCCCCCGATGCTACCTGCTACAAATTTGAAAATTTCCCTTTTCAATTGTCATTCTCTGACTAACAAATCTCTGCTTCTCAGTGAACTTATAACTGATACCAGTTTTGAAACCTGGCACTCTGTAAATGACATGCACTCACTGCATCTAGCCACCCCAAAGGGCTATTACCTCTTTGACAATCCTCGTCTCACTGGCCGAGGCAGGGGCACTGCTGTTATTTCTAATTCTGTACTCAATTCCTCAGTTCTTTCTTTGCCTTCCTTTTCTTCATTTGAGCATCTCTCCATCAAGCTCCCCTCTCCAATGTCCCTCACCCTTGCTGTTATCTACTGTCCACCTAAGAATAACTCTGCTTTTATTGCCCAGTTTTCAGAATTCCTCTCCCTTGTTTGCACTTCTACAGGCAAAATCCTACTCCTAGGTGACTTCAACATTCATGTTGACTTGCCTTCCTCCCCCTTAGTGACCGATTTCAACATGCTTCTGGACTGTCTCGAGCTCTCTCAGTCTGTCAACGACCCCACTCAAACCCGAGGACAGACCCTGGATCTGCTAATCACCAAGGGTCTTGAACCCTCAAATTTCTCCGTCTCAGATGTCTCTCTCTCTGACCATTTCTTAATCACTGCTAATATTAATCTCCCTGCCCCTTCCTTTGCTACTGATACTGTTATCTCCTTCCATCCCAAGAATTTGCTAAATCCTCTGAAACTCTCGGAATGTGTCTCTATCCCCTCTAACTGGTACTCTCAGTTGATGATACAGTGACCCTCTACAACGCCACCCTTACTCATATCATTGACACTGTTGCCACGCTTACAACCAGAACCGTCAAGAAAGATCGAAACTGCCCATGGTACACCCTCGAACTTCGAGTGCTTAAATCTGCGTGCTGCAAGCTTGAGCGCAAGTGGAGGTCGTCTGGACTAACGGTTCACAGAGAGATCTGGACCGACCATCTCGGTAGCTACAAGTGTGCGCTTACCGGTGCCAGGGTGAAGTACTTCTCTGAAGTCCTAACTATGGGACACGGTCTCTGTGCTTCTGATCTTGCTCCCTTCATTATGCACACTCTCAACCTGTCCCTGGACTCTGGCTCGGTTCCTGCTACCCTTAAGCTTGCCCGAGTTACGCCGGTACTCAAAAAACCCTCCCTTGACCTGGCTGACTTATCTAATTTCCGTCCCATCTCCAATCTCCCTTTTCTCTCCAAAACTCACAAAAGGGATGTAGCCAGTCATCTCACGGATAACAAATCTGCTTGAATCGCTACAGTCTGGCTTCTGGCCGCATCACAGTACTGAAACTGCTCTGCTCCTGATGGTGAATGATCTCCTGCTTAATGCTGATGCTGGTGCTCCCTCTGTGCTTGTCCTCCTTGACCCAACAGCTGCTTTTGACACAATAGATCATGGCATTGATCTTGACGGCATTCAGAAATATGCTGGGATCTCCTGGATGTCCTCTTACCTATTCGGACGCATGCAGTCTGTTTTCTATGCTGGATGCAGTCGTGACGCAAACCCAGTCACTTGTGGTGTCCCCCAAGGATCTGTTCTTGGGCCCCTTCTCTTCAATATCTACATGCTTCCCTTGAGTCACCTCATCCACCAACACAGTCTCACGTTTCACTCCTATGCTGATGACACCCAGCTCTACTTAAAACTCGACCCTGGAAGCCCCTCTGTCATGGTCTGGCTCTCGGCTTGCATTCAAGACATTGAGGCCTGGATGTCTGCCAGTTTTCTTCAGTTGAAAACTAGCAAAACTCAACTTAAGAATCTCAATATAGCTGCCCTGAACCTCGGAAACTGTCTGCTGCTGCCTTCCCCCACAGTACAAAGCCTTGGTGTACTTCTTGACAGCAACCTGTGCTTTGAAGCCCACATCCCCTCCGTGGTCAAATCATCCGTCTACCATCTTCAAAACATCTCCAAAGTCCATCCCTACCTTTCCCTCCCGGATGCGGAGATATTTTGTCATGTATTTGTCTCTTCTCGACTCGACTACTGCAACTCTCTTCATGGTGGTCTCCCGGAACGCACCATAAACCGACTGCAGCTAGTTCAGAATGCTGCTGCCAGGATCCTTACCAGATGTAAAAAATGTGAACACATCACCCCCCGTCTTGCCCAGCTGCTCAGGATTACTTTGAAAATTCTCCTGCTCACATAGGTCCTGAGTACCTCCTCAACCTGTGACCCGCTATGTCCTTGCCCGCAAGCTAAGGTCCTCCGACTCTGGCCTGTTTGTTATCCCCAAGCAAAAGTGCACCACACTTTGGAACTCTCTCCCAGCTTTGGTGCGTGATGCTCCCACCGTCGCTCGCTTTAAATCAACTCTCAGACCCACTTGTTCTCTCTTGCTTTCCATGATCTTTAAGCCTGATATCTGCTATTAGCTGCTGTGTTGTTGCTACTATTTCATGTATTGTGCTACTATGTCATGTATTATGCATTTTCCACTGTATTTAATGTATTATGCATTTTTTTACTGTATTTCATGTATTATGCATGTTTCACTGTATTGTATTATGCATTGTTTTTGACTGTATATCATGTATTATGCATTTCTCTGTATTTAAAGTATTATGGATTTTCTTGTTACTGCATCTTGTAAAGCTCTTTGTGATGGTGGTCCACTGTGAAAGTTGCTATATAAAATAAAGATTGATTGATAATACCAAGTGTCAATTTAATCTGATCTTCAGGCTTTAAAATCTGATCCATTTTATTAATAAAACAAAAAAGATACATTTCATTTGGATATTTAAAAAAAATGCAAGTGAATATCAGTGTTGTCTACTTAACTTGCCCTGTGGTCTGTCTCAATACCGTGGTTTTTAAGGAAGGCCAGTGTCCGTGCATCCAGAGAATACCCCTCATTCCAGTCAGAAACAGCACCACTGTCTCTAACCCACTGAAATAGAAAACACAAGACTACAGCTAATAAAGGTAGAAACGAAAAATGTACAGTACCTGCCTGGCAGTACGACTCATGTTTATGCCATGCTTCCTCATGCAGGCCTTTCCTCAATGGTCAAGGGGGTTTCCTAATTCAAATGCTGATGTTGCTGCACTGTCTATCCTCCACTACAAGAAAAGATAGAACAAGTATAGCACAACACACACAAATACTTTTCCGTAACCACTTCTGAACCACTTTTAGACATTCTTTTCAGAATATTATAGTGCAAAGGTAATAACGTGTAATGAATCAAGACTAATGGTATTCTTAGACTTTATTCCAAATATTTACATAATTTTACAGACAACCTTGCATGATCCAGAACACTCATGTCTGTTGCCAGTTTCCTTAACACTGCTTCTGTTATTGGGGACTGTCACATATTACCTTAAAACACATGCAATTAGAGATTAGTTTTCTTTTGCCACCAGCAGGTATGTATCTGTTATCTTCACATGTATTTTTTGCAAAGGCTCTTGACAGAAGCTTTGGATATTGATCTATTCTGGTTGCTATTCTAGGTTCAGCTGTATTTTATGACTGTAACCAAACTGCTTAATTGGTTTGTCAAACAAATCAACCAACTTATCACACTTCTAACAATGTTACTATATTTGCAAATGTACTTTGTTTTCTTGACAGAGGTGGTTTTCCGGTGATAAACCCACAGCTCAAGGATTTGCCCGTTAGTCTGAGCTCCCTCTATCCTTAACCTTTGACTTCCTGAAGCTGGCTCTTGTTTGACTTTTATACAAATCACAGATCATCTGACTAAAATCGCTTTTCTCTGTGGTGCTGAAAAGGCACAGTGCGAGTCCACACACATATCTATCAGGGTTCTCCCCAGCAGTGGTGTAGTCCTAAATCTTAAAGTACCTCGATGGCAATTAAAATATAGATTTTTTTTTTTTTAAACAAATTATACAAACTCACGTTTTATTTGTAAATTGAACTTGAGGAAGCATTTGTGTCTCTCGTACAACTTTTAGGCTACTCCCCCAGTGCTACCATATTGGCGTTTTTCCAGCCAAAGGTTAATGTTGTCTCTGGTGGTTTAGTTATTTTTTGGCACCACTATGCCCTGTAGTCTTAGTATATCACCGCCTCCCCCTATCTTTTTTTCTGGAGCTCTGCATCCAATAAAATTACAAATCACACACTCAGTTATTATTTATTCGTCACCAATTTAAGACCTGTATCAGTAGACTTAAATTTATTTTTTGTTTTTAAAATGTATTTTTTAAAGAATATCTGCTGACAGTTCTGAACAAAAACTGAGAAAACGACAAGCAAAGCAGATAAACAAATAGTTTATAACATTACTTACCCGTGTTTATTATTATTATTATTATTATTATTATTATTATTATTATTATTATTATTATTATTAAATAAATGTATAGCACTTATTTATGACTTTGTAATTATATATATATATATATATATATATATATACAGTACTGTGCAAAAGTTTTAGGCAGGTGTGAAAAAATGCTGTAAAGTAAGAATGCTTTCAAAAATAGACATGTTAATAGATTATATTTATCAATTAACTAAATGCAAAGTGAGTGAACAGAAGAAAAATCTAAATCAAATCCATATTTGGTGTGACAACCCTTTGCCTTCAAAACAGCATCAATTGTTCTAGGTACACTTGCACAAAGTCAGGGATTTTGTAGGCATATAGTCAGGTGTATGATTAAACAATTATACCAAACAGGTGCTAATGATCATCAATTCAATATGTAGGTTGAAACACAATCATTAACTGAAACAGAAACAGCTGTGTAGGAGGAATAAAACTGGGTGAGGAACAGCCAAACTCAGCTAACAAGGTGAGGTTGCTGAAGACATTTTACTGTCAAAAGTCATGCACCATGGCAAGACTGAGCATAGCAACAAGACACAAGGTAGTTATACTGCATCAGCAAGGTCTCTCCCAGGCAGAAATTTCAAGGCAGACAGGGGTTTCCAGATGTGCTGCCCAAGCTCTTTTGAAGAAGCACAAAGAAACGGGCAACGTTGAGGACCGTAGACGCAGTGGTCGGCCAAGGAAACTTACTGCAGCAGATGAAAGACACATCACCTTCGCAATCGGAAGATGTCCAGCAGTGCCATCAGCTCAGAACTGGCAGAAAACAGTGGGACCCTGGTACACCCATCTACTGTCTGGAGAAGTCTGGTCAGAAGTGGCCTTCATGGAAGACTTGCGGCCAAAAAGCCATACCTCCGACGTGGAAACAAGGCCAAGCGACTCAATTATGCACGAAAACACAGGAACTGGGGTGCAGAAAAATGGCAGCAGGTGCTCTGGACTGATGAGTCAAAATTTGAAGTATTTGGCTGTAGCAGAAGGCAGTTTGTTCGCCGAAGGGCTGGAGAGCGTACACGAATGAGTGTCTGCAGGCAACAGTGAAGCATGGTGGAGGTTCCTTGCAAGTTTGGGGCTGCATTTCTGCAAATGGAGTTGGGGATTTGGTCAGAATGAATGGTTTCCTCAATGCTGAGAAGTACAGGCAGATACTTATCCATCATGCAATACCATCAGGGAGGCATCTGATTGGCCCCAAATTTATTCTGCAGCATGACAACGACCCCAAACATACAGTGAAAGTCATTAAGAACTATCTTCAGCGTAAAGAAGAACAAGGAGTCCTGGAAGTGATGGCATGGCCCCACAGAGCCCTGATCTCAACATCATCGAGTCTGTCTGGGATTACATGAAGAGAGAGAAGCAACTGAGGCTGCCTAAATCCACAGAAGAACTGTGGTTAGTTCTCCAAGATGTTTGGGCCAACCTACCTGCCGAGTTCCTTCAAAACTGTGTGCAAGTGCACCTAGAAGAATTGATGCTTGATGCTGTTTTGAAGCCACAGGGTGGTCACACCAAATATGGATTTGATTTAGATTTTCTTCTGTTCACTCACTTTGCATTTAGTTAATTGATAAATATAATCTATTAACATGTCTATTTTTGAAAGCATTCTTACTTTACAGCATTTTTTCACACCTGCCTAAAACTTTTGCACAGTACTGTATATATATATATATATATATATATATATATATATATATATATATATATATATATATATATATATATATATAATCTTAAAAGAAGGGCAGAATGAACGACAGCAAGGCCAGTCATTGACTCCAATCTCCTGGTCTCTGTGACTGACGTACAGTACAAAGCAGCTTTAAACCCGTGTTTCTGACCACAGTCGTAGATGCAGTTTTACTGTCAGATGTCTTCGTCAGCATTAAAAAAAAAAAAAAAAATGGTTAGCCTTCTTAAAGTAGTACTGTAGTTTGTAATAGAAGTCCCTAATGTTTTTTTTTCATTGCATCACAAGGAAGACTGAATCAGACGATTGTACGGGAGTTGACGGCATTTAAAATATGCGCCGGTTAGTCAAAACTGGTATGTAGGGAATAGGACTCTGATTTTTTTTGTTCCTAGTGCGTATTCAATGGATTTCCCGACGAAAAATATATTGCTTCACTGATGCCCAGGCACCGAAATTAGAGTGGTTGGGCGCTATATAAGCATTTTCAAAACAAATCGGTAAATGCTATTAAGTTAATTCTTAAGTCAAGGTTCTGCCGTTAGAACAAAGTACTGGAACGGTGTTCCGACTTGACTACACCTCTGCTCCCCAGGCTTTTTCAGCTGGACGGGCTGCCCGTCTAAGTGGCTGTCGCCGCCCTGCTGAAAAACCCTGAGCTGCCCATCTTGCAGATGCTGCTGTGCCTTTAACTATAAGGATTGATTGCACTGGCTGTATGAAGCTAGCAACAGTTGCTGGCAACAATAAGCAACTTCCGGTAGAAACAGCGCACATTAACTTCAAAATAAAAGTGCTTTGTGGAAAGCAATTGTACATACATTAAACAGTAAAATACATACAAATAGCTTAGCTATATGAATACTTTCTCATGCGCTCAAAATAATATATATATATATATATATATATATATATATATATATATATATATATATATATATATATATATATACAGTACTGTGCAAAAGTTTTAGGCAGGTGTGAAAAAAATGCTGTAAAGTAAGAATGCTTTCAAAAATAGACATGTTAATAGATTATATTTATCAATTAACTAAATGCAAAGTGAGTGAACAGAGGAAAAATCTAAATCAAATCCATATTTGGTGTGACCACCCTTTGCCTTCAAAACAGCATCAATTCTTCTAGGTACACTTGCACAAAGTCAGGGATTTTGTAGGTATATAGTCAGGTGTATGATTAAACAATTATACCAAACAGGTGCTAATGATCATCAATTCAATATGTAGCCTGAAACACAATCATTAACTGAAACAGAAACAGCTGTGTAGGAGGAATAAAACTGGGTGAGGAACAGCCAAACTCAGCTAACAAGGTGAGGTTGCTGAAGACAGTTTACTGTCAAAAGTCATACACCATGGCAAGACTGAGCACAGCAACAAGACACAAGGTAGTTATACTGCATCAGCAAGGTCTCTCCCAGGCAGAAATTTCAAGGCAGACAGGGGTTTCCAGATGTGCTGTCCAAGCTCTTTGAAGAAGCACAAAGAAACGGGCAACGTTGAGGACCGTGAGCGCAGTGGTCGGCCAAGGAAACTTACTGCAGCAGATGAAAGACACATCATGCTTACTTCCCTTCGCAATTGGAAGATGTCCAGCAGTGCCATCAGCTCAGAACTGGCAGAAAACAGTGGGACCCTGGTACACCCATCTACTATCCGGAGAAGTCTGGTCAGAAGTGGCCTTCATGGAAGACTTGCGGCCAAAAAGCCATACCTCCGACGTGGAAACAAGGCCAAGCGACTCAACTATGCACGAAAATACAGGAACTGGGGTGCAGAAAAATGGCAGCAGGTGCTCTGGACTGATGAGTCAAAATTTGAAATATTTGGCTGTAGCAGAAGGCAGTTTGTTCAGCCGAAGGGCTGGAGAGCGCATACGAATATGTGTCTGCAGGCAACAGTGAAGCATGGTGGAGGTTCCTTGCAAGTTTGGGGTTGCATTTCTGCAAATGGAGTTGGGGATTTGGTCAGAATTAATGGTCTCCTCAATGCTGAGAAGTACAGGCAGATACTTATCCATCATGCAATACCATCAGGGAGGCATCTGATTGGCCCCAAATTTATTCTGCAGCATGACAACGACCCCAAACATACAGCGAAAGTCATTAAGAACTATCTTCAGCGTAAAGAAGAAGTGGTGATGGTATGGCCCCCACATAGCCCTGATCTCAACATCATCGAGTCTGTCTGGGATTACATGAAGAGAGAGAAGCAACTGAGGCTGCCTAAATCCACAGAAGAACTGTGGTTAGTTCTCCAAGATGTTTGGGCCAACCTACCTGCCGAGTTCCTTCAAAAACTGTGTGCAAGTGTACCTAGAAGAATTGATGCTTGATGCTGTTTTGAAGGCAAAAGTGTGGTCACACCAAATATGGATTTGATTTAGATTTTTCTTCTGTTCACTCACTTTGCATTTAGTTAACTGATAAATATAATCTATTAACATGTCTATTTTTGAAAGCATTCTTACTTTACAGCATTTTTTCACACCTGCCTAAAACTTTTGCACAGTACTGTATATAATCACAAGTAACTCCCTGAATAAAATGTGTTTAAAATACAAAAGACTAATGCAGCATACATATTGCCCATTAATGAATAATCTAAGGATTGTAACTCAATAAAAGGGGTGTGAAATATAATGTGAAGACCCAAACAGATTAGGAAATAATATGGGTTGTATCACTATTACGTCACTGTAGAAAATACACCACCTTTTATACTGTTAGAGAATAGCTAAAACCATACATTTTTACATAATGAGTCAAGACAAGTTTCAACATCTAAAATATGTTTTTAATTTAAATAACAATGTTTCCCAGGGCATTCTACATACATAACTAAATAAAATAACGTGGCAGGGAATGCTCGTCAAGAATGAAATCTTTTTAAACAATATTATATATGAGCAGATGAAACACAATTTGATTTATTCCAGGCCAGAGAATACAAGACCATCTTGGTGCAAAGGTCTCTGTCTTCTGTCTCTGTCTGTCTGTTGGTCCGGCAGGCCTTGGAATTGGAAAAGGCCTAAAAAAAACAAGTACAATTAGTCGGATATTAACAATGGAATGCATGTTAGGTCACAGACTGCAGACTTTATACATTTTTTAATGTGTTGTTTCTAATCGGGGGGGTTACTCATATTGTAGTTTTTCAGGAGCACAAACTTGAACATCCTGACTTTGTAATTCACATAATATTGTTTTCCTCATTTTCTCAGAGCACTGAACAAGATAGTTTCCTCCAAATAACAAATGTTTAGAAAATAAGCAGACGTAAAGTACACGGCTACTACCATCTGTTTGCCTGGAACACCACCAGTTTCTTTCTAATTTTGGGGGTTTAGGCAAAACACTTCCAATATTTTAAAGTAAAGGCTATTTAATTGTTAACTCAGAACATTGAAGGAACTGGAAATGCAATTTTTTTCTGGGGTTTTACTGACTAAAAAACAGAGATATTAATCAATTTTTCAGAAATGGGCAGTATTATGCTGCATAGGCAAACTTTTACTGTTTTGAGCTCCGTGCTCCACAGTAAAAGACCAGCAACATTTACAATGATGTAAATGTGATGCAACCAAAAGTGTTTTCTATTTAGAAATTGTCTCTAGTTCACATTTAACCTCGTGAATTGCATATGTAATTGCTCTATAATCCAAAGCATTCACTTTTTTTCCCTTGTATTTTTTGTTTTCAATAGGCTCCTTTGACCCCTGTTCTGGACCTCTCTTTAGCTTCTTCCAATTTATAAATTCACCGAATAGAAAATATGAACTACATGCTACAGTATTTGTGTGTGGAATCACTTTGCTTCCTGTACTCAAACTGGTTTTAGAGTGTCTTTGCTGACCATTTCCCCTGTCACCTTACCTTCTCTCAGCCCTTCCTCCTCCCCTGTCACTGTACCTTCTCTCAGCCCTTCCTCCTCCCCTGTCACCTTACCTGCTCTCAGCCCTTCCTCCTCCTGTCACCTTATCTGCTCTCAGCCCTTCCTCCTCCCCTGTCACCTTACCTGCTCTCAGTCCTTCCTCCCCTGGCACTGTACCTTCTCTCAGTCCTTCCTCCTCCCCAGTCACTGTACCTGCTCGCAGCCCTTCCTCCTCCCCTGTCACTGTACCTGCTCGCAGCCCTTCCTCCTCCCCTGTCACCTTACCTGCTCTCATCCCTTCCTCCTCCCCTGTCACCTTATCTGCTGTCAGCCCTTCCTCCTTCCGTCACCTTACCTGCTTTCAGTCCTTCCTCCCCAGTCACTGTACAGCCCTTCCTCCTCCCGTCACCTTACCTGCTCTCAGACTGTCTGCTTCACCTGTCAGCATAACTGCACCTGGCGTAATCTGCATAGCTTTCTTTGTCTCCTTCTCCCTTATTTCTGTTCTTGACTCTTCCCTCTGTTTCTGAGCTACTCCGTATTCCTCAGGGTACACATGACTGTTGACTCAAGGATGTGGTAAACATGACCACCACTCAAACCCTAAAATTAGGCAACAATACGTTAAGATAATATGATTTTAATCAGATAATAAAGCTGGCAGTGCAAAGGTGGTTGGGAATGAGATTACAATTAAGTATAAGTAGCCAACACTCAACTTTGTTTTATAATTTATTATGCAGATTTCAAGCATTAATATAATGCATATACAAAAAATATGAAATTAGGAAACATGCAATTCAAAAAAATAATTAAACATATTTTAGAGGAACTTATTTGTATGAATAATAAAAAGTGACAGAATTTTATGAGATTATATATATATATATATATGGACAGCAGTGTGGAGTAGTGGTTAGGACTCTGGACTCTTGACCGGAGGGTTGTGGGTTCAATCCCAGGTGGGGGACACTGCTGCCATACCCTTGAGCAAGGTACTTTACCTAGATTGCTCCAGTAAAGACCCAACTGTATAAATGGGTAATTGTATGTAAAAATAATGTGGTATCTTGTATCTTGTATATATATAGTATACACACACAGCTTGGAAGAATAACAAACTCTTATTGGTTAAAACAGCATCACATGACTGCGCCTATAGAACTTGAACTTTTTTCACATTTTGTTGTGTCAGTGCCTCAGAGGTTTATGCATTTAAATGAGGATTTTTTTTTCCACTTATCTACACACCATACTCCACACTGTTAAGGGGAAAAAAGTTTTTATTGAGAAAAAAATTAGATATTAAAAATACAAAACTGAAAGACCATAATTGGATAAGTCTCCACCCCCCTGAGTTAATACTTGGTGGAAGCACCTTTGGCAGCAATTACAGCTGTGAGTCTGTTGGGATAGGTCTCTACCAACTTTGCACACCTAGATTTGGCAATATTTGACCATTCTTCTTTACCAAACTGTTCAAGCTCTGTCAAGTTCCTTGGGTAGCACTGATGGACAGCAATCTTCAAGTCATGCCACAAATTTTCGATTGGATTTAGGTTGGGGCTCTGACTGGCCACTCAAGGACATTTACCTTTTTGTTCCTTAGCCACTCCAGTGTAGCTTTGGCTGTGTGCTTTGGGTCGTTGTCATCCTGAAAGGTGAACTTCCGTCCCAGTTTCAGCTTTCTTGCAGAGGGCAGCAGGTTTTCCTCAAGGTCTTCTCTATACTTTGCTCCATTCATTTTTCCTTCTATCCTGACAAGTGCCCCAGTCCCTGCCGATGAGAAACATCCTCATAACATGATGCTGCCACCACCATGCTTCACAGTAGGGATGGTGTTCTTTGGGTGATGTGTTGGGTTTGCGCCAAACATAACGCTTTGCATTTAGGCCAAAAAGTTCCATTTTAGTTTCATCAGACCACAAAACTTTTTGCCACATGGCTACAGAATCTCCTGAGTGTTTTTTGCATACTTCAAACAGGATTCAAGGTGGGCTTTCTTGAGTAATGGCTTCCTTCTTGCCACCCTACCATACAGGCCAGATTTGTGGAGTGCTTGGGATATTGTTGTCACATGCACACTTTGACCAGTCTTGGCCATAAAGCCTGTAGCTCTTGCAAAGTTGCCATTGGCCTCTTGGTAGCCTCTCTGATCAGTCTCCTTCTTGCTCGGTCATCCAGTTTGGAGGGACGGCCTGATCTAGGCAGGGTCTTGGTGTGCCATACACCTTCCACTTCTTAATAATCGTCTTGACTGTGCTCCAACATTCAAGGCCTTTGATATTTTTTTTATACCCATCCCCTGATCTGTGCCTTTCAACAACTTTGTCCCTGAGTTCTTTTGAAAGCGCCTTGGTGTTCATGGTTGAGTCTTTGCTTTGAAATGCACTACCCAGCAGAGGGAACCTACAGGAACTGCTGGATTTATCCTGAAATCATGTGAATCACTACAATTTAACACAGGTGGAGGCCACTTAACTTGGTGTGAGATTTTGAAGGGGATTGGTTACACCTGAGCTAATTTAGGATTGCTATTACATGGGGATGGACACTTATCCAACCAAGCTATTTCAGTTTTTATTTTTAATAAATTTTCTACAAATTTCTTGGATATTTTTTTCACTTGGAAGTTGTGGGGTAGGATGTGTAGATAAATGAAAAAAAAAACTATGTTAATGCATTTTAATTCCAGGCAATAAGGCATAAAAAGGTGAACATTTTGAAAGGGAGGGTAGACTTTCTATAGGCACTGTATATATACACCTTTTATGCAAACAATAAGACCCAACACAGAGGGCATTACCAGGCATTATCCGACTATTATACGAAGTCGAGGGCACTATTACTACAAAACGGTTGTATAATGCTCAACTGTATAATGCGGAGGGTCTTATTGCTTATATACTTCAGTGTTACAGCACAATTAACTATAATTTTTATTGATTTTTACTGAATTTATTTAGGTTTTCCTTTTTTTACGTATCCTTTCACATAAACACTCTAAAATGAACGTTCTATAAATATAGTCCTCCATAACAACAATCATCTCTATTAAATGAGTGTTCAAAACTGTATACTTTTAAAGATAGAGAACAAAAGATTGTGAAAAAAGATGTATTATTATTATTATTATTATTATTATTATTATTATTATTATTATTATTATTACTCCTATTATTAGTGCACATTTATTAAAAATGCTTCCGTGAAGATAAACTGAGGAAAAAGATCCGACAGAAAGATTGTGCAATTGTAATAATACTTATTATTATTTATTATTATTTGTTTATTTAGCAGACGCCTTTATCCAAGGCGACTTACAGAGACTAGGGTGTGTGAACTATGCATCAGCTGCAGAGTCACTTACAACTACGACCCAAAAGACGGAGCACAAGGAGGTTAAGTGACTTGCTCAGGGTCACACAATGAGTCAGTGGCTGAGGTGGGATTTGAACCGGGGACCTCCTGGACCACACAGCCTCCCTTTTCCTTGGTAATTGATTTGAATATTTCCAGATATTGAGCAGGTGTTAAAAATGCTTCAGAAGCAGTGTGACGAAGAAAAGGTTGAAATTGATGCCGTTACAAAGATTCTAAGGGCATATATCAGGGATTATATCCCTCTAGCTCAACTGTATTTAGAATGCGTGGAATCTTTCCATTGAAGTATATATATAGTGGCATGGCAACTAGCCAGCGCAAGGAAAATGTGTGTTTGTGGCAGGGAGAGAGTTAAAATCTCCCTGCCAAACTAATTTGTTAATTGTTTGATTTAGTAATGATCCCCTGCAGCGGCAATGCTGACAGCAGCACGGGGCACTCTTGCAGTGGTGGCGGCACTGGGCACCACTGCTAGATCCAACATCCAAACAAGTGCCTCCCGAGCAGGATACCATACCACTACCTGCCGTTCAAGGAGTTAATCCTCACCGGTCCAAGTGGCTCCGAGCTCAGGCTATCTCTCTTGAGCGTCTGTACTTTAAGGACTGGACTTTCAACAAGCTCATAAAGACCCTCCTCAAAAACAGCAGCAAAATCCCAGCAGAGAGCAATCGAGAATCCCTTTTCATTGTTTATTGCAAATCCATCTCAACAGAACCTAGTTTTCCACCCAACGGCCCAGGTCAGACAGCAGGCAGACTGTCTCAAAGCAAGCTACCACAGCCAGCATGTCATCAGGCCATCAGGCCAGCAGGCAGCCGCTCCAGTCAGCAAAACTCAGCAGGAACATTCTCTGATTTTTAAAAGCATTCATGCAACCATTTGCGGACACCTTATCTTCAGTCAGTATCAAAATCAACAATTTGGATAAGTGGGTGTCCAATATCGATCATGAGAAACAAGGTTCTACTCTTACAGTAATTTCCTGCATTCCTGCAGTAAACACAGCCGCCGTAGCAGCTACCATCACTTCTGGTTATATACCAAACCCGGTCCCTACAGTAGAGCCTCCGGTCTACAACCTTCCATCTGCAACAGTATATGGTTCTGCTGCCTCAACCACTGCCCACCGTTACTCAATATCCCTGGAGATTCGGCACAGCATAATTGAAGGTAAGAACGTTAATATGGTTTCTCTATTGATGGCTACATCGGAGTTTCTGGACCATAGAGTGGTGGATTGCGGAGATTTATCAGTCACGCTGAAATCCAGAGACCCCAGATTACTGGAAAATGTAACTCTGGTGGAATTCGTCCTTGCCTTCGCTATATAAATAGATGTGCTATGGTTAGTATACCCAAACCGCAGACAAGAATTAATAACTCTACTGGCCACTCAACCTCTCTTTGCCTGAAAGATGCCATTGCCTCAACCTCCAGATCAGCAATCTGCATCACTCCTCCCCATTTTCTAAGAGAAACTCGATTCTTAACTCCATCACAAGAGAAGACAGATTTGGGCGAAGAATCAGATATTCAGGAGGAAAGCAAATATGCAACAATATCAACTTCGGTATCTGCGCGATGATGCAATGCAAAACATCCATATGTGCAGTTTCTGCGGGGACACTCATTCAAAAGCTATCTGCCCAGTAGTTCCAAAGTGACTTTCTCCAACACTGCTATTCTTGAGTTTAAGACAGTTCAGTCTCTTACTCAAAAAGAGGATAAAAAAGGGTTTATGGTCGGCACGTTTGCAGCTCCCCCGTTTCCAATCTTCAGGATTAACCCCATCAGCATCGCCACTCGGAAAATGTCAGGAAAAAAGCGTCTCATCATTGACTTGTCAGCACCACAGACATCAAGCACCAGTAGCGTTGACTCGCTCATTCCTCACGATCAATTTTCTCTACAGTACATTACCATATTGGATGCAATTAATTCAATTAAATTGGCAGGTTGCGGCTCCTGGTTCGCAAAAGCAGATATATCAGACATGTTTAGGCTAATGCCAATCCATCTTCGCCACCTGTTCGGGATATGCTGGGAAGAGAAATTCTATTTTTCAACTCTCATCTTAGATTCCCACGCTCATCTTAGATTCCCACTTTATCCTGTTCCTGCGCATTTCCATAACAAATCAACTTCGGCAAGGTCAATTTATTCAGCTATCAAAAATTGACTCTCCTTGCATGATGCCTCCATGCAGAAATGTATCGCAGAACGCAAACCTATTTCAAATTCTGACCCCCTGTTCATCTAATTCAAGCTGGACTGTTATATCCAGACATTGGTTCACAGGACTTCCCCCGCAATTCTATACTCCTAATTCATTCAGAATCGGGGCAGCCACATCAGGAGCAAGAGCAAATATTAACCAGCATCTAATTAAAAATAGGTGCTGGACCTCATCAGCAGTTGAATCATACATGTTCTTCCCCATCTGAGATATCTTCTGCACAACAGTCTATTGCTAGTATGTCCGGAGTGGGGACGATCCTTCTGCCGGAGCCACCAAAGGTTTCCTCCTAAAAGAACGTTTTTCCTTTCCACTGAGCGGAGGGTCTTCACATAGTTAGCCAGGTCTTCACCTAGGGAAGCCAATTACAAACTTTCTTGTGTTAATTTTTTTTTTTTGTATATGCATTGGTGGTTTCTTTTGTCTGTCTGTACACATAGGAGTCTTTAGCGGGGAGCCGGGGGTCCATCCTTTGGGGGTTAGTGATCTCACTTTCTCCAACCTTTGGTTAAGCTCCACTTCCTTTACCTCCGTGAGGTGGGTTCTCCACGAGTCAGAGGGGCTAAGCTTATTGTTGCTAAATCACACTGTATGAGCTCTTCCTTCATAACATGAGGCTCTTTTCTCGTTTCAGGTTCTCTG
This sequence comes from Acipenser oxyrinchus oxyrinchus, assembly GCA_030684275.1. Taxonomy (NCBI): domain Eukaryota; kingdom Metazoa; phylum Chordata; class Actinopteri; order Acipenseriformes; family Acipenseridae; genus Acipenser; species Acipenser oxyrinchus. The sequence continues at coordinate 46,992,914 of CM060251.1, forward strand.
GCAGTGCGTCTATGTCCCAGCTTTGGAAGTCTATAATTCACCTCATCAAGGGCAGCTCTCAGAGCCAGAGTTCCCCTTTCATCCTTCCTTTCAAGTTCTCGAGCCTCTATTTATGTACGAGGACCCCTCCTTCGTATGTCGGATCCCCCACAAGACGGGGACCCCTTGTGAGTGTCAGATCCCCCGAGAGATGGGGACCCCTTTTCTATATGTTTCCAATCTTTACTAACTCTATGTCCCTGAGGGTGCCCAGCCTTGGAAGTTGCCTCACCACGACGTGGTTCTCACCTATTGTGGCGGTGAATTCACCACAATGCAGACCTCGTCCTGCCAAGGGCTTGGTCCTAACTGTGGGCATCTCTCCAAGAAGTCGCCAATTTTCTCCCAATTTGAAATATCCAATTATGTTTTAGGCTCAGCTCACCGCTACCACCCCAGCGAAGACTCGGGAGTGGCGAAGACGAACACACACTGTCCTCCGAAATGTGTGCTGTCAGCCGACTGCTTCTTATCACTCTGCAGGCCCGCCAGGCAGCCAACCCAGAGCTACAGCGTCGGAGGACAACGCAGCTCTGGGCAGCTTACAGGCAAGCCCGCAGGTGCCCGGCCACAGGGGTCGCTGGTGCATGCTGAGCCGATGACCCCCTTGCCAACCTAAGCCCTCCCCGGCGGCGCCGCCAATTGTGCACCACCCTGGGAACTCCAATCCACGGTCGGCAGTGGAATAGCCTGACTCAAACCGCGACCTGAAGACTATAGGGCATCCTGCACTCCACGCGGAGCTTTATCGGATGCCCACTGGAGCTGGACAACTTGGAAACTTAAACGTAACACACCGTTAACATACCATTAACACACCGTTACAGTTTAACATGAAAGTTCTAATGCTTCCGCATCGGCACCAAAACAGCTTCTTTGTTGTAATTTCTAATATTACACTATAATGCCAACACAACATTATGTTTAAAACGGTTCATAATAGTAAATCATTTTTTTCAAGAAATATAGTATTAATAATTTTGTTGACTTTATGCTGCTACACTACATATCATGGCATTACTGACAGATTGGTCATTAGCTACCAGGATGGACCGATTTAACACTTATTTACTCGTCTATACCACCTCTAAAAAATAAAAAAATCACCCTGAAAAAATTTGATAAGGAGAATCCCTCATAATATCCCACACCTGCTCTGTATTCATTTTCCCAGCCATTTTTCCCAGTTTTTTTTTTTTTTTTTGCCAGCGAAGAAGCTAGTCACATGACTTTTTACATCACTTTCATTGCCTGATTTATTCTATGACCTAATGTTGCTTCTATAAAATCAGCAGTCCTTTGATACAGTTGCTTGCAACAAAGTTGCAGAAACTTGTAGCTTGCACGTCACTTTCTACAAAAAAAGTATCTACATTTTTCTAGCAACATGTAGACTACTGTCCTCTCGGCTTAATACACATATAATCATCTTATTTTCTAAGTTACTTGAGCTCTCTCACAATCAAAATGATAGACCAACGTCAGGTATAGATGTCAGTAAATTTAAAGCTAATAAAATGATAAGTTATTCATTCTGTTCATTGCGTACAATGTGCATCAAAGCTTCCTTTATTGAAATATGTGCCTATTATGGCAAACATGTACAGTACTAATTGTACAAAATGGAAATGTAGCCATCGCTTTCAGGCATGTAAAGTATAATACTCTCTGACACTTGAGGGGAAGGCTTGACGGTACTGGATCCAGTGACTTGAGTTATTGGTGTTGTACAGTAGTGATTGGTTACAGTGACTTGCAAGAAGGGTCTGGGAATATGGGTTACAAATACAGTACTTGGCTGGCAGTTACTATAAGTATTTATTTTACTGGATTATTTTATTTGCTATATTATTGTGTTTAAGTTAAAAAAATCTTCTGATGCTACCATTCCAATATATTAATGCAAGAAAATCTTGAGCTTTGGTTTCTTGTTCCTTTGAGCAGCATGCTACTGTACCTAATTGTTTAATTTATATTCATCCAAAGTAAAACAAAGAAAATAAGTGAAAAGCAATATTGCAATAGCTTCCACCAGAAGGATTTGGAAGATTGATAGATTCTGAATTCTGTGATTAGTAAAAGCTCAACTGGGAGTTAGCTTCATTTCCACTGCCCATTACAACTGAAGGTAAAAAATATTGAGTTGGTGTGAGTCAGCAGCACAGAACAGCCTTACAATTTCTGAGTTTGTATGGCACTTAAGGCCAATAGACACTCATTTACATTATGATTAGAGGTGATGAATTAAGGTGGATTGTTTTCAAGTGATGCATGTGTTTGTAGTTGTTTTTTTCATATTATGGGGAAAAACAGCTTCCTTTCACATTTTTCTAAATTGAAAATGAATATAGTCGTCTAGTTTGTTAACTTAATCTTTAACCCTTTGCTGAACATTTGACCCTTTTCAGGTTTGTCTGACATGACTTGACTCTAAGGCTTTGTGACGGGGTACACCCCGCCCCTGTATTATTTGAATGTTTTGTAGGATTATTATTATTATTATTATTATTATTATTATTATTATTATTATTATTATTATATTTGGGACGGTGGGAAAGCCATGTTTTTATTGTTTGTTTTTAATTTAAAAACCTGTGAGAATGTGGCTGGAGCCTCAACAAGGTAATAGTTTTATTGATAATTAATTAAGGCTCCAGCCACAGCTTAAAAGAACCCGCTCCAGGATAATCGGGGCATTATTCCTTTGAGCCAGAGACGGGAGTACTATAGAGCGAGAGAATACACCCGAAGCAACTGCTACCGCTGTACCACACGGTATTTGTTTGTTAGTTTATTTTGGCCATCGAGCCCTTTTGTTTTGTGTAAGTGTTTTGTTTATTATTTGATTTATTATTAAAAGCCGAGCGCAAACGTGTCTCGTTCCCATTCCCACCTTTGCTGCCTTTGTTTTTGTGTTGCTCCTTCCTGGTCCGTGACATCACTTCAACCACTCTGCCACATATGGTGTCCTGTGTGGGACAGACAACGCCTCCAGGAGCCGGACCAGGACAGAAAATTGCGGTGTTTTTTTTGTTCGTTTTTTTCAAATAGTGTTTTTTTGTGTTTGGGAAAAATATAAATAAATAAATAATGGGAAGAAGTGGAAGGAGGAAACAGCAGCGGCAGGAGCAAGTGCATCAGCAACAGCGCGGGGCTGGTCGCAAGTCCTGCCGGGTCTCTGCTATGCTGGATGTCTGCCTCACCTGTCTGAAAGGTGAGGAATGGTGCTTCACCGTTGGTGAGGTCTGGCATGTAGCACCCGACCAACCCCCTCTATGGCAGGTGAGGGAGGAGCCTGAACATCCTGCACCCATGTGGGAGGAGGATGGCCCAGAGCAGGAACCGGAGGATGAGGGGTCGGTCCGTCCACAGCCTAAGAGGGGGGAGGCCGAGCGTCCACAGCCCAAGGCTCCACTAGCAGGGGAAGAATACCTGCTGGTTTCACCTCCACCACCACCATCCGAGGGAAAGGAGCAGGAGCTGCCTGCATCCTCCGAGGCGGACTGGTCCACTCTCCTCAGAGGGGATCTGGGACTGGCTGGCAGAGCCTGAGAGGGATATCGTGGAGGCCCTCCCTGCTGTAATCAACCTCCTGTGGGCGAGAGATGGGGAGCACTGGGAGGCCTGGGAACAGCAACACCACCCAGCATCCCTCCCAGACATCGCAGCCATGGTACTCAACTACCTGGCTGCGGATATGAGAGGGGCCCCACTGCCGTCTCCAGTGCCAGAGGGAGAGGAGCCATCGCTGCCGTCTCCAGCGCCAGAGGGAGAGGAGCCATCGCTGCCGTATCCAGCGCCAGAGGGAGAGGAGCCCTCGCCACTGTTTCCAGCACCAGAGGAAGAGGAGCCATTGCTGCCGTCTCCATCACCAGAGGGAGAGGAGCAGTTGCTGCCGTCTCCAGCGCCAGAGGGAGAGGGGCCATCGCTGCCATCTCCAGCGCCAGAGGAAGAGGAGCCTTTGCCACTGTTTCCAGCACCAGAAGGAGAGGAGCGATTGCTGCCGTCTCCAGCGCCAGAGGGAGAGAAGTGGTTGCTGCCGTCTCCAGCGCCAGAGGGAGAAGAGCGGTTGCTGCCGTCTCCAGCGCCAGAGGGAGAGGAGCCGTCGCTTCCGTCTCCAACGCCAGAGGGAGAGGAGCCCTCACCATTGTTTCCAGCGCCAGAGGGAGAGGTCCCATCGCTGACATCTCCAACGCCAGAGGGTGAGGAGCCCTCACCTCTGTCTCCACCACCCCCAGGAGCAGAGCAGCAGAAGCTGCCTCCGTCTCCACCACCGCCAGGAGCAGAGCAGCAGGAGCTGCCTCTGTCTCCACCACCGCCAGGAGCAGAGCAGCAGGAGCTGCCTCCATCTCCACCTCCGCCAGGGGCAGAGTAGCAGGAGCTGCCTCTGTCTCCACCACCGCCAGGGGCAGAGCAGCAGGAGCTGCCTCCGTCTCCACCACCGCCAGGGGCAGAGCAGCAGGAGCTGCCTCTGTCTCCACCACCGCCAGGGGCAGAGCAGCAGGAGCTGCCTCTGTCTCCACCACTGCCAGGAGCAGAGCAGCAGGAGCTGCCTCCGTCTCCACCACCGCCAGGAGCAGAGCAGCAGGAGCTGCTTCCTTCTCCACCACCGCCAGGAGCAGAGCAGCAGGAGCTGCCTCCGTCTCCACCACCGCCAGGGGCAGAGCAGCAGGAGCTGCCTCCGTCCACCACCGCCAGGGGCAGAGCAGCAGGAGCTGCCTCCATCTGCACCACCGCCAGGGGCAGAGCAGCAGGAGCTGCCAGGAGCAGAGCAGCAGGAGCTGCCTCTGTCTCCACCACCGCCAGGAGCAGAGCAGCAGGAGCTGCCTCTGTCTCCACCACCGCCAGGAGCAGAGCAGCAGGAGCTGCCTCTGTCTCCACCACCGCTAGGGGCAGAGCAGCAGGAGCTGCATCTGCCTCCGCCACCTCCACCAGCATAGGGTGAATACCTGCTGGTTCCGCCTCAACTGCCGTGGGAGGACTGCTTGCCCCTCCCACCTCCACCAGCAGAGGGTGAATACCTGCTGGTTATGTCTCCAGCACCGTGGGAGGACAGCTTACCGCTCCCAGCTCCACCAGCAGAGGGTGAATGCCTGCTGGTTCTGCCTCAACCGCCGTGGGAGGACTGCTTGCCCCTCCCACCTCCACCAGCAGAGGGTGAATACCTGCTGGTTCCACATCCGCCGTCATGGGAAGGACTGCTCCTGCCCTGCCTCGCACCGCCCAAGGATGCCTGCCTCGCACCGCCCAAGGATGCCTGCCTCGCACCGCACAAGGATGTCTGCCTCGCACCGCCCAAGGATGTCTGCCTCGCACCGCCCAAGGATGCCTGCTTCGCACCGTCCAAGGATGCCTGCTCCACACCGCCCAAGGATGCCTGCTCCGCACCGCCTGGGCTGCCTGTTGCTCCGCACAGCCTGGGGCTGCCTGTTGCCCGCACGCCTGGGGCTGTCTGTTGCTCCGCACGCCTGGGGCTGCCTGTTGCCCGCGACGCCTGGGGCTGTCTGTTGCCACGCACGCCTGGGCTGTCTGTTGCTACGCACGCCTGGGCTGCCTGTTGCCCGCATCGCCTGGGGCTGCCTGTTGCTCTGCATCGCCGGGCTGCCTGTTGCCCGCATCGCCTGGGGCTGCCTGTTGCTCCGCATTGCCTGGAGAGCCACCAATTACAGGGTACGAGGGAGAAGTGGAGCTCCCACTGCCGCCTCCATGGACAGGGGTTCCCCTCCAGACTTCGCCTGCTGAGGGTCCGCTGCTGCCGTCGCCTCCCGAGGGTCCGCTTCTGCCGTCGCCTCCCGAGGGTCCGCTGTTGCCGTCGCCACCTGGGGTCGCCGCTGGCTCTGTTTCGCCTTGGGTCGCCGCCAGCTCTGCTTTGTCTGGGAAGCTGCCGGCCATGAAGAAGGGGGGGGAGGTCAGGAGACCAGCTCCCCCCGCAGCACTTTCGCTGAAGGAAATTTGGTGGCTGGAGCCCCAGAAGAGGGAGCTGCGGGCTACAGAGAGTAGGAGGGAAGGTCAGGAGACCGCCCCCCCAGGCCGCAAGATTGCTTTGGCCGGAGGAGCTGGCCTGTGTACGCTCAGCCTGGCCGCTACAGCTGTTGGGGTGGGAGGAGGACCTCCCGCCGTGGCCGCCACCTTTGGCCCTTTATTGCCCCTGTTCCTGGGCCGGGACTGTGAACCGGAACTTTGGGGACTAAGGGGGGAGGTGGCCGAAAAGGCCATGTGTGCTACGCACATGGGGGGGCGTGTGTGACGGGGTACACCCCGCCCCTGTATTATTTGAATGTTTTGTAGGATTATTATTATTATTATTATTATTATTATTATTATTATTATTATATTTGGGACGGTGGGAAAGCCATGTTTTTATTGTTTGTTTTAATTTAAAAACCTGTGAGAATGTGGCTGGAGCCTCAACAAGGTAATTGTTTTATTGATAATTAATTAAGGCTCCAGCCACAGCTTAAAAGAACCCACTCCAGGATAATCGGGGCATTTTTCCTTTGAGCCAGAGACGGGAGTACTATAGAGCAAGAGAATACACCCGAAGCAACTGCTACCGCTGTACCACACGGTATTTGTTTGTTAGTTTATTTTGGCCATCGAGCCCTTTTGTTTTGTGTAAGTGTTTTGTTTATTATTTGATTTATTATTACAAGCCGAACGCAAACGCGTCTCATTCCCCGTACCTACCTTTGCTGCCTTTGTTTTTGTGTTGCTCCTTCCTGGTCCGTGAAGTCACTTCAACCACTCTGCCACAGGCTTGTATCAGTGTAAATATCCACCTAAAGTACACAGTGTTACACCTTTCTAAAACGCTAAAGATCTAAAGATTATTAAGAAAACAATGATATTTCCTATATGATGAAGTATACCCCCTGTAAAAAAACAAAACACATTTTAAAATTCACTGAAAAAAAAAACAATTTTCCTTTAGTTTAGTGATCTACTGAAAAACTGTAAAATTACGAGTGGTAGCCACAACTCAATTTTACCAATAACAATGGTTTTGATTTTACACAAAATTGTTTGACCTGTGGACAGGCTCATCTACAGGTAGTGAACAAAAAAATGGAAACAGCTGGGTAAATAAGGGACACCAAGTATATTGAAAGCAAGGGCTTCCACACAGGTGTGGCTCATGCGTTAATTAAGCAAATAACATCACAGCATGCTTAGGGTCCTGTATAAAAATGCTGGACAGGCCTGTTTGCCTATAATTATGGCTAGCATGGCTGCAAGAGGAGACCTCTGTGACTTTGAAATAGGGGTGATTGTTGGGGCATGTTTGGCAGGAGCTTCAGTGACCAAGACAGCTCAACTTGCTGATGTGTCACGAGCAACGGTGTCTAAGGTGATGTCGGCATGGAACTCCGAGTGAAAGACATCATCAGCAAAGGGCAACAGTGGGTGGAAGCGCATACTCCAGGATCATGATATTTGTGCATTAATTCCAAAACAGGCAAGAAACTGCAGATCAATTGACTGCAAATTTCAACCTGGGGCGTGAACAGCCAGTTTCATCAAAAATGGTCCGCCGAGTACTCCACAGAGCGGGATACCATAGTGACCCAATGCCCTATTAAGTGACTTTACATTGGTGTTTCCATTTTTTTGTTCACAACCTGTACATCAGATTCTTTCCTAGAATCAGTGTGAAGAAGTTCATCTTCCGAGAGATCTTCTTCTGCCATCCCATCAGCATCTTATGTAAAAAAAAAAAAAAAAAATTCTTTCAGGTTATGTACATTATTGGTTATGTAGAGAGATTTAGTTTGCTTTCTAGTAATTTGTGCGTTTTGAAGTCATGGTATACAATAATTGACCAAAGCTACTGAAATGTTGCACCACATAAAAAAGTAGGCTTTCTCTATGGCTTGAGGCTTTAGTAAAATGCATGTTGATTGAGGAGTCATCCCTAAAGTTTCTCCTATGGATATTTCACTACAGTAAATATTTAATTAATTTCTTTTGGGGTTGTGACAGGCTGGCTGCAGGGAGGAACTCAGACCAGAGATAGAAACACACAGCAGACAGAGACTTGGGGTTTTGGTGAAGCTGAGCGCGTGATCGCGCTCAGCATTTAATAAACAAAATAACAGAACACAAAAACAGGACACGCACTTGCGCCAAAATAAATAGACGAACAAAAACGGACTATCAATTAAACAAACGGTGGACGGACAGACACACAAACTCGGTGAGTAAATAAATAACAAGTATCGTGCTGGTCCTACAGCACGCGATAGCAATTGTTATGAATATTACTCTCCTCTCTCTCTCCGCTCTCCACTCAACGAACACACCACCCCGAGTGAGTGAAAACATGCAGCTTTTATGCAGTTGTACCGAGACTCGATTGCTAGTCAATCATTCAATTGGAATCTCGGTACAACTGCACGTGAATTAATTAAGTGTACTCCCGTGACCACACATTACATTTTAACCAGCACGTGAAAGTGATTTGTGCCATCCTCGTGCCTAAATACAAACCTACATTTTTAAATACATGTGAAACACAGACCCGCTTATATCCCGTGTACCAATGACTATACACCAACATTTACACACAACACGTAACACAAAATACACACAGGGGGGGCACTTTGCCACAGGGGTTTATGAACATTGTGAGCGATTTAGTATCATTGCAGGTAAACTTTGTAATTTTGATTGGCAAATCCCCTGGTAGAAAAAAAATAAAATAAAAGTTTGCTTAAAAAAAATAAAAAAAAAAGTAAAAAAATAAATATCGCTCCTGGTTTATAGACCTGATGTCATGCATTTTGATTGATTGACTGAAGTCTTTTGAAGATTTTTATGGTAATTTGAAAAAAAATAACATGTGTGAATTGTGTGCAATTATGTCATCAATCTAATTGACTGCAAAGGGTTAAATAATTTAATTTAGTGACCAATTCACAGAACCCCCCCCCCCCAAGAAAAAAACCCAAACTAAACATGTAATGTTTGTTTGGAATACATAATTACATTTGTTGTCTCATGCCAAAGTGGTCCAAAGGTGATGGAAAAAATCTCATAGATTTATGTGAAAAAAGTCTAAATGTAGAGGTTCATGAGAAACTGACATGTAAACTACATTGCCTAGTACCCTTCTCTTCAAACTTAAAGGGCTGTATCATGAATTGTTTGGGGTAAAGAGGTGGGATCTTTTTAAATTTATAAAACAGAAAGTAACCAGTTTATTAAAAAAATAGACCAAACATTTCTAATAAAGTGTAAATGGTTTCTATCTGATGATTCAGTGTACAATGTTTATAATTACCACAGTACAAATAATTAGCATTAATGCAGGTTAGGAGAAAAATAATGTAAGATCATTACAAAGTACAAATATAAAACTGGATATGTTTGCGACATTCAAATTATTTCCCAATTTTATTTAGATTAATGTAATGAATGATTATAAATGCATTGCTCAAGTTGCAACAGACATGAACATCTGTTGCAATTGATGATAATTAATATAACCTTTTTGTATTTAGATGAGGAAAAAAAATATATATAAATATGGTTTTCCAAGTCTGAGTACAGGATTAATTTCTTTGTACTGTATTTTTGCTCTGTTATTCAAAGCATTCTACGGGATAGTTTTACAGTTCTTCTGTAAAAATCTAAAATAACAATTATTATAACAGTGCTGTGTTGCTAATCACTGCAACTTTCTGCAGAACAGTATGTGGATGAAGGTAAAATAAAAAAGAAAGTGTTTTCTTTATCGATAAGGCAAAGGAGTTGGAAACATCTTTGAAAGAACGTAGTCGTTTGTGTAGTAACCGCTGCATGCTGATTGACCGAGCTTTCATTCTGATCGGATTTCATTTTGACAGGCGTCACAAATCTCTATCCATTTTGCTTTGTGTCAGTGCTCACTGGTTGATCAACGACTTTAGAAGTGTGAGTGAAAACAGTGGTATGGAGTAATATTATTCTTTAGTGTGGAGATGCAGCTGATGCATAGTTCACACACTCTAGTCTCTGTAAGTCGCCTTGGATAAAAGCGTCTGCTAAATAAACAAATAATAATAATAATAACTATCTGAATATTTGATCAAACATTGCTACACATGAATTCGATGGCAAAAAGCCACATCTGAGTCCCTGCCATAAATGACATAGTTGATAGATATTAGAAATATGGATCACAATGTGTTTTGCCTTGCACCAATTTACCACCTTGCAAGAATTTGTGTGACAGCTTCTAAATGGCAAGTGATGTGTGGAATTAAAACAAAATACAGGATCGACAAAGTGCTGCTTCAGAATCAGAGGATACAGGTGCAGGTGTGCTTAACGCTTTCCAAACACTGGCCCAACTTGCACGGTAAATGTTGATCACTATACATAAGATTTTGTTTTGTTGTGATCCTATTTTCTGTGTAATAAACAGTATTTTGTTTTCTTTATACAACACCCCCTTTCCACATTTATTTTTGAAGAGCTTATGTAAGTTCAATCTGACAGTTTTCTGTGTACAGCTAAAAAAAAGGTGTGACAGGGATGGCTGAGTGGTGATGTCAGGCCAGATGCAGGAAAAACAGGCACTGCAGGGATTTGGTGCAATGGCGCTTGCGCTGTTTATTTAAACAAATAAACGCAATTAAAATAAAAGATTTTAACAAAAAAAAACACTTTGCTCACAGAGAGAAATAAAAGGGATAAACAAAAACAAATCTTGTACACTAAAACAAAATAGCCAATACAGGTCAAGCTGGGCAAACACTGTCACTGATCTGTATGATTTTTTAAAATTTCCTTTGTCCTTTCTCCTCCGTTGTCATGCTGCAGAATAAATTTGGGGCCAATCAGATGCCTCCCTGATGGTATTGCATGATGGCTAAGTATCTGCCTGTACTTCTCAGCATTGAGGAGACCATTAATTCTGACCAAATCCCCAACTCCATTTGCAGAAATGCAGCCCCAAACTTGCAAGGAACCTCCACCATGCTTCACTGTTGCCTGCAGACACTCATTCGTGTACCGCTCTCCAGCCCTTCGGCGAACAAACTGCCTTCTGCTACAGCCAAATATTTCAACTTTTGACTCATCAGTCCAGAGCACCTGCTGCCATTTTTCTGCACCCGTTCCTGTGTTTTCGTGCATAGTTGAGTCGCTTGGCCTTGTTTCCACGTCGGAGGTATGGCTTTTTGGCCACAAGTCTTCCATGAAGGCCACTTCTGACCAGACTTCTCCGGACAGTAGATGGGTGTACCAGGGTCCCACTGTTTTCTGCCAGTTCTGAGCTGATGGCACTGCTGGACATCTTCCGATTGCGAAGGGAAGTAAGCATGATGTGTCTTTCATCTGCTGCCGTAAGTTTCCTTGGCCGACCACCGCGCTTCACGGTCCTCAACGTTGCCCGGTTCTTTGTGCTTCTCCAAAAGAGCTTGGACAGCACATCTGGAAACCCCTGTCTGCCTTGAAATTTCTGCCTGGGAGAGACCTTGCTGATGCAGTATAACTACCTTGTGTCTTGTTGCTGTGCTCAGTCTTGCCATGGTGTATGACTTTTGACAGTAAACTGTCTTCAGCAACCTCACCTTCTCAGCTGAGTTTGGCTGTTCCTCACCCAGTTTTATTCCTCCTTGTGGCGGGGTGTCCCGCCACTATTTATTATTATTTGTGTTTTGTTTGCGGCGCAGTTTAAAGCGCTGCGTCTTTTGTTATTTATAATTTAAAAACCCCGTGAGGATGCATGACTGATCAGCTACTGATTATTTAACTAGCTGACAGTCATGCATCCTTACCAAACGCGTGCAGACTGTGGCCGAGGGGTAATAAGATAATTAACAGCTAGTTAACCCCTCGGCCAGAGTATAAGAACCTGCAGCTGTCCGTACTGTGTTGGTGAGTGTTGGAGTGTAGAGAGTACGGGAGAGCGGAGAGAGAACGCGTAGAATACAACAAAACAATTGCTAAAACGTGCTGGTTTAGCCAGCACGCCACTTACTTGTTTGTCTGTTTATTCGTTTGGCCCTCATGCCCTTTGGTTTCTGTTTTGTTTGTTTAAATCTTTTGTTTAAATATTAATAAATCCAGCTGAGTGCCGTTGCACTCAGCTTCACCCGCCCATCCATTGTTTGACTCAGTTACTTCCTGGTCCGTGACGTCACCACTGCAAGCCAGCCTGCCACATATGGTGTCCTGCGTGGGACAAACAATGCCTCCAAGATCCGGACCAGGAAAGAAAAATAACCTTTTTTTGGGTTTTTTTTTTCAAAAAGTGTTTTTTGTGTTTTTTGGAGAAAAAATAAATAAATTAATTAATTAAATGGAAGGCTGAAGCTGGAGAAACGGCTGCGGGGAACTGGAGGACCTCCTCGGTGGTCTGGAGGACCAAGGCTGGTGCCTTGCTTGCGGGGTCTACGGGCACACTGTAGCGATATGCCCCTTCCAGGATGAGGAGGAGGAATTGGCCCAGGAGAGGAAGGCAGGGAGAAGGAGCAGGAAGAGAAGGGGGAGAGGTAGGCTGCAGCAACAGCAACCGCAGCAACAGCAGGATGAGATCGGTGAGGATGACTGTGAGGTTTATATTGTGAACCTCGTGGAGGAGTTGTGCCCTGGCTGTGGGGCATATGGGCACATGTTGGCCATATGCCCCACGCAATATGAAGAGGCGAAGCACGAGCATCCAGCGCCCAGAAGGGGGCAGCGCGAGCATCCAGCGCCCAGAAAGGGGGAGCGCGAGCATCCAGCGCCCAGAAGGGGGGAGCGCGAGCATCCAGCGCCCAGAAGGGGGGAGCCCGTGCATCCAGCGCCCAGAAGGGGGGAGCCCGTGCATCCAGCGCCCAGAAGTGGGGAGCCCGTGTATCCAGCGCCCAGGGGGGGGGAAGCCCACAGGTCCAGAACCTAGGCCTCCAGCAGCAGAGGAAGAATACCTGCTGCCTCTGCCACCTCCACCGCTTCCACAGCCAGGAGCAGAGCAGCAGGAGCTGCCTCTGCCTCTGCCACCTCCACCAGTAGAGGGTGAATACCTGCTGGTTCCATCTCCACTTCCACCAGCAGAGGGTGAATGCCTGCTGCTTCCGCCTCGCCCAAGGATGCCTGCCTCGCTTCGCCCAAAGAAGGCCTGTCTCGCATCGCCTGGGGCTGCCTGTTGCTCTGCATCGCCTGGGGCTGCCTGTTGCTCCGCATCGCCTGGGGCTGCCTGTTGCTCCGTATCGCCTGGAGAGCCACCAGTTACAGAGAACGAGGGAGAAGTGGAACTCCTGCTGCCGCCTCTATGGCCAGGGGCTCCCCTCCCGAGTTCGCCTCCGGAGGGTCCGCTACTGCTGCTGCTGCCGTCGCCTCCCGAGGGTCCGCTGCTGCTGCCGTCGCCTCCCGAGGGTCCGCTGCTGCTGCCGTTGCCTGCCAAGGTTCTGCAGCTGCTGCCATCGCCTCCCAAGGGTCCTGTTTTGCCTGGGGTCGCTACCAGTCCTGCCATGCAGCAGGAAATACTGTGGCTGGAGCCCCATGAAGGGGAGCTGCCGACCACGGAAAAAGGGGAGGTCAGGAGACCAGCTCCCCAGCCGCACTTTGGCGGCAGGAAATATTATGGCTGGAACCCCATGAAGGGCAGCTGCCGGCCACGAAGAAGTGGGGGAAGGTCAGAAGACCAGCTCCCCAGCCGCACTTCGCGGCAGGAAATACTGTGGCTGGAGCCCCGTGAAGGGCAGCTGCCAGCCATGAAGAAGGGGAGGTCAAGAGACCAGCTCCCCGCAGCAATTTCACTGCAGGAGAGGGTGGCCGGAGCCCCACGGAGGGGAGCTGCCGGCCATGAAGAAGGGGGCAGGTCTGGAGACCACCCCAAAATTTTTCTGGCCAGAGGAGCCGGCCTGTGCATGGTCCACTGGGACGCTACAGTTGTTGGGGTGGGAGGAGGACATCCCACCGTGGCCGCCACCTTTGCCCGTTGCTGCCCCTGTTCCTGCGCCGGGACTGCTAGCCGGGACTTAGGGAATAAGGGGGGGAGGTGGCCGAAAAGGCCATGTGTGCTGCGCGCAAGGGGGGGACATGTGTGGTGGAGTGTCCCGCCCCTATTTATTATTATTTGTGTTTTGTTTGCAGCGCAGTTAAAAGCGCTGTGCCTTTTTGTTATTTATAATTTAAAAACTCTGTGAGGATGCATGACTGATCAGCTACTGATTATTTAACTAGCTGACAGTCATGCATCCTTACCAAATGCGTGCAGACTGTGGCCGAGGGGTAATATGATAATTAACAGCTAGTTAACCCCTCGGCCAGAGTATAAGAACCTGCAGCTGTCCGTACTGTGTTGGTGAGTGTTGGAGTGTAGAGAGTACGGGAGAGCGGAGAGAGCGCCAGAGAATACAACAAAACAATTGCTAAAACGTGCTGGTTTAGCCAGCACGCCACTTACTTGTTTGTCTGTTTATTCGTTTGGCCCTCGTGCCCTTTGGTTTCTGTTTTGTTTGTTTAAATCTTTTGTTTACTTATTAATAAATCCAGCTGAGTGCCGTTGCACTCAGCTTCACCCGCCCATCCATTGTTTGACTCAGTTACTTCCTCGTCCCTGACGTCACCACTGCAAGCCAGCCTGCCACACTCCTACACAGCTGTTTCTGTTTCAGTTAATGATTGTGTTTCAACCTACATATTGAATTGATGATCATTAGCACCTGTTTGGTATAATTGTTTAATCATACACCTGACTATATGCCTACAAAATCCCTGACTTTGTGCAAGTGTACCTAGAAGAATTGATGCTGTTTTGAAGGCAAAGGGTGGTCACACCAAATATGGATTTGATTTAGATTTACCTTCTGTTCACTCACTTTGCATTTAGTTAATTGATAAATATAATCTATTAACATGTCTATTTTTGAAAGCATTCTTACTTTACAGCATTTTTTCACACCTGCCTAAAACTTTTGCACAGTACTGTATATATATATATATATATATATATATATATATATATATATATATATATATATATATATATATAAATAAAATACAACAAAACAAATACAAAATATTAAATTGCCCAGGGGTGGAGGGGTACCCCGTTCTAAAAAATCATGTACAGGGCTCCCTGCCCCGTTACAAAAGGCATAAGTAAACCTCAGCAGGGATTTAAAAAAAACGTCATATCTACTTTTGTACTGTTTGTGCCTGAAGGACACACAAGAAAGAGGTATAACTTTAGCTACTGTGTGACAGGCAACGTGAGACCTTCACAACCTATTATTCTGGAATATTACAGTTTGACATATCATTTTATGATATAACAATAGCATTGCAAATCGATTTACTTTTGTTAGATTTAGCTGGGAATTATGCAGTGTGATTGTGGCAGGGCAGTAGGAGCCCTGCACATTATAAAGGGGGGAGGGCAAAGCCCTGCTATAAAAAGTATATTTTGCATTATTATTATTATGTATTGTTTATAAATGACGGCAAATAGCAGTGTGTGTTTTTTTCTTGTTTGGCAGCATGGATGGGGTTAAAAGCCCCATCATAAAAACCTTGTGTTAATTCACTGATTAATTATTGCTAATTGGGAGATGTTCACCTGTATAAAAGACTGCAGTTTCCTGCTCTCTGGGTGGAGAGTAATGGAGAGAACAAGAGCGAGAGAAGGAGTCTGAAGATAAGGATCAGTGAAGGCAATTGCTCAGCCTGACCTTAGTGTTATTTTGTGTTTGTGATTTGTTTTTTGTTTGACTAATTAATTTGTTCTGTGTGTTTATTTTTGTTCAAATATTTATTTTACATTTAATTAAAATACAAGCGCAGCAGTTTGCCCCGTACATACAGTACCTTTGTGTTTTGGTTTCATTTCCTGGTCTGACGTTACCACTACAACCCTCACTGCCACAGAACAGGGCATTCAGAACAGAAAATAGGAGGCACTTTTTACACAGAGAATTGTGAGGGTCTGGAACCAACTCCCCAGTAATGTTGTTGAAGCTGACACCCAGGGATCCTTCAAGAAGCTGCTTGATGAGATTCTGGGATCAATAAGCTTCTAACAACCAAACAAGCAAGATGGGCCGAATGGCCTCCTCTCATTTGGAAACGTTCTTATGTTCTTATATAAATGTATATGACTGCTTTGACCTGTTGTGAAGAGCAAAAATAATGTGAAAGGATAGCGTCAGTAATGAGCAGGGATTCGAAACAGAACGATAAACAAAAAAAAAAGAAATTATTCATGGAACAGAAACAAAGAATGAAACAATTAATTTATTACGCTCTGGAACGAAAACGATATTCAAGATTTTGTTTATCAGTTAATAACATTTTTTTGTTCCCTTTCAGCCTGTTCTCTGTCTCTTTCCATTGTTTTCAAACATACAACAATTTGAAAAAAGTGCTCTTCCCATGGTCTTACACCTCTGTGGTCAATGACAAAGCATTACATCACAGCCAGCTAATGAAGTTAAACACTACATGTAGCTTAATTTTTTGGAGCAGCTAGTGAATCAAATAGCACTATATTTGCCTTCAGTTCAGGCTTCCGCATTGCGGTCGGCTACATGCTGGATCCACATTACCTGATCAGTCTTGTATTCGCTCAAAATAAACAGGTACTGTTACCAACTTATGATTAAATTTTGCACACAGAAAACAAGCTGTAAAAGTATGTGTGGCAAGTGAAGCACTGTTAATAATCGGAGGTTTTCTAGTTATATTCCTGGATATTAAGAGTTCAAACATTTTTCTGTTGACTTTTGAAACCAGCAATGTTTATTGCATAACAAATTTATTTTGTGGTATTCTCAATCATTTAACGATTCAACAATTGTTCAGTGTTTCATTTTCATTGTTATATCCAAAAGAAGTATGTAGAAAAGCACATATGTACATGTTACATTTGTTGTATGTCTTACTGTGAAATGTGCATACCGATGATAAAAATGTTCCCCTTAGTGTTTAGTGCATATGTAACTGATTACTTGGAGAGGATTTTTTGCTGCATATCTTCTGTTTAAAACAGAGCAGCTATGCAATGAGAAATATGTAGGTTATGGTAAATATATAATGCTTTAAAGAGATGTTTGTCACTGGTATTACCTTGCAAATATTCAGCAGATGTGTTAAAAACACAATAAAGTTAAAAGGTGGACCAGAACAGAGAAAAAAAGCAAGTGGCATATTTGATGGAGCCATGATCTCGATTATCTGCAGAGTTTATTTCAGACAAACATCACATTAAGTTATTACGTTGAATGTAAGGACGCTAACCCATCGAAATTGTTGGGAAATCTGTTTTGAATTGTTTAAAAAAAATACTATCTGTAAACTCGAACTGAGGCAAAAGAAAGTTGCAAAAGAGAAAAGAAAAAAGAAGCAGACTGCTGTCATTTTCTTTTAAGGCTGCAACATAGGCATTGTTGTTTCTAGACAGGAGTAAGTGCATTTATTGATACAGCCCTATATAAACATATATTTTTAATATATGGTAGAAAAGTATGATCCTTATATTTTTCAAATACAGAAATTGGCCCCTTTTTTTATATATTTAAAATATATTTTAGTCTGTAATCCATAATGCACCATATATTTTCAACATGTACAATAAATATATAGATTCCAGACTAAATATATATTTTAAATATATTCCAAATATTTTAAATATATAAAAAGGGGCCAATTTCTATATATGAAAAATATAAGGATCATACTTTTCTACCACATAAAAAATATATGTTTTTTCCATAAGGGAGACGGATAACTTGTCTCACTGTTTTCCCTTTGAGTGCCAAGTTATCTGGAGTTTACTGTATTTCATGCTTTTTTGTTTCATTTGAGAAAATGAAGACCTGTGAACACCAATACAATAGCCTACTTGGCTAGAAAAAAAAAATTGGTATTTAATTTCGTTCAAACTGGAATAGAACAAAATCATCCGTTCGGAAAAAAATCTGGTTTGAATCCCTGGAAATGAGACTTTGTCAGGAAGCTACAGTCAACCGAAACAAACAAGGCACAGGGGTCAAAATAAAAGGTTAAGCAGTACATTCTCGTCCAAATCCTCGACCTGTCCAGGCTGAGCAGTGCCTTCACTGAATTCTCCTCCAACAAAGGATCTTGCTCCCTTTATATATCATGTGGCTGGAACTTTATTGATGACCAATTATTAAAGACCCAGCCACATTCCTCATGTGTATTTGCAGAGATGGAATTAACCCCATCCCTGCCAAACTTAAATACAAAAATACACCAACACACTATTTACATGTGCAGGGCTTCCGCCCTGTCACAAATCATTTTCACAAACAGGAACATGACTGACTGCCTGAGAAAAGACAAAATCACGATGGAAAACGGGGTTTGTACCTAAACTTTTATTTATTTTGTAGTCCGACGACACTGTTGGAAATTACACCCAAAAATATTTTAGTTAAAGAATTTACCAGTTGTCCTTCCACAGTAGCACACAGGTTCTTTAAAATAGGGTAGAGCAGGTTAGGTAATTCAAAGAGACAAAAAATAGCATCCCTGTGACACGATGTGAGTGATGTGGTGTACAAATGGACTGTCCAGGCAGTACTTTCCAGTGCAAACATCCGTGTCTATTTACTAATAACAAATAATAAAGCAATGGTCTATCCAATCGCTGCATGCCCCGCAGCTGACCACAGTGCCCACAATGGAGTTATTTAGTAAATCTGCAGCTATGCCCTCTCTCCAAAATGGCCGACTTCCGGTTGCCACCTACCATAGATTCGGCCCGTCTATGGAAAGGCATGCCACCAACCTTACACAGTGCCCTTTCTGGTAGGGAGGGAGACTTACAGCTCAGATTCCTTATCTCTGTCACATATCTCACCCCTCAGAGTGATGCAGAAGGAACACTCGGCCTACCCTGTCCCCAACTGGTCCCCCCTCTCGTGAAAAAAGGAGAGAAGGAACATCCCAAGTAATAGCAAAGAGCATGTGTAGCCCATTTGATGGCCAAACACTCTTTATCAATGACGGAGTAGTTTATTTCCCTATTAGCCATTTTTTTTGCTCATATAAATACTAGGGTGTTCTACTCTGTCAACTTCTTGGGACAGGACTGCCCCCAGACCAATCTGGGAGGCATCAGTCTGGAGAATTAACATGCCCCCTAACATTCCCCTGTCCATTAACTCATTTTGGAGCAGTCTTTTTGGTGAGATCCACCAGGGGGTTAACTATGGTGGAGTACTCGGTGATAAAGCTGCGATAATAGCCCGCCAACCCTAGCAGTGATCTCACCTGAGACTTGGTCTTCAAGATCGCTGTCTCCACCAAAGCCTGGACTTTAGAGGCAACCGGCTTTACCTGACCATTACCCATGATGTAGCCGAGATACTGGGTCTCTTGTTTGCCAAATGCCAGCCCTGCCTCCCTTAGAGACTGTCTCCAGCTCAGCTCTCACCACATCATCAATATATGCAGTGGCATACTTTTGATGGGGTGGAAGTACCTGGTACAGTTTAGATTCAGAAGTGGGAAGTAGCAACAGTACCTTGTCTCCTGGTTGAAAAGTGAGAATTCATACTTGTTTGTTGTACTGTTGCTCCTGACGATGCTGAGCCAGTTTTAAAGTTCTCGTGCGCCAAACGACCAACCAATTCCAGACGGTCTCTCAACATTATTATATATTTGGATCGATTTTTAGAACTCTTAGTTTGGTCTTCCCACCTTTCTTTCACAAGACCAAGGATTCGCGGCCCTGAGTTTCTGTCGAGACACAGACGGGGGGGTGGTGGGGGGTATAATGACAATAGTTCTTCATACGATTATCCTTTGTAAAAAAACATGTTATGGTGCAGTTACCTAGTATGGAGTGATAAAACAACAAAATACTGCAACAACCTATATAGTAAAATAAGGGATTGCACAACAACACACAAAAAGCTAGAAGTTTATAAGGTCAGGAGACTTGACCAGATCATAGCACATGAAAACACTGTTATACCATACAACCAAGCTGAGAGAAAACTCTGCTATAAAGACTGCAAATAAAGGCATTTGATTTAAAGACTGCTATAATGAGTCATTCAAAATTACAATCAAACTGGACAAATCGTAGATAGGCATTTTACAGACATTCTTTTAGAAGCAGTAAGTAAAAATCCAGTTTTGAAAACAGCCACAGAAGAAGAAATAAAATAATTATCTACGCGATAAACTGGCTTCGGTACTCCAAGGATGGGAATGGTGGGAGACAGCAGCGTGCTGATGCCAGGCAAAATGCAGAAGGGGATTTTTAGGTGGTGTTTTTTTAAAATTTATTTTTATAGTTCAGCAGTTTATAGTTAATTGTTTTACCCAAGTTCTTGTTTAGTTGTTTTACCCAGCAACAAAGTTCTTGTTTAGTTTTCTTTTTTATTTTATTGCTTATTAAAGTTAAAATGTCTGTAAAAAATATATCTGAAAATACATGCTGGTACACAGGGTGATATATTCAAAAATACGAATACATAAGCTAACATCACAAAGAGCTATATAAACAAATAGACGATAAATGCAATAATAAAGCACAAATTAGTTGTTATAAATAGTACCACCTAAATTAATCACGGTTATTAATACACCTACCTTATGTTGGGCAAATGTGGTATTTGATGAATTGCTAATGTAAAAACAACATTGGACCACCATTGGTGATATTTACGTTGCTAAACAAAGTTGTGCCAACGTTAGGCCGATGCGCAAAGATTCATTGACCCAACGATGGCGCAACATGATATTTACGTTGCCAAACAACGTTGTGCCAATGAGCAAAAATACATTGGCCAAATGTTGGATCATGATGTAGGCCCAACGTAACGTTGTACCAACGTTGGGCCAACGTTATGATGTTTACTGGGTATTTTGGAGGTTCTGCTACGATGCTACTTCGAAGGGGTATAAGACTACGATGCTATGGCCAAACATCGCAGCACCCAGTCATGATGCCAAGTAAACCGTCCTTGGCTAAGACCCACCTTACATCCTGTCAAAATGTGTCAATGTAGCTGGCGATGAACACAAAGGACACCACGGATCCTCTCCTACCCATAGATTAAGGTTCTGTGGTGATGGGAGAACATCATATGTTGACCTGATGAGGAAACTGATCCTGCCCTGTTCCATTGTCCATAGATCTCGGCAGCCAATCTTGCATTCTTCCATCTCGTCCATTCTCCCAGCTTGGCCTGGGAAACTGCCTTTATGCACCTTATCCTCTCCTCCTGCTTTTGCACCTCATTGACTACCAGCTGTCTGCTTTCCTGTCTAACCACTCTCTGCTCGGCCCTCTCTAATCTGGTTTCCGCTCTGCTCACTCCACTGAAACTGCCCTCCTGTCTGTCACTAACTTGCTAAACTCTGTGCATGCTGCCTCTCTCTCTGTCCTAATTCTCCTCGATCTCTCTGCTGCCTTTGACATTGTCAATCACTCTATTCTACTATCCTCTCTCGCTGACCTGGGAATCTCCAGCACTGCTCTGGCCTGGTTCTCCTCCAACCTCTCCGACCACACCTACTAGTTAACCTGGTGCGGCTCAAGCTCCACACCTCACCCTCTCTCAACTGGAGTCCCCCAAGGATCAGTCTTGGGTCCTCTCCTGTTCTCTCTCAACACTGGGCCCCCTCATAGCATCCTATGGTTTCTCATACCATTTCTATGCTGATGATGCTCAGATCTTCCATTCTTTCCCCCCTCTGACCCCACCATCCCCTCCTGTATCTCTACCTGTCTGTCTGCTATCTCCTCCTGGATGCACTCGCATCACCTCAAACTCAACCTCTCTAAATCTGACCTCCTTTTCTTCCCCTCCCTCTGATCTCTCTATCTCCATTCCTCTGGAATCTACCACACTCTCTCACTCCTATTGAGCCAAGAACCTTGGAGTAACCCTGGACCCCTGCCTCTCCTACTCCCAGCACATCTCCACTCTAGCACGCACCTGCCGATTCTTCCTGAGCAACATACGAAGAATATGACCCTTCCTCACCAACTACTCCACGCAACTCCTCGTCCAGGCCCTGGTACTATCCTGCCTAGATTACTGCAACTCCCTCCTGGCCGGCCTACCTGCGTCCGCCACCCATCCGCTCCAGCTCATACAGAACTCCACTGCTCGTCTGGTGTTCTGTCTGCCTCCGTTCTCCCACGCTACTCAACTGCTCCGCTCACTCCATTGTCTCCCGATCACCACTCGTATCCAGTTCAAGACTCTTGTACTCGCCTACCGATGCCTTGACCAGACTGCACCCAGCTACCTCCAGACCCTCATCTCTCCCTACACCCCCACCCGACCTCTCCGCTCCGCCTGCACTAGAAGACTGGCTGTACCTCCGCTACACTCCCCTGCCTCCAGAGCCCGCTCCTTCTCCACCCACGCCCGGCAGTGGTGGAACAACCTTCCTATGGGTGTCAGAACTGCCCAGTCCCTGACCACCTTCCAGCGCCACCTCAAGACACACCTCTTCAGACAACACCTGTAAAACTCAACTCTTCCCTTCTGGAGAATATAGCACTCTGCCTTTAATGCACTTGAACTTGCACTTGCATTTTTACTGTACTTAATCCTGCACTTAACCCAATCTGTACTATTTTGTATTTCACCTGCACTCGTATCTAACCCTGATGTAACTATCAACACTGTTATCTGCTCTTGAACTACCCCAATATCAGACTGTGTTTTGTATTTGCTCTTATTAGGACTGAAGTCATTGTATTTTGTATCTTGCTCTAATTGTACTGTAATTATTGATATGTTTTTTGTATACAACTGTAAGTCACCCTGGGTACAGACATCTGCTAATAAATAATAATAATAATAAGTAAGACTGGGATTAAGTCACGTTGGTCACGGGTGTCATGGATTCCGTGATTTTAGTAGAGAACACTGAACTTTACCAACGCAACTTGATATTCCACCTAAACCAAAAAAAACAAAAAAACAAAAAACACTTTTCTCAGTGTTTAGCTAATGATGTTGATCTAGCTCAATTGCTTTACTTTGCAATGTAGCCATTAAAACTTCATGCTGATATTGGACTCAGCTCTTGCCAAGATAAGCACCAACCAAGACAAAGCTTATTTTTCTGTAAACTAATGTGATCCATCTGTATTTCCTTCCATCTGATGATGTAGATATCCTTCTGCCTGGTGTTGATGGCTGAAGTATAATGCTGGCTTCAGGGATCAGCGTATTTTGTCTCCCTGGCACATCGGCACACATAACGGCTGCAATGCTGGCTCCAGAGATCAACCACAGTGCAGCATCCCTAGCGCATCACCATGACAACCGTCTGGAAGGAGCTGAGTAGGATACTTTTCTGGGGTCTTCAAGTGGGCACCTTCCATCCCTGGTGTTTCGTCAACTAGCCCACGACACGTAACGGTGATTCTGGCGTTCCAGCATCACCCCCCTCCATTACCCACTCAGCTAAGCCCAGCTTACTTACCTTCTTTTCCATCGACGTTGCTTTCTTTCTACTGTGCTTGAGGTCCCCAACCAAAATCTTTTCGTCTCAACCAGAGCCAGTTGCTCCTCTTCTCTCTACTGCTTCAGATAAATTCTTCACTGTGCGTCACAACTTTTTTACTGTAATTCTTGATATGTATTTTTTGTTTACAATTGTAAGTCGCCCTGGGTACGGGTGTCTGCTAATAAATAAATAAATAAATAATAATAATAATAATAATAATAATAATAATAATAATAATAAGTAAGACTGGGATTAAGTCACATTGGTCACGGGTGTCATGGATTCCGTGATTTTAGTAGAGAACACTGAACTTTACCAACGCAACTTGATATTCCACCTTAACCAAAAAAAACAAAAAAAACTTTTGTCAGTGTTTAGCT
Organism: Acipenser oxyrinchus oxyrinchus; assembly: GCA_030684275.1. Lineage (NCBI taxonomy): Eukaryota > Metazoa > Chordata > Actinopteri > Acipenseriformes > Acipenseridae > Acipenser > Acipenser oxyrinchus. The sequence goes on from CM060251.1 coordinate 47,016,751, forward strand.
AAAGATGTTGATCTAGCTCAGTTGCTTTACTTTGCAATGTAGCCATAAAAACTTTATGCTGATATTGGACTCAGCTCTCGCCAAGATAAGCACCAACCAAGACAAAACTTCTTTTTCTGTAAACTAATGTGATCTATCTGCATTTCCTTACTTCTGATGATGTAGATATCCTTCTGCCTGGTGTTGATGGCTGAAGTGTAAAGCTGGCTCCAGGGATCAGCCTATTTTGCCTCCCTGGTGCATCAGCACACACAACGGCTGCAATGCTGGCTCCAGGGATCAACCACAGTGCGACCTCCCAAGCGCATCAGCATGACAACCATCTGGACTGAGCTGAGTTGGGTACTTTTCTGGGGTCTTCAAGTGGACACCTTCCATCTTTGGTGTTTCATCGACTAACCCACGACACTCGACAGTGATTCTGGCATCCCAGTATCACCCCTCTGTCCCCACTCAGCTAAGCCCAGCTTACTTACCTTCCTTTCCATTGACATTGCTTTCTTTCTACTGTGCTTGATGTCCCCAACCAAAATCTTTTCGTCTCAACAAGAGCCAGTTGCTGCTCCTCTCTACTGCTTCAGATAAGTTCTTCACTGTGCGTCGCAACTTTTGACCACTGAATCTGATGTCTTTGAGAAACTGGGTTGTGGCGTGTGCCACAAATCCTTGACAGCCCATCGCCACTAAGTAAACTTGGACTCTCCATCCTCGCTGTTCCACTTCAGCAGCTAGTTGAGCGTACCAGAGTTTCTTCCTTTCATATACCTCATCCATAGCATCCTCCCATGGCACTGTTAACTCTACCATGTGAACAAGGCATGCTGATCCAAACCACAAGACAATATCAGGTCGAAGGTTAGTGGTGGCAATCTCAGGTGGGAAAATAAGCCGTTGTCCAACATCTGCCAGTATTTTCCAGTCTCTAGCAGCTTCCAGTTGTCCTAGACGAGTTTTGGTTTTAATACCTTTTCTTGGTGGTTGCTCCCTTGGACGAAGGAATGTTGTTCTTCGTATGTAATATATTGCTGGAATTGGTGGAAACCTGTTGGTCATGCTGCACTCTCTTGTTTCTTGCGTTGTTCCACACTCTCCCATCTCATCCATTCTCCCTGCTTGGCCTGGGAAACTGCCTTTACACACCTTATCCTCTCCTCCTGCTTTTGCAACTTATTGACTACCAGCTTCCTCCGTTGAGCTTGGGCTGCTTTGTGCCATGTAGGAGGAGCTAAACTAAGACCAAAGCCTCTTCCATGCTGTACTTGCCCCTTGATATCACTGATATGAAGGGCAGCCATTGCATCTTCCACAGCTTCCTTTGCCACCCACTTTCTTCCCGTTTTCAACACAGTTAAAACAGTTAAATTTGCATATTCTTAATATGTCTGATCTTGTTTGTTTTATTTTTTTTAAATAGATAAAATCTACTTTGACATTAAGATAATGCTTTCAATTTAGAATATTAGTTATTATCTCAACTGAAGGTGAAAAGTATATTTAAAAGTATTTCAGAGTCATATGCTAAATGGAAATGTATGAATTTCAGGATGGTCTGCTCATTCTGCTATAGGCATCGCTGGCCTGGCGATGGATTTGAGATTGGAATTGAAGTAAGCATTATACCATTAGGCCTATTTCTATTGGTATGGTTAAAAAAAAAAAAATCACGAAAGCAATTTATTTGTAAAACATTTTTCTGTATTGAAAAGAATAATAACCCCCTGTGCTACCATAAAATGCAATATTAGACTGCCTGATTTGTTCCTTTATCATTTTACTAGTAAAGAACATTAAGCCTTTATGTCCATTTATTCAGCTGCCTCAAGCACGTCAGGTCCAATTTATTTTCAAAAGCGCAGTTTATTTTAAACTGTTTAGCTGTTAAAAAGTATTTTTTCACAGTAAAACAGGTTTAAAAGGCATTGCATATCAACAGGACACTCAGTACTGCATCTCCAGCCCCGCCCCACCTCTTGTTTGCTGTATTTTTCACATACCTCTTCTTAGTAGTGCATACCGATAAATCATCTCCTGATCACTCGTTTTATATTTATTTATTTATTTGTTTATTTAGCAGACGTCTTTATCCAAGGCGACTTACAGAGACTAGGGTGTGTGAACTATGCATCAGCTGCAGAGTCACTTACAATTACGTCTCACCCGAAAGACGGAGCACAAGGAGGTTAAGTGACTTGCTCAGGGTCACACAATGAGTCAGTGGCTGAGGTGGGATTTGAACCGGGGACCTCCTGGTTACAAGCCCTTTTCTTTAACCACTGGACCACACAACCTCCTATAACCAAACTCCTCAATACTGCGATCCAAGTCATTATTTAATTACTATAACATCTCAAAAAGATCTGCAAATGTCTGTGATATTTTTTGAGCGCTGGATGCAGAAGCAGCTATCTTGTTTGTTTATGTCTGTGTTATCTCTGTGGTGCCGGGGATAAGTGTATTGCTCAGATCCGCCCCTTTTTTTCGGCTTCTCTCGGCTCCTATCGGTCTCAATCGGCCATTGAATGGTTTTTCAGTTTTTCAGGAGAAAAACGACTAGAGACCTGTTTTTAGTCTTTTTGATGATGTCGGGCAGGGTCCGACATTTGACCGGAAAGGGAAAATTGCAATGTCGGTCAAGGTCCGACATAGGGCCGCAAAGGGTTAAATACAGATATGAAGCTTTAAAGAATGTTATTTCAAAGTATGTTTTTATCAATAAATTCAAGTTTGATATTCTTGAAACTGTTCTGGACTATTGATAGTTTCATTAATTATTATTATTACTATTTATTTATTAGCAGACGCCCTTATCCAGGGCGACTTACAATTGTTACAAGATATCACATTATTTTTCCTTACATTTACATTATTTATTTATTTTACATACAATTACCCATTTATACAGTTGGGTTTTTACTGGAGCAATCTAGCTAACGTACCTTGCTCAAGGGTACAGCAGCGGTGTCCCCCACCTGGGATTGAACTGTGGTAGCTTTCTCTAGTGGTTTGGATATATTTTAACACTGTAAATTATTAACTATCTCGACTTACTTTACTATAAAATACATGTCTATTCCTTTCATGCCACCAGTTGAAAGGGAGCTACACCTGTGCTTCGCAGACATGATGCACCAGTTTTGTGGCTGCCGTTCACAAAAACATGACAGGTTTAAAGCAAGGAATCCAGTCACATGTTCATTATTTTAATTTGCTAGGATTCCAAAAGAAATCCACACTTCTGATTTACCTCTCAAACTATTATCCACTACATGATACAAACCCTGCGCTATCTTTTGTTTCACCTCGTTCACAAATATTTTTATTATCACCAAGCAGACGTGATAAAAAGATCTTGCGACGTATCAAACAAGCGAGAAAAACACTGCTTAGTCAGCTGACTTCTCCCTAATCACCTCCTGCTTTAATGCAGGAAATACTGGTACATTTACCTTCTAATATGTTATTTGGGAAATGGTTACAGATGAGTACGCTGAAAGGACAGAAAATGTTTTTGGTGATTCAAATTCAGACCCAAAAATTATTTTTTATTGACCTGCACCTGAACCACAAACCGCGAAAAGGTTCAAATTCCGACCCGAACCCGACCTGCTTTTGCGGGTCACCCACGGGTACCTGACCCGTTGCAGGACTCTATTGCACATTCAGTTTTAGAAGCAGGGCTGTGAAATCCTGATAGATACTAGAACAGAATCAACACTTGATCTTGTAATATAGACACAAATAGAGGTAAAAGGGGTTCTACTTTCTGTCATCAGTGTCTTCTGAAGTGGAATCCTAAATCCAATCTCACCAAAATATCAATCACTGCAAACAACTTTTAAAAGGGCTGCAATCATTGATGAGATTTCAGTGACTAACAAGATCAAAACATGATCCCAGTCTGACCAGAAAAAGGAAGTGTTTATTATGTAAATAAATCTACAACTTTTTACAATAGGGTAAAAAAATAGGTTATAAAAGTATGAGCCCACTTGCCAAATACAAAAATCAAATATGGTCACAGCTCTGAAATATAATGCGCACTAGTCAGCCTTGTGAAGCAATCGTGGTAAACAACAAATATTATGCCACAAAAATAAATACAATAAATCTACACCTGCTCTATGAGGATCATATAAACTCCTAATCCAGACTGGAGTTTCTATAAGTACGTTGACACTTGCACAAATATTCTGGAATGAGCGTCCAAAAGGACGGTTTCCAGAAGATTTTGCTGGTGTGAATGCTATCGAACATGTTCCGGAATGTGTCCTCCTAACCTCTCAAAAGTTGGGGTTTGATTTGCTAATGTAATTATGCTGAAGACACATTCCGGTAATTCCTAATTCCCAGCAGGCACTGCACGCAAGCCATTTACGTCATCACCTTTCTGCCTTCCTGTGATTAAGATCCAATCCTATCTGCTTCGAATGCAAAGTTGTTGATCCCAATGAAATATTTACTCAGAATTAAGAGTACACAGACATGTACTCAATGCTACTCAACAATTGCTGTAATAATAAAAATATTATTTAAACAGCTCTAGATTGTTGATAAATTACAGTTAAGTGCATACATAACTAGTGAGTATATAAAAGGGCCCTTAGTAGCACATTAATTTTAGTACAGATGTTAGGTTGTGACAGGGTACACCCTGCCCCTGTATATCATTTAGTATTATTATTATTTAAATGTATTGTTTGGTGTCTAAAAACAGGATGTTTTTGTATTATTGTTTTACAGCATGGATGGGGTTAAAATCCCCCATCCAGCTAAAACTCGTGCACAATGTGGCCATCTCCCAATTAATCAAGCAATTACCAACTGGGAGAAGGTCATATATATTTAACAGGCACAGGCATACTGGGCAGCCAGTGGGGCTGTGTATCCCTCACCCAGTATGCCTGCCACTCTCGCTAGACTGGTCTTTTTTTTTTTTCTTTAAAGAATGTGTCCCTTGTTTGGGTGTATTTACTGCAGTGTAATATAATCACTATCTCTCTCTCTTAACATAGTGGTAGAGTGGCTTGCAGCCAAGGCAGACAACGGAGGAAAATAGCACAAACACAGGAACTGCAGTTCAGCACTTTCTGCGCACTTTTAATAAACACAAAACAAACAAAACGCAGGAACAAAATAACAGTGTGAACAAAACCCTACGCACAGAACTCTTCAAAATAAAAAAACAGCAACCAGGTATAGCTAGCTTGTTACCTTTCTCACTCTGTTCCACTCCTTCTCAGCTCCAAACTCTCCTATACAACCCAAACTAAACATCCATGCCAAACAATTTAACAATCCCTACACCAATGAAACTATCACCTCCACCTGTGGCTGTGCTTAGGCAGCCACAAACACATATTTCTTAGTGTGCAGGCCCTCTGCCTTGTCACACTCTCACTCCCACACTCTGCCACTATATATATATATATATATATATATATATATATATAGTAACAGCAGCGGAATGTGAGACAGCAGGGGGTTAAAGCCTCCCTGAAGAAAAACAGGTGCGGAATGCACCTTTTGTTTGAGTTAATTGTGTTTTGGTTTATTGTTTAATTGTTTTGCTTTTCTATTAATCAGTTTTTGTTAATGGTTTTATTGTTTAATTATCCCCTGCACCTGGGCGGTAATTGGGAATAGGGACCAGGTGCAGGGTATTTAATAGAGGCCGCTAGTATGCTCGGGGCTGCTGAGTAGGAGGCAGATGAGGTGCTCTGTTTCCAAGCAGTTGTTTAGAAGTGCGTGCTGTGAAGCCCGCGTAGTTTTTGTTTGTGTTGTGGTGTCAGGTAAACGGATTAGCCGTCCTGCAAGTTAGACAGGGAATACCCTGTTTAGTTAGCGCTCCAAATCGGAGCTAGGTGTTTGTTTTGTGTTTTGTGTCTGTTTTGTTTTATTTTGTTAATTAAAAAATAGCGCCAGCCGAGAAAACCATTTCTGTGTACTGGGTCGTATTTTTAAAGGGGCACGAACCCGTGAGTGGTGCGAGTCTTTTACAATATATATATATATATATATATTGTGATGATGTATATATACCCAACATTAATTTGGAGGCTTTAGGACCCTGGGGATTAGGCGAGGACACTCCATCTTGGTGAAAACTTACCAGGAGGCCATCTTGCTAAAGACCATCTTGCTAAAGGCCTCTCATATTGGTTAATTTATTATTTAATTTAGGGTAATGCGAAAATACTAATCAGCTGTGACTAATACCACAGTGGGAATGTTCGGGTTGTTGGGGTTTGAAGTGGAGAAAGAGGACAAAACTGAGCAGTGAAAAGGTGTGTTTGAAAAGAAGGATTTTTTGTTAACGAAACAAAGGTATGGATTCTGACAACGAAACTGCTGGATTGTGATTTGGATTGGTTTAATTGTAGAGTTGGTTTAAACAGGGTGTGGCAGGATAGCTTGCAGTGGTGAGGTGTGGTGACGTCACGGACCAGGAAGTAACTGAACCAAAACAGCACTGACAGCTGCAGGTTCTTATACTCTGGCTGAGGGGTTAACTAGCTGTTAATTATCTTATTACCCCTCGGCCACAGTCTGCACGCGTTTGGTAAGGATGCGTGACTGTCAGCTAGTTAAATAATCAGTAGCTGATCAGCCACGCATCCTCACAGGGTTTTTAAATATAAAAAACAATAACAAAAGACGCAGCGCTTTTATCCGCGCCGCAAGCAAAATACAAATAATAATAAATAAATACATAGGGGTGGGACACTCCGCCACACATGCCCCCCCTTGTGCGCAGCACACATGGCCATTTCAGCCACCTCCCCCCTTAGTCCCCAAAGTCCCGGCTAGCAGTCCCAGCCCAGGAACAGGGGCAGCAACGGGCCAAAGGTGGCGGCCACGGTGGGATGTCCTCCTCCCACCCAAACAACTGTACCGTTCCGATGGACTGTGCACAGGCCGTTTCCTCTGGCCAAAAAAATTTTGGGGGTGGTCTCCAGACCTGCCCCCCCTTCTTCATGGCCGGCAGCTCCCCTCCGTGGGGCTCCGCCACCCTTTCTCCTGCAGCGAAATTGCTGCAGGGGAGCTGGTCTCCTGACCTCCCCCTTCTTCATGGCTGGCAGCTCCCCTCCGTGGGGCTCCGGCCACCCGTTCTCTTGCAGCGAAATTGCTGCGGGGGGAGCTGGTCTCCTGACCTCCCCCCCTTCTTCATGGATGGCAGCTGCCCTTCATGGGGCTCCAGCCAGAGTATTTCCTGCCGCGAATGTGCGGCTGGGGGAGCTGGTCTCCTGACCTCCCCCCCCTTCTTCGTGGCTGGCAGCTCCCCTTCATGGGGTTCCAGCCACAGTATTTCCTGCCGCAGGACTGGTAGCGACCCCAGGCAAAACAGGACCCTCGGGAGGCGACGGCAGCAGCAGCGGACCTTCGGGAGGCGAACTCGGGAGGGGAGCCCCTGGCCATGGAGGCGCAGCGGAGCTCCACTTCTCCCTCGTACCCTGTAACTGGTGGCTCTCTAGGCGATGCGGAGCAACAGGCAGCCCCAGGCGATGCGGAGCAACAGGCAGCCCCAGGCGATGCGGAGCAACAGGCAGCCCCAGGCGATGCAGAGCAGCAGGCATCCTTGGGCGGTGCAAAGCAGGCATCCTTGGGCGGTGCGAAGCAGGCATCCTTGGGCGGTGCGAAGCAGGCATCCTTGGGCGGTCCTTCCCATGATGGTGGATGTGGAAACAGCAGGTATTCACCCTCTGCTGGTGGAGGTGGGAGGGGCAAGCAATCCTCCCACGGCAGCTGAGGCGGAACCAGCAGGCATTCACCCTCTGCTGGTGGAGCTGGGAGCGGCAAGCAGTCCTCCCACGGCGGTTGAGGCAGAACCAGCAGGCATTCACCCTCTGCTGGTGGAGGTGGCGGAGACAGAGGCAGCTCCTACTGCTCTGCTCCTGGCAGTGGAGGTGGCAGAGGCAGAGGCAGCTCCTGCTGCTCTGCCCCTAGCGGTGATGGAGACAGAGGCAGCTCCTACTGCTCTGCTCCTGGTGGTGGCGGAGGCAGAGACAGCTCCCGCTGCTCTGCTCCTGGTGGTGGAAACGGTGGAGGTGGCGGAGGCAGGGGCATCTCCCGCTGCTCTGCTCCTGGTGGTGGAGGTGGCGGAGGCAGAGGCAGCTCCAGCTGCTCTGCTCCTGGTGGTGGAAGCGGTGGAGGTGGCGGAGGCAGGGGCATCTCCCGCTGCTCTGCTCCTGGTGGTGGAGGTGGCGGAGGCAGAGGCAGCTCCAGCTGCTCTGCTCCTGGTGGTGGAAGCGGTGGAGGTGGCGGAGGCAGAGGCAGCTCCCGCTGCTCTGCTCCTGGAGGCCTAGGTTCTGGACCTATGGGCTCCCCCCTTCTGGGCGCTGGATGCACGCGCTTCCCCCTTCTGGGTGCTGGATGCACCTGCTCCCCTTTCTGGGCTGGATACTCGCACTCCCCTTCTGGGCGCTGGATGCTCGCGCTCCCCTTCTGGGCGCTGGATGCTCGCTCCCCTTCTGGGCGCTGGATGCTCGCTCCCCCTTCTGGGCGCTGGATGCTCGCGCTCCCCTTCCGGCGCTGGATGCTCGCTTCCCCTTCCGGCGCTGGATGCTCGCGCTCCCCTTCTGGCGCTGGATGCTCGCGCCCCCTTCTGGCGCTGGATGCTCGCGCCCCCTTCTGGGCGCTGGATGCTCGCGCCCCCTTCTGGGCGCTGGATGCTCGCGCCCCCTTCTGGGCGCTGGATGCTCGTGCTCCCCTTCTGGGCTAGTTCCTCCTGTTCATAATAGCGGAAGGGACAGTTGGCAAATCGATGCTTCTGGTCGCAGAGGGGGCACACCTCCGATGGCTGGCTATATCTCCCTGGGTTTCTGGCCATTAGGAAACACTCCTCCTCCCTGTCCTTCACCTCTCGGTCTTCCTTCCATCCCATTTTTTTTAAACACAAAACCACTTTTGAAAAACAAAAAAAACGTCCTTTCCTTTCCTGGTCCGCTGTTGGAGGCGTTGTTTTGTCCCACGCAGGACACCATATGTGGCAGGATGGCTTGCAGTGGTGAGGTGTGGTGACGCCACGGACCAGGAAGTAACTGAACCAAAACAGTGGATGGCTGGTGAAAGCTGAAACGCTACTGCGGTCAGCGTATTTATTAACTAAATAAACAAAACAACAGATTTAAACAGACAACAAAACACAAAACAAAAAGGCGTGATGGCCAAACAAACAGAAACAAGTATATTTTTAAATATAGCAATTGTTTTTTTTTCACTCGCTCTCCTCTGTACACTCAACCCCGCAGCACTGACAGCTGCAGGTTCTTATACTCTGGCCGAGGGGTTAACTAGCTGTTAATTATCTTATTACCCCTCGGCCACAGTCTGCACGCGTTTGGTAAGGATGCGTGACTGTCAGCTAGTTAAATAATCAGCAGCTGATCAGCCATGCATCTTCACGGGGTATTTAAATATAAAAAACAATAACAAAAGACGCGGCGCTTTTATCCGCTCCGCAAACAAAAATACAAATAATAATAAATAAATACATAGGGCGGGACACTCCACACAGGGGAACAGGCTTACCCTGCCCCATGCTAGTAGGGGTACCAGTATCCTGTTTAGTTCGTGCCCAAAGAAGGGCTAGGTTTTGTTTTGTGTTTTATGCCACGGTGTTTAATATATATATATATATATATATATATATATATTAGACACACACACATATATATATATATATATATATATATATATATATATATATATATATATATATATATATATATATATACATAAAACTGCAGTGTACAACTTTGAAGACATGTGAAAGAAAAGGTTTTTTTAAAAAAAAATGTACACAGTTTATTTTGAGGACGTTTCGGGCAAAAGCCCTTCAACTGTTTTTCTTTTTTATACATACAAGCGAAGCAGCCGCCTCTGTGAAGGTTGATGAAAGTTGAGACAAACACAGTGTTTGTGAGAGATATACAAAGAGAGAAAAACAACTGCTACCTACCTGATCGCTGTACCAGCACACTGTTTGTTTTGATTATTTAGTGTTTGTTTATTTTGGCCACTCTGCTGTTTTTGTTTTGTTTTTTTAAGTGTTTTGTTTCATTATTTTATTTAATAAAGACAGAGCGCAATAGCCTTTCATTCCCCGCAGTACCTTGTTTTGTGATTCCATTCATTTACTGGTCTGACGTCACCCACAAGCCATCCTTGCCACACAGGTACAATAAGATGTAGATTAAAGAGCCACTCCCACATCTTCCAAGTCTTTCAACCATTATAATGATTGCCTCTCGATGCATACAACAATGTAAAAAAGAAGCCATCTTTCCAGAGGTATTGAACAATAACTAATAAACTTGAAAAGGTCGAATATTACTTGTAGTTGCTTCTCACAAAATGGATTTTGGAATAGGTCAATGTAAATAAACTGTTGGTTTTGTGTTTAATTATTTGTCAGGTAAAGCATAGTGAATAGAGTCTATAATGTAAAAGATAACATTTCAGTTCAGTGACAAAACACACATTAGTTTAATTCAGTACATCTTTGATAAATTCTACAGTGGTCCTTTCTAAATAAGTATAGTACAGTATATGCACGTTTTGGTACTTAAGGGAGCATCATTTGTTGGTCATTTAAGAATTAAGACACAACTGGGGGTGTGATTTAACATGAGAGAATTACACTTTAAGGCGTTATGTGGTACGACATATTAAACCAATAAATACAAGTGTGATATGAGAGATTTCTAAATCCAGCATAACTTGGCTGTATCCTTTACTGTTTTTTCTTGATCTAAACGCTAGTTACTGTCCCACAGTAGCAGTTGTAATGTACATTGATCGATTTGTAGTACTACTAGCAGTACAAAGGCATTCTATCTGCTAGAATCGATCATGAGGGTCTGATTATTTTGAACAAAGTCCCATTCATTTTGATATATTGGAAGCAGAATACAAAACTTAATTCAAAATGATGTTTCTGCTATACGTGAGTCCTCCATAATATAGAACTGTTTATATTATAAATATAATGCAGTCGAAGTAAAACCAAACAGCTTTTGTGCAGCCAAGGGGACAGGGCATTCCATTATGACACACATTTTTTTTTAAACTGTGACAAATAAGCTCAATACAGTGTTATTGCATGATTCATAACAATGTATTATACAAGTAGACCCAATGTAGAAAGAATAAAATAATGTATTAATAGACATTAAACTTTATTAATTATTATTTTCTTGGTACCCCCTATTGGTTGCCATGACCAGTTGTAAGTGGCAAATCACGTCTGTAGAACTTCAGCTCATGTGATACATATGACCCTAGAGGCCATTATGCTAGCATTACACATCCCCAGGTGTTGCTACAACTGTTTAAATAACGTACCTGTAATGTTTCTTTTCATTGTTAACATCCTGACAAATGTTAACACTTATAACTTTAAAGTCTGTTTGAAGCTCTTTTCAAAATGTCCACTATAGTGTATTGATAGTTTAAGTATTATTGCCAACATTGTCAAACAGGTAACACAGCAATAACAATCCATGATGTGGTACGGAACAGAAAAGCCAGAGCTACTCTTCCTGCAGTGATTTAAAGCACTTGTGAGGGGAGCGACTAAAAGGGCAGTTCTGTAAAAACTATATATACTATATATATACAGTACTGTGCAAAAGTTTTAGGCAGGTGTGAAAAAATGCTGTAAAGTAAGAATGCTTTCAAAAATAGACATGTTAATAGTTTATATTTATCAATTAACAAAATGCAAAGTGAGTGAACAGAAGAAAAATCTACATCAAATCAATATTTGGTGTGACCACCCTTTACCTTCAAAACAGCATCAAGCATCAATTCTTCTAGGTACACTTGCACACAGTTTTTGAAGGAACTCGGCAGGTAGGTTGGCCCAAACATCTTGGAGAACTAACCACAGTTCTTCTGTGGATTTAGGCAGCCTCAGTTGCTTCTCTCTCTACATGTAATCCCAGACAGACTCGATGATGTTGAGATTAGGGCTCTGTGGGGGCCATACCATCACTTCCAGGACTCCTTGTTCTTCTTTACGCTGAAGATAGTTCTTAATGACTTTCGCTGTATGTTTGGGGTCGTTGTCATGCTGCAGAATAAATTTGGGGCCAATCAGATGCCTCCCTGATGGTATTGCATGATGGATAAGTATCTGCCTGTACTTCTCAGCATTGAGGAGTCCATTAATTCTGACCAAATCCCCAACTCCATTTGCAGAAATGCAGCCCCAAACTTGCAAGGAACCTCCACCATGCTTCACTGTTGCCTGCAGACACTCATTCGTACCGCCTCCAGCCCTTCGGTGAACAAACTGCCTTCTGCTACAGCCAAATATTTCAAATTTTGACTCATCAGTCCAGAGCACCTGCTGCCATTTTTCTGCACCCCAGTTCCTGTGTTTTCATGCATAGTTGAGTCGCTTGGCCTTGTTTCCATGTCGGAGATATGGCTTTTTGGCCGCAAGTCTTCCATGAAGGCCACTTCTGACCAGACTTCTCCGGACAGTAGATGGGTGTACCAGGGTCCCACTGTTTTCTGCCAATTCTGAGCTGATGGCACTGCTGGACATCTTCCGATTGCGAAGGGAAGTAAGCATGATGTGTCTTTCATCTGCTGCAGTAAGTTTCCTTGGTCGACCACTGCGCTTCACGGTCCTCAACGCTGCCCGTTTCTTTGTGCTTCTTCAAAAGAGCTTGGACAGCACATCTGGAAACCCCTGTCTGCCTTGAAATTTCTGTCTGGGAGAGACCTTGCTGATGCAGTATAACTACCTTGTGTCTTGTTGCTGTGCTCAGTCTTGCCATGGTGTATGACTTTTGACAGTAAACTGTCTTCAGCAACCTCACCTTGTTAGCTGAGTTTGGCTGTTACTCACCCAGTTTTATTCCTCCTACACAGCTGTTTCTGTTTCAGTTAATGATTGTGTTTCAACCTACATATTGAATTGATGATCATTAGCACCTGTTTGGTATAATTGTTTAATCATACACCTGACTATATGCCTACAAAATCCCTGACTTTGTGCAAGTGTACCTAGAAGAATTGATGTTGTTTTGAAGGCAAAGGGTGGTCACACCAAATATGGATTTGATTTAGATTTTTCTTCTGTTCACTCACTTTCCATTTAGTTAATTGATAAATATAATCTATTAACATGTCTATTTTTGAAAGCATTCTTACTTTACAGCAGTTTTTCACACCTGCCTAAAACTTGCACAGTACTGTATATATATATTTTTAAAAGGATAGAACATTTTAAATAAATACTAAATGACAGCTAATTAGTCCAAGTTCTTACCTTTCAAATGAGTCATTGGCAGTCACTCTTAAGACTTGTACAACTGGAGAAATGATGTTTGAAGTGGCCAGTGTGAGTGGAACTGCAGTGAACAGAGACGAAATGATAGCTGCCATGTATGGGGCGACAAGTGTAAAAAAAAACACTCATGTTTTAACAGCTGTGTTTTTCCTGGATTTAATGTAAATCGCATATTTGTTCCTAGATTTAACCAAAAAAGGCCCGATTTAGCAAAATACATAAATGTTAACAAACACGTTCTTAAGTCAGAGTGTAACAGCAACTCTGCAGCATACAATGCCAAATCAAATGCGTCAATGGGTGTGAGGCTTGCATATTAGCTTTATTTTTTAGATATTTTTTTTAGATTTAATTGCTGAACGATAATGTTTTTCAGGTGTATCTGTTAGGTAAATGTTGAATCGTCAAGTTCATTTTTTTTTTTAAGTTATATGTATTTTTTTCATGGATTTATTTGTTAGAAATGTTAGCTAAATGTTGACTTGCCAAGTGTAAAAAAAAATATTTAAATTCACGGATTTATTTGTTTGAAACCCAGATTAACATGTCAGCTAAATGTTCACTCACTAAGTGTAAAAAAAAAAAAAAAAAAAGATTTATAGACTGATTTAAATGTTGAATTTGTGATACTCTTACGTATTTCACTAAATCTGGACTTTTTGGGATTAATCTAATAAAAAAAAAAGTGATTTACATTAAATTGGGGGAAAAAAAACACTGTTTAAAATATAAAAGTAAGTTTGAATGTTTTAATATGTGTGTCAGCGGGGGCCTAAAAAATGGGGGTAGCATATAAAAAGTTTGTCCACAACTGATTTAGATCCATGACAGGTACGTTATTTAAACAGCTGTCGCAACATGTGGGGATGTATAACGCTATATTTTTTGGAACCCTGCTACTTACTCTTTAACTTCTTACCTCAGAATTATTCTGAATACCTTCAGTATAAGTCAGAAGCTTCAAAATGTACAGACATGTTTTAAATGTAAGTTTTTGTCAGCACACAATGTTCTATTTGCATTAGTCAGATCACACTAATTGACTGGGAAGTATTGACCGTATGTTGACCATTTTATCAATAGCATATAAAAAGTAGTCTCTTGTGATGTTATGCAAAGAAACGAAAGCCTTTGACGTGTCACATGGATAAGATCTAGAGTAGTTTGCTGATAGATGGCCGTGGAATAGGTAAAAGCAATGGTTTCAGGTAAGAAAAAGGAATGGTTGTGGGTGCTTCTGTTGGAATGACTATCACAGGCTGCAACTGGGAATTGAGCATGTTTTGTAAATACTGCTCTTATTGGGTGTTCAATGTTTTTTTCAATAATGATAATGCTCTTATTTTAGATGAACCTCATGAGGGAACAAATACAGAAGCAATTTAGCAACACTTTTTGATACATTACCACTGTCAGTTAAAAACCATAGGCATGATTGTGCCATTGTAACAGCACTCGATGGCAGTTTAAAAGAGAAAAGAAAAATGGTTGTGTAATTCTGCGCAAAACTGGGCCCGAAAAATGAATCTTTAAAATTTAGCAACCCTTAATAAAAATACCATTAGTTGTCCGGTCTGAGCACATACGGCATAACTCATGCAATTGGCCCTCAACTTTGCAAACAAGCTACTGCAGCCTTTGCAACTTTTCTGCTTCTGCATTTGAAGGTGATGTATCACATAGTCATCTGAAGCATCCAGTACCGGAAGCCATCTGTATTTGTCCGTATTGATTTTTCCAAATTAAATCTTCCTTACGGGGGTGGAAGCCCACCATGAATGTATTTCTTTAGGGACACTACTCGGAAAAAATAACTGTTTCACCTAGTCTGTTTCTCACTCACATCTTTTATATTTGTGATCACAAATGGAAACATATTATTTTGTATAGTATGTGGTGTTGCTATACTGGCTAGTTTTCCTATGGTTTTAACCCTTTGATGTCATAAGTATGTTCTTATTATTAGATCTGAAAACTAGACTGGAGAAAAATATTGAAGAAAGAAAGAAAGAAAAACATGTTTGTTACCAATATAGATGTGCTTTGGTTAAATAACATAAAACCATTCCATCAAGGGTTTTTGTATCATTCCCTGGGTTCATACAAATGGAGAATACCAGTATGAATAATATCTGAGTAAAAGTGTCCTTTATTTCAGTAAGTCTGCATTTTTGGGTTTTGTATTACAGCTCATATTTTAAAATTAATATGAATTGATAATGTAGCTGTCCAACAGATGTTTACACAGCATAACTCTTCAGGCACACTTATATAGCTCTGGACAGTATTACATTTATTTTTTGTGTATCAATTTGATATCCCCTTTATCCCCTTACAGTCTTCTTGGCTGTATCTGTCTTTGCATGGAATATGCAGCGGTGTTGCTTTCCTGTTATTTAGGAATTACAGATTGCATAAATGGAGAGGGTGAAGAAAATGTTATTCATCATAAGGTGAAAGTACCTTCAAGATAAAATTAAGAGGGACATAGAGAAAGTACAAGAAAATATGAAAACAGTATAATTTGAAACACAGTGGATCTGCCTATGAAGCTGATGAAAAGGTGTTGCTGAGAAACCTTCGAAGGGGGGAAGGAAAGGAGACAAACTGGATGCTAGATATACAGGTCCTTACAAAATAAAGGAACTCCCAGGAAAAGGAACACACAGACTGGAAACAAGCAGTGGATTCCTCTAACTGAAACGTTATTTGGAAAATGACACAGTGGTAGAGTCAAAGAGACAACCACCATTGGATGTTGCTGTTTCAAATGAAACTATTGCTACAAGGAAACAATACCTGATGACATCCCTACAATAACATGCTTAGTACAGGAGAATTTGTACTTCCAGCAAATAAACAAGCAATGGCAATCCAAACAGGCGGCAGGCTAAGTTTGATGTCAAGATCCACAAGAATCTCCAGAAGCCCCAGTCCACGATTTTACTGCAGACTAGTAACCTTGTGCTCAAGCCAAACAAGACACAGTGTATTGTCAGAGATGGCAGTTGTTTTTTTTCTGCTGCATCTCTTATGCCATGACTGAAACTGAAGAAAACCACATGAAAGTCAGAGACAGTGTTGTAAAATGTATGACTCAGGATATTAAAGAAGAGCTTGAAATTTATTTAAACACAATTGCAGTGTATTTCAGTGTTATGTATAAGCCAGGCACCTGGGCCACAGACGCAGAGATTTTGAGTGTCGCAGCTTTTCTAGAAACTGACATTGATATATATTTCTCAAATGGACAAACAGAGGCAAAGTGGCTCAAATATGACCAACAAAATGAGTCCTGCAGGATCTACCTGCAAAATCTAACAAATACACACTTTGATTTTGTTTAAGCAGTCTAAGTAGGGTGGCCAACTGGCTCCATAAAAACATTGTCCAGGATTTATTTATTTTGTTATTGCCAGAAACAAAACAATACAGTACAACATACAATCCAGAGGAAAGTGAGTAAAGTTACGTACACATTCTTCTTCTTCTTCTTCTTCTTCTTCTTATTATTTAAATAATTATATATACAGTACTGTGCAAAAGTTTTAGGCAGGTGTGAAAAAATGCTGTAAAGTAAGAATGCTTTCAAAAATAGACATGTTAATAGATTATATTTATCAATTAACTAAATGCAAAGTGAGTGAACAGAAGAAAAATCTAAATCAAATCCATATTTGGTGTGACAACCCTTTACCTTCAAAACAGCATCAATTCTTCTAGGTACACTTGCACAAAGTCAGGGATTTTGTAGGCATATAGTCAGGTGTATGATTAAACAATTATACCAAACAGGTGCTAATGATCATCAATTCAATATGTAGGTTGAAACACAATCATTAACTGAAACAGAAACAGCTGTGTAGGAGGAATAAAACTGGGTGAGGAACAGCCAAACTCAGGTAACAAGGTGAGGTTGCTGAAGACAGTTTACTGTCAAAAGTCATACACCATGGCAAGACTGAGCACAGCAACAAGACACAAGGTAGTTATACTGCATCAGCAAGGTCTCTCCCAGGCAGAAATTTCAAAGCAGACAGGGGTTTCCAGATGTGCTGTCCAAGCTCTTTTGAAGAAGCACAAAGAAACGGGCAACATTGAGGACCGTAGACGCAGTGGTCGGCCAAGGAAACTTACTGCAGCAGATGAAAGACACATCATGCTTACTTCCCTTCGCAATCGGAAGATGTCCAGCAGTGCCATCAGCTCAGAACTGGCAGAAAACAGTGGGACTCTGGTACACCCATCTACTGTCCGGAGAAGTCTGGTCAGAAGTGGCCTTCATGGAAGACTTGCGCCAAAAGCCATACCTCCGACGTGGAAACAAGGCCAAGCGACTCAACTATGCACGAAAACACAGGAACTAGGGTGCAGAAAATGGCAGCAGGTGCTCTGGACTGATGAGTCAAAATTTGAAATATTTGGCTGTAGCAGAAGGCAGTTTGTTCACCGAAGGGCTGGAGAGCGGTACACGAATGAGTGTCTGCAGGCAACAGTGAAGCATGGTGGAGGTTCCTTGCAAGTTTGGGGCTGCATTTCTGCAAATGGAGTTGGGGATTTGGTCAGAATTAATGGTCTCCTCAATGCTGAGAAGTACAGGCATATACTTATCCATCATGCAATACCATCAGGGAGGCATCTGATTGGCCCCAAATTTATTCTGCAGCATGACAACGACCCCAAACATACAGCGAAAGTCATTAAGAACTATCTTCAGCGTAAAGAAGAACAAGGAGTCCTGGAAGTGATGGTATGGCCCCACAGAGCCCTGATCTCAACATCATTGAGTCTGTCTGGGATTACATGAAGAGAGAGAAGCAACTGAGGCTTCCTAAATCCACAGAAGAACTGTGGTTAGTTCTCCAAGATGTTTGGGCCAACCTACCTGCCGAGTTCCTTCAAAAACTGTGTGCAAGTGTACCTAGAAAAATTGATGCTTGATGCTGTTTTGAAGGCAAAGGGTGGTCACACCAAATATGGATTTGATTTAGATTTTTCTTCTGTTCACTCACTTTGCATTTAGTTAATTGATAAATATAATCTATTAACATGTCTATTTTGAAAGCATTCTTACTTTACTGCATTTTTCACACCTGCCTAAAACTTTTGCACAGTACTGTATATATATATATATATATATATATATATATATATATATATATATATATATATATATATACAGTAAATGCCGGTTATGAAACAACCCAGGAACAACCCATTTTCCCAGGAACCAATCCCGTCCCATAGAATTCTGATATTAGCAACTGCATGCCGCTTTTTGACAACTTTATTACTGGTTGCCAGTGCTACAGACCGTACTTGCATAATTTATGCGCATACTTAATGCAGCTTTTATAACACTCTGACTTCGCCACTGCATATTTCTGGCGGACTAAGGCAGAATCGTGGCTTTCACAAAATTGAGATGGATTTACAGCGAGAGGTGGTACATTGTAAAAAGCAGACAACATTGGACAATTTCTTATTTTAAAATTGTGTTCATTAGAATTGATTGTACAACACATATTTTTATGTTTGATTTACTCATTGTAAGGACAATTGTAGTACTGTTTAAGCCTACTCCTTTTTTGGGGTTTTTTGTGAAGTTCTATGTTTGGGTATTTCAAGGCTTCTCATGTTAATTTTTTAACACTGTATCATTTAAAACACATGTATTTCATGTATGTGTGTAATATTATATATATATATATATATATATATATATATATATATATATATATATATATATATATATATAATATATATATATATATATATATATAAAATATAATTTCTCTCTGTTGTCCAGGCTTGCTCTAAACAAGATTCTTGGTTTATAGTGTATGAAACATGAAACATTTTTGTTCTATTATTAACTATTGTTCAATAAACGTTGCTATTTTGTCTACATCAGTCTTTTTTTCAGTACATTCACAAATATATGTCCTGCTGCTGATTAGCTAAGATTAGTTCTTATACAATGAAAACGATTATGCTATGTACAGAGTACTGGGGTGAAAATGGGCCAGGGCTAATGTTCACCCTCTCAGAAGAGTTCTGGGGTGACAACGGGTCTGACAGGGTGAGGATTAGCCTAGAACAGAATTAGCCTAGACTAATATTCACGTGGGTGAGAATTATTCTGACGGGGGTGAGAATTAGCATGTGGTGAGAATTAACCTGTAACACCAGCTCTTAGTACACAGGCCTCCTAGTCTCTTTCCTGAGTCAAGATCTCTAGCTAAAAAAGGTTGTAAGGATGAGTCTGACAGTGTCAACCTTGTGTCTATCTTACTGCAGCATTGGTAAATATATAAAATAATAATAAAATCAATAAATAAGCATTGTATAATGCATAATGGTAACATACTGCAACAGTATAATACGTACAATAATATTAACAAATGTTTTTGATCACTACAAAACATTTCCTTTACAAGCTGGCCCAGTGCCCAGTGTTGGAAAACGTGAGTCATTTTGGAGCAAAGTATCTGTTCTGTATCCTGTGGCAGACAGAAACAGGCTTTGATTGACTTGCTTCCCAAATCTGAAGAAACATCGGCGATTTAGGCAGATTACTTTTGGCAGCTTATGTGTGTGTGCACACCTGCACTTTCTTTTTTTTTTTTTTTAAACAGCGACTGTGTTTATCTTCTGTTTCTTTTTTTAATATAAATCCCACACACACAGCTATTTTTCTGCTTTATATTTAGAAACCGTCACACCAATTCTGGCAAGGTGCAAGGCAAAACACGTTGTGATCCATATTTTTCATTTCTATCGATTGTATGAAAACCGAGCATGAACAGGCCTTAATCTCATGTTTCTACTTTCCTGCGCTAATTTCTAAATTACTTTACATCTTTTTTTGTACTCTATGGTGGGGGGGGGGGATACGTCAGGTTATTTTTGTTGATCCCACCCAATCTTCCAATGTTCTGAGGCTGAGATTTGTTTACATTGCAAGAGCAGGGTGATGCATAATTGTTTAATGTTCAAACTACAGAAAAAAAGCCATGCAATGCATCACAGTAATTGAAAACTTGCACAGAATGATTCAAACATTTTTTTTTGTTGAACTTTCAAACATTATATATATATATATATATATATATATATATATATATATATATATATATATATATATATATATATATATATTATAAATCTTCCCTTCAATTGGATTTTAGATAGAAGGCATCAGAGGGATCTGCATCTAGCCTGTAAAAGCTTGAACCCTTCTTTTTTTTGTTTTTGTTTTTCAGTCTTCCTAAAATTATAGTTTTGTTTTTGCTGTGTGCTTTGACTCCCAATCATTTTCAAATGCAGTCATGTTTGTTTCTTGATCCCAGTGGTTCACATTACATAAGACGATCACATGAAGTCACTGGCTTAGTCATACAAAATTCAGTGGTCATTGGCGGGGATGTAGGGGAGTTCAAATACTTATGCTGAAATATTGAATGTTACCTCAAGTGTGTCAAACAAGGGCTGGTTCAAATTCAGAAAACACCTTCATTCTAAGACAAGGGTTCATGTTCACACAAAAAGTCAAAAGTCAAGTGTTGTTGCTCCTAACTTCAACTGTCTGTGATCTATCAATCCATACACTTGTGCTTTGAATAATACAAACTATTGAAAATGTCATGTGGAGGATAAAATTTAAAATACCGGGAACGATTTTCCATTAACCAAAAAAAAAATCTGTAATGCAGAGTCAGATAACATACAGAAAGGCTACCATACTTGCTTCTGTGGTCATTAAAATGTAATAATAAAAAACAATACTTTTGAAAGTTTAATGTGTTTCTTTCTGTAAAATCAAGGGATGAGGCTGGAATACATAAAACATATAAGAAAAAAATAGGGTCCTTGACTAATCTCAGACAATTATCCATCCAGGGATACCAAGATATTTAGTGAGCAAGATGTACTGCTTTCAGAGAAAAAGGGGAACATTTCGGGGTACCCTTACTTGTGAGTTGTCTTGCTCATTAAAACATTAAACATATTTTTAAAGAGGAGATGATTATCTATTCAGTGATACCAATACATTTTGTAAGTAAAGGAGGAAAAATGGGCAATACAATCCCCACCCCTAGTGTTGCGGTAAATAATTTGTTGTTGCCATCATTTATGCACCTATCCCAAGTGGTGCTGCATTGATTTCACAGTGGCGAATTAGTGTCTACTCTCAAATAGACACTCTCATCCAAATAACTCCCAAGGTACAGATTATGATTACCAGGTTTATATGAATCTTACACTCGTTACACCAAATAAATACACACCAATAAAGCTGCTATTGGACCATTTGCCGATCAGGAGAAAACAAGTGTCAATTTGTAGATAATTCATTTGTTCATCATGGCAATGGTTCAGTGGAAGATGAAAAAAATAATCGAAATGAAGGCCACTTCTTTACAGAAAAATTATTTGTACAGCTACGACAGTCTTCCATTTTCTTTCAGACATGCATCCTAATAGGCATGAATAACGGGCTACCAACAAACATAAAAGCCACATATATGTTTGGCAGAATTAGATGTATACTATTCATATTGTCATTTATTCAACAGTGTTGGTGAAATATCCAGCTACTAAGAACATAAGAAATTTTACAAATGAGAGGAGGCCATTCGGCCCATCTTGCTCGTTTGGTTGTTAGTAGCTTATTGATCCCAGAATCTCATCAAGCAGTTCTTGAAGGATCCCAGGGTGTCAGCTTCAACAACATTACTGGGGAGTTGGTTCCAGACCCTCACAATTCTCTGTAAAAAAGTGCCTCCTATTTTCTGTTCTAAATGCCCCTTTATCTAATCTCCATTTGTGACCCCTGGTCCTTGTTTCTTTTTTCAGGTCAAAAAAGTCCCCTGGGTCGACATTGTCAATACCTTTTAGAATTTTGAATGCTTGAATCAAATCACTGTGTAGTCTTCTTTGTTCAAGACTGAATAGATTCAATTCTTTTAGCCTATCTGCATACGACATGCCTTTTAAACCCGGGATAATTCTGGTTGCTCTTCTTTGCACTCTTTCTAGAGCAGCAATATCCTTTTTGTAACGAGGTGACCAGAACACAATATTCTAGATGAGGTCTTACTAATGCATTGTAAAGTTTTAACATTACTTCCCTTGATTTAAATTAAAAACTTTTCACAATATATCCGAACATCTTGTTGGCTTTTTTTTTATAGCTTCCCCACATTGTCTAGATGAAGACATTTCTGAGTCAACATAAACTCCTTGGTCTTTTTCATAGATTCCTTCTTCAATTTCAGTATCTCCCATATGATATTTATAATGCACATTTTTATTGCCTGCGTGCAGTACCTTACACTTTTCTCTATTAAATGTAATTTGCCATGTGTCTGCCCAGTTCTGAATGCTGTCTAGATCATTTTGAATGACCTTTGCTGCTGCAACAGTGTTTGCCACGCCTCCTATGTTTGTGTCGTCTGCAAATTTAACAAGTTTGCTTACTATACCAGAATCTAAATCATTAATTTAGATTAGGAATAGCAGAGGACCTAATACTGATCTCTGTGGTACACCACTGGTTACCTCGCTCCTACCTTTCTACATGTTAACCACTCCCTAATCCATGTGCATGCATTTCTTTGAATCCCTACTGCGTTCAGTCTGAGAATTAATCTTATTTGCAGGACTTTGTCAAAAGCTTTCTGGAAATCTAAATAAACCATGTTGCATGCTTTGCAATTATTTATTGTCGATGTTGCATCATCAGGTGTGATGATTTAACAGGGGATTGGGAAAGTGTTACGTTGGCATCTGTCTTGTTTGGCCAATCAATCACTCTTTTCAATACATAGATCTGTTCCAAAATCTATTTAATAACGCAAAAATGTGAAATGGCAGGATCTGTAACTAGGTGCTTTTATATGCCCAATGTCATTATGTAACATCATGTTACCTATTGACATAGGGATGCAGAGATGCAGCATTAAAATCACTAATTGTTGCAAAAATATAATTACAAAATCAAATATCATAATATGTATGTCTTTCATATCGGAAAATGTGAGCTCTACTATACGAAGTGATGGTGATGCATACAGTATTAGGTAAACTATACTGGAATTACTTTAGCATCTACATTTTCTCATATGCAGTAGTTTTACATTATTACTAAGCTTTTTTTAAATATATTCTTTGTAATTTCACCTTCTCAAATATTACAGCTTATACAAAAAACTTGCCTTCAGTTACAGATAAAGTAAAAATTAATTTATAGGAGGCTGTGTGGTCCAGTGGTTAAAGAAAAGGGCTTGTAACTAGAAGGTCCCCGGTTTAAATCCCACCTCAGCCACTGACTCATTTTGTGACTCTGAGCAAGTCAATTAACCTCCTTGTGCTCCGTCTTTCGGGTGAGATGTAATTGTAAGTGCCTCTGCAGCTGATGCATAGTTCATATACCCTAGTCTGTAAGTCGCCTTGGATAAAGGCGTCTGCTAAATAAATAAATAATAATAATAATAATTTTACTGTATATTGTAAATCAGACTACAGTTACTCTTTAGTATGAACTTCACATCAATAAATGTATTTTTTCCCATCTCATCATTATTATTTCCGCTAGGGGCAAAGTTGGGAACATAACCAAAATATGTGGTGGTATATAGTCTCTGGTCACAGGTGCATAATAAATGCAGCTTGTTACCATGCTTCTTAGTAGTTTATTGGAGTTGAAATGTGTGAAAGTCTAATTTGTGCTGCCGTTTGACTTGACTTTTCTCCTAGTTGGAAACATCATTGAGTCTGATGCAGGCGCTGCACTAATGGTCCAACAAAAGGGACAAGAAACCATTCATTTCTAAATAATGTTTGATTACACAGTGATACTTAGAATTACTGAAACCTTCATGGTAACCAAAACAAACTTTTGTGTTTTGTGCTCATAAAGAAATGCTTGAATAGATGAATGATGGCTTGCTGTACCGTAAATATATATTTTACATACTGTATTGAAAATTGCTCTGTGTTAAAAGTACTGTACATAAACATACCTGAAAAAAACAGTCAATTATGTTTGACTTTCCCAAGGTATTTTATTGACTCTCAGTGCTGGGTCACGTACGATTAGCAACCTGATGCAGCATGTCAAAATTAAACTGATGCTGGATGGCAGAATTAAAATATGGTTTGAATATTTTCTCAGAATTGTATTTGGAATACATTAAGTGCATAATATGTATATCTTGTAACTTAGAACACTTAGGTTTTTTTAATTAATATTCATTTTGTAAAACTTTTTATTGAGGTGAAACAACACTAATTACTAATGACTCTTAAACATATTAAAAAACATAGCTTTACACATAGCTATAAAAAAGGATGCCTTTCATCATTCAGTGAATTATTGCCAAATTATTTTCCCAAAACATCTATCCAGTGTTCCTTATTGTTTTTGTGATACTTTTGATGTGGCTTTGAGTGATAATAAAATCATTATGTGCATTAGTACTTGACCGAGTGCAGCATGGTATAAATGCGCCTTGCTCACCTTGGGCATTCAAAGTACAAAAGACTTTAGAGCACACAGCACACGCTTCAAGTGGAATTTGTCATCTTCCTGCTTTGTTTATGTTAATTATCCACTGTAGGTCATAGTCATGTTTACACAGTATAAATAAGGCCCACAACGTATTCCATTGTTTTCTGGAGTGTCAGTACATTTACAATTAGAGAATTAGGCACCACAATATTTCAATATAATGTTGAGTTTTTTCAGCGTTGATATATTTTCACCTTTATTAATGCATACAGTACATTCACATATACCAATCAATAAGTCATATTCATTTTCTTTCCAACTTTTGAATGTTGCATGTAAGTATTTACAACATAGCACACACTGTACTGTAGTGCCAGGCTCATTTTTTATTAATCAGAATTTTATTATTATTATTTATTTCTCAGCAGACACCCTTATCTAGGGCGACTTACAATTGTTACAAGATATCACATTATTTTTAAATACAATGACCCATTTATACAGTTGGGTTTTTACTGGCGCAATCTAGGTAAAGTACCTTGCTCAAGGGTACAGCAGCAGTGTCCTCACCTGGGATTGAACCCACGACTCTCCGGTCAAGAGTTGTTGAGAAACCCTACTCCTTGCGTTGCAATTTCTGGTCAGACTGTGGAGCGGAGGATTCAGCTAAATTTCCTTGAGCTAATTGCCATGGCTTTTTTATTATAGACTGGGTAGGTGGTGTCTTTTAAATGATTTCTACAATACTATTGTGAATTCAACGAAAAGAGACGGTAGTGAGAATGAACATGGAAAGGTATGTATTGTTAGAAAAGTAGTATTGTTAGATATCTTGAACAACATACTGTACCATTTGTTAATTCCATGTTATATAAAAAACAACACATGGGCTGAAGTGCTCTTGTGGTTTATGATGTCATATAACACCTTGATAAAAAATATTTTGGTACACAGCAGTTTTCCTTTTTCAAATTGATATATATATATATATATATATATATATATATATATATATATATATATATATATATATATATATATATATATATATATATATATATATATATCTTAATTGTTTCATTTTTGTACATTAGTTATACCTCCTTTCAAATCTGTCAAATTCAAATTCAAAGTTGCTTTATTGCATGACAACATTTGTGGTATTGCTAAAGCAATATAAACATTAGGAACATCAATACAAGTTCATAAATGAAAAGGAATAATTAAATAAAGAGGTAGGAATGTAAAATTAAACACCGGTAGATAAAACAAACTGCCCCCCTCCTATCAGTGGCCCTGTGCAGAGTGCTCACTGTGTGTCCCTCAGGCTTTAACAGGCACATGCATACTGGGCAGCCAGTGGGGCTGTGTATCCCTCACCCAGTATGCCTGCCACTCTCTCTAGACTGGTCTTTTTTTTTTTTCTTTGAAGAATGTGTCCCTTGTTTGGGTGTATTTACTGCAGTGTAATATAATCACTATCTCTCTCTCTTAACATAGTGGTAGAGTGGCTTGCAGCCAAGGCAGACAACGGAGGAAAATAGCACAAACACAGGAACTGCAGTTCAGCACTTTCTGCGCACTTTTAATAAACACAAAACAAACAAAACGCAGGAACAAAATAACAGTGTGAACAAAACCCTACGCACAGAACTCTTCAAAATAAAAAAAACAGCACCCAGGTATAGCTAGCTTGTTACCTTTCTCACTCTGTTCCACTCCTTCTCAGCTCCACATTCTCCTATACAACCCAAACCAAACATCCATGCCTTTGTTCTTTTATAGGCTGTGACCAGGAGGAATTGGCAACCAATCATTCCATCACCACCTGGTCATATACCACACTTTTCAAAACAATCACACAAACAATTTAACAATCCCCACACCAATGAAACTATCACCTCCACCTGTGGATGTACTTAGGCAGCCACAAATACATTTTTTTGTGTGCAGGGCCTCTGCCTTGTCACACTCACCCCTCCTACTCTGCCACAATATATATATATATATATATATATATATATATATATATATATATATATATATATATATATATATATATATATATATGTGCAAAAGTTTTAGGCAGGTGTGAAAAATGCTGTAAAGTAAGAATGCTTTCAAAAATAGACATGTTAATAGATTATATTTATCAATTAACTAAATGCAAAGTGAGTGAACAGAAGAAAAATCTAAATCAAATTCATATTTGGTGTGACCACCCCTTTGCCTTCAAAACAGCATCAAGCATCAATTCTTCTAGGTACACTTGCACACAGTTTTTGAAGGAACTCGGCAGGTAGGTTGGCCCAAACATCTTGGAGAACTAACCACAGTTCTTCTGTGGATTTAGGCAGCCTCAGTTGCTTCTCTCTCTTCATGTAATCCCAGACAGAATCGATGATGTTGAGATCAGGGCTCTGTGGGGCCATACCATCACTTCCAGGACTCCTTGTTCTTCTTACGCTGAAGATAGTTCTAATGACTTTCGCTGTATGTTTGGGGTCGTTGTCATGCTGCAGAATAAATTTGGGGCAAATCAGATGCCTCCCTGATGGTATTGCATGATGGATAAGTATCTGCCTGTACTTCTCAGCATTGAGGAGACCATTAATTCTGACCAAATCCCCAACTCCATTTGCAGAAATGCAGCCCCAAACTTGCAAGGAACCTCCACCATGCTTCACTGTTGCCTGCAGACACTCATTCGTACGCTCTCCAGCCCTTCGCGAACAAACTGCCTTCTGCTACAACCAAATATTTCAGATTTTGACTCATCAGTCCAGAGCACCTGCTGCCATTTTTCTGCACCCCAGTTCCTGTGTTTTCGTGCATAGTTGAGTCGCTTGGCCTTGTTTCCACGTCGGAGGTATGGCTTTTGGCCGCAAGTCTTCCATGAAAGCCACTTCTGACCAGACTTCTCCGGACAGTAGATGGGTGTACCAGGGTCCCACTGTTTTCTGCCAGTTCTGAGCTGATGGCACTGCTGGACATCTTCCGATTGCGAAGGGAAGTAAGCATGATGTGTCTTTCATCTGCTGCAGTAAGTTTCCTTGGCCGACCACTGCGCCTACGGTCCTCAACGCGTCTGCCCGTTTCTTTGTGCTTCTTCAAAAGAGCTTGGACAGCACATCTGGAAACCCCTGTCTGCCTTGAAATTTCTGCCTGGGAGAGACCTTGCTGATGCAGTATAACTACCTTGTGTCTTGTTGCTGTGCTCAGTCTTGCCATGGTGTATGACTTTTGACAGTAAACTGTCTTCAGCAACCTCACCTTGTTAGCTGAGCTTGGCTGTTCCTATATATATATATATATATATATATATATATATATATATATATATATATATATATATATATATATATACACACACACACACACGATGATAAAGGCAGTATTTTTAACAGTATTTACAGAAGAACATAGGATTTAACATTTATTTTCTGAGTCATGACATCTGGATTGTAAATATAGGGCCAGATATAATTTATATTAGCTTATTTTTGCTTACTGCAAGAGAAATCATGAAACACTGACATGGTCCAAATTTTAAAACTGATTCAGTGCCAAATATGCCATTAGCTTTACTATTTGTGATAAACACCTTTAAAAATAGAATTTATATATTTTCCACAGACCCCCCCGCCATCAATGCCACTTCTAAATTGTGATGACAATTCTTATAACAGGGGATTTATTTTTTCTTGTGTTAATGTCAAAATTTATATATGTATATATATATAAATATAAAGCTAGTACTGTACCCTGTTGTTTTAAATGGTAACTAACCATTACAATTGATACTTATTTGCTGTATTCAATAGGCTGTTCAATGATTTAACATTGATTTAACATGTATCATACAGGTTTGCTAAAATTAACATAACTATAGACAATCTGCCGTTATATATGCAGATTTTGACTGTATTACTTATATACCGGTATCATGAGTGCCTATTGAAACTAACATTCAGCTTTCTTACCGATTGTTATAATAAATGGACAGATTGATGTTTTTTCCCCTTTTGGTTTCACTTTTTTGTCACTTGAAGTATCCTGCCTGCAGGATGTATCCTAACTGTCAAAGGAGTAATATGTTACATGTCTGATATGCAAGAAAAGTAACAAAGACGGAAATGAATAAAGTCCAATTGTTTACATATGGTGAGTGTTTGTCATAAAATTAATTGGATTTTTATTGTTTTAAATGGTGCATTCTTGAGAAACGTTTATAAATATTATAGTGAATTACCCTCAAACACGTCAGTGAAACAGATCTTATTCACGTTTCCAATTTCTGGTAAGAATTTTTTATTTTATTATATATTTAAGGTATAAACTCACGACGGGCCATGCGGTTCCCATGATATATACCATGCCTGGGGTGGTGATAAGGCATAAGCCAAGGGCCTTTAACCAACCCCAGAAGTTGTATATATCATCAGAACCGCACGGCCCAAACTGGTTTATACTGCTTATAATGCAGCTCCCTGTCATTTGGGGGATGAAAAATAATTAAAATAATTAAAACACATTTTATATTAAGACAAAACCAGAAACTTTTATTGTGCATACAGTGCCTCTCAAAAGTATTCACCCCCCTTGGACTTTTCCACATTTTATTGTGTTACAACATGGAATCAAAATGGATTTAATTAGGAGTTTTTGCCACTGATCAACACAAAAAAGTCTATAATGTCAAAGTGAAAAATAAAATCTACAAATTGTTCTAAATTAATTACAAATACAAAACAGAAAATAACTGATTGCATAAGTATTCACCCCCTTGAGTCAATATTTGGTAGAGGCACCTTTGACAGCAATTACAGCCATGAGTCTATTTGGATAAGTCTCTACCAGCTTTGCACATCTGGACACTACAATTTTTGCCCATTCTTCTTTGCAAAATTGCTCAAGCTCCGACAAGTTGGATGGGGACCTTTGGTGAACAGCAATTTTCAGCTCTTTCCACATATTCTCAATTGGATTGAGGTCTGGGCTTTGACTGGGCCACTCCAGGACATTGACCTTTTTATTTTTAAGCCACTCCAGTGTGGCTTTGGCTGTATGTTTGGGGTCATTGTCCTGCTGGAAGATGAATCTTCTCCCAAGTCCCCAGTCTCTTGCAGACTTCAGCAGGTGTTCCTCCAGGATTTCTCTGTACTTTGCTGCATCCATTTTGCCCTCTATCTTCACAAGCTTTCCAGGCCCTGACACAGAGAAGCATCCCCATAGCATGATGCTGCCACCACCATGCTTCGCGGTAGGGATGGTGTTCTCAGGATGATGTGCGGTTTTAGGCTTGTGACAAACATAGCGCTTAGCATTGAGGCCAAAAAGCTCTATTTTGGTCTCATCAGACCATAGAATCTTCTTCCACTTGGTCTCAGAGTCTCCTGCATGCCTTCTGGCAAACTCTAGTCGAGATTTGATGTTAGTTTTTTTCAACAATGGCTTTCTTTTTGCCACTCTCCCATAAAGGCCAGTTTTGTGAAGCACCCAAGCTATTGTTGCCGTATGCACAGTGTCTCGCAGCTCAGCCGTGGAAGACTGTAACTCCTTTAGAGTTGCCATCGGCTTCTTGGTGGCCACCTTGACTAGTGCCCTTCTCTCCCGGATACTCAGTTTTTGAGGATGGCCTATTCTAGACAGATTCACAGTTGTGCCATATTTTCTCCATTTCTTAATAATGGACTTTACTGTGCTCCGGGGGATATTCAATGCCTTGGAAATGTTCTTATATCCTACCCCTGATTGGTGCTTTTGAAGAACATTATTCCGGATTTGCTCTGAATGTTCCTTCGTCTTCTTGGTGTAGTTTTTGTTAGGAAATGTACAAACCAACTGTGGGACCTCCCAGAGACAGGTGTATTTAACTTGAAATCATGTGAAGCACCTTAATTGCACACAGGTCGACTCCATTCAACTAATTATGTGGCTTCTAAAGACAATTGGTTGCACCAGAGCTTATTTAGGTGTGTCATAGCAAAGAGGGTGAATACTTATGCAATCAATTATTTTCTGTTTTATATTTGTAATTAATTTAGAACAATCTGTAGATTTTATTTTTCACTTTGACATTATGGACTTTTTTTGTGTTGATCAGTGGCAAAAACTCCTAATTAAATCAATTTTGATTCCATGTTGTAACACAATAAAATGTGGAAAAGTCCAAGGGGGGTGAATACTTTTGAGAGCCACTGTACATCCGCAGTTTAATATAGTCGCAAATTTAATTTATGGTTCGCTTATTAAAAATAAATTGCACATGTTCTTTTATTGTGAATTTCTGCATCGAAAGTGGCATCTCACTAGAAACTAGAGGACTGAGCACAAGCTGATGATAGGCGAAGTTTCAAATGACACTGAGGAAGGCAGGGTAGCTACTGCAATGGAGGCTGAAGCTGGATCTTGGGGTGAGTTTGTGTCCTCGTTATATGTGAGGCACACATATTCAAGTCCGTTTTCATCCTTTCGGATCTCAAAAGATGTTTTTCTTAATTGTTGGACACCCTTGCGTCCAAGTCGTACCAGATTTAGTTAAAGATCAAACCAGACTTTATGCACCAATCTGACCGTGGTGTCAGGGGACAGTGCCTCAGTTTCCTGCAGTCTGGCCTTGTCTTTACCTGCTTTTTTAAAATGTTCTTGACTGACAGGAATAAATTCTTGCTGGTTTTAAACTCACTGTCAGCAGAGATGTTAAAACTTCTACTGTTAAAATATCTATTTAGTCCAGCTCAGTGTTATAAAACTGTATACTGAATACTGAATACCCAGTTGAACTTCTTATACTGGCATACAATTCCCTTAATGTTGTTGAGATTTTTTCTGACTCATTTCCTTAAAATGAATGTCCATGTTTTTTTTCTTTAAACCAGTCTTTAAGTATATTAGCAGCCTATGCTGTAGTTTTTAATGTTTTTTCAGCCTTTGTTTTGTTCTATTTCATTTAATTGTTCCTCATCTACTGTTATGTCTACTCTTGACAGTTGCTTGTGCACTTTTTTTTTCAGGTGGACTGCTGTCTTCTTTTGGAAAGCTGGTGTTGTACCAGTTATCTGGAGTTTCATCCCCAAGTATATTGCAAGCCATGGTATACGCTATATATACGCACGGGCATGTGTTGCTGTTTAACCAATCAGACGTTGTTATTTTTATAAGCACAGTTGTAGTCAAAAGCTTACATACCCCAATGGAAATTTATCATTTCTAGAAATTTCTCAAAAAGAAAGAATTTTAGGAAAAATCTTTTGTAGCAAATTCAACTTTTGTGGATGAGGAAAAAACGTTACAAGAAATAGAGGTCTACAATTATTTATTTCAGCAATTTTTTTGCAAAACTTAAAAAATGCCAATTCAAAAATATTCATACACTGACAAGGGAAATGAAATTAATATCTAATAAAAGTGCAAATACAATGAAAGTGAAACATAACTTTTCTGTTTTGCAAAACAAATAATAAAAATAATGCTAAATTTACTATTTAAGAACACAGTATATATACAGTTCTGGCAATGTCTTAGTCAGATTGGCAGATTTTACCCGAATTGAAGTCAAAGTAGATGCTATAGTCAGAGCTGAAAGTAACTTTAATTTATTACCTGTGTAGTGGTACTCAGCACACTGCGCTTGCTCGCACATGCCTAAACAACTTCCGCTAAGAAAGCATGGACGTGCCCATTAAAATCTGGTATGTTATGCTGTTTTCGGTCTTTGACATTTTTTTTAATTGAATGTATCATATTTTCCAGTCTTTTAGGTCATTTTTTAATGTAATTTATCATATTTTTCCACCATTAAGAAATAGCATATGAATATTTATCATATGCATTACATTGGGTGTTGTACATTTTTTTTTAACTTGAACTTAAAGCTTATCTATAAACTTCAGGTACATTCAAACAGTATTCCAATTCCAAAAGAAAATAACAGACAAGTTGAAAAAGGCATGCAAACAGAATAATCTAGCTAGAAAAAATGAATCTAAAATGATTTTTTGTATTTTTATTTTTTATTATTTGTGCCTTTTTCCTGAGGAATATCAGACAATGTTCATTAGGTAAATTGTTCCCCCAATACTACCACTAGTTAAATGAAAATTGATTTGAGTTTGTTTCAAGGACTCATGACTCAGACTCAAATGATAGTGCCTCGGACTCGGACCCTCATGACTCGGACTCGAACTCAACTACAAGTCTGATATATATACACACACACACACACACACACACACACACACAAACAATTTCAGACAATTTATGACCATGATTTATTATGAAACAATCGTCAAACATAAATAATTCAATTCCATATAACAACATTAGTGCTTAAGGTTTTGTGATAAGTGAAAACAAAATTGATTATTGTGTATTATTAGATGTATTAGTAGAAGCGTTAGATAATAAAATGATAAAACAGAACTGGAACTCTGAACTTTACACCCTACTCTTAAACTATGTGACAAATACGAGTACCTGAGCTGTAAAAAGGTAGTAACTGGGGGTTGAATCCTCTCAGTGTTTGAGAGAAAGTGTAATTAGCCAAAAGCAGGAAGCTTGCTCATACAAGCCACATTTAGTTTAATGTGCTGATACAAGCCAGAATATGTCAAGTGTGTGCTTTAATGCGTCTAAGACTGCCTGAAGCTTTGCACCCTTTCACAGTGACATTTTGACTTTGCTCACCCCAACTACTCTCCATCAATATAAATTTATATTGTATTGTATCTCATTGACTTTATTTTCCTCTGTTCACTTAAATTTGATGTGACTTGACTGAAATCTTTTGCCCTTCATGTTTTTCAGCAATGAAGTCATATATTTCAGTGTCATGCCAACCTGTTACTGTTACTTGTCATCTGTTTTATTAATTGACACATTTATTGAATAATTGAGTGGGTTATGTGCCAATTACAAACTCCTGATTAGTTGTATTTTTTACTGAACTAAGCTAATTCAAATCCTTTTTGCATTTATTTGACAGGTGGCAGTGGTTAACTGTCTGTTGAAAATAGAACATTATTAGACATTCTGCATAAAAACAATGTTCACTTAAAAAATATGTTAATTCAATGCTTCTTAAAGCAAATAACTTATTTTAATTGTCAGTTGTAAAGTATTTCAGGAATACTATAACTTCTTAAAACAAGTAGTGTTAAGTTGTCAATATATTGTGTGTTGAAAGAATTGAATGATGACATAAAATGTATTGGCTTGCTAACATAGGTAATGATAGTCATTAAATCTGATAGCCTCATTAATTACCACAAATTCTCAGAATCTTGGTTACCAAAATGTGTGAATTGTGATAATGCTAATGAAACGATCTTGGTAACTGTTTGCATACTGAAAATACTATCCGTGGAGATAACAGTACATCACAGTAGAATATTCAGTTTTCATGTCAATTATTTATATCCTCTGTATATGCTTGTGTTTAAATCATGCTTGCTTGTAATCATTGCTTTCTGCAGACCAGTTATATCTTTGCAGTCATTTATCTTAGGACTTCAGTCTGATTCTCTTCAACACATTCACAATGTCCCTGCTGGTATATACTTTAAAACCTAAAGGTCATAGTTCACCCCATGTATTAAACCTGGCAAAGCTACATTGTTCTTTTAAAATCTTTGTTAAAGTGTTTTACAAGCATACAGCGTTACGTAATTGAAGAATCCCAATTGATTACAAATCTGTATATAACAAATAATACTGTCATAAAGATCATTTCTTAAGTACGTTTTATACATTTATAAACTCTCCTTTATTTGCTACATCTTCCCAACATGATCAAAGAAGGGCCTACATGACCAGAAAAGTGTTTTTTTTTTAAACACACTTTGTAGGTTGCACACTGTTACAACCTACTGTATATTTTTAACAATATACTTATGTGACACGATACTGGCGTGTGGGTGCGTGCATTCGCTGTTGAGTGACAGGCAGGAGATCGAGACAGAGGTTAATGTTAACACGCCCCGCAAGCGCGCAGGTTTTATTTACAGACACAGACAGAACAGCTCACATGACACTACCAGCAACGGTAGCGCACTGAGAACATACAGTGTGGCCCACACAGTGGAGGCTGTGTGGTCCAGTGGTTAAAGAAAAGGGCTTGTAACCAGGAGGTCCCCGGTTCAAATACCACCTCAGCCACTGACTCATTGTGTGACCCTGAGCAAGTCACTTAACCTCCTTGTGCTCCGTCTTTCAGGTGAGCCGTAATTGTAAGTGACTTTGCAGCTGATGCATAGTTTAAAGTAAAATAAAAACACAGTACGAAAACTATAAAATAAAAGGTGCCGTTAAAATGGCGTGCGCCACTCCTAATACATGGAAGGTCCTGCTTATTCACCTCGCTCTCTATACATTAGTGGGATCTACAATCCCTGAACTAATCTTCTCTGTTCAATACTTAAACAAACCCCGCTCCGCCTACTCATGTGGCCGGTTGCGGTTTCTTTATGTTCTGAACCCGGGTCACTCTCACGGCGATCAGAGGATTACAGCAAGGTCTCTTTGTCCGGGTAGCGTGGAGAGTGTTCAGCCCTACCTACCTGCTGATTAGATTCCACAGCTGGCAATCACACACAGCAGGCAGGCTCTCCCAGGAGCGTCAGGTACTTAATTAATTATTTACAATAATTATAATAACCACACATTTTTACACAATACTAGTTATAATATAATTCCACAAAACCCACTGTTCATGTGCAGGGCTCCTGCCCTGCCACAACTTATAACAAGACCTCTTATCACTGGCACAGTCAAATGACAAGACTGTTCGTCATAGGCAGTAAAATGTTTCACCTGTGATTCTAAATTTTATAAATGAATACCTGACCACATAACCTAAACTCTTTTTTCCCTTAAAGAGAATTATTGAACTTTGTACTTCATGTGTAAAAGGTTGTACTTGTTTAAATAAAAAATATTACTAATTTTAGAAATCTGTGCTTCAAATTATTTTGTCATTCATAACTTTTAAGTTGCCTTGCCAGTATAAGGTGGGAATGTGGCCATAATTGAATGATTAATGGATAAAAAGGCTCCAGCCACAGGTGTATAAGAAGGGGAATCACAGGTGTTAGAGAGGTTAATGTCAGTGTTGGTGAAATGTGCATGTTGCTGTGTGCTTATCTGCTGTCCTGTTTATGTCTGTAAGTTTTTGTACAGACCTTTTGTTTTGGCCCTTGTGTTTTTTGTTTTGTTTCATCTACTGCACTGTGTAATTAAACATGCACAATAGCGCTTCACTCCAGCATTCTTGTCTCTGAGACTCTCTTCCTGCCAGTAACATCTCCAGGACGTGTGCCCATATGAAGACCCCCTCTTCTTGGAGGCTTTCTATGGGGGGGAGTTGGATGAGGAATGGCTCTGCTGTAAGGCGCTCCAAACACCGGCCTCGCGGCCTCCAGTAACAGACCCCCCCTCCTTCCCAGTGCTGAGAGATGGTGGCCTGGACACCTTCCTCACCTGTCTTGAGGACCAAAGTTGGTGCCTCGCCTGTGGTGAGTTTGGACCCTCTGTGGCCTGTTGCCACCTTCAGGGTGATGAGGAGTCACCACCTGCCCGAAAGAGGAAAAAGGGGAGGAGTGGCCAGTACCGGAGGCGAGAGAGAGAACAGCTGCCAGCCCGAGGGCCCAAGAAGGAGGAGCAGTCTCCAGCTACACGTCAGGAGGACTGTTGGGACGCCTACCTCCGTGCTCTCAAGGCCTCAAGTTGGTGCCTCACCTGCGGGGAGCGGGGGCACTTCACGGTCAACTGCCCCATCCAGGAGGAAGAGAAGGATGAGTCATCTTCAGCGCCCAAAAAGGGGGAGCTGTCTCCAGCTGTACGTCCGGACGGGCCAGCATTGCTCCCTGCTTTGCCACTGCCGTAGTGCCCCGCACCGCTGCCAGCATTGCCGCTGCCGGTGGGGCCAGCACCACTGCCAGCATCGCAGCTGCCAGCGTTGCTACTGCCGAAGTACCCCGCACCCCTGCCAGCTGCACCTCTGGGGGGGCCAGCTGAGCCCAGCATTGCTGCTTTTAGGTGCAGCCAGGTGTGCTTGTGCTGTGCACAGAGGGGGAGGTGTGTAGCAGGGTGGAAGCCCTGCTTGTATAAGGTGTATGTGTGTGTGGAGAAAACATGTGGGAATGTGGATGGGGCCATAACTGAGTGATTAATGAGTAATTAGGCTCCAGCCACAGGTGTATAAGAAGGGGAATCACAGGTGTTAGTATGGTTAATGTCAGTGTTGGTGAAGGTGCGTGTTGCTGTATGATGTCCTGTTTATGTCTGTGAGTTTTGTATAGACCTTTTGTTTTGGCCCTTATACCTTTTGTTTTGTTATTGTGTTTTTTCTACTGTACTCTAATTAAATGTGAGCAATACTGCTTCACTTCAGCTTTCTAGTCTCTGAGTCTGTCTTCCTGCCGGTAACATCTTGGGCCATGACGCTACCCTGTCACAGTTACATAGACATTACTAAAAAGCTTGCCAAAAACCTATTGACAACTTGGTTACATTGCCTACTTCAAAGAGGTAAAAGAGACACTGAATGATTGTTTCATTCCTCATGGGAAATCTTGGCAGTGTACATTTATATTTACATTTAAATAGTTTGTTGTGTTACTGCCTTACCATTTATCATATTTTGCCATGGAGGGTGTAACTTTGTAGTTTTTTGCTGATGCATACCTCAGGGTTCTTGGATATATAGGGTAAACATACTAAAACATTTGTCACCAACTAGAAAATAGCATATCACTTTTACTGTATTTATATTATATGCATACAGGATAGCTCTGAGGGCAGTGGATTATCATACATAATCTGCTATGTGGCATCAGGTTGAATAATCCATGAGCCACAAGTGACAAGGTAAATTGTTTTGGCTGTCTAGAGGAGGATCATTTGTTATAATGACAGCTTTCAAGTTGTGTTTCCAGTTTTATGCCACACACCAGGATTTGAGAGCAGTGGAATGATACCAATTGAATCATTTTCAGCTGTCACAGTTTTAATTTTCACTCCTTCCAATCAAATGCTATAAATAGGATGCCCAGTAGTATCACGGTATTCGGACGTGTGGAGACGTATGGGGTATGATCCTGACTATAGAGTCTGACTGTCCACAACAATGTATCCTTGTCAGACTGTTGACTAAATAGATCCAAAGCTGGCATTATTATAACAATGCTGCCTCCTGTGCATACTGTGTTTCTCTTAAAGGAGAAGTGTTCATATTTTAACTGATTCAATTCCTGGAGCAAACTTTCCACTGGAGCAAAAGCTGGGTAGAGGGGGTGTCCAAGAGTTCTAGTTTGATGATTAAGGCTGGGATTAAGTCACGAATGTCACAGATTCCATGGTGTTTGTTGATGTTCGTGATTTTAATAGCGATTCCACCACAACAAAAAAAAAAGCCATTGGCACCTTAACTCAATACTTTGCCACATTGCAAACATATTTTAAAATGAGCAAAACAGCAAAAATAAGCACAAAAGCATGATGAACAATACTCTAAAAAATGTATTTCTTGAAAGCAGTGGTTTATTCAGGGGCGCCTAACTTTGTTTAAAAGTGGGAGGGGCAAAAGTA
The DNA here is from genome assembly GCA_030684275.1 of Acipenser oxyrinchus oxyrinchus. NCBI lineage: Eukaryota > Metazoa > Chordata > Actinopteri > Acipenseriformes > Acipenseridae > Acipenser > Acipenser oxyrinchus. Next base: position 47,055,156 of record CM060251.1, read on the forward strand.
AAGAAGAACTGGCGAGCGAAGTGAGGTGTTGTTTTTTTTTTGGTTTTGTTTTTTGCTAAGAACCTCTGGTAAACCTAATTTTTACTGTTTAATCTTTTTCAAGTTACTGTTTTTGTAATAGTAAACCCACAAAATTGGACAGGTGTTTCAGCATAGAATATAGAATATTTACTAACTGAGCATTTATTAAGTACAAACACAAGTAGCACCAAATGGCAGAACCAGTTCCAGTGGCATATCTGCACAATGCTGTACAGTACCTATAATTCCAACATGCAGCTTATTAAAACACAAATAATAATATGTGCAACATGTTATAATATGTCTTGTCTATTGATAGATATATTGACATATGTATGTTAACAGTTAAAATATTCCTTTGTTTTAAATGTAGACATTGCTGAGCTCAGTTATCACAGCGAAACCAGCTGCTACGAGACTTTCAGAAAGTAAACATTCGCTTGCAGGGCAATGCTTGGTGCTGATAGGTTGAAATAGTAAGCACCCCCCATCACATTGCAATGCTCAGTGCTAATTGGTTGAAACACTAAATGCCAGCCCTCACACAGCCGATTCATGACAATATTACAGGCAGTCAAGATCAACCAATACACTGTTCATACGATAACAAGAGTACAGTTGTGATTGGCCTCACCGACAGCACTCCCACTTCTCGCATCCTTAAGCACCAAAATAAATAAATACATAAAAATGGATGCACCAAGTATGTGAAATTTACCTGCCCCAGATCAATGGAGTTGATGATATACTGAAATCTAAGAGATTTCAGTACATCATGAGCTACATTGATAAATACTGAGTTGCCCTTTCATCAATCAGCATTTATTTCTACATTTTTTACTCATTAAGGGACATAACATACTAAAATGTTTATTATTAAATGAATGTGAGTTTAAATTATTAGTAAGTACACAAGTTTCAATATGAAAGGTGAACATTAATATCAGCAAAGAACAACTAAGTTACAAGTTTTTAGTGAAAAACAACATTGTAGCCAACGTTTTCACTAAAGCTTAGGCTTGTGTGATTTTGAAGTGCCAATTTTTATTTATTTACTACTGCTTAATCTAAGTTAAAAATAAAAGATTTTGGTGGGAATTAAACTTGAACTTGTTCATGGCTCCACGACAACATTACCTAATTTTTTATTCTAAAACCCAACATTATTTAATTTGTAATAACAGTCTGATACTCTCTCTTCCTTACCTTTTTTTTCTTTTGATAATGGTCTTATACTCTCTCTTCCTTCAGATATTTCTGTGAGTAATAAATAAAAAATATATGCCTATATTTAAGTTTTAATATTTCATGCAGTTGTCTCTCCTGACCGCCTGCCAAGTTCACATTCACTTAACAAGGTTTTTTTCTTACTGTTAGCTAACGTTAGCCACGGTGCAGACCTTAGTTCAAAACAATATGTTTATTGTAATTGTTTATAAATGTGGCCCATCCTCTGAATACTTTTCCATTTTTATATTTTATTTTAAAGATTTTAAAGCAAATCAATGCCAAACACAACAAGGTATAATACATAAATAATGAATGAAAAAAGTGGAGGGGCAAAAAATATAGTTTGACCCCCCCATATTCAAAGTGGGAGGGGGGGACACGTGCCCCTTCTGCAGCATGGGTTAGGCGTCTGTGGGTTTATTGTATTGTCCAATGTGCAACGTACCGGTAGATTACAGGCATAAAGGGTATATCATAAAAAGCAAGGAAACAAAACAAAACCCAGCTGTTACACAAATACAAAATAAATAAATAAATACCATTCTATAAGAAAGCGCTGTGTACTATCCATATATTATTCGCTAAACATTTTTCTTACTGCATATAGTTTAGTTGTTTTATAAACAATGTTATATAATATTAATATAACATATATAATGTTCTAGAACTCGCCCAAATCTATAACATTCTCTATTAGAAACTATTTCAAACTAGTTCTTTGTTCGTGGTGTTCTGTTTTCATACTGTGTCTCCACTCCTCCACCCATCTTGATTAAACACCTGCTAACTTTGGCGCTCTGCCAGGACGCGAAGATATGAGAGACTGCAAATGTCTAGTTTTTTTTTTTTTAATTTTTTAGGGAGACAGGAAAATTGCAGTCTTGCTTAGCTAGTTACATGTGCTTTAAGATGTATCAAAATATGAAAATATAAAAACTCATACAAATAATCATCTACATAATTAATACTTTATGAAGAATGTCATGTCCTACAATTCCCCAATTTTTTACTTTTGGACAAAAAGAACAGAAGAGTACAATTTGAGCTATATCTCATAGTTTACCAGTGATGCTGAAGCAATCAGCACCGTTTCTTGTCTATTAATCATCCTTTTCAATTGTTTACACTGATATTTCAACCAAATACACTGCCCCAAGTTCCACAGTACAAGTAGCCCTAGAGCCCCAAGGATAATGAGGAATATCCAGTCCCAGAAGTTATTTCCCATTGCTTCTCCCGACCAGCCATATAGCTTTTGTACTGTGGTTTTTAGGTTTGCAAGATCGACTTCAATTTTTGCTTTAAGCAATTTCTCTTCTGCTTGTTGAAGGCAAGCTTAACCAGCTTATGTACCTGTGAGAACACAACAGAGTACGATTCCAAATATGTTTCATCCCACCAAGCTGAGATTTCAAATTCCTCTGCTTCAGGTTCAGGTATATACACATCACCTATCTGAGCTCTATGAGTTGGGGCAAAACAGAATCCAGGTGGAGTTTGATATGTAAGTTCACCATACTTCATTTCAGTACAATTGCTCATGATGCACCACTGGAATTTCCCTACTTGTATTGCTTTTTCCCATCCTTCTAAGGGGTTGATTTCCAATTCAGTAGTAATAGTACGATTAATAGGGGTAATTGCAGAACATTGACACACCACATGAGTATTGGTTTCATAACAGCATGCCTTATGCACCATACCACTCCAGCCCCCATGCTGTACCTTCCATGTGGCTTTCTCCCATACAGTAACAGTGTCATTATGTAATACCCTGTGGCAAAGTGGCTGCTGAGTTAGAACAGGTGCAGGGGTGATGCAGTGTGGTAATGAAATAGACAGAGAGGTTTAATCTGATTTGGAAAAGAATGGACTTTTTATTTTTATTTTGTATCCAGGTCTGGTGACTGATAACAAAAATAATAAACAATAACGGGTTTGCAGACCCAAACAATAATAATAACCCAACACGTATCTGCCCCACAATTATACACATATGGTCACCAGTACTGGGTGAGTGCAGTAGTGCTCGTGGTGGGTGATACAGGTTAAAGCAGTGATAGTATTGGTGCTGTTCCGGCTTTAGTGCTGGCCCTCTGCGACAGCTCTGGAATCATGTTAGCTGTCTATTGTGGTGTAACAAACAAGACGATTACACACAGACAAACAAACAAAAAACACTCACGGTACTGCGTTCTCTTTCTGGGGTCTCTTACCGTCCTTCTCAGTTTATTCACCAAAACCAAATGCGAAGGAGTAGATTGCAATTCTTCATCCCCTTTTATGCTATCACGCATAACCCTTAGGTAAACGAGTGCAGCTGTCTCTACAATCTGCAGCTGCTACGTTGTTTACCTTCCGGGTCAATACGTTCCTGCACCGGAGTCTCGCCTTCTTCCAGACTGACTGACTTCCCGACCGTGGGAAAGAACTGTCAGGCCAGCCCATCCAAAGAACTCTACTTTCACTGCTTAGTGCCCTCACAGGCCGGGAGGGAGATTTACAACCAAGATTCATTCTATTTCTGTCACATACCCCTATTGGTCTAACGTTCATGCTATTTCTATATTGGTTATCAGGGTTTGTATATGGTATTGATAGACAGAAGCCAATATGTCCCAATGGCTCTTTCCCATTTTTTCGTGCCTGCACTAGGCAAAAGATCAGTTTGTTTAGGGTGAAAAATGGACAATTGGGCCTTAAGTTCATCGCAAGCATGACGGGGGATTGTACCAAGCCTAATATCCATTATCTCCTCCAGTATATTACTCAGGAGGGCCTCTGCAAACAGTCTGCAATCAATCAATTAATTTAGTCAAATTACATAGGGCCCCTTCTGTCCCTTGCATTAATTCATATATGGCTTTTCCCTGTAACCTAATACCATGATTTGCATACATCTGTCCATTACCAAGCTTCTCTATTCATGTGCCTGTGCTTCCTGCTACCCAAGCCTGACCCTTAGACATCCGATAGATAATGCTCCAAAATTGAACTAATTGGCTCCAGCAAAAGATGTACAGCATGGCGGTGGGAATCACATCAGAAGTAAAATTAGGTAGCACAATATTACAGTTAAGCTATCGTATCCACATATGTAATGGGGTACACCCCGACCCTGCGTTTATTTTGTATTATTATTATAATGTACTGTGTTGTGTTTGTTTTAAAACAATGTTTTGTTATTGATGTTTTACAGCATGGATGGGGTTTCAATTCCCCATCCAGATAAACTTGTGAGAATATGTGGTCGGCAATTAATGATTGATTGACAAATTGGCTGTCGACAATGTATATGAGAAACCCTGTGCAGAAGCTGTTCGAGGGATAAACTATGTAATTAATAGCCAGTTAATCCCTCGGCCATAATAAAAATTAAAAAAAACAGCAGCTTTTGCTGACCGGGGTTGGGTTGTTCAGAGGAGGAACGAGAAAAAGTAAGATCTGGAAAATATAATAACAATTGCTACTCGTGCTGGCTTTACACCAGCATGATACTTATTAGGTTCAGTGTTTTGTGTTGGTCTGTTTATTTTGGCCACTGCGATGTTTTGTTTTGTGGGAAGTGTTTTATTTTGTTTAAAGGGTTCATCTTGAAAAAATGTTCACTTTGTGTTCATTTTCCAGTAAGCAAACACTGTAAACATGGAAATTACAATTTTCTTCTGAAAGGGACATGATTAACCATAGGAGCTGGGTTATATTGGCTATATGTGTAAAAATCGAAAGGGTTGATGTGGTCAGATTAAGTATTTTCAATCCGTCTGTCAAAACGGAATGGGCAGGCTGTAGACAGGAACCTGGCTGAGCCAGTAGCCACACACAGGGAGTTTTGGCTTTCCCAGGCACGCGTGCCTGATGGGGACAAAGCACCGCTGTTGGATGTGTCTGTTACACCAGGGCATACATTTAGTCCTGCAGTGGATGAGTTGCTGCAGTGCTGTCACTGCGTGTGGGAATCCACAAAGGAGCTGGTTCGCCTGCTGCCCAAACAACCGACTCCAGTGCGCAAACCAGCGGCAAAACTGGTGCCCAAGGTCTCAACAGCCTCAAAGACCGGCACAGCCGGCTGCAGCTGCTGCCAGAGGTGGTGTTCAGAACCGGCCTGCGACTGCTCACCACAGAGGGTTTAATAGGTTCCACCACCCGGCGCAGAGACAAAAGCCTCAGGCAAGCCACAAGCCAAGCAGCAGCCCTAGGAGTTTGCTGCCACATGCCCAGGGCCCCTTCTCAGGGAGCCATCTGGAGTATTGGCGTCAATGCATGACGGACATGTGGGTGCTTACTACCGTTCAAACCGGCTAGTCTCTGCCCCTCCTTTCCGGCATGACTCCAACATCAGTCATGGACCCGCAAGATGGTGTCTCAGGAGGTAGCACCTCTGCTGCAAAAACAGGCTATTCATATGATAGACCCCCTCTAGTTGGAGGAACAGTTCTACTCTAGGTATTTCCTAGTGCCCAAGCAGGATGGTGGCCTCAGACTAATCCTTGACCTCAGACAGGTCAACCTGTATCTGAGCCGAAGGAAGTTCAAAATGTTGACGATCGACAGCTGTTGCAGTCAATCAGGCCAGGCAACTGGTTCACCATGGTGGACTTCAAAGACACCTATTTCCACAACCTAATAAACCAGCACACAGGAAATACCTATGGTTCACCTTTCAGGGAATAGCATACAAATTCCGGGTCTTGCCATTTGGCCTCTTTCTAGCTCCCCATGCCTTCTCGAAGCATATGGAAGCTATCATGGCCCCACTGAGACTCAAAGGAATCAAAGTGCTCAATTATCTGGCTCATTTGTGCCCAGTCTCCAGCACAGGTAGAGGCCCACATGGTACTTGTCACCGGCCACATTCAACAGTTGGGCATTATGCTCACATCTTCTCAGACAGCCTTCTACCTAGGAGTGTGGTTGGAATCCAGGTCCATCCTGTCCAATATGTCAGACATCAGAGTGCAGAGAATAGCCATCTGTTTAGAGCTCTTTCAGCTCAACAGAGTGCTCACGGTAGTGACGTTCCAGAGACTTCTGGGCTTGATGGCAGCAGCTTCCCAAACTTCCACTGGGTCTCCTGCACATGCGTCCTCTGTAGGCCTGGTTCAACAGCAGGGTTTTTCAGTCCGCGCTGAACTGCGACCACCTATTGACAGTGTCTCGTCACTGTCTAAAGACATTCTCTTTGTGGAAACAGCCTGCCCATCTACGCCTCGGCGTAGTGCTGGGCAGTGTCACCAGAAGGGAGGTCGTGGAATGGCAGAGGAACTCCCCCTTGGCAGAGTCTCCATATCAATGTTTTGGAGCTGCAGGCAGTTTATCTGGCCTTGCAGAATTTTTGCTGGAGGTTTGAGGGAGACATGTGCTTGTCCATATAGACAACACATTTTGGAGAAAATCAGGCAAGACGGGGCCATGGTGCTCCTAGTAGCCTCTTATTGGTCCAGGAGACTCTTGTTTTCGACCTTGATGCAGCTCCTGAGCAGCCAGTCGTGGAGACTGCCCAAGCGCCATGACCTGCTCAGTCAGGCGTGGGGGACCTTATGGTATCCCGACCCATCGAGCCAGCTCTGGGTCTGGCCCCTGAATGGCTGCATTTGAGCCATCTTGGGCTTTCTAATAGGGTCATTGACACCCTGCAGAATGCCAGAGCACAGTCCACGAGTTCCCAGTACGGGTACAAGTGGGGTGTTTTTCAGACGTGGTGTCTGCCTCGTGGGTTTGATCCCACGACCTGTCTCCTGAGGAGACCGAGTCAAAATTGACTCTGTCTCCCCAGGAGTTCACTTCTGGCGGGCAATTTTTAAAAGGGCTCGGCAGACATTTTGAAAGAGCTTTGAAACAGATTTATAAGTCTGTTATAAGTGTAAAAAGTTGTCAACTTCCGGTAAAGGCACTCCATATGGAGTGCAGGATGCGCCCTATAGCCTGGAGATTGCCGGTTCAAGTCCAGGCTATTCCACTGCTGGCCATGGACAGGAGTTCCCAGAGGGCGGAGCACAATTGGGTGGGGAGGCCTTAGGTTGGCCAGGGTGTCTTCGGCTCACCGCGCACTGCAAACCCTGTAGACTGGCCAGGTGCCTGCGGGCCTGCCTGTAAGTTGCCCAGAGCTGCATGGTCCTCCGATGCTGTAGCTCTGAGGTGGCTGCATGGCGGGCCTGCAGAGTGAAAAGAAGCAGATGGCTGACGGCACACGTTTCAGAGGACGCGTGTGTCCGTCTTTGTCTCTCCCGAGTCAGCGCGGGGGTGGTAGCGGTAAGCCAGGTTGAAATAAAAAAAATAATAATTGGGCTTTCCAAATTGGGGAGAAAACGAGAAAAAATAATTGGCAGTCCAAAATAAAAAATAAAAACTAAAAGCAAAGGGGACGTATAACGCTATATTTTTCGGAACCCCGCTACTTACTCTTTGAACCCAGTTTAACTGCAATTACTGCTTGTTTAGGATGGAGAAAGCTGTAATACCCTACATTGTAACATGTATTTTAGATTTCAGGTGACAACTACTTATCTTCAGAGCTTTGTTGCTTTTGTTGACTGGTCCACATGTACTGTAGAGCTCCTCGGTATCAATAGTTTTTTTCCTTACCATTATTGAGCATGCTTTACAAAGTCCAACCTGCTGGAGACAAGTGACTTCACTGATTAGAAATCACATCAGAAATCAACCTGTCACAGTGATGTATTTGTAAAAATTCCAGTGCATCTTGTCCTGTGTACTGATGCCATCCCATGCATAGAAGACCACATTTAATTCCAATGTTCAAAAATCAAAACAAAAAAATAACACACACATACCTGGTACCTTATGTAAAATGGAGTGTCCTATCAACTTCAGTTGTTTTACATTTTTATGAACCTGACACTAGTTTCTCAGAAGAGACAGATAAAATTTTTTAATGCGACTGGTTCAAGTGTCTCCGGTTGCACTTTTATTTGTGATAAATAGTTTCACTATGACACAGCACCAGTAGGGCCACAGGGACTGAATAATACATGTAGCCCTACTGGATTGATTCTGGACTGAACTATTTCATGACCAGCTGAGGAATGAGGGGTACAAGTTTTACAAAAGTAATTATAAAGCTATTCCAAATCTTAATTTGTGTGATTTATAATAAGTTAATATGCTGTGTGTAGGATGTCTCTTTGTACAAGAGATGTCATTTCACACAGTTTGACCAGCCAGCATCCAAACAGCATGAAATGACATATCCTATACAACAAAAGACACCCTACACGTGACATATTAACTTATATTATCTGCTTTTATCCAGGCTCTACGGATTCTGTACAGATACAGTTATTATTGGGAGTAGTTTGGGTTTCACTTGTCATGTGTTGTTGGTTTTTTGTGTTTTATTTTAAACACATAAACCATGAACATGGACTCTCTTAGGTGCAGCTTTAAAAAAGACGCATTTTCTAGTCAACAGTCATGTTTTAACTTCCATACTTCAGATTTGACTAACTGCAGTGCAGTATTTGCTTTTGAATGCAAATATTCAAACCCTGGGTCACCCATGCATAGAAAAACGTACAAAATGTTGTTATTCCAGTTGGTCTTTCTGGATTTCATTTCCTTATAAAGCAACTGAAAATGTGAGGAAAGCTAGTGTAACATTGTTTTTTTTTATCAGACACTTGGATCTAGGATACGTGTCTGAGAAACCTCAAAGGAATCCCATGGAACACATACCTTGTATCTGGCTGGCATTAACAGAGACTAAAGGAGCTGTTTAAAGAGGAAGTATCTTTGGGGCTTTGTAAAATCAATTTTAAATGTACAATAGGCACAAATAAAATATGTGGGAGCGGAGGGTCATTTGGTGATGTCTTCAGCAGTCAAGAATCTAAAAGAATACGAGGTCCACAATGAAAGTCGCTCTTCTGCAGAATCTTTAAAAGTCACAGTCCCATGCAACAGACCACGATGTACGACATGCAAGTATATTAACTCCCAAACAGATCAGAGGCCCTAAATCATCACTCCACATCCACCAGCCCTTTACATGTACTTCTAAAGGAGTAGTGTACTGCATCATTTGCACAAAATGCAACCAATTATACATTGGGGAAACTAAAAGACGTTTAGCAGATCTTTTTGTGGAACATTTACGAAGCATTCGAATCAACACCTTGACACTTCAACAGCAATAATCACACTGCTGAAGACATCACCATCTGTGGAATCAGTCAGTGTTTTGGTACAAATTCTACTCGGAAGCAAAGAGAACGTGAGCTTATCTTCAAACTTGGAACTATGGAGCCTCTTGGAATGAACATTCTATTCTTACATCATCTTAACATCATCCTCAGAATATTTGAAACTCAACAAGTTTACTGCACTGTGTTACTTTTCTTTCTACACAGCCGAAGAAGGGCTTTTGCCCGAAACGTCCTGAAATAAATGATTTTTTAATCATTTAAACTTTTTGTGTACTTTATTTTAATTTTATTTTTTAAATATTTTTTCTTCTTATCAACCTTCATGTTTGTACACTGCAGTTCTACCTTTTCTATATATTTCAGGGAAGGCCCAAGCTACCTTTGTGATGGAGCACTCTTCTGAACTGGTAAAATTGATTGAAGAACTTCAAGCAACAGCTGTGCCTCAGGGTCACAATCTATACCAGCGGGTGCAAACTGTGCAGTTATTTCTTGATTACTGTGCAGTGCAGGAGCAGAGGACTACAGGCAGAAAACAGTGGAAAAGTTAGCAGCATGTTCTGAAAGTGAAAGTGAGAGATGTGTCCAGCTCTTCCAGGTGGCAAGTAGTGAAAAGCTCAGGGTGGTTTTGCAAAGGCTTCCATCCATTGCTATTTACAAAGCAGCAGGTGTTTTCAGCTGTTTCTAATTTTGAATGACATGCTGTGACAGAAATACAATGATTCTTGGTAGTAAATCTCCCTCCTGACCTGTGAGGGCGCTAAGCAGCGAGAACAGAGTTCCTTGGAGGAGCTGGCCTGACAGTTCTTTCCCTGGGTTCAAGGGAAGTCGGCCAGCTAGAAAGGGGGCGGGACTCCATTGCATTAACGCATTGTCTCGGAAGGGAAAAAACGTGGCAGCCGCAGATTGGAGAGGCGGTTGCACTCGTTTACCAAGAGGTCATGTGTGACGGCATAAAAGGGGACGGAGAAACACAGTCTGTTCCTTCGCTTTGGTTTGAGTTTTAAACCTGTAAGGACTGTGAGAGACCCTGTGAGAAATGACGTACCATGAGTGTTTTGTTTGTTTGTCTGTAATTGTCTTGTTTTGTGAATTACTAGACGGCTAACACGATTCCGGAGCTGTCGCCGAGGGCCAGCACAAAGCCGGAACAGCACTTCACCACTGTCACTAAACAAACTTGAATCACTCACCACAAGCACTTCTGCACGCACCCAGGACTGGTGACCGTGTTGGTATTATTGTGGGGTGGATATTTGTGTTTATTGTTTGGGACTGTAACCCGTTGTTATTTACTACGTGCAATACACATTGCCGGGGTCTTATTATTTGGTCGCCAGACCTGGATACAATAAAACCTTTTTCCAACTGGATAATAACTCTCTGTCTGTTTAATCACACACTGCATCACTCCTGCACCTGTATTCACTTAACCACTTTGCCACACATGCCTACAAAAAAGGTTGCAGAAACTACCCCAGCAGACTACAGCATAGCAACATGGTGGAAAACTCAGGATGAGCCACTGATGGAACTTGCATCAATTGCAAAAAGATACATTTGACTACCAGTGAGCACTGCTTATGTCGAAACGACATTTTCTGTTTATTCGGACCTCCTGAAAGACAACAGACGAAGCCTGACTGAAGACAACATGAAGCTCCTTCTCATGTTAAAATATAACAACTGCTACATTTTTTGATTATAATTTTTATTTTATTTGGTTTGTGTGACAATTCAATATTAAAAAAATACTTTTCTTTTCCTGCAAACTGTGTTGCCATATTTAAATACTGCAAACTTTTGTTAAAAAAAATTATCCCCCCTTTTTTGCAGTCACAGCTGCACATACACTATAATTTCTTTTAAAATAGATAAGCTTTTACATGTCAATGGGTTATGTATAGTATTGCCTTTTTAGTACAATTTCAGTAAAATGTATAGTTGATCCCATAATTTTAATCGTCAATGTATAAACATGAATACTTATAAATGTGCATAAACATCAAACTTATGGATAAGTTTGATGTTTATGCACATAGACGAACCCCCATAAAGATACGTGGATTTAGACGGCTGGAAATGAATGTGAATTTTATTGCTGATCTTTAACAACAACCAAAACAATGTTACAAAGCCCAGGTTTGAAACATTAATGGCACAGGTTTGAAACATTAAACTTTAAACCAGAATGTAGTACCTTCAAATCGCATAAACACAGACTTGAGACAGTAAATGGCAGTTGGACAGAATCATCTATTGTTATTTATCAGACGCCTTTATCCAAGGCGACTTAAAGAGACTAGGGTGTGTGAACTATGCATCAGCTGCAGAGTCACTTACAATTACGTCTCACCCGAAAGACGGAGCACAAGGAGGTGAAGTGACTTGCTCAGGGTCACACAATTAGTCAGTGGCTGAGGTGGGATTTGAACCGGGGACCTCCTGGTTACAAGCCCTTTTCTTTAACCACTGGACCACACAGCCTATATAGTGGCGAAATAGTGTAATGGAATTTGACTTATTAGCCTAATAACAGTTACATATTAATTTTACAATTAATTAGTGATCATTATTTTGTATAATATAGTTAGCCTCTTGGTTTCAGAGAATCTTTCTTTTTTTCCGTTAGCCATATTGTTAATTCAGTTAAATACAGTCGTATTGAATATTAGTCTTTTAAAATCAGAAAGAAAAAAACTGAAAAGGCACGTGTCATTTATCACCACTTTAGATTTCCTGTTCTAGTCCCACTTAAGTCCAACTACAAATCCGACTAGGTGAAATATTTTATATTGCAACTGTTTCTCAAGCCAGACTTACCCTAGTCCGACTTGACACAAAAGTCAGACTTCAAGAGCGACTTTATTGCAACCGTCTCCTGATGTCAAGCCCCAAATATGATTTGTTTAATGTTTTTGCTGCAACTATGTGGGTGTCCAATGAGCTCAGCCAGTTTCTGGTACAGATTCTGGCAAGGAGAAGCAAGTGGCTCTTACTTGTGGCAGCAAGCAAGGACTCATAAGGGGCTGTATTTACATTTACATAAACTGAAAATGCAACAGGCTTACGTCAGAGAAAAGTGCATAGTTAACCTAGGGAGCAGAATTCAGGCAAGTACACAATTTATATAAGACTTCCTGGGACAGAGAGTGAATGAATCCTAATCAACAATCTCCCTCCCTACCTGTGAGGGCATTGTATAACCGGAGCAGAGTGCCCTGTAATGGATGCTTCGGCAGTTCATTCCAGGGTCAGTTGGAAGCCGACCATCCAGGAAGGGGGCGGGGCCACGATACCAGAAGTCAGCGCCTTAATGCGTTAGGCGATGTGTCAGTCACGGATTGGGGGAGACGTGATTGGCCGCGCCACCGAAAGAGGGCGTGACGGAAGGCATTTAGGTGAAATGGCCCCAGTGGTCTGTTCCTCCGTTATGGTTACGGACTGACTGTGAGGAAAAAAGAGAAACCGTGAGTGTTTAGTGTTGTACTGTCTGTCTGTCTATTTAACTGTGTCTTGTTTGTCATTGTAGACGGCTAAAGATCCTGGAGCTGTCGCTGTCAAGCCAGCATTAAACCTGGACTCCACTGTACCACTGTTAGCACTATTTCACATATTCACAACACCACTTGCACCCGGAGCACTCGCTGTTGGACTGGTAACCGTATAGGTGTTTCACTACAAAGAGAAGTGATACATGCTGTAAGTTGTAGTGTTTTCCTTTTTGAAACAAATTTGTTTTCTTTCTGCATTTTCTAATTTAACTACGTAATACTGCTTGTTATGATACCAATTTGCGTCTGCTAAGAAATTTGCTAAGGGCTGCTTTTAGTACAAGTTATTGAGTGTATTATAATCTGGGGTTTATGGACGCTGTCTGACTATCCATCTGTATGTCACACATTTTTGACACATAGAGAACCGCTCAATGGTGATGAAACTTGCAAAGGCATGTTTAACACAGGTTATTGATAAATAACGATGGCTCATTAAGGACAGTGAAAAAAATCAATACATTGAAATGTGTTAGGTCAAGATCACAAGATAAATGTCACTAGTTTGATCCTTTGTTTGACTGTTAGGTGCTGTAATGCGCATGTCATGTATGACTGGAAATGAACGGTTAGTGGCAATTGCTATTTCTCACAAAATTTGAAAAGCAGGGTAAAGGACTGCAGTATACAGAATGAAAACACAATCAGTTTAGTTTATGCATTTACATAGACTATATATGCATCCCGCAATCTAGTACAGAGAAAAAAAACAGTCACCTTTCTCTGGGAGGGTGGAGGCACAGGGAGGACACGTGAACAGATCTTCTCTCGCTGCTCACATTCTTCCGCTGCTCCTCCTTACCGCTACTCACTAACCTATTCCTAACTCGCCTATCACTACGTAACCTTGTGACCTAAACTCGTTTTTCAGCTAATTTTATGACTTTACAGCTTATTTTTACAGCCTACTTTACGATCTTCCACCCTATTTCCGCAGGACACTGTGATTAACCGTCTATTTTCCTGAGATATGGCGCAATTGTTTCATGTCCCCGTCTAGCTATTGTAAATTACTTCTTAGGGAGTTGGTTACTAGGCATTGCTATTCACTTTCCTACAGATTCATTTAAATGTACTGATTTCCACAGCCTTGCAATATTAGCATTTTCTCTACAACTATTAAATTTCACATTCGGAAAATCTTTGAATAGCTGGCCTTAAGAAATTAAATGAAATAGACAAACAATTCAATAAAAAGTTCTCATTCTATGTTAGATGTACTTTTTAATAGATGCAATAAAATAGCTAAGTCTTACTTGTCTTACTTGTTGTGACATAAGAAAGTTGCCTGCTATACCCTATTGACATTACAAATATTTGACATTGCAATGTCAATATGTAAATGATAAGGACTTTCACTGATTAACAGGTACTTGCTGACTGCAGTGGTTTGAACCAAATAAAATAGACAGAATTCCAGCTTTTTTCACAACATTCTTTCACCTTAATGATACAGTATATTTGTAATATTAAAAACCTTTTAAAAAAAAACAAACAGATATTCTGTGTTGTGTAGTGTATAGCAATGTATTTTAACAAGCATATAAGAGAATATTGTATATTTAAAGACGGCGGGGTGTATGTTCTTGTGGGATATAAACACACCTTGGGCGCCATGTGAGGCATGAGGCAAAGCAGAGTGTGTAGTAAACCACCCAAGAAGAGGAGATACCCCACAGCAGCCCATCCCCTGGAGTGCCATACTGTGAATATACAATGCCTATGAGGTAATGTGAAAATGCCCTGAGATACTGGGTGCATTAAATAACTGAGCGTCTCAGAGCTAGAATTTCTCTGCTCACTCAGATCACAGATGAAACCTGCTTTGTAGTGCTCTGAGCTGCTCAGGGACTTAATGCGACCACTGCCTCAGCTATAACATCACATAGCCTATTGAAATGAATAGGAGGACAAACCTTGGCCATGTGTGCTATGTCACATCATAGATGACTTGAGATATCGTATAGTTCTCCTTAAACCTATTTTGTGTGTTGTTTTTAATTTCAAGTGACCTCATAGCCATTGTTTAATCACAATATGGAACTCCAGGCTTTGCCTCGTGCCTCACCACCTGCCTGAGGCGTGTCAGTATCCTACAGCGACACACACCCTGTTCTGCCATATTGCTTAACTATAATGTTGCTAATTGCAATCTGATTTACTGGGAGCATAAATATTCTTGACAGGTAAAAGTTCTGTTTTCAAACAAGTCATTATTTTTGCGAATTTGAATTTGTTGCAGATCATCGAGTTGTAATAATGATACTTAATACTATATTTTGAGTCTTAGTGGTATTCTGTGACAAATATGGAAAAGACTAAGATGATAAACTATTTCTATTTCTTTTTGCAGGTCTAATCTGTGTATTTCACTGATTTTTGTCATAGGACTACTAAATATGAAAAACAGCCATCTGGTGTCCCTACACAATCATTTGTGTTTGTACAATTATGTAATAACCTCTAAATCAGAAATCCCAGGAAGTCATTTTTCATTGATATCATTATTGATTAACATCTGCCTGGTTCATGGCATACATGCGCACTGCACTTACCAAAAAATCAATGAATTCCCGTTTAAAGACTATTCATGAGATGGCAGTGTTTGTTTTTTTTTTTTTTGTTTTTTTTTTTAAATAATAGTACAACTAGGAGGATTGAGGTTAAAATCCATGTTAAAATCAGAAGGGCTTGTGGCCAAAACCAGAGGGGTTGACAAAACTATTGTGTTTTAAACTCCAAGATTAAATGTTGTTAAGTAAATGTATGTTCGTATAAGCTTTTACACTTTATACAGAATGACAGACTACATGCTACAGAGGCATACTGTATTCAGGGGAAACACATTTTTATTATTCTATACAGAAGTTTATCCAGTTATAAATGGACTGTATGTGTGCTCTGTACAGGATACTGTAATTGTACATTTAGGCTGGTGCAACTATGTACTCTTCATATGTATTTTATTAAGCTAAAAGCCAGTCAAATGTACTGTAATCTCACCTTTATGACTAATATTATGCCCAATGCAAAACAGCATTATTGAAAATAACAGTATTGCAATTTCTTACACATGTATCCATTTACTAATCAATGGCTTTTCCAACAGTTTAAGCCCACCACCAAAAAGTCCTTGATTTGCCTAGATTGTGAAGAAATGCAGAAGTTTCTGATTTTAAAATGTCTGTCCCACTGCACCAGAAGAAACTTAGCGATTTTCTGCAATATTGCTTTGACTACAGCTTTCTCTTATTTGAGCTCTTATTTTACTGGTCAATTCAATGTTTTTCTTTTGTTTTAGTGGTTGTAGTCCCACTTTTTCTACCAGATTTCCTGCACATGCACATAAAAAATAAGTACAAATAAAGTAATAATAATAAAAAACATTAGATGCATGGATCTAGTAAACCACTTGATTTTGCCATTTCAGACCTCAATTGAATTAATTGAATGCCTTAGCTCTGAATGTTAAAAAACAACTGGATATTTACAAAGATTGAACATATTGAAAGTTATATCTGATCATTCATGCTTCTTTTTATAATGTTACTATGAGTAGGTGTAGATGCCTTTTATATAGGGGCTCACCTTTAATTGTATGCAGACAGTCAGGGTATGAATATATGGAAATTAGATGGTAAAAGTGTTTCATCAGTCAGTGTTTATGTAGCCACAGAAAAAGCTAAACAGTAGTCCCTATATTTGCATGTACATAATGCATTGTCACATGTTCATCTTGATAAAATGAGTACCTTGGCAATGCCACAAAGGGAAACTATCTTTTAACTCACTGTGACCTTATTTATGCAAATCTTATCCGATATCTTTATTTTGTAGCTTTTGTTTCAGATACCTGCTACTAAATGTTCCAGTTACTGTACATAGAAACTAAAAACATGTTTTGAACAAACCACGACTCCCCTATAAATCATGGTATAGGACATACTACCTACTGTACTATTTACATACAGCATGCCTTTTGAAAGATGTATCTACAATTTAAATATATGCAGTCTACTACGTTCACAAACATATTTACAGAATACAGAGCTATTTACATATGGATACTGGAGGTTTATTCATTTATTGCAGGTTGCTAAAGTACTTAGTCCCCTGTAGTTCTAAAGTTCCTAAGAATTTAGATATAGCCCAAGCAAAATACTCCTAGACACCTGGACACTTCTTACCTATTCCAAAAAAAAAAAATCCCTTTCATTTGTCAAGTAACTTTTTAAATGTGTTTAACATTATATATATACACACACACGCTCCCTCACTATAACGCGGGTCTCGGGGGCACAATATGAGCGTTGTAACCAAGAGCTTAGAAACGGGGAAGGGGTGGTGGACGCCACGGGACACATAACACACATCTGACTAAAATACAAAATAAAATAACTCCCTCTCTATAATGCACATATAGTGAAGCAAAAATGTAACTTTCCATGAATTAACCATGCATAAAGCACCATGTCATCAACACTATTTTTTACAAAAAAAAAAAAAAAAAATTCATTTTAATTAGCAGTTTTTAAACTATAAATAGCCTGGCTAAACTGCGGTCGGGAGTTCAATTCGGCGCAGCAAAAGAAAAGTAAATACATTAGGAAAGATAACCATGTAATAGGCCTAATATTAATTTAGCTATAAAACGAATGCTGAATAAGATGCCTGTGTTATAAAATGCCAGCCCAGCTTTTCTTCAATTCAGATACTGTATCAAAAGAGAGAGACAGAAACGAAGTTAGACTGAGAAGTTGTTTATAGTTTGAACAACACCGGTACTGTATTTACTGTAGAAATATTGCATGAATCACTAGTGTAGGGAATTGGGGGACATGCTGTAGGAGCGTTATATCCGAGGCACGTTATAACCGAGAGCTTTAGCAAGGGAGCACTGTATATATGTGTGTGTGTGTGTGTGCTTAAACAGTGTCAACAGGATGTCTAGTTTTCAAATCTCTGATCATGTAAAAGGTACAGTGTATAATTGAGCAATCAAGAAAATTCATTCATTGAAATTTAAGAAGAAAAAAAAAACCTCCACTGTACTGTTTTTGTGAGTGTTAAAACCAGTATGTTCAGTATGTACTGTGACATTTCAAGTTTTATACTTTTAATCTACCGGTAACTCTTGTTATTGTTGCACTACAATAAAAATTAATTTAGTGTACTAAACTGGTTCAGTATCAAGGTTAATCAGCTTGAAATGCAAACCTAAGGGCGGGCCACTAACATTTTAGGACATCTGCAACTGACTTCATCAGTAAAATAAATACATAAATGAATTAATAAACAATGCAAAACACAAAAGGTATTTCTTTGTTGCAGTAACTTTGACAAGTTTATTTGAATGAATGCACTGCCATCTAGTGTTTGAAGTATCATTTAAACTAAAGTATACTTGTTAATAAAATGTTTTCAAATTAACAAACATGACTTAAAATATTACTGGCAAAGGTCTAGACACTGAAGGGAGTAGTGACTGATGATATATTGTACAGTACTTTGTGTTATTCCTAAATGTCATTTGAGAACGAGTAGATCCCTTTTTATTGTCTTGTTCCTACGTTATAACAAAGCCATTGTTGATAGTGGTCACACAAGATCATGCCTATTTATTTTGCTTGTGGCAAGCAGGCAAAACTATGTTTGGGGAAAGTAGTGTGTGAAATTGTTGCTTTTTTAATTTATTTACATTTTACTCAGATTTGGGCAAATAACTAGTAGAGGCTGTGTGGTCCAGTGGTTAAAGAACCGGGCTTGTCACCAGAATGTCCCCAGTTCAAATCCCAGGTCAGCCACTGACTCCCCTTGAGCAAGGCACTTAATCTCCTTGTGCTCTGTCTTTCAGGTGAGACGTTGTTGTAAGTGACTTTGCAGCTGATGCATTGTTAACATACCCCAGTCTCTGTAAGTCGCCTTGGATAAAGGTGTCTGCTAAATAAACAAATAACAATAATAATGTATGGTAGTAGTCATGTTTTGATAGATTAGATTGAATGTTTAAACAGGGACAACAAAATGCTAGTTTTCAAATCTCTGATCATGTAAAAAGTACAGTATATGTAGTTTCTAAGAATGATCTTGTTTTGAAGATTGACTAAATTATACCCTACAGTTTACCTGTTACTTTTTTCTGAAGTGTACATTATTAGTTATCTCTTGTATTTGGTACATAGGAACATATCTAGAAGTCAGTTGAACCGATTGGTTATATCCTAAAACTGTGTGCAATCTTTGTTGTATAATTTTGAGCTAATTAAACTGTTTTTACCACATTGTTTTTCACTCGTATACCTTGCTGTGACTACGCTCGTGTGTAGAATATTGAAATGTGATAATATCCACAACTTAAAAGGTGTAAAAATGCAAAAACTACTCTACATCAACCATGGCATTAAAAGCTGTTATACACCTACACATACAATTGATAGTTTTTTTATTTTGTTTTGTTTTGTTTGGATGTTATGATTTCTGTTTCTAAGGAAGCTTTGGGGGATTATAACTTCTAAACATATTCAAAAGAATAATGTGCCTAAAGGGGCCATGTGCCTGACTAAGTGCTTGAATTAAACGCAGTTACACAATTGCTACATTCAACCAAGCCCAATTAACCATGTAATAGGACTTAAGTTCCTTCCTTTCCCAAGTACCAAAGCACACGATTTGGTGGGTGTTCTCAGAGTTAGGTGTCTTAACTGCCATATTCAAACCAAAATGTGTGGGTTTTTCTTTCCTTTATTTTCTTCTCAGGGGTGGACTGGCAACTCATTTAAAAGAACAGACTTCATATTGATACACTATTAAAACAGTGCTACAAGCATTTTTCAAGTTTTATATTGATATTATTTTTAACAGTTAATGAATGTCAAAATATGAAAGTAGACTCATTTTGATTGATACAGTGCATTGGGTTGCCACCAAAATTGCCTGCACTTAGTAAAGAAAAACTCTGAGTTAGCCAATGTATTTATACAGAAAAACACATACTGTATTGGTACACCATTCTTTTGTCAGAAATTTTCCACACATTCTCTTTTTATTTATATATATATATATTTATATGTAGCCTAGTCTGGTGAAAGGGTTAAGATGTGAATCTGTGTAGCATAGCAGTTATGTAGTTGGAGTGAAAGTATTACTAGTTAGGGCTTAAATCCTGCCATTATATAAATATATATATATATATACATACTGATGCACAATGAAAATGCAACAGGCTAAGTTTTATATCAATAGCTCATTGGGCACATGCATAATGTTATTTGCATTTTAAATAGTAAGGAGATAGGTTTGTTGATTGTTTGAGTAGAATGGTTCCTTGGGATAACAAAATACTGAGTTCAAGTCATGTGATTTCATAAATATATTTGAGTTTAGTTAAAATTGACAAAATGAGTTGATTAAGAATCTGTATAAATAGCCATTCGAAAAGACATGATTTTAATGAACGCAAGAACAGTGAAAGATACGGCCATGCCCCCCTTGAGTAATGAAGATCGCCCGGTTGATATCGTCATGATTGAAGGCAGCCTGTCTGTGAGAGAAGTTGCCCGGAGAATGAGATGTTCTGCTTCAACAATCAGCAGACGAGTCCAGAGAAACCAGGAAACCGCCTCTGTGAGGGACAGGCCACGTCCTGGAAGGCAGAGGGTCACCACACCGGCCCAGGACCGTCACATCCGACTGATCCGTCTGCGTAATCGTTTTCAGGACCGTTATGCTGACAGTTGCGATATTCAAGCCAACTATATATAGATGCCGGCTTGATATGTTGTTTCAGTCCATTTAATCAGACACAAGGTGCTTCATCCCAGTTAAAGTTAAATAGGAAACACTTCTTAGATGTTGCCACCGCCAAAGAGAAAAGACAGCAACTCCCGCTAAATAAAAGTATACATCCCAAAAGTGTGTCAATTATTCATACTTTATTCATTAAAAAAGGTTTAAAACAGGTACGCGGACGTGTTTCGACATGTTGTCTTCATCAGAGCGTATTAAAAGCAGGATTCATTAGATCTATTAAATGCACCCGGTACTCATTGTCATTTAACACCTTATCCGATTACTAGAAATAGTAATCTAGCAATCAATGCATTCAATTCACATTCCAGATACTTAACAATCTGCTATATATTGTAGTGGCAGCATATCTGGTCTGCAGTGAAAACTGCTATTTTTATTGAAGCGTTGGAACAGCAGACAAATGGATGCTTTCTTATTAAATGGTTTAGCTCAGATAGACAGCTCCAGCACACACAGCTACATGAAAACCACAATACAACCCCAACTCCACGCAGACAGCTCCCTAAATAGTAACCCCCCACCCCCACCCCGAGCCCTACTGGCTCACACACACAAGGGTACATTTACAGACCCTCGGTCCCGCGCAAACAGCTGGAGTATGTGCAGAACCGAACACAGACCCCATTTACATACAGCTGCACTGTGCATGTGACACCCCAGGCAGCGCACCAGCAGCGTCCAGTCCCAAGCAGTCCCAAATTGACCCGCTGTTACACTGACCTGGTCCCGGTGTGGCAGCCTGTGTGGTTGCCAGGGCAGAGGACAGCAACGGAGGGGTCCTGGCGGGATGTTGAGGGCGACGCAATGTTCATCACGGGGCTCCAGGGCAGCCACCAATCCCAGACCCCCGTGCCAGTCCTGTATGGCAGTCCCTCCTAGAAAGAGCCGCCAAATTTGAAGGCGTATCTCCCAGCCTGTGCTTTTGGTCTCCATTTTGTCATGTATATGTTTTTAAACTAGTATTTTAAAAGGCATCAGGGTTTTAAAGGAGTGCTGGAGACAGGCTGTATTGGTTTTATTGCTGTTCAGTTTTAAATTGTAATTCTGTGTTTAGTTATCGTTTTAATTAACGGGCAGTGCAGTGTGTATTCTAGATTTGCCCTGTTTATGTATAGTTTACCACCTGTATTTAATAAAACAATGTTCATTGCCCGACATAGTAGTGTGGTCTAGTTTATATTTTCCTTCTGGTATTCTGTCTGGCTGATCCCACCTCATCAGAAAGAACGAGTGCCCCTCCGGGTGCTACATATGTTCAGCAGCAATCTGCAACATAAAGTGATTTTTTTTTTCAATAAATATAATAATTGATTCAGCATAATGCAATTAACATATCCAAATTCGATCATGATTTAATATTATTTCATCAACAGTATACCACAAATACATACAGGAATCAAACTAAATGAAAACTACATTTAATAAATCACAGGTTATGCTGTTGAAAATGAAATGAAAATGTCTAGATACAAAGATAGATAAAAACACTATGATAGGGCCTGATTACTTTAAAAACAGTTTTAGTAATAACCATTTTTGTGTGTTTGCAATGTATAACATCACTAGTAAATTACAAACGTAAATGATTAAAAGTGAAGTACTGCTGTCTGAATAAAACCAATCAATCAGTCTGTACTCATGCAGGTTATTTTGTCGATAGGTTTTGCATCTTGAATTTGATGTTCACTGTTGTTCAGAAAAAGTTCAGGATGAGATTTCTTTTCATTGTTGAGGTTTGTGGAAACCCTAAAATAAAATAAAAAGCCATTATACGAAGCCTCTAATGTAACAGACTCTGTATTTGCACTTGGTTTATACAATCAAATCAAAGTTGATTTATATAGCGCCCTTCATACAGGTGTATCTCAAAGTACTGGACAAATAGAGTCAAATTTATAAAAATAAAACAAAACAAACAAACAAACATCTCAAATGAAAAAAGTTTAAGAAATATATAATGTAAACACCAGTGAGTAAATAAAATAAAAAAAATATAATACAAACAGATACAACAATAAAAACTAAAACAGATATATACACACATATGCATATTATAAACATGACAGCTCAAACAAATATGTTTTTAGTCTGGTTTTAAAAACAGATAGAGTCTCAGCTTCCCTCGCATGTGTTGGTAGCTCATTCCAATGTTTGGGGGCTCTATAACAAAAAGCCCTTCCTCCCCATTTAACATACTTTATTTGAGGGATTACCAGCAATCCCATATTAGATTCAGGGATCTAATGTTACGATTGGGGGTATATGGGGTAAGCAGTTCTCCTAAATAGGTTGGTGCCAAGTTATTTAGGGCCTTATAAGTTAATAACAGTATTTTAAAATCAACTCTAAAATGTACAGGAAGCCAATGCAAATAAGCCAACAAATAAGCCAACACAACACGTTCCCTTTTTCTGGTTTTAGTCAAGATTCTAGCAGCAGCATTTTGAACCAGTTGCAAACGAGACAATATTTTGGGATGCCAGAAAATAACGTCATGTACTAGTCTTTCAGCATCAGATGTAGAGATTATAGGTCAAAATTTTGCAATATTTCTCAAATGATAAAAATACGATTTTGTAATTTTTTTGATATGTTTCTCAAATAAAAGAGTAGGGTCGAAGATCACACCTATGGGAAGTGTCAAGGGACACAACAAAAACTATCATCTTATCTTTCACGATGCATTGGTTAGTCGCGAGAGGAAATGATTTATAGCAGCTTGAAGAGCGCCATTTACTTTTGAAGGGAGAAAGAATGACAAGAAAGCAAGTCTCAGTCTTGCGATCGTGAACCTTGGTGACTGAAGGCTGGTCCTGATGACCCCTGAGACCTGGAAAACATACAATGTTAGTCCCCTACTCACTGGAGAGCCGCGGCGGCAACTTGGATGCGGATGCAAACCCATAGGGGGAAAAGGATAGATGACCCGTCTCGGAGGGGCAGAATGGACTCATGATTGTACCTTTGAAAAGGAAAAGAATAGATATAGAGAGACCCAGACGTTTAGGTTGGAATCGGATTTAGGGGTACCCTGAATAGGAAATATATATGGTTAGTATAGAGTTATATAAAATAAGACTGGAAAGACAGATAGATTGAATAAAAGCATTATAGAGCATGAGCTGCTACAAGAATTATTTATGGCCGGGGGTCCCGCTGGCTAGAGAGCCTGGAGCTGATAATGGCGGATGCCACAGGAGACTAGAGGAAGTGTGATCACTATTCCCTCCAAAAGTTGCACCCTCAGCCCCCCGCTAGAAAGCCTGCACCTGTGAGGGGAAAGAAGACTGCACCCTGACGACATTCTAGGATGAAACACAAATAAGACAGCAGAATAAATGTAGACAACCTAAAGGAAAGCCATCCACGCAGTGGAGAGGAAAAACCACCTTTCTTTTTTCTTTCTTTCGGTGGAAACCTCTGGTGATCCCGGTGGAGAGGGCGGCCCCACTCCCGGCAAGCTAGCAAGGGATTGTTGGGCAGCAACAATGTCCGAAGGAACTGTTCGAATATATGATTCGACTGCTGATGATGTCCAGTGACCTAGAGATTTTTTTAAAAGTATGCTGGTTAAGGCCTGCTCTTACAGGGTAAGTTGCCGCTCCGATTCTGAAGGAGTGTGGAGTGAAGAATTGCTGTGGCTTGCTTGCTTTAGCTATAAGGAAGGACAGATGGGAGGAGGTATGATGGTCTTTGCACAGTCAGAGAACAGAGAGCCCAATTGACTGGGGTTCTTGAGTGCTAGGAGTTGTGCTAGAGAGCTGTAGGGACATAAAGGAGAGTTAATCTTAGACAGTTGAATACAGTGACCAGAGCGAAGTTGATTTTTTTTTGATGATCTCAGGACTAGCATGAAGTGTTGATCTTGTATGCAGTAAAGGTCTCTAGCTCGAATTCCTGATGATGGGAAGTTGGAGGGGGACGATACCATGAATTCATTGCATCTTTGGAATTCGAAGAACGCTGTTATGCAGATAGCTTCCATCACTATGTCGTCCGATGGACTGAAGTATTCCTCGTCGAAGGAGGGAGACCACTTTGAAGAGTATGTCCATTGTGATTGGTAACCTGTTGGGAGATACAGGAGGGGGGGATTTCTCCATTCCTCGGAGGGTCAGATGGACAGTAGGCAAGGAGGAGGGTGAGTGCTGGGATGCACTGAAGACAGTAGTGGTGCTGTATTCCGGACAGATAGGAACGAATAGAGGAAAGAGAAAGATGGTTATGGTCTCGGAGGTGAATGTCAGGATCCCGCTGTGGTTGAACTGCACCAGGATTATCTGCTGTTGAGCACAGAATCAAGAGTACACATTCCATGCAGTACGATATGATGAATTGGTAGCCAGATTCAGGGCTGCAGACATATAATCCTGGGCGAATTGTAGCAGTCTAGAAAGAGATATATTTAATCCATGATTAACTGGTAGAGCAGATGAGGTTGCAGCAGGTAAAGGGTTGCGGCTGGCACGAGATGTTGGAATGTGGAGACCCTCAATGATTTGACGTCTTAGTTGGGGTGATATGGAGTGGCGTCTGATGGCTGTTGTGGGCCAAGCTACAGCGGAAGCTGAGGCTAGATTGTACTGAGGAGCTTCAGCCTCCGCTGGCTGGAGAATGCTTGAAGTGCTGGGGACAGGAGGGGCTGCCGTTGCAGCAGGCCACTTCTCTAGAGCATCAAGCTTGGCATTGATGGAAGACATTGAATCCACCAGAGGCTGTAGGAAGCCCATGATGTCGGCAAATATCTCTTCATGGATACTGGCGGCCCTGGTGGATGCAGCCACTGGATACCTGTGAGATGTCGCCCCGGGTCTTTGTAGCAGACGGCTGGTCTGGATCCTGACTTGCTGAAGCTGCTTCTGCACTTGGACGCCTAGATGAGCAGGACCAAGCAACTGGAGGAGGGGAGGGGGGGGGAGACCGGTTCGGCAGACATGACTTTGCAGAGCATGAGGAACATTGCACGCCTGGAATTGCCATATCCCTGTCGTTCAGAGATTTGGGTTTCACTCCAGTCATTCTCCTAACAGTGGAAATCCTTAACTCATAATCAAGACAGATTTCCAGTCTCGTACCACGTCTTTCACTATGTATTAATGCTGTAATATTTGAGAGGATGAGTGGACATATGAATAGATTGCTGAGGAAGTCAAGCACCCCGTATTTTGATTAGATGGGGATTAGCCTTAGCCTTGACTGCGGAAATGCTGCCACAATCTGCGTATTGGAGGAAAGCTGGAGTGTTGCAAGCTCTGGTGGAGTGCAGTTGCAGATTTAAACAGTAAACTAAAGCAACCTTTGCATGCTGCAGTAGAGAGCAGATCTGAAGAGGCAGCCAAGATCTGCTGTAGTGAGGAGCGATTAACCACTTCAACTCCAGATGTAAAAATGAAACCCCGTCCCAGGTACCAGATTTTGAAAATAATGTTTTCAAACCTATAATCGCTATAAAATGTTAACATATGATGAATAAAGCACAAATAAATGTCCTAAACTGTGTTTTTCATTAACCCTTTATGTTCCTGTGTACTATATACCCATGTTCAATATTGAGATAAAAACACGTTTTTATTGCTCTGTGCCATTTATTGAAATGTTCAATACAACAGAACCTGGGGTTGCCTTCGCAACCACTGCACATTTTTCTTGTGTCCTTTATTTTGTTTTCATTTTCGTAGCAGACCCTGCACCTCTTTTGCTGCCTCTGCTTCCCTTGTGTTGGAAGGATAGTCACAAATGTGTGTACACAGCTACTTTGTGCAGGCATTGTGATGGATCTGGCTGCTGCAGACATCTGCTTTATTGTCTTGTACCCAGTGCTTCGTTTTCATAGTATTTCGTTACAGCACTGCCATTTCAAACCAGACAGCTTCCCGTTTGCAACTGGCTTACCTGTAAAGTAGCTGGATACTCTTTTGTTTGTACAGTTTCTACTGTTCTTGACTCCACATCCTCTTCATCATATAAAAAGTATATAAACGACAACTAAACAAGTAAAACTAATAATAAAACAAAAATGCTGAATGCGGTGGATATTGGTCTTGAGTGTTAAGGTGGTTTAGATGGAGCTGGAGATGGGGCTGCCTTTGGGCAGAGATGAAGAATGCATAGATCTGAGGCCGCTGCAGAACCTGAGAGGATGAAGAATGCGTTGCTCTGAGGCTGCTGCAAAACCTATTGATTTGGTCGGGAGCAGTCTATGAGTGTATTGTCTATTGCGGGGTAGGAGGACGCTTTGACTGAAACATTGATAATCGTAGGACATGGTTTCCATATCTGACTGGTGGCTCACGTTGATGAAATGATGTCTTTGAAAGTTGAATAACGTGCCTTGATGAAGCTAGTCGGTCTGGAGGAGCTGAGCCAGATAAGGGGACAGGAAGAGGTTGCAGGAATGGATGCCTGATGCAGAGAAGTTGGAAGTTAATGTGACGGTAGATTCTGAGCATCTCAGAAAGCCGATAAGCGCGTGGCTTCATGACCAGGTCCTCGAAGGGGATTTGTCCTTTTATACTTCAAACAAATATGTTACAAAGGTGCAAAAAGTGGGTGAACTGTATTTGAAAGTGTATCCATTAATATATTCATATTTATAAGTATTTACAATTGCATGCTGGCTGCTTTCTACATTTTAATGTAACAACAAGCTACAGTGCCTTGCATAAGTATTCACCCCCCTTGGACTTTTCCACATTTTGTAGTGTTACAACCTGGAATTAAAATGGATTTAATTAGGATTTGTTGTCACTGATCTACACAAAATAGTCCATAATGTTGAAGTGGGGGAAAAAATCTACATATTTTTCAAAATTATTTACAAATAAAAAACTGAAAAGTCTTGATTGCATAAGTATTCACCCCCTTTGCTGTGACACCCCTAAATAAGCTCTGGTGCAACCAATTGCCTTCAGAAGTCACATAATTAGTTGAATGGAGTCCACCTGTGTGCAATTAAAGTGTCACATGATCTCAGATTAAATATACCTGTTTCTGGAAGCCCCCAGAGTTTGTTAGAGAGCATATCTAAACAAACAGCATCATGAAGACCAAGGAGCTATCAAAACAAGTCTGGGATAAAGTTCTGGAGAAGCACTAATCAGGGTTGGGTTACAAAAAAATATCCAAAACTTTGAACATCCCCCGGAGCACCGTTAAATCCATTATTAAAAAATGGAAAGAATATGGCACAACCGCGACTCTGCCTAGAGAAGGCCGTCCCCCAAAACTCAGTGACCAGGTAAGGAGGGCATTAGTCAGAGAAGCAACCAAGAGGCCAATGGTAACTCTGAAGGAGCTGGAGAGATCCACAGCTGAGATGGGAGAAACCGTCCATCGGACAACTATAACAAAGCTGGGCTTTATGGAAGAGTGGCGAGAAGAAAGCCATTGCTGAAAAAAACCCTTATCAAATCCCGTTTGGATTTTGTCAAAAGGCATGTGGGAGACACAGCAAACATGTGGAAAAAGGTTCTCTGGTCTGATGAGACCAAAATTGAACTTTTTGGCCTTAGCGCAAAACGCTATGTGTGGCGCAAAGCCAACACTGCTCATCACCCTGAGAACACCATCCCCACGGTGAAGCATGGTGGTGGCAGCATCATGTTATGGGGATGCTTTTCATCGGCAGGGACTGGGAAACTGGTCAGCATTGAGGGGAAGATGGATGGAGCCAACTACAGGGAAATTCTAAAGGAAAACCTGTTTCAGTCTGCAAGAGACCTGGGACTGGGGCAGAGGTTCACCTTCCAGCAGGACGACCCTAAACACACAGCCAAAGCTACACTGGAGTGGTTTAAAAACAAGAACCTGAATGTCTTAGAATGGCCCAGTCAAAGCCCAGACCTCAATCCGATTGAGAATCTGTGTCAAGACTTGAAAATTGCTGTTCACCAACGGTCCCCATCCAACTTGACAGAGCTTGAACAATTTTGCCAAGAAGAATGGGCAAAAATTGCAGGATCCAGATGTGCAAAGCTGGCAGAGACTTACCCAAAAAGACTCACAGCTGTAATTGCTGCCAAAGGTGCTTCTACCAAGTATTGACTCAGGGGGGTGAATACTTATGCAACCAACAAATGTCTTTTTTTTTGTTTAATTAACTTTTGTGTCACAATAAAAAATATTTTGCACCTTCAAAGTGTTAAGTATGTTGTGTAAATCAAATAGTAAAAATCCCAATTAAATCCATTTTAATTCCAGGTTGTAACACTACAAAATGTGGAAAAGTCCAAGGGGGGTGAATACTTATGCAAGGCCCTGTAACTCTTAATTAGTCGGTTAAGATAACTAAACCTTCGTCCCAATAAGCTTTCAGCTTGCACAGGTCAACCACAGCCTTGCATGCCGCAGCAGCAACCTTTCTATTATTATTATCAGCTATGTTGATTCACCAAACTGTTGTTACATTCCATGCACCGACGGTGCTGCTGGGGAACATGTCATGTGCTGATAGAGATCAGATTACAGTGAAACTAACAAATGCACCCCGAAATTCAACCAACGTTAACACTTAAATAGTAACCAAAGGAAGATAAATATTAGAAATGCTAAACCATTTAAAAGGTAAACCTGTCTGCCACAGACATTTCTATTCTTTGCAAATGATTGCCCATTGATTGGCATGTGTAGTGCAATAACACCAGTCATAACAAAGAAGCAAACTGAGACAAGCACCCATAGTCTTGGGGATAAGATACTAGCAAACTGTGACATGTACCCTTAGTCTTGGGGATAAGACACTAGCAAACTGTGACATGTACCCTTAGTCTTGGGTATAAGACACTAGCAAACTGTGACATGTACCCTTAGTCTTGGGGATAAGATATTAATTATAACAATAAAAGAACTGTGGGAAGTAGAAAACATCAAAATAATCAATGGAAAATATATTGCGGGAATCACACTACATCTAAACACCCGACTACATACAGTATCTGCTTAGATGTTTTTCATTTTGAGCAATACAACCGCTGCTGTTAGCAAAATAGTTTCAATTCCCTCCTCCCATCTGCTTTACTGAAGTAATTACATCTGCACGCCCCTAGTGGTTACTTTCAAATACCACCTTATGACATTCTGCTTTCATAAGTGGTTTAAAAGACATTTTAATAGTTAAGCTTGTTAAAAAATTATCTAAGGATATACAATGGACAGTAATAAAGAATACACACAGAAACATAACAGTAATTTATTTTTTGTGAATAACTTATTTACCTTTTATAAAAGAATGGCAGAACAGGCTGCTTTTGACAGTCTTCTAAAGTGTCAGGTAGAGGCATGTTACTTGTTTCAGGTAAAAATAAACAAAATAAACCTCCAATAATAGGGCCACTGCCATAGCAAATCACTGTTGCCAATGAAAGACCACTTCCTGGCGACATCAGTGCATTCAAAATACTACCAATCCGATGCCAGAGAAATACAAACCCCACACATTTCTGCCTGTGGAAAAAAATATTTATGTTTGAATGGTTGACCTACGCTCTGCCCATTGTGCAGGACTTGCATATAATTCCCTTTCATATGTTGTGGCTCCTAAAAAAACATATTCAAAATAATCAAATTGTTGTGAAGCAAATTCTGATCTTTACTGAAAAAAGTAGCCTTAGGCTTGTTTTCTTTAGATTCAAGACTGAAATTGAGTAGCAATATAAGCAGTGTATTATTTACAGGGAATTTCAACTTTAAATTTTATAGTGACAAAGTGTTAAAGTATAGAAAATAATAGTGTGTTATACAAAAACTAGATATTACTATGTAAAAATATATACCGGTATAATGAGTTTTTACATTTAATAATCAATATTTGACAATGCCCCACAAAAACAATGTAAAATATACACTTCCCATTTTGAAAAGTTTCATAATTACTATTTACACTGTAACTTATTTAATGCTATTTAGTAATATCTTTCTAATTTAAATTAAAAATCACCACTATGTTGTATGTTTTCTGAATAATTATTCTTTGGCACAAAACATGATACAATTATAAGAAGGAATTACCTCATTACTGTTGGAAAGAGCTCTATGGAATACAGCAGTGAAACACAAAATGACACTTGCACACACAGTTTACCAATTAAAGCCAATGTCATTACTAAGGCAGGTATGGCTAAAAGAAAGAAAGAAGGTATAATTAAAAGAAAGACCAATGACGGTAAAAACAAATCCCCCAAATTAGTCTTTTCTATGGAGCTACCTGACCCACTGTTAGTGTACCTATAATTTCTTCCCATAGGCATTGCATTATTAAACATTATGTAATTTTGCTCTGCCAGCACTTGTGTTATTTTGTAAACATAATTATTACAATATAAAGCACAGAAAATAAAGCAGCGCTGTTGGTGTCACATTTTTTAATTGCATTTGAGAAAAGTAAAATAAAAAGTAGTTATTTTACAGATCTTCTTACAGTCTTAAGGTCTACGGAATTAACAAAATGGCTCTTTTTACTATTTCAGACTTGTTTTATATTTCGTTTTCTGCACTCCCTTTGTGTTTCGTTCAGCTCTCTCTGCAGCTATGTTTGAGATTACATCCCAAGACGCCCCTTGCCATAGCCAGCCTGCTCAGTAAGTAGCTGATTGCACAGACAGGGTCTACTTTGACACAGATAGGGTAAATAAATGTATAGTTGTGACAGAGACAGAATGATTCTTGGTGATAAATCTCCCTACCGACCTGTGAGGATGCAGTGTAAAGGGAACAGAGTGACCTGGACTGGATGGCCTGACAATTCATTCCCAGGGTTAGGTAGAAGTCGGCCATCTAGAAAGGGGGCACAGCTGCGGTACATTAAGTCATCGCCCCAGAGGGAAAGCGATGTGGCAACCGCGGATTGGAGGAGAAATGGCTGCACTCGCTAACCAAGGGGGCGTGAAAAAGTACAAATAGGGGAGGTTTGTGGTTAAGAGAATGCTAAAGGACGAGCGAAATATTATCGCAAGTGTTTAGTGTTTGTTTGTTTTGTCGGTTCGAATTGTACTGTTTGTTATTTATTAGACGGCTAACACGATCCGGAGCTGTCGTCAGCACAAACCCGGACAACACTGCACTATTGTTCACGGATAAACTGTATTTGCACCACTAGCACTAATAGCACTCACACTGGACTTGTGTGTGAATGTCGTGTGTTTAAATACTGGGCTTATTATTTCGGGACTGAACCCCATGTTTATTTAGCCGAGCAGTAAACATCGTTCTGTACTGCCAGTCCTCCATTTATGGTTTACTGTTGTCATCAGATTATTGGATTACAAATTAAAACCACCATTTCACCAGTAGTTTTGTTGTCTCTTGTTATCTTGAACACTGCAACACACCTTGCCACAATAGTGTATGTGGAATTGTAACGGGGGGAGATCTGTGCTGACTATCTGGCACATGCGTGGTACTGCAGGAAGAGGGCAGCAGTCTCGTAAGATCTGCCTGTCAGTCATGGCGATGACTCAGAGAGGTGGGGAAGAGGGTGTGTTGGCTTTCCCTCTCTCTGAGTGGCTGAGAGGCGGGCCTTGAGAGATTGCTCGGCCCATAAGAACTGTGCTTGGTTGTGCATTGAGGTGGCCATGTTTGGGAATATACAGTGACGCTGGCAGAAGACACCAGTGTAAACAAGGACCAGGCAAGCCTGGCTGAGGGAGATAGCCTGCCTTAAAATAATTTAAAAAGTAAAAGAAATAATTACGTACCCGAGGGGCGTGTGTAGTTATCACGGGGAACATTGGCCACCCCAGTGTGTAGGAATAGCTGAGCGTAGGTCGGAGGCCCGTACTGACCGGCTTAGCGGCAGTGGGGGCACTGCGTAAGCAGAACCTTTATTTTGTAGTTTTATTACTGTGTTTTATTTTCCCTTTTCATTTCGCCTTTTGTTTTCAGTATAATTTTGAGCACCTGTGAGTGCGCCTGCATTGAACTGTTTACCTGTGTTGGTATTCCTGTGGACCTGATTACCGTTGCCGGTATTGAGGCCACGGACAACAGCGCCCTCTGCGGACTAAAATAAATCAGTGCACCTGAGTGGCGTTACAAATAAAGTTCTGGCTCCTGTGTGTCAGTGAATTGCCCTATGTGTTGTGAATTGTTATTCCATTATTATAACAACATACTGGTACTGACTAAATCTACAGTGTATCAGTTGTTATAAGAGCAATACAGGTATTAACTAAACTTATGTAGGGTAAACTATTGTTTTCACAAACGGATAAAACGAAGTATGCTTAGTGTGATCTTGTTTTTGCTTTGCTTGGCCACTTTCTTAAAATCCCCTGGGCATGGTTTGATTTATACAGCTAGGAAATAAAGCCTAGAGTTATGACCTGTTGGTTAACAATGCTGCAGTATATTGCAGGTAACTGTGACACTTTTTCCTTTATTATTCATCATT
Organism: Acipenser oxyrinchus oxyrinchus; assembly: GCA_030684275.1. Classification (NCBI taxonomy): domain Eukaryota; kingdom Metazoa; phylum Chordata; class Actinopteri; order Acipenseriformes; family Acipenseridae; genus Acipenser; species Acipenser oxyrinchus. The sequence continues at coordinate 47,088,320 of CM060251.1, forward strand.
TAGCTATTTCTTGACACAACTGAGCTCTGCAAGTAAAATTTCACCAGTAGCCACGTGGTAATAGACAGTCTGGTATTTTTTTTAAAAAGGTTTTGCTACCAGAGTTAGATGAATGTTATGTGAGGTAATTAAAGACTTCATTTGTTACATCGCAATCAGTTAAAACTACAATATAGCTATAAGCACTCTATGACTTTGAGTGAACTAATATAGCTAATTTTAACATTTTGTTTTCTGTTTTAATAATTAAGTAAAAACACATTTAAAGATAAGCAACATTTAAACCATGTAAAGAAAATAAGGTTTGTAAGTAAAGTACTGTTTTATGAAATACATAACCTCACCACAAAATTCTGAAATAAGGAGGGACAGTAAGCAAGCTGTGCCACTTAGCAACAGTGATACTACACTGAAGGGTCTGCGTCCAAATCGACTCAACAGGAACGGCATCAATATCAAAGGACATTCTGCTAGCCCTGAGAAAAACTGGCCGAGGTATATATTCACACCATAACTTCCCACATTGTAGGATATTCCGCAGTATGTCTGAGCAGATGCCAAACTGCAGAAATAAAAAAGGGCATGTGTTATTCAAAATGTTAATATGCTACCACTGATAAGAAGAAATGAACAAAGACTTGTATTACATGAGAGAAACTGTTATTTACTTCATGGTAATACAGTACACCCTCGCTATAACAAACCTGGTGGGGTCCAAGCCTTTTGTTCGTTATATAGAGCGGTTCGTTACAGTTAGGCTTGCTACTATTTGATTTTTATTTTTTTGCCAAATCGATGATTAATATCGACGTTTATTTTAGAAAGAATTTACCGGGTTTTTTTCTCTCTTTATTTTTCAATTCAAGCAGAGAATGGGTGAAATTGACCTTTTTGCTTTAAAAAAAACCCAGACTTTTTATGCCATTGAAAAACGTCTCATTTAGCAAACCCCCTTTATCATATTCAACATGCAACAAAACCATGGTTACCAACATTCTAATTGCAATAACATTTGGTCACAGCTGAGCTATACATTTAAAAATGGTCTAAAATAAACTGTAGTAAACAGCATATAAAAGTGTATTACACAGACCTTTATAGCATAAATTTATGAGTAAAAATAATATGCACAGAACAAAACATTAGATAGTTGAACAGAACTAACTTGCACTAATTATTTTGGAGCCTGAGCTCCCCCTTTCCTGCTTCAGCACAGCCGGACTCAGAGTCATTGGAAGGCGCCCCATTTTTAAATCAAACTAGTATCTGTCACGTATACCTAAAGCAAAAGCTTACGTACACCTAGGTGTTTTAATGACAGGTGCTGTAGCTGGCAAATGCGAGCATTCAAGCACTGCTTCAGTCATCGAGATCTGTCAGAACAGGGTGAAACTACAGTACTAACAGACCACTGAAAAGACTGACAGTGACCCCCAGCCATTCAGAGAGGAACGGAGATGGAACAGACAGTAAGTATAAAAACTACACAAACTAGAGATGATTTGTAGAGGATTATTTTTGGTAAGAAAATAAAAAATAGCGATGTTTATTGTATATAAATTTATTTCAGTCGAACTCGTTATAGCGAAAGGACAATCAAAATGAGTGATAAATTGTTGGAGTAAGTTAATGAAATGTGATTGTGAATAAAAGTAGAATTGCACGTACCTGTTAATCTCATTCATGCAGTAGTCTAATTTATGCCTTTGCTTTATCCGATTTGTTAAACAATTAAAATGCAGTACAAAAAGCACAAATCCCAAATTGAAGCTGAACTTTTATTCAAAATCAATCTGACATGAATTGTTTCAAAGTGCACCAAATCTTAATTCAACATGCAAGACTCCCAAATTGATCTTTTATTCCAAATCAACCCGACATGAAAAGTTTTACATGAAAAGTTCATCAGATCCTCAAGTTTTTTTTGGCAATTTTACTTTGCCACATGGTTGCTGAAGAAGCAAAAAAACAGAGTGCTTTTTGACAGCCTATATTCACAACAGACATATTCCTGCGTTACTGTTTTTTTTTCAAATGATCTATGTAGTTTCCAGCTTTGTTGCAACATAAAATTATTTTCGTTTCGGAGGCATAGTTACACAGCGCATATTATTTATTAAGACAAAAGAGTTGAGTTTACTGCGGAGGGGGCATCCTGTGCATACAGACCGGGATGTTGACAGTGTGTGTTTATATTATCTTTTTTTATTTGTGGTCCAGGGGCCAGATTCGTTATAGCCGAAGGTTCATTATAATGAAGGGCATTATAGCAAGGGTGCACTGTATTGGGCTCAGCTTTAGTCAAGACAAAATTAGATAGTTGTGGTGGGGACCAACCAAGAAGTAGGTACACTGTAATTTACTTTTCCTCTGCCTGGTAATGTGGATTTCCTGTTGGCCTGGTGTTGATGGCTGAAGTGTAATACTGGCCTCCCTAGCACCTTAGTATGTATGTCAACCCTATGGAATAGGCTGGGTGGGTATCATCAGATGGGCACCTCCCATCTTCGGTGTTTCGCCGACTAGCCCACAACACCTCAGGAAGACTTGACAGTGATGCTGGCATCCCAGCTCCACTCCCTCCCTTCCATCCCCACCCAACCCAACCCTGTTTACTTACCTTAGCCACCCATTCCTATTCCTCTATATATACTGTATATATATATATATATATATATATATATATATATATATATATATACACAGTGCCTTGCAAATGTATTCAGACCCCTGACCAATTCTCTCATATTACTGAATTACAAAATGTACATTGAAATTTCGTTCTGTTTGATATTTTATTTTAAGACACTGAAACTCAAAATCAATTATTGTAAGGTGACATTGGTTTTAACTTGGGAAATATTTTTAAGAAAAATAAAAAACTGAAATATCTTGCTTGCATAAGTATTCAACCTCCACACATTAATATTTGGTAGAGCCACCTTTCGCTGCAATAACAGCTTTAAGTCTTTTGGGGTAAGTATGTACCAGCTTTGCACAGTGTCGGAGTGATTTTGGCCCATTCTTCTTGGCAGATTTGCTACAGGTTGTTCAGGTTGGTTGGACGACGTTTGTGGACCGCAATTTTCAAATAGTGCCACAGATTCTCAATGGGATTGAGATCAAGACTTTGACTGGGCCACTGTAGGACATTCACCTTTTTGTTCTTGAGCCACTCCAATGTTGCTTTGGCCTTGTGCTTGGGATCATTGTCCTGCTGAAAGGTGAATTTCCTCCCAAGCTTCAGTTTTTTAGCGGACTGAAGCAGGTTCTCTTGCAGTATTTCCCTGTATTTTGCTCCATCCATTCTTCCTTCAATTTTAACAAGATGCCCAGTCCCTGCTGATGAGAAGCATCCCCACAGCATGATGCTGCCACCACCATACTTTGTAGGGATGGTGTGTCTTGAGGCATGGGCAGTGTTAGGTTTGCGCCACAAAACCTTTTCCCACAACACAGCTGGGTCACTCTCATGCTTTCTGGCAAACTCCAGACGTGCTTTCAGATGGTACTTTTTGAGTAACGGCTTCTTTCTTGCCACCCTCCCATACAGGCCAGTGTTATGCAGAGCTCTTGATACGGTTGACTGGTGCACCGTTACTCCACTCCCAGCCACTGAACTCTGTAGCTCCTTCAAAGTGATTGTTGGCCTCTCTGTGGCTTCTCTCACAAGTCTCCTTCTTGTTTGAGCGCTGAGTTTTGAGGGACGGCCTTTTCTTGGCAGGGCCTGGGTGGTGTGATGCAGCTTCCACTTCCTGATTATTGATCCAACTGTGCTCACTGGGATATCCAAACACTTGGATATTATTTTGTACCCTTTCCCTAATCTATGCATGTGTATTACTTTATCTCTAACTTCTGTAGAATGCTCTTTGGTCTTCATTTTCCTTCAGATTCACAGCCTGACCAATGATCCTTCAACAGTGGGGTTTTTATCCAGAAAATGTGACAGCAACTTTAATGGTTCACAGGTGGAGGCCAATGGTAAGGTAATTGTGTCCTCGTTAGGGCAATTTCTTTCATCGGTGTAAACTGGGAGCTTCCACAGCACAGGGGTTGAATACTTATGCAAGCAAGATATTTCAGTTTTTTATTTTTCTTAAAAATATTTCCCAACAGAAAACCAATGTCACCTTACAATAATTGATTTTGAGTTTCAGTGTTTTAAAATAAAATATCAAACAGAACGAAATTTCAATGTACCATTTGTAATTCAGTAACATGAGAGAATTGGTCAGGGATCTGAATACTTTTGCAAGGCACTGTATATATAATGCTGTGCAAAAGTTTTAGACATGTTGCATTTTTCTACTTCATCAAATCAACAGTACGAAGGTCACTCTTGAAATCAGGACTTAAAGGATGTGTTGCAGTAAGAATACCTGTTCAGAAAGGGGAACAAGATTAAAAGGCTAAAATGTGCACAAGAACACAGAAATTGGACTATTGAACAATGGCTAAAGGTGCTTTGGACTGTTGATGGATGGACAACGATAGCTGTGCCTTCTGCCAGTTCTGTTGTCAATTCAACGCTTGTCTTCTTTCTATTCCTTAAGGATATTATCTTCAAGTTTTTACAGAAATGTTGGATTTAACAGAAATCAGACTGTGCTGACCGAGATGTCTGGTGAGTGAGGTTGAGGGGGTTTCAATATGGACACTGTTTAGTGGATATAACAATTGCTCTGCCTCCTGAACTTCACAAAGATTATAACAAAATCACATGCTGGTGGCCTAGATCAGTGGTGCACAAACTTTTTATATGCTGCCCCCTTTGGGACGAGATAAGGTCCCTTGTTGGCTGAATAGTTGACACAGCAATTCTGAGATCCCCCTCTACCTGCAGACGAGATCTCTGTTTTGTCTTGATAGCTGTTAGAACGGAAAATGCTGACTTGCAAAGGCAAAAGCACGTCCATCGCTTTTCTTGACAAATCAGGGTATTCTTTGCAAATTAGCAACCAGAAGTTGCTAAGAGGTTTTGACTTGAATTCTGCCTGAAGAGTTCTATCACTGGATAGTTCTATGAGCTTTTCTTGAGCTGCCATTGACAGATGGGAAGTTGTTGGTATGCTGGCATTGAATGGATTCCGGATCCAAATGTATTCTTCTGTCGATTCTTGAAATTGATCCACAAATTGACGCTGAAGCATTTCAAGATGAGTAGAAACAACATCATGAATAAGACTGTGATTCAACTCATTCTCCTCAAGGAATTCACTGAGACATGGAAACATTTCACAGTTCCAGTATTTTGCAAAATGTAGACACTTTGTCAAATCAGCAGCAAAATATTGCCATTCCGACCTTGAAGTGACAAAGTCCAGATTTATCTAAATACATAAATGTTATCAAACACATTCTTAAAAGTTTTGAAATTTGTACTTTGATGTAATTTATAAATGTTGAAAACACGTATCACAAATTCAACATTTAACATCAGTATCATAATTAAATCTGGAAAAAGAATGCTTAAGTTTATAATCTTTTTTTTACATTTGGTGAGTCAACATTTTTAATAAATAAGTCATGCTGCTGAGCGGCCCTTACACTCAGAGAGCCAATCCCTCTGCTTCCTCGCCTGCTCTGCATACAATGTCAAACCTCAGTCAGTCGTGCATACCACACTTTGCGCACCACTGGCCTAGATGATAGACAGAAATTACATTAGGACTGACTGTCAGCTATAACCCATAATTTAGTCTGACTCACTTAAATATGTTTAGATCTACACATTTAAACAGGATTTGTCAGTGTTTTGAGAATTACAATTACTGCAGTTATCTTTTACAGTATTTTACTGTATTTGGCATGCCAGCTATAAGCTTTTTTACTGAATATTTGCTGTAGTGATGGTAAAATAATATATGGTAATTATTTTTATTTTATTTTTATGCTTTATTTAAATTACACCATTTAAAAAACATCTTCACCGATAAAAAGTACAATGTTTTTTTCAGTCAGGTTTTAAAAAATCCTTGTTTGCATTCATACATAACTTTAGAAAATGGCAAATACATAAATACTTAATAAACACTGCCTATCCAACCCCCATACTGTAGGATAACTTTTTTTTCCCTTTTGAAATAAATTAAACATGGCTCATACATACCTTACACAACTCATTATACATAACCGTAGGAGTATGGTTCCAGATTTGAAGTATCCTAAAACAGAATTAGTTTGGTCTTCATATCTTAGTTTAATAGAATTCTGTGGTTCACATCCAATGGTATTTAGAATCTATTAACAGAATACATAAAACACAATTAAATATCAATGAGAGAATTAGTAAGAAAAAATCATCAGATTGTAAAATGGTTAATCATATGAGCATGTTAAGTACACAGTAGGATCATTCCATGATTATAATCATTATTATAAAAATGTATCACAATGAAATGTTGACAAGTTACAAGGAAATTGTGGAGAATTTGTCCCCCGATTTATAAGCGCACTCAAGGTTTTAATGCAAACCGGCAACAGAAGACTTCAAATTGGGTTCTAATTTGATGCATCGATTCACCATTGTGTAATCGAAGCTCAGGAAATTTAAGGGCAGATGATCAATAATAGATGCATCGATTAATTGTTGCACCACTTTATATATATTATATATATATATATATACACACACACACACACACAGTCGCAGACAAAAGTATTTGGGCAGTTAAATGAGAAACACCACAAAGAAAGTGACTTCTATAATTTCTAATTGCTCTATTGAAAGATATAAATTAAAGTAGAGATTTAGCTTTATAATAAAACAACAAATTATTACATAAACATGCGTCAAATGAAAAATAAAACGCAAAAACGAATTTCATACTTTGACAAAAGTATTTGGGCAATCAACATATTCTGTATGAAACCCATTTGTTGCTAATTATTGACAATTATCATGATTGAAGAGCAACACCTGATGATAATTATAAAATAAATAAACAGAAAATCATCAAGTGCTGAAAAATAAATGGGAAATTTGTGATTCAAAACTAAAGAGTACAGCAACAATCTCAAAATGGCAGTGATACAACTAAACGAAAAAGGAGAAACTACCAAGAGAAGAGCAGAAAGACTCGGTTTAACGAAAAGCGTGGGCTATTATTGACAAACACAGGAGAACAGGAACTACTTCAACTAGCTCCAGGTGTGAAGACCAAGAAAGATTTTTGCAAAATCTAGAAACGTTTGAGCAGCCCGGCAAAATCCTCAGATTATTGCAAAAGATTTGAAGAAGAATTGAGAGAAGATTCAATGATACCTTAGTAAGATGAATGTCCATGGGCGAAAACCAAGATGCTAACCTTTGTTAAAAAGAATACACAAAAGAAAGCGATTGGAGTTTTCTATTGAATACTTGAAGAAGAGAGGAGAAAAATTTAAAGAAAAGTTCATCATGCCCAGTGTTAAACATAGTGGAGGTTGAGTGATGGTATGGGCTTGTTTTTCTTCTTCAGGCTCTGGCGACCTTTGTATTGTAGAAGGATCAATGAATGCTGCAAAATATCAAGAACATTTTGCACTCTCATTTGTTACCCAGTGCTAGAAGGCTTAATTGGACTATTTGTATTCCAGCAGGATAATGACTCTAAGCATTTTGTGAAGTCTACAAAGGAATTTCTGAAAAAAACAGAAGATTACAGTTATGGGTTTTTCCACCTCAATCCCCAGACTTGAATCCCATTGAGATGTTGTGGATTGACTTGAAGGCTGCTCTTGCAAAAAGGAAACCAAAGTCAATTGCAGAACTCAAAGCTGTATGTGTTGAAGAATGGACATAAATATCTCTGAAAAGATGCCAGGAAATGGTTTGAAAATATAAAAAAGACTGTAAAGCTGTAAAGGAAGCAAAGGGTGGGCACACAAAATACTAATTTAAGAGTGCCCAAATATGAAAAGTATGACTTTTTTTTTTTGCATGTTACTTTTCATTATATCCATGTTATGTATTAATTTATTGTTTTATTATAAAGCTGAATCTCTACTTTAATTTATATTTTTCAATAGAACAAGTAGAAATTATAGAACTTTTTGTGGTTTTTCTCATTTTTGTTAACTGTGCCCAAATAGTTTTGTCTGCGACTGTGTGTGTGTGTGGTGTGTGTGTGTGTGTGTGTGTGTATATATATATATATATATATATATATATATATATATATATATATATATATATATATATATATATATATATTATATTTCAGTAAACGTTGGTCTGATTCATGGAAATGGTTACTTTAATTCTCTCCCAAAAGCTAAAACATCCCAACGTTATATCTCTCCTCCCATTTTACGTCACCTTAAACTTCAAGAATTGTTTGACTTGATGCCGCTTAAGTAAAAAAGCAAATTGGAAAGCTGCACAATTTACGCAGCTTCTCAGAACGCCCATCCACCTTAGTAATCTACCACCAGGCCGTCACACAGGTCCAGTCCAGTTGTTTTTTTAATGCTGTTTTTACAGATTGGGATCTAGTTCTGCAGTTTTACTGTTTTCAAAATAAACAATATCCAACATTATGACAAAATTGTAGATATTAAATACAGATTGTGGCCTTACTAAATCCAGACTTTCACTGTCCTCTTTGCTTCTCCGGTATTCTTCAAGTTTGCTGAATCTTTTATTTGTCGTCAGCCACCTTGGAGATTCTGGAATATAACTGACAGAGAAAATAAATGTTTTATTGACATACACATTTAAAAGATTAACATATTACAAAGGCAACAATGCAGTATAATTATTTACTTACAAATAAATAGGCAGACAAACAATCTGTGGAACTGAAATGGCTAGGCTGAACTGTAGCCAGTCTGATGCTAGGGATGCAATACCAGCAAACAGCATCATCCCAATAGCAGATGCAAAGGTCAGCAGGGCAGGAGGCCACATGTGGTATTTTGGTACACTCCATTCCACTCCTTTAAAAAAAAAAAAAAAACAGGTGTTAATTAACTCCTCTTAAAATTGAGAAACACCAAAGGAGTTTTCTGCCGCTCACATTAAAACTATTACTCTTCATTTTTTGAAAATGTAATTTGTCCCACAACTTCTGATTTGTGCTAAGAACTTCTTCCTCTAAAATCTACATGAATGCACATATGCCCACACATCTGTATAATTTCCAATCGCCATCTGTAGGAATGGCAATATGCTATGATACTGGAGTCTCCAGGGGTGCGGGAACTAGGGGTGCTGTGGGTGCGGCCCCTCACTTGAAGTACAGGGGTGCTGTGCACCAGCTGGTGCAATGATAAATCTTTCTAGTTTCGTTAATCTTATGAGCCGAGTGTGCACTGTGCCTTTTTACATTGCTTTTGAACACAAACGATAATAGACCAAACAGCGCTGGCTGTCACAACAGGGGTGGCAAATTTTATAAATTGCGCTTATAAAATGGCACCCCTAATCCTACCTCACCTCTCCCAAAGTGGTTTTCAAGTGACTTCAGCAGAATGGTTTCTAAAAGTTACAAGCCATTCTGGTATGGTGACGCATTTGCAGAAATTGACTTGTTATCTGAACTGAGGTAAACTGTAGATAAAATATCAAAAATGGGTGCTTGCCTTTACTTGTTACAGTTCTGCAAGTTTTGCAGCTGGTCCGCTGTTACACATAAAATGACGTTGCAGTGCAAAAACCCAGAAAACCCAGAAAAGTCAGAAGCTAATTTTTCTTGCTTTTGTAAAACCCATGTAGATGCTTGAACTGTAACCAAAACACTCTGAAATCAACCAATGTCAAGCCCTAAATAGTATTTTAGAATTTTTTATTCTGCATCTATGTGGAGATCCAATTAGTCAAGCTACCTCCTACAGACATTATTCATATTTCCAAGATAATTTATAAGGAACAATATATATGTGCTAGATGCTTTCAAAACAAACCAAATTTGTCTGGAAAACCGCCAGTCTGGCAGCACTGCTCTCACTATGGATTCACTTCAGAGGAATGTGTAAAATCTGACCAAATTTCCAGTGTAAAGACAACGGGAAAATAAGAAGAAAAAAACAGAACAATCCCACTGTTCAAAGGAGAAAAAACAAGTTTTGAAAACTACGTTAACACTATGGCCTATTCACATGGAAATAATTCTCTCTCGCTTTTTTTTTTTTTTTAAATTGCTGTTGGGGTTACAATTTATGAATTACGTAGCCCAGCTTCTAGTGAATGCAGCAGTCCCTGCCAGTGCCACGGCTGCAGAGATGAATTTCACTTTTTGCTGTCATATTTTAATCAAAACTGTACATGACTTTGCATAGCCACTTATACTTAGATTTGCATTATCTTCAGTGAATACAACTACAGTCAAACCTGCTCATGTGACCACCTTTATTTAGCGACCACCTGGTCTAATCGACCACTTTCAATTCCTCCCAATGATACTTGTGCTTTTATTTAACTGTATTAAGTGACCACCTGTCTAACGTGACCAGCGACCACAATTCTCTTACCCAGCAACGGACTCAAACCTGTATTAAGCACCCTTACACAGGGCTATTGTTATAAGAAAAATATGGTTTTAAATGGTACGTCCTGAATTCAAAGGAATATGGTAGCCATTTTAGCTGTCTATTATCCGTAATCAATAAAACAACAGCACTCTCCTGTAAAGGAAGAGAGAAAACGTGGAGGTCCGCCCTAGATGACAGAATTAAGGTTATTAAACTTGTAAAGTGCCAGAAAAACTGCTAAAAAATTCAGCACTAGAAAGATGCAGATACAGCATTTTGAAACAGAAAGAACTAGGGCTTGAAGTTTTAGGTTTTTATTTTTGTTCACGTGACCGTGTTTTGAGCCGATTCAATATCTTAATTAAACTGTTAATTACTAAACAAAGTCGCTTCTTTTTACCTTGATGTCCTGATTTACTTGATGATTCTGTTTCACCTTCTTCATTATTTGAACACAAGAGCAAGCAATGACATTAATCACTTCCCCCAGATGCTACTTTAACTTGCATTTCGTTCTCGCACTTGCCTGGGAACTAAGTTTCTTGTGTCTGTTTCATGTTGTGTTGTTCTTTCCCGCTAATTTAACAGAATTTTCTCACAATTAGGATGTAGCAGCTTAAGACTTAAAGGCAAACCGTTAAAAGGAAAATAAACACCGAAAAATTCAAGCCATAAGAGTATGAAAGCAATGTGCGCGTTAATTGAAAGATCTTATGCTTATGCTGGCGTTGGTTTCAGGATGCAATGAATCAACACGTACCTGAAAGACAGACACAGGCATTGAAATTTGCAAAGGATTTAAAACATTTTGTGTGACCTGAGACATTTGTTTTGTAAATTAGAGGTAGCCTACCCTTTCCTGCAACAGAGCTTTCCACGGAGACACATTCTCCGGTTGATATTTTTTTTTGCATCTCCATACTTGGACAGGGAGAATATCTCTTTCATAAATGTATGTGGATTTATTATTAATTGATTTACCACAATGCAACATTTCTCCCACGTGGATTCTTACATACATTACCAAGCGCTACCCATTTCACAGCCTTGAAAAACGTGACACGGACCGTGAAATTCATTCTTCACCGTGAAAACTGTCTATTTTGTGTACTTTACCCTGCACTTAAATCCAATGAAGTTATGTGTACCGGTCCAGGTTCCTGACGTGATTATAAGCTTCTTTCAATTTCAGAAAGAAAACTGGACAGGATTTATTGATTGACACTCAACAGCAGCCAATAACCACCCTCTGCTCTCCTCACTGATTGGTAGATATGGGCATCCGGGGCGGGTTTAGTATCCTGGGAGATCACAACTGGTATTGTCCAAAATTAATTTAAAAAATCTACAATAATTACTGCAGCGGATGGTGGCAAATTATTTTGTACAACCTGCAATGTTTCACATACGTCGAGCTACGATCCAGTGGCATTTAGACTCGGACAGCAATCAGAAACAAAAAAGGTTGTGGATAGTGCATTGCTTCAAAACGTGACAACGTAGTAATGTTAAATATGATTAGTTTCGCTCAAGACAGACGGCTACAGTTCAGACTGATTTAAAACAACATAATATGTATAAAATACATTAACAAAGCAAGTTACTCTTGATCTCTGCAGCATCATCCTGTATTTGTTCACAGGTGCATATTCACAGTAATTTTTAGAAGCAACAACACAGATTAGGTTCTTGACAGTAAGTTAACATATACAAGACATGTTTTTAATTTCATGGAATATTTGATTTCATTAAAATATTATTGATTTGTTATTGTGAGGTCCCAATTGATAGATAATTCGATTGTTATTGTTACAAGCCTAATATATAAATATATTGCATGAAATGTATATGAAATAAATGTATTTTGGTAACTTTATGAAGTAAAAAGTAAGCCTTACCTAGACTGAAGGAGCTGATATTTATGCCGCAACATGTTATTCCAACAATAAGGCGAGCAATGAGATGAAAAATGACATGAGGTATAAATGCAGACATCAATCCTGTGACTGCTTGTACAGTGCAGCTTCCAATAAGCAGAACTCTCCTGCCATATCTTCCTTAAAGAAACGAAAGACATGAAATGTGTCTAATTCTGACACCTGCAACTCTATCAAAAAGTAATATTAACAAGTGCAACTGCAATACTAGCAGAAACGTTATCTATTTACTTCAAAGCTTGCTGCTAGGATTGAAAGCCTGACAGCTTTTTAACAAATTAACAAATAAAACACAATGAAGGTCTCTAAACCCCTCATACTGTATGCTTATTTTTTCCTGTTTGGTGAAAGAAGCTTGGCAGGGCTGCTTCCAGCAGATCTCAGTGTAATAAATGATTGCTTGGCACGGACTTCAGTTACAGTAGAAGGTTGCACGAGGTTATGTCACAAACTGGATTTTTACTGCTGAGGTCTTGTAAGCATAACAAAGATTCTGGACATGTTCCCATGCAGAGAGAGAGAGAGAGAGAGAGAGAGAGAGAGAGAGAGAGAGAGAGAGAGAGAGAGAGAGAGAGAGAGAGAGAGAGAGAGAGAGAGAGAGAGAGAGAGAGAGAGAGAGAGAGAGAGAGAGAGAGAGAGAGAGAGAGAGAGAGAGAGAGAGAGAGAGAGATTAATTTAAATCATTTTAATATGCATATTTATTTTAATTTTTTTAAACATCCCCTTGAGCGTATAGCGCCTATAAATAAATGCTTGGGATGCTCGATCACCCGGAGTATATACTGTATGTGTATACAGTCTTCCTACATATTGTAGTGTGCACGGGGGAAGGCAGCAGCAGGGCTGGTAGGTGACATAATCACACACGAAGACATAAGCCCAATATACGCTCCTTGCAAAGGAGCCGGTTCTTTTGTACAGCGGTATCGGCGCTATGCTTTAGTGCGAGAGGTGCCGGGTTTGCGCCCGCCCTGTGTGATGCACCTGCCTGCGTGAACTGAGGTTCGCTACAATATATATGTTTTTTTTTATTTAGCAGATAAGGTAAAACATTACTTTTTGGTTCTTGGTGCATCTAAATAACTAACCATTTTGAACAAGAACTTTACGATCGCACTTTTAATTTTAAATATTGCACAGTTAACTACCTAAATATTTTATACATATACAAATATTGCTTCCTGGTGTATCTGTACCCTTTAATTTCAATTTGATCAAAATAGCGTAACTTTATTGTAATTGTTAATGTGGATAGCAATACTGCTTCTGGCTGCAGAGTAATGAACGGAAATGACCATTTGTATATGAACAGACACATTTTTATTGGTAAATTTCAGTACATTTGCCAGTATATTATATATTATATATGTGACAATTTACATTTACTGCAAACAATCTGTTAAGATGACACTGTTGCATTGTCCTACAACTTTACATATTTTCCATACAGTATTCATACAACAAGACTTTGATTGTTTTTATATAGTATTGCTAACACATCCGAGCCGTGTTGTGTAATATTCTGCATCCCCTGCTTATTTTACTATATGCAATCAAATGGTTTTTGATTAGCAAAAAAACATTGTACCGTAATAATGCAAATATAGACTAACGCTCACCCCTCACCCTTAACATTACAAATATAGACTAACCCTTACCCTTAACATTACAAATATAGACTAACCCTCACCCTTAACATTACAAATATAGACTAACCCTCACCCTTAACATTACAAATACAGACTAACCCTCACCCTTAACATTACAAATATAGACTAACCCTCACCCTTAACATTACAAATATAGACTAACCCTCACCCTTAACCTAACCTTAACATTACAAATATAGACTAACCCTCACCCTTAACCTAACCTTAACATTACAAATATAGACTAACCCTCACTCTTAACCTAACCTTAACATTACAAATACAGACTAACCCTCACCCTTAACCTAATCTTAACATTACAAATAGACTAACCCTCACCCTTAACCTAACCTTAACATTACAAATATAGACTAACCCTCACCCTTAACCTAACCTTAACATTACAAATACAGACTAACCCTCACTCTTAACCTAACCTTAACATTACAAATAGACTAACCCTCACCCTTAACCTAATCTTAACATTACAAATATAGACTAACCCTCATCCTTAACCTAACCTTAACATTACAAATACAGACTAACCCTCACCCTTAACTTAACCTTAACATTAAAAATATAGACTAACCCTCACCCTTAACCTAACCTTAACATTTCAAATAGACTAACCCTCACTCTTAACCTAACCTTAACATTACAAATACAGACTAACCCTCACCCTTAACCTAATCTTAACATTACAAATAGACTAACCCTCACCCTTAACCTAACCTTAACATTACAAATACAGACTAACCCTCACCCTTAACCTAACCTTATAGTACAATAAGCAGGGGATGCAGAATTTTATGGGATACAGAATATTACACAACACTGGAACCATTTTTCTGGTGGATTGCACCGCTAAATGCTCATGACTTATTCACATAAAGCTCCTAAGAATCACAGAAAATGATGCCTGAAATGAAATGCGATTCGCTGGCAGGTAAAATAGAGGCTCATTTTAGAAAACAGGAGAATATTTTTTTTACGGTTTAGCAGGTGGAAATATTCAGCGGATTTTGTAGTTTCCGTCGAAAACGAAACCCCTTTCCAAAATCGGTCCCTATGTGCGATTTCGAAAGGTATTGTGGAAAACTTATTTTGATGCAATCTACAGTCATTCTCCAGTGCTGTGAAATGCTCCCATAAAACCCAGCTGCAGCTTTTCTAGAGGGGTAAAGGTTGATCATATCAAGCCCTTAGTTTCATAGGCATAAGTACTGTCCACTGTGGGGTGGGTCCCCAGACCAACAAAATATTGGAGAAAAAAACACAATAAGAACAGACTTTCTGTCTGTCAGATTCTGTTGATATAGTACAAGAAGTTTGTGCATTGAAAAAAAATCAAAAAACTATCTACCCTTTGGATTCCATTCCAGAGTTCAATGAGCACTGTAAATCTGAATTTGAATCCAAGAAAATCTATACAAAGAAAGTATCAATGGAATTTGTCTGACAATTCTGGAAGAATGTTAAACAACTGCAAGTAAACTAATTTCCAAGAGTTATTTTAATTTAATGATTTGTATGCTATTTCATTAATCAATGTTGACAATGGAGCAACGTTTTTGGACACTTTATATATTTAATGTGTAATTTGCAATTAAATCACCCGAACGGTTTATTATATTTAGTTGCCATATTTTACTGTTCTTCACAGGAAAACGATGAGGAAATATGAAGTCAACTGATTTCTGTAAGTATTTGGCCCATTTCATGCTACAGTAGTCTCCGCGTATAGAAACACCTCCTAAGAGAACACCCTTGTGGTGAAACTGAAAATCTTTCCACAATCACCATCATATCATTGAATTATTTTGTATTCTGATTTCCACGAGTGCACCTCATCGCTACAAAATGGCATGTAAACAAACAGCAAAATGCGTCACTGTTCTCTTGCTACACAAAGTTGGAAATTGTTCGAGCTCTTGAAAAAAACCTGAATCAGACACAAGTCGCCGAACAATTTGGTGTTTCCCGTCCTGGTGAATTGCTTCACCATTTTTTTAAATAATGTGCATGTCTTGTATATTGCTGCTGCATTTTGTAACGTGTGTAAGCTGTGTTAATTTAGTTTCAGAGTTAGTTAATTAACGTTAATTTAACCCTAAGTAAAGTCCATTATTTTTGCTTCTGCCATTGTGATAGACCGAAACACACACGCCAGCTAATTTCATAGTACAGAGATTTAAGCTTTGTGACCGTGTTATTTTGTCTGTTACTTTATTATTATAGTTTATTAACATACACTTGCCTATTGTTTTGCTTTTACTTATTCAGTTCATTTCATATATTGATGCACGTGCATCATGACAAGTAATAGATATGTATTTATTTATTTATTTACTGATTCATATTCTAACTCCGTCTTAGAGAACACTTCAGCTAAGAGAACACTTTGCTTGCTTCCCAAGGGGTGTTCTCTTTGCCAGAGACTACTGTAATATATACTTCAATCTCTGTTTTTGCAGAGGTGTTCAGTCATGGATTTTTCCTCAATATCCCACACATTTCTGGCCACTTTGCTGGTGTAAAAGGGGTGAATGCCATTTAAACTGTAGAGGATCAAAATACCATCACTCTTTAACTATATTAAATAGCTTGAAAGTAGGACAAATTACCTTAACATGAGCAAAATTGCACACATGGGCCTCCACAGGATTTTAAACACATGGAAAATGTAAGAATGTGGCAAAAGACAACTGCAAATATATCCTTTCCATATGTTCCATTAAAGATTAAACAACTTCCAGAGTAAACATTTCATTTTTGGCCTTCAGGTGTATGCAAAATCGGCATCACTTAATCAGGATACTGACAATTGGGATTTCTGCTTAAATGGGATACAACTCTGGGAGAAGGTTCTTCCCAATACTGTTTATGTCATTTAATTGGGATGTCACTTTGTTTAATTGGGATACAGTATTTTCAAATAATGAACAGAGATCGATTTTCAGAGCAAGACAGGTTCGCATAGCACAATTCAGCGAGTACGTGATTATGCTGCGACTTGCATAAATTGCGTAAACCACGTTGAACTCTTGTAGAAGCTGGAGTGTGGAGTAGTGGTTAGGGCTCTGGACTCTTGACCGGAGGATTGTGGGTTCAATCCCCGGTTGGGGACACTGCTGCTGTACCTTTGAGCAAGGTACTTTACCTAGATTGCTCCAGTAAAAACCCAACTGTATAAATGGGTAATTGTATGTAAAAAAATAAATAAATAATAATGTGATCTTGTAACAATTGTAAGTCACCCTGGATAAGGTGTCTGCTAAGAAATAAATAATAATTTAAAAAAAAGTCTCCTGTGGTTTCTCAGGCTGCTGTTGCAATAAAAGTTGTCATGTCAACATTGCAGGTGCCTCTCCATGTGATTTCATTATTTTTCATTTCATTTAGAAATTAAAAATAGCAATTAATTTTGTTCAGGAATAAAAAAAAAAATGGACTTGTATTTTTAATTATGTCTTTAACATTTACTTATTAAGAAACAAAAAAAGTGTTACTATGGTCATTGCAAATGCGTATAATTGGGACAGCCGATTACTCAGGATATTTTTACTTCTCCCAAGGCATCTCGATAACGAGGAGTCGACTGTATTATAGACCCTTGGCCTTTGACTATTTATGTATTTTTTATTTATATAAACTCACTGTTCTCAGTTTCTTTCTCTTTCCACTACCAAACACTTTTTTTTTTTTTTTAATTTTCTTACCTGTCTGATAATATTCCACCAACCAATGATCCAATTAAAAGGCCGCACATAAGAACATAAGAATGTTTACAAACGAGAGGAGGCCATTCGGCCCATCTTGCTCGTTTGGTTGTTAGTAGCTTATTGATCCCAGAATCTAATCAAGCAGCTTCTTGAAGGATCCCAGGGTGTCAGCTTCAACAACATTACTGGGGAGTTGGTTCCAGACCCTCACAATTTTCTGTTCTGAATGCCCCTTTATTTAATCTCCATTTGTGACCCCTGGTCCTTGTTTCTTTTTCAGGTCAAAAAGTCCCTGGGTTGACATTGTCTATACCTTTTAGGATTTTGAATGTTTGAATCAGATCACCGCATAGTCTTCTTTGTTCAAGACTGAATAGATTCATTTCTTTTACCCTGTCTACATACGACATGCCTTTTAAACCCGGGATAATTCTGGTTGCTCTTCTTTGCACTCTTTCTAGAGCAGCAATATCCTTTTTGTAACAAGGTGACCAGAACTGAACACAATATTCTAGGTGAGGTCTTACTAATGCAGTGTAGAGTTTTAACATTACTTCCCTTGATTTAAATTCAACACTTCTCACAATATATCCAAGCATCTTGTTAGCCTTTTTATAGCTTCCCACATTGTCTAGATGAAGACATTTCTGAGTCAACATAAACTCCTAGGTCTTTTTCATAGTTCCCTTCTTCAATTTCACTATCTCCCATGTGGTATTTATAATGCAGATTTTTATTGCCCGCATGCAATACTTTACACTTTTCTCTATTAAATTTCATTTGCTATGTGTCTGCCCAATTCTGAATGCCGTCTAGATCATTTTGAATGACCTTTGCTGCTGCAACAGTGTTTGCCAATCCTCCTAATTTTGTGTCGTCTGCAAATTTAACAAGTTTGCTTACTATACCAGAATCTAAATCATTAATGTAGATTAGGAATAGCAGAGGACCTATTACTGATCCCTGTGGTACACCACTGGTTACCTCACTCCATTTTGAGGTTTCTCCTCTAATCAGTACTTTCTGTTTTCTACCTGTTAACCACTCCCTAATCCATGTGCATGCATTTCCTTGAATCCCTACTGCGTTCAGTTTGAGAATTAATCTTTTATGCGGGACTTTGTCAAAAGCTTTCTGGAAATCTAAATAAACCATGTCAGATGCGCTGTGCAATTATCCATTTTCAATGTTGCATCCTCAAAAAGTCAATTAGGTTAGTTAGACACGATCTCCCTTTCCTAAAACCATGCTGGCTGTCTCCCAGGATATTGTTACCATAAAGGTAATTTTCCATTTTGGATCTTATTATAGTTTCCATAAGTTTACATATAATAGAAGTCAGGCTTATTGGTCTGTAGTTACCTGGTTCGGTTTTGTCTCCCTTTTGTGGATCGGTATTACGTTTGCTATTTTCCAGTCTGTCGGTACAACCCCTGTGTCAAGAGACTGTTGCATGATCTTGGTTAGCGGTTTGTAAATAACTTCTTTCATTTCTTTGAGTACTATTGGGAGGATCTCATCTGGCCCAGGGGATTTGTTTATTTTAAGAGCTCCTGGTCCCTTTAACACTTCTGCCTCTGTTATGCTAAAGTTATTTAAAATTGGATAGGAACAGGTCGACATGTGGGGCATGTTGTCCGTGTCCTCCTTTGTAAAAACCTGTGAAAAGTAATCATTTAATATATTTGCTATTTTTTTTCTTCATCTATGATTTTGCCATTTGTGTCTCTTAGACATTTGACCTCCTCTTTGAATGTTCTCTTGCTGTTATAATATTGGAAAAATATTTTGGAATTGGTTTTAGCCCCCTTAGCAATATTGATTTCTATCTCTCTCTTGGCCTTTCTAACTTCCTTTTTGACTTGTGTTTGCAATTCCAAGTACTCTTTCTGTGTACTTTGTTTTTGGTCCCTTTTAAACGCTCTGTAAAGTGCCTTTTTTCGCTGAATATTTTTTTAATTGATCTATTAAACCATTTTGGCCATTTTGTTTTAGATTTAGATTTGTCTACTTTTGGGATGTAATCGTTTTCTGCCTCTAGTACTACATTTTTAAAAACAGCCATCCTTTTCTGTGGATGTTTTCTCTATTTTACTCCAATCTACTTCTGTTAGTCTCTGTTTCATACCTTCATAGTTGGCTTTTCTAAAATTGTAAACCTTAGCTTTAGTCATTACTTTTGGGGTTTTAAAAATATTTTAAATGAGACCATGTTGTGGTCTGAGTTTGCCAATGGCTCTCTGACCTCTGTTTTAGTTATTCTGTCTTCATTATTTGAAAAGATTAAATCAAGGTATGCCTCCCTCTAGTCGGTGCCTTGACAAATTGCGTTAGGAAGCAGTCATTTGTCATTTCTACCATTTCAATTTCGTCCGTCGTGCCCCCACGGGTTCTCCCATTTTATACTGGGGAAGTTGAAATCCCCATTAGTATGGCTTCTCCTTTTCTGCATTTCGAATGTCATTGGACAACAGATTATTTTGCTCAGCGTCTGAGTTTGGCGGTCTATAGCATGCTCCTATTATTATGCCCATTGAATTTGTGTCCATTATTCTGACCCATATTGATTCTGCATTGTTTTCTTTGTCCTGATTTAACACCTGGGCTTCAAGACTATTTCTTATGTATAGCGCTACCCCTCCGCCTCTTCTGTCCTGCCTGTCTTTCCTATATAGTGTGTACCCACTAATATTATATTCGTCTCCATCACTCTCAGACAACCAAGTTTCTGTAACACCTATCACATCGTAGTTACTTGTACTTTTACATAAACACTGTTTGACCGTAAGCAACAAGACCTCTTTCAGCACATTCTGATTTCTATAAAATACAACCAAAAAGAGAGCAAAGAGCGGTATGAGACAATGTATTGGACTACAGCACTGTGGCAAGAAGTTTGTTTTGTTTGGGTTGCAAATTTGGGTTGCAAATTGGGTTTGACAACATATATAAAAAAGAAGCTACAGCAAGAGTTGGCGCCTTTTTCTCATGCAGAATAAGTAGGTTGTGGCAACTGAAAGGCTGAAGGATCCTTTTGCCCCAGTGTAAAAACAAGCAAGCAAACATGAAAGGAAAGAAAGTAACTTGAGGAAACAATTGTTCTCTAGGTAACCCCATGCCTAATATGAAATTATTTGAAACGAACAAACATATTACTAATATAAAGATCCACTTAAGAATAAATGGGTTAAAATGCAAAGGGATTTCAGTGGCAGGTATCATCAGTATGTGAATCATGTAGCACACAATTTTAGATCAGAATAAAGTACTTTGTTTATTCCATTGACAAGGTAAAATTCTGTATAATAATAACTGCCATCATGTCATTTGTATTTACATCTATAGTAAATATGGATGTGAAACCCCTGCCCGATATTCTATATGGGGTAAATAATCAATGAATGTATGTTTTACATATATATTATTATTATTATTATTATTATTATTATTATTATTATTATTATTATTATTATTATTATTATTTCCCTTTTACAGCTTATCACAGTGTCAAACAAAGTGTTATTCATGCATTTATTTCTAAATCTATATCTAAATCTAAATCTATTTCTATTTCCGAGAGAAAACGGTAGATCGTCCCATTGTAATATGTACGCGACTTCTTTTATTTAATTGTTAATAAAATAATTAAAATAATCAGTTGAGAGAAAACCTTTATCATTACGTTGTATTGCAATTTATGTGTGTTTAGCTACGGATTTATTTAATAATTCGCTGAGAGAAAAAGTGTATAATGCTTCTGTTGTATTGCAAGGTGCATTTATTTACTACTGCGTCGAGAGAAGGTTTGTCATTCATATGCTTTTGTTGTATTGCAACGTTTGTCATTAATTAACGTATTGCTTCTGTAGTATTGCATTATGTACTCGACTATTGAATTAAAAACAATTTTAAAAAGCATTCAAGTATGTAACTACCAAAATAGCTAAGAGACAAGCTTAATCGTATTCTATTATGTGCACTGCAAGCTGCCAGACACTTGTCTGCTATAGCACCTGTCAATCAATTTACTTTCTTAATTCTCTCATTGCTGTTTTCATACAAATAGTTTTGATACACATACTTACTGTAGTTAAACATACTTTTAAATCCTGCAAAACTGCTTTTTTTCCTATCATATTTCTGTATTGTCCTATTTAATCTGCTTGCATATTTTTCTATTATTTATTTACTCTGTACTTTTTAATGTTCACTGTTGTCTGTGACTGAATTTGTTATAGTGATGTTGAAGTTGTTACACTGTAATGTTGTTTTTGTAGTAGATTGTATTTTTTTTTAAATATAAGACGCCCCTTGGATAAAGGTGTCTGCTAAATGTCTAATATAGTCCATGGGCCAAGATCAGAATTTTCACATATCGGTACCACCTGAGGTGGAAAAATCTCATTGTGATTTTTGTAAAGGTCTATGTCTATGGAGCATATTTTGATTTGATAACCATGGCAGAGTGGCAGCTTAGTGGTAGTTTATAGCATCTGAACATATCCACCCTCAGAGTGACATTTTTGCAACTGGATAGGCATTATGATGTATGAAAATGTATGAAATGATCAGTCTGGACTTTTCTAAATATCATTGCACATATGCTAGACCAAGGGAACATGATAAAACTATTAAATGTCATCAAAATAGTCTTGGAACTGAGATGTGGTAATTTTAATATGAAATCGCACCCTGTTTTTTGCCATTTTTACAAAACTGTTGGATTTATTTTGTTATAATTCAACCATAGACATGGCTATTACACTTGTTTTTTTTTACTTTTTCACATTCCCCTTTTATTCAAGTCAATGTGGTGCAAAAAGTGTGCAGAAATAACAACAATTTAAGCTGTTATGGGCAATTCCAGCATAACTCAAGTGGTAGTTTTCAGCATGTGAACATATCCATCCTCAGAGTGACTTTTTTGCAACTGGATAGGCATGTATGAAATGATCAGTCTGGACTTTTCTAATTATCACTGCACACATGCTGGACCAAGGGATCACATGTGATTCCTTTTACTGTCCCCAGGGGGAGCTGGTTTAATTGAGACCCCCTGGGGAAATGTCTTGTCTTCTATCCCAATGAGGTAACACACAGGTTAAGGGCAATGACAAGACAGTTGCAGAGCTGGCAGAACATACCCTGTCTCTTATACTGCAAGAGGGTGCACAGAGTCAGAGGACTGATGTGGTGTTTGATGTTTACAGGGAGACATCCATCAAAGATGCTGAGAGATGTAATCGAGGGTCAAGCACCAGCCTTCAGTTCAAGAACATTGCACCAGCTTACAAAATTCAGCAATGGAGAAAGTTTCTATGCAGCTCCTCCAACAAGTCTGATCTCATTGATTTCTTGGTGGAACAATGGAAGCTGCCGAAGTACATGGAGAGGTTACAGGGCAAGTCACTTATGCAACAAGTGAGGAGGTCTGCTACAAGATCACCGGAGACCATTGTGAAGAAGTCATCAAGCTGAGGTCTACACAAGAAGAAGCAGACACTTGAATGCTGCTGCACGCACTGCATGCTGCAGAGACAGGGTCAAAGGCTACAGTAATTACTGCTGAAAACACAGATGTGCTGATACTGTGCCTTGGCTTTGTGAGTGACATACCCTGCTCCATGTACCTGAAGTGTGGAACACAGAACCGCACCAGGTTCCTCGACATTGGCAAACTGGCAAGTTCAGTGGGAGGCAGTGTCTAATGCCCTAATTGGATTACATGCCTTCACAGGCTGTGACACTGTGAGCGCTTTTGGAGGTCGTGGGAAGTTGAGTGCCCTGAAACAGCTGAGAAAGGACAAGACCTACCAGGAGGCCTTCAGTCAACTTGGCCAGTCATGGGAAGTCTCTCCAGAACTGTTTGAGAAGGTACAGCAGTTCAGCTGCCACCTCTACATACCGACTACCCACACCAGTGCAGTCAATGAACTACGCTATCACCTTTTCTGTGCCAAGCGAGGAGAAGTGGAGTCCAGTCAGCTTCCACCATGCAAAGACTGTCTCTTTCTGCACACCCCTCAGGCCAACTACCAGGCAGCCATTTGGACGCGCTGTCTTCAGAACCAACCAATAGTACCAGACCCAAAAGAGTGCAGTTGGACGACAGATGATGGCAATCTTGTCATTGAGTGAATGCCTGCACCACCAGCTCCAGATGCAGTTTTGGAGCTGTTGTCATGCAAGTGTGTGCGTTCCTGCAAACTGCCAAGCTTTACATGCCTCGTCAATGGACTGACCTGCACTGACATGTGCAAGCTGCAGACATGCAGTAACCAGGAAAAAAAGACAAAGAGGTTGCAGTTAAGCTGGGGGACTCTGATGATGATGATGGCATTGACTATGGGAGTGATCATGAAAATTAAAATGTTGCATAGGTCAGCAGGAATTAGCTTATAGTAGGGTCAGCAGTTAAAAAGGGTAGCGGACCAGATGTGGGTGATACAAATTCAAGCAGGTCACTTGAATGAAGTATAGCAGGTTTATTATTATAAAAACTGTATTGTATATATCATATATCTTCCTTTGCTTTGAACCTTTTTATTTGAAGTCTTTGGCTGTCCACAGTTTCATAGCTGTACACAAGTTACATATGTTGCCAAACCGGTTTTATACAGCCAAAACTATGTTGATTGGTTAATACTACTAAAGCATGACCATAACCTGGTGGAAATGGAGATACTAATGTTACATTAAAAAGGATCAGTGCTGACTTGTAATGTATTAATAGTCATTGTTGGTTGCGTGTACGAGTTTGTTATTTTGTGTTATTGTTAATAAGTACTGTGCACCAGTGTGGCATGTTCACCTCACCTGCCTGCCTGCCTGCTTCAGCTGCGGTAAACAACCCGGTCCATCACACATGTACTCCCACAGCATTTTATACAGGGTACGTAGTAAAATTGCTCAAACTAAAGAGATTAAAACATGTTGGTAGCAGTTACATTATTCTAAACACATTAATAAGTTAATGTTTATAGTTCATAACAATAAAAGATTGATTTAGTGAGCTTTATGGTTGGACAGTGTTTCATGTATCATTCTCAAAAACTGTTAAAAGGATAATTGTATCCTTATTTGTTTGTAAAATTTTCTCTGAATGCCATGTGAGTTACACTGGAATTGCACATAACAGCTTTAATTTTTGTTATTTTTGCACCTCATTGACTTGAATAACGGGAATGGGATAAAATAAAAAAACAAGTGTGATAGCCATGTCTATGGTTGATAAAACAAAATAAATCCAACAGTGTTGGAAAAATGTCAAAAAACAGAGTGTCATTTCATATTTAAATGACCACATCTCAGTTCCAAGACTATTTTGATGACATTTAATAGTTTGATCATGTCAACACATGTGAGCCCTTGGTCTAGCATATGTGCAATGATATTCAGAAAAGTCCAGACTGATCATTTCATACATGTTCATACATCATAATGCCTATCCAGCTGCGAAAAAGTCACTCTTAGGGTGGATATTTCAGATGCTATCACTACCACTAAGCTGCCACTCTGCCATGGTTATCATATCAAAATATACTCCATAGACATAGACCTTTACGAAAATCACAATGAGATTTTGCCACCTCAGGTGGTACCGATATCTGGTCTGGCCCATGGACTAATAATAATAATAATAATATATGCATTATTCATACCTACATTCCAGCTATCAGCATAATGTGTAGATGTTAAACATCTCCCTTTTTCCATACTGTTACACATAAGTGATAATCTACGATAATACATGTCTGAGTAGTACAGTTTTCTTTCTCCCGTTTTCAGGAGTCATGTGGACCTGATGGCGACCCCGGGCACCAGCATGTCCAAGCGCCTGGCCAGCAGTCTGGTGAGCCTGCGTGGGTCGATCTCCCTGACGGAGCAGAAGGTAGATAAGCTGATTCAGCTGTGGAGTCTCCTCCCCGAGGAAGATAAGCAGTGCCTCACCTACCCTGTCCATCACCACGACAGACTGACTCAGGGACGGTTCAAGACCACCTTCTCATTCATCCCTGGCATGGACAGTCTGAAATGGTATGCTAGATCATCTGGAATGTCTATCATTTCAATAGCACAAAGAAAAAACACACACACACACACACACACACAAAATGGATCCTATCATTTTAAAATCTCCACGTTACTACAAAAACTCACCTATTGTTGCTTGGTTGCAGGTGCATGCTCGGACAGGGCTCAGGACCTGCCCAGTGGCGGGAAACGAGCCGTCTCGTAGAGGCCATCTGCCACCAGCTTTGTCACCTCCACCCATCCTCCAGCAAGTCCGCAGGTTCGTCGAGTTCCCGATGGACGGCGATCCTCAGGGACTACTCCCAAGTCCGACAGCTGGTGCTGGGCAGCCCGAGACTCATGGCCAAAACCACCCTGCAGCTGTTGGAGCTGAACCAGCGGACCTTCACTCAGTGGTAAGTTTCAGCTATTGACTGGATACTGATTACATTACACCTCGAAAAGCATAGTGGTGGGATGTCCATTAAGAATGACAACATCTCACTCGCTATACAGTTTAAGGATAAAGGCTGAAAGAGAAATACACTTTATCTACACAACCAGCACATTAAAAAATATATAAAAAATATAAAATTCTCTTCCCAAAGAGAAAAGGTCCTTTCCTTATTCTTATTATTACTATATTTGTATTATTACAAGCAATATTAATCACATTATTACTTTTATAGTTATACAGTACTTTTTTATAGTTTTATATTACACTACAATAAATCTGTCGGTTGTTTATTTTAAAAACCCACTTCCAGACTTATTTTGCAGAATTGGCATTTAGGGGTCCCCCTCTCCATCATAATAAAACTCTGCAACAGACTTAAAAAATAAATAAATAAATAAATAAATAACTCTGGCATTGCATGAAGCGGCGGATATCATCTAGGCTTCATTTTTGCAAAGATATAACCGGCTGTGCTGTATATCTTGTTTGCTAATTGTGTGACTTTCTCAATTCCAAACTCCCCAGGGTGCCTCTATCATTTCTATCATTATGTTGTCATTTCCTGCACTCTTCCCCTTCTTCGTTTTCTTCATGGCTTTTTTAACCTCATCGGTTAATATCTAGTCCCTCTACTGGTCTATCGATTTCAGGCTTTTCTCCCCTATCATCTTCAAAAAGTTCCTCTGTATATTTCCTCCCACCTTTTCAGTACCTCTTCCATCTGCCTCCTCCCGTCACCTCCTTGATTTTATCATACATCATCTGGTTATTTCTCTTTCCTAGATCTTCTATCTCTTGACATTGACTGTTTAGACATATTTATTTTGCTCTATCACACTCCCATTTTATTTGTCTATTTAACTCCTCATATTTATTAGGATCTGATTGCTTTACTTTCCTCCTTCTATTAAAGCAAGAGTCTCAGCTGTCATCTATTTCTGTCTGTTCTTCTTTTCTCTCAGGAATAAGGTCATCTTCTGATTCTGTTAGGGCTATCTGAAATCTTCTCCAATCACTATCTATGTTTCCTTCATCTTCAAGCATGTTATACATATTTTCCACCTCCACTCTGTATCATTCTTTTAGTTCTGTATCTATCTTTAGCTTGATTAGTTGTTTCTTTGGCTCTATTTTCTTCTTGCTTGTCGTCTTTAGTTTTATTGTAGAATCTACAGGTACATGGTCGCTATTACAGTCTGCTCCTGGGTATGTCTTTGTTTGCACTACTGAGTTTCTGAAATCTCATTTATTGTTATGTAATCAATTTGAATCCTGGTGTTATCTCCTGGACTTTTCCATGTCCACAGGTGTCTTGGGTGGTGTCTAAACCATGTGTTGACTATTCTTTGCTTGTTTCTATCACAACAATCCACCCATTTGTCCCCTCCTTCATTTCTCTCCACCAGGCCAAAGGGTCTTTCTCTATTCTCGTGTCTCCCTTTCCCTACATTTGCATTTAGATCTCCCATTATTATAGATTTCCATTACATGAGAGTAGATGTTAAAACTTCATGCTGATTTGAACTTGGCTCTCGCCAAGATAAGCACCAACTAAGACGTAGCTTCACAGTAAACTTATGTGATCCATATGTGTCTCCAACCATTTGCGCTTCCTTCCATATGATGATGTAGATATCCTTCTGTCTGGTGTTGATGGCTGAAGTGTAATGCTGGCTCCAAGGATCAGCTTATTGCCTCCCTAGCGCATCAGCACACACTGCAACGGCTGCGATGCTGGCTCCGGGGATCAACCATAGTGCGGTCTGGATTGAGCTAAGTACGGTACATCTCTGGGGTCTTCAAGTGGGCACCTTCCATCCTCGGTGTTTCGTCGACTAGCCCACGACACCTCAAGAGGGCTCGACGGTGATTCTGGCGTCCCAGCATCACCCCCCTCCGTCCCCCACTCAACTCAGCCCAGCTTACCTAACTGTACATCAGCGTTTCTTTCTTTCTATTGTGCTTGAGATCCCCAACCAGAATCTTTCCGTCTCAACCACAGCCAGTTGCTGCTTCTCTCTGCTGCTTCAGATAAGTTCTTCACTGTGCGACGCAACTCTTGGCCATTGAATCCGCCATCTCTGAGAAACCGGGTTGTAGAGTGTGCCACAAATCCTCGACAACCCACTTCCACTGGGTAAACCCAGACTCTCCATCCTCGCTGTTCCGCTTCAGTGGCTAGTTGAGCATACCGCAGTTTCTTCCTCTCATACGCCTCATCTACAGCATCCTCCCATGGCACTGTTAACTCTACCAGGTGAACAAGGCGTGCTGATCCAGACTCAGACGCAATCTCAGGTGGAAAAATAAGCCGTTGACCAACATCTGCCAGCATTTTCCAGTCTCTAGCAGCTTCCAGTTGTCCTGGGCGAGGATTGGTTTTAACATCTTTTCTTGGTGGTTGCTCTCCTGGGCGGAGGAATGTTGTCTTTTGTGTGTAATGTTTTGATGGAACAGGTGGCAACTTATTGGTCATGTTACGCTTGTCTTCCAATGCTAAGGCCAAACATCGCAGCACCTGGTCATGGCCAAGTAAACCGTCCTTGGCTAAGAGCCACCTTACATCCTGTCAAAATGTGCCTTAATGTTGCAGGTGATGAACACAACGGACATGAGGGATCCTCTCCTACCCAGAGGTTTAGGTTCTGTGGTGATGGGAGAACATCATATGTTGACCTTATAAGGAAACTGATCCTGCTCTGTTCCATTGACCATAGGTCTTGCCAGCCAATCTTGCGTTGTTCCACACTCTCCCATCTCATCCATTCTCCCTGCTTGGCCTGGGAAATGGCCTTTATACACCTCATCCTCTCCTGCTTTTGCACCTCGTTGACTACCAGCTTCCTCCATTGAGCTGGGGCTGCCTTGTGCCATGTAGGAGGAGCTGAACTGAGACCAAGACCCCCTCTTCCATGCTGAACTTGCCCCATGATATCACCAAATCGAAGGGCAGCCTTTGCATCCTCCTCAGCTTTCTTTGCCACCCACTTTCTTCCAGTTTTCTTCCAGTGATTTCCATTGACATTTTGCTTGATCTATTTGGTCGTAAAAAGAGTCTATTTCTTCCACTTCATAGTCTGTTTTTGGTGCATACACTTGAATAATGTTCATGTTAAAAGGTTGTCCTTTGATTTTCCCATCACCACTCTGTCTGAAATGATCTTGATGTTTTTTCATCTAACATACCACCTACCCCCCTTTCATGTCCTTCCTCGCCTGAGAACATAAAAACAGTCCCATCATCAATGAGCTTACTAGCTCCCTTCCACTTTACTTAATAAGAAAAATGCTTAGGCCTAATCTTTTCATTTCCTGTCTTACATGTTCTAATTTGCCCTTTTGGTATAGTGTTCTAACATTCCATGTGGCTATCTTCATCCTGTCCTTGTTGCGCACAAGTGAGAGTTGAGAGTCCATTGACGACCAGGGATACCAAGAAGTTGAAAGTAGCTGACATTTCATTGTAACTGGGCATATACTGTATAGAGTATCCCAACAGGACACCTGTAACCCAAATATTGGTTGTAAAGTCTTACCAGCCTGAGGTGATGCGGTTGGCCCATGTGTCAGGATGTGAGTGGTGCAGGAGTAACCAATGTCCACAAATAGTGTAGTTCCAAAAACAGCCATCCTTTATTTTCTAAAAGAGTTACCCCCGTAACAAACAATGGTATTAGGGGAGCACAGACAGTGGGATTGCAGTTCCCAAGCAAAAGACAACGGTTAAAGTAATAAACAATAATCACAGTCACACACGGGTTGAGGTGGTGGTGAAGTGCAGGTGCTCCCAGGGAAAGTCCAGCTGGCTGTGCTGTGGCAGTGCAGGTGCTCTGGGAGGTTGTACTGGCTTGGTAGCTTTAGCTCCCATGGTCTCTGTTGCATTTTCAGGAATTATTCCCCAGGACAAAACTACTACATTTTAATAGGGGGGCACTTAATCCTATTAAGGTACCAACATGAGGTGTAATTGTTTTGGGGACTTTATTTTATATTGTGGGGCAAAAGCCTCTGCACACTTATAGGTGTAATGCAATAGACCTGGTTTATATAGGAGGCTGTGTGGTCCAGTGGCTGTGTGGTCCAGTGGTTAAAGAAAAGGGCTTGTAACCAGGAGGTACCTGGTTCAAATCCCACCTCAGCCACTGACTCATTGTGTGACCCTGAGCAAGTCACTTAACCTCCTTGTGCTCCGTCTTTTGGGTAATTGTAAGTGACTCTGCAGCTGATGCATAGTTCACACACCCGAGT
Source organism: Acipenser oxyrinchus oxyrinchus (assembly GCA_030684275.1). Taxonomy (NCBI): domain Eukaryota; kingdom Metazoa; phylum Chordata; class Actinopteri; order Acipenseriformes; family Acipenseridae; genus Acipenser; species Acipenser oxyrinchus. Next base: position 47,118,801 of record CM060251.1, read on the forward strand.
CTCTGTAAGTCACCTTGGATAAAGGCGTCTGCTAAATAAACAAATAATAATTATATATACCAACTTTGTATTATTTAGATAATCTTCTGGCACATTTTGATGTGCAAAAATATTTTTTTAAGGATTCATAATATAAAAATAAAATACGAAGACAAGATTTTGTAATTATAATAAAAATACAAACTTTTATTCTGATTTCCGCAGTTCTGGGTTTTACCCAGTCCCGAAGGCTGCTGCTGTAAAAATAGCCAGTAGACAGTTTGGGTAGGTTGTTGTTTTATGTACTGGCAAATGGTGTTTTTGTAGTTATTGTATGTTAATGGTAAACCTAAAAATTAAAGTGATTTGTATAATTTCTAATTCTATTGAAAGATATAAATTAGAGATTCAGCTTTATAATAAAGCAACAAATTATTACATAACATGCATAAAATGAAAAATGATTTTTCTAAAACAAAAAGAAAACATTTGTTTCTTTTTAGTTCTGTATTTCTTCTTTCTTTTGTGAATATATATATATATATATATATATATATATATATATATATATATATATATATATATATATATATATATATATATAAAATATGTATACTTCTTTCAACTGCTCAATTCGCACCGCCCAAGCCCCGCCCACACCCCTATTTACTGAATGTGTACGGCAGTTATCTACGTGGAAAGGGATCATAGAAGGGGCATTCTGGGCATTGCAAATGGAAACTACACTGATACATTTTGAAGCAGAAATGCAAATTTGATCAAAATGCACTAAAAAACACTGTAATTTGTACTGTAAAATAATAATTTATTAAGGATGGTAGACGAGCAAACTGGAGGAGGGGCAATGCCCCTGATTGTCCTCCCCCCACCATGGGGGTCTGCTGTGTGGATGGATCAATCATTTAGCAAGTTCATTTTGTTTACAGTGAAAATGAGAGAACACATGTTCTATTTCAGCATTAAATTAAAGCTGACGGCTACTATAAATGTTGTTCATTCCTCTGCAGCACATAAAAGCTAATTATTTACATAAAACTACTCTACAAAGAACTGTGTTTTGTTGTTGTAACCCAAGGGTGAACTTTGACATTACCCGGGGCTAATACGGTGTCACATTCACAAAGAATGTGTGCCACATTACTTTCGCTTATAGTTGACCAATTGTATGTTCTGAAATCCTTAACATTTTACCCTTAAATATTTTTTTAATATTTTGAAGGAGGTGGGAGGGCTGTATCTGTTTCACAGCTGCTGGGGTTATTGAGTTTATACTGGGAATTTTAAGATTAATGTTTCACTTACCGTATCCATAAATATCTCTGAACTCTTGCCAACAATCTTAACTGGGAGCATTTTTTGCTTTTAAAATACTGTGTGCTGTAGTGATAGATTACACTTATGAACACATACGATTCAGTGATTGTATATGTTTTTCTTACCGTATAAAGAAAGTGCACTTTTAAAAAGATTGCTGCTTAGTGTATTGATTGCAGTTACAAATTCTTCACCAGAGTAAAAGTGAAAATGTTTTGCCATGAGAAAGCACAGTAAGTGCATGGCCAAACTGACTCGCTGCTGCCACCTGTTGGCTGATCGGTTGCCGTGCAGCCTGTCCTGGAAAGGGGCTGGCATGCAAATGAGGAACAGAGGACGTTGAAAGAAATAAAATACATATGTTTTCTTTTTGTTTCAGAAAAATAATTTTCAAAGCTTCCATTTGAGAGAATTATTTGTAAATTGAATATAAACTGTATTTTTAGCCTAATGAACTCAAGTCTCATCTGAAAAAAACATGTCCTGCCCTTGGAGAACTTTTTAAACCAGGCAACTATCACTCTCTAGCAGCTAACCCCTTCTACCAATAAACATGACTTTGTGACCCCACTGCCCTGTGTTACTACAGAATAGTTAGTATTGATAAGTAAACCATGCATTACAATGCAATATCAACAAAACTAATATAATAATTGATTATTTCTACAGCCAAAGTACATTACTTACCTAATGAAAGGGGTGCGCTTGCATGGATGAACACAAATGCTTCAATTTGGAACATGATAAGAAGTTTTCAAAAGCAGTATGATATGTCAAGGCTGTGGGATCAGTAATATCTTACTATGTTATCTCTTCTGTGTTATGAACTTAATAAATAAGCTTAAAAATAAGGTTTTATTTGGTACTGGCTCTGCATGCCACAGGTGCAGATTGCTTAGCTTTAAAAGTTGCCTGTTTTTCCTGTGTTGGTAATTTTGTTCGTATATGATTTATAAAAAATATAGGAAATAATCACAGAAAATGCTCCTGTAATAAAGTGACTTTTAAGTTTTTATCTTCCTAAGCGGCCCCTGCTTAAAGTTGCCTCCCTCCCTAGTGAAATCTGAAATGGCGCCCCTGCGGTGAGCTCTTACCGTCGTGGGAAGAAGACGGCAGCCGAGTGGGCTATCTCAGGAGAGGCGGCGAAAACGGCAGCCAGGCGGGCTGCCTCGGGAGAAGCGGCAAAGATGGCGCCGGCAACGAGGGGGAAGGCAGCGAGTTGCTCCAGGATCAATGAGGCCGGCCAGCAGGAGCGCCATCAAGGCAGCGTGTTATGACGGGACTTTACCTTGGGAGCCTACCGGGCGAAGTTCTGCCTGGCTGCCTTGGCGAACGGCTGGGGCCCGGAAGAGAAGGTGGGACATCTGGTGACAGCACAGGAGGGGAAGGCGCTGCAAGTGCTGCTCGACCACATGATTTCAACACCCTCTCCATGGCTCTCAAGTGCCATTTCGGGAAGGTGGAGCCCACCGTCGGCCTGTGCCACTGCCTCACCACGCACAAAAGGACCAGCGGCGAGAAACTCAGGGTTTTGGCTGCAAAAGTGATGTACTTAGTGTGGCGGGGGTATCCAGGTTACCTGGTGATGGAGGCATTCGTCCGCGGCCTGATCTCCGCCGCGCTCCGACAGCAGGTCCAGCTTGCCGCCTCAACCTCCCTAGGCCTTGGCCCATGCAGAAAGGGTTGATGCCATGCTGAAGGAGGGCCCAAGATGGCCTTCATGGCAATGGAAGAGAGGACAGTGAAGGAGATGAGGGTGCTGTCACTGTCAGGCAAACCATGCCAGAGAAAGGGAAGCGACACTGCTGGAACTGCGGGAGCCCTGGTCGTCTGCAAGCCGATGCCGCCGCCGGCAAGTACCGTCGGCATCAAAAAGCATCCAGTCGACGGGAAACGACAGCGGCGCGACATAGACGGGGGACTGCTACTCCACCACCTTCCTTCTGGCCCCCTCCAAAACAACGGGAGCGACGCAGTGGCAGTGGTGAGCTGTACCGGCAAGGGTAACAGCCTGCACGCACCCTGCCTCCTCAATGGGGTCCAGTGCAAAGCCCTGGTTGATAATTGTTCCACCATTTCTATCCTGTGACCCAGGGCGTGACCCTCGGGAGAAGGAACGGGGGAGCTGTCACATGGAGGCCACCTCGCGGTGTGAGCGGAAGAGGAGGGCTCATAGGACTTGAAGAGGCAGGACCCTGCCCCTCCCAGAAGCAAATGAAGCAACTCGTGGCAAAGCGGGAGGCAGCCAAAGGCATGATTCATGAGATGGCCGGTGCCAGGGTAATCAAACAGTCGGCCAGCCCCTGGGCCACACCGGCTGTGCTTGTGAAGAAGAAAGATGGGTCACTGCATGGATTATTGCAAGCTGAGCAGTGATCCATATACTTTTACCCCCTCCCCAGAATTGACAAGGATCTGGACTGCATCACGGACTCTCGCTGATTCAGCTCCCTCGACCTGCACAGCGGCTACTGGCAGGTCAAGTTGGCCTCTGAGGCATGGCCAAAGACCATGTTCTCCATTGGCCAGGGTCTGTGGTAGTTTACAGTAATGCCCTTCTGACTGTGCAATGCTCCAGCGACGTTCTATTGCCTGATGTAGTGGGTACTCGACGGAGTTCCGCTACCTTCTCGGACGCGCTGAAGAACTTGCTGACTGTGTTTGAGCGCACCTGAGGAGCAGGCCTGAAGCTCCACCCAGGGAAGTGCAACCTGCTGTGGAAAGAAGTGCACTTCCTCGGGCACGTTGTTGGGGCAGATAGCATTGCCGCAGACCCTGCTAAGGTGGCTGCAGTAGGAGACGGGCCGGTCCCTGGGACTGTGACAGAGGTGCGTCATAGGCTTGCCGTCTTATTATTGGCGCTTTGTGAAGGACTTTGCACAGATCACCAGGCCCCTGCACCATCTGACCAAAAAAGGGGTACGGTTTGCCTGGGACACCAATTGCGCAAACCGCCTTTGGAGAACTGCCTGAGGCCCTCGTGAAAGCCCTGGTCTTGGGGATCAAGTAGTCGCGTACTACAGTCGCGCTCTGAGTAAAACAGAGCGAAACTATTGTGTTACTCGCCGGGAACTGTTGGCTGTAGCACAGGCCAGGCGAAAGTTCCATCTATGCACGGACCATGTACAATAATGGTCTGTTTTGATTAGAGGACGAGCATTAATTGCATTATTACAGAAATGTTTTGCAGTCTAATTATTCAAACAGCGCTAAAATCCAAATCACTAATTTATCCTACTTATATAAAAGAGACAACAACTACTTATGTTCACACCAATCTGACTTTATTCCAAGTACACTGTCACGTTAATTCAAAGAATCAATATTCTGTTTAAAATAATAATAATAATAATAAATTTACTAAAACAATAGTTGGCAGCAGTAGAAAAAAAAAAGAAGACCAAAAAATAAACATAAAATGAAAGCAATCTTCTGTTTTAAAAACAATGATGCCACGTGACAAAGGTAGGAAGTAATAAAAAAAATTTAAAAAACAAAGTAGCCGTTATCTGCAGACACCCGCATCTTAATATTTGACCTTTTTGACAAAGTTTAAACGATTGAACAAAATTAAAAGCATTTGACACTTTATTAACGTTTAAACGTTTAAACTCTAAACGACATAGCTTCCGGTAAGGGATTGACCGGTGAGAGAAAACAGGTGAAGAAACGGGATGTAGAGCCACAGAGAGAGGGTACACAGATTGGAGTTGTTGTTTTTCTGGAATTATAGCTATTGAATGTTTGAAATACATTTGTTACTCGGGTTGTCAGAAAAAGAAAAACGATCAATGGAATAAAATGGTTAAATAATACTTTATGTGTGGTGTTTGCCTACAAGACTAATAATGATTAGTATGTAAAGGGTTTGTTGTAACTTAACATAAAACAAACTTAATTTTACTGCGTTTGTATTTTCAGCAGTGTTAGCAATAAAAAGTATGTCTCTGCGAGCCTACCTGAATTATTATTTTTTAAATCCCACGATATTGCAATATGGAAATTATTTCAATCGATCATATCAAAATATCAATATTGGTGCCCACCCCAGTAAGTCCAGAAAACTCCAACAACATTTTGAAGGAGTTGTATGCCAGTGCAAGAAGGTCAAATGGCAACCAGTATTCAGTCTCCAGTTTTTAAACACTGAGAAAAGAGCTCCTCAGCAAACCCTGAACACTAGACCCTACTGGTACTCCCGTGAACCGATGGGAATAAATTTCCTCTGCAAACTGATGCCTAAACTAAGCAACAAAGCCAGTCTTTCGCACCGCTATACAAACCATTGCTTGAGAAGTAGTGCACCTACCTTCAGAAGCCGGGCTTAGTGCCGAACAGGCATCCCCGGGCGGTGATGAACAGGCATCCCCGAGCGATGAGGACAGGCAACCCTGGACGTTGCAGGCTTGGCATCCCCAGGCGTTGCAGGTTTGGCATCCCCAGGTGTTGCAGGCTTGGCAGCCCCAGGCGTTGCAGGTTTGGCATCATCAGGCATTGCAAGCTTGGCAGCCCCAGGCGTTGCAGGCTTGGCAGCCCCAGGCGTTGCAGGCTTGACAGCCCCAGGCATTGCAGGCTTGGCATCCCCAGGCGTTGCAGGCTTGGCATCTTCAGGCATTGCAAGCTTGGCAGCCCCAGGTGTTGCAAGCTTGGCAGCCCCTAGCAGTGCAAGCTTGGCAGCCCCAGGCGTTGCAGGCTTGGCAGCCCCAGGCGTTGCAGGTTTGGCATCACCAGGCATTGCAAGCTTGGCAGCCCCAGGCGTTGCAGGCTTGGCATTCCCAGGCGTTGCAGGCTTGGCAGCCCCAGGCATTGCAGGCTTGACATCCCCAGACGTTGCAGGCTTGGCATCTCCAGGCATTGCAAGCTTGGCAGATCCTAGCAGTGCAAGCTTGGCATCCCCAGGCTTTGCAGGCTTGGCAGCCCCAGGCGTTGCTGGCTTGTCATCCCCAGGCATTGCAGGCTTGTCATCCCCAGGCATTGCAGGCTTGGCATCCCCAGGCGTTGCAGGCTTGGCATCCCCAGGCGTTGCAGGCTTGGCAGCCCCAGGTGTTGCAGGTTTGGCATCACCAGGCATTGCAGGCTTGGCAGCCCCAGGCGTTGCAGGCTTGGCAGCCCCGAGCGGTGCAAGCTTGGCAGCCCCAGGTGGTGCAGGATAGGTCCGGAGTGGTCCCTCAGGAGGTGACGGCAGGAGTCGACCCCTGGGAGGTGGTGGAGGTGCTGGATGCTCGGGCTTCCCCTTCCTAGGTGCTGGACGCTAAGGCTCTTCTCCTTTGGATCATGGCTTGGACAGCTCCTCCCAATGGGACTGGAGATAGTGGGGCTTCTCCCATGTCTGCAGCCAGGTTGTCGAATACCATGGCTGCAATGACTAGGAGGGATGGTGGATGATGTCTCTGCTCCCAGGCTTCCCATTGATTCCCATCTCTGGCCCACAGCATTATGTTCTTTATGTTCACCTCAGGGTCCAGCAGCCAGTCACATATCTCCCTCGAGGGTGCTTGACGCTTATGCTCCCCCCTTGTGGGTGCTGGACTTTCGGGCTCTGGAGCTCATGCCGAGTTATTCAACTTCTTCCAGGGACAACTGCTCCTCCCCTTCTTCCTCTTTTGGGCAGGTGCCTGGTGTTGAGTTTTTCCCCTGAGGAACCAGTCCTTCGCCTACTCCACCTCACCCCGTCCACGGGTTTCCCAGAAGAGGGGGTTTTCTTATGGGCACCCATCCCTGACGTGCCCCTACACTCTGCATATCATGCACCATGGAGACCCCTCTCTCTTCAATCGCTACCACCTCTTCAGGTTGTTTTCCCCTTCCGTCACAAAAAGGGGCATTTGCCAGTTTAGTGTCCCATCACTACTCAATGTAGGCACCACGGACCTTCTTCCATTTTCTACCGTTCTCCAAAAAAAATTCACCCGCAGTAGTTCTCCTCGCCTGCATAAGTGGAGGCACTGTTTCCCACTTAGGTCATGTGGTCAGAAAGATTAGGACACATTGCATGTAAGGTAAGTTACTGAAAAAATGTGGTGCATGGTTAATTTTTACACAAATAAATAAAAAGTTACTTGGGAAAGTGTGATGAAGATGGTTTGGTGGTGATGTCAGACCAGGAAGAGACAGACACTAATACTGTGGGTTGAAGTGCTGATTTATTATAGATGAAAGCTCCTGGTATCAACCAAAGTGTGGCCTCCGTAGTGCTTCATTATGGCAACTGTCTGGAGTGGACTGAGTGGGGTACTTCTCAGGAGTCATCAGAGGGGCACCTCCTATCTTCATTGTTCGTCGACTAGCCCACATCCCCTCAGGAAGGCTCGACAGTCCCCACTCAACCCAGCCCAGTTTACTAACTTTAGCCATCCATTCCTCTTCATTGATGTTAATTTCCTCCATTTGAGGCCCCCAAACAACCTTTCCTCCTCAACCATAGCCAGTTGCTACTCTCTGCCTCCTCGGACCACAGTACAATGTCAGGTCAGTTAGTTGTAGCAATCTCGGGTAGGAAAATAAGGTTCTGGCCAACATCTGCCTGCATTCTCCAGTCTCTTGCAGCCTCCAATTGTCCCAGCAAAATTTTAGTTCTCATAACCTTTCCTGTTGGTTGCTCTCCTGGATGGAGGAATGTTGTTCTCAGTGTGCCAGATATTGCTAATATTGGCATTGAGCTGTTCCAGTGCTAATGAATACCTAGTCATGACATCAAGTGAAGCGACCTTGGCTCACAGCCACCTTATATCCTGTAAGAATGTGCTTCAGGGTAGCCAGTGATGTACACAAATAACATGTAGGGTTCTCCCCTACCCACATATTCAGGTTCTGCAGTAATGGAAGAACATCATATGTGGACCTGATAAGGAAGCTGATCTGTTCCATTGTCCACAGGTCTCACCAGCCAGTCTTACGTTGTTCCACATTCTCCCATCCATCCATTGTCCCTGCTTAGGACACTGCTGGGACACCGCCTTGACACACCTCATCCTCTCCTCCTGTCTTTGCACCTCAGTAACTACCAAGGCCTGTTCGCTGTTGTACTTGCCCCATGATATCATTGATGTGAAGGGCAGCCTTTGTATCTTCTACAGCGTCCTTTGCTGCCCACCTTCTCTTAATTGATGTTTTTTTTTTTGTACATTATTAGCATTTTTTGGCAGTTAAGACATACAACAGAACATGGAACAGGGGAATTGTCTTACTAGCCCATAATGTGTAGCTGCCGGCAAATCGTCAAGTGGAAACAAAGATGTGTGATGCCTTCAGACACTTTCTCGGGGATATTCCTGTGTGTTGCTGCAGTAGCAGCCAGCCGTCAGCCAGGATTGGCTATGATTGGCTTAAAAATGTCTGGTTGGAGCGCAGCCGGTTAGCGAACACGGTGATCAGATGATCAGCGGATAACAAAGGCTATAAACATAAGCAGAACGACTTCGGCTCTTCTCAGTCTTGTATAGTGTGTTACTTTGCGGAAAGACAGAAAATGTTTAAGCTGTTTAACTATTAAAATAAAATTCACAAGTCTCATTATCTTTGTCTAACTTCGTCTAACTTTACATTAATGTTATGTGTCTTATTTGTTCAACTTCGTTCTTCTCAGTTTTAATCCGCTTTTATTTTGCATAGTCTGTCTCTTTTCTCCCGAGGCTGCTGCCCTTCAGCAGTGCTTTAACTTAAGATCAGTAATATCTTGCTGTGTTCGGCAATGTTTCTTTTTTTTTTGTTAATTTACCAACCACTACTGCCTGTTTGGGGTAATTGGTTGTTAAATATACCGTACAGTATATTTGTATTATTTTAATATTATGTATATAATATTTATATTATTATTTTTAATCTTGTTGATAGCCCCGTCAGGCTGGACAGTGCTTCTACCACTGAGGTTGACCCATGGACCCCACCCCCTCACCTGCATTTTGGCCGCCAGCCACCACTGGGAAATACATAAACATAAATGTTTTTGTGTAAAAGAGAAATGATAAAAAGTACATGACGTGAAATCAAATGAACTGAAGCACAATGTCGTAAATGCATCATTGTATTACAGACTTAATACAAGTGCAAATGCAATGAAAGTGAAACATAACATTTCTGTTTTGCAAAACAAATAATACTACATTTACTATTTAAGAACACAGTATATATACAGTTCTGGCAATGTCTAAATCAGATTGGCAGATTTTATCCAAATTGAAGTCAAAGTAGATGCTATAGTCAGAGGTGAAAGTAACTTTAATTTCTTACATGTGAAGTGTTATTTTCAGTTACGCGGTAAAAAGTGATACTCAGCGCACTGCGAATGCTCGCACATGTCTAAACAACTTCCGCTAAGAGAGCAGGGAAGCGCCCCTTCAAATACGGTATATTATGCTGTTTTCTTCGATCTTTTTAATTGAATTAATGATATTTTTCAGTCTTACGTTGTTTTTAATGTATTTTTCCACCATTAAGAAAATACAGGTAGTGGACAAAATAATGGAAACACCAATGTAAAGTCACTTAATAGGGTCACTATGGTATCCCACTCTGTGGAATTGATCTGCAGTCACCTGTTTTGTCTTGCACTTCGAATTAATGTGCTTCTGCCCACTGTTGTCCTTTGCTAATGATGTCTTTCCCTCTGAGTTCCATGCCGACACCGTTGCTCGTGAAACATCAGCAAGTTGAGCTGTCTTGGTCACTGAAGCTCCTGCCAAACGCGCCCCAACAATCGCCCTTTCAAAGTCACTGAGGTCTCCTCTTGCAGCCATGCTAGCCATAATTATAGGCAACCAGGCCTGTCCAGCATCCAGTATATAGGGGAGCAGTTTTGGGCAGCTCTCTCTGGAGTGTTGGGCCCAATTGTGTTGTGTTTTTACGATCAGCTTTGTGCTTACATCGTTGCAGACTGCGAGGAGTGACTTGAAGGAGCAGCGCAGAGATACACACTCTAGAGAAGCTGCTGACTGAGGACCCCTGTGTCGTGCTGCCTGACCCTGTTGCACCAGCTGTGTGAAATAATCTTTATTTGGATTGTGTAAGAGTGTTCGGGCCTTGTTGTTTATTTTTATTTTCAGCCTGAGCTTAACCATCGCTGGTTCTGTTCAGGTGTGTTTATTTTTGTTTGCCTGTAATAATTAAAGGCACCCATGTGGGGCGCTATTCTGCATCTCCTGTTGTTGACGTCATTCTTGTGCATCCACTCACTAAGATACCAAAGACCCTAATATGTGTGCAAGCTACCAACCTCTTTCACTGATAAACTGAGATGTCAAGTAATATGCCAAGGTGTTATCACGTCGTCTTGAATCCCACATGACCAAAATAATTAATTATGATCAAACAGGCTCGCCTGGCTTCTGATTATGTTCGCCGCCTTCTTCACATCATTCATATGGCTATGGAAGTTGATGCCCCCTGTGCAGTTCCTTCTTTAGATGCTGAAAAGGCTTTTGATTGCATGGAATGGGAGTATCTCTGGTCGGTTGTAGACCATATGGGTCTGGGTAAAGAGTTTATTAATATGGTTAAAATACTATATGCCAGTGTCTCAGCGATGGTGCTCACAGGCAGAAAATGCTCACCTCACTTCGCTATTTCCAAGGGTGCTCATCAAGAACCACTCACCCAAGCTGTCCACCTGTCTGTCACTCATTCCCCTATTACTCTCAATAACACATATATCATATTTCACTGTATGCCGATGATATATTATTATTTGTCAAAAATGTTTCCCAATCTCTCCCTCATCTATTATCTATTTGTGACAATTTCAGCCTACTGTCGGGTTACAAAATTAATTGGTCCAAGTCTGCACTAATACCCCTGAATGCTGCGATGAGGGACATGGCCTTGCCTTTTAACAGAAGAACATAAGAAAGTTTACAAACGAGAGGAGACTATTCGGCCCATCTTGCTCGTTTGGTTGTTTGTAGCTTATTGATCCCAGAAGCTCATCAAGCAGCTTCTTGAAGGATCCCAGAGTGTCAGCTTCAACAACATTATTGGGGAGTTGGTTCCAGACCCTCACAATTATCTGTGTATAAAATTGCCTCCTATTTTCTGTTCTGAATGCCCCTTTATCTAATCTCCATTTGTGACCCCTGGTCCTTGTTTCTTTTTTCAGGTCAAAAAAGTCCCCTGGGTCGACATTGTCAATACCTTTTAGGATTTTGAATGTTTGAATCAGATCGCAGCATAGTCTTCTTTGTTCAAGACTGAATAGATTCAATTATTTTAGCCTGTCTGCATACGACATGCCTTTTAAACCCGGGATAATTCTGGTTGCTCTTCTTTGCACTCTTTCTAGAGCACCAATTTCCTTTTTGTAACAAGGTGACCAGAACTGAACACAATATTATAGGTGAGGTCTTACTAATGCATTGTAAAGTTTTAACATTACTTCCCTTGATTTAAATTCAACCCATACCAGTGGTTAAACATTTTAGGTTAACTAATTTCAATAAGATTTTCAAACAGGTGGAGGCCGACTTAAACAGATGGCTGCATCTCCCTAATACGCTCCAAGCCTGCATCTCCACGATAAAAATGAATGTACTTCCACGCATATATTTTTTCAGCTCTATGCTTCCACTTTCACCTCCTACTGGTTATTGGGATAAATTGCACTCCATGATTTATAGATTTATATGGAGAGGAAGGCATCTACGTGTCAAGTCCTCTATTCTGCTGTGTGAGAAATCCGCTGGAGGATTGTCCTTACCAAATTTTAAATACTATTTTTGGTCATTTGTGCTGCACCTGATTACTGTTTGGCTTGATCCTGATGCTCCTGTCTCATAGTGACCGTTAGAGGAAGACCTAGTATCTCCACATAGACTTCAAGACCTGGTGTCCTTCTCACACAATGCAAACTGCGTTTTGGCCCCATAATCTCTCATTTAATTACAACCTCGCAGTTAGTGGAAAAACATACACAACTCCAAATACTTACACATCTATTTTTCATAATTTTGGGAGGGTTGGGGGGGAGGAATGGAAAACTTGGGGCATTGTTATTCATTTTGTATTGTTGTACGGTTCTTTGGTTACCTAATAAAAATTTGATCACAAGAATAGAATGTTCATTCCAAGAGGTTCCAAAGTGCCTAATTTGAAAATGAATTTGCGTTCTTTTTGTTTCCTGGCAGTGATTTATCCCACAAATTGTGATGTCTTCTGCAGTGTGGTCATTTGTGTTAAAATGTCTGGCAACAGGAAATGTACAGGTGTTAATTCATATACTTCTTTGATGTTCCACGAAGCGATCAACTAAACACCATTTTGTTTTTCCAATGTACTGTACAGTTTGTTACACTTCACACAACCAATGTAGTATACTATTCCTTTACTGGTGCAAGTGAAAGTCTCATGAATCAAAGTGCCCCTTTAATTACTATGTTGTGTGGATGTATTTATAAACAGCACAGCGTGACCTGTTGCATTGAAATGAGCTTTTAAGATTGTCATAACTGGGTCGCATGTCTTACTATTTTGTAAGACATCAATGGATTATTGAAAATAGGAGCTGTAGAGCGATCCTCTTGGAGAATACTAAAATTTCTTTGTATGATATGTTGCATTTTTTTGGCCACAGGATGATAGGTAAGAACTAGGGGGATATGATTATTAGTATTCCGTGTGGTGCTTTTGTACAAAGCATCCTTTCTATTTATCGTAGGTACACGTAACTGAGCTCTTATGGTTGTATCTGAAAACCAGTTTCTGAAAAAAAAACACACACATTTAATTTGTTTTGTTTAAAAAAATCACTATCATCACTGCAAATGTGTCTCAGTCTTTATAATTGGGAGTACTGAATGGAGTCACGGCAAGCTTTAGGATGTGAAGAGCCATATCTCAGGTATGAATGAGAATCTGTTTCTGTGTAGAAGATGGTGGTGTTGATGGTAGAATTAGAAGCAATGATGGTGATGTTCCGTGTATACCTCAGAGCTGGATGGAACTGGTCAATACAATTCATGAAATCATTTAATTCTTGCCACAGGCATCCCCTGGGTCCTAAACCTTGCTAGGTACAGACTGGGATTGCAGTAACCACAGACAGTATGTGCCTTTAGCAGAAATTAAAGGTTTGCTGACATAATGTGGTTTAACAGTAGAGTTTTGAGTTGTTTGGGAGAAGTGTCCAAAAAACAGGAGAGACTTGTCAAATAAGGGAGAGTTGACAGGTCTGCATTAATGTGTATTGTTCCTAAAATTAACAAGTGGTATAAGATGGCGCCCCTGATTTTAAACCCATTGAAAATGCTACAAAAAAAAACATCACATTCCATCTGTATTTTTTAAAAGATTGATTGGATCCACAGGTGTCGTTGTCCATCATATCAACAGTACGAAGGTCACTCTTGAAGTCAGGACTTAAAGGATGTGTTGCAGTAAGAATACCTCTTTAAGCAAGGGGAACAAGACTAAAAGGCTAAAATATGCGCAAGAATACAGAAATTGGACTATGGAACAATGGTCATAGGTGCTTTGCACTGTTGATGGATGGACAATGACACCTGTGCTTTCTGCCAGTTCTGTTGTTAGTTCAACACTTGTCTTCTTTCTATTCCTTAAGGATATTATCTTCAAGTATTGCTCATCCTTGTTAGACAGCTTCCAGTCCTGGGTTTGTCAATTACAGATGATGTTTGTCTGAACTTGTTGATTATGCTTAGGATACCACACCTGGAAAATCAAGTGATGCGAGCTATTTCACTCAATGTTTTTCCTTCTTTATGCAAGTCAAGGTTGTTATAATAGTAGAAAACTCTAGTGGAGGCTTTGAGTAAATTGTTGATGCTCATAATGCATCAGAGTAGAAAAATGCAACATGTCTAAGACTTATGCACAGCAGTGTCCTGGCAAGAAATAACATAAAATCAATGGCAAAAAGAGAAATATTTCAAACAGGACAAAAACAGTTAAAACAATCATAAAAACAGTAATACAAAATAAAAGTATAGAAAAGCAAACCATTCCAATTTACATGATCCTGGTCATAGTCAATATTTACAGGATTTGTAACCCTGGTCAAATTTAAAATACATATTTATGAGGGATTTATAAAGTTATTGTGACGAGGTGGTTTTTATGTTTGAAGGCAATGAATTCCAAAGCTGAGATGGCTGATATACAAAGGCACGTCAGCCCATGTTAGATCTCAATTTGGGGATTTTGAAAGTAGCCACATCATTTGATCTTAGTGAAGAGGTAGAATAACATGTCTCTATCAGCTATCTTGGAGCATTTTCAGTGTACATTTTGCAAACTAAACACAAAAATGCGATAACCTGTTCTCCAGACTGAACCACCCAAAAGTTTCATAGAGTGTACAGTGGGGCTGATTGTAATTTGGCATGGCTTCAAACGATCCTTTAAAGTGCTAACTAGACAGCAATGATGGTTGTTACAGGTTTAATAAACAAAACATTTCTTTATAGTGGCGTTTCAAAGAAAAGAAAAGACACAATAATGCCCTATCTGGTGTACTTGACATGCGGAAGAACATTAAAAGCTCAACAATAGTTCTTATTTCAATGAATGCTGCTTTCATAAAAGGTGACACAAGCTATTTTCAGTATAAAAAGAGTCATCATAATAACCGATTAGTGTCTAAATCGTGTTTACAGTTGATGCCTATCTTGGTACATCAGGCACTAAAACTTAGGATCTTACTTTTTGGCTGGAGATGTCTGATGAGTTTCTTATTTCTTTATACCTTAAGTAGATTTGTCACCAACAAAACTAAAATTATTGAAGGCAGAGTGTAAAGATGGCAATGATTATCACATCCAGTTGCATTTAACCTACATAACTTATAAACAGAACTGACAAATGAAATGTTTTTAATAACTGCTCTCTGTATACCTGAAATGTATAAAAACAAGGGAGTTTTTGGAAGGGGATCCTGGAAAGACAGCAGCATGGCCAAATGGTGCCTATTGTATTAATAAAGCTTTAATTCATGATTTATTTAAGAATTGTAGTTTCCAAATGCTACTTGTATTACTGGTATAACTCTAAACATTGTTATTACATTGAATGCTGGCTTCACAGATCCTGATAAATACTAATCTTAAATGGGTTACTTTAGGTAACATACTCCCAGATCAGGGTCTATAAATCTAGCAAAATAATAAATTGTATTCTGAAGCATTCCTTTTCACATTGTCCAAAGCAACTTACAGACTAGGGGCTAAACTATGCATCACAACTGCTGCTGCAAAGTCACTTGCAATAGAACCTCGGTTTTATATCTCATCCAAAGGACAAGAGCACAAGGAGGTTAAGTGACTTGTGGGTCACACACAGTCAGTAGCCTGTCAGTAGCTGAGCTAGGATTTGAACTGGGAACCTCCTGGTAACAAGCCCCTTTCTTTAACCACTGGACCACCAAGCCTACTTATAACCTGAACTCATTTACAAACCATGAAACTGTTAAGAATTTCACTTAATAGCGTAGTTCGTTTTGCTAGACGAATTCACAACTAACCAGTTTTCCTACACTTTGCATTTACAATGAGGAAGTCACATAAACAAGCTATAAATCTGTGTCATTTTCAAAGTGTAATTACACTCTAAGCACCTGCTTTTGTTTGCCCATTTGTCTCAAATATTTCCCTTAACAAAAGCACCATGTAATTTATGGTAGATAATGAAACCAGGAAATTGATGAAGACTTTATCTGAACCTGGTTACTTTGAACCTTTTGATATGGTGAGAGCAACTTTTAATGGTAGCAACCTGATAGTAGTGCCCATTTAATCCTAATGTGGCATTCACTGTAGGTTGCTATAGGTATTTGTAAGATAAAAAATGGCGTCATATCTTAAATAGCCTTTTATTGTGCGTTTTTGGTACAAATATCAAATTCCACTAACAATACATACTTCATATATTGCAACAGGTCGCCATCCTTCCTGGAGCAAAATAGGTTTTATGAGTGTGATTCGCCAAATATTTTGGTTGCAAATATTTATAGCTTTACAGTATTTTATCAAAAAAATGTAACGACCAAAGAACAGACCAAATTCATCTAATTAAGTTCTTATTAATATGTATAATCGAGAAAACAGTTTCTTAAAAATGAGCTTATTACACTGACTAAAAAAAAAAAAACATATATTACTGTCTATATTACTGTACAGCTATGGCCAAAAATTTTGCATCACCTAGAATTTTAGGGGGAAAAAATGCATGAACATAATTTAGATATTTTATTTAACATCATGTAATCAAAAACACTGCAAAATGACATCACAGACATCTACCGAAAGCCATAAGAGTAGTACAGTATTCATGTTAGATTTCATTAAGTACTATATATGAAAAACTACAAAACGGTATGTAATTAAATATGTTAACGTCACATTATTTAGCAGGTTAATTCTATAGGGTGATGCAAAACTTTTGGCCATAGCTGTATGTTATTGATAAATAGAATTGTGCTTTGATATAGGCCTACCAGTACAGAACCTGTAATACAGGTCTGAAGCCCTGACATTTTTTTTTAAAATGGACAAAAACACACACTACATTTATATATGATAATTTGCAAGGCATAGTAGAATTAATAGACACTCCCTCAATGTATATACTCAAATTGCTCCTTATTATCATAATAACAAATCACAACTTGTTACTAAAGTTTATAACAGGCCCTACTCTGCTATTACCATCAACAAGTTGTCTTTACACTTTATAGAGCATTTAGAAATGACAACTAGTTGGGAGTGGGAGGGGTGATCACACAAAAGTTGATACAAATAAGTTTTACGTTTTAGGTTTTTTTGCAAAACAAAATGGGGGGAAAAAAGAGTCAAATCCCAGAAAGCCAGAGCAAATAATCCAAACCTTGTGAAACATTCTGACCTGTTTATACATGGTTGCAGGAATGTTTAACTAACTGCAGCCCAGAAAAGGTAGCCTTAAGGAAGCCTTGCATGATGTGAGGTGCTGCAAGTAACACCAGATCACTCTACTGCATGGATTATGGCTAATGGTTAAAGAAAGGTACTTTTGTGATGTAGCTTAAAGAAAATTCAGTATCAATGAAGAACTTCATATTGCTGTAGCTGTTCGTGTCTCTGAGTCCTTTCCTGTGTGATTTACCTTTACAGTGCAAATACAGTGTAAATCGATTACATTCTTGTTTTTACATACTGATAAACAATGCAAAATATTGCCAAGTAATGACCAATGCAATTAGTACTAGTACATATGTTGCTGTTAAGTTCATGCTTTGTCTAACTGAAATAATTATTCCCTGCAAAATCACAGAAGACTGGAGTCCTGTTTGAATAATATAATCTAGCAGCAGTCTCATATTAAAAAAAAAAAAACAACACTTATTCTATTGATGATGTGAGTTGATAGATTACAGTCTTTTGGCAAGTACTACTGTAGACAAGGCTGTCTATAGAATAAATCCTGCTGACAGACACCATGAATAGCATGCTCCTTAATAATGTAAATGGCTCACACCTTGCTGTGAATGATTTGGTAAATGGTCTCCGTCTAATTAACCTTTCTAATACACAATTCCTTATTTACACAAGATAGGAGCATGTCTGCTTCTAACATGGAAAAACCTACAGCAGTGTGTACAGTAATATGCAAGTTTAACTAAGAATAATGTAATATAAAGTATTCCTGGTTAGAGAATTGTATTTTAATAAACACATATTGGCACTTAAACATTAAACATTTGTATAATATGTTTTATAGTTGTGTAGTTTTTCTGTTGATGGCAGACCTTATTGTGTGTCACGACAGCCAGCCCATTGGCACTTTGGAACTTAAAGTGTACATAAGGACCTTTTTATTTGATTGTGTTACATGTTCCCATGTGTTGCTACAACTGGTTACGTAAGGTGTTTGTATCGTTTTATTTATTTATTTATTTTTACATTTTGACCACTTTTTTAACTTTTAAATTGCATTGTAGTTCCTAGAGGTCCATGCAGGTTCATGTGAAGCCATCTTGAGGCAGGGAATGCAACTTACACGTTTAGAAAAATGGTCAAAATGTGAAAAAAAATAAAATAATAATTAAAGCAATACGCACACCTTACGTAAACAGCTGTAGCAACAAATGGGAACATGTAACACAATAAAATAAAAAGGTCCTTATGTACACTTTAAAAGCAACTACCGACAATGGTTTGCTGCATTGATGAGTTTTCATATATTTAAGGTTCATTGAATGCAATCCTGGAGTACAGTTTCCACTAAGACATGCTCTGCTTGTTCAATGTAGAACAGAGACAGGTTTTTGGAATTGCTTATGAATAGATCAGGCGTCTTCCAGGGAAATAAGGTGTGGGGTTGTCCACATTGTCCAGTATGCACTGTCCCCAGGCAGAAATTGTAAAAAAAAAAAAAAATACATTTAAAAAAAACAGATTGAAACACACATATTTGCAGGATATCCAACTTGTAATATATGAACAAACCCATAAGCAGCAAAGAGGATGAACGGACATTTAGTGTCTAATACGACATATACATTTACTCTTGTTACTCAGTCATTTTCAATACATTTATTAAGCATCAGTAACATACTGTCACATATGTATTAAGGTTTTGCTCCAGTGCACAGTTTGAGAGAAAAAAACAACATTTTTATTTGTTTGTTTAACACCTTGAGACTGAAGCGTAAGCAAATTACTGAATAAACATACCAGACAGTTCACTAAAGATATTTCCATGAATAAATGTATTACACAAATCTCTGGTTTTGATGTCTAGTTTACAGCAGATAGCAGTTAGATGTTTTTTATAGTTTGTTTTTTGTTTTTGTAATGCCCAGTGTTACACCCAATGTGTAAGAAGGCCTTCATTACACCAAGATGAGAACAGAGATGAGAAACGAACGAGCATTTAACAGCTTGTTTTAACACTGTATTTAAATGCATAACAACTGGAAGAACATTTACAAGAGTCTTTAGCTGTGGCATCCTGTGATTCTTGTAAGTGATGTTACTTCAGCAAACAGGTAGAGAAAACTGGGAGGAACCTAAGAATACAAGGGCTGTATGCCAGAAAGGCAAGGAATATTGGTAAATACAAGATCAGTTGTATGTGACAGCCAGAGGGTGGTACAGAGGAGAAAGGTAATTAATTTGCTTTGGAGATCAGAGGTAGGTTTAACATGGGTATAAAAGTGTATGAGAATGTAATGACATACTTTTAGTAACATAATCAACCATTTAAAGTGCTGTCTACAGTATTTATCGATTAATTAAAGCTTACAAAAAAATAATTTTGTTAGGAGACAGTGCTACAGATACTGAAGCTTTTAAATCTGAATGAACATATCCTGAATAGATTCAGGGTAAAATACTGTATGAAAAAAAACAACACATTGTTTTCCACATTTAAAACATTTAACAATGTGAACAAAAGGTACACACAGTTTGTTGGTAATAACTTGTTCCACTATGGCAAGCCAAATTATCATTTAGAGGTATCTCAAATTGCATTTTAAGATATCTTAAAATATTTAAAGATATCTCTAAATCATTTCAAGATATCTCAAACTGAATTACAGATATCTTTAATTGTGCAGTTTTTTAAGATATCTAAAATTAATTTTAAGATATCTGTAAATCAATTAGAGATATCTAAAAATGAAATAAGGGTATCTCAAATTGATTTACACATATCTTTAAATACTATGGAAATCATGTGGATTTTGCTAGCATGGTACCAATTTGCTAGCATGGTACCAATCATTTAGATATATCTTAAAACATTTTAAAGATATCTCAATTATTTATATCTCTAAATGACTTCCTGTTCATTTAAAGATATCTCTAAATCATTTGAAGATAACTCGAAATAACTTCCTGTTCATTTAGAGATATCTTTAAATCATTTTAAGATATCTTTAAATAACTTCCTTTTCATTTAGAGATATCTTTAAATGGACAGGAAGTCCATTAAAAACATAGAATATTTTCAAAGGAAGTCATTTCGAGATATCTTGAAATGGCTTCCTGTTCATTTGAAGATAACTTAAAATGATTTAGAGATATCTCTAAATGAACAGCAAGTTATTTAGAGATATCTCTAAATGAACAGGAAGTAATTTTAAGATGTCTTAAATTGAATTTCAGATATCTTTAAATGATTTAAAGATATCTCAAAATGCATTTTAGCTATCTCATTTAAAGTTCAATTTAGAGATCTCTGTTAATCAATTTAAGATATCTCTTTAATGTATTTTAGATATCTTAAAATGATTTAGAGGTATCTTTAAATATTTAAAGATATCTCTAAATTATTTTGAGATATCTCTAAAAGATAATTCGGCTTGCCATAGTTCCACTGTGGTACAAAACAAGGAATTTCAAAACACATTGCTAGAAAGAGTATCTTTACTTGATTACAACATACTTCTGGCTGGTCTATGGGTTTGATCATCTGAATGATTAGCTCAGGTAATATTTCTGTTTTTGCCTTAAGATTTCTCCAAGGTAACCAATGACAATCATAAAAAAACATGATAACATACAGTAAATCCATGGGATAAGCATGAAGACAGCATAGTACAATCACTGTGCAAATCTACTTTGCAAAAGAAAGACAATTAAAAGGATACTGTACAGCCTTCAATGACGGTCCTTCATCTTTGACCCAGACGTATTTCTCATAATGAAGTGACAGACGTTTTCTGCTCTCTTAAGGTTTTGCATGGGATTTATTTCCATTTTAAGTACCATTAGATATTTTTGGGAGAGAACAAAAGTATTTTGATGTCAAAACTAAATCTTCAGCATTATATTTTACTCCCCGTTTTCAATGTGATCACATGTTGGAGATTCTGATTCAAGTTTCTGAATGCTTAATTTATTTTAATGTCTGCACTAAACAAATATGGAAAAGCCCTTTTTAAAAAGAAAACTGCTTTGACAAGCATACAAAAGCATATAGCTTCTGCCACATGTGATATGTGTGATACAGTACCTATTTTTATTTATACTTTTTTTTTATCAAATCAAATCAAATAGAAACTTTATTTATATAGCACCCTTCACACCAACAAAGGCGTCTCATAACGCTTTACACAATATACATAAAAAACATGCATTGATATGAAACAGCTTTTTAAAATAGATAAAATAAGTAAAATACAAAGATACAAAAACACAGAATTTAGAATAGCAATAAAACAATGTATCCTAGATAAATATGTATAAAACTGATAACATTTGCATTATGATAATTAAAAATCTTTCACTCAGAAAGCAGCATGACATCATGGCAACAGCAAAAACCCAGTTCATCCCATGCAGCCACAACCTACAGCACCACTTTACTGAAAAGATGGGTTTTTAAGAGTCCTTTACATTTATTTAAGCTGTCAGCTCCTGTGATATTTGCAGGAATGACGTTCTATAACATTGGAGCCAGGCAACTAAAGGAACGCCTGCCTAAAGTCACACATGGGAAGCGAGGAGCAACAAGGTAGTTCTGTGCACTAGACCGGAGATATACTGGCAACCAATGTAGATCCCGGAGCACTGGAGAGATATGCTCCTGACGGCCCTTTCCTGTCAAGACTCTTGAGGCTGCATTTTGCTCTAGTTGGAGACGATTAATAAGCTTATCAGGCAGTCCGGCATACAGTCGATTACAATAGTCAAGCCTGGAGGTTATAAAAGCATGACACAGAATCTCTGCATCCCTTTGGTTTAGAAGGAACAGACACAGGCAATATTTCTGAGATGATAAAAGGCAGACCTAACCACAAGAGAGATCTGCTTCTCCAGTCTGAGACCACTATCCAGGGAGACCCCCAAGCTCCTCACATAAGATGAAGGTGTTATTTTACAGTCAGCCACATTAAACACAAAAGTATCCAAATTGGCTTGTTGCTTTTTTATGCCAACAAGAAGTAGCTTTGTCTTGCTTGCATTTAGTTGAAGAAAGTTGGAGGTCATCCAGTGGCGAATGTCCGATAGACAGGCAGCAAAGGAGGAGGAGTCACTTGTAGCACTATCGTCCCTGCCCACACGAATATACTGCTGGGTATCGTCAGCATAGGAATGGAAACACATCCCGTGTTGATGTATCAGCAATCCCAGTGGTAGCATATAGATGCTAAAGAGTAGCGGACCCAGAACAGAACTCTGTGGAGCTCCGTATGATACACGGTCTACATCAGCATCCTGACCTCCGAAACTCACATTATGTGTTCAACCTGGTAAAATATGACTCAAGCCATGATATTGCTGATTCGAGACTTATACAAGTCTTTAAACAACTGAGCAGTGTATCATGGTCCACTGTGTCAAAAGCTGCTGATAAATCCAACAGGACGAGTGCAGAGTCTGCCCCACAATCAGCATTGATCAGCAAGTCATTAACAACCCTGATCAGCTGTGTTTCAGTGCTGTGTCCCTGCCAGAATCCAGATTTAAAAGGATCTAATAGATTATTGTCCGAATGGTGTTTTGAGAGCTAAATATAAATCACACACTCAAGTAATTTTGAGAGAAATGGTAGATTAGAGACCGGGCAAGTGTTTTCATCACTTCCTGTCCCAGAAGAACTGAGGCATATCAATGTGCTCCTTTGCTTATCTGTTTCACTTGTTTTTCTTACTGATGGATGGTTTCTTTCTAACCAGTTTTCCATTCAGCCTAATGGCATGCAGGCTATTTCATTCAGATTATGGATATAAAACAGCATCCTCAGGCAGTTTCCTTTAAACATTAAGCAACTGCTGCATGTAGCTGATTTGTGTATGCATCCAGTGGCATGCATCCTCACAAAGTCTGTTTTTTTTTATTTTGCTTCCAAAAAAAAAAAAATGCTGTTTCGTTTTTCTTTCAGTTGGTGACATGCCTTTCTGAGGGTTTCATTGTATCACTTGGTCTTTATTGTGTTCTGCTTATCCATTATAATTTAATCAATTACAGTGCTACATTGTTTGGAATAAATTACTTGTTTAATGTTTGGGGCTGGTAATTCCAAAGTCCAGGGGCATTTCAAAAAGCAGTTAGGTTTTTTTACAGACTGAAAATAATACATATACAGGTACATTACTCTGGCAAATACACACAATGTTAAACACAGTTTCAACAGCACTTTTTATTATTAAATGGAAGTTAATTGCTGACTGTGCTGTATCTTGTTCATATTGTTATTATGTCCAATTATCTGGAGACTGTGCTTTTGTGTGTCTGTTTGTGTTTATCTTTACAGATAATGAATATGTGCAATCCATTGTCCAGATGAAGACATACAAAAACATCACCATCCTGCAAATAAAAATAAATAAATAAATAAATGAAGCTCTAAATCCTGTTTGCTAAATCTGGGAACACAAATTGTATTGCCTCAGATATTTCCAACTGTAATGAAACCTTATCAAAGTTTTTCATAGTAAAAGCATAGCATAGTGAAAGCTTGGCAATTAGGTAAGCATTGTAAGGAATAGCTAGGTATGGTACAGCATATTAATAAACATGGCAAGCCAGGGTAAACTATGTTAAATGTAAAGTATAACCATAGTGAAAGCATGGGAAAACAGCAAGAATGCTGAGCAAAAATATTGTGGCAAACTTTTATGATGGTGATACCAATCATAGAATAAGCTTAAGAAAAAACATTAATAGATATGTCCTTAAATTCAGCATAATATTCATAATATTATTTAGTATGAATTCATAAAAATATCTCTGATAAAACGTTCTGAATTTCAAACCATTTAAACTACAGTAATTAACTCCCATATGCATTGAGACAGCAGTATCAGTACTTTTACTAGTGTGTGAGCCATGAATATAATTTAGATAAATCTTCAGTCTTATTTCCTGTTACTTTTGCCAATGTTACAATAAATGGCAGCGGGAGGGACAACCTACACAAATATGAGCATTGTTATGCTGCATCACGCCAGAAGACTGTAACGGGTTTTCAGTTCATAATTTACTAATTAAAGAATGCTAAATAAACATTGGAACATATTTGTCCTTGCTGGAGACAATAAAATGTTGTACGTTGGAGTCACTCCTCTATGATGTCACAGGGTGTGTTTGATCGTACGTGCTTGCTCTGCCTTTATTTGAGGAGGGGAAGGGAGTGGGGGCTGTTTAAACTTCAAGGTGAATGTACTTTGAATCAATCTGAAAGTACCACAGTGCTGTAAAGACAAGCAAATGTGTGTGTTTTCGTTACTTTTCGGTGAAGATAGAAGATTCTGAATATTTAAAGACCAGCACCACGCATTCACTTTGAGTTGAAGCTGCGTCGCTGTTCGGTTTTGCATGGGAGCAGTGCACCTGAAATTGACATGCCCACTGAACTTTCTCGCTGTGTAAAAATGGAAGACATCAGCTCTACCTTGCCTACGAGGCTCTTGAATAAGGGTCCAGATTACCTACGAAAACAGATGGAACTGGAAGGGGAGACCAGAGGAAAGCTAAGTGCAGTGGAAAGGTTGGCCGCCGATAAAGCTAAGTATGTAAAAAGTCAACAAGTGATAAATTCTAAGCAGGAGCGAACGACAACGTTGAGTTCGACTTCAGAAAGCGACAGCAATGGATCCTGTTCGATACAAAGTGCGAGACGCTGCATTAATAACAATAATACTGAACACGTGCATCTTCATAGCGGTCACAATGCATCCGAGACACCACCTGCAAGTTCGCCTATTGTCAGGCGCAGTAGCTCAAAAAAGCAAAGACCAGACTCACTGGTGATGTACCGACAAAAATGTGACAGAAATGTAAAGGGGTCCAGTAATTACAATTCAAAAGGGAGTCTTGTGCGAAGACTGTTTCAAATCTCACTCAAAGACAAATATGTGAATTCACCTCAGCTACAGTCTGTGCAGAAACACACTGAAAATAAATTCACTGGACCAGAGGATAAGTCACAGCTGGAATGTGAAACAAATACACGAATCAACACTACCTGTGTCGACAACCATAAACCAGTGTCGGCTATTGCCAGGGTGAAGGACACAAGCAGAAAGGGACTTTTTCGATCACATTCTGATATAAGCTCTCGATATTCAAAATCTTTTGCCGACTTTGAATGTTTCTTTAAATACTGCGGGCTGGACACTGATGTGATTGAAACATTAGGAAAAGAAAACTTTTCAGCTGTTTCAGACAGCGTTTCTCTAAAAACCCGCAGCGTGAGTGTGGCAGCATCAGAAGACGGGTTTTCAAGACACAGTGGAGACAGTGACGGACTTTTAGAAGAAGAGCTTAATGAAAAAAGGGACCCCACAACAGGATCCTCGGTGATAGAGCGCAATGCCAGAATCATTAAATGGCTGTACAGTTGTAAGAACGCCAAAGAATCCGGCAAAGTATTACGAGAACTTGAATAAAAGGTTACACTGTTGTTACATTGTTCGTACTTAATAGTGTTTTGTGCTTTTAGATTTATATGCTGCGCATAATATTTATTTATAGTTTTCTGCGAATGTAATTTACTAATCTATTTGTGTGTGTGTGTGTGTGTGTGTGTGTGTGTGTGTGTGTATATATATATATATATATATATATATATATATATATATATATATATATATATATATATATATATATATATATGAGGCTTAACGTAAGGTGCTGTGCGTCATTGAACATGTTTTCAAAAAGTGGAATTTGTACAAGGTTAGTCGGTGACAGATTTATCGATCGTAGCCTACATACCGGCATACAAACTATGTGAAAACAAGTGATCGTGGAATGTGTTTTACCCTAAATTAAGAATATTCCGCTGCGTCTGTTTTTAGAGAATGAACCCACGGAGTAGTATTATTTGCAGTTTTAAACATATGCATTGTACAGGTACTTTTGTTGTTGTTTTTCTAGGTTTCAGGAATGTAGTGTGCCATGATTGATATAGCATATAGGCTATATATTTATATACTTTAAAGAGGCAGTATCCCTTTTGCAAAGGTCGTGCATTTTTATATTAAAATAAATAAATTGTTGTATTATATGTAAAAACGGATCCCTTGCCTTTTTATATACATTGCAGGAACGTTTAGTGACATTTTAACGATGAAGTCATTTTTACGTATTTTGATAGTCACATAATTTGTTCAAAAATAACAAGGGGCACAACCCCATTAAGGTTATCACTACGATTACCTAATTTTCCTCAACTGCCATTGGATATATAATAAACTAATCCTGAGTGACCCATGTTTAAAAATATATGTATCAAGAGACCCTCACAGTCCGCAACCCAGACATAGATGTGGCTGACCTGAGAAGCCCGACCCCAACAACCAGTGACCCTGTTGCCCCAAACCAGGAGGGAGCACAGTGGAGCTCCCGGTGGCGTAACAAAAACAGAAGGTTGCCGGGTCGCTTTCGGGACTTTGTGATTCCCTCGGGGATGAGGGACCTAGGAGGGGGATGTGTAGTGACCAGGACAACTTGGGGCTCAGAAGACCCGCTGCTGTGGGTGTTATGTGTTGTACGTGTTATGTGTATTGTTAAGCTGGTATACATGCAAGTGTGTATGTGCAGCCGGGAGTGAATGAGGTTAGTTAGATTGCACTGCTGCGGAGGACTGCGTGTGTGCGTGGGTTGGTGGTGCTCGTGGGAGTGGTGGACGTTAGGTTTTAAAAAGTGTGTGTGACAGTTACAGTTCTGTTTGGTGGTTAATAAATAAAAGAAGACTAAACGACACATCCCTTGTCAGTGACTTTATTGCTGGCACCATAAAGAAGAGGGATGGCACTACATTGGTCGGACTGTAGCCTGGTGAACAAATTCTGTTGTGCTATGCAAAAAGATCTGACACAGGTCATTAAAGATCAGACATGTATATATAGTCAGGCAACTTCCAAATCAACTTATTTGATTTTAATATTTAATAAAATAAAATAAAAACACCACATACAGTATACTGTAGACATTTTCAGTTAGTCAACCAGCATATCAGTGATTTTCCAAACTACTTCCTGGGTAAGCCCTCTAAATGCATTTCAGTGTCTGGTAACTTGGCAGTTATCACCACAATTGACTGATGAGTATTGTAATAAAGTATATCACATTTAAGTGACAAAGTCCAACAGAAAATATGAGAAAAGTAAGTTTAACCTTTGTGTTTGGAGCAGCTTCCTACTGTCCCTAATAACTAATCTATGAAAAAATAGGGTTAATGATGCCATTGTGTTGCCCTTCTGAGATGATGTCTGCTAACTTTTAAGCAGTGCCATGGCAAAAGCAAAAGATTTCAGAACTTTTTATCATGATCTTTGATGTGTTGCTTCTGTCATACGCATAGTGATTTATGTTCAGGTTTAAACTAGGTTATAACAAGCTATTATATAATAGCTAATAGATAATCCTGCTAAAACCTAGGTGTTATTCTTGACCCCTCCCTCTCCTACTCTCAACACATCTCCTCCCTGTCACGCATTTGCCTCTTCTTTCTCAACAACATCTATCAAATCCATTTTTTTCTTACTACTATTCCATTCCTGGTCCAAGCTCTTGTACTCTCTAGATTGGACTACTGTAACCCTATCCGCCCCCTTCAGCTCATCACTACTCTCTGCTTCGCACCCTCCACTGGCTACCTATCTCTGCTCGCATTCAATTCAAGACCCTTGTTCTTGTGTACCGCTCTCTTCACCACACCGCCCCCTCCTACCTCCAATCCCTCGTGTCTCCCTACACCCCCTCTTTGCTCGTCCTCTACTGGCCGACTGGTCATGCCTTCCCTCCACTCTCCATCCTGCCATGCCTGCTCCTTCTCTTCCCTAGCCCCCCTGTAGTGGAAGCAGCTACCAGAGACCTTCAGGGCTGCTCCCTCTGCCTTCCGCCGCCTCCTCAAGATCTACCTGTTTAAACTGCACTTGTAGATCAAGAGATCTACCCCTCCTACTAGGGCACGGGACTTGCCTGACCTAAGCATTATGTCATTGTAGATACAAATTATCTAAATCCTAAAGCCTAAGGTTTTTAACACAACAGAAACCAACAACAGCTTCTGATAAAGTGATTTTGTTCCTGAGGAATTTATATACTGCAGTTAATTTGTTTCTTTCTGAAAGGAATAATAGTTCTAATTTCAAATCAACATTAGATTATTCCATTAATTGTTTTCCCGTTATTTACTTTTACTTCCTGGAAAATATCCGATAGCCTGACTCACAGTTTGGATATATGACCAACGGCAGCATGACTTATGCAACTTTGAGTGTGATTGCACTCCTGCAGTGACTGTTCTGCTGGAAATGACAATCCTGCAGTGTCCCAGTGTTTTTATTATTATGATAACATTTACCGTGAAGACTTGATATTTTCTTGTCTTTAATCTGTAAAAACATGATTAATAAAGATTTACATTAAAAGTATGTTGTAAATGATTCAGCTTACTAGTACTTAGGTTAGAGAACTTTGCCGAAACATTCACAAAGGATTTATAAGAATTTGTTTTTTAACAGGAGTAAACAGAACATACATTTGAAAGAATCAGTATTAAGTGAAAGTTGACTTTCATTTAAAGTCTAATTCCTCGAAGAACAGCCTCTTGCAGTTTTTCAAAACTCCATCACACTAATAAATTAACTGAAAATCAAAGTGACGCAGAGCTATTTTTTTTTCATTATGTGTTAGGTAATGAAGATTTTTTAAATTCATGAAAAGAATAAGATAATAAATTTGGCTGCGACTACATCACAGAATACCATGTGTCATTAAAAAAGACAGAGAAAGCAACATTGCTGATTTTTAAAAACAGTACTTGTTATAGTAGTTGCATATCAACATGGATGATGGGCCAAATCAATAAGCACTAACATTACCCAAAGAAGTAACCATAATCCGGAAATCGAATATTTGATGGGATGGAGGGAGAAGCTCAGACAGATTCTCAAATGAACTGCCCTCTCTCCCTCACTTGACGAGTTCACTCTGAAACTCCATTCTTACAATTATAAGCTACCAACCTCCTATGTGACAAGATAGGAATAGTTCTAAGCCATTTATACAAAACAAAACACTGGTGTAGCCAGCCAACCAAAAATACACACAGGTGTTAAAGAGCTTATTTTGGTATGTCCAAGTCTTTGCGGGGAATTACTCACTAACAAAGGGTTGCAGTCGTCTGTCACACATATAAATATGTGATTGATGACATCCAACAAGTAAATCAAGTTCTTCACTTTGCCCCAGTAACGAAATAGAATTCCAGTACATCTAATTTATCACTGGCCAATAATAAGTGTTGCAAACATGAAAAAAAATGTAATAAATAAAGAAAACATTATCACAGCACCTTTGACTTCAGCAGTATCCTTATAGCTAAACGCTGACGTTACTGACAACAATGTAAAATGCTGAAAAGGATTAGATAATACAGAAAGGTGTATTTTAATGTTTTATTCATGCTACAAACCACCTTTTGGCTTTTACATACTCTTCAAGCATGTCATCTTTGGAATACATTAGCCAGGACCAGAGGACACAGTTAAAAATTAGGTGGCAATAGATTTAAGACAGAGACTCTTCTTTACGCAGAGAGTGATGAGGGTATGGATTGGGCTACCTGGCTGTGTTCTTCAGGGAGAATCACTTGGATTCTTTAAGACCCAAACTGACAAAGTTTTGAGAACAATTAAGTACTAGGAACCACACGAGTTTAGATGGGACAAATGGCCTCCTCTCATTTATAGTATTTCTTATGTTCTTATTACTGTACTTATCTGGAATCAAACAAAATGAAGTGACTAAAGATTAGTGGATCACAAATGATATGACCTATTTAGAGTGTAAACAGTACCATTGTTTCCTAACAAAGGGACAATCATTTTCGTCTTTCATTGTACTGTATAATCTGCAGTATATATGGCTCCGGGAAACTCAGGGAAAAATTACCAGCAGAAAGATACATATGTAATTAGTTATATTTCTGTGTGAATCCTAATCAGTTAAAAACAATAGGTTTCTTTATTTAAACACTTTAACAGCTAAATTATTCTTTGCAGGTGACAGTTTTATATATATATATATATATATATATATATATATATATATATATATATATATATTTTTTTTTTTTCATGACTTCATCTTTTCTAGTCATGTTAAAAATAACTGAGAAACAAAGTGAGCAGGCCTTGGCTAGTTCAATGTTCAGAAATGCATGACTGCTGATATATCAGGTAACTATCAGGTAACTCCATCTACAGCTTGCAAAGCTTTTCGTGTGCTGTGAACATAAGAGATCTCTGAGGCTTTTGCTAATCGACCTGTGAGGAACCTTACCAGAAAAAAAAAAAAAAAATGAGCAGGAGGAGATAAAGAGCAAGAATGTATGATTTTTATCACTCTCAGACAAGTGTAACTTGCAATTCTCAATGATGCAACTAGCCTTATCACCTTTTTCTACTATACAATCTGAACTGTGCAATGTAATAAGTATTGTGCATAGCCAGGTAGGAAGGTATGGTATACAGTGTCCCCTCTATGAAGGGTAAATGGGTTATAAGGCAGTATGGCAGTGGCTACCCTTTTTCTCCTTCTCAAAGGCAGAATACATATACAGTGCTGTCTGTTTGTGTGGCTACATGTATTATATTAAACCTGCCTCTGTGGATGAAAATGGAGGCAGTAATAAGTATGTAGAAACGTTTATCCAACTGTTATGAAAATTGGTATTATTTCTCCTGCTCCCACTCCTCCACTAGTTTGTCAAATTGTATTTATTATTTATATTTTTTAACTGCAGTCCTGCTCTGGGTCACAAGGGGTACATCTCACTTCTGACTCCACATATGACAGTGTCACATCATGGCCCAAGCTGTTACCAGCAGGAAAGAGACAAAGAGACAGAAATCTGCAGTTTAAGAGCACCTGCACACGTTTATTTAATAAAACAAACACAAAAACAGGAACAAAGTAAACATGGCACGAGGGCCAAAATAAAAGGTTTAAACAAAAGAATAACACCTTGCAGGCTGGGCATAAGCCTTCACTACTAAACTGAAAAACAATACAAAAATCACAGCTCACTCACTCACTCACTCACTCACAAAACTCCTACAACAAAGGATTTTGCTTACTTTTTATACATGTGGCCACTCCCCAATAATCATCAATTTGACCTGCCTGCCAATCACGGTGATTACACAAAGAGGTTGAAAGAGGGTGTGTCAGGAGGACCTCTTTGATTGGTTGGGGGGCAGGTCTTGGGAGACGGTCGATCCCATACCCTCTTCTGTTCTTGTGGTTAGCCCTCACAGGATAAAACCCTGCAGAAGCTCTGGCTGGAGAATTGGAATAAAGAGAGAGAAGGAACTTGTATGGAGGGAGTACAAATAAAGGGGCCTGTGCTTGTTACAGAAGCAGGCAGCATTGGAGAAAAAAAAAAGGCAACAGAGGCAACTGAAGAAGACAGCCACTTTGTTTATTGTGTTGACGTACCCATACTGGGCAAGTACAGTTCGGGGGATGGTCTTTAGTCGTTTAGTCATTTAATCTCGCATCTAGCAGACTAGCGGAGGTAGCGAGACCCTCGTGATAACAACACTTTTTTTGTGTTTGATTTACAGTGTTTTTGTTTTCCTTTTTCCTTTCATTGCTTGGTTTTGACTATTCTGTTCATTATTCTGGCACTTGCACATGCTTAAAGAACTGTGGCAAAAAGAACAAAGAAAAAATACCATTGTTGGTAACTAAATAAAACAGTGCGCCTGTGGGGCCTCTCAAAGAACATCTCTGGCTCCATGTGTATCAACGACTCACCTCATTTGACTCACCTGTATTTGACTCTTACTATAAAAAATCACCACAAATCTATTTTTTTCAGTAGCCTCTTGTAAATGGTGTCCTTTTTTTCAGAACAATCTGGGGAACATTATTGTGAATGTTAGGCCCTCACGTTATGGGCATTGGTCGTGGCCTGCCTGACCTTGTTCGGTCCTCATGAGTGCCGGTTTCTTCAAATCGTTTGATGGTCTTGGCCACAGCAGTTACAGACACTTGCAAAGTTCTTGTGATTTGTCTTAAATATTGACCTTCATTTCTTAAAGTAATTACAGACTTTTTTCCTTGCTTAACTGAACGTATTTTGCCATTTTCTGCTCCCTTACATTCAGGAATGACAAACTTGTGCTTATGCTGCCTATATTTATAGTAATCATGGACCCTCACCTGTTAACAATAATTGGTGACAAAACGTTAATTAGGTAACATGCTAGTTAACTCGGAGAACATCTAACAAAGACACTTTTATACTTAGGCCAGTGTTCTAACACCGTGTTATACACATTTCAGACTTTTAACTGACTTGGGCTTCAGATTGAAATCCCCTTGCTTTGGGTGACCATTTCATTGAAATTGACAAGATTTACATTTTCATTTAAAAATACAATTTTTGAATGCAATTCACTTATGATTATCAGCTTATATAAGTACACATATCATATAATGAAATATTAAGTGTTTATAGACAAGTTTATACAGTTAAAAGCATAGATAATCATGAAAAACCTGGTTTCAAGCAGGTGTACTCAAACTTTTGACTGGCACTGTATGTATACAGTGCCATGAAAAAGTATTTGCCCCCTGTCTGATTTTCTGCATTTTTGCACATTTTTCACATTGTATTTGTTGTATTTGGTCAGAATTTTTTGTGGGTTGTAGTAGTATATAGAGGGAGTCTGAGAGAAAAAATGACACCAAAGTTTGGTGCTTCTTTCATTTGTTTGGTTTGGTGTGCAAGGTAATCAAACATGCAATCTTCAGGTGTGAAAAAGTTATTGCCCCAGTTAATTCAACCCAATTAAAGGGATAATTAGGGTCAGCTGTTTGAGTACTTTGGTTAACAACCAGGCCTGATTTGGGCCCTGCCCAATATAAATCTGATTAACTTTGGCCCTTACCATCAGAGTGAAGTTGTCAGCACACAGGTTCTAGAGGCACATCATGCCACGAACAAAATAAATTCCTGAAGACCTCTGGAAAAAAAGTTGTTGATGCCTATCAGTCTGGAAAGGGTTACAAAGCCATTTCTAAGGCTCTGGGGCTCCACCGAACCACAGTTAGAGCCATATTGTCCAAATGGAGAAACTTTGGGAAAGTAGTGAATCTTCCCAGGATTCATGGCAGAGTAGCAAGGCGGAAACTATTGCTCACTAAGAAGAACATGAATGCTCGTCTCAAGTTTGCCAAAAAGCACCTGGATGATCCTCAAGAGTTCTGGAACAATGTTCTATGGACAGATGAGTCAAAAGTGGAACTTTTTGGCCGACATGGGCCCCGTTATGTCTGGCGAAAACCAAACACTGCATTCTACAGTAAGAACCTCATACCAACGGTCAAGCATGGTGGTGCTGGTAGTGTCATGGTTTGGGGATGCTTTGCTGAAGCAGGACCTGGATGCCTTGCCATCATTGAAGGAACCATGAATTCTGCTCTGTATCAGAGAATTCTACCGGAGAATGTCAGGCCATCCGTACGTGAGCTGAAGCGCAGCTGGGTCATGCAGCAAGACAATGATCCGAACGGCACTGTATATACTGGCAGTTTGGTTTAGTTGGGGGGCTGCCTTCCTTCCTTTAGACTTGGGGATAGTTTGGAGCCCAGTAATAACCTCAGTGTTGGAGCTGAGTGTAGCGTCTGCTTTAGGTGAATTCTATTTGAATGTAAATATTTTTGTTTGTTTGTTTGTTTGTTTGTTTGTTTGTTTGCGCCTTGTTCTTTTCTAAAATTAGTTTGTTTTTTTTTTTCTCTTGTGTTCTTTAATAAATATAATTTGGTTTTGCACCAAACTGTTCCTGAGTGTTCCCCTACACAATAACACCAGCCACTGGCTGCACTTTCCAACAATTACAAAGTAATTTGGAAACCACAAACACTTCTCTCTCCAATCTTTAAACGCTATTATTTAGTATTTTAAAACCTTAAGTATTTTTTTTATATTATGCATTCCACTTAGTGTTTTCAAAGAGATAAATGTATAAAACATATTCTGTGACCTGAGGGACCTTACAATACAGTATTTTGATAAATAAATATTGATGTTTTGGGCAAATTACAAGACATTGTTTCACCTGATTTTGTGATTTATTTATTTTTTACACATTTTTAGCTGATATTTATATATGTTGTAAAAACATATATTATAAAACAAATGAGACAGAATAAATGCTCTAATATCATTAAGTCAAATACATTGGATTTACTGTGTCTTTCTTACCTCAAAACAAGTTTCTCTGAAGCAGGCTGTGATGTCTTCTCTCTCTGCACTGCCAAAACTTTCTCCACCCTTTAGACACTAAATGCCCCTCTCAGTGACATCACACGAAAAAAATATCTATGTGTTTCAAGTCTGTACTGCAAGTAGTTGGCCCGGTAAGTCATCAGAATGAAGTGCATTTTTTATCGTGTTTACACGATCAGCGGTCCTAGAAGCCCACTCCAGTATGATCGTGGTAACATGATCCCGGTCCTTAAAGGGTTAAAGTATAATTCCACACTCATGGAAATGGGTTGGGTTTTATGATCCTTGTACTTTGATCACACAGTTTTTTTTTCAACAATGATTGTTTTCCAGGGTATTAAAAAAAAAATAGAAAAATAGGTTTGATCATTTACAGATACGGTACAGTTGAGCATCGTAGTTGTTTAGTTAATCTTAATCCACTACAAATACTTTATGAACAATCCTATTTTGTTTTATGGAGGTCATGTAAGGTTCACGTTTAGCCTTGCTTATAACTTACTAATGAAAAGTGCACTGCTTTTAAGGCCTTGCATGGGTTAGCACCAAACTACATCTGTGACCTTCTTTCACCAGATACTCCTATGGGTACCGTTCGATCTTTTGACTCTGGCCTGCTGTCAGTACCTAGAACTAAGCAGCGTTCTTCTGATGACCGAGCGTTTTCTTGTATAGCACCAAGGCTGTGGAATGACCATCCAAAGGTCATAAGGGACAGTGATACTGTTAGTATTTTTTAATCTAAACTGAAAACCATTTTTATACTTTGGCTTTTACTGTCTGACCTGTTATGTGCTGTTGTATGTATTTATTGTTTTTCTTGTTGTATTGCTTTTTTATTCTTGTGAAGCACCTTGAGATGTGCACATGAAAGGCGCTATATAAAATAAAGATTATTAATATTATTATCATTACTGTTGTTGTAGCTGCTAGTCAGTATACAACACAGGTGCTGGACTCTTTCTCTCTTTCACCTTATCAATTGCTTCCTTGTTTCCATTTGGAAGGGCATTTTCTGCTGATCCTCGGTCAATATCAACGGTGTGGAAAGAAACAGGTGGGAAATTCTCTCCAGCACCTTATTAAAAAGATGGACTTACCTGAACATACCTGAAACCTAATATGTGTTTAACATTAATGCCTATATCTACAACAACTTTTGGGACCCAGAATGGAAAGTTTTTTCAAGAATTGTGATGTCATCATACCATCATTGTACTATATTTCTATATATTTTAGAAGCACGCCTGGCTTGATTAATTGTAAATTTCAAGGGACAGACCAAAGAGTCATCACCATCACCTCATTGCAAATACAGTTTTAAGAAATTATGGTAATACTTTTTACATTGTGTTTCTTACTGCTCTTGATACTGTATAAATACACTGTAACTGTATATGATATTACATAGTAATTACAGTGTAAATATACAACTACATGTATAAATATGGTGTAATTACAAAAGATGCTAGCAACAACTTTCATTTTGTAATTAAACATACTTTTGTATTTGTTACGCCCTAGAAAATACTAAGTATTAAAATGTTTAATGTTAAATTAATAAGATAATATCCTTAAAATAGCTAAAACTTCCATGCATTCTTTATTAATATGCTACTTTGGTTGTATTTGCTATACTAGAGTTAGACATATAAAGATGCATTATAACGGAGCACTGTGCCTTTAAGAAATGAATAATTTAAAGAAGGAGTAAAAGAGTATGCAAGTGTTAAGAGAGCACAGAAATCTTATTAGGTTCCTGAGCTCTGCATATTTTTTTTATTAACTTATTTGTTACAACCTTTATGTTTAACAATACATTTAAGTCATTGGTATATCAGAAGTGACATTGGCCATGACATCAAAAATATATAGCATAACGCCTTGTGGCAGGGGGTAAGCCATTCACATGTAAATAGTGTGTTTTTGTTTAGTTTTAATAAAGTTTGATTATTTTGATTCTAAGTTTGGCAGGGATGGGGTTAATCCTCTGTGCAGAATGTGAGTGGGACTTGATTGATTTATTGATGGTCAACCAAGACCCAGCCACATGGTAAATAAAGAGAGCCAGGCACTTTGTTTGTTGGAGAAGTTTGGAAGAAGTGCATAAGTTCAATGAAGCAGAAGCATTCATTTGAAGTGTTTTGTTTCAACCTTTTATTTTGGCCCCTATGTCTTTGTTTCTTTGTGTAGTTTATTGTGTTTTGTAAATAAACATGCGCAACAGTGCTTGAACTGCAGCTTCCTGTCTCCTTTCTGACACTTTCCTGTTACACACCTCTTTAGCCCTTTATGGTATGGTGTATGTTTAAACATACACATTAAAAGCTATTGTTTTTAAAGGCTTAAATAATAAGTAAGATATAACAGGACAATGTATGTTGTAAAAAACACATGAAAGGTTAGACCAAACCAGCAGATGGCACTGTGAACCTCAGGCTCTGACTTCCTGTTGTGGAGTGGTGCCCATGGAAATCTGAAAGGTAAGCTTTTAAAAAAAATAATAAAATCCTATGGCCACGATGTTGTGGATTTTTTGTTTAATATTTGGGTGCTTAAGGTATTGATTGTATATACCGTATTACTTCAATTTGGCGCTGCAGCGTTTATTTTAAATTTATCAAAATGACTGCGGCCCTTAAACGAGGGCAGTGATTATACGAGGGCGGCCTTTATTAATAATACTATGCAATATTTTATTACATGATTTAAGGCATTTTAGAAACGGCACCATGAGAGGTTAAGATCTGCAGCACTATACTCTTGTGTGTTTTTGGGGCTTGAATACAGTACATTTACTGACAGTTAACAAGAGCCTATTAGGTGGGAGTTGGGAGGTCAGGAGAGTACTGTACCAGCGAATCAAGAGTGTGTTTTTGTTGCTATGGGGCGGGACAAGAAGAGGAGAGAACAGTAGTTGAGTGTAATGCAGTTGTTTTTCTTAATGAAGAATATTGCCTCTGAATATCGGTTTGATTTCTGTTAAAACTAAAATATATCCTACTCGATTATTGTTTTGTTTTTTTCTCACTGTAATTTACCTGCTTGTTTGTAATTTGTCTGTAAGAGAAACCAAAACTAAATCTTCTCATAGATAGTAAGCAATATATATATATATATATATATATATATATATATATATATATATATATATATATATATATATATAATTGTACAGGACTGAGTAAAATTCCAATTGAATAAAAAGCAAAACAACTAAACCCCCTACGAGAAGATATCTTCAGCCAGCTTTCAGGTAGCGCTTAGAGTGACCGGCAAACAGACAGCCCTTGTTTTATCCCCTGCTGTGTTGGCACTGAACTCTGCTGGGAATAAAAAGGATGTGAAGGACTGCTGTGCTGTAAGTAGTTCATCTTGGGATGTCTCTCAGGACTGTACCATAAAATAACATTTGCTTACTAAGGTGTGTGTACATTAGTTTATAATAATACATGGAAGTAGTACTTAATATTATATGTGTATTTTCTCCAGCCTTAAAAGTAACGTCCAATTTATTTATTTAATCACAGATTGTAATATATGTGATGGTAGTGAGAATGATGACATCAGCCCTTCCTCACAGGCACACGACCCAGCAGACACAGCATGTACTCCATCTCCTCGAAATGAATAACCTTTGACAGCCACAGGTCCTTCAGCAAGACAAAAAAAATCAGCTGTAGATGATGTTGATTTGAAACGTGTGAAATGGCACGTTAACAGGTCTGTACACTTGCTGCGCACTTTGTGGAAGCATATCCAGCAACGCATGTTGTAAACGTACAATGTATGTTTAAAAATACTTGTTCATATTTTGATAATTAAAAAAACATCAATCAACATTAATGCTGTAAAAAAAAATCTGTTGCATTCTTGTATGGTGTGTACCATAGAGGGTTGATTAACAAAACAATTGGGAGTTGTTGTTTTTTTTTTTCAAGAATAGTGTAACTATACTAGCACTGTCCCTCTATTTTCATTGTAAATATAGCTTCACTAGTCTATTTATATATAAACTGCTGGTGATTATTGACTCCATTACTAATTTAACTTATTCAATAAAAAAAGGTCATAAAATAGATGTAGGCTACACACTTTAGAGCAATGTTAAAAGATCTA
Source organism: Acipenser oxyrinchus oxyrinchus (assembly GCA_030684275.1). Taxonomy (NCBI): domain Eukaryota; kingdom Metazoa; phylum Chordata; class Actinopteri; order Acipenseriformes; family Acipenseridae; genus Acipenser; species Acipenser oxyrinchus. Next base: position 47,157,420 of record CM060251.1, read on the forward strand.
CTGATTTTGGTAATCACAATATAGGTGTACTGTGTACTATATTATCTAGTGATCACAATAGTATTCAGAACCCATTTAAATTTTTTGGACAAGGGAATACTTATATGATTGTATATGTGGCTATTTTTGTTTGTATCCTTGCTCTTAATTACCAGCAACTTTTTTTTTTGAATGCCTCTTTTAGCTTTTTGTGATTAAAGGCTACCTGTAAGTACAGTACATAGGCTGCAAAACAAGAAAGCTCTTTATTAACATTTAATTCACACATTAAGATAGAGCATTGTTTTGGCTTTAACATTTGCTTTAAACCACCACAAAATACTCCAAGGTCTAATAACTAAGATTCATCGTGTTGCTTTACTCATACATGCTGGCTGAACTAAAGCTCAGCTGTTATCTCACACTATTCTGCTCTTTTCAACTCACTCTCATTATTGGGAAAGCTCAACATGTTTTCTCCCCCACTCTGCTATGCTTGATATCCCATACATGTTGAAACATTATCCTGTCCTGGTTGTCATCAACTCAAAGATCTCTTTATTGAGTCTAACTGCACGAGAGATAACCAGGTCTTTCATTTAAGAAAAATACTTATCAGTCTTGTGTAACCATTGATTGTATATAGTCCAGGTTATAGGCTACTAATTATGTCCGTTCTTGGATAAAAATATAATTATTTAGGCTTGAATGCACAATACTATGTTCATCTGATTTGTATTATGCTACATTGGGCAGGATTTTCAAAAAACAGTGTTATTGTATCGAACTCGTGGTATAGTAACAAAAGCTTTAGTAACAAGTGATTTTCAAACTAAATGTGTTAATTAAATCAATCCGTTAATGCTTTGAAATTGAGTCTCGTTAAAAAGCTTAATTGTTGCAAGTCACATACATCACTTCCTGTCTCAACGACTAAATAAGGGGAACTCGGTTATCAAAATGCATGTATGACTGAGAAAAAATGAATCTTGGTTATAAATCTCCCTCCCGACCTGTGAGGGCGCTGTATAAAGGGAACAGTGTGCCCTGGACTGGACGGTTTGACAGTTCATTCCAGATTTTGAAGTAAAAAAAATGTATTTAGATAACTTCACATACAATGCTGATTATCTGGTGAGTGGGTACAAATCGGACAACACAGATTTAAAAAGAAAAAAACTTTTTTATTATTTTTTTGGATGGGCTGGTGGTGGTAAGCCATCTATCTTTATTGGTGGGAATTTATTTTCTTATGTTGAAGTGTCATTTGTGTTTATAGTTGTTAGTTATTATACATGTATACCATGTATGTAACACTTCATTATACATTTATTAAGCCTTTTTAAAATTACGATAGAACTCCCCAACCCAATACACAATCTGTTTATAGTTAATTGTTCAGTGAATTCCTCTAATCATGCATTTTCTCTGGTACTGTTTGCTTGCCTCCGCTATAAATAAACCCAACATGAATAGAAGTAGCCATCAAATACTTACAGTATTAGAAGAAGGTGTTATAATATGTGCATATAGGCGTGTGAAGATGAGAGTGTACACTGTACATACAGTGCGGGGGGAGTCTGACAACATTACAAATACGTTAGGCAAAATCCATGTCAATGATCTCGATCACATTAGGTATTCCATTCATGTCCGTGGTGATATCTTTTGAAAGCAAGCCCCATACTGCACTTTTTAACTATTAGACAAAATGTTTACAGAATACTTAACAACTGCTATTAGGACCGTGCTGCGTGATTTGTTTATTATTAATAGCGTTGTAATTAAACTATACCAAATCACGTTTTTATTTACAACGAAGGGAAAACATGTTTTTGCTGACTTTATAAGCATTTGGGCGACACAGTTTAGGTTACCTTCATTGTAAATAAAAAATGTGATTTGGTATATAGCAGCAGGATTTAAGTATTCTGTAAATATTTCGTCTAACAGTTAAAAAGTACAATGCGGGGCTGTCATGTCGTTTTCAAAGAATATCTACAAAAAAACTACAAATATTGAATTATCTAGGTAGTCTCTGTATCGTTGGTGCTACAGCCACAGTCTTTTAAATTTCTGTTTCAAGGTGAGTTATAGTCTTTCGTTAATTAAAATTCACTTTTAAATTCCCACGCAAACAAAATAAATAGTCGCAAAAAGCACTGCTCACTAATTTCGGGAATCACGTTAGTATAATTATTTAATAACGAGATAGGCATAACGACCTCTTGAAAATGCCCAAATCAGTGCTACATAACGATTTGTTGATTAACACTGGAGTTATCATTTACAAACTTTTGAAAATCCTGCCCAAGGTATCTAGTACTATATATCATTAAAACCGAGATTTTTATCTTTAAAACTACAGTATGTTGTATGCAAGGGACATCTTTAAATATGTTTTAATGAACAAACTGTAGATTACATTACTCCAAGGTGAAATACACATAAAAAAAAAAAACCCGTAATAATACAAAACTATTGACAAGAAACACAGAATGAAAAAAATGTATATGGAAATATACATTTTACATTTAATGTTGGCTACATTTACATAATATTATGGTGCTAAAAAAGCTTTGCTAAACCACTTCCATCCCCATCATTAATTCTAGTTACATAAAAAGGAAAAAAAAAAGTAGAATAACCACATTTGTTTATTGGCTTAATGGTATGTTCCCTTCAAAGATAATGAGATCATATGCCCCCTACAACTTTACAATATAGCTTTTGACTTTTGTTAGACATTCATCTGGCCTTTGTCTGTGGTGAAATGTATTCCCTTCCACTGACCAAGGTAATCCAGACATGAAAGCATGCTTTGTTTAAACCAGGTGTCAGGTTCACCAGACATGTGTGGTGTGTTACAGGTACTTAAGATTCCTTTTTAACTTCAATTTGATATTTACAATGAAGGACTATGTAAAAACACCAGATGCAGACTTCAGTTTTTTACCACAATAATCTCAAACATAGAATATCTATCTCTATTTAGTCTTACATGATTTCTTCCTTTTTAGACTATGCTCCTTTTTGTCCTCTTTTGGCATCACTTCACATTTAAAAATTAGTAAATGCCAAGGTTTAAAAAAACCTTTTCCCAGAATCGTACAAAGTACATTTCAGTAGATTTTAGTGATAACTAGAGAGCTCATTGAGTGTATGAGGAGATAACAGTATTCCAAGTGGATAAAATCCAAAGCTGAGGATGTTACACTAGGGTTTAATGTCCCATAAAATGCATTGGTGAACTTTTATCACTGCAGACAAAATTATGAAGCAGGAAATTTATTTTTGTTGTTGTTCATGGTCCAATACCCACAAAAGTTTAAATGACAAACGAAGATGCTCCAGTGTCTCACATTAAACAACACAAATTTACAACACAGTTTCTTCAGTCAAAGGATAGTTTATATTTATATAGGTTTTGTTGTGGTTACAAGTGGATATTTTGTACAACTATTGTATAATTACACTACATATCAAATCAAATGTGACCTTTCCTTTAAAATTACAATGTTAAAGTGGATTGTGTGAGAATACAGTACCTCATGCTGTTGCCATGTTATCTGCATGTTGAAAATAAAGGTTCTATATAAATGCTAATTTAATTCACAATCATTAACATGAAAATAATCATGTGTCTAAAAAAAAAGAAAAAAGGTAAATCTAACCTGGATAGCTAATCCACCATAATTCTGACTCTCAAATCTGTTAACATAAATATTTTAGTGTTAACATACAAGTTCACGTGTCGGCATGACTTCCCCCATCGGGCACAATTTCATATCTCCACAAAAGAAACAACATTGAAGGATGGGACTAGAAAAAAATATGAATGAGAATAATTTTGTACCTAAACCTATTTTCATGTTAGTATATGGGCTTGTGACAGAAATATAAAGTTCTGGTTGTAAATCTCCCTCCCGACCTGTGAGGGCGCTAAGTAGAGAGGACAGAGTTCTTTTGATGGGCTAGACTGACAGTTCTTTACCGGGTCAGGGAGTTGGCCAGTCTGGAAGAAGGCGAGTCTCTGTTGCAAGAACGTATTGATCCGGAAGGTAAACAATGTAGCAGCCGCTGATTGTAAAGGCAGCTGCATTCGTTTACCAAGGGGTCATGCGTGACAGCATAAAAAGGGGACGGAGACTCGTAATCAGTTCCTTCACTTGGGTTCAGAGACGCACGGAACTGGAAGGACCGGGAGAGTTCCCAAAAAGTAAAAAAAGTATTTGTAAGTGTTTTGTTTGTTTGAATTTACAAACATTGTCTTTTGTTTGTAAATTCACTAGACAGCTAACACATCTCCAGAGCTGTCGCCTTGGGCCAGCACTACCCGGAACAACAACACCACAGTGACTGTTATTTGTTATCACCCACCTTGAGCACTACTGCACGCACCCGGACTGATGATTTCTGTTAGTAGTATTGTGGGAGCGGATAACGTGTTCTTATTTGTTTTGTTTACAAATCATTATTATCATTTTCCTGCCAAGCTTTACACCAGGGGTGTATTGCTGGAGGATTATTGTTTGGTCGCCAGACCAGGACTTGTATAATAAATAAAAGAACATTTCCAAATTGGATTACAGTTTTTCACTTGTGATTCTTTCTGCACCGCATCACCTCTGCATCTGTTCTTAATCAGCAACCACTTTGCCACAGGGCTGTATAATCTTTTGTAGGTTCTGTCAACAAACAACCCTACAGTACATCCTGTTTCTGTGTCTGCATGTCAGAACCCTTTAAAACTGCAGTCCATTTGCTCCAAACACAGGTTAGCACATGAGAAATGTTGAGAAATGTCAAGGTGTTTGCTGTTAAGTTGTTTAATGATGTTTACTTTAAAGTAAATAGTACCTGTGATCTCATTCTAATAGCATGTACAATATTTAAAGCTGGACTTTGTGCCATGTCTATGAATGCAAGTTCATAATGAAGGTCACAGACAAGTTACAGTAAATACAGTTACAATATGGGGAATGCATTTTGAATGGGGATGTTTGATTGATAATTTGACAAAACAATGACTGGAAGTAAAAAGGATGCCTAGATAGGCATGTTGGTCTATTGCTCCCTTTTGACCAGCTTTGTGCATTGTCTAAAAACTATTGTGGCAAACTATAAGATTGTACACGTGTAGAAAAGTCTAGATGGTTACTTGCATCCCAAAACATTGCAGCTGTCCACAGACAGTAAGACATGACTCATGGCAAGCTCTTTAAGTGTGATTTAAGAAACAGTATGACCCTTAATCCCCAAGCATCACATCTAAACCAGCTGTAAGCCTGTGTACAAACAAGACAGGGCTAGTATAAAGGAGTATGAATCTTGGGTTTGGAATAGTATACATTTCTTAAAACCAAAAAGGGACTTCGGGGCAAGATAAACGTGTGAACAAAAAGTATGATACCAATGAGATAGAATGTCTTATGGAAATTAAATATATTGCAATATATTGGAAAAAATATGTTGAGATGTTTCAGTATATATAAAACTATATGTTTAGTGCAAAATATGCTTTCTCAACTACATTCAAAATATATTCAATAATATATTTACAGTTTTGTGACAGGATGGCTGAGTGGGTAACATCACAGACCAGGAAGTGGACTCACACAAGTACTGCAGGTGAGTCGCCAATGCGCTCTTTTCTTTATTGTAAATAACATAATACAAAATAAGAAAGCTCACAGTGCAAAATAACAGTTCTAACAAAAACAAAACAAGTATCGTGCTGGTCTTAACCCAGCACACGTACAATTGTTTTTTAAAACTTTGTCTCTCTTACTTGCTCTTTGCTCTCTCGTTCCTGCTCTCCACTCTGAACAACCCACCCCTCTATGAGCAGCTGCTGTGCTTTTATATACATGGCCATCTCTGAATTAGTAATCACTTAATTAATTTGGAGATAGCCACATGTTTAGTTGGATGGGTAATTTTAACCCCATCCATGCTGTAAACCAATATATCCAAATCATAATAGTACATTTACAAGCCAGACTCTGCCCTGCCACAAGTGTGTATATATATATATATATATATATATATATATATATATATATATATATATATATATATATATATATATATATTCCTCCAACTCCTCTACCTCAAAGTGGCAGGAGGGTGACAATGGGTTCTCAAGACAAAGTACAGCGGGGTCCCCTGACTCTGGCAGGTTCAACCATGCTGTGAAAGCGTGAGTAACATACTCGGCCAAAGTGGAAGGGGCACTCACCAACCCGCCTGGCCAGCATGGTGAGTTATGGCCAACTCCTCCACCCCAACCCCGCCCCCCCCATGATGAAAGCAAATACAAAAACATGGCCCTCATTCCCGGGAGGCTGGATTGCCACTGACCAAGGCAGTGTCCGGTTAGGCATGAAGGCAGACGGTGCTAAGAATCACCGGGTTACGATTTTAGGCTGCCACAGAACACTGACCCTGGCCACGTACAACTGCAGGTCTCTTTCAGGTGAAGCAATACTTCAAGAGTTGGAAGAAGAACTTGGAAGAATCAAGGGAGACATCGTAGAACTAAGCGAAGTATGGGGAAAAGACGAAGGACTACTAGAACTCAAGAGTGGACATCTTCTCTTCTACCGAGGCACTACAGATGGATGAGCAGTTGGCGTTGGACTCATTGTCCACAAGAGAATCAAGAATAATGTAGTAGAGATTGACAGCACTTTAGAGAGGTCTGCAAGACTGATAGTGAACTTCAGGCCATCCAAGAGCATTCAGCTTACTTTGATAAACACGACTTAGGCCATACATAGTTGTTTTTTTAAGGAAGGAGCATTTTTTGTAGAACTGATAACAGATTAAATTCACTGGACACTTTTTTACCGTGCCAGTGTTAAATCCTGCACACACATATTCATTCTGAATGTAAACTATTTATTTTCAGTTCTTGAAGCCCTTATAGGTCCTTTACGTCAAAAGGTATGTCAAGTAGAACTGTTTTATTCTAAGCTATCTTTTTTGCTTACACAACTCAAGAGTGAATAGGTTGTAGGTCATCACCTCTCAGGGTGGTGATAATTACTTTGTAAAATAACATGGTTTTGTATTATTGTTTTGCAGACTTCTACTTTGGTGGTCTCCTAGGCTTTTTTCAAGGATCGTGGCACTTTGATAGATATAAAAGATTAATGTAGTATAGAATGATTAGACAGTTTGGCCCAAAATCTTTCAGCCCTGTCCGAGAGGAGGCTCTCTCAAGTGAGATGTGACCAACATCAGTCAGAGGTGAACTAAGACCAGGTGATGGAGGACATTGGCCACCTGGAAGGGAGAGCAGAGGAAAAAAACTTTGAAAAGTGTTTTATAAGGTGGCTTTCTGTTAGCTAGGAATAAGTGAAGTGCTGAACCTCTCCCCTTCAGTCCAAAATATAAATTAATCTCTTCAGTCTTCTGTTTAGGTGATGTCCAATGCTTATTCCCAGGATTCAGTATATGCTCATAACAGTCACCTAAGTCAAGCATGTGCTTTCATGTCATGTCAGAACATTGAACTTTGTCAGTCTATGGCAAAATGTGCTACTTCAATTTGTCTTTGGTCAACAAGCAAAGTAAATAATTTACAGTAGTACAAAAAAAACACAGTGTGAGAAAAGTCCCCTTTCAAAACAAAGTGATGATGAAATGCTTTTATAAATAGAGGTTATAGCTTGTCAAGATAGGAAGCTAAAATGTAGTGTATTTTCTCTCATGAATGACCAGTTTTAGAACACAAGCAAATAAAGTAGTAATAGAATAAATATGTCAGTAACAAACATCCCCTGCACAGCTGTACATTCTAAATTAGAGCTATCAGTAAGATGAAAACTTTAATGAAATATATCAACAGATTGTACAGAATAGTATAGAATAGGAATTAGCAATGAAATGTTTAATCAATTTCATAGCCAATTCTCCAGATATATGTAAAAATGTAAGCATGACATACACATGTATGGATGAATGGACAGACAGACACTGTCCTATACCCCCAGGGTCAGTAACTTAAGCTAAATAATGGTAGTACCAAGTCTCCTAACAGTTCGATAAATGGTTCTTCGGTTATATGAAAACAAATTTGTAAAGAGTGATATACAGTATGCATACTGTATGTGCAAATATCATACTTAGTTGCATGAATACGTATGTACTGCCTCCACAATATTTTCCTATTATAGGGCATTTGATAAGGTTTAACATAATTCTGTTTCAAATGAGGTGAGGTTGAGTCAAGTTTTGTTCTCAGATCAGCAGTTTAAATGCCAGCTTTTAAGAATGCATTGAGTAACAAAATAACTTCTGGATCTTGCAGAGTCTGCCCATCAATGAGGATATAAACAACAGAACAGTTGACTTCATTTGTATTGAGTTTCAGAAACCATGCATGGAACAACACTGTATATACAAGAGTATCTGTTTAGAAAGGGGTGGGTTTCAAGTAAGTTTTAAACATGTGAAAACAAACAATCTGGATCCATCGTCACCTCATAATGGCAACAGTGGAATCGGATGTCCCCCCAGAAGGGAAATCCTACAGAAGTAAAAGACTATCAAACAACAAACCACCTTGGAGATGCTATTTGTTGACACCCTGGAGTGTCTTGGTAAAGAATGAGACCTCAACAGAAAGCATACTGAAGATTCAGTTCTATTCAGTGTCATAACAGTTTAATAAACAGTGCTGTCAGATCCCACTTGCTTACAAATACATATATAACAGATCATACTGTAAAGAAAAAAATATTTCTAAACTGTGTTTCACACATTTAAAAGGCTCACACTTTTAGTTTGATTCCTCTATATATCCTTCTATATTTACACTCATAATGTTGGCTTTAAAATCAAATTGGCTGTGCTTTGACCAAGACCCTCAAAATGAGCAACATTTTTAGGCATTTAAATATATATATATATATATATATATATATATATATATATATATATATATATATATATATATATATATATATATATATATATAATTTCCAGGAAAGTATTGCTATTCTTTCAACCACCAACAATGTCCAGTATTTATATTTCTCCATATTTTAAACTTGAATTCCACTGTGATATTCTGAAAACCATACTAAAATGGAGTATCTCTTTAAACAAATTACGAATCAGAACAAGCTGTATTGCGCAACACACGTCACACTATACAGAGGGAGAGGCAGGTTGCTGCAGGCCAGGAAACTGGAACAATAGGACAGGAATTAAAACAGGACAGAACAGTGGTGTTTATGCTGGATACTTTTGCAATCCACAGCTGCCCAAACTTTCATACCTGGAGGGCCATTTACATTTTTGGACTGATGTCAGAGGGTCAAAAATGTCACTGCCTTACCCATACCAATTTAAATGCACCAGATTTAAAACTGAATTACTACTACTTTCATTTGTAGGTTTAAAGGTATATTTTACTGTAATAAGATTTTGCTTCAGTACAAATTCTGCACAATATTGAAATAATAATAAAGAGATAAAAACCACTTGTTCTCATTTAAGGCACCTTATATGCAACTATATAAATCTTACAAGGCCTTTTGTCATTTGCATTTCAGTACTTTTCGAAAAGGAATAAAAAAGCACTAAAGGAAAAACAGTTTATCAGCATTGTAACTCATTTAAAATGTTAAGAGACTGATAGATACCTGTCAGTGGAATGCACCAAACTGTTCCTTAGATCTCATGATTTTCTCCACATCTGCATGCAGTTTCGCTAACGTTTCATCAAGCTAAAAGTTTGCTTGCAAATAGATGGACTTCCAAAAAGGGACAGCATCCTCTCAGTGTGCTTTCTTATTTCTGGGTATTTGTATGAATCTAAGTATTTGTAGAATTCTTGGAGTGGAACAGTGCTGCATTTTTCATGCTGAAAATCAGTTAGCTGCATTTGCAGTTCATCTGGCGCATTGTCCACCTTGAAATAAAATGGGCGTAAAAATAAAGAAAAATCATTTTTCGCTGGCATGAAAATCTGCAAAACAACATTGAACTCCTGCAATAAATAGATCTTTGATGAATGCGGCGTACTCAGCTGCTTTTTCACTTGCAGTGCTGTCCAGTGACGGCTGAAGCTTTTCATGAGTTAATATTGAAATAATAAAGGCCCTACCTAAATCATGTACAGATGTTCAAAAAATATAGCTCAATTGCAGCCAAAACACGTAAAATCGCAGAAATGTAGTTTTAGTAGAAATGTGTAATTATTTAGGTAATTAAAAAGCCATACAACATTTCATTTTCTTTGTTCATAAATATAGATCTGACATACCAAAAACGCATAAATGCCAACAGTCCCTATATGTTCGGGACAGTCCCGATTTCCTAGCAAATGTCCCGCGTTCCGATGCATAGGAAGAAAGTCCCGATATTTACACATTGAAAAAAAATGTATTTATTCTGCACAGTAGAGTTAGTGAAAACCACACGCTGTACTCTTCATGCAGCTGAAACATCTGCTGATCACTAACTTACCGGTATACAAAGGTAAGAATGCTTCATTGTGTCTATGTTTAGTGTCATGCTGGTTCTGCAGTGTTTAGTTGAGGGGATACGTCTATACGTCAGAGTGCCATTCAAATTGTCTGTGGAGAGTTGATTACTTATGTCTGTTTTTACAAGGTTCATCTGAGAAAAGAAAACATTTTAATTCTGCAGAACTGTGTGGCAGTATTTATTGACCGCCAAATCCTGTCAAGTTAGTCACTTGGTACTGTATAACTTAAATGTCCAGGCTATCCAGCATATTTCTAAGAACAGTCTGTGGGCTGGACTGCAAGCTGGACGTTGTCTCAGGGGCGTAGCTAGGAATGGAAATTTGGGTGGGCCCCAACTTCAGGTGGACGGTCAAGTACCAAAGGTCTGACGTCACAGGAAAGCGTTTACGTTACAAACCTGATTTAAATCAATTAAAACTCTGAACACATCAAATATCTCCCCGTGGTTTGAGCAGCGCAACGTAGCCAAGACTGAAAATGTATGGTGCCGAGTGAAGCAAGGCGAACATGTTTTGCAGTTTATAACAGTAGTTGCATGTATACATTACAAATACAAAGCACATATGCATACAACCTGCAGAAATAAACACACTGTGCATAATAACTGCAAAAACCGCTTCATTTGACAAAGTGCAAACAGAAACTAACAAAATTGTGAAAACAAAGTCATTATTTACAAAAATAACATAAAGGCTTTTTTCACATTACCCTACTGCATAGCACGACTTCAAAAATGAAAAACTATAATAAAATAAACACTTCAAAACAAAACATTGTGTAACCAGATGTACACTGGTTATAAGTAGGCCTACATACACAATTGTAAAATCGAAATAAAATGAAATGAAGGTACTTACATTACTGCCGCATTTGTTGATTCGTCGGTTCGTTTTCTTTTTACAAAATTTGTCGGGACATTGCTAATGCGTAAGACACAAATATAGCTATGGTTTACTGCAAAGTTGGCTAAACATTCTGTATTGTATTTCTTAGCATACACCCTTATCCAGGGCGACTCTCAATTGTTACAAGATATCACATTTTGTACATACAATTACCAATTTATACAGTTGTGTTTTTACTTGCTCAAATGTACAACAGCAGTGCCCCCCACTTGGAATTGAACCCACCACCTTCCAGTCAGGAGTCCAGAGCCCTAACCACTACTCCACACTGTTGCCCTGTGTATGTACTTAGATAGCTAATTACAAATGTAAAAAATAACTAAACGGCAGTTGCACACGCTGGTTGCTTGCATGCCTTGCAATGAAAGAAAAGTTCCTGTATGTATGCTGCCGACCCGCTGTAATTTCGATACTATTGTATCGAAGACGTAAGATCTCATATCTCAGCCATCCAATCACCAATCTTTTTTTTTCATAACCATGACAACGGTGCTGAGGTGGGTAGGACGGATATATTTTTTGAACCACAAGGATGAGCTAGACTCGCCGCAGCGGATTACAGTCTGATACGGTTTGGCATGAAATGTTTTAAATTGTCAATCGCTCCATAACTGGGTGGGCCCATGAGCAAAATGGGTGGGCCCAGGCTCCTCAGGCCCAAGCGTGGCGCCGCCCCTGCGATGTCTCCCTAGTGTCAGCACCTGTGTTGAAAATTAAATCTGCACGCCTGAGCGGCATTATCAACACCAAAGCTCCATGTCTGTGTCAGTATTTTCCAGTGACTACCCACACACGTAACACATCTACTTACTAGTTAATAAAATTCACTTAGTAGTGGTACCTCAAATACCCTCATATTCAACTTTTAAGAAGCTGTCAAAGTAATTTTATTCCAAAGCACAGCATAACAGTGTATAACCAAATGTATAAACAGATATATTCCACAGTTCCTCCATTTACAAACTTGAAAAATGTAACAAACAAATAATAATGTCGAGTTTGTCTGGTTTGTATAGAAATAGACACATTAAAAAAGGAAGGCTCATGTCGCGTTTATTTGTGCAGAAAAATAAATAAAATAGAATGCAAGGGAACTGGGAGTCAAAGTAAAATAAAAGTTTGTAACTTATTTAATCTCTATTCTCAATTATTTTAATCACACACACCCTCCTCTAGCACCCTCCTATTCCCCCAACAACTTGGGCAGCCCCCTTGTACCCCCTATATACCTTCAGGTCCCCTTGAGTCAGGGTGCAGATCCCCACATTCTCTCTCCGCCCCAAACATGCTGCAAAACTCTGTTTGCTCATTCAAGTTCAGCATTTGTGTTGCACAGCCATGCAACAGCTTGAGTGAGGGCTTACTTATATCCACTTTTTCAAAAACTACGTTGTGTATCAACTCAATGGCAGTGCTTTGCAAGATCTATGGAAAAGGGAGTCTGGACAAAGTATTCTCCATCCTTTGCAAAAGGTGAAAAGAAAAATCTCTCCATCTTGTGTTATGCAACAAAGCAGGAAAAATGTGAAAGCTGTATGGATGACCTAATCAAATATCTATGTCAGGGCAAACATCTATTATTATTATTATTATTATTATTATTATTATTATTATTATTATTATTACTACTTAAATTGCCTATGAGGGGCATAGAGATTGTAAAGCTTCCTTGTCTTGCACTGCTAGAACGGGGAGCTGTCTTCAGCACCACAAGTGATAATTATTATTGTTTTTGTCTGGAAGCATAAATATTTATTTAGGAAAACAGCCATAATGATAATTCCTGTTGGTATGTAATGTATGGCGAGGGAGTAATGATTTGATGTATGAATTATGATGGTCTGAGCAGTTTTACTGCCTCGTCCGGGCACTTGTGCCTCAGTCCGGCTTGAACCCACTTCCCCTATAGAGCACTGGCAAACCTTTTTTTAAATTGTGCACCCTTTCTTTTTGCTTGAATTCATGCTGTACTGTACTGAACACATGTGAGACCTCCCTACCACCACTCACTTGCTGCATCTTGAGATCTTAGACATTTACATGTCTGCAGTAGCAGGAAGCATGTTAGTGTATTTGTGTAAGTATTTAAGTTGCCATTAGGTGCTAAAATGTATTAGCGAAAGTAAAAAAAAAGTAATTCCAAATATCTAGTAGACTACATGTGTTAGTGCTGATCGTGTGTTTGTAGAGTAACTTGCTCACAGTGTATTCATAAAGTTTATTCTGTTTATTTTGCTGTCCTGCTAATGGTTGAAATCCATTTTTCCCTCCTGTCTGGCTCAGTTGTTCTCCTCTTCTGTTGGTGCACCCAAGAGCACAACACACATCTAGCATTGCAAAATCGAACGTTTAAAGGCTGCACTTAGTTACTTACCGTGCTGTGGTGGTGTCACATGAAAAACTTCAATTCAGAGGGCATGTACTAGAACGGAAATGTTCTTTCATCAAGCAGAAAAAGGTCAAACACATAAAAGAATACTGTATTTATGTATTTTCTGGTTATAGAAAATATCTGATCGATTTTTTAATATACAAATATACCTCTTACATCCCATGTTTTTAATTGGGAGCCCTGCCCCCACGGCTCCACTGTCAGTGGTGCTGTCTGTACAGTTACTTCTTTAAGGCTTGTTAGTTGGTGTTCTAGTAGCTATTTTTGTAATAAATCAGTGTGGCAATGCGCCCCGCCCGTGTGCATTTCTGTGTTTGTATGTTGCTTGTGTTAATGTTGGTGTATTGTAGTTGGTACACGGGATATAATGTGGGTAATGAGCACAAGTATTTAAAATGTTAATTGTATTTAGACACGAGGATTGCACTTCACTTCACGTGCATTTAAAGCATTTAATATATGAGCATGAGGTTGCACATAATTAATTCACGCGCTGGGATTCAAGTGAATAATTAATTAGTAATTGAATCCCGGCACAACAGTATATATAGATGCACGTTTTACTCACTCGCGGTTGTGTGTTCGGTGAGTGGAGATCGGGTGTGGAGAGGAGAAAATAAAGTAAATACGTGTTTAAACTCACCGTGTTTGTTTGTCTGTTCGTCCAGTCTGTCTAGTGTTAATCCGTTTTGTTTGTCTGTTTTATTTGGCCTCAAGTGTCATGTCCTGTTTTTCTGTTTAAAACCTTTTGTTTGTTTATTAAACGCACTGAGCGCTGCCATTCGCGCTTTCAGTTTCAACTCCACTACTGTCTCTGTGTATTCTTTGTGGTCTGACGTCACCACTGCAGCTAGCCTGTCACAATCAGTTATTTAGGTGGTTTAATTATTTTGGCTGTATGGAGCTTTCAATTTTTATATAAACTGAGCATTTAATTTACAAAAAAGCACACAAATTTGTTGTTCAATACTTTAAACCTTCTTGTGACAGGCTAGCTGCAGGGATGACTTCAGGCCAGCGAGAAATACACGGACACAGGCAGTAATGATGAAACTGAGTCGCGGCAGCGCTCAGTATTTTAATAAACAAACAAAAGGTTTTAAACAGAAAAACAGGACACGGCACTTGAGGCCAAAATAAAGAGACAAACAAAATGGACTAACATTTAAACAAACGGTGGATGAACAGACAAACAAACACGGTGAGTTTAAACTCTTATTATTATTATTATTCTTTTTGTTTATTTTACCTCCTCTCCACACCCGTTCTCCACTCTCCGAACACACAACCCAGAGTGAAAGAAATGTGCATCTATATATACTGTTGTGCCGGGATTCAATTACTAATTAATTATTCACTTGAATCCCAGCACGTGAATTAATTATGTGCAACCCCATGCTCACATATTAAATACTTTAAATGCACGTGAAGTGAAGTGCAATCCTTGTGCCTAAATACAATTATACATTTTAAATAACTTGTGCTGCACACACCCATTTATATCCCGTGCACAATATCTATACACCAACATTAACACACGCAACATACAACATAAAACACAAAAATACACACAGGGGCGGGGCACATTGCCACACTTCTACATTGCCATAATATATGAACAACATCATTGTTCCAGCTGGGAATACTGCTGTGGATCCTGACACTGGTTGTTGATTTCTCTTATAAAAGTTTACCACAGTAAATATACCCAGACATTTTGCTGGTTGTACTATGCCTTTACCATAGTTTACCATGGTTTTGCCATGTTTTCAATTTTGCCTTACCATACCTCTCTGAGCTTTACAATGCTTACCTATGCTTTACCATGCTTTCACTGTGCTTTATTACACTTTGCTACAGTATGCCTTTATTGCAGTAAACTTTTATAAGAGTCTGCTAGGGGGCTCCCAAGTGGCGCATCCTGCACTCCACGTGGAGTGCCTTTACTGGATGCGCCAGGAGGTCGCTGGTTTGGGTCCAGGCTATTCCACTGCTGGCGGTGGACAGGAGTTCCCAGGGGGTGGCGCACAATTGGCCGAGCACCTACAGCAACCCCTGTAGACTGGCCAGGAGACTGCAGGCCTGCCTGCAAACTGCCCAGAGCTGCGTGGTCTGAGGTAGCTGCTTGGCTGGCCTGCAGAGTGAAAAGAAGCGGACAGCTGACGTGGTCTGGTATAAAATGCTCCTAAAACATCCCTGCTTTGAATGCCATCTGCTGAGAATATTATTATTTCATCTTCCCGCTGGGGGAATGAACAGCAGTTTTACAATCTGATGGAGTTTAAGGTTAGATTCATTTTAGGAATAGCTTTATGTGTAGGTGCTGCTGGTGGCTGCTCATTTGTAGCATTTGACTCCAGATGAATATATCATAGAAGGACATGCTGCTGGTCATAGGGAAATCTCGGGGTGTATTCACAAGCAGTTTGGCTTCTGGTAGACTTTTGCGATATCATTTTGTAGTTTCTTTGATTACATGATGTTAAATAAAAGATCTAAATTATGTTCATATATTAGTGTTTTTTTTATTATTATGTCTCAATCCTAAAATTCTTTAGCCATAGCTGTACAATCACTAAATATTAACTGCTGGTAGATTGCAAGCTCTATCGACCTGTACAGAACACTTATTCTTACAATGTTTCCACTGGATAATTAAAATCTTCTCACCTTGAAGAACCTATTATTAACTAAAGTGTAAAAACAGCTTGGTAATGGATTAACTTGTTTCTCCATTGTCTGTGTATGTATTCTTATGTGACAGTAAAATACAGTAAATTATGGGGGTTTATGGTAATAAAGTTTAGTGGAAAAGTGCTGTTTCTGTTTTACAGTTACCTTTCAGCTGAATTTGGTTTATTTGCTTTATAATCTTTTTTATTCTACTGTATTTCACAAGAAGCGTGAGTCATACTAATTTTGATGTGATGACAACTCCTCTATTCTGACTACCATTCATTCATGCACAGCCTACATCTATCAGACTACAATTACAGTGCACTACATTCAGGCAAATTAACAGGCCATGACATGCAAAAAATAATGGCTTTTCTTATTGATATGGGGTAGAATTAGACTCTAATTTGCATATGCAAGTAGCATGTACTTTTTATGTTTAAATGTAATGTCATCCTTCGTCAGTTGGTATTTGATGAGATAAGAGGTCAGCTTGTTTTACGACTGTGACAGTGTGAAGACCCTAAATACGATAACAATGTATAAATAGTGTAAATACTGTAGATGTGTGTAATGCCAACTCCATTCCTGATTTCTAAATACAGTATATGTGACTACATTAAAATAACTTACCTGTATTTCATTTTTTATTTTTTTTTGGTTTCTGTAAAAAAAGGATACTGCATGCTGACCACAGTTAAATAAAGGGGAAATATAAATGTTTTTAAAACCTCTTTTACATTTACATTTAAGTAACAACACCTTTAAAATGTAAAATGTATGTTTAAATAGTGTTCTAACCCTTTCATGCATGGGACAGATAAAAAAAAATGGAAGATGCAAATGCATGATGACCTCATATGAGGATGCCATTTTTTCCCCATATAAAGCAATGACATTTTTTTTTTTTAAGTCAATGAAAAATATATTTACTATGTGTCCAAAACTACTTTTTTCAGCTATTTTCAATAGTTTGTTATATTAGGCCTTTAACTTACACATTGTTAACTGAACCGATGACACATAATGTATTAATTACATGCAGGGTTTAAAATTGGTCTTCCTTTCATCTGGTCATTTACTTTCTTATATTGAGTGATGCAGATTCAAAGACCGATTCATTATTATTATTATTATTATTATTATTATTATTATTATTATTATTATTATTATAAATGACCAGATGAACATAAATCCTAAATTAAAATGTTTTATTTTGATAAAAAGGTATTACTTACGTTTCAGCTTTTGTTTCATTCATATATATATATATATATATATATATATATATATATATATATATATATATATATA
This sequence comes from Acipenser oxyrinchus oxyrinchus, assembly GCA_030684275.1. Lineage (NCBI taxonomy): Eukaryota > Metazoa > Chordata > Actinopteri > Acipenseriformes > Acipenseridae > Acipenser > Acipenser oxyrinchus. Next base: position 47,175,191 of record CM060251.1, read on the forward strand.
TATACAGTATATATATATATATATACACAGTGTATATATATATATATATATATATATATATATATATATATATATATATATATATATGCAGTCCTTCAATCCTTCTAAGACTGTCCAAATGTTCTTGTGTCAGTTTATTCCTGTGTTTGTTTTTTTACAGTGTTCATTGTAGAGAAAGTAGATTCACAGGTGTATGTGCGAACAAAAAAAGACAGCACCTTTTGAGCACTTAGTCTCAGAACTGGATAGCGCAAATCAGAGACAACATTCCAAAAATGATAAACTCCTTGCCTCAGCTCTGCTTTCAAAATGTCATCTGACTGGAGCTCCACTATTTCATTTTCCACTGCTGCTTGGTCTGCTCATAGGTCTGTGAGAGCAGGTGACACAGATGAAACACTTGCAAGAAAAGGGTTCTCAACAAAACAAAAAAGTTCTTTCAGACCCATTATATCTTCAAATCTGGACTGAAATTCCTTCTGTAGTTCATCCAAAAGAAATACAAAAATATCAGCTCTATAATGATTCAGTAGGCCTGTATTGTCTGATGTGAGTGACATCAATTTTGGAAAATGCAGAAAGGTAGCACTTTGTAAGTCAGGAACAAATAATGTTCTTATTTTGCACTGAAATGCCATTATAACACGAAGCATGTCACTTGGCATTTTTTGCTTGCCTTGTAATTGTAGGTTGAGAACATTGAGCTTGTAATGTCAGTAAGAACAGCCAGCTTTATTAGCCAGTCTGGTTCATCAAGTTCCTTTTCTTCTTTTCTCTTACTTTCAAGGAAGTTGTGAATTACAGGGAGCAAGCTGAGAAATCATTCCAGCACTCATCCTCGAGAAAGCCACCTGACTTCGCTATGCATAACCAGATCCCCGTACTCCTTTTCATACTCCTCTATTAATTATCTGAACTGCCTGAGGTTCAGGGCTTTTGAAACAATGAAATTCACAATCTTGGTGACAAACCCAAGAGTTCTTCGTAGAAGCATTCGTCTTTGGGGAAACGAGCCCACACTCATAATTGTGGTACATCGAATATGTCAGTACTCCCACCAAGAGCAAGACTATAACAAGGAGCTGTCGAAATGTCTGAAATGACTTGTTGTCAGATGTCTTGGCCTATTGCTTCAACCCTCCTCATCACTGTAGTATCAAAGAACTGTAGGCCCCTAATTTGTTTTATTATTTCATTTCTGTTGGATAAATCTACATATACAATTTCCGCAGAAGCCAAGAAACATTCCTTTACAATTTCTGCATCTGTAAAAGCCTTTCTGTGGCGTGCTAATATCCACGCAATTTCAAAGGATGCCTCTGTTAGACATTCGAGAATCGAGCTAACAGTTTTTAGCACTTTCTGTTGTTTTTTCAATGAGCTGGTTGACTTTGCTTTTCCGAATGGAACTACCAGGTGGGTATTTTTTCATTAAGTTCCTCATGCACACTCAAATAATGTTGCTTCAAATTGCTGTTTTTTAATAGAGATGGTTTTCTGGCACATCAAGCAAACTGTTTTTTTAGATTTCTCGTTACAAATAAAGACAAAGTCAATTGTCCATCTCTCCTGAAACTTGCGGTGCTTGTCCTGAATTGGCCACACATTTCTCAGTTTTACAGTAGTTCCAGCTTCAGTTTCGTTCACAGACCCCTCATTTTCAGCAAACGGTGTACTCATAGTGGGTTCATTATGCAGGTCATGGTCGCTTTCACGGTTTTTATCTAATTCTTGTTTTTATTTTCGTCAACGGGACAAGATACCAATCCATTCTCTCTTACTGAAAGCATTTGTGCCTTGCGACGTTGACCAAGAAACAGAAATTTAAATGCATTCTAGGAGTTGTATTTTACTCACCTCCTGGTCATGTACTTATAACACTTCAGCAGGAGGTGAGAAAAATACAACTCCCAGAGTACATTTCGGTTTCTATTTCTAGCTCAACTGCGCAAGGTTATGAATCCCCTTTTTATTTCTAATTTAAAGAAATCTTTATTAACGAAGGATCATTTGAAGGGACAAATTTAGGGTCATTTGGGGCCGTCAGTGGCCTGCAGGCCGCGCAATGAAGACCACTGTTATATACAGAACACCCTCGCTATAACGCCCTTCATTATAACTAACCTTCGGCTATAACGAACCTGGCCCCTGGACCCCAAATAAAAAAACAAAAAAGATAATATAAACAAACACTGTCAACATCCCGGTCTGTACACACCTCTGCAGTGAAGTCAACTCTTTTGTCTTAATAAAAAGCGTGCACTGTGTAACTATGCCTCCGAAACTAAAATCATTTTATGTTGCAACAAAGCTGGAAACTGTATTGATCATTTAAAAAAGGAGTAATGCAGGCATAGCTCTGTCGTGAGTATAGGTTGTCAAAAAATACTCTTTTGACTTGTTAAGCAACCATGCGGCAAAGCAAAATTGATTAAAGAAAAAAAAAACAACGAAAAAAACTTGAGGATCTGATGAACTTTTCATGGCAAACTTTTCATCTCGGGATGATTTGGAATAAAAGATGAGTTTGAGATTCTTGCATGTTGGATTAAGATTTGGTGCACTTTGAAACGATTTTGTGTCAGATTGGTTTAGAATAAATGTTCAGCTTCAATTTGGGATTTGTGCTTTCTTAACTGCGTTTAAATTTTTTAATGAACAGGATAAAGCAAATGCAGAATACTGCATGCATGAAACGAACAGGTACATGTAATTCTACTTTTATTCATAATATCATCTCATTAATTTACTCAAACAGTTTATCGTTTATTTTGATTGTCCTTTCGCTATAACAAACCCCTCGATATAACGAACAAAAGATTTGGACCCCAACAGGTTTGTTATAGCGAGGGTGTACTGTTTGTATGTGTCAAACCCACACCCCCATTTATATTAACTATTTTTCAAAGCAACAGCTGCACATCTTCTTCTTCTGATTAAAGGAAGTTGGCGCATGCCATCTAATAGCAGATGATGCATGCCCTCTATCACCCTTCTATAATATCATCTATATACATCCCTATTTTCCAGTAGTCTCAATATATTGTTGTGACAGAGAAAGAATTAATGTTGGCTATAAATCTCCCTCCCGACCTGTGAGGGCGCTGTGTAAAGTGAGTGCACTGGACTGGATGCATTCCAAGAGTTAAGTGGAAATCGGCTATCTAGAAAGGGGGCGGAGCTACGGTACACCAAGTCATCGCCCCAGAAGGGAAGCGATGTGGCAACCACGGATTGGAGGAGAAACGGCTGCATTCGCTAACCAAGGGGGCGTGACTGACGGTACAAAAAGGGACGTGGCTAGGTGATCTGTTCCTTTTGTTATGGTTAAGCTGAACCAAGAAAGGAGAACTGTGATTTAACCGTGAGTGTTTTGTTTGTTTGTCGTGTCTAAAATTTATTTGTTTGTTCTTATTAGATGGCTAACACGATCTGGAGCTCTCGCTTAAGGCCAAGGCGCTTTACAAAATAAATATAAAAAAGCCTGTGTCTAATATATAATCCAGCTACAAATAAGCAGAATTAACAAATATGTTTTCAAACGGGATTTGAAAGATTCAATAGTGCTAGCATTCCTGATATGAATCGGGAGCAAGTTACAAAGATAAGGGGCATTATAACTAAATGCCCTGGCTCCGAGAGAGTTCAAACGAATTATAGGGACTGTCAGAAGATTAGCATTTCCCAATCTCAGGGAACGACCAGAAACAAATGGGGTCAGCAGATCTTGAAGATAAGAAGGTCCAAGACCATGTAAAACCTTATAGGTAATAAGAACTTAATAATAATAATAATAATAATAATAATAATAATAATAATAATAATAATAATAATAATAGCATCATTAATAAAACAAATGAATGAGATGAATGCAGTAATTGTATCAATTAAATATGTAATTAAAACCAAGATTAACGAAGATTAAAAATTTTAAGCGTGAGATTAATCACTATTATTTTTTTAATCGCTTTACAGCCCTAATATATATTGTGAGTTGCTATTAATGCTATTAATGCAAAGCATATTTTATTAATCACAGTACATGTTAATGTAATGAACTCATTAACCAATGACATGCTATAAAGCAAATAACGGTTTACATTGGAAGCACTATTTAATTGGCTTCATTTTAAATAGACATGGGTCTGTGGATGTTTCCTATTCCTGAGATTTTCAAGTTTATTTTTGCTGAATTATAAATTAGACTGCAGCAAGTAATGAAAGAACAACCACTCATCAGTTAGATGAAAATCTGGCAGCTGTGATTTGGCATCTTAATTGCTGCACCCCAGGGTGTTTTTTGGCCGATATTAAACAAACAAATAAGAACGAAACCCCCGAATTTGTCATATAATTCGTATTTAACCTGTAATATCCATTATGAAAAATGAGGTTTTAGTTGTTGATAACAGTTAAGGTTCTTTAGTCAGATTTCTCAGTAAAGTGTAAAAAATATATATGTTTCATATTTTTAATAATATTATTTTTTAAAACAAAATTGATAATTCTGTTTGATTATCCTTATTCTTATTACAGAAGCAGCCTCGCAATGCATAGGTATGCATGATTATAACACTGGTCTGAGAGTCCCCATGACAGTGGCTGAAGAGTTCAAGTTTGATTTACTAGGGGGAAAACATAAAAAGAGGACTGTAGGGTGCTAAAAGTTTGCCTTCTGATAAGTCACTGTCACAGGGCCTAGTTTTTTAACTACACAGTAATTACACTGTAATTGCATGTGAGGTTACACGTGTAAAACAGTTTAATTACAAAGCATAATACTAGCTGACATTATTTTGAATTGTGTAATCAAAGTTGTTTTTTGCATTGTAACAATTATATATGTGCAATTACTGCATTAATACAGTGCTATTAGAGTGTAGAGAAACTTAATTTAAATTGTTACTTAATATTTTGTACTAATATATCATCTACAGTTTAATCAGCATCAGTTCCAGTTTCTGGGATCATGTTGTGATAATTAAGTCAGCTGTAGTGCCTTTGCATGCTTTGAGAGCGCTACCCAGAAAGCTGAACGTTGTAAGCTTAATAACAGACATGACAAAATGACTGGGATGAACCAAGGGATGTGGTAAAGTAAAAAATACTACAATGACCACAATGGTTGGATGGTTTCCATTACTTAGAGTTGCTGAGGTTGAGTGTTATTGAGCATTATAGCTTACTTAAAAGATAAAGATATGACTGGAACCTACAACACAATCTGACCTTGAAGAAGCACCCTCTGTTACTCCTAAGACTATAAGCCAACATTTTGTGAATACAAAACAGCATTAAAATGCATATATGTGGAGCTCGATGGTTCAATGGATTAGCAATGGAGTATGAAATGATTTACTTTGAGGTCAGTGGTTAACTTTCATTCAGTCAGTGGTAATTAAAAGTAATTTCTATCTGATGGCCAACTTCAAAGCAGGTATGTATTACCATGCAGACAGAAATGATTACTTCTAGGTATATCACTGTGACAGGCTGGCTGCAGGGAGGAACTCAGACCAGAGATAGAAACACACAGCAGACAGAGACTTGGGGTTTTGGTGAAGCTGAGCGCGTGATCGCGCTCAGCATTTAATAAACAAAATAACAGAACACAAAAAACAGGACACGGCACTTGCGCCAAAATAAATAGACGAACAAAAACGGACTATCAATTAAACAAACGGTGGACGGACAGACACACAAACTCGGTGAGTAAATAAATAAACAAGTATCGTGCTGGTCCTACAGCACGCGATAGCAATTGTTATGAATATTACTCTCCTCTCTCTCTCCGTTCTCCACTCAACGAACACACCACCCCGAGTGAGTGAAAACATGCAGCTTTATGCAGTTGTACCGAGACTCGATTGCTAGTCAATCATTCAATTGGAATCTCGGTACAACTGCACGTGAATTAATTAAGTGTACTCCCGTGACCACACATTACATTTTAACCAGCACGTGAAAGTGATTTGTGCCATCCTCGTGCCTAAATACAAACCTACATTTTTAAATACATGTGAAACACAGACCCGCTTATATCCCGTGTACCAATGACTATACACCAACATTTACACACAACACGTAACACAAAATACACACAGGGGGGGCACTTTGCCACAATCACTCAATAAGACAGGGGATTGTGAATTCACCTGAGAATAATAAAATTAGGCTCCTGCTTGGAATTTTTGTGACATTATGAGAACAGATTAATCTTTTTTTTTTTTTTAAATATTAAAGAGATGCTACTGTTTGGATAAATATTTGCAAAACATATAATTGAAAATAATATAATGTGCTATATGACATGTGGATTGATCCCATGAACTGATTTGTTTCATAGTTTACCAGCTTTTAATGATTAAAGAGATGTTTAAAAAAAAAAGAAAATTAATTCTAAAAGAAGGAGCGTGCGAGAACTAACTTTTATAAAGACCCATTCAAATTTGTAAAGAAGTTATTCACCAGTGAGAAGAATGGCACACTAAAAGCATCTAAGTTTGAGTTGGAGAGATATTTGGAGGAAACGCATACAGATTCAAAAAGGCAGGAGCCTATGTCAATTCCTTCAGACATCCCACCTATCAATCCACCAGAATACCAAATGGAGGACTGTGCACCTAAGTGGAAAGAAGTAGAGCAAGCTGTGGAAAAAGCAAGGGCTTCATCATCTCCAGGGCCTAATGGAGTTCCGTACAGAGTGTACAAGAGTGCTTCAGGAGTTCTACGAATCCTGTGGAAACTGATGAAAGTAGCATGGAAAAAACAGGTTGTACCAAGAGCATGGCGCGAGCAGGTGGAGTCTTTATACCTAAAGAAAAGATTCTAGCAGCATCAGTCAGTTTCGCCCTATTTCCCTATTAAACGTAGAAGGCAAGATTTTCTTCAGCATTATTGCTCAGAGATTGTCAACTTACCTATTAAAGAACTGCTTCATTGACACTTCAATACAAAAGCGGGCATTCCAGGTTTCCCAGGATGCTTAGAACACATCAATGTGATCTGGCAACAAATTGATTTTTTCAGTGTACCAATGACAATAACAAATCTAGTGAAAGCCTACTTTGGAGATTTGCAATTTAGTTTTTCAACTTCAGAATTCAGCACTACATGGCAATGCCTAGAAGTTGGAATAATGGCAGGATGCACCATTTCTCCACTGGCTTTTACCATGGCAATGGAAGTAATCATTAGGGCATCAAAATGGGTAGTGGGAGGAGAGCTTGGCTTCTGGAATACGACTACCACCAATTCGAGCATACATGGATGACATGACAACCATGACTACAACAGTAGCCTGCACTAATCGGTTATTGGGCAAATTAACCAATAACATTGAATGGGCACGAATGCAATTCAAGCCCACTAAATCAAGGAGCATCTCTATAATTAAAGGTAAAGTAGTAGATAAAACGTTCTTCATTAATGGTGAGGCAATACCAACAGTGTCTGAGAAGCCAGTGAAGAGCCTTGGGAGATGGTACGACGGGATCTAAAGGATACAGTTCGTGTGGGAGAAGTTAGACAACAAGCTGTGGAAGGGTTGAAGAGCATAGACAGCAGCGCTTTACCAGGCAAACTAAAACTCTGGTGCTTTCAGTTTGGCCTACTGCCAAGGTTGCTGTGGCCACTGACTGTGTACGAGGTTTCTTTGACAACAGTAGAGAAGCTGGAAGCTTTAATCAGTTCACACATCAGGAAATGGTTGGGAGTTCCACGCTGCCTCAGCAGAGTGGGACTTTATGGTAAAGGAAGACTGCAGCTACCTGTCTCCGCTCTAACCGAGGAGTTTAAGCGCCAAGGTCCGACTGGAAATGACATTAGTAGAGTCACGCGACAAATGCGTAAGGGAGGCAGCACCTGTGTTGAAAACTGGAAGAAAGTGGGTGGCAAAGAAAGCTGTGGAGGATGCAAAGGCTGCCCTTCGAATTGGTGATATCATGGGGCAAGTTCAGCATGGAAGAGGGGTCTTGGTCTCAGTTCAGCTCCTCCTACATGGCACAAGGCAGCCCCAGCGCAACGGAGGAAGCTTGTAGTCAACGAGGTGCAAAAGCAGGAGGAGAGGATGAGGTGTATAAAGGCCATTTCCCAGGGCAAGCAGGGAGAATGGATGAGATGGGAGAGTGTGGAACAACGCAAGATTGGCTGGCAAGACCTATGGTCAATGGAACAGAGCAGGATCAGTTTCCTTATAAGGTCAACATATGATGTTCTCCCATCACCACAGAACCTAAACCTCTGGGTAGGAGAGGATCCCTCATGTCCTTTGTGTTCATCACCTGCAACATTAAGGCACATTTTGACAGGATGTAAGGTGGCTCTTAGCCAAGGACGGTTTACTTGGCGCCATGACCAGGTGCTGCGATGTTTGGCCTTAGCATTGGAAGACAAGCGTAACATGACCAATAAGTTGCCGCCTGTTCCATCAAAACATTACACACAAAAGACAACATTTCTCCGCCCAGGAGAGCAACCACCAAGAAAAGGTGTTAAAACCAATCCTCGCCCAGGACAACTGGAAGCTGCTAGAGACTGGAAAATGCTGGCAGATGTTGGTCAGCGGCTTATTTTTCCACCTGAAATTGCCACCACAAACCTTCGACCAGATATTGTCCTGTGGTCTGGATCAGCACGCCTTGTTCACCTGGTAGAGTTAACAGTGCCATGGGAGGATGCTGTAGATGAGGCGTATGAGAGGAAGAAACTGCGGTATGCTCAACTAGCCACTGAAGCGGAACAGCGAGGATGGAGAGTCTGGGTTTACCCAGTGGAAGTGGGATGTCGAGGATTTGTGGCACACTCTACAACCCGGTTTCTCAGAGATGTTGGATTCAATGGCCAAGAGTTGCGTCGCACAGTGAAGAACTTATCTGAAGCAGCAGAGAGGAGCAGCAACTGGCTGTGGTTGAGACGGAAAGATTCTGGCTGGGGATCTCAAGCACAATAGAAAGAAAGAAAGGCTGATGTACAGGTAAGTAAGCTGGGCTGAGTTGAGTGGGGGACGGAGGGGTGATGCTGGGACGCCAGAATCACCGCCGAGCCCTCTTGAGGTGTCGTGGGCTAGTCGACGAAACACCGAGGATGGAAGGTGCCCACTTGAAGACCCCAGAGATGTACCCTACTTAGCTCAATCCAGACGGTTGTCATGCTGATGCGCTGGGAGACCGCACTATGGTTGATCCCTGGAGCCAGCATCGCAGCCGCTGTGTGTGCTGATGCGCTAGGGAGGCAAAATAAGCTGATCCCTGGAGCCAGCATTACACTTCAGCCATCAACACCAGACAGAAGGATATCTACATCATCATATGGAAGGAAGCGCAAATGGATGGAGACACATATGGATCACATTAGTTTACTGTGAAGCTACGTCTTAGTTGGTGCTTATCTTGGCGAGAGCCAAGTTCAAATCAGCATGAAGTTTTAACATCTACTCTCATGTAATGGAAATCATTTTTATAATTTAAAATGGCACTGTGTTCTAATTGTGATATTAACTGATAAATAGAAAATTAATTGACTGTTGCCATTGCTTATCTGTTTTTAATTATTAAAGATGTTTTTAATGACATTAATAATTGTGAAATGTATAATCAACAATGTTATGTTCTAATTGTGATGGAACAAACTGATATGTTGCTACTCTATTTAAGTGACTTCTGTGATGACTGGGAGCCCTAGAATCTGAAGAACATTCTGTTAACCCAAAGAGCAGGCATTGCACATGCAGTGGTCAGGTGAACTTCCCTATACTACATCACAAGTCAGCCCTGGTAAGATTCAATTTCCACATCCATCCAATTCAACTAAATTTTTTTCGACTGCCTGTTTGTGTGGTGGATTTGTGATTTGCATTGCTGACCAATGAGAGTCAAACCTTTTCTCAGTAAAACAAATTTGCAGGCACTATACAGTCATTCTCCACTGGTTGTATCAGTTCGGGGTCCCACTGCATTGTTTATTAAAATGTATTTGCCAAGCTTTAGTAAACAAGGGATATGAGTTAATGGGAAATAAATGCTCCACGCGCAGTTATTTGTCATTCTAGAAAATACTAACGATAATAGCTGCCACTCTTTTGGCATGACTTGCTACTGTAATTGAAATCATTCGAAAATATTTGAAGGGTTATCTATTCAAGGATACCAAGATATTTAGTAGGAAGTAGTCTGAGTGGGAAAAAACAAACCAGCAGGGGTGGTTGAATGCTTTTATGAGTTACAGTACCATAATAATGCACATTGTGCTCATGACTGAACAGTTTCATTTCATCACTTGTACTGTGCGCACCCTCCTTGTCGTCATATTGAAATTGCATTGAAGGGATTTCAACTTCATACATAAAATGACCACAAGATGGCACTGTCTACATTATTAATGCAGATCTGATGATTTGTTGTTCGAACTAGGGTTCTCTTTCTGAAATATACTGGTAAATGGTAATTAAAGTCCCACATGTTATGCAATGATCAACAATATTAATCATTCTATATCCCTGAGTAATTGTTACTTGAAATGATATCCCTGTGGGTCTTCTTTTTTTGTTTCTGAAAAGTTGTTATTATGCATTACGTCAAATGACAACATCAATATTTAAATACAGTATAGTTCACAGTAACTGCAAATCATACTACTAAAATATAATATGAAAAATGTGCAACAGGTTAGGATTACTACAAGTTATATCTACAATGACATAATAGTTGTGCAATAGTGCAAGGATAGTGCATCAGCTGAGGATCCAGTAACGTGGTGCTGAGGTCAGATGAATACAGTACATAGGAGGAGGGGTAGATCAAGAGATCTACAAGTGCTGTCTAAACAGGTGGGTCTAGAGGATGCGGTGGAGAGCAGTGAGAGATGGAACAGTCCTGAAGTACTCCAGGAGCTGGTTCCACCACAGTGAGAGGGGGTGTAGAGTGAAGAGAGCCTTACGCAAGAACAAGGGTCTTGAATTGAATGCGAGCAGAGATTGGTAGCCAGTGGAGGGTGCGAAGCAGAGGGGAAGCATGAGAGTACCGAGGTTGGGAGAATACAAGACGAGCAGCTGAATTTTGAATGAGCTGTAGGGGGCAGATAGCCAAAGCAGGGAGACCAGCAAGGAGAGTGTTACAGTAGTCCAGTCTGGAGAGTACAAGAGCTTGGACCAGTACAAGAGCCTGGACCAGGAGTTGAGTGGAATAAGAAGTGAGAAAAGGACAGATTCCGTAGATGTTGCTAAGAAAGAAGTGGCAAGTACGTGTCAGGGAGATGTGTTGAGAGTAGGAGAGGGAGGGGCCACGAGTAACACCTAGGTTTTTAGCAGGAGGTGAAGACAGTGGTAGTCAAGGGAGACTGAAATGGAGAGGTCAGGAGGGGGAGGAAGCAGAAGGAAAGTAAAGGTCAGATTTAGAGAGGTTGAGTTTGAGGTGGGGTAAACATGTCCAAGCTGACATAGGTAAGAGGGATTCTGAGATGTGGGAGTCGATGGAGGAAAAGGAGAGGAAGATCTGGGCATCATCAGCATAGAGGTGGTAGGAAAAGCCAAGAGAGATGAGAGGGCCTAATGAGTGTGTGTAGCGTGATATCTATAGCGTTATATCTGAAATATGTACCAGTACTAGTACATATTATTAACTTATAAACAAAGAATCACTGATCATGTTAATAAAGACATTTAAAAGCATTGATTGTTGGATTTTAATATTGTCACTGTTTAGAGAAATAAAATAGGGTGCTTTGGATACCAAAGGATACAATGCATATACATTTGTATATATTTCTCTCAAAAAATATGTAGTTTTTAATTCACCTTAAATTAATTATAAAATACTATATGTTTAAAATAAAACCTCCTCTCTGGAAAAGTTACCCCTTTTTTTTGTTGTTGTTGTTTTTTTTGCATCATCAATGCTGATGCTCATGTAAAAATTCTGGTAAAGTACAAAAGGCTCTTTGTTGGTTTGCCATGTAACAGATTTGGAGGTTTGAAACCTAAGTTTGACCTCGAATATTAGCTCTGGTTACGACGCTGCATGCGGGATACCAAAAGAAACTGTAAGGAATTCCACGGGGATCTAGGTAAAAACAGCTATATTTTCCTGTAAAATCAACTTCGAGTGACAGCTAAACAGTTAAGCTAACTGTACTAAAGGACTATGCTGTGCAAAAAATAGCACAGCATTAACAATATGTAAGGTACGTAAATAACGGTTTCTGTTCATTTTCAAGTAGCCTAAAATTACAGGTTGGTGAATGCTGTTTACATTATATAGTATACAGGGCAGCAGTGTGGAGTAGTGGTTAGGGCTCTGGACTCTTAACCGGAGGGTCGTGGGTTCAATCCAGGCGGGGGACACTGCTGCTGTACCCTTGAGCAAGGTACTTTACCTGGATTGCGCCAGTAAAAAAAACAACTGTATAAATAGGTAATTGTATGTAAAAATAATGTGAGGTCTTGTAACAATTGTAAGTCGCCCTGGATAAGGGCGTCTGCTAAGATATATATATATATATATATATATATATATATATATATATATATATATATATATATATATATATATATGAAATCACGGAACCATGAGTTTATAACATACACAATAATGAAAACTGCATCTACATGTAATTTTAGGCTACTTGAAAATTGAACAGAAATCGTTGTCGACTTCGATTGCAAGTTCGATTGCTAGAAATATCAAGAGCACAATACTGTATATACTGCACGATTATGATTTGTACCGAGATCTGGTAGTATTGTGTTCAACTCTATTACAGTATACTGCAGTTTTGATAAACCAAGGCTGACTCAGTGACTGAGAAATATGTCGGGGTTTGCCGGTCTGTGGAAAGTTGGCAACCCTAGCTGTGATTATGTAACTACTGCACAAATCACTACAAACAAGACCAACAGTAGTTCACCCACAACATCGTGTATGTTTTCAATTTTAAATAAACCATTTTGTTGCTCATCAGTTAAGGTCACATACATTTGCTGAATTGTGAAAAAATGTATATTAAAAATAACTTTAAGGTCCAAACTCAATACACCGTACCCCTTTCATGGTCGTTTCTTTGTTTTCTTAGCTAAAATAATATGGGCAAGCGCTCTGCACACGGTCTACCGTTTTTTAACGCGTACCACAAATTAACATGACACACTATTCCTTAGTATACCGCGGCGAGTTACTCGCTTTCTCTTCAAACTCCGAAACTTAATCATGCACTCACATTTCCAGACAAAATAATTGTCTTCCTAGACATTGGTATTTGAAAGTATTTTATTTGTGTATTAAAATAATAAAATATGACTTTAAATACTGGTAATCATTTTAAAAAAAAAGTTGTTAGTAAGCTTTGGATTTCATTGCTGCTTACGATGTGGAACAGAGAAACAAAATGGTGGTTTTAATAATAATAAAAGAAAGGCTACTATGATTGTGTATGTAATCGTTTCAGTAATTTAGTAGTATAACACATTTGCATTTGTTAATGTCTTGTTGTGCATGTGAATATTGTCAGCAAGAAATCGTACCATTTACCAAATTGACAGATCACTCTAAAATTCCCCCATCACAGAACCAAAACACAGCAACATGTGGAAGACTTGCAGTCACGTGTATCACAAATCTCCTAACAAAACAAATCCGTTTCAACGATACATGATTGAGAACTCCAACGCCCAATTAGAGCTCCGAAATCGGGTAGCAACACAGTAAACAGTGAACCTCTGGCCAATAAAAATAAGCGAGTAGGCGTTACACATTCCATTGAAGAGAGAATGTTTACTTCCGTCAATAATTCTGAGAGAATGAAAAACAAGAGTGTTATTTGTCGCAAATAGTTTGTAAACCGTTATCTTATAAATAATAATATAAGCGTTTTCATTTTATGCTGACAACCCTTAGATAAAGCCTGATGCTGCCTTGCTTTTTTTGTTTTTCTTGCAGTCCGCCAATGCTGGCTTTTGTTTTTGTAAGAAAGATATATATAGCTGCTTGAAGTCTAGACGGTATGTTTTTGTGAACGACAGTAACCAGTGTATTTTTAAGTTCTACAGTAGTTTGCTTCTGTGCGCAAATTTGACATTTTTTGACAAGTTTGATAATAATCGTAACAGGTACGGTGCAATAAATTCATATTAACATGACTTTACTACGTCCAGCTAAACTTGTCATTTCCTGTGGACAGAAATTATAAAGATAGCTATTCATTTTGTTTCTTCGTAGAAATTGGATTGGTAGGTAAGGATGCCATTCTTGGGTCAGGATTGGAGGTCTCCAGGATGGAGTTGGATCAAAACCGAGGATGGCTGGAAACGCTTTGAGTTATTTAGCCATGAATTAGAAGACAACAATAACAACCTAGACCTGAAAGAGTAAGTTGCAACCGTTTGTTTAAAAAATAATTGACTAATTTCTTGTTGTGAAACAAAGTTGTACACATTTTGACTTCCTAAAACACACGGCTCACTAAATGGATATTATGACGAAAAATCAATTTGTGATTAACTCAATACGAGCCGCTTAGTTAACTGAATCAATGTGATCAGTTGTTGAAAATGTAGCTCCCCTTGTTTGAACATCACTTGTCCTTTGCCTAGGGTTGACACAGTTATATAAGTGAGGAAGCATAACGTGAAAAGTACTGTACACTAGCAGCAAACTTGAAATCTGCACATGGAGGCTGTTCAACAAATGAAAAGTCCAGTCACACCTCAATACAATGTCCAAACAGCAATGTTGTCACTTAGACTTTAGGTTGAGTAAAACCTTATTTTGTTATTACAGCTCACACCCATCCATTGACACAGAAACGATGTAACTTGTATTGGCAGTACTATTCAAATCTAACTATCCACTGTCTCATGGTGCATACCCTTGCACCTTTAGCTCCATTATTAGAACCACCATCTAATTGTGATGAAAACTTGCTATGGACACAATACAACACAGGTCCTGTGAGTACCAGAATTTACTTTTTAGGCTGTAATTTGCTGGGCTAAGGAATGCTTTGATTAAAAGGGGAGACAGTCAGTGTTGTACAGAATAAGTGGATCATAAAGTCGTAGTAGCACAAGGGACCAGATCTGAAAATTGAAAATGACATTGTGTCTTAGAATAGTAACCCTGTACAATCCCCCTGCCCCATGGCTAGCACATATTAAAATATTATAGTTGTAGAACAAATGGCCACTATCTGCTTGAGTACATATGGCCTCCAGCCAAGCTTAATTTAATGCTTGCCAGAGGTGCCCTAGCTTTTTAGATTAGGCCAAATAAAAAAAAATAAAAAAAAGTGTGGTTCGGGTTACGCTGGGGGAAAAAGAAATAGAGTAGGTAGATAAAACATTTTATTTTATTTTTTTATTTCCTGAATAAGCAGTATGAGCATGGTAAAAGTGGCAAGTGCTATTTTACAGTACAGTACATTGTCATCCTGCTTCAGTCTCCCACCATCTCCCCTTTCTCCACCTCACAGCTGGCTCAGTCACATTTTGAGGGTGCATCTTCAAACTTTCCACCTACCTTGTTTTACGCTATAGACAAGTAGCTCTAAGGAATGAAACCACCTGGACTAAAATATAGCAGCATCATTATTGCAACACTTAATGACTGTCAGTAAATACTTTTATACACTGAAAAAATATTGCTGTAAAGAATTTTTTGTAGTAGAGGAAAAAAAAGAAAAGAGATGAGTCTCCTATTAAAAATAACAAATCTGCAATAATTGTAATCTTGATGGAATTCAGAAAATAACAAAATAGATGTGGCGATTAATTAACAATTAAGTGGTCAGAGTTTTAGCTTTAAAACTCTTACATAAATTGAGTTTTTTGTGCATTATTAATATTATCATGGTACATGTGTTTAGATATTAAACAGCTTTTTTTTTTAAAGAATGCATCCTTATTTATCTTAAACAAACATGCTTTGCAATGATGTATTCGCACCATTAATATCTGAAATCTGTCATATTTCAATTTTGACAAATGAAAAATGTTGGATTAACCAGGTCAAAGTGAACTAGTATTCATACAGTACACATTAAAAAACATTGCAAATCCAAAAATCAATAAATTGAAGCCCCCCTGTGATTTCCCAGCACAGCACTAAGCGCTGCAGATCACTGCCTGTAGAGCTGAATTAAAGCATTGTACAAAAATGCCTACACACAAAAACCCCAGGAGAATGTGCCCGTGACCATAGGGATTTCATTGTGGAAGACAGCAAAGGAAAGAAGGTACAACTTAAGTGTGCAAGTACTGTCCAGTTACAACTATACATATTTTGACAGAAAAAAAAATGCTCAAGCATTTTAGAAAGTAACCGAAAACACAAATTTCATACAGTATATCAAAAACGAAAGCACCGAAAAAAAACGATTTACTTAAAACTGTTAGTAACGCCGCATTGCACAGGATCAGTATAAAACACAGATATAGTGTTTTCAATAAAAGTTGGTTTGCAGCAGACATAAAACATGTCTATAAATGTGGTCTAGTTAAAAAAAAAAAAAAAAGATTGATTGCTATCCAATCTTACCAGGTCCCCACCAGACTTTTAAGTCGCCACGCCACACCCATGCCCACCACACCTTCCCTGCCCTTACTCTCTGTCTCAGTCCCATATTGCATACAGTGCTTGAAAGTTCTATACAAATGTTGACAGACAGTTTGGTACTGTGTCATTGCGGATAAGAAAAGCATAATTTTTCGAGATCCTGGGAAAGTGGAAAGAGTTGCAAATGCACCCCAAAAACTGACCATGTGCAGTTTGAAGGCATGTTATTTTCAGCAGTTTTGCTTGGACCTGTTAATTAGGTGAAGTTTTTATCTTTGCTCCTTCTCTACAGTAACCTGTAATTATTGGGAGTTCCTTAGTACAGCATTACACCACCGTTTGTAAATGCTGCCTACAGTATTTAATCTTAACTAACCTAAGTTGTTTTTTTTGTTTTTTTTTAAAGGAAACTTGGGAATTTGTTCTATATGCTTCTGGATGCCATTGAGTCAGTACAATCAGCTAGAGTTCAATTATTTTTTACTTTTCAACAGCCTATGTGTCAAATGTTTTTCACTTTTACGTGTTTAAAAGTGACTTGGGACTTGTATTTAGAGCTGTGGCAGCATTCTTGGTATCTTGCTTGTTATTTTTAATCTGACAGATTTGGGTTTTCACATTTGGGATTCTGACTTATTACTGTTACGTGACTATTCTCTTTTCAAATGAAAAACACGTCACGCATCACCTTAGATTTTTAGTATCGTTAATGAAAAAACACAATAAAAATGTAATGCGGTATATCTCTCTTTTGCTTTACAGTGTAGTATTTTCTTTATCCCCATAACATCCTTTATGTATCCCCCCAATATTATGGCTGCATGGGTATTGTGAACTTATTTAATGAGTTTAATATCTTTAGTTAAAATATTTAAAAATCAAACTTAATCTAGTACATTTGAAATTTAGGCTAATTTCCAAGACAATATTATACAGTCCTTCAGGCTTCATTTCATAGATAAAGTGGATTACCACTGTGGTTTGCTTTTGAAATTTGTTAAATTGCTTAATTGCTATTAGATTTTAGTGGTCAGCCAGTTCATTATGTAACGTAACAGCTGCCACTGCATCAGTCAGTTGCAAGGCCTTAATTCAGTGCTTGACTTATTGCATATTGTTGAACACTTTTGATCTTCAGGCTGCTGATAATTTGCATGCTTGCCTTTTGTGTAATTTATTTGATGAATAGGGGTAAAACATGTACAGTGTTTACATCACAGGCTTATCAGCTTTGAAAATGTTAATTTGCTAATAGAGTACAGGTGAAGGATGTTTGTTTTAATGCCACTGGTACATATTTCATTCTAACTTGTGGTACAGAACAGAAATACAGAATTGGTCAAACAGTTTTTTAGATATTCAGCTGAGGTATTTATCATGCAAACTGACCTGTACAGTACATACTTGTTTTAGTATATAACATACATTATTATATTAATGCCTGTTGAGACGGTGCTTTTTGTCACTTTTACCGTTCTACATTTAGCAGTTGCTGCCATGGACTGATCACACTGGCTGATAAAATGACTGCTTTTTTTATTTTTATTTAGTAGTCGGCAATTAGTTTTTTGCTATTTTCTCCCCAATTTAGTAGTGTCCAATTATTTAGTTTAGCTCAGCTCACCGCTACCACCCCTGTGCTGACTCAGGAGGGGCGAACACAAACACACGCTGTCCTCTGAAGAGTGTGTTAGCTGCCCGCGTTTTTACACACTGCAGACTCACCATGCAGCCACCCAGAGCTACAGCGTCGGAGGACAATGCAGCCCTGGGCAGCTTACAGGCAAACCCGCAGGCGCCCGGCCAGACCACACGGGTCGCTGGTGCATGGTGAACCGAGGACACCCTGGCCGACCTAACCCTCCCTCCCGGCGGCGCCGCCAATTGTCGCTGCCCCTGAGAGCTCCCGTCCTCGGTCGGCAAAGGAATAGCCTGGACTCGAACCAGCGACGTCCAGACTATAGGGCGCATCCTGCACTCTTTACTGGATGTGCCACTCGGGAGCCAAAATGACTGCTTAATGGATAATGTTGACCTTATGACAGCTTCTTAATGACTGCTTAATGGATAATGTTGACCTTATGACAGCTTCTTTCAGGAAGATAATGCACTTGTCCGTAGTGCTGCATGTGTGAAGTATTACACGCAGTCCATCAATCCACAAATGTGTCTGTTTTGAAGACTGTAGGTATTTACAAATACTACCATGGCAGAGCCATAATCTGTAATCTTGTGCTCTGTGCCCATTCATTTGTTGATGTAAACCATTTTTATTTATTTGACCTGTACAAGGGGTCAATTACTTTAGTGATTGAATAGAAAACTGCCAACTGTACAGTGCATTTTGATATCGGATTAGTATGGGACATTTCCCACTGCTTGTGGCTAAATTTAATTGACTAGTGCTTTTATTTCAATTTGGAAACAGGTTTTTGGTATATATCTTTGCACTGAATTTTTTTTTTTTTTGGGGGGGGTTGTACTGAACAATATGCAGCAATTGTACCTCTTTTTTCAGTACAGTATGAAAAAGAGGTATCATTGCACTCTCGGATTAAACTAATCCTGGTTGCTGCTTAAATAGGATTAGTTAAAAGTGAAGATAATTTAGTAGAATAGATACACATAGATTCAGCATCTCTTTTCCGGGATGATGATCTTGCCAATTAATAAGGATAGTGGCATTGAAGACTTAAGCTACGCCAGAATTTTATTAGAATATAGGCATATAGAATATACATTTTATTAGAAATTGGGAGGCTGTGTGGTCCAGTGGTTAAAGAAAAGGGCTTGTAACCAGAAGGTCCCCGGTTCAAATCCCACCTCAGCCACTGACTCATTGTGTGACCCTGAGCAAGTCATTTAACCTTCTTGTGCTCCGTCTTTCGGGTGAGACATAAGTGTAAGTGACTCTGCAGCTGATGCAGAGTTCACACACCCTAGTCTCTGTAAGTCGCCTTGGATAAAGGCGTCAGCTAGATAAACAAATTGATTCAGTACCATCAGCTTCCAGCTCTAGCAGGCTTGTATCAGACAGTAGACGCCCATTGGAATGTCAAAGAATCAACTGAATCAAACTTAAAATTAATCTGCGCAAGTACCAGCTTTTTTTATTTTGACTTGGCATATTGAAAGCTCCGTTCACATCTATTGGACAGCAAATACTAAACAGAGAAACCACTGGTCCAAATGTATTGTATTATATTATATTATCAACCACAACTAGCTAATCAATACTTTGCACTGATGAAAGCAACCAGTCCTGTGCTTGCAATTGCTAAATTGTGCTCATTCTAAACTCTACAGCAAACTATGTAATTTAAAGTAGATCTCTGATAAGAGATTACTGCCTCTAGGTGTTTTATCTTGAGAACGCGATGCCCTTTTAAGTTCAAAATTATTTATATTGTAAATAACACGCACTGACCAATGTTCAATACATTATGTATCCAATTAGGTTGCAAGATGAAAATAAAGAAAATCTGTTTCCAGGTGAAGATTGTGAAGTTGTAGCCAAAAAAAGAAAAAAAGATCATTTCAACAACAATACAAGATCTCATTGTAAGTATTTGTAAATTTAAAAAAGGGTTAGTGTAAACTTCCTTCACTAACACTGGTTCTTTCTCTAAGGAATACATTTTAATTAAAGTGCTGCTCTTCTAATCACTTTTAAAAATGAACTAATGAAGAAGAAAAAAAACACTGTGAAAAAGAATCTTCAGGGTTTCAACTTTCATTTCGGTGCTCATCTGTATTCTGTGATCCTTATGGTCGAGGACTGTCGTGCAGAAAAATGAAGCTGCCGCCATCGTATTTCAGAGATAGTGACTTCATATTGTAATATTTTATTTACTAGTGATGAGCACCAATATCGGTATTTTGATATGATATCAATATTGTTCAATATGATAATAATTTCCATATCGCAATATGTGGGATTTAAATATTTTCTTGTATGCAAAGCTTGCAGACATGCTTTTTATTGCTAATACTGCTACAATATAAGTGCTGTATTCTCAAGTTTACTTTATATTAAGATACACTGAACCCTATACACACACCAATCATTGTCCGTCTCTTAGACAATTAAACACCACCTAGTAAAGTATTATTTAAGCATTTTATTCCATTGATTGCTGTTTAGTTACCAAACGATATTTGTATGCTGCATTAAGTTTGGCCATCCGTAGAGTGTTCCTGTACTTAATATATTTTTAGAGGTGTCGTGGGTCAGCATTTATACGCAGAGCAGTTTAACATTCAGTTAGTTGCAGAATGGCTAGAAAATTGCTAACCACGAAGTCTGTGCACAGTGTAGAATGGAAATGATTGCTTTTTGATTTGGATGGTGATGGATTCATAAAAGATAACAAGACCTTGTTTTCCTCCATGGATATTATGAAGCAAAGCACCACTAAGTTTAAAGAGTAAACATAGCGTTCTACGTTCCCAGGTGTTGCTACAACGGTTTAAATAATGTGCCTGTTATTTTTCAGGTAAGTTTTTTAAACAGTTGTAGAATCACGTGGGGAAATGTAACATTCTGTTTTTCACAACCCTGCGATTTACTTTAAAACATAGGAAATGGATGAAATCTGTAGCTCTGGATACATTTAATACATTTTATTTTGTGATCTAACCGATCTCGTTTTCTGTCTATTAAGTTTTCTATCAGGAGAAGTGGATTTATGTTCAAAAGGAAAGTACGAGAGAAGTGAGTGTTCCAATATAAATAAATGTTCCAAGCTTTTATTTTAATGTAAATCCAATATATGAAGTCTAACATTCTGCTATTAATCCTGTTTACAGAGACATGGTTACTGTACCTTAGGAGAAGCTTTTAACCGCTTGGATTTTTCCAGTGCTATACAAGATATCCGAAGGTTCAACTATGTTGTTAAAGTAAGTGGTCATTTGTTATGTTAAATACAACAGGTTGCTTTTAGTTTTGTTTATTTGATTAAGACAAGTTGAAATCAATATAGAACGTTTAATACATTTAAAGCTACAGATTATTGCAGCATAGTTTACAGCAAGTCCCCCAAATGCAGACAAGAGGAATCTTCAAGTCAGTATTTTTCGTGACTGTAATAATGTTACAATATGCCTCCTGCTAATATTTAGTAAAAGTAACACATAGAATTTATTTAAACAAACATAGTTCCTGTGGAAGTTTCTCTTGTTTTCACAGATAAACATATGTTTTGTTTGTTTTTTAGTTGTTGCAGCTAATTGCAAAATCCCAGTTAACATCTTTGAGTGGAGCTGCTCAAAAAAACTACTTCAATGTTCTGGAGAAGATTGTTCGAAAGGGTAAGACTTCCCATTACTATATTTACTATATTTGTTTTTTGTAAATCACTTCTTCAAAATTAACGCTTCATATTTACCAGGTTATATAAACGCTATATGTATGCTAAATGTGTAAAAAATATATATATTTAAAGTTTTTCTGTTTTGCTTTTTTCGTGATTGTATGCAGCACTAATTTTAATTGCTAATGAATGCAAAAGTTTTCCTCAGTATTCCATGAGTAATGTGGTTTGCTCAGAATTTCATGTGGAGCCTTCAGGCTTCATTGTACCAGTTGAAATGGTTAATTCTGAGGCCTTTACAATATTAAAACCTGTATTTTTTCTATTTTTTTTCAAGATTGTTAATCTCTGGGTTGTATGCTGTATCAAGCTTTATATTACCAGCGGTGGACAATGTCGTGTAATGGGTATTTCCAATAGCCTAAATAATAACTTAATATTTTAAAAAATCTGTTCAGGTGAACATGTTTTGTGATGTTTGTTTTTCTACCTCTTGAATGTAAAAGAATAAAAGTACTGGGAACATTTGTATTTTTTAATTAGAATTTAAGAGCAGGTTTGTGTATTTGTTTGTTTCAATATTTAATTACTTACTTTAGGTCATAAAATGTATTGGCAAAATTACCTGGTTGGCTACATGTGTTAATGCTGAGCATGTTGTTTGTTCAGTAACTTGTTCACAGTGTGGTTATAAAGTTTATTCAACGCCTCCTGGCTTTGTTAGAGAAGAGAGCATAGTGCCTGTGTTATTGTGATATGCTGAAATAAAGTTGTTGAAAGTAATCAGTCTGTATCGAATGGTTTGAGCTCTACAACTTGTCATTCAAACTGGAGACGGGTTGCTATTGCTGTTGTGGTTACCATATTGCCGCTGACAGCAAACACTATTCTCTGTTTTTTTTAATTTTTTTTAACCATACTAAATATAAATCGATAGATTGAACATATACAACACAAAATGTATTTTTTTTATAAATTCAAAAGGAAATAACATTTGGTGAGGACTTGTTCAGGAAAATCTGATCATGGTGCTTGTGTTATTTGTTTTGCAGTCCTAGAAGACCAGCAGAATCCTAGGTTGATCAAAGACCTTCTTCAGGACCTTGGTTCCACACTCTGTATTCTTATCAGAGAAGTCGGCAAGTCAGTTTTAGTGGGTAACATCAATATTTGGATCTTTCGCATGGAGACGATACTCAACTGGCAGCAACAGCTGAACAACCTTCAGATACCCAAGGTACAGCACATTAAACTTGCATTTCTGTTTTTGGGCTGTTTGGAAATTAGGTCATTGTAGCTTGATATTTGTGGTGAATTTACAAAAACAATATATGACACAGAGCTAAAAATCTATAGAATCTAAAAATAAAAAAATGCCAATGGGAATGTGGTCTTTTTAAAAGCATTTGTTTTATTATTTTTCTTTGTAAATGTCTCTTTGTATTTGAAGTACGCTATTGAGATGTACCTGGCCCTGTGGGCACAAAGTGAATAAACTAAACCATTTTTTTACATTATATTATAATCAAAGTACAAAACAAACCAATAATAATAATTAAGAAAAAAAACAAAACAACACAGCTTACATATGTTATAGAATCTATCAATGCACAGATTCCAATACATCGTTACATTAACTCTACTGTTCAGGGATCGGTGCCACAAACGGAAAATCCATTTATGTTATTTCTCTTTAATATCCCCTTCTTTTGACAGATTACATAGATATCAAGGACATTTTTTTTTTTTTTTCAAACAAATGATTTGCATATAAGTGTACTGGTAAATTAAAGCCTATACATAATTCATTTACACTTATGCGTTCTCTGAGTTAATATTGAGAAAAAAAAAAATGGATATTTGCTTTTTACTGCATTCAGTAACTCCATCCACAGTAATTCTGAATGTTTTCATTTCAAATAATGAAGCTTTGAACTTGTGTTTTAGTGGTACGGCAATTTTGTTTGGCATAATTTTTTACATACCACAGTTTTCTCATCCGGTTCCTCAAAGTAATTCCAGACGTGACTTTGCCTCATTCCTTTGTTTAGAGATACAATTTTATAAAAAATATATAACAAATGTCAGAAAAAATGCCTTTCTTACCCCGTGTGGACTGAACCATACCAAGCCCACTGCAGCATGAATGCACAGTGTACCAGTGAAGCGTCCGATCGACCAAGAATAAAACCCGCCCCCATGTCAATCTTTCTGTGCATCAGTTAGAAAAACTACTTGGAGGCAATTACCAAACCCCTTCCTTTTTATAATATCTGCCCTTACTGTGGCATCACAGAAGTTGGAAACGTGACAGGCTGCTGTATATGATGTTAAATTATTAAAATAAATACATTAAAACTATGTTTTTTGGTGAAATTTGTCATGTGACCGATTATACGTCTAGCATATTATTCAATGTTTAACCACTTTAGAGTTTATACTTTTTTAAAGATTTAAAATTCCAATCCCTAGTGAAGAGGGACACTCCGGGTTACCAAATGGTAATGAATAGAAATCTGTTTACAGACCTATGGACATTTTTGCATTTGATCGATGAAGAGAAGTAGAAAAATCCAAGCTAAACAAGGTTCTGCCACAGATGAACAAGCTGATCACAAACTTTCAGCATCACTATATACCTGAACTGGAGCTGTCAATTGATGAGGGAATGATTCCAGCGAAAAAACAATTTAGAGTTCAAACAGTACGTAAAAGATAAGCCTGTGAAGGGATCAAATATTTTCAGTGTTGTGAATCGTTCTGTAGGTATGTTTTACATTTTGAGATTTACACTGGGGCTGAGAGAAGATTTTGGTCTTGTGGGAAAAACGGGGGGCAATGTAAAAATAATACTGGTAAAGCTACAAATCATGCAAAACAATTGAGTACGGCATATACCTGGACTATTAATTATTTTAGAAGCATTAATGTTTCTAGAAAACAAATACTACATAACACAGAAGACTAGGCCTAATGTACAAAGGTTTAATAGTAGATACATTTAAAGTTTTATATACAGTACTGTGCAAAAGTTTTAGGCAGGTGTGAAAAAATGCTGTAAAGTAAGAATGCTTTCAAAAATAGACATGTTAATAGATTATATTTATCAATTAACTAAATGCAAAGTGAGTGAACAGAAGAAAAATCTAAATCAAATCCATATTTGGTGTGACCACCCTTTGACTTCAAAACAGCATCAAGCATCAATTCTTCTAGGTACACTTGCACACAGTTTTTGAAGGAACTCGGCAGGTAGGTTGGCCCAAACATCTTGGAGAACTAACCACAGTTCTTCTGTGGATTTAGGCAGCCTCAGTTGCTTCTCTCTCTTCATGTAATCCCAGACAGACTCGATGATGTTGAGATCAGGGCTCTGTGGGGCCATACCATCACTTCCAGGACTCCTTGTTCTTCTTTACGCTGAAGATAGTTCTTAATGACTTTCGCTGTAGGTTTGGGGTCGTTGTCATGCTGCAGAATAAATTTGGGGCCAATCAGATGCCTCCCTGATGGTATTGCATGATGGATAAGTATCTGCCTGTACTTCTCAGCATTGAGGAGACCATTAATTCTGACCAAATCCCCAACTCCATTTGCAGAAATGCAGCCCCAAACTTGCAAGGAACCTCCACCATGCTTCACTGTTGCCTGCAGACACTCATTCGTGTACCGCTCTCCAGCCCTTCAGCGAACAAACTGCCTTCTGCTACAGCCAAATATTTCAAATTTTGACTCATCAGTCCAGAGCACCTGCTGCCATTTTTCTTCACCCCAGTTCCTGTGTTTTCGTGCATAGTTGTCGCTTGGCCTTGTTTCCACGCCGAGGTATGGCTTTTTGGCCGCAAGTCTTCCATGAAGGCCACTTCTGACCAGACTTCTCCGGACAGTAGATGGGTGTACCAGGGTCCCACTGTTTTCTGCCAGTTCTGAGCTGATGGCACTGCTGGACATCTTCCGATTGCGAAGGAAGTAAGCATGATGTGTCTTTCATCTGCTGCAGTAAGTTTCCTTGGCCGACCACTGCGTCTACTGTCCTCAACGTTGCCCGTTTCTTTGTGCTTCTTCAAAAGAGCTTGGACAGCACATCTGGAAACCCCTGTCTGCCTTGAAATTTCTGCCTGGGAGAGACCTTGCTGATGCAGTATAACTACCTTGTGTCTTGTTGCTGTGCTCAGTCTTGCCATGGTGTATGACTTTTGACAGTAAACTGTCTTCAGCAACCTCACCTTGTTAGCTGAGTTTGGCTGTTCCTCACCCAGTTTTATTCCTCCTACACAGCTGTTTCTGTTTCAGTTAATGATTGTGTTTCAACCTACATATTGAATTGATGATCATTAGCACCTGTTTGGTATAATTGTTTAATCATACACCTGACTATATGCCTACAAAATCCCTGACTTTGTGCAAGTGTACCTGGAAGAATTGATGCTGTTTTGAAGGCAAAGGGTTGTCACACCAAATATGGATTTGATTTAGATTTTTCTTCTGTTCACTCACTTTGCATTTAGTTAATTGATAAATATAATCTATTAACATGTCTATTTTTGAAAGCATTCTTACTTTACAGCATTTTTTCACACCTGCCTAAAACTTTTGCACAGTACTGTATATATATATATATATACAGCTCTGGAAAAAATTAAGAGACCACTGCAAAATTATCAGTTTCTCTGGTTTTACTATTTATAGGTATGTGTTTGGGTAAAATGAACATTTTTGTTTTATTCTATAAACTACTGACAACATTTCTCCCAAATTCCAAATAAAAATATTGTCACTTAGAGCATTTATTTGCAGAAAATGACAACTGGTCAAAATAACAAAAAAGATGCAGTGTTGTCAGACCTCGAATAATGCAAAGAAAATAAGTTCATATTCATTTTTAAACAACACAATACTAATGTTTTAACTTAGGAAGAGTTCGGAAATCAATATTTGGTGGAATAACCCTGATTTTCAAGCACAGCTTTCATGCGTCTTGGCATGCTCTCCACCAGTCTTTCACATTGATGTTGGGTGACTTTATGCCACTCCTGGCGCAAAAATTCAAGCAGCTTCGGCTTTGTTTGATGGCTTGTGACCATCCATCTTCCTCTTGATCACATTCCAGAGGTTTTCAATGGGGTTCAGGTCTGGAGATTGGGCTGGCCATGACAGGGTCTTGATCTGGTGGTCCTCCATTCACACCTTGATTGACCTGGCTGTGTGGCATGGAGCATTGTCCTGCTGGAAAAACCAATCCTCAGAGTTGGGGAACATTGTCAGAGCAGAAGGAAGCAAGTTTTCTTCCAGGACATTAAACGCCGTGGCATAAAACACAAAACAAAACCTAGCCCTTCTTTGGGCACGAACTAAACAGGATACTGGTACCCCTACTAACGCAGGGCAGGGTAAGCCTGTTCCCCTGTGTGGCGGAGTGTCCCGCCCCTATGTATTTATTTATTATTATTTGTATTTTTGTTTGCGGAGCGGATAAAAGCGCCGCGTCTTTTGTTATTGTTTTTTATATTTAAATACCCCGTGAAGATGCATGGCTGATCAGCTGCTGATTATTTAACTAGCTGACAGTCATGCATCCTTACCAAACGCGTGCAGACTGTGGCCGAGGGGTAATAAGATAATTAACAGCTAGTTAACCCCTCGGCCAGAGTATAAGAACCTGCAGCTGTCCGTACTGTGTTGGTGAGTGTTGGAGTGTAGAGAGTACGGGAGAGCGGAGAGAGAGCGCGTAGAATACAACAAAACAATTGCTAAAACGTGCTGGTTTAGCCAGCACGCCACTTACTTGTTTGTCTGTTTATTCGTTTGGCCCTCGTGCCCTTTGGTTTCTGTTTTGTTTGTTTAAATCTTTTGTTTAATTATTAATAAATCCAGCTGAGTGCCGTTGCACTCAGCTTCACCCGCCCATCCATTGTTTGACTCAGTTACTTCCTGGTCCGTGACGTCACCACTGCAAGCCAGCCTGCCACACTCCTACACAGCTGTTTCTGTTTCAGTTAATGATTGTGTTTCAACCTACATATTGAATTGATGATCATTAGCACCTGTTTGGTATAATTGTTTAATCATACACCTGACTATGTGCCTACAAAATCCCTGACTTTGTGCAAGTGTACCTAGAAGAATTGATGCTGTTTTGAAGGCAAAGGGTGATCACACCAAATATGGATTTGATTTAGATTTACCTTCTGTTCACTCACTTTGCATTTAGTTAATTGATAAATATAATCTATTAACATGTCTATTTTTGAAAGCATTCTTACTTTACAGCATTTTTTCACACCTGCCTAAAACTTTTGCACAGTACTGTACATACATACATACATACATACAAATGTGATGACGGAAACAGAAAATAATACATAGTGAATGTGAAGAAGAAGAATACATTTATTACATTAAAAACATAAGATAACCGTGATGTTTCATACACATACAAAGCTGTTCTTTAAGATAATCACAAACTTTGTGTACATGCATGTCTTTAAAGTGGGAGTGCTGAAACAAGGCAAATCTTTTTAAAAATAGATACCATTGATGGCCTGTTAACGAATAGGTTCCCTGACAATCGGATACCATCCAAAGTCACAGGTGGCCAGGGGAGAGCTAAATTAACTGAATAAAAAAAAATATGAAGAAAGAAATGGTCACTGAAAGCCGGAAATTTAGCAACAACCTACAAGAATAAACATT
Organism: Acipenser oxyrinchus oxyrinchus; assembly: GCA_030684275.1. Lineage (NCBI taxonomy): Eukaryota > Metazoa > Chordata > Actinopteri > Acipenseriformes > Acipenseridae > Acipenser > Acipenser oxyrinchus. The sequence continues at coordinate 47,203,740 of CM060251.1, forward strand.
AAACAAAAGTGCATGCTACTGATATCGAATGCCTCTGAATAGGAAGTTTGTAAGACCCAAAAGGAAAAGTTCCATTGCAAATCCTAATAAAAGCTCCTGCTTAATTTCTGCACCACCCCAACACTGACGCAATCACCTCACACACACACGCACACACACACGCACACACGCACACACACACGCACACAGAACTGCCAGGCAGGCAGGGACAATGGAGCCGATGTAGTGAGAGATACAGAGCGAGCAGTAACACACAATCACAACCACACTCATTCAACAAAAAAAATGTAGAACAGGTCCATAGATTCTGAATCTTGTTAGAGGTACCCAAGAATACTGTGGGTATTGACAAGTGATTGCTTAACATGCTGCCGTAGAAAGTATCAGAGAAAGTAATTCCACATAAGGACCTCTATTTGAGGAATTAGTGCCTTTATTGTTTTTTTTTTACTTATTACCAAGTCAGACAATGACAAACAAATAATTGTTACACTAAATTATAGTAGAAGACAGAGAAGGAGAGAGAGAAAGAAAGAAAGAAAGAAAGAGGGAGTATCGTAGTTTATTTTAAAGGAAAATTACAGAAGAGAGGACAGTCCACATAGGAAAGAAAGGGTTATAAAATTACTTTTGACTGTATTTGGTGATTTTGTTATCTATACTGTCTCTTAACAATGATGGGTTATTTTATTGGGTGACTTTTAATATCCATGTGGACATTGATACTGATTCTAATGGTTCAGAATTTTTGAAGCTATTGGATTCTCTAAGTTATGTACAGCATGTTAGAGGTACAACTCATAATTGTGGGCATACTTTAGATCTAGTGATTTCTCGTGGTTTGGATGTTCAAAATATAGTAACTTCTGACCTTTCTCTTTCTGATCATCTTGCAATTCATTTTGAGATTAAACTACCCATGATACTTCTGACCTTTCGCTTTCTGATCATCTTGCAATTCATTTTGAGATTAAACTACCCTTGACTGTAAAGGGCCAGGCTTGGGTAGTTAACTCATTAACAGCTCCAAAGTTTTGTGAAGCTTTTAATTTATTGCCAGTTGCTCTGGCTGTATCATTAAATGAGTTGGTTGACACCTGTAACACCTCCATGATTAACATTTTTGATACTATAGCTCCAGTTAAAACATGGAGGGTGTTTTTCCAAAAGAAGCACTCCATGGTTTAATGATTTTACTCTAAAACTGAAATGTGATGGTCATGAATTGGAAAGCAGATGGAAGAATTCCAAACTGCATGTTCATTATCTTGCATGGAAAAGCCACCAAGTTAAATATAAGAAGGCTTTGTCCCATTGAAAAAAATGTAAAATAATAATTATTATTATTATTATTATTATTATTATTTATTTCTTAGTAGACGCCCTTATCCAGGGTGACTTACAGTCGTCAACAATTACATTTCAAGAATCAATCCTAGATTTCTTTTTGAATCTATAGATAAATTAGTAAATCCACCTTCTATTACTTCTACCTCCAATATTGGTTCCATTTTTAGTTGCACTGAGTTAGTAAAATTATTTCAAAGTAAAATTCTTGACATTAGTGATGAGAACTTCCAGACTCCTATTATGGACCTTTCTTCCTACTTTGAATTAACTAGACCTGATAAAGTTATGATGGAGGCTTTCTCGTTGTTTACTTTGCAAGAGCTGACAGCATTAGTTAGGCATATGAGACCAACCACTTGTGCCCTTGATCCTATTTCTACTAAACTATTAAAATATATATTTAGTGTTGCTAATACAAGCATTTTAATAATTATAAATGAATCACTTTCATCTGGTATAGTTCTCTCTGCACTTAAGGTTGCAGTGGTTAAACCCCTGCTTAAAAAAAGTAATTTGGATCTGTGGTGGAGTGTCCCACCCCTTTGTTTATTATTTATTTATATTATGATTTTTATATGTTTTAAATTACGGCGAAGCGCCGCATATTTGTTATTGTTTTATATTTATATTTTAAAAACCTTGTGAGGATGCGTGACTGATCAGCTACTGATTATTTAACTAGCTGACAGTCGCGCATCCTTACTAAACTCGTGCAGACTATGGTCGAGGGGTAATAAGATAATTAAGAGCTAGTTAACCGCTCGGCCAGAATATAAAAGCCTGCAGCTGTCTGCGCTCAGGGGGAGAGTGTCAGAGGCGAGACGTGTTTTGTGGAGAGAGAGAAAGAGAGAAAAACAATTGCTATATATGAATATACTTGTTTCTGTTATTGTTTGTTTATTTGTTTGCCCTTTTCTTTCCTGGTCTGGTTCCTGGAGACGTTGTTTGTCCCACGCAGGACACCATATGTGACTGAGCTGTTGAGTGGCGTGTGGGTGGTGACGTCACGGACCAGGAAGTAAACAAAGGCAAGGAATGGCGGTGGTGAAACTGCAGCGCTACGACGCTCAGAGTTTTTATTTAAATCAACAAAACAAAAGGTTTAAACAAAACAAACACCAAAACACTAAACAACTATATAGGCCAATTTCCAATCTTCCATTTTTAGCCAAGGTCTTGGAGAAAGTTGTTGCCAATCAATTACTCCAATTTTTTAGCTTGTAATGCTTTATTTGAGAAATTTCAGTCTGGATTTCGATCTGCACATAGCACTGAGACACTGCTTTCCTTCAATTTTAATTCTTGATCTTTGCGCTGCCTTTGATACCGTGGACTTTTCCATTCTATTAAATCAGCTTGGGAGTTTAGTGGGTTTGGCAGGCAGTGTCCATTCTTGGTTTAGGTCTTATCTTTCCGATAGGTTTCAGTTTCTGACGGGGGGATGAAGACTGATTTTTCAGAGGTTGTCTGTGGTGTTCCTCAGGGTTCTATTTTAGGTCCCCTATTGTTTTCATTATATATGTTGCCATTAGTTGATATTATCCGCAGGCATGGAGTGAATTTCCATTGTTACGCAGATGATACCTAGCTGTACTGGGGCGCTATTAGCTGCTTGCTTTGCGGACATAAAGTGTTGGATGTCACGGAATGTTCTGATGTTGAATTTTGATAAAACTGAGGTCATGCTTGTGGGTTCTCAGCACCAATTAAAAAAAATGTTAATTTATATCAAATAGATCTTAGCAGCCTTTCCTCAGAACTAAAACTTGAAGCAAGAAACTTGGGGGTCATTATTAGGAAAATTACTAAAGCATCTTTTTATCATTTGAGAAATATAGCTAAACAGATCTATTATGCAAGCGAGATACCAAGTATTTGGTATCTCGCTTGCAGCTTATTCAGAATGCTGCTGCAAGAATTCTAACTAAAACCAGAAAAGGTGAACATATTACTCCTCCTTACACTGGCTTCCTGTGCAGTTTCAAATTGATTTTAAGATTTTATTTTTAACTTATAAAGCCCTTAATGGATGAGCACACAGTTATTTACAAGAGCTGTTGATCCCATACATTCCTAAATGGAATCTTATGATGCAGGGCTTTTGGTTAATCCAAGGCTAAATATAAATAGTATGGGAGGAAGGGCCTTTTCTTACAAGGCCTTGTCAGAGAAGCTAGGAGTCTTGCTATTTTTAAGACAAGATTGAAGACTTTTTTTATATACACAAGCCTTTTTATTATAGTATTTTTATTGTTGATATCCATTATTACTTTTTGTTTTTTAATATACATGATTGGAAATGTATTTACTTTTATTTAAAGTAGTCTTTTTGTTAGTCTTTTTTATGCTATTTTAATGTTTTATTATGCTGTGTGTATTATGTTTTCTGTAAAGCACCTTGGGGTCTATGACATAAGGTGCTATATAAATGAAATGAAATAAAATAAAATAAAATGATCCAATGAACATAAGAGGGTGAGACAGCTTGCTTGCATCCATCCAGGCGTCTAGCCAGAAGAGTTGCAAAGGCCACGGTGTCTGACTGCAGATCGTCACCAATGCAATAGATTTTGAATGTTAGTCGACCAATATAGTAAGATTGAAAGTTAGGTAAAACCATACCGCACATTGGTTTTATTCTTTAGAGAATTTTTTTGTGGATTCTGGGAGATTTCTTGTTCCAGATAAATGAAGAAACTGTTCAATCTAGGGTGTTGAAAAATGTTTTGGTAATAAAAACAGGAATACATTTAAAAAGGTAGAGTAACTTAGGGTGTGTGTTTATCTTGACAGAGTTAATGTGACCTGCTAGGGAAATGGGTAGAATGGACTAATGAAGAAAGTCTTGTTTAATGCGTTCTACTAGGGCAGTAGATTTAAAAAGCTTGTTGTACGAGCATGTAACTGAGATTCCGAGACAGGTGAAACTATTGGATGCAATTTTGAAAGGGAAATCATCAAGGGGACAACGTAGTGCAGCTGAATTAATAGGGAAGAGTTCGCTCTTCTGTAGGTTGAGTTTATATCCAGAAAACCAGCTAAATTGCTCTAATACAGCTAAGGCATGGGGACGAGAGGAGATAGGATCAGAAATATATAAAAGAAGGTCATCAGCATAGAGATACCTTCTGCTCTCGACTCCCCCAAATTACTCCCCATACATCCTGATTTTCACATAGGGATATCGAAAGACAGCAGGCAATTGCAAAAAGGAGGGGAGAGAGAGGGCAACACTTGTCTTGTACCCTGGTAGAGAGGGAAATATTTAGATTGCATGTTATTTGTGCAAACCGTGGCTGAGGAGCCAAACCGATGTAGAGCAGCAAATAGGTAATCCCACTCGACACGGTCAAAAGCCTTTTCCACATCAAATGAAACAATACCCTCAGGCAAGGGAGAATGAGTATATATGATATTGAAGAGACGGCGAAGATTAAAATAAACAAACCCTGTCTGGTCAGAGGAGATTATGGAGGGGATAACTGATTCAAGACGGTGGACTAGGGTCTTAGCAAGAATTTTGTTCTTAGCAAGTCTGCGTTAAGAAGCAATATCAGGTGGTATGATCCACAGGTCCTTATTCTTTTTCAATAACAGTGATATAGATGCTTGGTGCAGCCTTGGGGGCAGTGACAGATGAGTAAAAGATTCAGAGAACATAGCACTCAACAAGGGTGATAAACGGGCTAAATTTCTTATAAAATTATATGGGAAACCCATCTGGACCAGGAGATTTACCACTCTGCATTGACCTAATAGCTTGAGTTATTTCATCTGGAGCAAAAGGCTCCTCAAGGTTGGCTTTAGATTCTGGGTCAACAGCTGGAAATTATTGGCTCCCAAACAAAGATTCAGTTAAGGAGGGATCTGCAGGAGATTCAGATTTATAAAGGGTAGAATACAATGTTTTAAATTGATTATTGATCTCCTGCTGGTCAGTTGTAGGCAGGCCTGATTGCAAATTCATTTGTGGGATTAAATGTGACGCAGCAGACGGACGTAGCTGATGTGCTAAAACTTTGCTTGCCTTGTCACCGTGTTCATACATTGCATGCCATGATCTAATCATTAATTACTCAACGTGTTTAGTGGAGAGAAGGTCAAATTCAGTTTGTAAAGTCGAACGTTGTTTGTAGCTGATCTAGCTGTAAAATTAATTTAGTTAATTCTGAGAGCCATCTTGGTCGGAGTCTGTTGATTTGAGTGCAGTAGGAGATTATTTGTCCACATAAATATGCCTTTAGTGTTTACCATAATGTGGCTGAGGATATTGAGTTGGTATCAAGAAATAGTCTATTTGGGAAGAAATAAACTGAATAAAGTTATGATCTGAGAGCAAGAGGGGGTTGAGAATCCAAGAACGGCAAGGAGCCGTCTGGGGGGGAAAAACAAGCTCCAAAACCAGAGATGCATGATCTGATGTAACTATACCTTGGCAAGTACAAGAGTGGACAATGAGAAGCAGTTTTTTATCCAGAAAAAAAATAATCAATATGAGAGTACGTTTTGATGGACAGGTGAAAAAAACTAATACTGCCGAGCGGTTGGAAACCCTATGTGTCAAGAAATGAACGAATAATCAAGGAAGATTATGAAGGAGGTGCTGGAGTTGAGGACGAGTGGTCCAGCTTAGGATTTAATGTGCAGTTCATGTGTATGCAGTATAAATACAGTGCCTATAGTAAATATTCACCCCCTTGGACGTTTTCCTTTTTTCCTTTGATTTACGCAACCTACTCAACACTTTGAAGAGGCAAGAGAATTTTTATTGTGAAACAATGAAAAATAAAAAACTTAAATGTCTTGGTTAGATAAGTATTCACCCCCCTGAGTCAATACTTGAAGGAACCACCTTTGGCAGTAATTACAGCTGTGAGTCTTTTGGGGTAAGTCTCTACCAGGTTTGCACATCTGGATCGTGCAATATTCGCCCATTCTTCTTGGCAAAATTGTTCAAGCTCTGTCAAGTTGGATGGGGATTGTTGGTGGACAGCAATCTTCAAGTCTTGCCACAGATTCTCAATCAGATTCAAGTCTGGGCTTTGACTGGGCCACTCTAGGTCATTCACTTTCTTGTTTTTAAGCCACTCCAGTGTCGCTTTGGCTGTGTGCTTGGAGTCATTGTCCTGCTGAAAGGTGAATCTCCGTCCCAGTCTTAGGTCTTTTGCAGACTGAAGCAGGTTTTCCTTAAGGATTTGCCTGTATTTAGCGCCATCCATTTTACCCTTTACCCTGACAAGCTTCCCAGTCCCTGCTGATGAAAAGCATCCCCATAGCATGATGCTGCCACCACCATGCTTCGCAGTAGGGATGGTGTTACCTGGGTGATGTGCTGTGTTGAGTTTGCGCCAGACATAACGCTTTGCATTTAGGCCAGATAGTTCCATTTTTGTTTCATCGGACCACAGAATCTTTTGCCACATCTTTTCAGAGTCTCCCACATGCCTTTTTGCAAATTCCAAGCGGGATTTTACATGGTCTTTTTTCAGAAATGGCTTCCTTCTTGACACTCTTCCATACAGGCCAGATTTGTGGAGTACCTCAGCTATTGTTGACACATGGACAGTTTGTCCTATCTCAGCCATGGAACGCTGTAGGTCTTTCAGAGTTGTCATTGGCCTCTTGGTGGCTTCTCTGACCAAAGCCCTTCTTACCCAGCTGCTCAGTTTGGGAGGACGGCCTGCTCTAAGCAGATTCTGGGTGGTGCCGTATGCCTTCCACTTCTTCATGATCGACTTGACTGTGCTCCAAGGGATATGCAATGCCTTTGAAATCTTTTTATACCCCACCCCTGATCTGTGCCTTTCCACAACTTTATCCCAGAGTTGTTTTGAAAGATCCTTGGTCTTCATGGTAGTATCTTTGCTTTGAATGCATTACTCAACTGTGGGACCTTACAGAGACAGGTGTATTTAATCTGAAATCATGTGAACCACTTTTATTGCACACAGATGGACTCCATTTAACTTATTGTGTGAATTCTGAAGGCATTTGGTCGCACCTGAGCTTATTTAGGAGTGTCATAGCAAAGGGGGTGAATACTTATCTAATGAAGACTTTTTAGTTTTTTATTTTTAATTGATTTGTTCCCCCATTTTTTCACACATTGAAAGTGTTGAGTAGGTTGTGTAAATCAAAGGGAAAAAAAATCCCATTTAAATGCATCAAGATTTCACAAACTGAAAACGTCCAAGGGGGGTGAAGACGTACTATAGGCACTGTATATATACACATACAGGTGCACTCCACTTAAAACGGATCCTGTTAGAACGGAGTTCCATTTACAATGTATTGAGGAGGTATGTCCCTGTCAAACAACATGGGCTTTAATGGGGAATTACTCTGGTTAAAACTGACTCATTTATAGCGTATATACTGGTACTACTTATTACATTGTATGGGGCTGTATTTATTACATGCAAATCACACAACTCCCATTCATCAATCTTTTTTCAATCTATTTTATATAGCACCGTTCATAGTGGACCACCATCACAAAGCGCTTTACAAGATACAGTAAAAAACAATGCATAATACATTAAGTACAGTAAAAAAAAAAAAGCATAATACATTAAATACAAGGATAGGAAATGAAAATTCTAAAACATTGTGGATGCGTATGTAGTATAGAATCATGAGTATAAAAAAGTTAGCAGTAGCGAAGACACAAACCTTTGTGTAACAAGTCATCGCTATGCATCCCAGGGAATGTAGTTCACATAACTCCCATTCATCAGCAAACGCCTGAAAAGCATGGAGCAACCAAATCAATGACAATAAGAAGTCATTTCCCCACAGATCTCATCAGCAACAGTTGCATCCCGCACTCAGAATTTCAGTGAAATTAATAATAATAATAATAATAATAATAATAATAATAATAATAATAATAATAATACTAAAAATGCGGTACAAATTCAATAATCATGAACAATATTCATTTTGCAGACAAAAAAGGATCTAATGAGTCCACATTTCCAGTCTGTTGCTTCTTGTGGCGTATCAAAGATCTTATCCGCTCCATTGAAAGAAACAAGGGGACGGGCTGGATGCAACATCTCACTTTGCTTTATGAAGAAGGGCCTTTACTTCATTATATGCTGCTCTGCGCTCTACCAGATCTGCACTAAAATCATGGAAAATAAAGAATGTAAAGGAATGTAAACTTCTCTCTTTCCTTTGGCAAACGCAGAAGCTGCTTTTTAACCTGAAAATGGTGCACTCTCAAAATGAAAGACCTTGGGCGCTCACCCTCTCTCGGTTTCGGAGTCGCCGAGCAGTGTATGCGATCCAGTGCCGGTGGGGAGTCCAGGCCACTCTGCCTAAACAATTCGTTAAGAAAGCTGGACATAAACTTGGTTGGTCTTCCTTCCTCCATCCCCTCCAGAACTCCGATACACGCAGGTTGTTTCTCCTACTTCGGTTCTCCAGATCATCAGTCTTTGCACGGAGCTTGTTATTTTCAGAGGAAAGCAAGCTGCAGGTTAATTCAATTGCAGCAAGGCAGGTTTCAAAAGCATTCATGGAATCCTCCACCTCCCGTGCATTCAGACAACTTGGCTTGAATGGGAGCAATTGCTTGCTGTATTTTGTTCCGAAGGGTAGCGATCTGGAATGTACACTCCCTCACTATATATATATATCATATACATAATCATCATTTCAATTCCTTAATTTTGTCTTCTTGTGAAGTACTCTCATGTTTGTAGTTGGTGTGAGTGCAGTGGAATATGAGCCTCTTTCAGATGAAATAAAAAAGAGACCTTGAAAGCATACAGAGATGAACGGCGGGGTGTATTGCTCTATTGCTGTACACTCCGGTGCAAAATCGAAGGATGGTTTCGGCTCCATGTATTCATCATTATCATTTTCACTCAATAAAACCTTCTTTCAAAGTTATTGTTTTCAAATTCCTCTGATCACGCATCTTATTTACTTCTGGTTTCTGAATCAAACTTGTATGCTGACATATTTTGTTTGCAATAATAACAAGCAATTTATACCAATATTAAATTAAGGCACTCCATGCATCATAGATGCACGGGATGTTTGCATGAAATGTGATTGGATAAAAATGTCATCGGACAAACCCCAACCCCCCCCCAACTCCAAAACAAACATACTAGAGTGCTAACGATGAAGTGTGCTCGTGAAAATCAGAATACAAAACGAGGCAATGGAATAACAGCAGTTCTGGAATGATTGAATAAACCAATCAGTGTGCCTCAAGATACTATCGCGATGACAAGTCACACTTGAAAAGATTACAATACAAAACAGTACTGTATCAGTTGTGAACGTATCGCTAGCGGTGCATAAAAGGTGTTCTTTTATGCAAAGTTCCTGTTCCTTTAGGTGGAGGGTTTACAATGGTAAAAATCTGTTTCACCACAAGGGTGTTCTCTTAGGAGGTGTTCCTATACGTGGAGACTACTGTATTTTCTTTTCTGATGTACCTGTGTATATCCTGAGGCTCAAGTGGTTAATATTAAAAAAATCATAGAAAATGCATGCAAAGGGAGATGACGAGGGAAGGGGAAATATGTTCTTAATTGTATCTATAAAAACACAATAAAAATGTGATCACAAAAAAAAGAAAATGCATGCACAGTAAGTATACCACATTTAAAGGGGAAATCAATTTATCTTGATTTGCTAACCATTTCTGCCTCCCACTTTCCATGGATTGGCCAGCCCTAACCAAATCGTGATCATTTGCTCTTGTTAAAAATCACAACTTGGCTTTTGGTACAATGCAAAACAAGGGCTTTTGAGTTTGCACATTGCTTTCCATTTTGGTGTTGTGTTTTGTGGTCTCACAGTTAAAAACACAAACCACAATGGCTACATAATATATAAAAATGACATTCTTTTCTGTAAAAATAGCTGTAAAAACTAATCAGGTAATGCATTATATGTTACTCTTTATTACCCTTCAGTGAATTACCTGCATTCATTTTCATGTTTTTGCTTTTTAATACAGCAAGTAAGCAATGGTGTTACACTTGACGACCTCCCACTCCATATGCAAAACAACATTTTGTGCAAGTTTTCTGATGGATGGGATATTGTTAACTTTGGTCAAGTTACATCAGCTTTGCACGTGCTCAGCGAAGACCGGCATCTGTGGAAAAAACTTTGCCAGTATCATTTTGCTGAAAAACAAGTAAGCTCTCCATGCCTTTCAGTATGTTGTGTGTGTGTGTGTTTTAAAATGTGTAATAGTAATGATAGTGCTTTGAACCCATGAGTGCCGCCAAATTGCATAGCAGATGGATTGCTTCTTTAAGATTCAAATGTGAAACTGAAGAATTTTCCCTTTTGCAGCACCACCCTGTGAAGCAAAAATAACCTATTTTAAAAAACAAACAATACAGTCAACATGTACAGGTTTCTGTCAAGTGCTGGATTACTTAACATCCCAGGTACCCAGAGAACATCATATAATAATGCACACCTTTACAAGAAATAGTTTAAGACCAATGTCAAAGACAAGTCACAGCTGACATCTGCCACTGAAAAATAATCCATTAGCTAGACAAGAGATTTACCACAAAGATGTTTGTAAGACATCGAATACCAGTGTCATGTTCTCTGCACAGAAGTGCTTTCTGGAATGTGGGGAATCATGGCATATTATAGAGTGCAACATTCTAAAAATTGCAAGGTTAAACTTATTTTTTCTTTTAGCAGCCTTTTAACTATAACATTTCATTATATTGAAATCATTATTTTTCAAGGAGAATCAGAAGCTGCAGGGCTGTAATCCTCATCGACCACTATTTAACATGTAAAACTTGTAATATTGTAATACATATATACATATGTACTTAGCTAGAATTTGCATGATGCATTTAAAAGTATGACAATTGCTGTACTTACTGTCTTCAATGTTAAAACTGCTTCTCCATCCATCAGTGTTGATTTCTTATTAAATTACTTATTAAATCGGGAACAAGATCAAGAGTGGCCTGAAAATATGCTTTATTCCTTACACATTACTTCACAGTTAAATATAAGCAATATAATGCAAATTATTATTGCTACAGTCTGAATTGGTCAAATAGCTTGGTCTAGATATAAACTGTTTTGTCTTTGGTCTTTCATTTATGTAATGCCTTTTGAAAATATTTGTAGTCCTGCAGGCACTTAATTTTGTCAGAAAAGGGGCATGTGGACTGGAAACTGATGTACTTCACACTTCAAAAATATTACCCAAAGAAGGAACAATATGGTGATACGTTGCAATTCTGCAGACATTGTAGCATTCTCTTTTGGAAGGTAAGTCAAATGAAATACTGTATTACTGAAACAGCAGTGTCATACTGTATGAGTGCCTTTTTATTCCTAAGTGGTGCTTTTTGCATTCTTACTTTCTTTCTGAAAATAAGGTATTCATAATAGTGGCTATTAGCCAGAATTCTAAAAAGTTATGACAACCTTGCAGCAAACTGACAATGTTAAATGTCGCTCTGCATTTGATTGCAAATGTCTAATTACGTTTGAAAAGATGGCATTAAGCTCTTATTATGCCACTATCCCCTACTTGTCTAGTTGCAGTTTTTTCCACTGTGCTGCATTCCTGCTAGTCTACCATGCCACTGCCAACTTATTCTGGTTCCCCTTCTATTCTATTACCTCCCAGATTCTGCACTATTACATAAAGCCTCTGATCCTATTTCCTGTTTACATTTTTAATAGTCACTTTTTTTTATAAAAGTATAGATTTCAAAATGATATAGTGTTACTTGCTGTTATGGTTTCTGTGCATGGATGACTAAGCAGTGCAAATAAAAGAGCGTCCCTGCCTCCTCTGCAATTTTCCCTGCTGATCAACCTGCTAACCTATCCTAGAAAACAACTTGCATTTTCAGACCAGCCCTGCCTGTGTAATGTGTGAAAAGTGCATCACACATAGAAGGTAGTTCTTTGTTTCCAAATGAATGGTTCTCTTTGTAATCTACTCCAGCAGAATTAAATCATGTAACTTTTTAAATAATTCCTTTTCCATAAATCCTCCTGTGACAGGACAGCGTCACTGGCAAGGTTGTTTCAACCAGGAAGGGAGACTCACACATAGAAGTTGTAGTTTCAAATGCGGTAATGCACACTTTATTTACAAACACTTAAACAAAACACAACATTAAATAGAACAAAACACATTAACAAAACTAAATGGCACAAGGGCTAAAATAAACACTCACAAACAGACGGGAATAGAGAATAGAGTCCTGCATCGGGTCGGTTACCCGCAAATGCGGGTCGAGTTTGGGTCGGAATGTGAACTTTTTCGGGTCTGAATTTGAATCTCCAAAAACGTTTTCTGTCCTTATAGCGTACTCGTCTGTAACCCCTTTTCCCAAATAACGTATTAGAAGGTAAATGTACTGATATTTCCTGCACTAAAGCAGCAGGCAATTAGGGAGGAGTCAGCTGACTAAGTAGTGTTCACGGTTTGTATTGCTGCTTGTTTGATATGTTGCAAGATCCTTTTATCAGGTCTGCTTGGTGATATTAACAATGTCTGTGGACGAGGTGAAACAAAAGATAGTGCAGGGTTTATATCATGTAGTGGATAATATTGTGAGAGGTAAATCAGAAGTGTGGAATTATTTTGGAATCATAGCAAATGAAAATAATGAACATGTGACTTGTTTCGTTGCTTTAAACCTGTCATTATATTTTTGTGAACGACAGCTCCCTTTCAACTGGTTCAAAAGGAATAGTCAGGCATTTTATAGTAAAGTAAGTATAGATAGTTAATATACTATGTTAAAATATATAGAGACCACTAGAGAAAGTTACCATGCTGTATAACCTATTGTATGAACTTAATCTGTGGAGAATGGTAGAGATATCTGTGTGTGGATGTGAGAGTGTGAGAGAGTCAGTCGGCGCAGGCAGTAGATAAAGGACAAACACTTGTGGATTCGGGTCGGGTTGCAGGTCTTACTGAAGCGGGTCGGGTCACGGGTAAGAAGATGTTGTTGCAGTGGGTTGCGGGTTCAGGTTGGGTCCTGTAGTAGCGGGTCCAGGTCAGAAGTGGGTCATAATAATCGGACCCGCGCCGGACTGGCATGGAACACAAAAAACCTCCAACTCTCACCAACATCAACTCTAATCATTCTATCTAACGAACACCCAGGATTACCCTATTTATAAACCTGAGGCTGGAGCCTTAATTAATCGTTTATTCAATTCATGGCTTCAGCCACATTCCCACGTGTTTTGACAGGAAGAAATTTAACCCAATCCCTGCCAACCCATTATTCCCCACACCAACTCATACACATGTGCACCGGCACGGCTTCCACACTGCCACACCTCCTTAAAGGAATTATTTCACACTTGTACATAGTTGTACATACACATATGTACACCTGCCACTCAATTATCTGAAACACTGTATTATCCAAATAAATTCACTAATTTTCAAATTCTGCCTGTAGGTGTAGGAAAATCAGGACATGGCTATTGAACATCAGTTTGTAGCATTTAAATTAAATTATTATTTTACATATTAACTGCAACTTTGGTTCTAAAATCCATAGGTCAGATATAGTGTGGACTGTAAGAACACAAGAACATAAGAAAGTTTACAAACGAGAGGAGGCCATTCAGCCCATCTTGCTCGTTTGAGCCCATCTTGCTCGTTTGATAAGTCTTACTGCATTCTAAATAAATAGTAGTCTGTGTTTACATTTTTGACAAATACAGGTAGTGGACAAAAACATGGAAACACCAATGTAAAGTCACTTAATAGGGCATTGGGCCACTATGGTATCCTGCTCTGTGGAGTTCTCGGCGGACTGTTTTTGATGAAGCTGGCTGCTCGCGCCCCAGGTTGAAATTTACAGTCAATTGATCTGCAGTTGCTCGCCTGTTTTACCTTGCACTTCGAATTAATGCACAGATATCACGATCCTGGAGTATGCGCTTCCGTCCACTGTTGCCCTTTGCTGATGATGTCTTTCCCTCGAGTTCCACGCCGACATCACCTTAGACACCGTTGCTCGTGAAACATCAGCAAGTTGAGGTGTCTTGGTTACTGAAGCTCCTGCCAAACAATCCCCAACATTAACCCCCTCTTTCAAAGTCAATGAGGTCTCCTCTTGCAGCCATGCTAGCCATAATTATAGGCAACCAGGCCTGTCCAGCATTTTTATACATGACCCTAAGCATGCTGGGATGTTATTTGCTTAATTAACACATGAGCCACACCTGTGTGGAAGCCCTTGCTTTCAATATACTTGGTGTCCCTCATTTACCCAGGTGTTTCCATTTTTTTGTCCACTACCTGTATATCTGCAGCCTTATGGCTTATCTGAAAGGACCAAACTCATTTTACCCTCCACCTGCTCTGAATTTGCTTATAATTAATACACATCTTTTACAAGGATTTCTCAGGTACATTTAGGCCTCCATATTTAGAACATACAATTATGTTACTCACTAACATTATAAGATATCAGAAATCTGCCCTCCCTTGCTAATCTTTAACCTTTCCTGTTTTCCCTTCATGCTTACTCCTTTCTCCCTGATCTGAAAGGATTGTCATCTTGCTTTATTATTCAAGGTACTTTATCTTTTTTCATCACAGTTGTGCCTGGTTGTCTTAATCTGTTTAGAATTTTGAGAAATCCCATTGTCCTATTACTGTATCTAGAAATGTATTTGAAATGTATTATACATTTTATTGTATTGGTTTAAAAAAATGCTGAAAATACTGAAATTGGATGATGGTAATATTTCGTAACTGGCCTTTACGTCTGGAAAACAAATATGTTTATGTAATCCATGTAGTCACAAGGAAAACTTATCCTTCTAGCACAGCTTCCTAAAGCTACTCATAATGTTCTGTATGATGCCAGTCCTCATCCTTGAAATCAAAATAAGCTTTCCCAGCCTAAATTCTGCCACTGTCAGAATACTTCATGCACTGTATGGTTTGTATTTAGTGGACATATAGCTTCAATCTAAAGCAAAACTGTTTTCGTGTGCACTGGAATACTTTGTATGTGTGTTCTAACATTTGCACAGATTTATGATGCATTATGTTTCTTTTCTAGGATTCAGGACATCCCTGCACCGCCAATGATCCAGATAACTGCTTTATGCCAGTTTCACCACAGCACTTCATTGACCTTTTTAAGTTTTAGTCCATTCTGTTAACTTTGTTATTCTTGTAGAGAAAGGCAAACTTGTTGGCTGCTTGTTGTGCTTTATGTGCAATATTTTTGTTTCTAAAATAAAAGGGGTCTGTGAAATATAGTGTTGTATTGTGAAGGTAATTGCAAGTTGTAGAAAAGTCAGTGGATCAGTGGGCCCTGTCTAGAACACACAGAAACATATTTGTGTGAAGAGTAAATCCATAAAGTGATGTTAAAAGATTTTGGGGGGGTAATTCAGTAATTGGTGAAGGTCAAAGGATAGGTTTTTATTTTGTTTGTAATGAACGCACTTAGACTAAAGCATAGTTTACATATATTTAAAATGTTTACTTTTGTGTATTTTATTGAGTTCTTTAAATCTTACATTAACACAAAGGTGTTATTGTTCATTTACCATTTAAAAAACTAAAACACCAAATATACTTTTTTTAATGATATACTTTTGCTAAATCTGCTATGGAACAGAAAAAGAAAAATCTGAATACATTATTTATGAAAACTGATTTTGTATCCTTTTGTTAAATATTTTGTAACCTACCTGTATCATTCTATCCACAGATAACGTAATGGCAGAAAGCAATGCTTTAACTAGTGATACCATTTCAAATAATAACTAAATGGTAATGATTAAAAGGTTTTGCTTCTGTTTTAATACTTTCGAGGTGTTTTGTTTAATTTGTGTTCCTATTTGTTTTGCTTGAGTCATATCCAATTTATAACCTTTGACATGTTGTGACAAAGGGTCTTTTTATTACTTGGTACACAGTTCTCTCAATAAACTTCCATTAAAGGTGGTAACCCGTGAACTTTAGCCATTTCAGTGCCAAATTCTTTTAACCTCTGACCATATTATTTCCCACTCATTTTCAGACAGCCTTTACATATATTCTATGGTTATCTCATAAAGTTCCATTACAGGTGTTGTCCAGTAGAAATTATTTGTTTCCCTGCAACATTGTTTTTAACCTCGGGGCAAAACAACGATACAATCTTTCACATTTCTGTACCATTCTAGCTGATATGACATACTAATTAGATTATGCTACCTGGGATTTCTAGTGTTATTTTTTTACTACCCAAGTTTTTGGTTTGATATTTGCTTAGCTCTCCCACACATTCATGCCTATTCTGCACATAAGACACATGGGCTTATATTTGCAAAAATAAAGTATGAGTATTACTCAGCTATGTGACAATCTTGTAACTGATTTGCTTGTTCATTGTTAAAATCCACAAGATTGTGTTTTGAATATTGCAGTGGTATCAATATAGTACAATTGCAATTTATTTACCCTTTGGAAACATTGCAAAGGTCTACAACTTGGTATACAAACCTGAGAAAATGAAGAGATAAGAAAGGGAAAGGCTTTGCAGTAAAAAGCTTTCCTTTTCTATTCAGTCATGAGGGTTTTTTTATTTTTTTTTATTAACATATTTCACTGAACAGAATGTAAGCAAGTGCATTATTGATTGGAATAAGCAGGCTAAATGTCTACTACTTTCAATGGATTTGAATTTGTACCACAACTTTTCTTTCAGTTCGAGATATCTGCAAACTCATCTTTCTTGCTCTAAGGTAAGTTAGTACTGGATTACTGCTTATTACTACAGTATGTAAAGTGTTAGTATGATTTACTTGGCAGATGCTTTTATCCAAGTTGACTTACAGGGTTACATTACAAGGTCAATATTTAAATAGTTTACAGTAAGTGTAATTTATATTACTAAAGTACAATATTAAATAAGATGCAACAGGCTAGGATTCCAACAATGTATATTTACAATGGCACAGTGGTAGTGCAAGGATAGTGTATCAGCTGAGGATCCAGTAACGTGGTGCTTAGGTCAGGCAAATACAGTAAATAGTAGGAGGGGTAGCTCAAGACGTCTACAAGTGCAGTCTAAACAGGCGAGTCTTGAGAAGGCAGTAAGAGAAAGAGAAGTCCTGAAATTCTCTTCCACCACGGAGGGGCGTGGGAGGATGGCGTGATCACTCAGCCAGTAGAGGAGGAGCGGAGAGGATGAGGTGTGGGGAGCCATAAGGGATTGGAGGAAGGAGGGGGCGGTGTGGTGGACAGCGGATATACATAGCCAGTGGAGCGTGTGAAGTAGATGGGGGTAGCATGAGAGTAGCAAGGATGGACGAACACAAAGCAAGCAGCAGAATTCTTAACGAGCTAAAGGAGGCGGATACCCATAGCAGGGAGAGATCACAGCAGTCCAATCTAGAGAGTACAAGAGCTTGGACCAGCAGGACTCTGGTTCAGTAGACGTTACAAAGAAAGTGCGCGTCAGGGAAATGATGTGTTGAGATGAGAGGGAAGGGTTAAGAGTCCTGTAACAAGTATTTATATAAAAGTGCAATAATCTACGCCAAAGTGGACACCCACTCAATAAGTATGGGAGCAATTAACCACCCGCACAGGTTCTTCTGTTCAGCACTGGAATGGTTGTGTGACAACTCAAGACGGAGAAACAGGACAACTGAAATGGCTACGTTTAAATTTATTTCCAGGCAGTTTACAATACACAAAGCAACCAAACATAAAATTATGTAGTATAAAAATGGGAGCTTTGTATATTAAAAGAAAATACAATAACACACTATTAAACAAAAAGAAATATACAGAGCACCATCATAAAAACTGCACAGAAAAAAAGGGTGGAGCTTTGTATATTGAAAAAAAACACCACTAAAACACAGGAAATAACAAAAGTACACAGGCGAAAAGGGTCATTATAATTAGGGCTTCTGATATTCCGTTTTAACCGATAAAATACCCCAATACAAAAAAATAAAATCGGTGGACAGCCAATAAACACCGGAAAAACTGTGGACATGGTTAATCAATTCACATTGACTTTACCCTTTTTCCATTAAAAAAATTAAACCTATTACAAAAATAAATACATTTCCCCGTGCTACTAGGCACTGTCCCGTCTTCCCGACTTGTATCTATCATTGATTTGTTCTGAATACTTTAAACCCGCCCCAACTACTGAGTGCCAGCACATTCCTACATTTCTATTGGAGACTTCACTTACGAGATTACAATCAGGATGGAAGCTTGTTAGCGGGATTTAAAACCAGATACGGAGGATTTAAAAAGAGAATTGCGGCGAAAGGTACAAAAATGCCTGCACACAAAACCCAGAGTAAATGTGCCCGTGACCATAAGGATTTCGTTGTGGAAGAGAGCAAAGGAAAGAAGGTACAACTTAAGTGTGCAAGTACTGTCGAGTTACTACTATACATATTTTGACGGAAAAACAAACACACACAACAACAACAACAACAACAACAACAACAACTCAAGCATTTTGGAAAGTAACCGAACACACTAATTTCATACAGTATATCAAACACGAAAGCCCCGATACAAACCGATTTACATGAAAGTCAAAAAATAGCTTAAAAAAAAAACTTTTAATAAAACCCCCAAAACAGAAGCCCCAATAATCACTTTTTTGTACCGGTATGCTTAAAACTGATGCAATCTTTCTACCATATAGGGATTTAACAGCGCAGCGAAGTTTATAAACAAAATCCAATCTCTAAGCGGCTTCCACGAGACAGCATATTTAAGGATAGAACCCCAGGGGCAGCCTGGAATTCCTGGTAGTTGAGTTAAAAAAATAAAGTTTCTCGTGCCTTACAATTAAAACCATCCCAAAACAACAAACACCAACATCGCTGCTGCTGTGCTGACGAGACTGATTTTTAAAGTCATCCCGGATTGATCAACAGGTGAATTACTTTATTAGCAGGTAAGCTGGTTAAAGAAGGGGGGTGATTAGCAGTGACAAAAGGTGCAACTACTCGAAATGCTACACGTGACTATTACAAAATCAAATCAACAAACCAGTGCACAAAGCAAATGTGAAAAATAATAAACGTGGCCTTTATATAATACGAAATAAAACACACATACGTGCGCAAAAGAAAACGTGATTAAATAAATATACGTGCAAATAAAAAACAACTACGACTAAAGTGCAGCCTTACAGTCGCACCTTGGTTTTTAGTAGGAGATGGAGAGAGTGATAGTCAAGGGAGACTGAAATGGAGAGGTCAGATTTAGAGAGGTTGAGTTTGAGGTGGTGTGACCACCTTCAAACTGAGATAGCTGACAGGCATTCTGAGATGCAGGATGAGATGTGTGTGTGTCGAAGGAGGGAAAGGAGAGGAAAATCTGGGCATCATCAGTGTAGAGGTGGTAGGAGAAGCCAAGAGGAGAGGAGTGTGCCAAGCGAGCAGGTGTAGAGTGAGAACAGGGGTACCAGGACAGATCTCTTGGGTACACCTGTAGAGAGGGGGCGAGGAGCCAAGCCAGAAAACCTGGAAGGAGAGATAGGAGGAAAGCCAGGTAAGAGCAGTGTCTCAGATCCCCAGGTCAGAAAGAGAGAGGAGAATAGCACAATCAGTGTCAAAGGCAGAGGAGAGGTCAAGGAGGATTAAAATGGAGGAGAGGGAGGCAGACAAAGCGGGAGAGTCAGTCACCAAGAGGAGGGTTTGTTTCTGTGTGCAAGACATAACCCGGATTGAATAGGGTCAAGCTGAGAATCCTCGGTGAGGAAGAATGCCAACTGCCGGCGGACACCTCGCTCAAGTTTTATAAAGGAAATAATATGGTCAGAGGTTAAAAGAATTTGGCACTAACATGGTTAAGGAGGGAGTGTGGTCCAGTGGTTAAAGTCCAGGGCTTGTAATCAGAGTGTCACTGGTTCAAATCCCACCTCTGCCACTCTGTGACCCTGAGTCACTTAACCTCCTTGTGCTCCATCCTGCGGACAAGATGTTAAATCAATGTCCTATTGTAAGTGACTCTGCATATAATGCAGTTCGCAGCCTACCTCTATGAAGTGCTTTGTGATGAAAGGCCGATATTATATTAAAGGAACGGGAGATACACAGGGCGGTAGTTCTGGGCGGAAGAAGGGTCAAGAGAAGGTTTCTTAAGAATGGGGGTGATGTGAGCAGTTTTGAAAGCTGAGGGAAAGGAGCCAGAGAGTAGTATGAAATGGAATGGAATGGAAAGATCCAGTACCGGTGTTGCTAAAACAAGACATCTTATCCATTGGAGCATGTAATACAACAGACTCATTCCAGGAATGACAAAATGCATTAGAGCCAGGTTTAAACTGGTGTGCAGCTATATCAGAAAATGTTACTGATGCACTTCATGTTTACTCAGTTTGCCTGGTTATTATATACCAATAATGAGTTTTCACTATTCTATATTTTGTTTTATCTAAATTACACAACTGGACACTGATCTCCCATTGTTTGCAATAGAGGTTAGCTCTTCTGTTGTTACTCAAAAACAGACCCCAATAAACCAATTTCTGAGATGGTGACGCTAATGTTGTAAAACCACCATTTACTGATGAAATGCTTATCCGTGATGGAGTCTTGCTCTCAAAAAATTAAACTTTCAGTGGACTACAATCATTATTTCAGATAAACAAAAGGTAAATAAATCACATTGTAGTTATTGTATTATAATAGTGATAATGGCTTTACTGACTCTGTAGTTCCAATATTCCATTATTAACACCACAGCAATGTCATTTATCCTTAGAAATATTTTATTCAAAATTCATTACAGTAAATGCAAGAGAAAAATCAGGTTTACTTTTAAATAAAACAAGTAAAATGATCATTTCAAATTGAAATGAGTTAAGGCATCAGGTCATGACAGCACACAAACAGAAAACAAACACTATACAAGTTTACAGTAGTAGGTGTGTGCGAGAGTGTTTAGTTAAGACTTTAATTTCCACACACTTTCAGCAAGTATTTTCGCATTGGGAAATATGCGTATTCAAATATAAATCTTCAATCTACAGCAATTTCACTTATTAAATTGCTTAAACTAGTCAAATTGAAATGCAGTACTTAACAGGATAAGGCATTCAGTGAATTCTGCATTTATATAGTTTGACTTTTAAAGCTTGCAACAACACTTCATATGTAAAAATATACTACTAAAATTGAACCTTGCTGTATCCATATAAATTGTGAATGTTAAAGAAACAATAAAACAAAAAACCAACAACATTAGCAGGTGTTGAAATTTGAATTCTATCAGCAGTTTATTCTAGTTCTTCCCAGTTGTCAGTAAGATTTCCTTTGCTTCGTTTCCTCATGCCAACCAGCTTCCCTGCTGATTTTATACTCCACCTAGAGCCAAGGTTTTCCGATGCAGCCAAGTTTGTGTATTTAGAAGAAGCTTTTGTTTCATCCTCCCAACCAAGCCAGGAAGCAGAGTCATTTAAATTGCTACAATTGTCTTTAGCAGTGTCCTCTTCAGTTATGTGTGGAGGTTCCCACCCTTCAATCTCATTTGGTTTCTTGGTAGGCGATATCTGTTTTATGCCCACACTGTCCCAGAAACTAGAACGCCTTTCACTTTTGACTTCTTCTTTACACTTTTTTGTGCCTGGCCTGTAAGACAGAAAGAATGTATGTCATTATGTTGAATTACTTTAAATGCTAATTATACACATTGTGAAATACTATGACTTACATTTTTAAACTTGTCTAAAGCAGTTGTACGTATAAATATTACAAGCAAAACGGACATGAGAAATACAATGAATAAAGTTTTGGAAGTGACAAAAGCAACAGCATAAGACTTGAGAATCAAGTGTCAAACCACTTGGATGGTACTACAGTAGTCTCAGGCGAAGAGAAACACCACTATGGAAGCAAGCAAAGTGTTATCTTAGCTGTAGTGTTCTTTAAGACGGAATTAACCACTAGACAATATGAATCGATAAATAAATATTTATTACTTGTGATGCCGTACTTGCATCAACATATGAAATTAACAGAATAAGTAAGACAAAAGCAATAGGCAAGTATATTTTACTAAATTATAATAATAAATTAAAACAGACAAATTAACGTTAATAAACTAACTGTCAAACTAAATTGGCGCAGCACCCCTACACACATTTAAAAATGCATTCGCTCTAGATTAATTATGAATACTTGTACAGGAACAATATTCAAGACATGCACAACATTATTTAACAGAATGGTGAAGCAACTCCCCAGAGCGGAAAACACCAAATTGCTCTGCGACTTGTATCCAATTCAGGTTTTTTTCAGGAGTTTGAACAATTTCCAACTTTTTGAAGCAAAAGCAGCAGCGGTTGATGTTTGTTTATATGCCATTTTGTAGCGATGAGGTGCACTCGTGGATATCAGAATACAAAACAAGGCAATGATATGACAGCGGTTCTGAAAAGATTGAATAATTCAAGCAGTGTCTGATGATGAGGAGTTATCAGGTTACAGTACTGTATCAGTTGTGAACGAATTGCTAGGTAGAGCATTTACAATGGGAAAAATCTGTTTCACCACAAGGGTGTTCTCTTAGGAGGTGTTTCTATACATAGAGATTACTGTATTAAAAAAAGCCCATCAGAAAAAGGCTAAAGAAAACATGGGGGCTTTATCAAGAACTGATGGCCCATTGCATTAAAATGGTATGTTTGTTACACAGAAAGTCACCAATATAAGAATAATGTCAATGTTTTTATTTATATTTTATTACAAAAGTATTGCAGTATTTATTTATATTTTATTACAAAGGTTTTTCTGATTGGAATTTTCCAGATGGCTTCAAACAACCAAAACTACTCCAAGTGACACATACCTTTCTTGTACTTAAGCAATATTAGCAGCTGTGAAAAGACAGCGATAAATCAGTGGTACGAGAGAGAATTTAATTCTGCCACATACTAACATGCTTAATTTTAGCCTTTAATATGGGACTATAATTAACAACTTTTACTATAAAGAGCTAATGACAACCTGTCATAAGAAAATACAACTGGAAGATATGATGCCTTCCATGACATTCATTTTGTATTAATTGTTTATGTGATAACCAGAGGGTGCATAGAGTGTATGAAGAGATAAATGTCTTTCAAGTAGATGACCTGTATTAATCTTAAGGTAAAGGAGTTTTTACTAGCAAGGGAAAAAAAGTTGGTTTTACAAGTTCACTTGTTGCACCCTCTTGATAGAGCTATGCAGTTATATTCAATTTATCAGAAATGCCAACTATCACAGTTGTGAAGAACTGGCAACATTTCTAGCAGTTCTATAAATTACATACATCTAAAAACAGTGCCACTTAAAACATGTGCTACACCAAGTCTGGCACTACTGGAATATAACCAGATGGTTTATGTATGTATGTTACATACAAAGAACAAAAAAAAACCTTTTCTCCATATGAATCCATGATCAGTTCCCTATGGTGTGTAATCTGCAATACATTACAATACCTTACTTCAACAAGTGTTAACCATACTGTAGATCTGGATTCATGGTTGCAATATCAACATATTTATCCTAAACTTAAAATAGGTAATTAATTAATGTTACAGGTTGAATTTTTACTGAGCATTATAAATTTGCTTGGAAAAATCCTTCTCTCTGATTGGCTAGCTGCGTTCTATTGGCCATACATTAATCTCACACAACTTTTCAACACACACACACACCACCTTTGATTCAAATTCCTCCATCACTTATTGTACCTGTACTAATTCTATAATAAAACATAAAATCAGATGAACAGATAGGGGAAAAGAGAAGACAGCAATGTAGAAGTTTAAATATGTATGCACATTAATGAAAGTAAATTAATTTACAGAAAGTATTTACTATACACATTTGAATCTCTATTTATTATATTTATGAATAAGCTGACGTTAATTTATTCATATAAAAACCAATGTTTACTTTTCACTGGAACTGTGTCCTTGTGCGTAGTGATATTTACTGTTATTGGAATTATGTTGTTTAATTTGCTGTGTTCATTTAAAAACTAAATAAACCTAATAGTTTTATAATTGTTTTATGACAGCATTAAGGCACAACATGGGATGGGTTGACATGATATAACTGGTACACTTAAAGGCACTCCACTTTATCATGGCAGCCCAATCCATCTTCATTATCCTTGCTTCACCATATTCAGAAAGAGGCCAAAATCACCCACTAATTCAGTTCCTTAATGCTTTGTAGTGTCGAATAAGTTAGGTTGCAGTAAACTGATCTGCGCATGCAAAATTACATCATCAACAATGTCAAGCCATACTTGTTTGGAATTGTGTGGCTGCTGAATGATTCTTTTGCATTCTTGTAATGATGTCAAACAATCTTGCCCATGCGTGTTTGTAATCCCAAGTATGGCAGTGGTCCCTACTAACTTGTTCTGTGCGTGCAACAGTTTACAGTTTTGTCAAATGTAATAAATGTAAGATAATAATAGTCATACAAACATTGCTATTGCACAAATAGCCAGCACTCATTTATTTGTATTTAATGTAAAATTTATAAAGAATGGCATTATTATAAAAATGAAAAACTGTTTCTGTCTCGTAATTTATGACAACACAGAAACCTTAGATGAAAATTATTTTATAGTGGTTTACCAATAAACCACCCCTACCAATAAAGTCACATTTTGTTGAATTACAAATAATGTATGCACAGTTTTTCAAGTAACTTTTTTTATTCAAAGCTGTAGTGGTTAAACTGAACACTGTTATATGAAGAGGAGGTTAAATGTCAGCAAAACTTTTGGTCATAGCTGAAGTTTAATCATAACTGCTTATGATTATATGGAGTATGACAGAAAAAAAAGTCAGTGAAAACTACAACAGGGCCTGGACTTTGCTCCCAAAATGAAATACAAAGATAGTGTGCTGTTATACTTCACATCTGTCCGACACAAAATGACGTCATTGTACCAAAGCCTTAATTTCACACACCAGCTTATTTCTGAGAATAAATCAGATGAACATCCAGGCCTTATTAACACCCATCCTTTCCATTGTAAAGTTTATAAGTGAACATAAATGTTTTAATTATTTTACAAAACACCAGGGAAATAGTTATCTTACATACCCCTCACCCCAAATCACCATCATCACAAAAAAAACATTCCTTTAGAATGCCAGAAGGACACCCTGCTGTCTCACAGCCCACAGATATGAAGCTCTTGATTAAAGCTGCTTATCACGCTCTTCAACAGCCTGACACTGGTTCACAGTTCAACTGCAATATATTTGTGTATCTCGCTACCTGCATTGCACTGGAGCAGATACATCAGTTCTGGTTATCCTTCAAAGTATTATCGAAGATCATTTCAATGTCACAGCAGAATGATGGTCTATTCTGTCCTCGTGCTGCTACAACTTCATTTGGTTTTCAGTCTCAGGTCGTTGGCAGCCTTGCTACTCCCCGAACACACATTTCTTTGTTGATGAATGGTTAACATTTTTATAATATCCACCTCTTATCTCTTATTTAATATAATGTGTTTTTGCAGTATTATTTCTACATAGATCAGTGTTTCTCAGATAAGCCACCAGGGTGATTGTGTATAGCCACAGCAGGTCCCCATCTTTAAAATCAACCTCACAATGCTCATAATGGTAACAGCAAAATTTTATTCATCATATATCACTGCTATTACAGATTGGGTGATGTGCATTCTCATTGCCCCAACTTCTTCCCTATATTCCACCTTATTTTGGCCAGTATCGTTAGAACCACTGGCTCTGTGGTTTCAATGTCATTAAATAATATCAACAAATCTACTGAAATCAAATAAACTAGCGGACATAAAGAGCACCATTTGATACCCAATTGACTTAACCTGGTAGATATAGTATAAACAAAATCTAAATATTGTGAGAAGTGAGAAAATAACACCTTTGTTCCTTATCAAAACTCACTATAGAAATTCTGCATGGTAATTTTGCAGATAACCATTCTCTTCGGAGGTTTACACTGTGCATTTCCAACTTTACCATGTTTTACACCGTACTTTACCATGACTACCACTGTGCTTCACTATGTTTGCCCATGTTGTACTAAGCTTTTACTATGTTTAGCATACAACAGAATATACCAAAATAAACAGTTATCTAGGTTAAAAAATAAAATCTTCCTCTTATCCAACAAGATTAAGAAGCAACACTCTGTCCCAACCAAAGATAACCTAGGTGTCATAACAAAAGGCAGGACTGTTTCTTTTTTACTGACAGTATTTTTAATGTGGGAACCTGTGTAACTAATGTGTTTTAAGCAGCAAAAAAAGAATTGGGAAGTAAATGTGAAATTATATTACAAAAAATATGAATGCAGTTGCCATGTATCTTAAGTGCAACATATTATTTATACAAAACCGACTAATCTCCACAGCAGTTTTTTTCACACAGCTGTATTTAACAGAAGTAAGGTAGGGGTTAAGATGCCTTAGCCTCAGAAAGAAAAGAAGCTTGGACTAGAGAAATAGAGTAACTGAAACAGGAACAAGTTCTTGGCAGCCCGCCCTTGCCAGCATGGGAACTCTCCAATCCAAGCCTAGATGCACTAAGCAACAGAAAGTTCAAGAATGAAATACACAGCAGACAAAAACTAAAATACGACTTAGTCTGTACAGACAAAACAATTTCCCAAAGCTACATGCCCAGTTGTAAACCAAAACTAGGATAAACATTTTAACTGAACTTCAAGGCCAGAGGTGCAATTAATCTTGCACAGTAACCAGCATAGTAAAAACATGAAAAGCATGAGGAACAGTGCAGATGGCAGATTGAAAATAAAGAAAGCATAAATATAGCAGGCAATGCCTCTTCGGCTCAAACAGTTATTTTATTAAATGGTGGCAGTATTTAGATCTGCCACTATTAAGATCAATTTAATAGACCCCTATTAAAGCTAGTTACAGAGCTTGAATTTCATTTTTGTGTGCTGGGTGGGTGGGGGGGGGGGGCAATGAAAAGGCACTTTTGCATATTAAAAAACTATATATTTTACTGCATCATCATTCACACTGGTGTTGCTTTAAAATAAGCTGCTTTCAGGAGACCTAACAGCTGTTCATCACTGTGAGACATCCGTTGCTTTTGCCATTGTCTGACGTGAAGTTTTTGCTGCAGCAGAAGAAAAAGGTGCTTTTCTTTTTAACCAGCACTCCATTTCTTTTTTTTTAGCTCTTTACACTCAGCCCTATTTCCGCTTGTTTTTCACTGTTTTCATTTATGTATGTTTAACTACTGGATAGTTTACACTGCATGCATGTAACATATCAAATGAAAGGCTGCAGAATTTCCTTTCATATTATGTAATTTGCAACAGGATCAGGCATATTATATGGTAGAGATGAGAATATATATATATTATATATATATATATATATATATATATATATATATATATATATATATATATATATATATATATATATATATATATATATAAATTAGTAATCATAGATAGCTCCAAAAAAAAAAAAATAATTTAACCTGGTTTTTACGGTGCCTGTGTAATATGTGCGTAACCTTCAGTGCGTTGGTGCCCCAAAATGAATGGGGCTGAGTTTTAAGAGTTAAATTGAAAGTCACTGCAAAACACTTAATATCGTCTTTTTTTTTTCAAAACTGTTTACTTACTACAGTGTACTGAGTTTCTATAATCCTTGACAGCGTCCAAGAATCATGTACGAAAGAATAAAGTCTTGCGGCACTTAAAATAGCACTACTTTTATTTATTTTAACCTGAACTACTCAGAATGCGGCTCATAGTGCTTTCGTCACTGACACCGACTTCCTTAGAAATTGTTGTAGCGTTTCAGGCATTCTAAATTGGGTAAAAAATACAGTAGCTTGGTGTCTTAAAATATCTCTGCAGGATTTTCCTGCACTGAAAGTTGCAGATATGCGGGAGCAACTTGGAAAATGCGCGATTCCCGCAATCCCGCACTGAAATTCAAGCCCTGTATTTATGGTGATGGTCCACTGTACAAGATGTTATAACTAATGAAAATGCAGTTGTACTAACTACATATAGCAAATGCACTGGGCAACAGGTGTAGACAAAGTAGCCATCACTGTCTGAGTTGACTTATCAAAACCAAATACAACATATTGGATATTTAGTACAAACAGAACTTTAGATATCTATAGGTGTAGGTTGACATACAGATACAAAACTTCAAATGTTACAGAAAATAGTAATGTTTTCACATTTTACTTCTATTTAAAAAATGCTGTGGGAAGCTTTAAACATCTAACAGCAAAACTGTGCATATTTTGGTTTCAACCTCTAATCTTATCGGAACACTTTCCAAACATTCCTTGCTCTTGCCTCATTATTATGTCAAAACAGCAAATTATGAATCTTGCCCTCATGCTTGGAAAAAAATGTACAAAGGTTAGTGCTTGTGGAACGGTAAAGCAGACTTGGTATACAACTTACTGAAGGACAGGAAGAAACAGCAAACACAACATGAGATCTGAATCTGCCACCCGTGGCCCGACCATGAATTCCTGCACTGCTAAGCAGCACTGTAAAGTAGGTTTACAATTATTGTTGTGCTGTTTGTTATCACAGCTAAAGTTGCTTCATAGCATAATTAAAAAAAAATGGCAAATGAAAAAGAGCTCTGTGTGGTTAATATATAAAACAAAAACAAAAAAAATCACAGGATCAACACAGCAGCTCTTGAGCCACTATTTAAAAGTTTAAGACAGCAAAAAGTAAACAAACCAGATTATGCGCACGCACACATAGTAATATCTATGGAAAGCCATCTGGAACAAACATGCGTTGTGCTGCTTTAGAGCGAGCCAGTTTCTCATGGGACAGAAAAAAGGCAAGCACATCATTCTGAAATGCCTTAGAACAGTATCCAACCTCCAGAAAATGTTGTGCAGTGATTTTTACATAGATTGTGTATATTATATATTTTCTGTTGCGACATTCTGTTATGTGGGATGTAATAAATGGTGAGTTTTTTCCCCCTTCACTTTACAATGCCATTTCCATGTTTGTTTTATTTGAAGTGTTAAAGTTAAATTTCAATTTTGTTTGCTTGTTCAGCTACAAAAAGGCACAAGTAAACCTCATGTTCTTACTTTATGAAAACATGTCTATGGCCACTGTTTACTGTGAAGAAAAGGCAATGGCAGGGAATGAAAAAAAAGAAATAAATAAAATGCGGTATCAAATTTATGTACTATTTATTTGGGGAATAAACTAACTAAACGTTTAACTTGAACTGCTATTTGGCATCATTTGTTTTGTAGTTAATTCACTGGGGTAACGTAAGTCCTACGAAACTTATTCTTTACTCCTGGGATATTTTTCTACTTTAACGTGTTACATATTGTAAGGTCTTGCTGTAAAATAAAGGCACACACACAGGGGCCACGGTCACACCCCCTGCCGCTATGCGGTCTCTGCCTGCGTTCAGAGCAATATAATGGCTTTTATTACTTTTTGAGCAAAGAACGAATATCTGAACAAATATTTAAATCATGAACGAATAACCAAACATGAAAATTCTGTGTTTGTCCCAGCACTATTTATTATGGTTTTTGAGCTCCTGAAAAATAAATGTTAAAAAAGGGAAAAGCCTAATTATAAAACACTATCCAAAGTGAACATACATTTGGTCCATAAAGGGGATGGTAAAGCACTGACTTCATAAAACCAAACATGTTTTCTGTGTATTGTACTTGACAATTTTTAAAAAGTACAGGTATTCCTAAAACAAAATGTTTTTTTGAAACTGCAGAAGCTTTGCTTGGCTTGAGGTTTCTGTCAGAACATTGATATATGGAAAATAAACTCACTCATGTCCATCCACACACTGCAGATATTGACTGTACTGGCTGCTCAGCACTTTGGCTGATTTATGTTACATGTATCTAAGCCCTTAAAGGAACACCAGAGTTGCTGAAATCAGCACAACCTGGTAATTAAGTTGCTACATTTGTAAATGCATTACAGTATTCTTTCACACACTCCAGTAACTTACCCTTTTACTTTTGTTGGTTTACTTCCCGTCAACAACTGGTGTTCATCATCTTTATTGAACAAGGAGGTCATTTCTTTCCAACCCCTAAAACTTGCACCCTGAACCTGCAGAAAAGAACACAGTGTACATGAATAAAAAGAAACCTCTTTGTAGAGGGCACAAGTTCAAAATGTTGAACTTCAGTCCCATGACAGGGCTGTCAGTTAACCGTCAAAAGTGCAATCGACTAATTGTGGCACATAAAATCGAATCGATCGATAAATTATCGATTTTTCAGTCTTCATTCCAGGAAATAAAAATGACCTCTCTAGTGCTGTATAAAGCCCCCCAAAACCTGTGCATTGTAAAATCCAGATTCAAAAAAAGTTTTTTTTTGAAATATCCAACTGCAGTATGGCGCAACAGCAGCCTACAGAAACAGAAGTCTGAAAAAACGTTTCCATTTAAGTATCAGTGTTTTTTTTTTTACAAATATGAACAGTACGGTGAAAAGTTAAACATAGAAAAAAATACTAATTTTGAAGTTTTCAGCAGTCTGTGTGTTATTTTACTTCACATATTGTTGGTTAGAAACCCAAGTCTCTCTGTCCTAATCTGGATCTAAAACAGCTCACTTTTTATTTACAATATTTCCAGCTGAAGAAAAAACCTACTCGTAACGAATAGATGTACCCGGCACTCTCAGGTATTTTTTGGACAGTTTAACAAGATGTGGGTATTTCACCTTAGATTCTTTCCACCACTCAAGCGGGTTGGAATCTTGAGAAATAGGTGTCTCTTTGATGTAAGCGGACACTTCTAGGATTGCCTGAGTCTTATCATTAGTTGCTTCCTCTGCGTATCATTCTTTGTTGCGAGTTCCGGGTGAGAGTTTTTTATTTAAATATAACTGCTGCCTGTTGTTCCGATGCACGGCAGATCACGTTGTATGTGCTATTCCATCGTATTATGCAATTGTTAATGAGCTTTTCATTTTTCAATCCAAGTAGTTTTTGATTATCAGAAGATGCTTATCAGTTGTGGATCTGTGAAAATGTTGAGTGGTTTGTTTCAGCCTGGCAAGTACAGTCTGTATTGGTCTTACGTCAAGTCCACCTCGAACGGCTAGGTTTATTGTGTGGGCCAAACACGGGATATTAATGACTCCAAAATGTTTTTCAATGGCATTTACGTGGTTTGGAGCATTGTCGGTAGTAACTGAAATAACAGTTTTGCTTAAGTCATAATTAGATAAAGTTTCCGAGATGCATTCTGCAATATTTTCTGCTGTATGATGGCTTCTCAGCTCTTTTGTTTGCAGTACAAAATCTTGCATCTCCCATGAATTTGTAATGCTGTGCAACGTCATTGTAACATAGGCATCTGTAGCTGCAGAGGTCCAACCATCAGTAGTCAAGGCAACGTCATTACATACCATTAATATTTGTTTTAGGTTTGCCCTAGTTGTGTCATACAGCTTTACAATTCTACTTGAAATTGTTGTACGGCTTGGGATTTGGTACCTCGGCTCCATTTCGTGACAAAACTGTCGAAAACCCTCACCTTCAACAATGCTGATTGGTCGCATGCCTTTGCAAATAAAAGCAGTCAAACTCAAAGCCTCTGTAATTGCTGCACTTCGCCTGGCAGGTAACTTTGTAGTTTGCTGAAAATAATCAAAAATTCGTTGCTGTTTTTGCTGGAAAGGACCAGCTGTATCTGATGTTAAATCAGTATGCTGTACCTCGCTGTATTCCACCGGGTGGTGTTTTACACATTTGTAACCAGACGGTGTAGTGATGCTACGTCCAGAAACAGGATTACTGGGAAGTTCCGCCATGTTTTAACTTCTCTTTTTTTCTGTTTATTCTGCACCGTCCTTGCACAACCACAACTCGCTTGCAATTATGGGGTGTTCATAACTCCATCCAATGAAAAACAGGTTTAAACGATCACTCCGGGGTAAATAGGAAGCAACTAGCTTGAGAGTATTTATGCGTTTCTTAAACATCCTGCCTTACCAAAATGTAAATAGACAATCGATTTTCTAACATTTAAATTGAATATATATATATATATATATATATATATATATATATATATATATATATATATATATATATATATATATATATACTGTGCAAAAGTTTTAGGCAGGTGTGAAAAAATGCTGTAAAGTAAGAATGCTTTCAAAAATAGACATGTTAATAGATTATATTTATCAATTAACTAAATGCAAAGTGAGTGAACAGAAGAAAAATCTAAAACAAATCCATATTTGGTGTGACCACCCTTTGCCTTCAAAACAGCATCAAGCATCAATTCTTCTAGGTACATTGCACACAGTTTTTGAATGAACTCGGCAGGTAGGTTGGCCCAAACATCTTGGAGAACTAACCACAGTTCTTCTGTGGATTTAGGCAGCCTCAGTTGCTTCTCTCTCTTCATGTAATCCCAGACAGACTCGATGATGTTGAGATCAGGGCTCTGTGGGGGCCATACCATCACTTCCAGGACTCCTTGTTCTTCTTTACGCTGAAGATAGTTCTTAATGACTTTCGCTGTATGTTTGGGGTCGTTGTCATGCTGCAGAATAAATTTAGGGCCAATCAGATGCCTCCCTGATGGTATTGCATGATGGATAAGTATCTGCCTGTACTTCTCAGCATTGAGGAGACCATTAATTCTGACCAAATCCCCAACTCCATTTGCAGAAATGCAGCCCCAAACTTGCAAGGAACCTCCACCATGCTTCACTGTTGCCTGCAGACACTCATTCGTATACGCTCTCCAGCCCTTCGGCGAACAAACTGCCTTCTGCTACAGCCAAATATTTCAAATTTTGACTCATCAGTCCAGAGCACCTGCTGCCATTTTTCTGCACCCCAGTTCCTGTGTTTTCGTGCATAGTTGAGTCGCTTGGCCTTGTTTCCACGCCGGAGGTATGGCTTTTTGGCGCAAGTCTTCCATGAAGGCCACTTCTGACCAGACTTCTCCGGACAGTAGATGGGTGTACCAGGGTCCCACTGTTTTCTGCCAGTTCTGAGCTGATAGCACTGCTGGACATCTTCCGATTGCGAAGGGAAGTAAGCATGATGTGTCTTTCATCTGCTGCAGTAAGTTTCCTTGGCCGACCACTGCGTCTCACGGTCCTCAAGCGTTGCCCGTTTCTTTGTGCTTCTTCAAAAGAGCTTGGACAGCACATCTGGAAACCCCTGTCTGCCTTGAAATTTCTGCCTGGGAGAGACCTTGCTGATGCAGTATAACTACCTTGTGTCTTGTTGCTGTGCTCAGTCTTGCCATGGTGTATGACTTTTGACAGTAAACTGTCTTCAGCAACCTCACCTTGTTAGCTGAGTTTGGCTGTTCCTCACCCAGTTTTATTCCTCCTACACAGCTGTTTCTGTTTCAGTTAATGATTGTGTTTCAACCTACATATTGAATTGATGATCATTAGCACCTGTTTGGTATAATTGTTTAATCATACACCTGACTATATGCCTACAAAATCCCTGACTTTGTGCAAGTGTACCTAGAAGAATTGGTGCTGTTTTGAAGGCAAAGGGTGGTCACACCAAATATGGATTTGATGTAGATTTTTCTTCTGTTCACTCACTTTGCATTTAGTTAATTGATAAATATAATCTATTAACATGTCTATTTTTGAAAGCATTCTTACTTTACAGCATTTTTTCACACCTGCCTAAAACTTTTGCACAGTACTGTATATACACAAATATATATTTTCAATTTAATTGTGACAGCCCTATCCCATGCCAAATAACACGAGTGTACAAAACATTAGGAACACCTGCTCTTTCCATGAAATAGACTGACGAGGTGAATCCAGGTGAAAGCTATGATACCTTATTGATGTAACCTGTTAAATCCACTTCAATCAGTGTAGATGAAGGGGAGACAGGTTAAAGAAGGATTTTAAGCCTTGACACAATTGAGACATGGATTGTGTATGTATGTGTGCCAGAGGGTAAATGGGCAAGACAAAAGATTTAAGTGCCTTTGAACGGGTGTGGTAGTAGGTGCCAGGCGTGCCGGTTTGAGTGTGTCAAGAACTGCAACGCTGCTGGGTTTTTCACGCTCAACAGTTTCCTGTGTGTATCAAGGATGGTCCACCACCCAAAGGACATCCAGCCAACGGCAGGCCAGTGGTCAAAAATGGCTCATTGATGAAAGAGGCCAAAGGAGGCTGACACGAATTGTGCAGAGCAACAGAAGGGCTACAGTTAGTCAACTGACAGTCCAGTACAACATTGGTGTCGAAAGACCCATAAAAGAATGCACAACTCGTCGCATCTTGACACGAATGGGGTATGGCAGCCGACGACCTAACAGAGTTCCACTTCTTTTCAGCAAAACACAAGAAACTGCGGTTGCAGTGGGCTAAGGAACGAAAACACTGGACACTGGAGGATTGGAAAACATTGACTGGTCTGATGAATCCCGGTTCCTGCTGTTTCACGCTGATGGGAGGACTAGGGTATGGAGAAACCACATGAGTACATGCATCCATCATGCCGCGTGTCAACATTGCAGGCTGGGTGGTGGTGTGATGGTGTGGGTGTGTTTTCATGGCACACATTGGGCCCCTTGATAAAAGTGGAGCAACGCTTGAATGCCACAGGATATCTGAACATCATTGCCAATCAGGTGCATCCCTTCATGGCAGCAGTGTATCCATCTGCTAATGGATTTTTCAGCAGGATAATGCCCCATGTCACAAGGCTAGGATTGTCCAGGAATGGTTCCACGAACATGACAGTGAATTCAGCTTACTGCAGTGGCCTGCCCAGTCACCAGATCTCAATCCAATTGAGCATCTGTGGGATGAGATGGAACGAGCTATTCGGAGTAGAGATCCACTACCAGCCAACTTGACACAACTGTGGGAAGTATTGAGTCAACATGGGCCAGCATCCCTGTGGAACGCCGACACCTTTGTGTCGAAGGTTGAAACACAATCATTAACTGAAACAGAAACAGCTGTAGGAGGAATAAAACTGGGTGAGGAACAGCCAAACTCAGCTAACAAGGTGAGGTTGCTGAAGACAGTTTACTGTCAAAAGTCATACACCATGGCAAGACTGAGCACAGCAACAAGACACAAGGTAGTTATACTGCATCAGCAAGGTCTCTCCCAGGCAGAAATTTCAAGGCAGACAGGGGTTTCCAGATGTGCTGTCCAAGCTCTTTGAAGAAGCACAAAGAAACGGGCAACGCTGAGGACCGTAGACGCAGTGGTCGGCCAAGGAAACTTACTGCAGCAGATGAAAGACACATCATGCTTACTTCCTTCGCAATCGGAAGATGTCCAGCAGTGCCATCAGCTCAGAATTGGCAGAAAACAGTGGGACCCTCGACACCCATCTACTGTCCGGAGAAGTTCTGGTCAGAAGTGGCCTTCATGGAAGACTTATGCCAAAAGCCATACCTCCGACGTGGAAACAAGGCCAAGCAACTCAACTATGCACGAAACACAGGAACTGGGTGCAGAAAATGGCAGCAGGTGCTCTGGACTGATGAGTCAAAATTTGAAATATTTGGCTGTAGCAGAAGGCAGTTTGTTCGCCGAAGGGCTGGAGCGGCACACGAATGAGTGTCTGCAGGCAACAGTGAAGCATGGTGGAGGTTCCTTGCAAGTTTGGGGCTGCATTTCTGCAAATGGAGTTGGGGATTTGGTCAGAATTAATGGTCTCCTCAATGCTGAGAAGTACAGGCAGATACTTATCCATCATGCAATACCATCAGGGAGGCATCTGATTGGCCCCAAATTTATTCTGCAGCATGACAACGACCCCAAACATACAGCGAAAGTCATTAAGAACTATCTTCAGCGTAAAGAAGAACAAGGAGTCCTGGAAGTGATGGTATGGACCCCACAGAGCCCTGATCTCAACATCATCGAGTCTGTGTGGATTACATGAAGAGAGAGAAGCAACTGAGGCTGCCTAAATCCACAGAAGAACTGTGGTTAGTTCTGCAAGATGTTTGGCCAACCTACCTGCCGAGTTCCTTCAAAACTGTGTGCAAGTGTACCTAGAAGAATTGGTGCTGTTTTGAAGGCAAAGGGTGGTCACACCAAATATGGATTTGATGTAGATTTTTCTTCTGTTCACTCACTTTGCATTTAGTTAATTGATAAATATAATCTATTAACATGTCTATTTTTGAAAGCATTCTTACTTTACAGCATTTTTTCACACCTGCCTAAAACTTTTGCACAGTACTGTATATACACAAATATATATTTTCAATTTAATTGTGACAGCCCTATCCCATGCCAAATAACATTAATGTAAAATCAACAAAATTATTTACAAAAAATACACTATGTGCTTTACTTTAACTGTTTCTGTCAAGGGGCTTGAACAAAAACAAAGGGTGTCAAAACAGATACAGGGTAATTAATGTCAACTGAAAAGGGGTGCAATGTACAAGACATTCCATTTATATCAATACAATTTGCTTTTATATATAGCTCTTCATGAGGTGCCCTCAGGGCACTTAATAAAAACTCTATAAAATAAAAATTAAAAAAGCCATTGGCCAATCAAAGACTCGACTGTTAAAGGCAGGGAGCATAGCAACTAAAGGCCCTCTCCCATCCTGATTTTAGACGACTTCTAGGAACTACCAAAAGTTCAGCATTCGCTGATCAAGGTGTGACTCGGAGCAGAAGGTTCCTGTAAATATAAAGGCCCAAAACCATGAAGGGCAGAAGTAGTAAAGCAGAGTTTTAAAATCACTCCTGAATTTAACAGTGCAGTGATTTAAGAACCGGAGTAGTACATTGTGAATGTGTGTGAGAAAGCACTCTGGCTGCAGCATGGTGAGCCGACGTAATTTAGAAAAGAAAAAAAAAAAAAAAAATCGGGAAGGCCAGCAAACAAAGCATTACAATAATCTAATCAAGACATAACAAAAGAACATCTCAGCACCTTTATCAGACAGAATGAATCACAATTTGACAATGTTACTGAAATTATAAAATTAGGCCTTCATTAGCACTGTGTATCAAAATATGAAAAGGTTGCCCCTGTGGTCCCATTCTAACAATACCATATGTTTTTACCTGTTTTGAGCAACTTTTAGTACAGAACCATTCCATTTCTAGTGTCATCCCATAAACTTTCCACAAAAGAAACAATGCAATACAAAAAAACTACAAAATGAACATGTATGCTATCTACATACTTGTGTCAAAGTGGTTAACAGTGTGCAGGTGCAGGAATGCAGTGGTGATCAATAAACAGACAGACAACAATAATCCAGGTGCAATGACGTTTTATTTTTACAATCCAAAGTCTGATGACAAAATGCAGTAAATAATAATAATAATGAGAACAGTCAGTACAGCAGCATGTATTGCTCTGTTTAATCCATGGGTTGGTCCCGAAATAACAGTCCCGATCTTTAACACCCACGCGTAACACAAAACACAAGTCCACAGTGAGTGATTTAGTGCTCATGGTGCAAATACAGCAGTGTGGAATAGTGGTTAGGGCTCTGGACTCTTGACCGGAGGGTCGTGGGTTCAATCCCAGGTGGGGGACATTGCTGCTGTACCCTTGAGCAAGGTACTTTACCTAGATTGCTCCAGTAAAAACCGAACTGTATAAATGGGTAATTGTATGTAAAAATAATGTAATTGTATGTAAATATAATGTGATATCTTGTAACAATTGTAAGTCGCCCTGTATAAGGGTGTCTGCTAAGAAATCAATAATAATAATAATAATAATAAAAATAATAATAATTGTGAACAATGGTGCAGTGTAGTCCAGTGCTGGCCTTTGGCGACAGCTCTGGATCGTGTTCAGCCGTCTAATAACAAACAAAGTGGTTCCTTAGACACGACAAAAACAAACAAAACACTCACGATTACAATACACTATTCTCCTTCCGGTTCAGCTTCAACCATATAAAAGGAACACATCACTTCAGTATGTCCCCTTTTGTAC
Organism: Acipenser oxyrinchus oxyrinchus; assembly: GCA_030684275.1. Classification (NCBI taxonomy): domain Eukaryota; kingdom Metazoa; phylum Chordata; class Actinopteri; order Acipenseriformes; family Acipenseridae; genus Acipenser; species Acipenser oxyrinchus. Next base: position 47,242,077 of record CM060251.1, read on the forward strand.
CGTCAATCATGACCCCTTGGTTAACTAGTGCAACCGCTCCTCCAATCTGCGGCTACCACGTCGTTTCCCTTCCAGGTCGATGATTTAGTGTATCGTAGCCCCATCCCCTTTCTAGATGACCGACTTCCATCTAACCCTGGGAATGAATTGCCTGGCCATCCAGTCTAGGGCACTCTGTTCCCTTTACACAGTGCCCTCACAGGTCGGGAGGGAGGGAGATTCATTCTATCTTTGTCACAGTACGATATTAACGACACTATATAAAAAACACCTCGCTCATTACATTCAAATACAGTAATTAATGCTGTACAGTATCTTAATTAAAATGTACATCCTTTTTAGTACACTTCAAAGTGTGAAATTCACACAAAATGGGCTGATTTCACAAACCACGATTAGCACAAGCCTTGGGCTACGTAATATTACTTCAAGTATGGTAGTGCGCTAATCAGGGTCTGTGAAACCAGCGAAATATATTTAAGAAAGTGCAATCCTATATTAAACTTGGATTCAACCTGTAGCTTTTCAGCTACTAAAGCAACAAAGGCAGACATGAACAAAGACGTTAGGGTACTCTGATTTTGTTGCAAGTATAAACAGTAATCTATGCGAGTGGCTAAATGTTTGGTCAGTAACTATAAAACTATGAAATAGCATGTCTTAGATATAAATGCCTGATAGTGTACCTGTCAAGAACACTGCAGAGTGTACTAACTTATAACAGATTTAAATTTGATGTTGTAAAAATAAAAATAATAAAGAAAATAATCTAATTTACCCACTAACTGTTCTTTTCCCCAGCCATCTTGTTTTATTTTACAATTCACCACAGCTCATCACATAAACTGGGCTTGCAACCAGTAATACTTGCAAAAACAACTGTCAACTGTCATATAACAATGTACACTACATGAATCAAAGTGTACTTGCAGTGCTTAAAAAAAAAAAAATTTTTGGTCAAGACTGTTCCTTCTACATCACTCACATATTAAAGAACACACCTTAATTTAATTTTATTTGTTCTTGGCAAACATGGAACACTGATTGTAAACAATGGTCTGACAGTAAAATAATAACACAAAACAGGACCATTAAAAAGCTCTGTCCTTAATAAAGATCATAAATTAGAGCTGACCACATATTTTCATTTGAGATCAGGAATATAAATCTCACCTTCCTGTGAAAACTTCAACTGACATCACAGAATATGACGACTCATCCAATTTTAAATCAGAAATAGGTAACTGGTTCCCAATTCCTATCACAGGAAGTAGTGGAGTGTGGATTTTTTGATTGATTCATCCTACTAGCTCTGTCCAGGGGCATGAACAGGTTTATCAATAATATGAATGAGAGGCCACACATACCAGTATAGATGAGCAACCTTTCAAAGCAATTATGATTCTTGACTCCACAGGATGCACACAAAGACAAAGTAATGTTTCTTATTTGAGATAAAATACCACTGCTTAATAACTACATCTCAAGCTAAAGTTAAATCTAAAAAAAAAATTAAAAGCATAATCAGATCATAAAGTAGACTAATATTGTGAGAGTGACTAAGAATTACTACTGGTCTGGGTCAAATGTCATGCAAGCAAGGTATTTATTTAACTGGGCTTGGGTGGGATACAAACCCAGGCTAACAAGAACTCTACAAGTTTCTCAAAGCAAAGCCCCAATAGGTTCTGATATTGTTGGCAGTCCAGTTTTTTTTTTTTTTTTACAAGATGTCTCAAGACAGATGGGCTGAAAAAAAGTGTTACCTGTACCACTTCTTTTTAAAATGGAGATCAAAAACTTCAGAACTTACATTGCAGGCAGTAGATGTCGTGCAAGGAATGCTGTGATTTGATGCATTTATACAGTGGAAGGTCCACTTGGCTGATCAGATGATTTATTTCTCGTTAAGATTGGTTTATGTAAATGTTCTTTGTCTACATCTATATGCATATGGCTATACTGTTTTGCATGCATGTTGTCACTTCCAAGGTCAACATTCATTTCACAGCCACTGCAGACTTGGCTAGCAAACTGGATCTCCTCCGCAGATATATTGACTTAATTTGCATATTGTCCTGTAGTCAAATCAATGTATCCTAATGCTTACTCATATAATTACATAATAAACATATTTAATACTCTCTCTCTCTTCACATTATTGTACACTATATGCCATTCACTTTCTTTGGGGTGTGATAACAGGACACAGTACAGTTTGGATAAGCAAACGCTCCTTTTGATTCACAGCACAGCGCAGCCTGCTACAGAATGTCTGATTCAGTTTAAGTCAGATTCAGAGAGGTAGCAGGACATAACTTTTTTTTTTTTTTTTAATTAAAATTTGAAAATGGAAATTTACATTTGATGCATCCAGTACAGTAATTCACTGGGGCTGTATTCTTTTCGCTTATTTCATGGCATTTCTTGGTCTTAAATAGATATTTCAAGATTAAACATATTTAGCAGAAAAAAATACTGTTGAGTTATTATACAACAAATGTTCCTAAATATCTAAATGCTTACCTGAAAAACAGTAAATGCTAAATTGTAGAATATTTCATTGTTTGTCCCCCTTTTAAACAAGACATTCTATTTCACCCCATCAGTGAATTATCAAACAAAATTAAAACATGTAAAATATATATATATATATATATTACTTCTACCAATCAGCGTGCGGCATAGTGTGCGATCCCACCCTCTGACAGACTGGTGGTATGCAGCACAGGTTAATGAAGCGCGTGCTGGACTAGGGAAAGAATGTGTCGGATGTCAAAGTGAATATGAGAATGGCAGTGAGTGATGAAGCCAATTTGCTTAAAAAATTAAAAGCAGACCGCACATTTCCATCAATGGATTTAGGAAATATGGAATTTATGATGTGATCAGAAACTCTGAGGCTGTGTAAACTGTGCGTGCTACTGTAGTACAGTACCTGTAGGACTGTTCTTTTTTAGGTTAAGCAATTTTGTGTTTTATTTAAAGAGGGGGTTAATTAAGTAGCTGCCAAGATTGTTTATGCCAGACTTGTTAGAAAGTTTGTAACAATGGTGGATATTTGCTTTGGATTGTTATTGTCGACACATGTAGATATTACTATTAAGACACCCAACGTGCAGTTATCGCAAAGTCCCTATCCCTAAACAAAATGTTAAAATTAATTAGTTTGGCACCGTATAAAAAAAAAAAAAAGCTGATTTTGCCAGTGCTTGCTAGTCTATTAACCAGTTTTAAATTTAAAGTGTTTTCATTTTGGCTTTATTGTTAAAGTTTTCACACGTGGTAATACTGTCCTACAATTACTAAATTATACTGTGATCATTCCACTGTGTTATGTCAGTGAACCATAGCTAAGTTTTAAAACTGAGAATTAGCAAATGCCTATCGTTAAAGTGTACTGCAGTTAGTAATCATTTCCAATTACTGATATCTTAAAATCGAAGGGCCATATAAGAACGATAAATACTGTAACTCATTTTTAGAAGGCCGCCTTTTGTTGTTCTCCAAGTTGCTGCTAACTAGTTACTGTAAATGAGATACTGTTTTAGCAGAAACATTTCATTTAGTAAACGTGTATTTGAATTTTGTTGAAATTAAAAGTAGCAATACAAAACTGTGGCATGCTTCCTTGTGAACGTGCCAAGTGATAAATGCCAATAAAACCATCAAAATCTACCAACGTAGTAAATCTGCGAATTTAATACCAGCCAGAATTTCCCGTTATATGGTACATTAGTTTCTAAAATGATTTCCACTATCTAAATAGAAATGTACGGTTAAGTACTGATCTCTTCTTTGCCCCCAGCATTTGAATAATGCTTTACATTACATTGGTCTGTGTATGCGAGCGAAATTTGCTATGACACAATGGCTGTAAAATAACTCTGACCATTAAACACGCTTTTCAGGCTCAGAAATCCAGTGACTGTATGGAAAAATTAAAAAAAAAAAAACCCAACAACAACAGGTAGACAAGATCGTTTCTTCAGAAATTCAATTGATTTGCCACAGCGTTACTCATCACTACAGCTACTTGTCTCAGGTAAGATTAGCCTCTTACCATGATATAGCTACTGTTTTTCTGGCTTGCAAGTTCGATTGCTAGAAATATCAAGAGCACAATACTGTGTATGCTGCACGATTATTGATTTGTACTGCAATCTGGTGGTATTGTGTTAAACTGTATTACAGTATACTGCAGTTTGGATAGACCTAGGCTGACTGAGAAATATGTCCGGGTTTGGTCTGTGGACGGCAACCCTACACCTACTGCTAATAATATTAGACCTACCATGTTACAAGCTATCCTCAATCAAGTTTAAATACCACAAATACAAGAACATATTCTTGTATCTTATTTGCTTTTAAGACATAATGTTTAAAAACAGAAGCACAATTTAGGGGGTATTAGAGGTCCATTGGCTGGTATTTAACTTCAGGAATACCAGTTAAAACTGACATTCAGTTTTGTTAAATGTGGTACAATTTTTTCCATGTTTTAAAAAACTGTTACATTAGTTATAGTAGACTCCTATGTTGTATACCCTTTAATTCATCTGCAAGGAATTAAACTTTCCCTGTATAAACATGCAGTTATGAAACTTAAACTTTCCATGCACAGTGTTTGATAATATTATGAAAATACTGCCATGAATGATTTTAAAATAGCAACTCATATTATATGTATACTGTATATATCGTACAAGTTCCTGTATCATTTTATACTTTCCTACATAATTGAAGTGAAAAAGTTCCTAAATTAATGGGATTCACTTGCTGTCTCAGAGTCCACGAAAATATTTAATTTTGTCTCCCCACAGTGCACACTGACAGTTTCCATGGAAGCACCCACATTGTTTTCGGTGAGTCAGTTCAACTTTTTAGCCTGGTGAGTCTGGTGGCTCATCAGTTAGTTTAACAACAGTTTGTTAAGTGGCACCTGTTGACTTAAGACTACAGAGTGTCATCAGGCGAGCAAATGGTGAATAGAACAACGCACCCCGCACAGAAAGAAATGGCACAGAGATGTTTAATGGATTTTTTTGTCCCCTAAAAGAACTGAACCAGCACAAGACCAGAGAGAGAACCAACTTTTTTTCTGCCAATTTGTTGCGTCTTTTAAAGAAAGGTGTTCAAAAGAAAGTAAAGTTCAGCCATGTAGTCGCCAGTGTAGATTAATTTGACACTGTCCATTTAGCTGTAATGTAGTAATACTGCTAAGTTGAAGGGTGCAGAATTAATGGTAGTTCTGATGTTGTCATTTAAATCTTCCTACTACTAGCCAATAGTATGAAATATGTTAAAAAAAAATTTAAAAAAAAAGAGTGTGAGAGCGCTCCCCTCGATTTAAGTTTGATATTAATTATGTTGCCGTTTTAAGATATGTAACAAAAGCAAGACTTTGCTTCCCACTTTTCTAGAGCTTAGTGTCTTCTGGAACTGAGAGCAGAGCATGCATAGTTTGCAATATTGAATAGCAAGTTGGAAATTTGCTTTTGTTGATTCTATTGCTATGCAGTTTTGTTCTTCGTTCTTGACAGAAAAAAATATCTGTTTCTTATTGTTAAGAAATTGTCATTGTAATTAAGAAAAAAAAGAAAATAGTTCCATTTTCACTGGGACTCCAAACATTTCCTCTGGGACCCTCAGTTTTTTTAGTTAAGAGTCCTGGACCCTCAATGGGAAAAGGTTTTGGAGAGCCCTGACCACAAATGTCTACATTTTATAAACTATTGACAATTGCATTCAATTTATTTGCACACCCTCATGAGACAATATTGCCATTCACTGGATATTTATAAACTGTCAAGATCACAGGCTCCATTGTGGAAAACACACAAAAATGGCAAGGAACAAAGCTTATCAAATCCTGCAGTATAAAGATATGTCCATACCGGTGCATAACAAAGTAAAGATAAGTTGCTGTGTGATCTCATAAAACAAGTATCAGATTCTTGTATGGTACCTCAGTAAATACTGTTCTTTATGATACAAATACATGTATTGCAGTAAATGTAGTAAATGTTGTAGTAAATATTAAAATTAACTGTCCATTATACAACATATAATTTACTGTTAAGCTTTGAGTAAATATTGTACTAAGGCGTTCATTATAATACATACTATTTTGTAGTATTGTTTTCTGAAATGGCAGTGCCAATTGTGTACACACAGCTTTTATGTAATGCGGACAGCTAGGTTGAAACACAGTGATCATAATATGCTAGTACACTATAGTACTATCTTGTAAGGGACACAATAGTTAATAACAGTTAATAAATGACTCCCCCAAAAAAAAAAGTTGCAGGACATAACAAATTATATAATTGCACTGTTTAAATAGGAAGTTAAACATTACTGTCGTCCTTCATATCTGCTTGAATAATGAATCATTTATTATGGTGTCCCGCGACAGCCTCCTATGTACATTGTGTGTTTTTCCTCATTCTCAAAAGATGCTTGGTTACCCAGATATGCAGCCAATGTACTGCACATAACTAAACAGTAAACAGCTTCTGTTCATTTACTTTTTAGTACTCCATTAGCCGTTTATGTAAACCTTGAAGATAACGCTAAATTAAAAGTAGGCTGGCTCTAAACTGCAAATATTATATGATTTTAAAATCACGATTCATTTAACTGTTTAACAAACATATTTGAGAAATGTTTTCTTGTCTGCTTAAATATAACAGAAGGGAAAGGAACCTCACTCAATCTACACTTAATTTACATATGTAAACATATCCAAAGAAATACCCATAATACAAGATAAAAACAATAATGCTACAAAAAGTAGGCAAATTGTTCTTCATATGTTTTGTAACTAAAATATACATTTGCTGTATTGTAATTTGTTAAATGTCATTATTATTATTATTATTATTATTATTATTATTAATTTCTTAGCAGATGCCCTTATCCAGGGCGACTTACAGTCGTAAACAAAAAATACATTTCAAGAATCACAGTACAAGTATTAATACAATTAAGAGCAAGATAAAATACAACGACTTCAGTTCTAGTAAGTACAAGTATATTACAAAATCCGAATCAATATCGGAGCAGATAACAGTGTCAGTGATAGTTACATCATTCATAGAATACATTTCTTAACAAAACTCAACTCAAGGGGTATGCGAGTTGGAGAACTCCCTGTTTTTTGGGGTTTTTTTGCTGAGTATATTGACTCCCAATAGTAAGATCTGTACGTGGTGTGGGGTCTGCGTTTCATATAATTTACTGGGTTTATCCAGTATAAACAGATGAACTATTTTGGAAATATGGGGATAAGCCCAAACACATAACATTTTTAATTGATGCTATTTGGAAATTTGTGAATAAAAAAACAAACATCAACAGTATAGATTCCAGCTCACCACAAAAACACCTGACACCTTTAACACTTCAAATACATTTGCATGGTTGTTTTACTCCACTTATCACCAGTGTCAGGACTTGTTAAACAATATTCATTGATAACAATGGATATTAGGGGTGTGCATAAACTCTCTACTCATACTCAGAATTGTCTTTAAGTAGTATTTATCGTCAGGTATTCAGAAAATCCATTCATGAACGTGTTGATTTCAAAACAAGACGGGGGCGTGGGGGGGCAGGGAGGCTACAGCCAAGGACAGTTACACTACAAACTACACAGCAACAACAAATTAAATAATCATAAAACATTTCTAGAATTAGAAGCCAATGTCAATGTGGATAACTGTGACATTATAGGAATAACAAAATCCTGCTTAACTCTGAATGATGGAGATGAGTTTAACACAGAAGGATTTAGGTTAGTTAGGAAAGACAGACAGACCCGATAAAAGAGGGGGAGGGGGTTCAAATCTGCACCCAAAATTACTTAAAATGGGAAATACTGGAATGTAATGGCAACAACAACAGTGAATCAATATGGATTAAATTAAATGAAAACAAATCTAAAGGTTTAATAGAGTAAGTATATTATAGGCCCCCAAATTCTGATGAATCATTAAATAAAAACTTATATGCAAGCATAAAAAAGGTAAGGAAGTAAGCACCTTAATTATGGGAGACTTCACCTCCCCAAACAAACTGGGACCACATGCAAATAAATCAAGGGCAGTACATAAATCAAAGACAATGGTTTACAATTTCAGGAGAGCAAGGAATGCAACAGGAGCTTCTAAACATAGACTGGGATAGAATACTAACAGATAATGAAGTTGAAAAAAATTGGATTAAATGTAGGGATATAATGTTAGAAATGCTTGATAAATGTGTCCCAAAAATGAGAAAAGATAAACTTAAGAAAAAGAAACCACGATGGGTAAATCGATCTATTAAGTTGGGCATTAAAAGTAAAATAATGATATCTTTCTATTAAATCAATGGGAACACTTACAAATAGAGTACATAGAGGCCTGTGGAGACCTAAAAAAAACCCAGACTACAGCCCCTTTCACACTGGCACTTCTACCTGGGTCTGGGACCGGGTTCTGGCTACCCGGGTCACAATCCCGCATAGTGTGAAACCACGTATCTGAGTCATACCCGGGTTAACCCGGGTCCCAGTGACCCACCTCAGGATGTGGGTCGACACACTTTGACCTGGGCTGAGCAAGACAAAATGCATGATGGCCGACGAAATAACAAACAGCCACGTCTGCGTGAAGGTTTCACTTCCACAAGGAACGTTTTTGTTTATTCTGTTTAGCCATATTTTTGTTGCTTGAGACACACCATGAGCCAGATTGTATCAGGGATGAAGAAATATTTGCTCTGATCAACATTTGGGCTGACGGTTCAATCAAGAGAAGCTTGGATGGAAGCGTCTGTAAAAAGCTGCTTCCGGGGCATTGATACACATACTGTTTACTTGCATCTGTCACCCTGGTTAACCCTGCTTTATCAAAAGCAGTGTGAAATCGTGTAGCTGACCCACATGACCCAGGTAGGTTCCGACCCGGGTACAGCATGCCAGTGTGAAAGGGGCTTAAGAGAGCAAAAGGGGAATTAGAGAGACAAATAGTGGTAGATTGTAAACTTAATCCAAAAGGTTTTTTTCAATATGTTAATGATAAAAGGAAACTAAACGAGGAAGTCAGTAGTTTACATGACAGCAGTGATAATTTAGTGACTAAAGACAACCAAATCACAGATATACTTAATCAATATTTTGTACACGTATTTACAAAGAAGGATTTATACAGTATATCAAAGTTTACAGAATGTATACAAACATCATTACCACAGTTTGTTATAAAAGAGAATGAAGTACTAAGGGAGCTAGTAGCACTCAAAATAAACAAATCCTAAAGGAAACTAAGAGAACAGATTTTTGAACTAATATGTTATATACTCAACAAATCTATAAATAAAGGAGCCATCCCACTGGACTGGAAAATTGGCAATGTTCCTATATTTAAAAAGAGAGATACATTTGACTCTGGGAACTAAAGACCTATAAGTTTAACATCAATCATATGTACAATCGTGGAAACTATAATAAAGACCAAAATGGAGGAATATTTGTATTTGACAATCTACTTAGATTTTCAAAAGGCATTTGACAAAGTACTGCACGAAAGACTATACCTAAAGATTAAATCAGTAAGAATAAATGGTAAAGTAGCTGCATGGATTCAGAACTGTTTACAAGATAGAAAGCAGAGCGTTCTAAATTAGAGGCAAGGCATCAAACTGGAGTAACGTAACAAGTGGGGTACCACAGGGATAAGTATTGGGACCATTGTTATTCCTAATTTTATATAAATGACCTGGAGCAAGACAGTCAGTAAACTATGCAAATTTGCAGATGTCACAAAACTGGGAGAGGTAGCCAACTCCCAATCAGCAACTTTAATAATACAAAGAGATTTAGACAAGATTCAAGCTTGGGCTGACACATGGCAAATTAAATTTAATGGGAATAAATGCAAAGTCTTGAACACAGGACGCAAAAACATTAGAGGCAAGTACAACATGAATAGTAACGAAACAGAGGAAGCTACATATGAAAAGGACTTGGGGGTAGTAGTGGATGAAACTCTTAAGCCAACTACAGTGTGGAGAGCAGAGAAGCTATTACAAAAGCAAATAGAATGTTACGTTATATAGCTAAAACAGCTGAATTAAAATCTTGAGAAGTTATATTAAAATTATACAATGCACTGGAACGACCACGCCTAGAATACAAAGTACAGTTCTGGTCCCCATATCATAAGACATAGAGGCATTGGAAAGAGTACAGAGCAGAGCAACACGATTAATTCCAGGATTAAAAGGCATGTCATATGAAGATAGACTGAAAGAGCTGAATCTATATATCCTGGAAAGAGTCAGAGGCGACTTAACACAGGTATTTAATAATTGTCAAGGAGTTAAAGTAACTGTTGAGAATTATTTTTCACAGGTCACAGAAAACAGAACCAGGGGCCACGGGTGAAAGCTGAAGGGCATATTCAGAATCGAGGAGAGAAGCTTTCCAGGGTTCCCTGGAAAGGGTTCTCAGAGGTGTCATTTCCCCTACTTACCTGGTTAGGGTTTTTTTGGTTTTCCTCACCTGAGTGCTAACAGACCACGCTGGCACAAATGGCCTTTTCTCGTGCTTGAATTTCTTATCAATTGAGTGTTTTAAAAGCCAATTTGAAGAATATTTTCCTCAGCCGGGACTGACATTTTTTACTGCTGTGGTCAATAAAGGGTAAAATACGTTGCAAAATGAAAAGAAGCAGGTTAGTAAAAAGGAAAACAGTCACCTGGTGCAACAGTAATTAGCCTTACTGTACCAAACTAGATACATGGATTGTCTTTGTTTTTTTTTATTTAAACAAATTAAATTCCTGACACTAAAGGACATACTCGCTTAATAAATTACACAAGCTTATATATAACCAGGACTGTTTAACTATACAATTATAGAGCAGTGGCTCCTCTGGGATGTGGAGGTTGTGCCAACAAGTCTTTAACATTAAGTCAAAACCAATATATTTGGAGTTTTGCACAATAAGAAAAGAATGCACAGCCTCGAGATAAGCACACTCCTTACACTCTAATGATTTTAAAGTGGCAATAAATGTTAATGTGTTGCTCTGGAACATCTGTTTGTTTTTTTTAAACAATAAACCTAACAGATTTTGTTGGTGGAGGCACATTCAGGTCTACAGAGATATAAAAGGTGGCGGGGTTGAGAGAGAGAGGGTGAGAGCGAAACACTGAACGTTAACATGTATTTTGTTTTGCCGTGCATTAACATTTGCACCTTTCAAGGTATTCTTTGAGGTAAGCAATGGGAAACTGAAGTGGTATACCGACAAAAGAACTGTTTTAGTGGAAAGCATATGCCAATTACAATAGCACACAATAGGCACAGGAATGTACCCAGCACAAGCTATAGCTTGCAGGAAGATGGAAGCAGAATCAGAGATTCATACCCAGGACATCTGACAGTTCCCCACCCGAAGCTATCTAAAGCGAAAAAAGAAACGAGGGTAGACAAGGGCGTTGAATCCACAGGTCAAAAGTAAATTGGAAGGGGGGCTCCCGAGTGGCGCATCCAGTAAAAGCACTCGCTAGAGTGCAGGATGCGCTCTATAGCCTGGGCATCGCCGTTTTGAGTCCAGGCTATTCCACAGCCAACCATTGGACGGGAGCTCCCAGGGGCGGCGCCACTGGCCGAGCGTCGTCCGGGAGGGAGGGTTAGGTCGGCCAGGGTGTCCTCGGCTCACTGCGCACCAGCGACCCCTGTAGTCTGGCCGGGCGCCTGTGGGCTTGCCTGTAAGCTGCCCAGAGCTGCGTTGTCCTCCGACGCTGTAGCTCTGAGGCGGCTGCACGGTGAGTCTGCAGTGTAAAGAAGCGGGCGGCTGACGTCACTCGCTTCGGAGGACAGCGTGTGTTCATCTTCACCCCTCCCGAGTCAGCGCAGGGGTGGAAGCGGTGAGCTGAGCCTAAAAATAATTGGGCATTTCAAATTGGGGAGAAAATAATAAAAACTAATTGGCAACGACTAAATTTATTTAAATTGGAAGTGCGCTTTTTACAGGCGCAGGTCACCTGATAATGTTATCAGGAGGATTGGCAGCTCTCAGCTACAATAAAAACACTAATGTGCTGTCACAAGGGGGTAAAAGGATGGATGGAAGACTAAGACTAAAACTACATTCATTAATGCAGGATCTCCAATCACGGTCCTGGAGGGCCATTCCACTCCAGGTTTAACAGGTAAAATGAGATAATGAACTACTTTAGAGTACGGATGGAGTTTGGCTCAGGGTTGGAACAAAGACCAGGACTAGAAGAGCACACTTTGGTCACCTTTGCATTAACAGCTTATGCATAAAAAGAAATTTAAAAAAAAAGTTTTAGTCTCAATTGATTTTGAATTAACAAAAAAACAAAACCAAAAAAAAAACTATAAACTTTTTTTGAACCACTTCACTATTCACAAAATAACATTTGTTCAATTTATTATTTTCCACATATTTCAAATAATTTACTTTTTACTGGGGTGTCCTTAAACCTGTCTCACAGTCATGTATTTTTATTTTTTCAAATGTCAAATGTTCTGTTTAAAAGTTTTGGATTTTTTTTTTTTTTTACTGAAATAGTACAACAACAAAATTCCCACACTGTGTTTATAATGCTCAAGGGAAATACACTGTTGCTTCAATCCAAGAGCATGCTTCCTATATCTGGACAAATGCCAATAACAGTACTTTTAAATGATAAAAGCCAAAAGCGAGTTATGTAAGTTTTAAATAAACATTTCAGTGAAAACATTTTACTAAACGGCCATGTCAATGTCAATGTATCTAATACAATTCACAACAACGATTACCTTTGAAGCAAGCTGTGAAACAGGACTTGTGACTTCCTCTTGAACAGCTGGGTCTTTATTCTGAAAACAAAAGCCATTGAATAATTAATAACTGAACAGCATATAAACAAAGACTGTTGTCAACAGGCCTCTTCCTGAAGGGGGAAATGCAGCATATTAGGAACATTACTCTATGAAATTTAAGTCTTAAACAACTTCAGTACCTTACATCTATGTGGCTAGTCAGAACCTTTTTTTTTCTCTTTTCAGTATTTTGGTTAGTTATTTACTTACTTTTTTTTTTTTTTTTTTAAGACCGGCTGTTAATTTTGTAAAGTTGGAACAAAACGACGAAGGTAATAGTTTAATGCTTTAATCATTGTTATTTCAAAACATAGGAGTAAAAACAAACAGGAGTAAATGACTGACTTATAAAAAAGGTCATTATACCATTTTTGCAATGACCTGTGCACTTCCAGTTGCTGCATATTTTAAAACATCTAAAATTACAGTTTACATTGAACATTCAGCAGTTAGCTTAATTAACAGACTGCACTGATAATAAGGCAGCTAGAACCCCTAAGGCCATTTCTTTTAAGTGTTTGAAGTGCGAGACATGCCTGTGCACATCTCTCTCTCTCTCTCTCTCTGGTTAATGCTCTCAATTCTGGTTGTACTTGAAACACCTTTTAGGTTTTTAATCCTTAAAGAGGACCTGTGTGCTGTGAATGTGAACAATGAGAGTGAGAGAGGAAGCACAAGGCAACACATAACTAGCAGTGTATATATTTTTTACAACAATGCTCTACTAGACATGTCTTATTACTTTATTATTATACAAATTACATTCTGTTGTCCAATAGTTTCAGAATAGTGAGATTAAACTAACAAATATGTGTTTGTTTTTTTCTTTACTGATTTTTGGTATTGAATGTTGAAATAATCCAGTTACTATATTGTTACATTTTTTGACAAAAGATCATCCACTTCAAACGTCTCATAAAACAGTTTTGATGGACCTGACTACTGTGCAATAAATACTGACATGACGCATTTACAACGGAAGGCTCAATACAAATTAAGTATTCTACATGTTAATGGCCCCGCAGCATTTAAATATTTTTGTAAGTCCATTGCAAGTATTACATTCTTTCACAGCTTTCAAATGTTACTACTGGTATTAATTGTGCCATACAGCACGTTTTTATTTAGTTTTGGCCGGAACATGTTTAAATGTTAATGCTGTCTTGATTAACATTTCACTATAAAAGTAAATTAACAGGTAGTACCTGATGATACTGTAAGTAGGTCAGATACAACACTCGCGAACTAACGTGAAAATGAGTACAGGTGGGACAACACCACGTTCCTCGTCTATTGACTTTCTAAAATCCTAATTTGTAGAGAAAACTACAACAAATGTATTTTATTTACTTCTACAATACGGTACTATTGACGTATTTGACGTCTACACGAAAGATTTTGGCCCTGTCCACACTACATAACCGATCTCGGGAACCGTACTCGAAACCGCTCTAATTAATCCAGCTCAGAGCCCGCACTGAAAAATACCGTTTCATGTTTAGTCGGGTTTAATGCGTTCACACAAGAATAGTTCGGTTACAGTTCCTAGCAGCGCAGTGAACAGTGGAAATTAATACGACAGTATCCCCCCATGCACCGTATTTTATTTTAAAATAATGTGTTATGCTTCATATTAACAGAAGTGCATATTGCTAAAATGAAATAAGACAAGTATTTTGGAAAAAGTAAATGCGCGCACACACACACACACACGTAGGGCTTGAAGTTTTGGTGTTTTATTTTTAATCAGGTAACATCCCTTTAAACAAACTGAGCTGATTCTGGTTTCATAATAAACTCAGGAAAAAGCTGTTACAAAACAATCTTTGTTTTTACCTTCATATCTTGCCTGCGCCTAATTCTGTTCCCCTTAATTTTATCTAAAACAGCGCTGACCGATTACGTGAATTGTTTATCCCGATCCTACTTTTAACACGCATTTCATTTTTGCAATCGCCTAATTTAACGTTGTGCTTTTGTTATTGGCCCCACTAGTTTAACTGAGACGTACCGACAGGTTTTTTTTTTTGTTTAAGCATAAAAATGTTCTTCAGGCGCCAGTATTTTGCCAAACATATCACAAATATCACATTTTGGAGGATACACAAAAAAATGTAGTACGGAACAGCGTCCACACTTCTGCTACCTGATGCGATCTAATTAGAACCGGACTCGAGACTACCTCCTGAGGTGGTCTCGAGTACGGTATAAAACGCTGCATAACACTTTTAAACCGGTTTAAAGGCATTAGTTTGGACAGGGCCTTAATTGTCAGTTGTATACTACAATGGCCATGAAAATGCATGTATTGGTGCTACTTCTTAGCGCCTAAAGAATACAAGAATTCTATGTAAAAACATATACGTATTATTGTTGTTATTATTATGATGCATTTTCTACAGGGTCATAGCGTTCGTAAATATGCAAAAAATAAATAATAATAAATAAATAATAGGGGAACAAAAGTGCTGCAGACTAACAAACTGTTAAAATCAGAAAAAAACGCGTTACGTCCAACCAGCAGACACTTGACAATATTTCTTCCAGTACAACGAAAAGCATGAACATATTATAACTAGTTATACTGCATTGCCACACACACAAAAACACCACACGCTTCTGCGTTACAGTATGTTGTTCAACTCTTACCTTACAAGTCTGTTGTTGTAATGTGTTATTCTCCTCCTCTGAAATATCTATCAGTACTTTGCTTTTGTTGATCTTCCACATGTTTTCTCGGTTGTTGTTGCGCCTGTGTGCTTGGTTTCACTCTGTTTTAAAATTTACATGTACCGTACTCTTTTTGACACAGGCTTCTGCTACATCAAGGAGTTTGCAAAACTGCAAATGATTTCCAGCAGAGAAAACAGCACCGCCAACAAAAAAAACAATACCAAGAATGTAGCTGCTCTGACTTTCCAGGGAAAAAAAAAAAAAGAATCTAATCTCCTCACGTGAATTGATGACAATGCTCAGGAAGATTACTTCTAACAAGTAACAGCCACTGGAATTAAAATGATCGGTTTGTTCAAGAGTGGAAAACGCGTTCAGAGTGTTTGTGAGAAATTTTGCAGCTCAGACACCTGTGACCTTTACAATATTTCCCTTCCTCCCTGCCACGTTTTTTGTTGTTAAACACCGTTCATTTATTGGCTTTTACTAGTTACCATGGTTTAGGGGTTGTAATAAAATGTCAATCCTTGCATGAAGTGCTGAAAAAATCTCGGAATGCAACAAAAAGAAATGTGCTATGAGAACGTATTTCTTTTTTTCTTTTTTTTTTTTAAACCTTAGGAAATAACCATATAAATTGTGAATGCGTTATTGTATATAACACAATTGGAGTTGTAACCATGTTTTTTTTTTGTTTTTTTTTTGGAAACACAGAAGAAATATAATATAGGGGCATAATCATAAAGCATTAATCCATGAGTTATTTAATTTACCCTGATTTTGATGTACTGTACATAAAGTTTGATAGTCATTGCAGAGACCAACACCAGTTAAGAAGAGTTTTGAATATATACAACTTTATTATATATATATATATATATATATATATATATATATATATATATATATAATCAGACATGCTTTTGGGGATCAAGCAAGAACTATAAATAAAACTTTACGAATTTCTGTCTGGGATGATGTAATGTTTTACTTAAATAGTGTACACTGACTTATTTTGCCTGTAGTTATTCAATAATTGTATTTGGCTTGAATATTGTCTGGATTGTTAAACTGTAACCAAGTGAACTGCTGCCCCTAGGAACCCTTTGAAAAGGGGTTGTATATTTTAGAGAGTGGAAACTTGAACAAGTAAATCCATTTGTTAACACCCAGTAGGATTTCAACCTGGGCATTTAAACTTGTCACAATGAACGACATCTTTGGACACAAGCTGGTGTGGTTGCATTGGACATGAATCACTGCAATAGCTATGAGAAAATCTGAGCCGTTGTAAATGAAAAAATTTAATGGGCTTACTGCTCACCACCCCAATGGAACCTGAGAAAACTGTATATGTGATATCCACTAGAGACTGAAGAAAACACATTAGACCTCAGTGGCCAAATTACTGTAGCAGTGCAACATAAAATGGACTAAATTGTTGAAGTGAAGTTTGAGGTAGGTTGGAAGCCCAAACAGTACAGTAGTTATCAGAGTGTGAGAAAAAACAACAACTCTACAGTTGTATAACAGAGATGAGGCTGGGCACAAACCGGCAACCATGCACACTGCAAAAAAACCTGAAACTCAGGTGCAGTACCAAGCATCACCACGAGCTACCAGAAATGGTATTATATACTGTATATATGGTGGTGCTGCTTCTGTAAACAAAACATTCAAAATAAAACACTGTACAAAATCACAGCTAACAAACAAAAGCTGGGCTAGAGTAGTTTGGCTGTGCACTACTCCCCCTACACAGAGAGGTCCACCACCAATAACTTATCCCCTCGACTTCAACTAAACTTAAGTTCCATATTGCAGATAGACACGTGAAACTGCCCGCAGTCTGCTCAACCTGGATTAGAACAAAGGAACTGGTTTTGAACAAAGGAGCTGGTTTCAGCTCCAAATTGAGTTGGCAAGGAACTGGTTTCAGCTCCTACTATATACAGGTGGCCATCATCACCAAATTGACAATACATTAATCAAATTGGGACACATTTCACACATGTTTTAGCAGGAAGGAGGTTCTAACTAATTTTGTAAACGTATAGGAGTATGTTTGAGTGTGCAGCTTCCCTTTTTGTTTTTCTAACCCCAGCCCTGCCATATTTAAAAAAAAATAATAATAATAATTTACAAAACCTTAACAAACCAAAGACATTTCAAAACACACTCTTTCCATGCTTAGTAAGTCCAAGCAGCCTCTTCACATTATTTTATTATGTTCTTACATTCACTCTTCATAAATACGGAAAGGTTAGTATCATAATCTTCCTGATTATTCAGCTTCTCCAAATTGAGTTGGCAAAGCACGTTAAAAATATTGTCCATACTGGTTTTAGTCAATAGTTTTTAGATACTGTAAGTAACTAACTGCAACAAGAAGTGTGAAAGCATATTGAGATAAGAAGTAGCTATCAACATGTTAACCTTACAAAGACAATATGAACATACCCGCCCTCCTAATTGATGTTGCCTCTAGGCTGCTAATTAAGACAATTATCTCAGTTAGAAAACCAAGACCTTTTATGTAAAAACCTGTTTTGAAGACAGGGATCTTAAATCAGAGAGTTGCTATGGGAACTCAAGTTTAATCTTGATAAATCCCATTTGCCTCCACCCCATGAAAAATACTGTTCAACAAGAAAGTAATACAAATGACCTCAAGATGGAGATAATATGGTCACCAATAAGATTTAGGTATTTTATCTGTGCTTTTAATTAAAAATAGTTGATAATCCATTGGTCATTTTTGCAAGTGCACAAAAATAATGGAGTTTTCTGTGACTCTATATGCATGACCAAACTTTACGGGAGATGTATGGTATTGCAATGACAGTTGTCGTATTGATGTAGTTGCCCTTATAGCATACACGCACACACATACACACACACATAATAAAGATTTCAGTTATGAAGAAATAGCAACCAAAAAGTGGGGGGAAATTGTTCTTGCTTATTCTTATTGTTTTAGTTTTCTATTTCAGTGCATTTTGAATTACCTCCATAGTGAGACATTCCACAATATGGTGGTGATTTAAAAAAGAGTGCAGAGCCCAAGGTATATTATTATTATTATTATTATTATTATTATTATTATTATTATTATTATTATTATTTATTTCTTAGCAGATGCCCTTATCCAGGGCGACTTACAATCGTAAGCAAATACATTTCAAGTATCACAGTACAAGTAATAATAAAATGTCAGGGTTGTATTTTTATGATTTAGATGACAGTGGTATTTAGATCTGACACAGTAGATCAATAAACCCCAAAAGGGCTATTTTGTTTTACTTTTAAAAGACTTAGTTACTCTTGTTCTATATACAGTACTGTCTCTTTATACAATAGAGCTAATCCTTTTTTGTCTCATTTTGTTCCTTAGTTAACTAGCATGTGTACAAAAAGCTTTACTTTCAGATGTTTCTACTTCCAAATATAGTGCTTCTTCTGGATTGACTTGCTATAAAACAGTGAAATAGCGGGGGTGCTGATTTAAAAAAACAATCTCCATTTCTATGAAAAATGATTACCGCTAAAAAGGTATGATTTAACTCCTAGACTGAAACTTGGAACTCTATTGGCTAAAACTGCGTTGTATGGTCAAAAATAGTTTGGGCTATTAGCAAAACAGGCCAACTGTCAAAGAATTATTGCCTCTGACATAACTGCAGTTAATAGTCAAAACACTATTGCCCTTTTTGCAGGTATAATAAAACAGGTATTAAGTGTGGTTTTCACATTAAAAAGTGTCCCCAATGAGCAAAAACATTATTGCCATCTGTTTTCCACTATAAGCCTCAACTCCAGCCAATATTTGTATATTGTACTATGTGAATACTTATGGTGTATATTTATTTATATTTATATCGCGCTTTACAAGATTTTACAATATTATACAAAATTTAAAAGGCAAAGATAATTCCTATAAAACAGTTAAAAATGACGAAACACAGTCAGTGCTAAAACTATGGTAAAAAGCCATTTTATAAAAATGGGTTTTCAATGCTGTTTTAAAAGTAGAAAGATTCCCTGCTTTTTTGACTGAAGATGGTAGAGCCTTCCACAACACTGGGGATTTACAAGAGAAGGCCCTCCCTCCGGCATCATCTTTATTCACTCTCGGAACAACCAACAGCCCCACATCCTGCGATCTTAGAGTACGACTTGGATTGTAAGGGGTCAACAGCTCCTGTCAATAACGTGGTGCTAATCTATTTAGGGTTTTATAAGTTAAAAGCAAAATCTTATAGTCAGTGCAATGAAGCTAAGACAGAGATAATATGCTCTTTTTTTGGTTTTAGTTAGAATTCTGGCAGCAGTTTTGAACTAGCTGCAAAACGAGACACCACACGTTTAGGAATACCAGTAAACAGAGCATTACAATAATCTATTCTGGATTAAACAAAAGCATGCATTAGCTTTTCAGAGTCAGGTACAGAGAGAATGGGTTTAAGTTTGGCTATATTCCTCAAATGATAAAAAGAAACTTTAGTATTTTTTTTTTTTAATATGAGGCTCAAATTATAAATTTGGATCAAAAGTGACCCCCAAATTTCCAGTTTTAGATTTGATGAAAAACTGCTGAACCCTAACTCCTGTACATCAATGCTTTTTATTTGGTTCTGATGGCCCAAAAACCTAACCTCTGTTTTTGTCTGAATTCAACATTAAAACATTTTGAGACAGCCAACACTTTATATCAGCAAGGCATGCAACTCTCAGTAATTAATTTCTGTTATGTCGTTGTTGGAAATGTAAGTCCTTCGAGTGTGCTGTTGCTGTAAAGAGCAATTTTAGTTCTGAATGATTTATAAATGCAAACTTAGGCAATTGAATGCTATTGTTTTATTTTCATATACAGATCTGAACACTAAACATCCAATGCAAAAAATAATTAAAATAGATTTAAATAGATTTGAAGAAACAGACTGTCAAAAAAGAAGGAAACATGTTGCTCTTATTGTTGCACTTCTCGTTTTCAGCCACTGATGATTTTATGTCATTTGGCATACTGTTAGGGATAGGTTTAAACTCAGATGCACTTTTTTTATTTACAGTACCTCTATGAGGACTACTGCAAATGTGGAACTCCCTGTTTTATATTTTATTCACAAGCACAGCTTTTTCTCAAGGACCGCATGGGATAAAAACAAAACCATTAATAATATTATTAGCAGATTGACTTCCCCATTAACTAACTGTCATCACTTCCATTATTGTGTTGTTCAGCTCTCCCAAGTATTTTGTAATTGAAATAATTTCTGCTTGCATCAGTATGGCAAGACAATTGACCATTTTATATAAAAGTTGCTTATTTTTAAAATCTTCAAATACACTTTATCCTCTAGTTTTAAGGTAGCTTTCAGATAAGTGTTACTGCAGCAATGATGATAATGGGACAGCTTGTGAGAGCAGCTTCTAACATTTCCTTTTTTTGTGCAGTGTATGCATCGATAGTCAAATACACTGAATTTGTAACTGGCAGTGTTGTGTGATGCACTGCTGTTACAGAGTCTGAGTTAAGAAAAACGCACACAAACATGCCAGACTCTTTTGTGCAGTGGCTAAGATGCTCTTTTGGGGAGTTCATCTTGGTCAGTTTGCACCCAGTCTTTACTCTGTTACACATGCAATGAGCTTGCGGCAGCTAAAATACACAACATACTGACCATATTTTTGGTAATATTTAGGAGTACAATTGATTTCAGGCTGCTGTAATAGCAGTGCAATTGCTGGCAAATGAAAGAACCACACTATGATTCATCAGGAGAGGGCTCTGTAGCTCTGTAGCTAATGCATTTTAATTGCATTTTAATTGCTCAATATGGGGCACCAGTCATCTCTAGAGGGCCACCTTATTAAGTGCAGCATTTTCACAGGGACAGACAACTAATCTTGATGAATGGCATTTTCAGTTTTGTTAAAAAGGGTTTTCTTTCCACAGCAGCGGAATGATATGACCCTGTACAGTATTTCTTGGTGAAATGTATCAAATACTTATTTAAATAGGTGTATTATTTGATTTATGATTTCCATTACATGAGAGCAGATGTTAAAACTTCGTGCTGATTTGAACTTGGCTCTCGCCAAGATAAGCACCAACTAAGATGTAGCTTCACAGTAAACTAATGTGATCCATATGTGTCTCCATCCATTTGCGCTTCCTTCCATATGATGATGTAGATATCCTTCTGTCTGGTGTTGATGGCTGGTGTAATGCCGGCTCCAGGGATCAGCTTATTGCCTCCCTAGCGCATCAGCACACACTGCAACGGCTGCGATGCTGGCTCCAGGGATCAACCATAGTGCGGTCTCCCCAGCGCATCAGCATGACAACCGTCTGGATTGAGCTAAGTAGGGTACATCTCTGGGGTCTTCAAGTGGGCATCTTCCATCCTCGGTGTTTCGTTGACTAGCCCACGACACCTCAAGAGGGCTCGACGGTGATGCTGGCGTCCCAGCATCACCCCCCTCCGTCCCCCACTCAACTCAGCCCAGCTTACTTACCTGTACATCAGCGTTTCTTTCTATTGTGCTTGAGATCCCCAGCCAGAATCTTTCCGTCTCAACCACAGCCAGTTGCTGCTCCTCTCTGCTGCTTCAGTTAAGTTCTTCACTGTGCGACGCAACTCTTGGCCATTGAATCCGACATCTCTGAGAAACCGGGTTGTAGAGTGTGCCACAAATCCTCGACAACCCACTTCCACTGGGTAAACCCAGACTCTCCATCCTCGCTGTTCCGCTTCAGTGGCTAGTTGAGCATACCGCAGTTTCTTCCTCTCATACGCCTCATCTACAGCATCCTCCCATGGCACTGTTAACTCTACCAGGTGAACAAGGCGTGCTGATCCAGACCACAAGACAATATCTCGTCAAAGGTTAGTGGTGGCAATCTCATTGCTTCCTCAGCTGTCTCCTTTCTCTAACTAAGAGTTCAATCTCCTGTTGCCGTCTAGACTTTCCAGGAATAGTTTGTACTTTTTCCTTCCTTTTTTCAACTCCAAACCTCTCGCTTCCATATGCGTAGATGATGTCCCCAAATTTATCCAGTTTCTTTTCAACTGTTCCACTTAACCTTTCCAATGCAAAGCAGAGATCTGTGTTTACTGTGTCCCATGCAGTTTTCTCACAAGCCTTGGCCATTTACTCCAGGCTTGTGCCCGTTGAGGTTCTTTTCTCTCTTACGCTGGTTTGTCTGACCGGGTTCACAAGGATCATTGGGTTCATCACTAACTGTGTCCATGCAAGTCCTCCTCACATCTATGACAGGGGTGCTGATATCCTGCGAACTGTGGTTTGCTTCCTGTCGCTGGATTTCATTCGACTGACTTGACTGACTTCGTAAGAAGTACTGATCAATGTGAGGCCATTGTCCCTTCTCCCTCAAGCATTTCATTCTCCTTGATGAATCTTCAAACCCTGACCGTTGTCGCCTTGCTCCAGCCACAGACACAAACCTGGAGTTCCATGTCTTTGCTAACTGCAGATCTTGAACTAGTCTTTTGTGAAGTACTCTCCATACTCATATCCGTTTCCGTTCCTAAGTCCTTAACCGTGTTGTCCAACGTTGAGTCATCTTCCGCCCCGCCTCGCAGACTCTAGGGGTATTTTTTCTTTAATTTCTTAGAAGCCTTGGCGGGTGTCTCCAGCATCCTGTAAACACAGAGCTGGATACTGCCAACAAGGGTAGCTAACCCTTGCCAGCCCCAATGGGGTCTCTTTCCTCCAGTCAGCTGTCTCTCCAGGCTGTCACGAGGTCTTTCTCTTGTTGCCAGCTGCGCTATTCACAGCAGCCACTGGACGTATCCAGATCTTCATGATTTCCATTAAATGAGAGTAGATGTTAAAACTTCATGCTGATTTGAACTTGGCTCTCACCAAGATAAGCATTATTATTTTACATATTGGTGGACTAAACAAGGTAACAAGTAATTATAGCTAACAAATAGTTCCATAAATCCTCCCCATTTTGCATATCCATCAGCTATACAGGTCTCAAATGTAAAGTTTTGAAAGAAAAACATGTTATAGCAAATATAGAATATGTATTTTCATTTTAAACCAGACTTCTGATACTTCCCTAGGTTAAAAGAAGTTCTCAGTTTGCCTAGCCTGCCTTTCAGGAAGTCTCTTACTGCTTTGCTTCCTTGGTCATTTAATCTCTGTAGTGTCTTCTGGGTGAAAGCATGTTATTGGCTGTGTCAAACATGGTTTCCCAATCGCGTAGTCAGACTAAAATTAATTAGACGTTGGGGTACAAACCCTATTTTCCGCCATGCTATTGTAGGTCCCCTGTATTTGGGAGGGGCCAGTTAAATCAAAGAGCTTTAAAGTAATGGAAAAATTGAGGTCTAGTGGCCCTGAAATTATTTTAAAGTTAAGTATGTCTAGTTATCATGGTCATAAATCTAGGGGAAATCTTCTTATTGGCTTCTTTGACCCACTCCTAACTTCATACATCTTTGATGTACATTTTAGAGAAAGAGCATTGGGGAAATGGGTGAACAGAAGCAGTTTGTGCTGAGCAATGGCGGTGGCTTAGCCGTGGAGAGCTCATTCCCTGTGCGGAACCAGAGGGAGAGGTGGAAGCCAGGAAGGCACCCTCCCTTAGAGCTGCAGAATGCCTGGTGGCTGTCCCTGTTGGGTGGAAGTGGTGGGTAAGGCAGGGGTAAGCTGCTCCCTTAGGAAGAAGGAGAGGGGGTGGTGTGAGAGATGCACCTTCCCAGCACCCCAAGGAGGCATGTGCCAGCAAGCCAACTGAAGGGAGCCCCAGTAAAATTGTAGAGGACCATAGCAGTAGAGAGAAAAGGGCCAGCACTAAGGGTTAGAGGACTGTAAAATGAACTGCTACAATCATTAAGTGGGTTCATTTGTTTTTGTTTGGTTGTGTTTGAGGGGGTACTTGACAAACAGTGAGTGGGTTTAGAGAACAGAGAGATATGTGTCGTTGTTCTTTTTGTTTGTATTATTTTACAGATGGTCTGTTTGAACTCGGATCGGAGTGTGCTGGACGGTCCAAGGGTTTAAAGTCCTGGAGTCGGCAGAATGAGATACCACCTTTCTGCCTTTGTCCGCAGTCTACTATTGTACCGGTAACTAAAAATATAAAGGCTTTATAATATGCACGCATTGTTTGGGAAGAAAATGTTACTTTAAAAGAGATCAGAACTGAGAGAAATGTCAGCTGTCCAAGGCAGAATGAACTGGTGATATTTTAATTGTGTATTAAAGGGGAACTTGACCAATGCATCCATTTGTATGTTAGTATTTTTAAGCTGTGATTTTTCAGTGTATTGCATCTCTAGCAGAGCTGTGACCAAAGGGTTATATCTATTTTTTGCACCTTGGTTTGTATATGTAGTCTTTATTTAGGCCACTTTATTTTGCACTTTGTTAAACCTTTGGCCATTGCTCTGTTTGATCTATTATGGTTATGGCAAATTGTAGCTGGGTCATTGTAACTATATTGCGCTGAGAAATATCAGGCTAGCACTACATTATGTACTATTATAGATTTTTAATGTGCTTGTTGGCTAAATACATTGTTGAATTTGATGAGCACTATGTTTTGCCTTTTTGAATTACTTGACCTGGTCTACCCTATTTTAAAGAACCTGTGTGCTGCTGTGGAAAGACAACTAGTAAATTATTTAACTAAAATATTTTTGGGTGTAATTTCCAATGGCGTAGTCAGACTACAAAATAATTAGTGTGGGGCACTGTGGCAAGCTGGCTCGCAGTGGTGAATTGTGATGACGTCACGGACCAGGAAGTAACTGAAACCAAAACAATGGATGGGCGGGTGAAGCTGAGTGCAACGGCACTCAGCGCATTTATTAATAAATAAAACAAAAACAAAAGATTTAAACAAAACAACAAACCAAAGCAAAGGGCATGAGGGCCAAACGAATAAACAGACAAACAAGTAAGTGGCGTGCTGGCTAAACCAGCACGTTTTAGCAATTGTTTTTATGTCTTCTACGCGCTCTCTCTCCGCTCTCTCTCCGCTCTCCCGTACTCTCTACTCCAACACTCCCCTGCAGAACGGACAACTGCTGGTTCTTATTCTCTGGCCGAGGGGTTAACTCGTTGTTAATTATCTTATTACCCTCGGCCAGAGTCTGCATCGTTAGTAAGGATGCATGACTGTCAGCTAGTTAAATAATCAGTAGCTGATCAGTCATGCATCCTCACAGGGTTTTAAATATAACTATAAAAAACAACAAAAGGCGGCGCTTTTATCCGCGCCGCAAACAAATACAAATAATAATAAATAGGGGCGGGCCACAGGCACCAATATCCATATTTTGATATGATATCAATATTGTGCCATATCAGTAATAATTTCCAGATTTCGATATTGTCGGATTTTAAAATGTTTGCTTCATCAATAACTTTTTTCAACAAAACTTGAGAGCGCTTGGTGAAATAAACATGGTGTATCTAACTACTAAGCTAAACATCAGTTTTCTTAAGTTTTAACCATAATATAAATTTGCTATGCGGTAATGGATTTATTTAAAAAAAGAATTGATTCATTTTTCAGCATAGTGAAACTGGAAATATAACTAAGGCCCTGTGTAAATCGTGATTTCAACATGTCAGATGGAAGACGGAGGTTGTCAGGGGTGGAATACCGCAAAAGAAAATAAAAAAAATAGGCTTTTGTAATGAGCCAAAAGGGGTCTCTTTTTAAATCTATTAAATATGACTCAGAGCAGGCTGCATCATCGAGTCAGTCAGTGCCAGAGGGGGACGTTAACCAGCATGGAAACGACGAGGCAATCGAACAATCTGGAGATATTTCATCGTCACCGACTCAAATGGCATCAGGTATGGAAACGGAGAATAGCCAGGATGTAGATATAGAAGAAGATAATTTGCATAGTAATGTGGATGAAAGCACAGTAGAAAGTTACAGCTCAGACTTTTAACACTAGAACCGCCATGCGGGTCAGTTATAAACAGATAAAAGCAAATTACACGATTGTTATGGTATAGTCAAAAGTTGTAATAAGAAAGGCATTGCATAGTTAAGCAAGTGAGATGGTGCATGACAGTTTACATTTTCACAAGAAGACTGTAGTCGAGCTTCGCTTTTGTTAGTAAGTTTAAACATACTTGCCCGGAGTCATGCCCATCTCTTTGTTCAAGTTATGTTTAACAAGCTATAGTACCTGCTTATATAATTGACATCAGCAACCTGTGTACAGGGACTACTGTTTTAGAAATATAATTTAGCTATAAAACAAACTAAAGGGGAAGAGGTTTCTGAAGTACCCTCTTACTTAATACAACTGGTTTAATCTGGTCAGCATCATTTTTACACTGATTGAGGTCTAGTTTCATTCCCCTGAGGCAATGTTGTCATACTGTTTCTGACTGAAAAATTTTAAAAGTAGCTCATTAAACATACTGTATGTTGTGACTTTTTCAATAATATTCACTTCAAACAAAGACAAATGTATATGTAGGTTTAAAATTTCTTCAGTATATCTATATTTTTATTTACTACTGTAGAATTTCATATTACTGTATTCACAGAAGGAATTTGCATGCAATGATCCAGACTGATAGTGTTTTGATGACAATGTTTAACACATTTTTCAGTCGGACTAGTGAAAATAAACATGAAAAGGTTAAAGTTCAGAATGTGAAGTAGTTTAACCTTTTCAATGCCACATCAAATAAAAGATTTGTGTGTTCCTGCTGTACCACGATAAAAAAAAAACTACATTTTCATAAAATCTTTACAAAAGCATTTCACAAAGCAAACAACACAAAATGGTTTTATAATCTCAGAAAACACTCTTATGCAATGTTAACAAACAGATTTGAACTCAAAATCTGAATTCACTAGCAACTGGGGAGTTTATGACTGCATGTTGTAAGGTTTTAAAACAGTCCTGTCAAGTCCTGCATATAATAAATACATTATATTTTTTGAGGTTTGTTTTAGGTATTTTAAGCATCTGTATTAAAAACCTGCCTCCATTAAACTTTATTGGCTATGACATCTCACAAGATTTTACCTTACTAATGAGATAAAAATGGGGCCCAACATGGGCAGGTAGTTTTTTTTTTTTTTAAGTGATCACACTGTAGGATGCACACTGTTACAATGTTTATATAACAATATATTTATGACAAAAATTATCTTCACTGGCACATTAGTAGAGTAAAATGACAAGATTACAGGCCCCGAAAAAGTTAACAGAAAACATATATGAAAACAAAAAATCAGTGGGATCATTAAAAAAAAACCAAAAAACATTTTTATATAGTCTAAGTTATTTTTTTATGTTCTTATGTCACTGGAGGAAAAAAGAAAGCCAGATTAGAAGTGTTTCCTTATCCTGCATATTCACCAGACATGGCATCCATTTCCAGTCAGATAGATTGATGTGTTGCCTGCTTTTTTTGTATCTGATAACATTGACAAAGATAACATTGACAAAGATAGGGACCAACCAAGGAGTACAGCACTTTAGAAGTTGTATATCAACTACCCTAGAGTTACAGGGAACTGCTTCTAAAGGCAATAAAGAAATCTTACTCTTTTTTTGCATTTTTAAACCACATAAAAAAATGCTGTGATAAGAGCAACCGTATCTCCATGGGCGGTATGATTTGGCCATGGGGTCCCACTCTTTCCCCGACAAAGCCCCCAATGAGACCACCTAGAGGGGAACACAATGGCAGAGGTGGTGAATGGGAGGCAGCAGTGCAAACCACATAAAAGAAACAAGTCATAAACTGGTGTTTAAATAGGTTAGCTGATTAAAGGGGCCATTGCTCCGCCTCTTGAACTGCGTATTGTAGGCAATTCCTTTTCTCATGAGCCTTACCCCTTACTTGGAATTGGTAATTTCTTAATCAATAGCAAGTAAATGGTTCTACAACCTGTGACCTTCTCAGCAACAACGTTTGGGCCTGGTACACAGAGCTGCATTTTGCTGCTCCACATTATAGAAATATACAGTACATTAAAATGTGACAGTCTGGCTTGTGATATGTAAAATATGAACAACTGGATACAGTGTGCTTCCTTTGTATTACACCTTTGTCCAATTTTGGATTATTATTTGCAACATTTAAATACAGTAGAACAGAGGATGTTCATAAGTCTGGAATGTCTGTAACTCAAGGACTTAATGTATGTGTCCTGTATATATATATATATATATATATATATATATATATATATATATATATATATATATATATATATATATATATTGATCAGTCATTCTGGAATTGTGGGGTTCTGTTTCCCCTTATACATTTCATTATAACTTTCCTTCAAACATCTAATTCTCCTTAATAGAAACCATTGATCATTACCAGGGGGCTGAAAGGAGGCCAGGTTACTAATCCTTCAGACTTCAAACTGGTGAGTGTATTACCATGTATCTCAAAAGTCATCGGAAAAGGTTACTGCAGAACAATTAAGTATTGGTTAGGAATCATGGCTCCACCATCCATTAAGGTTTAGTTTGAGGAATTTTGACACCACCATGTATTCTACATGGATTTAAAGCTCAAAAAGGGATCTGTTTCCTGGCCTTAAAGGTGTCACATTTTCCTGCCACCATGTTCTTCTGCAGAAAGTTATTAAATACATACTTATTTAGATTCAAGGGGGAATGCCCTTATAAAAAATTACCATAGTAAAATAATACCAAAGTATACTAGAGCATAATGAAAGCTTACTAAAGCACAGGTAAGCAATGTAAAGCCAAGATATATTTTTGAAAACATGGAAAAACATGGCAAAGTATAATACATGCATAGTATAACCATTGGACTGCTAAATTACTCTGCAAATTTAGTGACTTATAAGAGTTACATTATGTTAAAACTGCAAAAATGACAAAAACTTTGATTAACTTTATCATAGTTTGTCTTTTTGTGTTATTAGGTATTTCTTTAAAGTATTTTATCCAGTCATTATTTTCCTGGTGGGAAGCTTTGTGAAGGGTCTTTTTAGTTACAGCTTTTATCACTTGACACTATATATTACATATCAAAAGGATCACTTTCCCACAATATACTTCACTCCAAGACGGATCATTTAATTAAGGGAGCCAGCACAGTGACTCATATTCTGATGTATGACTTTTAACGGAACAGAAGAACAGTTTCTAGCTACCTGAACAGACGTCCCACGAAAAATAAGAAAATGCCTCAGTAAGTGTGCAGTGTAATAAAATACTGAATCAGCTCTAGAAATATAATACCCATACATTCTTTGAATTCCTCTCCCCCATTATCAAAAGAAACAAAGTAGAAACTATCAGCAAGCAACATCAAGAATAATATAGATTCATAATATATACCCATACTGTGTTTTTAACTAGAACATGCAGGCATGAAATATTTTGGTAGTTTTTATAGAACTGATTTTTATTTATTTATTTATTACTTATTTATTTATTCATTTTTGTATAATGGCAGGACTGTAATTTTGTAAAACCAGTACCAAGTAAAACTGAAATATTAAGGCAAACTGTTTTGTATAAATGTATTTTATTTATCATTTATTGTTTGTGGTAAATTCAGAATCTGGGGCCTGAGAAGACATGCCTGTGTAAAAGTACTGTATCCCTACTGGATGGAATCTTAAGTTGTGTTTTGCGAAAGAGCTGGAGGAGAGATGCCTATGCCTAAGGACTGGCTCAACAATGTTTTCAGAATTCCAGTAAACTATTATCAGAGATGCTAAAGTCAGAACATCAAAATGATTTGAAAAACAATTAATCTTCTCTTAAAATGAACTGTATTTTCATTTCCTAATAGACTTCAGGGCTGTAGCCAGCCATGAAAAATCACTGAGGCACTTGCCCATGCAATTAATTTTATTCCGCTGCCTTCATTTTGCACATTATTCTCTCGTTTCACTTTTGAGTTGGCAAAAAACATTTAAAGACAGGTACATGTCAGAAATAAAAACCCCAAACCAGAAATATATCATTTAAATACAAATATTACATCGAAATACAGACAGTAGTAAAAACATCAATCAAAGTAACTGTCTATATATCTAACACTCACTAAAGGAGAGAAGTAGGGGCTATACACAGAGACTCGACATAAGTAAATAGATACAATTTGAGCATACGGTATTTAGAGCTGCACACTGCTTGACTCAACATGAAACAACCATTTATACACCCAGTTTCCATTTATACACCCAATTTCCATTTATACTCCCAATGTTTGGGTCTCAGGACCCAGCTGTGGCAATATATTATTTATGTATAGTAAGTTATAGTGTCTATCGGGGGCAAGCCCCCAAACCCCTACCTAAAATAACATAATAAAATTCACAACCTGGGTCCTCCAAACTATTGTATAGAATTGTTAAAATTTGCATAAACTGAGTCTGCTAAACTGCAGTTTACAAGCCGCTGCTGCTAGCGGTTTAGAATGGGAATAATTAATAAGCTGGGTTCATTAAACTGCGGACTACCAAGGAAATGTATTATTCCTTATTATTGGGCTGATATGTACTTCTTTCTAATCAACATTATTACTTTGCCTCACCTTGTAAGAAGCATTTCAAACACATTTAACTAACAGCTATGGTGTATGAACTGAGCCGTTTGGTGTTGCTATAGTCTGCAATGACAGTAAAAGATTTTGAACACAGAGAACATAAGAACATAAGAAAGTTTACAAACGAGAGGAGGCCATTCGGCCCATCTTGCACATTTTGTTGTTGATAGCTTATTGATCACAGAATCTCATCAAGCAGCTTCTTGAAGGATCCCAGGGTGTCAGCTTCAACAACATTACTGGGGAGTTGGTTCCAGACCTTCACAATTCTCTGTGTAAAAAAGTGCCTCCTATTTTCTGTTCTGAATGCCCCTTTATCTAATATCCATTTGTGACCCCTGGTCCTTGTTTCTTTTTTCAGGTCGAAAAAGTCCCCTGGGTCGACATTGTCAATACCATTTAGAATTTTGAATGCATGAATCAGATCACCGCGAAGGTCTTCAGATATGTGTTACACTATTGCTGTTTGGCACCTGTAAGTGAGTGAGTTTGAAGTAACTGACTATACTTTTTTAAAAAGTTTTAAAACTTAAAAAAATATTGATACATTTAAGACAGTTTCCCAGAACTACCCTCTTTAAAAAACACTTCCTGACATTTATTTCTAGAGCTTTTTTTAAAAAATAAATCACTCATAAAAGGCACAAATGACTTGCAACCCCTATTAAACACTGATGTAAACTAAATCCATAGACTGCTTCTGTTGCTGCAAATGCTTCCAAATGGATTTATTGAGATGACTAATTCAGTATACATGAGGATATGTTTACAGAAACATATTATTTTTCCAGGAAACATTTTAAAACAAATTGCGTTCATTACATCCTTTGAGTCCAAAAATACAACTGTAAACTGTTCTACTCTGAAAGTGGAATGTTTTATTAAAATATGAAAATGCAGAACTCTGTAATACTGTACCGAGTGTTTGCTTTTGTTCCCATTTTTGTCATAGATGACTTAATTTCCCAGTGAGTTCAAGTGTTATGTACTCATGGGAACATCAATATGGGAAAGATCCAGTTTCACACAGAGCACAAACTTTAAATGTTTTGTTTATACAAAAAAAAAGAACGGTATAGACATTAAATTAGACAAAAATAACAGTATGAACAGTCAGAAAAGTTGTAAAGGCTTTCACCAGGTAGACCTTTTTCGTGTTCTTCAATAAACTGTGACAGCTGTTGAGATGCATTTTTCACTGGTTGCACCTGCTCCAAAAAAAAGCAAAACACGTACCCCCATGTTTTGTTTTCCGATGAATCAAGAGTAATCAAGAGTTTATCTGTCCAGTAATGATCGACATGTTCGAATATGGAAAGCACAAGGAAAATGATTAGCTCAGTTCAACATTGTTGATTATGACCGTTTTGGAGGGGACTTACTTAGTGTGTGCGGTCACATCATTATTGGAGGTGGCACGGATCTTATTGTGCTTCTAAGGGATGATTTACAGCTCTACAGTACTTGGACAGTCTTGGACCCTGTAGTAAGACAATTTGCTGGAGCAATCAGCCCTGAGTTTGCTCTGATGGAAGATAATGCCTGTTGTCATACTGCCAGGATTGTCATAGATTATCTTGAGCAGGAGACTATAGAGACTGGTCAGCAAGAAGTCCGGGCCTTATTCTCGTAGAGCACCTTTGAGACCTTCTAAGACGTCGTGTTTGTCAGCGTTGTAACCCTTCGTGTGACATCAGAGAGCTTGGTGTTGAACTAACTTAAGAATGGGACAGGATCCCCAAGACATCACCTGCCGCCTAATCCAAATCATCCCCTTTCAATGTAGACAGTGCATCAACGCCAGATGAGACTACACTCAATATTGAAACATTAATTTGGACCCTTTTCAAGCTGCATGAAAAATTGATCTCCAGAGACCAAGCCTATAGGCATTTTGATTTCCACAGGTCTTGTGTTTAGATGTGTGTCACTAATGTTGATGTTACACACATAATAAAATTAATTTTCCTGTTAATCTCAGCGTGTAAAGAATGCTCCCTTGAAATATTCATATTTGTTTCATGTTGTTAATTATGTTTTGGAAGAATCCAAGCTTCAAATGTTGCTCTTTTCATTTTTTGGATTAGTGTATATATTTTTCTTAGTTCTTTGAAAAAGAAAGGTTGCTAAACTGAGCATCCAGCCTGTGAAAAATATAAATGGGGTAACACACTAGGTTGAAAAAATATGACTATTTTGCAAGTCTTTCAATCCATTGGTCATTTCACCAGAGGGAAATTTTCTCCAACCTTTCAACTACTTTCCTCTCCTTAAGCTGAGAAAAAATAACCTTGGAAGTGAAACAAGTAACAGGCTTCTTACATGTACGGTAAACCAGTAACTTTCTTCAACCCAGTGATAGATTATAGGATTTAAAATGAAAACATGTTTGCTATCAAATGTGTTTCTTACAAAACCGCACATTTGAGACCTATATAACAAATAGAATTGCATGGCAGGAAAGATTTCTGAAATTTTTTTGTTAGCTACAGTCATTTTAAGTGAGGCAAGTAGTAATTTCTCACCTACTCCAATCTTAAGTTCAAGAGCAAGCATAATTAGTTCCAGAAAACTTATAAAAGATGGCATTTTGATTAATTTGCATTTACATAACTGGATAATCAGAGGAATCATAAAGAGACAATGTATTGTTTTTAAATCATTGACCTGTGAATATTACCTAAGCTCAGCTACCTGAAAAAAATAAAACTGTATGCTTAGTGTGAGAGTGTTGGCTTCTGGATACCCACCTGGTTTAAAAAAAGAAGAAACGGTAACTAAACAGTATTTACTTACTTTCTCTAACAGTGCATTCAACCATAGATATTAGCTTAGCCAGTACAGACTATTTTAAAAACCTGCAACAGACCAGTTTTACCAGTTCTAGAGTACAGAATAACCATTATGTTCTTACTGTCACTTAAAAAGTTGTGTAATTTATCATATACACACAGTTGTAGTCGAAAGTTTATATACCCCAATGGAAATTTATCATTTCTAGATTTTTTTTTCAAAAACAAAGAATTTTAGGAAATCTTTTGCCGCAAAGGTTTTGCTTTTATGGATGAGGAAAAAAAGTTACACGAAATAGATATCTCCAATTATTTATTTCAGCAATTTATTTATTTATTTAAACAAAACTCCAAAAAATGCTAATTTAAAAGTATTCATACCCTTTGATGCCATGATAGTATTGTCTACAAGGTGCTAGAAATTTCAATATGATAATGCAGAATGTAATTCTAGAAAAGTCTAGAAAATGCTGTAGGTGATTGTAGGTGAACATCTAAGAGAATATAAAAGGGTCAGGCATAGGATGATTGCTGTCATTACCAATAAAAAGTAAAGAGCTATCTGAAGACCTTAGGCAGAAAATTATTTATTATCATAAAGCTGGAGAAGGATACAAGAAGATTTCCAAGCATTTGAGTATTCCAATTTCAACTATTGTTTCTATTATCAAGAAGTACAAGACTCATGGTACTGTCCTGGCAGCTCCTTTGGTCTGGAAGAAAGAAGGTTCTTTCACCAAGAACAAGTAGAAGAATTGTGAGGAAGGTTAACAATCTGAGATCGACTGCCAAAAATATTCAAAGTGAACTGGCTGCAAGTGGGACTGGGGTTTCCATTTCAACCATAGGTCGAGTATTGCATGGTGAAGGTCTCAATGGTTGCAGGCCAAGGAAAAAGCCACTCTTAGGAAAACGTCAGTAGGACAAATTGCTTAAAGTTTGCAAAATGGCATTTAAATGATGGATATGAGTTCTGGTCAAAGGTTTTGTGGAGTGTTAAAACAAAAATCGAGCTATTTGGTCACGCTGATAATCGTTACGTTTATCTTTGGTACGAGTTGAAGAAGGCTGTACACAAGAGAAGTCCTCGGAATTTGAATTAACTGGAACAATTTTGCATTGAAGAATGGCCAAAAATCACAAAAGAATCATGCCAAAAGCTCATTGACAAATATCTTAATCGTTTAATTTTCCTTGTCAGGGTATGAATACTTGTAGATATCTATTTCGTGTCACTTTTTTTCCTCATCCACAAAAGCAAAACTTTTGCAACAAAAGATTTTTCCTAAAATTATTTGTTTTCGAGAAATGTCTAGAATTGTAAACTTGGTTGCTTTTCTGCAAGGAGAATCCACCCCTAACCAACACATCATCAGCAAGCGTATAAAGGCTCCATGTGTTAATCTCCCATATCGCTTCTTTTGTTTCAGCCACTCAGTCACACGCTGGGAAGCCAAAATGGGAGTTGACAGCTTAGAGCCTGGAGGAAGCGCTACCCTCAGCCATGGATTCCCTGAGGTTTCCCCCTAAAAAAAAATATGTGACTAGGATTTTTATCCTTACCTAAGTGCTGAGCGGTTCGTATTTAGTTCTGCGGGGTGCGTGGTCGGGCTGGAGAGGGTGGGCTCTTTCCCCAGCGCAGTCAAGCTTTGGGGATGGGCGTGTCTCAGCTGCTCACTTTCATTAATTTTTACTATTTGGGGGTAGGTGGCAGTGCACCACTGTGGAGTCGTTAATCATTTATTATTATTTTCCATTTATGGTTTGGCGGCCTCGTCTTTTTGGGGGAGGTGGCCCATAGCCACTTTCTGTCTGCGGCATTGGGATGCATGTAACTGTTCATGTTTTTCCAGTCGGCTTCGCGCAGGTAGCCATTGAGCACCCACGGACGAGGCCTCCGGCCAAATTTATCTTTCACTCGGGCTCTGAGCGCCCATCACAGTTCATGAAATCATCTATAATTGCAATCATTCATTCATTGCGGATTCTCAGAGCTGAAATTATAAATTTCCATTGGGGTATGTAAACTTTTGACTACAACTGTGTGATGAGAGAGATTATATATATATATATATATATATATATATATATATATATATATATATATATATATATATATATATATATATATATATATATATATATATATATATATATATATATATATATATATATATATATATATATATATATATATATATATTCTGTCCAGGTATAGCTGAAACTTAAAATGTTTCTATTAAAAAGTATTTCTGGCACCTAGTGACAGGGAAGGGAAATGAACATATATATTGCTGTGTATTATAGCTGAGACAATACAAATGAATCACAAATGGGATATATGTGTCTGAAGGGGCAGAAACACCATCTGTATATTTTTGAGGAAGTTCAAGAGTTTGTCATGTAAATATTGGGGGGAAGCAAGTGAGATTGAATGTTGCTCTGCACATGTACCTCCTGCACCTGGAAACCCCAGTTATACAAGTAATTTTGGACAGATAACCAACCAACCAACCAACCATTATTGGATGCTTGAAGTAACAATAATCCACAAACTGAAGCAAAAAAAATATAAGGAAACGCTTACTGTATGTATATTTAATTACACACAACAACAGTAATTGGGGGTTATTTAAATGGACAGGTTTGGATACTGGAAAAAAAAACTGTAATACTTGTGCTGGGTATTAATG
The DNA here is from genome assembly GCA_030684275.1 of Acipenser oxyrinchus oxyrinchus. Taxonomy (NCBI): domain Eukaryota; kingdom Metazoa; phylum Chordata; class Actinopteri; order Acipenseriformes; family Acipenseridae; genus Acipenser; species Acipenser oxyrinchus. The sequence goes on from CM060251.1 coordinate 47,278,691, forward strand.
CCAAATCATATGTTTTATTGAGAAGGGGCCAAATTAAGAATAGATTAAGCCAGATATCCAACGGAGCAAATTACCAGACACGACAGACACATTTTCTTGTTGGCAATTCCTGATGCAGAGGGTATTATTGTGATTATATGTCATATAATCACATTTGTCATATAATCATATTTTCAAGCGCTTGTCCCCATTCACTCCCATTGTGTTCTGTTCAAGGCATTTCAATTTGGCAATAATAAGCGTAGGGCGACATTTACAAAAGTGATGTTAAGTATGTTTGTCGAACCCCAGTGCTCTAGATCTGTGTGTAACACCTGAAGTACTGTTTCTGCATATTAACAGGCTGGTACTTTGATGTCTTTTTTTTATTAATAAACGCAGAGTTTGCAATATGGGACTTGGATTTAACATATCGAATGGTAAGATAGTAGATAAGGGGCAGGTACAAAGCTGTTGGTATATGAAATCAAGTGTTAAATACAGAGAAAGGTTATGTTAAGCAACTAACAAATTAGTTACAAGATTTAAATTTGCCATGGAGATTCATTCATTATATAGAAATGTACAGTTTTGAAAGAACACAAGTTTTAGCAAATTATTTTCAGTTTAAAACATGATATCTGGTACTACACTATGTTAAAGAAATCTGTTTGCAAACCATGCTTTGAGACTGTCTTTGCTGGCATGCTTTCAGCCAGGAACATGCTTTGATCTAGAAGACACTAGAAATGACCAAGGAAGTAAAGTAATAGCTGACTTCCTAGAAGGCAAGGTAAGCAAACTAAAACATAGTGTACAGAAGTACTAGCCATTCACTCTGTTACTTATATTAATAACTTGTCTATTATTATTTTAAAAAGACAAAACAAATGCAACCAGCAAGTTCATACTTATACTTACAAAGGCATTCCCACAGACGTTTATAGCACTCTTATACAGCAATATTGCACAGAGCATTAAAATTAACATATTATTAACAAAGTAATAATACAACTTCTCACTTCCTACAAATTCAAATACATTCACTGGTAATTAGTAATACAACTTGTATCTCTTAAAATCAACAAATATGTTATAATGTAGTTTTATACAAATATGTACCACTACCTCTGGTGTTTGGTAATACATTCATTCAGATTGGCCCCACTGGATTCAACTGTGCATAAATCAAAAGCACACTGTAATTTGTTCCATTAGTGAATTACTCACAAGAGCAGAAGCGCCTCTCTGAATATTGGTAAAAAGATACCAAGAAAAACTCAATATTTGTTGCATTATTAACTGCCCAGATATCTGACAAACAATTAACTTTTAAAAACGTACAAATATGAATTGAAGATTAACAAGCTTTTTTTTTTTTTTGAGTGAGAATTAATTAGCCTAAAAAGAATAGGCTTAAACTGCTGAATTCTATTCAGTGACAGATATTGGGCTCTATTCATGAGTTGGTTAAAGAATTGGTTAAAGTTCTTTACTCTTGTTAATTAAACCACCAATGGCCCAGAAGAGTTTCAGGAATATTACACTTGTTTTTTTTCTTCTTTTTTAAATAACTCCTGAGCCTTGTTAATAGATTCTCACTGTGCCTAAAGCTATCAGTTTTTTAATACCAAATTTCTACAATTGATTTTATTAAGTATGAAAAAAAAGTAAAAACATTTCACAGCAAGAGGGGACTATTACTTACACTTTAACTCAAAATATGGCATAGTTAAAAGAATATATTACCAAACGAAATATTTGAAAACAGAAGGTAGGGGAGACCGGGGTTGGTTGTCACAGTGCTCATAACTATGACACTAGATGGTGCAGGCAGGTGATACTAACACTGAAATGTGTGTTCTATTGTCTGGAACTCAACCATTTTGTAATTTGAGGTCAATTCCATCTAACATAAAGGTTTGCACATATTTCATTTTTTTTCATACCCAAAGTACAAAATGTATCTTGTTATTTGTTATAACTCTTAGTAGTGTTGGAGTTTGTTTGAACTGATGGCCATGTTAAATAGAACCAGATACTGCTATCTTTTGGTTGAAAAACACAACCAGTAGGTTCTCCCAGTTGTACTGAGAGAATTAAATTATCATGTAAAGTATGGTTGGGGCAGGATGTCACAGTTTTTTGGGTTGGTTGTCACATGTAAATCCTATAGGAAGAAGTGTTATATTTTTTCTTTCTACTTTTTTTACACCAACATGTGGGATGTGTCACCATATAATGCTTATTTAAATTATTTACTGTTTGTCTTCCGGTTCTGTGGAGGCTGTGGTATTATTTTGTAGCATGGGTCAACATTTCAAATATATATAGGTCTATATTTTTTATGTTCACATAAAAAGTAAAAATACAACTTCTTCTGTCATTGTACACAGTAGAAACGTTGCTATTTAAAAAAAAAAAAAAAAAAAAAAGTTGCATTATTGTCTACTGTAAAAACAAGAACATACTTTGTGACAACCAACCCCAGTAATGGGCAGGTTGCCACAGGTGACCGGCACATTTTCAACCGTCTAAATATCATATTTGGAATAAAGTTATGCTGAAATAAAAAACATCAATTTGTACGTGAAGAGTTATTCTTCAATATAACAAGGAGCAGAACCTCGCAGAATGTCACCAGATTGAGGAAAATAATAGAGTAAAAAGTGTGACAAACAACCCCGGTCTCCCCTACTCAGTCACCAATTATTATTATTATTATTTATTTCTTAGCAGACGCCCTTGTCCAGGACGACTTACAATTGTTACAAGATATCACATTATTTTTACATACAATTACATTATTTTTACACATTATTTTTACATAGAATTACCCATTTATACAGTTGGGTTTTTTACTGGAGCAATCTAGGTAAAGTACATTGCTAAAGGGTACAGCAGCAATGTCCACCACCTAGGATTGAACCCACGACCCTCTGGTCAAGAGTCCAGAGCCCTAACCACTACTCCACACTGCTGAAATTATTTCACAGACATCAACACAACACCAAATTTTCAAACTAGGCTTTAAAAGAACATGTATATATACAGAATGACGTAAAGTCTCATGAATAGGCTTCAATGGCAGGACTTTATTGCCTCCATATTTGAACCCTGTAAAAATCACTTTTGAAATGGAATGCTTGGATCATTTTACACTGGTTATATATGAATCGATGCAGTAATTTGGTTTATTCCAGGGTCCTCCTAAGAGACTACGTCAGAGAGGCAGAGTGCTACACTAGAGCGTATCCTACTCAATTGCTAAAATGAATATTATTTGCTTTACCAAGTGCAGCACTGTGGTTCCCTGATATGGAGTCTAAGGAGAACACTTATTTCACTGATGTTTGTAAAGCCCTCTTAATGAATACAAATACATACATATAAACAACATGCTGCTGATGTAAACCACTTGTAAGAGACATATGATAGCCAACTCAATAGCTATTTGTACTGGATAAAAACTACAATGGGTTTACGCTAAAGAATATTCAACCATAAACTCTGAAGTAAAACTATAAGAAACTTTTTTTTTCTTCTTTTGTATATTTGCATTGAAATGGCAATATGTTTTAATTGAAAATGTTGCTCAATAAAAAGGGGAAGTAATGATAAGTAGTGAGTAAGTTAAAAGGAAAAAACATGAGTGAGTAAAATACTGTATAATAAGCAAACTCCTTGTTCAATTAAGGTGGAAATGAGGCAGAATATTATACTTTTGTACACAATGCGGTTCACATAGGAAATGTAAAGTTTATAGCAGGTTCATTACAGCCAAACATTCTTACAGCAGGCTGACCGACAGTGGTTTTGTAAACAAAATATTGTTATATTTTTTCGATTCAATTTTTTTTTCTTCTTTTAATTCTCTACACCATTAAATTCAGCAAATATAATGAAGCCTTCAGGATAAGCATCAGGGTACCCTATACCTGATGAGATCACCCACAGCTAGATGCAGCATGTTATATTGTAGCATCACCCTGGACTGCATAAACAAACTGTAGTTATCAGATACAAGTACGAGGTTGACATAATCCTGGTGGATTCCATGACATTGTAAAATGCTTCAAAGGAATACATTTATAAAATCAACCCCTAAGCCTCTTCAGCTAGAGGAATATATGTTTAACTGGAGGAATAGGTATTATATGATACATCCACACTATTGTGCATGTAGAAAAATTACCCGTTAAATACACACACACTGACAGGCATTATATGGATTCAATGAATCCATTGTTAATTTATTCCAAATAAATACTGATTGTATCAACACAACTATATATAAAAGATTTACCAGTTAAAATGCTGTTTCTCAAATGTGTTGACATGCCAGATGTCTGTTTGTCCTGTAACTGGCATTTAGTTTCATTCTCTTATCCTTAAAGAGTCACTATAGACATAATGAGTCTGCAGAATGCTCAAAGCCGTCATGGTTTTGAGTAATGTGTGATTTGATTCTGTTCACTGGCTCCGAGGGGAGAAGGAAACCTTTCTGAAAGAGGAATTGATTAGATAATGCTAGGTCAGTGGACTACCTGCCGAAGTGATAGTTGGGGAGATGGAGGATATAAGTTATGAAATATTAAAATGGAATTGTGCTGGCGAGAACCAAAAAAGTTAATCTGATCTTTATGAGGATTGAGAGGAAGAATCAACAGAGGGAAAGCAACCATGACACCTCTCAATTTTCAGCCTTAAACTCTTTGATACTCACTTTTGACTTTCAGTCCATCCCAGGACATTGTTCCAACATGTCCTTAATTACTGAATTAGGCAGCCTAGAATTGTGCTACAACCAAACTTGTAACTGATGAAGGACCTGGTTAGAAAGAGCCTCTGGTGAGCACCATTGATCTATGGAGACTCTACAAAGGAATGGAATGGTAAGGCAGTTACAACTTATCACCTGGATGTGAAATCAGCTCAGAGCACCTCAACACAGCCTATAGAGAAAGGATAAAATTAACTTTGAGCAACAGCACTCAGAATAAATACAAACAAGATAGGGGTGGAGGGCTATGGAAACATTTTTAATTACATTGAACCCTTTACTAGTTACATGATGTCCATTGGAAGAGCATTTCATATGGAGGGAGGCAGAATGACTGAAGATCCTTGAAGAGAGTGCGGTCAAAAACAAACCTATTAACTAGATTACGAGACTGGTGATCTGCCAAGGTTAATCTTAGTGGTTGAAATTAGAGTCTTAAAAAATGATTTGGAAGCACACAGAAAGAGTATTGCGGTGCTATTATAGGAATTGTATTACCCACTGCTGCCTGCTTAAAGAGCCATGGTTTGTTACAAATGTTTGTTCACTAATGGCTTTGCAACAGACACATCTTTTCAGAGCGTGAAACCCAGTGAGATTCAACCAACCTACTGAACAGCCAAATTTTAGGTTGATCAGGGCCAGCTTTTTATTCTCAGAACTTCACCACTGCAACAGAATTGCAGACAACCATGCCTGGTTTTCCTAGGCATTTCTAATAAGGAAAACACATGTGAAATTTTCCATATGTGTTGTAATGGATGGTCTAGGGTCTTTCTCAGCAACGACTGGTAATGTAATAGAACAGCAATTAAGAAAAACTAAAATTTGATATTTATCAGCAGCATTTGCATTTAGTACCCAGCAATCTTCCCCAATAGAATTAAGCTGTAAGTCACCCATCTTCAGTAACACAGAAAATATTGTGTGGTTGCAACAGCAGGCTTTCAAAAATCCTATCAGACTAAGGCTTGTATAAAAAAATAATAATAATTGACTACAAATAAAAAGTACAGTGGATCTCAGTTAAACAGCCTTCACTAAAGTATAATTAAGGCTTCAGTACTGTAATAACCGTTTGTGTTCAGGGCAGCCTATGTCTTTTCATATCTTGTATTGAAATGGTAATGACCTGTAAACTGATGTATAGGACAGTTTTGCTACCTGCAGAACCTTTTGAAACATTTTGTATATTCTCCAACAGTGTATTTTTGTGTTTAAAAGCTGGGACGAGAACTCTTCTGCATGGTCAGCTGCTGTGAACTGTAGCCAGACATGCCAAAGCCCATTATTCCCAGAAACACAGCCATGTATTGCATGAAGGTCTCACCTGTTTTCATTTTTAAGGTCTGAGCAGTTTGGGTCTGAAAAAAAAAAAAAATCTGCAAAAATGTTATCAAGTTCTACTTTTAAATATTTTAAATTAGATGTGCACAGGGGCTTATATTTTTATATGTAAACAAACATATTTAAGTTACCGTAACACTTTAAACAAACGCCCCGCGTTTATTTACAGTATTTGCCAGTAGCCCAGGCGCCTATTGGAGACCGGCGACTATTTGAGATGGTGTTTATTATGTAAGATCACTAACATCTGCAAATACTTCCAGATGCAAGCATGAAAAAGCTGCCTGCACACAACCTCATAGAAACAACATAAGTAAATTACAACATTCCAATGTTTTAGAAAGTGTCTTAGCTACAAATATACTTGAAAAGAATGTAACATGTACTTTCTGTTTTAAGTATCAGAAAAAGCAGGCTGTCTTTGTTCAGTTGTGACAGCTGCAGCATCACACATTGCATCTTGAACCAAACTTCACTATATCTGTGAAACACACAATGTGGAAATCCCTGCCTAAAACATAATAATAATAATAATAACTTGATTTATTTACCACAACATGCATACCTGCTATAGGTCTGATCGTTACTCCAAAATTGTGTTTAACATCACTGATCGTTTATTTATTTATTTATTTATTTATTTATTTTAATGTTATTGAATACTGCTAAATATTCAACAGGTCATTTTGAAACTCCAAAGAAGCGCTAACTGTACAGTCAGTTTTCTTCAATGTGCACAATTTATTTACTGGCTGTTTGCCAGGAATACACGCCTGTCGTCCTGCTCTGGATTTAACAGTGGAGCAGGTTTTTTTTACGTTGAATAAGAACATAAGAACATAAGGACATAAGAATGTTTACAAACGAGAGGAGGCCATTCAGCCCATCTTGCTCGTTTGGTTGTTAGTAGCTTATTGATCCCAGAATCTCATCAAGCAGCTTCTTGAATGATCCCAGGGTATAATAATAATAATAATAATAATAATAATTATTATTATAATAATTATTATTATTATTATTATTATTATTATTATTATATAATAATAATAATTATTATTATTATTATTATTATTATTATTATTATTTTTTAGCACCTTTCATTAAAAGAAATCACAAAGCGCTTTGCATTAAAAAAAAAAGACGAGGGGCATACTTAGAAGCATTTTCAAAACGGATTCGCTGGTAGGATGGGACCAGCAAATCAGATGCTAGTTGACACGAGCAGGAAAAGAAGAACACGCCCACTGCTTGTCTGCCAGAAATACTGTAAATAGCAAGGCAGGACGTTTGGTTTAGATTTACCTCAGTCCATCATGGTGGTGCCTTATTACCGTTGAGCCTATAGCCAAACACAGACGGTTGTGGAAAATGGGACAGACGGGACAATTACCCAAAAGCGGGACAAAAGTATGATTTTAGTAAACCTGTGGGGACACCGGGACATGCTCCCTAAAAAGGGGACTGTCCTGGGAAAACTGGGACGGTTGGTAGCTTTATACGTACATACATACATACATACAACGGAATTTACCTGTAAAGTGGTTTCTTCAAGTTCGGAGTGGACAACAGACAACATTGCAACCTTTGTGGCTAGGAGAAAATATGGACAAACCGCCCTCTTTTCGCAGATGAAGGTCTTTTATATCCGTGCATCATAACACCACTCCCACCCGATAGTACAAAGGGAAATGACACAGAACGGCCAAATGTCCTGTATTTGATCTGCACACCAAAAAAAAGTGGGGGAAGGTGGGTGGGAAGACAGGTGTGCAGTCCACTCCAAACTGGAAAAAACCTTTTGAAGGTCAATTCCGTCTTCTTACCAGTTCTTTGTGGACTCCACACAACACTGGAACCCCCGTATACCAAAGAATAAAAAAGGGAGGTGAAAAGGTGAAATGTGAATGCTGTTTAAGCCTTATCCTCTACAATGGATAAGACCGTGTGAGCAAACTGGTGAGAAGTGGAAACATCCAAGTTAGTGTTTCATGAAAGTGTGAAAGGAAGACCAAGTTGCTGCCAAACAAATATCAGCAATAGGAACATTCCTAATATTTGCCCACCCCTGAGAGAATGAGCCTTGACATGCTTCACCAGCGGTCTTCCTTCAAGTTCCTAACAGAGCTTGATACAGTCCTTAATCCATGCTGCTATTGTCTGTTTTGTCACTGCTCTGCACATAAGGAGAGGGGCAAATGAGATGAACAGCTGACCACTATTCCGAAGGGATTTGGTCCTGGATATGTAGATCAATAGCGCCCGTCTGACATCCAGCAGATGCAATTCCTTATCCACCCCTGACTGATGAGGTGGAAAATGAAATTCTGGTATGACTATCGTTTGTGATAGGTGGAACTCTGAGACCACTTTAGGAAGAAAAGAAGGCCTTTATTCTGCACCAAGTCACAAATTCTGACCATTCTGTAGAATCACATTCATGGGTAGATTTCTTCTTTGCTGCCAGTAGAACCTGTCACTGTTTCGGCCATGCCTAACTGAGACTTTGTGCCTTTCAGCAGCCATGCTGTTAACAGGAAGTACCGGGGGTTTTCATGGAGTACCCCCCCCCCCCCTGATCCAGAGACAGTAGGTCTCTCCTGATGGGTAGATGAACTGGTCCCTGTTGCGCCATGTTTAGGACAGCGGGGAACCAAAAGCTCTTGGTCAAGAAAGGTGCTACCACTATAACCTGCTCCTGGTCTCTGTCCACTTTCTGTAACACCTTTGGAATGAGGGAAAAAGTGTACAGAAGACCCCAGGGAATGGAGAACGTGTCTGATGCTAAGGCACCCTGATGAGGGAAGCGGCTGCAGAATAGCGGAAGGTGGGTATTTTCAGGGGACACGAAGAGAACCCCATTTCTGAAAAAGTTGCTGAATCACCTCCTTGCAGAGGTGCCACGGTTTTTCACTCCATCTTTTTTGTATGATTCTGCTTGACACACGCATCCACAAAATAATTAATATCCTAGCCTTTATTTAATGTATTATGCCTATATTTAATGTATTTGCATTGTTTTTAATGTTGTATTTAATGTACTATGCCCTGTATTTCACTGTATTTAATGTATTATGCATTGTTCCTCACTATCTTGTAAAGCGCTTTGTGATGTGGTCCACTATGAAAGATGCTATATAAAATAAATATTCAATTGATCGATTGACTGACTGTACGTTTCCTCATAGACAGGCCGACTTGACGGTGGGCGGAAAAAGGAAGTCGGCCATCTTGGTGGGGGCACGTAGCTGTCAGTACACGAAACGACTCAAATGCGATCAGCTGCGGGCCAAGCAGCGATTGGTTAGACCGGGACACCGAGCTGATTGCAGGGAGGAGTTGGGTAGTACAAAGGGGACGCAGCTAAGGCCCCCTTGCACTGAGAACAAAACCTACAGTCGGAAGCGTTGTTTGTTTTGTTACGTGTTGTTTTGTTTTGTGTATTGCAGAGGAGGAGCAGAGACCCAGGAGCTGCCGCTACCAAGCACCACTGAGCAAAACACCAGCACCACGACTCCCAGCATTTAAAAGAGCACGGTTTTGTACATTTTGGATGTGGATTCGGAATTTATTGTATATTTTTCTTTGGGTCTGCAAGTCCGCCGATACCATCGCTGGTAGAGGGGCTGCCCTTTCTGTTATTTGGGAGAATCACTGTGTGGACAGTCCTTGTAAACAGCACACCACTCGCATCCTGATCACACAGCTCCAGGAAGTTTATATATTGTGAGTGTTGGTAGAGATCCCAGAACCCTAGCGTCCTGAATCCGCTCATGCGAGCACCCCACCCTGTCAGGGAGGCATCTGAAAACAGAATATCTTCTGGTTGCTGGCTCCTGAAAGGACGGCCGAGATCTTGTGTATGGGTGGAAACCCACCAGTTTGCATCTTGCTTTGCTCTGGTGGATATTATCACCTGGTGCGAGTGTGACTGTAGAGGAGACCACTGACAAAGAAGACAGTGCTGGAGGCCCCTCATGTGCAGGCAGGCGTTCTGTACTAAGAGAATGGCTGACGCAATGTGACCCAGCAGCTGCTGGAATGCACTCGCTGGACCAGAGCTGGGCTTCAGAAATCTTGCTGCGAGCCTCCTTATCGTAGCCCTTCTGTCGGAAGACTGAGTGGCAGAAGTTGAGGGAGTGTCCAGAGTCGCCCCCAGAAAGGAGATCCTCTGTGTGGGAACCAGTATGGATTTTTCTTCGTTCACCATCAGACCTAGCTGTTGGAAACGGTCCAGCATTGTAGCAAGATCCCGGAGAGCTCGCTGTTGTGATCGAGCTGCTAGCAACCAGTTGTCTATATAGGGGTACACATGGATCCCCAGACCCCTCAGAGAAGCAGCAGCTACTGACATCAGCTTTGCGAAGACCCTGGGAGCTGTTGAAATTCCAAATGGGAGCACACGGAATTGAAAATGTTGTCCTCTTATGGTGAATCGAAGGTACTGTCAATGTGGGTCCCAGATTGGCACATGGAAGTACGCGTCCTTCTGGTCCACTAGTGCCATCCAACATGATGGAGCTAGTGACTGTATTACCTGGAGGAGAGTCAGCATCTTGAATGTTGGAGATGCTACAGATTTGTTGAGCCTCCTGAGGTCTAAGATCAGTCAGAGTTTCCCTTTTTCACCCTTTTGGGACCACAAATTAATGTGAATAAAACCCTTGACCCTGCTGGTCTACAGGAACTGGCAGCGTGCTTTGCTAACAGGGAAGAGAACTCCTGAATTAGAGCCCTTCCCTTCACTGAATCCCAATCTAGAGCTATGTGCTTAACCAACTCCCCAGTAATGTTGCTGAAGCTGACACCTTGGGATCCTTCAAGAAGCTGCTTGATGAGATTATGGGATCAATAAGCTACTAACAATAAAACAAGCAAGATGGGCCGAATGGCCTCCTCTCGTTTGTAAACTTTCTTATGTTATTATGAGTTAAAAGGTATACGATATCCTTCTTGGGCAATGTTTAGGATCCCTGTATCCAAGCTAATGTGTTGCTATTGGAGAAGGATGCATAAATTCTGCCCCCTACTGGACCTGTATGGGAGGAGAGGTCTAGCGGGGCAGCAAAAATTACAGAGTGTCAGGATGACTGCCGAGGCTTGGTAGCCGATCTAAAGCGGCCCCCCTGATCTCGGCTAGATCTGAAGCCCCTGGAGGCTGAGAATGAAGAGCCCCTGGCATGTCTGGATCCAGACCTGCGGCTGGGCTGGGCGCTGGGAACGAAAGATCTCAGTGCTTGCCTTGCTTCATGTGTGGTCTTGCAGACCTCCTTCATGTCTGCTCCAAACAGCAGATGTCCCTTAAATGGGAGTTCTACTAGTTGTCCCTGTATCTCAGCAGGCAGAGAAGCCGACCGTAGAGTATCAGTCCTACACGCCACCACTGATGTATCTAGAGAATCACAGGCTGCTTGCAACTCAGTTTTAGCTGTGACAGTGCCCTCAACGGCTAATTGTTTAGCTACCTCCAAATTTGCAGGCGTTGGGTCAGACAATAGTCTGGACTATTAGTCATCCACAGGCCATGTTGGTAACTTTCCATGTGAGCCTGGTAGTTTGCAATACCCATGCCCACCGAGGCTGCAGAAAAAAGTCTCAGATAATTCTGGGTCTTACTGGAAGTTCTGTCTGAATGCTTATTTTTTAGGGTGGCAGACAAAAGTGCTGGATCAACTGTAGGATTTTTAAAAAATGTAATCCTTATGACCTGTGGGTATTTTATAGAACCTACGAGCCCTTTGTAAAGTAGGCGCTATCCTGAAGGGGTTTGCCAAAATGACTCCACAGATTGCCGAGATAGTGTTAGGTCACTCTTTGCCGTGTGCTTCCTCGATTGGCCAGACTGTCTCTTAGGGGAGTGTTTCACCCATGACTTCGGTCTTACGGAAGTTGCGGGGCAAGATGTCAAACATTTTGCATATTTATTGTAGGCTCCAGACAGAGATATAGGAGATCCACATTTCCTACAAACCATTGTAGCACAGCCGCTACCACGTAATTAATAATAAACTCCTTCCAAAGAAGGTTACCAATTATCCAGCGGTTTGTCCTGATCACACAGCCAGTCTCCACGCCCGTCTTCGGTGGCCCAGACCTCAGAACAGCCGCTCTCTGGGTAAATAATTGGCCGTGCAAAGCAGAAAGCCACTGGCATGAAGATTCTCTTCCAATAGATAATATGATGGCTTGCTCAGCAAACAAATGGCCATTATCTCTTCTGCACTCCAAATGCTTAGACCAGGGGTTTTCAACCGGAGGGACTTCTAAGGGTCATAGTGGGTACGCAGGACGACTCAGAAATGTACAAATAAAATGAAAGTAAGAGAAAATAATGACCTTGATTTTTTTTTTTTTTATGGTATTATATATTCTCTAAACCACAGTGTATGCTTATTTAATCTTTGTTTAGCAGCTCAAAGTGAACTGTTAATGGAAAACAAACGATTTTGATTGCGTGGATTTCCACTCTGAGAGGTGAAGCAGGCGTCTGGCGATTGTGCCTGGAGTGCGGTCTGTGTTGCTCGTGAATTTTGCTGTTTTCAACTTGTCGTATCAGTGAAGCATTGTTTAGAAGTATAAATGCTCCGGTAAATATAAATAGTCATCAGAATACTCATATTTGACGGGTTCTGTTTATTACCGCAGCTGCATTTTATTAACCGCAATAGCAGCTGGTTGAATGTTTTTAGTGTTTGATACATTTCTTACTTGCAAAAGAAAAACGAAAAAAACACAAGTCAGAAAGTGCAAAGTGACAGAAAGTTATACAGAGTCCCTTTGGATCATTTTATGCTGGCTTTAATAAAAAAAATAAAAAAAGTATTATTGTTAGTAATTATAGTTTTATCTTGAGGTTAATGTTTTTGATTCTGTAAACATTTTAAATGACAATTATGCTGAGGTGGGAAGTAAATAGTAATGGGATAACATTTACAGTGCAGGCTATCTGGTATTATTTATAATGACTTTGCCCAATAGAAAGCAAATACAAGTGTTTCCAAAGATTCCTAAATACTGCCTTTTAATTATTTGCATCCAAAACATGTAATTATGTTTTAAGAATGAAGTCTACTGTTTGGTTTTCTGTCTCAGCAATTTGTCAGTCACAGACTGTTGTGAAAAATTATGTATTAAATAAAACGAGGGGAAAAAGAAATGTGTTAACCAGATTATTCTGCCTTTTATTGCAACTGTGGTACCATTCAGGGAGTGAAAATTGTAAAGGGTACTTTAGCTGAAACCTCCTGAAAGAAGAGGTACAGTATCAAACAAAGGTTGAAAACCCCTGGCTTAGATGGACCAGCGCAGAATGCAAGTGGGTATACTTTCAGCAGGAATTTCAATTTAGAAAAGCAAAGAAAACAAAAGAAAGTTAATAATAACAACAAACGTAACTACTACTATGTCCATGTTTTACGAAACAAGGAAAAATACAGGACGTGACCCTTCTGCATCATTTCCCTTTATACTATCGGGTGATGTTATGATGCACTAGGAGAAGAGGGTGGTTTGTCCCCTCAGAGAAGCAGCAGCTCGACAGCGGAAAGGTTCCAATGTTGTGGGGAATCCACGAAGAACTGGTAAGAAATATATATATACATACAGTACATATAATTGCAGAGAAGTACAAATCAGTAATGACAGATAAGTGGGGATAGTTAAAAACTGGCACCAAATGTGGTCTTTTTCACCAGTTAAAAGGTTTCTATTACCTCAAAAGACATAAAGGGAATCATATCACTCTGGACAACAAAGTCTTCCACTTCCGTTAGCAATGCTAAATTTAATTTCCCCGGGAGATTAAAAAGCCTTTAATCCATTTACCCAATTAAAAGATGTATCTGTGACATCCAATTTCACTTTTGACAACATTATCATCAATGTTAGCAGAGCCAGATAAGCTAATGTCCCCTGCATGAAGATCTGCCATCAACTGCTGTGCATCTTCCTCTTCCATGTTTACTGTTGTTTCTGTGGTGACTGCAGCAGCGTCACCACCTCACCAGGGAGTTTGAATCCTGCATGCGAGAAGCAGTTTGAAATTGTCTCAGAAGAAGTCACCTTTGTCCATGCCATTCTGCTGAACAGCATGGCATGCAGCACTGACAGTTTTATTTCCTCCTTTCTGGCTTGCAGCTCCAAGAGATGTTTGAGAATAGTGTGATAGTGGCATTTAAAACTCTGTATAAACACCCTGGTCCATGGGTTGCAGTTTGCTGGTTGTGTTGGGTAGCAAAACTACAACTTTAATGTTAGACAGGTTGATGTTGGCTTGATGGGCAGGGCAATTATCCAATATTACCACATTTTTGCATTTTTCTTTGACCATTCTGGCGTTTAATTTCCTGCACCACTCCTTGAACATGTCTCCCTTCATCCATGCTCTGTTGTTAGCTTTGAATTCGCAGGGGATGCATCTAACATTTTATAAGCATCTGGGGTTCTTAGACTTTCCTGATCAATAGGGGTTTTTCACCAGCCATACTACTGCACACAAGAACAGTAAGTCTGTCTTTTCCTTATATACGGCGCTATGTTTTAGTGCGAGCGGTCCTGGGTTCGGGTTCGCCCGCCCTCCGCCTGTGTGTGGATTGCCTCGTCCTGTGTGATGCGCCTGCCTGCGGGAACCAAGATCGCTACAAATATATTATATATATATATATATATACACACAAAAATGTTAATGGCAAAACCCAGTGGTCTGGCAAGTCTAGTTTGGGGCTTCTGGGCAAATCCCGAAGTTACTTTTTTTCGGCACTCGCCCGTGTCCAGTCGGGCAAATCTAGATTGGCCCAGAACTTGAAAAAGATGACAGGGCGAAACACGTTTTTTCCAACAGTTTTCACTGAATTTCGGGGCTAGCCCAGGCGAGTCTAGTTTTGCCCAAAGCGTCAACATCGATGCTAGGCCAATCTAGTTTTGCCTATGCCAATTATTTGGGCGAGTGTAGTTTTGCATTTCTACACTGTTCCTTGCTAGCTTCCAACTCCAAGTGCGTGCCTGGGTGCCTGCCTCGCCTCCACTTCTGACAACAATGTAGCGACTGTGTGCTGGGTTTCCAGTGGCGATGCAGAAAAGCCAGGACACCAGGGCTGGTTTTAAAAGCGGTTAAAACCATTCTTTATTAGCGCTCTCTACCAAAAACAGGTCAAAAATGCTCGCTCCTCCATACGCTCAGGCAAACTCGCCACACACACACACACACACACCAGAGAGAGAGAAAGTGCAGGCAAACTAGCCACACACACACACACACACACACAACAGAGAGAGAAATTATATGTTAATTGTTAGTGTTCAAATTTTCTTTTGTTTCGTCTTCATTAAAAGATAGTTAAGATTGTAACAGGGTTTGCAAGGTTTGCAATTCCTTCAAATGACAAGAAAACAATGGGCTACAGAATAGCTTTTTTCAGTTTTTGAATCCAAACTCTCCTGTAATGTGTTGCATTTAATAAAATAAACTGTAACCACAGCCCAGAAATCTCTACCTTTGTACCACTGTGTTTATTACTACTATGATGTGTTTATATCCTCCCTTGGTCCTACATAATCTATACTAATCTACACCACAGTGTCCTACAAGCACATAAAGACCTGCTAAATTGCTTTAACCAGGGGCCTCCAACTCGTCCTGGAGCGCTACTGTGGCTGCTGGTTTTCTTTTCAACCAATCTCTGTTACTTAATTGAACCAATTATTGGCTTAGTCAAGGTTAACAGGTGTCCAAATATTTAGCCACTGATAATACAGACACCTGTAAAACCTGCTGGATAGGGGCTCTCCATGACCAGGGTTGGAGACCCCTGGCTTAAACCATCACCTGTGATTTGTCTGTGGGGATTACAGCAGGCGATGGCATAGGGCCTGAAACCATGGCCTAGGTAGGATAGGTATTCTGTCTGCAAAATGATTAGTTTTGTATGTGTGTGTGTGGAGAGGGGAGTTAGGTATAGGCTAGTTTAGTATACTGTATAGTAAATACACATAGAAGTGACCAATCTATACTACACACACAAAATATGCATGCCCGGTTTAAGATTCCCTCAGGGGCCTTGCCTGAGATTAAATTATTTTCCGCTTTGCTGGCAGAAAACAAGCAGGAGCGAGTGACAATGAGATGGGCAGCAGCATCTCTACCCAAGGGTTTGTTGTGAACTAAAATATTAGCAAATTAAGCTTGCTGCAATCTAATTTTACAGCAAAACAGCACTGGCGCTTACGGCAGTACGGACAGATAGATAAGCACTTCAAATGGATATTACTTCCTCCTCAGCCCCTGGATACATTTAAATTCATTTTGATATTTTTTATTGTAAATCACATTTGGTGCTGTGACTTAACCGTTTAAGTGATGGCAACATACGTACTAGGCCCCAGACTCATAAATGCTACAGCAAAAGACGAGATGAGATGGTTTGAGAAAGGAGCGTTTTTGCTGGAATAGTTAGTGAGCATGGTAATTAGGGAAAGTAATTGCGGCAGAAAAGTACTTAAACAGATTACACAATGTTTGCACAATTTAGAGCTAAATTAAATCCTAATGGAAATGTATATTGTGGAGAACACAAATGCAAAATTCTTATGAACTTTGACAAATATGGTATATGCATGATACCGATACACACACATTTTCCAAGATAACCGTGAACTGAACGAAAATGTTCAACTTGTTTAATTTTAAAATAATAGCAAGTTCTTCATTTCCAGCTGTTAAAGGTCAGCAAACACCAAATAAGAAAACCAAATCACAGGTGGCACCAACTGCAGGTACTAATTAAGAAAATATCAAACAGGCATAATTGTATGCTGAAGCAGCAGAGTCTGCTTCATAAAGCTTGTGTCTAGGTACACAAGTGAAATAGTAATATACCATACAATGTCCTTGCAGGTACTGTAGACCAGCAGTTGCCCTAAGGACAGCAACTGTATTCCAGGTGTTAAAAAAAAGAAAGAAAAAAAAGGATTACTCAAATCACAAATGTAATAACTGCTCACAAATGCTATACCCATCTACCAACTTTCAGTTATTATTTATTACAAAAAACAAACAAACAAAAAAAAACATTTGTCATAATTAACTAGAAGAGTATATACTTTAATCATTGGGAAGTCATTACTGGGGGTATGCGAATGGCTTTAAAAAAAAAATCTTTATATCCAAAACCGGCACTAATGAATATTATTAATTATAAGTTAAACTGCTATTTAAATACATAAATACGTATTAAGTAATTCACAGGCATTATCATGGATGCAACATTTGTGGGAGACATTATATATGTGAACAGGTGGTTATTACATTTGTGGGAGATTACATTTGTGGTTTGTACAACTCTTGTGGCCTACAATTTGACCTAATAATCATTAAACAGCAGCTACATGTATTATAAAATAGATTGATAATAGTTTTTAGAACACAAGTTTATAACAGTTTTTAAAAAAATGACCACCCACCAGTAAGACCTATTTGGTAAGGCATTTCTTGACAAAGATATTAATTGTAATGAGTTGTATCATAGATTATGTGTAGGGGTCATTCCAGCGAGGTTCTGTTTGTGTCCAGTTTCAGGGTGGCTCTGTGACACATGATTATCACATGTTTGAGACTCACCCAGGATCATGGGTTGAGTCAGTTGCTATGCCTGGATCACTGATTCAGTGATTAGTTGAACAACGGATTGCTACTGTTAAATGAGGCTGGAACTCCAACAGGAACCCACAAATTTCTTAGGTTAAACAATGTAGAAAATAATTAGACAACATGCCAACTAAAGAATTTATCAGTGTGTTTTGTGGGATTATTTAAAACCATCTGTCTATAGGAGGTGTCCTATTTAGAGGAGACTTCTGCAAGATAGAGACAGGGGAAGTTGTGGGATGATTTGAAATTTGGGGGATGGGGGGGGGGGGGCGTTAAAAGATTCGGACTATTAATCTGTATTATTTGTAAGTTTGACCTCAGAATTTATGATTGAGTGTTTGAGGTTATGGACGACAACTGCAAACACAGTCATTGCATCAGGGAGATAAAATTAGACTCACTTTGAACAACTTCTATAGATATTTGCCAATTCAAAATTGAAAAGATTAAAAAAAAAAAAAAAACACAACAAAAACTTCACGGTTAAGAATAAACACCTAAAAATATCTGAACAAAACTTCTGTATCAGTGTTAAAAAACACACACACACACACACACACACACACACACACACACACACACACCTGTATACACACATACATATACACCAATGTTCATACTGTTCTCCAGTGATACATGAAGGCCAAAGATGACTCTTGGATATGGATTAATATTTAATTGTTAATGCATGCTTACCTTGATACAACACAATACAGCAGTCACAAAATACAGATTACAAAATGTCAACACTTATCAGTTCACAGTTTAAAAGGTTTCTAAAGTCCATGCCACATTACTCTTTAGTATATATATGCATATACTAACACTGTTCTGAAGATTTACATGCATTCATGTTCAACAAGGTAAAGCAGCTTTGATTACTTTAGTTCCTGTTTGCGCATAGGGAAGATGTGTGTAATCCAGTATCTAAATAAGGAACAGATTGCAGTGGCCTCCTCTGTAAAACAAACAAAAAAAAAAAAAAAACATGGCAATTTTAAAACAGCAGGCAGTATTAAATCAATGCACTCTGTAAAATAAACATTTTGGGCTCCAATATGTAAATTAAAAACAACCATCATAACCTGAAAGTATTAGTTTTAATTGGCATTGTGTGAAGAAAACAAGATAATAAAATGCATTCCTATTTAAAGTACTGATTCCTATCCTGATGTACTCCGCACCACTGGGGTGTGAAGAGTTACTGTATACAGACAAAACTATAGAAATTTGAAAAAAAAAGAAAAACCTGAATGTTTGTTTAGAGACAATTAGGCAGACACTGATGTGGAAGCGTTTAATGTGGGAATTGGGGTGCGTGTATTAATAGACATGTATTCATATAAGACTGGGGTAAATGCTTAAGTGAATTTGTCCCCGTTGCCAAACACCCATTTGTAGTCCAGGAGGGGTTAAAGGACTACACCCCCCAGAATGCCACAGGATGGAGCCAGGATGAGATTCACCTGGCTATTAATTAATGAGGGACACCTGCCTGCGATTAGAAATGTTCATTCTAGGCAGTCTCCAGTCTATGTGAAGAGACCGGTGTGGTTTAAACAAAAAGGTAGTGTGTAAACCTTTTTGTTTGTGTTATAAAGTTCATGTTTTGTGACTGGTAAACAGCTAGTTTGTTAAAGGACAGTAAGTTTAGTTAGTACTCCAGGTGTGAGTTAGGTTTTTGTTTTGTTTATTTTTGTTGTGTAAAAATAAAAGTGCACGCAAGTGCTGAAGTGTAATTCTGGTGTCTGGTTCTGTGTTTAAAAAGGGCAAAACGAACCTCAGCCTTGAGGCTGTGTTACACAATCCATCTATATCAAAATAAACACACACACACACACACACACACACACACACACACACACACACACACACACTGTCCTGCCATAAGCCTGGAGTTTACAAAATGTTTCAAGCTCACTTTGGGCTCACAGTGTACTTTGTCGCTCACACTACACTGCAACCTAACCGAGACATACCGAGTGCGGAAGCAACCCCCAAAGTGTCCTCGGTGTGAACATAGCCTTTAAAAAGGACAGTGGTATTTAGATCCGCCAAACTGAATTGAAAAGACCCCAGTTAAAAATTCTAATTCAAATGCACAAGGATAAAGGAAGCTGTGACAATAAGCACAAAGGCTAAGAGGTATGGAAATAGATTTTATGACTGACACCTTTAATTGTGACAGAGTTTAAGCTCTCAGCGGGTAAGCATAAGCAGGCTGCAGAATGCAGGTGGCCAACCTGCTCAACGGAGGCAAGTTGGCATGTCTGAAGCCATATGACCAGGCATGTTGATTAAGAAACAAGAAGAATGATCCAATTATGAGATAGCTGCTGACCTAAAGTTCACGGTTTGTGTTGGAAGCTTTGGTTTGATTTATTTCTACAACTGTATGATGGCATAACCAAAAAGGAGCTCTATAAAAGCCTTTGAAAAGTATTTTATAGTTTTTAAAATGACAAGAATACAGATGGAACAAGTCAGGCATTTTGGACTAAAAAAAGGATATTGACAAGGTAAGCACATACCGGGAGGCATCATTGAATTGTCTTGGAATTCTTCCAGAGCGCTCTTTAGCATTTCAATATCCTGCAGGAGGACAAGGGACTTGAGCTCATACAGCACAGCCACGTCTGAGGAAGCCACAGTGCGAGTGTAAAGATTGTTCAGAATGCCACCAACAGTCGCAGGAGGAACCATGGGCTCAGAAACCGGGGATGTACCTGTGACAATGTAAAATAAAAGGTGTGAAAGAAACAGAACACTATGTGTGTGTAATATATATATATATATATATAAATAAACTAGTATTCACCTCAAGTACAGAATGTACCTATGACATCATTCCCAATAAGATTGTGTGTAATTCTGAAGTATTATATTTAAGTTCTCACCTGTCTTGCAACACTGTGGAAACAATGTTAAGCACCCAATAAATGTTGTCAATGCATTGGCTGTTTGTATGGCTGCTATGGATCGGTGTATTATATTTCCAGATGTAGACAATTTTAGGTACCATAAAAGGATGCCCCCATTTCAACATATCTGGTGGTGCCAACGCTTTAATTTACAAATAAACAAGCTCCCATGTGTCTCTGCTCTACATGGAGTGGTGTAGAACAAGTAGCACAGTGTACATCTTTTAATGTACTCAGTTGTCAGATTGTCCTGCAGTGGTTTCTGGAGGAATTATGGGATTGAAACTAAACCAAAACGGTCACTGCTCTGTTAATCCAATTAAACTAACTGGCTTGTTACGTTACATGCTGAAGATACAAGAACAGTGCCAACTTTTAAGACTGCAATATTTAGAATAGGGTCACATGAAAAACTCTTCGGTGGTCAATTGAAGGACGTAAACCCAAGCGAATTTTTGCAAATACAGATGAACCTGCTTTATATCATGATTGCCGTGCAGGCATAATTTGTGATATAAAGTGGGTCATGATATAAACCGGGTTTCACGTTTGCCTATTTATAGCGCATTGAGTGCAAGAACAAAAGAAAGAAAATTAAAGAGCAGTGTTTTAATACTGTACATTTAGTCATTCTTTACATTTAAACAAATGCATATACTTTACTACAGGACAAATATGTTTTGCATCAATACCTGGAACAAAACTGTTTGTATCATTATGTAAAAAAAGGTATGAATTGTCAACTGATGAGAACTATCAATTAGGTATTGCACAATGTTTTTTGTGTGCATTTGTAGACTGACTGTTGAAAAATTTGGTGACTGGTGTTTTGTAACTGAACTGTATCCTGTTAAGACCACCCACGCAGCATTTGACTGGCTGCATAAAATGTCATTTTATCAGGCAAGATGATTATTGGTTGTTAGTTGCGTCGGAAATTAATTATATTCTGTGGTTACTTAAAGCCCGGCCATGCAGAATTTGACAGGGTGCACAAAATGTGACAACAAGCGGGTTTATGAGATGATATTGAAAGGTAATCTCTCAAAAGAATCTATGGTGAATGGCGAGTGGTTTTTGAAAAATCGTGATAATAAAACGGGGTAGGACATTAAGCGAGGTGATATAAAACAGGTTCATCTGTAACTTCAAAACACATCTGCCTTGAGTATAAAGCAAGAGGTTTTATAATTTACAGTACTTCTGTCTACAAAATTTGCAGACTTCTGGTCAATTTTAAAATCGATCATGCAGAATGGAACAATTTCAGAGTAGGATTACTTGTGTCAATATTTCTGGGCAATGCTATAGGCACTATGGATTTTTATTAATAATGAGCATGGTTACTGTATACTGTAACTCACTTTATGTGCTTGCTATATCACCTATGTGCTTGCTATATCAAAACAACATAAAAAGAAAAAGAAACAAAAAAGACAGCAACTCACGGTCAGCAAAATAGATCTCCTGCGTTGCTTGTAAGAAATCCAACACCTCTGCTGCCTTCCTTTCCGTTGCATCCAGATCTTCATCTTCACTGCTGGATTCTCCTGGCTGATAAGTGAACTCCACAGCCATGGATTTAGGTATCATTCCTGCAGAACGAAGCTTTTCCTTGTGTCGTTTCTTTTTCAGTTTTCTTTTTTTGTTCTTACTTACTGTCACGGTTAAGTTTTGTTTTTCCTTGTCCTGCTTGGCCACAGTATCACCTCCCCTAGCATCTCTTTTTTCCTGTGAAGAATTCCCAATCTTTCTTTTCTTTCTCTTCCTCCTTCTTTGTATCTGTTCAGGAGTACCCTCCTCTACAAAAACATAATGAAAAGGCACAGTTAAATGCTTAAGACAACACAAGGGCTTCCAACTCTCTTTTTTTATATTGACAATTCACAACAGTGTAGTGTTGCTGAAGTGCAACGTTGCTAGAGAAAGCACTAAAATTATGTGACAACACATGCTTGTGTGGGTAGAGGGCAGCTGTGGTCACAAAATGCATCTCAGGTAATTCAAAAGGGCTATGAGGGCTCATGGCAATTACAATATTCCCTATTAACAAGTTTAAAGTACTGTATACTGAAAAGCAGTAGGATACAAGGAGCAAAGGAACAGTAAACCACCAGTGCATGAGAAAGCTGAGGCTGCTGTTGCTTTCTTGAGCTGTTAATGATGGCTCAGCTAGCAAAACTAGAAATTTGAAAAAAAAAAGAAAAACCTGAATGTTTGTTTAGAGACAATTAGGCAGACACTGATGTGGAAGCGTTTAATGTGGGAATTGGGGTGCGTGCATTAATAGACATGTATTCATATAAGACTGGGGTAAATGCTTAAGTGAATTTGTCCCTGTTGCCAAACACTGCCTATTTGTAGTCCAGGAGGGGTTAAAGGACTACACCTCCCAGAATGCCACAGGAGGGAGCCAGGATGAGATTCACCTGGCTAATAATTAATGACAGACACCTGCCTGCGATTAGAAATGTTCATTCTCGGCAGTCTCCAGTCTATGTGAAGAGACCGGTGTGGTTTAAACAAAAAGGTAGTGTGTAAAAGTTTAAAGTACTGTATACTGAAAAGCAGTAGGATACAAGGAGCAAAGGAACATGCTTGAAAAGCCCCTTGTAGTTATAGACTCGCACAGTACCTTGACATGGCAATTTAGGCAAGGTACAATGTGGAGTTTTATAAAATTGGAAATAGTTCAAATCCTAAAGGTTAACCCTAATTATGGACTTGAACTTAAAGAGTAAGACCACTGAAAACAAATATAAAAGCTCAAAATGCATGGAACAGCTGACCATGAAAATGTAACTATGAAAACACAAATCCTTTAAAAATATTTAGAAACCAGCAGATTATTATTATTATTATTATTATTATTATTATTATTATTATTATTATTATTATTTTTTTCTTAGCAGGGCGCCCTTATCCAGGAGATTATGGAATTGCCAAAAGAGTCTGGTTGCTTGTCAGTGGTCACCGACGAGTCGACTGATGGCCAAGATCAGTATGGGTTACACATTGTATTTGTTGGCCTAAACGGTGAACATGCATCTGATGTACTAGAACTGAAAGCTGTCCTTGCAAATACACTTTACCTACAGGCTGTTAATTACAACACCGTTTCACAAGCTATTGTAAAAGTGATTGAATAAATTTGACGTTGATTTTAATGATGTCAGTGCATTTATCTCTATATTTGATGTTTTAAAAAAAATAATAATAAAAATGAAAGAAAGAAATAATCTGTCCGCATAATTTATAAATAGTTCTGTGCACATTCCGCAAAATATGATACTTTACCCGTGACACTGCCGTGAATTTTAAAGAATTTCTGTGATTTTCATAGGGCCTTATATATATATATATATATATATATATATATATATATATATATATATATATATACAGTACTGTGCAAAAGTTTTAGGCAGGTGTGAAAAAATGCTGTAAAGTAAGAATGCTTTCAAAAATAGACATGTTAATAGATTATATTTATCAATTAACTAAATGCAAAGTGAGTGAACAGAAGAAAAATCTAAATCAAATCCATATTTGGTGTGACCACCCTTTGCCTTCAAAACAGCATCAAGCATCAATTCTTCTAGGTACACTTGCACACAGTTTTTGAAGGAACTTCGGCAGGTAGGTTGGCCCAAACATCTTGGAGAACTAACCACAGTTCTTCTGTGGATTTAGGCAGCCTCAGTTGCTTCTCTCTCTTCATGTAATCCCAGACAGACTCGATGATGTTGAGATCAGGGCTCTGTGGGGTCCATACCATCACTTCCAGGACTCCTTGTTCTTCTTTACGCTGAAGATAGTTCTTAATGACTTTCGCTGTATGTTTGGGGTCGTTGTCATGCTGCAGAATAAATTTGGGGCCAATCAGATGCCTCCCTGATGGTATTGCATGATGGATAAGTATCTGCCTGTACTTCTCAGCATTGAGGAGACCATTAATTCTGACCAAATCCCCAACTCCATTTGCAGAAATGCAGCCCCAAACTTGCAAGGAACCTCCACCATGCTTCACTGTTGCCTGCAGACACTCATTCGTGTACCGCTCTCCAGCCCTTCGGCGAACAAACTGCCTTCTGCTACAGCCAAATATTTCAAATTTTGACTCATCAGTCCAGAGCACCTGCTGCCATTTTTCTGCACCCCAGTTCCTGTGTTTTCCGCAGAGTTGAGTCGCTTGGCCTTGTTTCCACGCCGGAGGTATGGCTTTTGGCCGCAAGTCTTCCATGAAGGCCACTTCTGACCAGACTTCTCCGACAGTAGATGGGTGTACCAGGGTCCCACTGTTTTCTGCCAGTTCTGAGCTGATGGCACTGCTGGACATCTTCCGATTGCAAAGGGAAGTAAGCATGATGTGTCTTTCATCTGCTGCAGTAAGTTTCCTTGGCCGACCACTGCGCCTATGGTCCTCAACGTTGCCCGTTTCTTTGTGCTTCTTCAAAGAGCTTGGACAGCACATCTGGAAACCCCTGTCTGCCTTGAAATTTCTGCCTGGGAGAGACCTTGCTGATGCAGTATAACTACCTTGTGTCTTGTTGCTGTGCTCAGTCTTGCCATGGTGTATGACTTTTGACAGTAAACTGTCTTCAGCAACCTCACCTTGTTAGCTGAGTTTGGCTGTTCCTCACCCAGTTTTATTCCTCCTACACAGCTGTTTCTGTTTCAGTTAATGATTGTGTTTCAACCTACATATTGAATTGATGATCATTAGCACCTGTTTGGTATAATTGTTTAATCATACACCTGACTATATGCCTACAAAATCCCTGACTTTGTGCAAGTGTACCTGGAAGAATTGATGCTGTTTTGAAGGCAAAGGGTTGTCACACCAAATATGGATTTGATTTAGATTTTTCTTCTGTTCACTCACTTTGCATTTAGTTAATTGATAAATATAATCTATTAACATGTCTATTTTGAAAGCATTCTTACTTTACAGCATTTTTTCACACCTGCCTAAAACTTTTGCACAGTACTGTATATATATATATATATATATATATATATATATATATATATATCACACTAAAAACAAAACATGCACTGCAAGACACATTTACATTCTGCAATACAACTACAGTTTTCTGCTTAAAAAAGCCTTTTGACAAGAGACAGTGCTAGCTAACAGTGAATGAAAGCACCTTCCTCAAATGGAAGACAGCCCTTGCAACTGGCATTACAGTGAACTAAATGTACCCACACCACCCATGTAATGCATCATAACATAGAGAGGGGTTTATCCAGCAGTGACTTTGGCCCCTGTACTGCAGGCTTTCATCAAGATCCCATGTTGAAATCTGAACGAGGCATAAGTGACTAAAAGCCGTTTGTATCTGACGGTGGGTCAGCATCTCATTTATACTCATTCAGCAACAAATGGATAATTGCACACCTCATCGACCCGACACTAAAGCTGGCACGGCTAGATATTTAACTCAGACTCCTGCACTGGAGGCCTAAAGAAAAAGACGACGCAGAGTGGTTGCAAAGGTCATATGCTCTATAATTTCTGAAGATGAAGTGAGTACACCAACAAGACAGTGAAGGATAAGTCCAGCACTGTCACTTACCACGCTATAGTAAGGGAGCTGCAACCTCCGCTCTCCAACACTGCCACCCAGTGCCTAAGCCAACAGGTCTATACAATTTAGTAAAACATGAGATATACAAATGATATTCAACCTTTAGTACAATATGTTGGTGTACATTCATTTGCATATAATTGCATTAGACCAGTGGCTCCCAATCCTGGGCCTGGCGACCCCCATCTGTCTTCTGGTTCATTCCAACTGAGCTATCAATTACTTTACTAAACCCTTAATTTAACTTATAATGTGCTTAATTATACATTTGTACTTGTTTTCAGCTCTTAAACAATTGCAGAATTCAAGTTACTTATAAAGTATTAGAGCTAACTTTAAATCTGCAACTGTTTAAGAGCTGGAAACAAGTACAAAGGTCTAATTAAAGCATATTATTAGTTCAATTAAAGGTTTAGTTATGTAATTGATAGCTGAAAACCAGAAGACACATGTGGTCCCCAGGACCAGGGTTGGGAAGCTCTGCTATAGTATATTATCAGAATATGGGCTCCAGGAAGCCAAATTGCAATGGTCACCATGTACAGATATTCAAAAAGCCAAACTGGCCATTTGTTGTATTCCTTTAGAGCCTTTTTGGGGATCACCTATTTATAGATTACTGGCCATATGTTTTTATCAATACTAGGTTTTATAAATGCCTAAACAGGTCTTAATTACTGTATTCCTTCGAATTCAAGACACACTTTAACCAATTTTTTCATCCAAAAAAATGGCCTGCGTCTTAAATTAGAGTACCAAAATATAATAAAGCATCCCCATAAACTGGATCAAGTTACAGGAGTGAAAACATCTACCACAAATAATCAAGATATAGGCCTAATACAGTGCTCACCCGTTAGAAGGCAGAACAAAAATAGCATGGTCTTGTAACAATGGCTCCCCACTATAGCGTTAAAGGGTGAGCATAGTAACACAGAGAAATTGTGTAGCCAGTGGAATGACAAATACTGTATTTAATCTAAATCTGGAATTTAAACTAGTCAGTGACAAACATACACGGATTGCCAACAATTCCATACAAGAGTTCAGTTTCAACTTAGCAATGCATTTAAATAGTTTAGGATAACTGTAGGTGTTAGTTATTTAGTTGACTGCAAAGGGAGTCCATACATGCGAGATAAAAACCTACTTACCAGCTGTGTCTTCTTCACTATTTCTGGCTTCTGGCTCATTGGGCTCACTGTATTTTTCAACACTTATCTTATAATCATCCGGCGGAAGACTCACTGTGTATTGTTTCCTTTGCAGAGAGCTGGCTTGCACTTCACTTCCTGTTCAATGCAATATAAAATCCTAAATTAGTAATTTCCCAAACATTAATTCTGCATTAGTAGTAAATGGATAACATGCAGGTTGGCACGCACACGTGATAAGTTCTTTGCTTAACAAAAATACTTTTTTTTTATTTTTTTATAAATGAGTCAGTTATCTGCCTCCAAATTCCACAACCAACAAAATATAAAATGTTTGCCAGAGTATATGGTTTCTTTCCTGATTTTTAAATGACCAACTGCTGAATAACTAGATGATATCTGGACTAACAACACATGCCATTGAATAGCTGGGATTAATCGGAGTGTCTTACCAATGCTGCTGCTGCTCTTACAGGGTTTGAACTCTCCATTCGTCTTCTGATCTAGTTTTGACACAGCAGTTACTGTACCAGATGTCTTTGGCTTGTTGTTATTCTCGGAAGGGAATGGATATAGTCTCTTCAAAACTTTTTCCTTGAACACTTCGGGGAAAAAAAAACAAAAACATGAGATGGAATGAAGACTCCTATTGCTTAGCAGTTTCACCCCTTCCAAGTTTTACTCCGAGCTTGATTAGCCACAGTGAATTGGTAATACACTCAGGTGTGCTATGCTAAACTCATAGTAAAACCAGTAATGGATCATACTGCTATTCAATGGGTCTTATTTCCATCCCTGAACATGCATCCTTACTTTTTATTAGTCTCTGAACGGTGTTCTTTTGCAGGATACCTGTTCAGAGGAACTCTTATTTTTTTTAAGCTGCTTTATCATTTCTGTCTAAATATCAAGACTCTCCTTTAGAACTTAACCATTAAAGCATGCCACAGCAAGAAACTAACCATTGTAGAAACCCATAGTGAAAAATAAAATTAAAACCAATAAAAAAAGACCTATCAGTATGACAAAAAAAAACAACATTACCTACATTGTCAATCCACTGTATGTAAAAATGACACGCAAACAGACCTCAGTATACCTCCACACTCAACAACTTTACATGCTAGACAATGTACTAACCAAGTTTCATGACACCTGAAAAGCACTTTTCTTATATGCAAGTGCGATTTTGATTCTTTCGATAAATTGTGCTAAAGCATGTCCCTAGCAAGTTTCATCACAATTGGAATACATACATGTAAAAATGTAAGTATGACACATGGACAGACAGGTTGCCTCATCAGATTCTGATAACTCAATAACTTGTGCTAAAGAAAGTCAAGTTCATCACAATTGGATAAGGGGTAATTAGATACAGTATATGTAGCAATGAAAGAGTGACATACAGACGCCAGACACACTTCCACCTACAGCTTGTCCTTTGCCAGTTTCATCAAAATTGGTAAGTGTGACATACAACCAACACCCATTCTATATGGTTTTAAATATATGTTCTACATGTTTATGGTTGCTACTTACCACTAAATGTTTATACTAAATATATCCGTAGGCTATTCTGCTAACTTTCAATATTAACGTGCCAAAGCAGTAATCCTCTTTTTTAAATATGTTTTGCTTCCGGTGCTTGTGTGATTGAAGGTGTAATTTTTAACCTACTGAAAACTGTAACAGAAGCAGACCTGTTTGATTACAGTAAAACGCTCTGTGTCCCAATAATTAACTGGACTGCCAACACGCGCTGCTTTCTGAAGTGGTGCACATCCATCTGAGCTAACGAACAGTATTTTAAGCCGCCAAAGAATTGTTGAACTGTAAAATTGTGGAACACGGAACACGACAGTTTTAACATTAATTAGCTTGTGCAGTTGCTTTTCAGCATCCTAAATTATGACTCAATTAAAAAGCCAATTTTATGAACATATACAGATTATATATATTGGTATATAGTCAAAAGGTAGCTAATCAGAAACGTAATAATTAAGTTCAAGTGAGACTAAACTAAATTAAAGTGATTTTATAATAGTTTTTTTTTAAAGTGTTTAAAAAAAACGACATACTGGTCACTAGACACTATTCATACCTTGTGTGTAGCACAACCTTGCACACACACAAGTATCAATCATTCTGGTCGTACTGTTTTGCACACGACAGGACAGTGCAACATTCAATAGCGTCTGGACACAGGAGGCAACGCTAACAACATTGTGTACAAATTCCGAGTCAAAGCAATTTACTAACAAAACAAAAATTACAGTGCGGTATATCGAAAACTGTAAATATAAAATAAAATATTTAATTCATTAAAACTGAACAACAGAGCCAGGTTTGTTTAACTGCATGATGATCGTGACAAACCAAAACCAGTCTATCATCTTTGCATTACCATCGACGATTGCGAAAATATGAAACGCACTATACATTTTAAGTATATGTTCACATACCTTCATGCCTGTTGCGAGACATTTAGAAGCACAGCCGATTAATCATTTGCAGCTACGTCCAGAAAAAAAATCAAGTGGTAGCAAGCGTTTTCAACAACTTCCACTTATTTATTCATCTCTCTGTCTGCCGCCATTTACTTCCTACCAACAACCTCTCTTACGATCACTCAAATAAGATACTGACGCTCTATTGGTTTTTATTTACAGCGCCGCCTTTTAAATGCACACATGATCATGAGAAAAATACAGCAAGCAATTTGACCTCATCAACATGGTACTTCTGTTGCTACACTTCATCCCCGCTGCGTTTAAGAAACCACTACCAACTTTCTTCACATGCGCAGACCGAGACATCTGTGTAGAGGGGTTTGACAGCAGCGCATGGAAACAGCGACGGGAATATCAAATACCTAGAACAAGCGCAATATAGCATCAGTGCCGGTGCATTTCACATTCAACACAACACTATCCCTAAACTTTCCTGCCGACATCAACATGTAAACGAGGATCTGCTAACAAGCAATTCATTAGAATGTCAGCGCTGAAGAAGGTAAATTATATTAATTATGCATTGCAAATACCTGTGGAAAACTCAAGGGGGCTGGGCTGCATATTTATTATAGAGGGAATTCATGGCTCTTTGAATTTGCAGTAAATATGCGTCAGGCAAAAAAAACAATGTGCATTTTTAAGTAAGCAGATTTGAATTGTGTGAAATGCATTTTCCCCACTGTGCAATTTTTTTTTTACAGCAGCGTTCAAATTTAAGCAGATGTTGATGCTGGAGAGATTTAACTGTGGATGAAGGTGTGAAAAATAGTGCAGCTCACTGAAATTGACATGTATTCATGTAGTAGTAGTGATTGCTTGACGGTCTTTTAATCAGTATGCATTTAAATAACAATGATAATGATAATACTGGTAATAAATAATAATAATACAAATTGGATAGTTATCTATAATATATAGCAATCATTTCAAAAACAGAAATAAAGTAATATAAACTGTATGCAAAAGTGTTCAAGGTAAATGCTGGCATTTATAGGAATTAAGTGGTTTTGGTAAAAAGAAGTTTCTATCAAATAAGTACACCATGCCAAATTGTGTATTTGCGCAAACACCTTTGTTCATTGATTTGAAGCATATATTTGTGTGGTATGTTTCAGTCATTTCAGTGGTTGCCAGGCTCACAAGTATGCTGCATCTAGTAAACCAGCATTACACTGTTGTAGTTAGTGCAGTGTACAGTTCCCTTAGGTAATAGCTCTGCATTTGGTATTTGGAAAAGAGGCTGCTGAAGATTTTATACACTGTTACCGTTAAAGTTTAACATCACTGATCTTTCAATAAAATTCTCCTTTCTGCTTCAGTAGGTTTTCATAACCCCAGGTGAACATGTCCTGTGTACAGTATTTAAAAAAAAAAAAATAGGAAGCCAGTGTAGTTGTGTTCAGTTGAGGACGACTGTATTAGGTAAATGTCCTCTAGATTTTACTGAAGAAGTCTGCTGAAAGCATTTTACATAATCTCAAAACAGTAAAATCACAGTTAAATTGCAGGGCACTAAAACATCTAACTAATTAAGTTTAATAAAGTGAATTAGGGGAACCATGTTGCAGATGGTTGCATACAAAATGATAATGTAACAGTGGGATGGATTTCAGATGGAAATGGTAAAAGCTGTGTGAGTGTAGTTTTGATGTACAATAGTAACCACGTTGTAACTTTAGAAATTACAGTACAGAAGCAGACCTGTGTTCAAGCTTGTCTCTGGTAGTGGTGCACCAGTACAGTGACATACCAACTAAAAATGGTTTTGTGTAAAAAAAAATAAAATAATAATAATTAATTTAAAAAAAAAAGATAAGGTTACAACAAACGGACACAGTGGCTTTATCATTTTGTATTTTTTCTTTTGCCTGAGATACAGATATTCTCCATACTTTTTTCTGATTGCCATTACTTGATTTAGTTTGAATGTTTTACTGTAAAAAAAAAAAAATTGTGTTGCTTTTGTTTGCCATCTTAATTATTCAGGGTTCCCTAAGAACATTTGGAAGGAAAGCTTTTGCTTTAGCTGGCCCCTCAGACCGGAACAAATTACCCAACTCAAATCCTCAATGTCATTTTATAATAGATTGTCATTTGCGCCTGCCTTGTGATTGTAATTAATGTGAAGTATATACAATCATACATGGATTATGAAATTGTCTGGTGTGTGCTTGATTGTAATTGTCTGGTGTGTGCTTGATTGTAACTTGCTGCCTGCCTTCCCCCTGGGACGCCTTTGTAAATGAGTTGTTTGCCACGCATATGGCTTTTATCCAGTGATGATTATTATTATTAATTATCCACCGCTGTGGAATAAATTCGCTTAAGTTATTGAGTATCTGATATTGGGATACATTTAAGGGTGTCTGCACGTATGTCCATTCACCCACCCAACTGTATCTCACTTACATTGTTGCATTAATTTGTAGAATTGTGATTTAATTGCTAATTCTTATTATATAGTATACTGTAATACCTTTGATATAGCTCATGGACAACAACTTTTTCATCATAATGATGGCTTTAATTTTACATTTACTGACGGGAGGGGGATGTATGGAATTGACAATTTTACTTTTTATAAGTGCATACATTTAAAAAGAATCACACACTTTGCCTGCACATTCCTGTATTCACAATGCTTCATGTAGAAAGAATGACATTCACATTGGTGAATATAAGACACTACTTCCCTTCATTTTGAATGGCACAAGATACAGACTGTGAAGCAGCTGGAGTTGTGTTTCCATGGCAGAATTCCCTGCACTGAAATGGTCACAATCCTGGTCAAATACAGTCAGTTCTATCACGTAATCACTATACGAATACCCATTGTAATGCTAAACCTAATTACAAAAACAGTAAACACGACAACGACACTGGACAATAGAATGTATTTATTTAAACATAACATACATAAAACCTTGGGATATTGAGGATTTTTTTTTTTTTTCAATATCGTTGGGTGTATATGAATTATGTTTAGAATTCCCTTTAAGCACAAACCTAGTAATTTTTGCTTCCAGGTTAACTGATAGACATGTGTGTTCAAATATTGAAATATCTGTCCAATCCTTTTTTTACTAAATGTTTGTATTTACAGGTGAATGGTTATGTATATTGCTTTGTACAAAAAGACCTATGGATTGAACAATTCCACAGGAGAATGCAGGTGTACTCCCCTAATGTGAAAATAATCAGGATAGTGTGTAGTCTTTGTAAAGATATACCACGTTCATTATGCAAGTAAATGCTTTATAGTAGCAGAAAGCATGTAAGCTTTTGATCAGAAGAAAATAATGTGAAGGTTGGGTAGTCCTTCTATAAAAAGCAAGCTGCTGTACTGTACTTTTGTTACCAAGCAATAATAATATATGGCAGTGGCTGTTTTATTTATTTAATTATCTGTGCTCTTGTTAAGCCCCTGTATTAAATGTGGCATATTGAATTGGTATAAAAATATATACAGTATGTTTATTTACTGTATTTATATAGGGCTTTTAATTCAAAAGTATCACAAAGCACTGTACAGTACATAGCAGGAAAAAAACAAACCACAATACATTACAACTGCTACAGTCAGACCATTTAAATAACAGATTAAATAACAGTATACACATAATAATAATAATAATAATAATAATAATAATAATAATAATAATAATAATAATAATACAAAAAATTGAAAGTTACATTAAAACCCACTAAGATAAGAAAGCCATTTTATAAAAGGCAAAGCAGTCCATAATTTAGGAGCTTGACAAGATAAAGCCCTTCCTTCTGTGTTGCTTTAGTTGACCCGAGGAATAAGCAGCAGCCCTGCATCCTGCGATCTCAGAGTGCGGTTTGGAAGAAATGGGATCAGTAACTCCTGCAAATAACTACGTGCTAATCCATTCAGGGCCGTGTCAGTTAATCTAAAAAATAATTCTATACTGCACAGGGAGCCAGTGTAAAGAGGCCAAAACAGGGGTAATATGTTCACTTTTCCTGGTTTTAGTCAGAATTCTAGTGCTGGTATTCTGAACAAGCTGCAAACGGGATACCATGTGTTCTGGGACACCAGAAAAAAGTGCATTACAATAATCAATCCTAAATTAAACAAATGCATGCATTAGTCTCTCGGCATCAGATACGGAAATAATTGGTCTGTTTGGCTATATTTCTCATATGGTAAAAAGATACTTTAGTAACTTCCCCAAATGTCTCAAATGATAAATCAGGATCAAAGATGACCCCCAAACTCTTAATTTCTAGTTTAGGTTTTGATGTGAGACTGCAAGGATCAAGCTCATGTAATCCCACATTTCCTTTTAGTTGGTTCTGTGAGCCCACTAGCATACACTAGCATAACCTCTGTTTTATCTGAATTCAACATCAGAAAATTCTGTGACATCCAATGCTTGATGTCTGTAAGGCAAATAGCTAATAACACCCCGGCAGAAGAATATCCTGGCTTCAGGGACAAATGTAGCTGCATATCATCAGCATAGCAGTGGAAGTTCACTCTGTGTCTGCGGATAACGTCACCTAACGGTAGCATATATAATGAAAACAGCAAGGGGCCTAGAATGGACCCCTGTGGAACACCACAGACAACTTCCGATAATGCCGATTTTACCAACCTGAAACCAATCAGAAAGATAAGATTTGAACCAGGATAGGACAAGGCTGGTTCAGTAGGATGGAATGGTCTACAGTATCAAAGGCAGCACTTAGATCTAGAAGTATTCACTATGTGTTTATGTTGCTTTAAATATCAATGTCTTAAAACAAAATCTCTATTGATCACTGTAAATGACACATCACAGAAGCTGCTCATTTCCATGTGGTCTGCTGTCTACAGAGGGGCGCCTGACGCTTCACCCTGAGTACACCATCATTTCTTAACCCAGGCATTTGTTTATTTAGCTGTATTGTAAGAGTTCATGTTTGGCGGCAGCAGTTCCCTGTGAGCTTTATAACAGTGGATGGGCTGTGAAGTTCTAATTACGAGGGAAATGTAAGGCAATTTCATTGTGGCTCAGCAAAGTACTGTAATGACATGCCTGTGAGGTTGCAGTATTATCTGTTCATGGCAGTTTGGAATCTGTACAGGAAAAAAAAAATGTGTGAAGGATCACCTTCTTGGTCACCTTTTGATTTATTGCTGCAATAACTCAATTTTAAAATACATTTCTATTATTAAGCTGCTAGGCTGAACACTGGCTGACGTTGTTTGTATTGCACAATCAAAGGCTTTTAACACCTTTACCCCTGCTACACCTTGATATCTGTTTACTTCATCATCCATTAGTTTTGCCATACAGCACATCCCAGCGACCCACCTCAGGATGTGGGTTGACACGCTTTGACCCGGGTTGAGTGAGACAACATGCATGACGGCCATTCATAAGCTGACGAAATAACACAGCCATGCCTGTGTGAAGGTTTCAGTTCCACAAGGGACGTTTTTTTTTTATTCTGTTTAGACATATTTTTGTTGCTTGAGCCAGATTGCAGCAGGGATGAAGAAACATTTGCTCTAATCAACATTTGGGCTGACAGTTCAATCCAGAGAAGCTTGGATGGAAGCGTCTGTAACAAACTGCTTCCAGGGCACTGATATGCACATTGTTTATTTGTGTTTGTCACCCAGGTCAACCAAGCTGACCCGCATAACACCGGGTCAACCAAGCTGACCCGCATAACACCGCCTGTTGGTGTGAAAGGGGCTTTTGAGATCTTTAGCGGCCCACTTTTCAAGATATGGGCAGAGATTCCCCAGGCCCTTACTGTAGTGCAGGGTTCAGTAGCTTGGTAACATATTGGTTCAGTGGGTGAAAAGAGGTGATTAGCTTGACAGCAGGATCTTTAGTTCTCCTAAATGGGTTGCAGCGTTGAGGCGACGTTTGAATCGGTCATTCGAAATTGGTTAGAAAAAGTTAAACCATTAATCTCTGCCCAATAACCTTTCATAGATACGGTATGTAAAAAAAAAAATAAAAAACTGTTAATGAAACTGTGGACGTACATTTACAATAAATTAGTACAGCTAATATAACTATTTTTCATGTCTTTTCAGTTTGATCTACAGTATACTTTAAGAAAACAACCTAGCTTGATATTACATAATGTTAAATGAATTGCTGCTTTGAGATGAGAGAAAGCTACAGCCTATTATGCCTGAAGGCTTTCCTAGTAGAAATAAAGATAGAAGACATCTTTCAGCTGGATTTGAAACATGACCCGTTTCTATTATGATATTTAGTTTCATTTTAAAGTGCTGTTTGCATTTTTCATCTTTTTTAATTTATTGTATGCTTTGATTTTAGCTTTTTCTGCAGCATTAAATATGAACTCACTGATATATCAGAAAGGAAACCTGAGCGCCTAAATAAGTGGCATTCCATTTCAATGCAATTCTCAGACAACGTGGGCATGTAATTCTGGATTCTTCTTCTGTGAATCTTTCTATTTGCCACCCCCAACAGTTGCATAGCAATTTTCAATTTCTTATTTAATTGGGGAAGCTACAGCTCCAGAATTACATAAGGGTATCTGTGTACAAGTGTAATTGATTAAGGTGAGAGTAAAAACACTGATGGACGTGGGGTGCTTCTTTATTGTAAAACTGTTTAATATACAATTTTTTTTTTTTCTGTTAATTTTTCTGTTGAAGAATAATGCAAAACGATAGCGAGGGAGCTAATTAGTGTTTATCCCGTTGCAAATGCAATGGTAAATTAAAACGAATGTTATTTAAATTCTTTGTAATTTTGGAATGTACTAAGAAAATGTGTAGGAATATAATGTTCTAGGTTGTTGGGGTTCTAAACAGTAATTCACTTTGTTGAATATTAATAACGTAGACCAGTACAGTATGTAGAATAATGTATTCCTATATCCCTCTCGTGTACAGCGGTCACTACAGTGGACTATATTAACGTGATTATTTCCGTTTTGAAACCTCTAATGCATGGTGTGGACACGTCACCAACTTACAATGACTGCCATCTGCTGGCAGATAGTGGCATTTACAAGAACAGCAAAGAGAAAGTAAAGTGGCACACACAAGTTCAGACACAACGAGTTCCTCAGGGATTTCTCTAAATTCCTTTTACAAAAAGAGAAAACAGCAGGTAATATATATATATATATATATATATATATATATATATATATATATATATATATATATATATATATATATATATAACAATAGTAATGTTCAGGGAATAATTTGGTATCATTTATGTTTGGATACTCGCTTGATTTTTTTCACAATTGCTATAAAACCACACGTCCACTTCATTGGACATCATGCAATACAGACATTAATACCGTTTTTTGTTTGCCTAATGTTATTGCTATAAGCGCATGTAAGTTAGTTGTCAACAAGTACAGGTGACACAGCCCCTGTGTCAATGAGTACAGGTACGTATATGGTGACATAGACTCTGTGTCAACGAGTACATGCCTCTATATACTGTCACAGCACCTGTGTCAAGGTGTATAGGCCTTTATATACTGACACAGCCCCTGTGTCAACAAGTACAGGTGTTTATGTGGTGACACAGCCCCTGTGTCAATGAGGACAGGTGTTTATATAGGGACACAGCCCCTGTGTCAACGAGAACAGGTGTTTATATACTGACACAGCCCCTGTGTCAATGAGAACAGGTGTTCATATACTGACACAGCCCCTGTGTCAATGAGAACAGGTGTTCATATGCTGACACAGCAACAGTGAATCTACATTGCACTGAAATGGATACATGAAAATGCAAGTGTTTTGAGGAGGAACAGGGTAGGCCTATTCCAAAAAAGGACATCTCATTTATAATAGCGGAGTTCAACATATTTTATTAACCTGTCACAGGCAAAAAATCCAATAAAGGCCTATATCAGCTCTTTCAATTATAGGTTTTAAGAGACCAGTGTCATTCAACAACTTAACTTAATATTATTGTATTGTAAAATAGGCCTTATCTGTTCCTGATAGTTTAAACTGTATACTATACATAATGTTTAAACAGTGCAAATACAATGGAAAGAAATACATTGTGAAATACTAATGATTCAATCCAGTGATAAATTACAGACATTCTTGTGCAAAGTCCTTCTCACTTGAAAACGTTTACACTGGCCATGAAAGGGTTAACTTCAGTAGTGATAGAGTGACATCAACCTGTATGAGCTAGGTAATGCCTAGATTGATACTTTCTTGTAGCTGATACTTCTAACACATAGGCCGTCCTGATAGTGATAGAATGTCACAGGTTAAATGTATCAACCTGTGCCACTTAATAACTGTCTAGATTGATACTTTGTTGCAGTACATACTTCTAATAGTCCACAAATGGAAATGCCTGACATTCTAAACAGCTTGACATTAGCAATAGGCTTGGTAGTTTTTGACGTATATTCCTAACAAAACTATTTGCCTTCAAATTTCTAATCGATAAATAGCAAGATTGACTTAATGAGCCTTTCTTTTCACTTCAGTAAATGATGCACAGCACAAAAGACGGTGAACTGATTGACTAGTTTGGTGCTCTGCCCTATTCACACAGAAGATGTGGGATCAGGCACTGATGCCGCATTTCATTTTCTTAATTCACACACAACAATACAATACACAACAAATTTACACACAACAATATTGCAGGTTCAGTGTCGGCAATTTGGCAGCTTACCCCCATTTACACAGAAGGTGGGTATTGTCGCGTTAAAATAATTTGCTAGTGTTCAGTACCGTAATGATCAAGCAATGATCTGGTACCTGCCGTGATAGGCATGATACTTTTCAGTATACTTGCTGAATATCACAATAGACTAATGAAAAGTTTGGAAGACATACAGAGAGAATGTAAAAAGAAGATCATTCGAAGGAGGGCTATCCCTTACAAAACAATACTGCAGCAATACAAATAATAATAATAATAATAATAATTATTATTATTATTTATTTCTTAGCAGATTAATAATAATAATAATAATAATAATAATAATAATAATAATAATAATAATAATAATAATAATAATAATAAGGCAGCATTTGTATATAGGTGAGATTTTAGCAGAAAATCATATATTAATTATTACAACACACCTGAACTAATTTCTCAGAGCCATAAAAATGGATTAATTTCTATTTATGCATGTATTGTCCCACCACACAAAACCTCTTCAGACTGGAATTGTATCAAACTTTTGCATAACAAACGTGCTTTTGTGTATCAAGCATCTCATTTCGGGAAAGCATTGCCTACACATATTAAAATAGCCTAATCTTTATATTGTTTAAGATCAGGGTTTGGATTTCTGCAAATATTCTGCTTAGAATCGTGTAAATTAAGAACAAATCATTGCTGTTTATTGTAATTGTCCTGTCGTGAATGATTTGTATTTCTTGTTGTTGGTTTTATAATGTTACTATTGTACCTGGTGCCTCTTCTTGTCAGGACCCCTTTGGAAAGGAGATGTATATAGCAAGGGTTCTTTCCTGGTTAACTCTTTGCTGCCTAAATATGATGAATACATGCATGAATATGACCACTTTGTGTTTTAGTGCTTGTAGTTTGGCAACCTTAAATCAGAAATTAAAACCCAATATATCCACAGAAAGGCCTTGAGTGGCTGTTTCCAATAATACCATGTATTTTGTTGTGGAATGTTTTTTTTATACATATAAGCTCCCCACCCGAAAAAAACAAAACAAAAAAAAAACATAACAAACTGCATAATAATAAATATAACTATATTTCTAAGTCAGATATAGAACAAATATTAGGACATTACAGTTGTGAAATCTTATGACGATATCACAACTGTCTGGTGTATGGTGAACAATACAATAGTAATAATTTGTAATGACACATAACATTTTTTCCATGCATTAAGGACACCAGTGGCCATGTCACTATATAATCATTGACACAGCGCTGTATCAGTATATAAACACCTGTTCTCTTTGACACAGGGGCTGTGTCAGTATATGAACACCTGTTCTCATTGACACAGGGGCTGTGTCAGTATATGAACACCTGTTCTCATTGACACAGGGGCTGTGTCAGTATATGAACACCTGTTCTCATTGATACAGGGGCTGTGTCAGTATATGAACACCTGTTCTCATTGACACAGGGGCTGTGTCAGTATATGAACACCTGTTCTCATTGACACAGGGGCTGTGTCAGTATATGAACACCTGTTCTCATTGACACAGGGGCTGTGTCAGTATATGAACACCTGTTCTCATTGACACAGGGGCTGTGTCAGTATATGAACACCTGTTCTCATTGACACAGGGGCTGTGTCACCATATGAACACCTGTTCTCATTGACACAGGGGCTGTGTCACCATATGAACACCTGTTCTCATTGACACAGGGGCTGTGTCAGTATATGAACACCTGTTCTCATTGACACAGGGGCTGTGTCACCATATGAACACCTGTTCTCATTGACACAGGGGCTGTGTCACCATATGAACACCTGTTCTCATTGACACAGGGGCTGTGTCACCATATGAACACCTGTTCTCATTGACACAGGGGCTGTGTCAGTATATGAACACCTGTTCTCATTGACACATGGGCTGTGTCAGTATATGAACACCTGTTCTCATTGACACAGGGGTTGTGTCAGTATATAAATACCTGTTCTCATTGACACAGGGGCTGTGTCAGTATATGAACACCTGTTCTCATTGACACAGGGGCTGTGTCAGTATATGAACACCTGTTCTCATTGACACAGGGGTTGTGTCAGTATATAAATACCTGTTCTCATTGACACAGGGGCTGTGTCAGTATATGAACACCTGTTCTCATTGACACAGGGGTTGTGTCAGTATATAAATACCTGTTCTCATTGACACGGGCTGTGTCAGTATATGAACACCTGTTCTCATTGACACAGGGGCTGTGTCAGTATATGAACACCTGTTCTCATTGACACAGGGGTTGTGTCAGTATATAAATACCTGTTCTCATTGACACGGGCTGTGTCAGTATATGAACACCTGTTCTCATTGACACAGGGGCTGTGTCATCATATAAGCGCTTTTACTTGTTGACACGGGCTGTGTCACTATGTAATCACCTGTTCTTGGCAACACAGTGGCTGTGCCACTTTATAAACACCTGTACTAATTGACACATTAGCTTTATCACTATATAAATACCTACCTTCCCCAGTTGACACTGTTCCTGTTCAGTTAAAATATTGAAACAGTGTAAAAACAGTGGGATATACAACATAGTAAAGGTGTTTCTTCACTGTGTTAACAATTTTAAATGTGCTGCTCTTACACTCATTACGGTACACTTGAATGCACTGTGCAGTCAGCTCATCTCTCCCAGGAAAAAAAAAGAAAGCAGAAAACAAACTGGCAATAACTTTTACTTAATTTTATGTACATTTATAATCACGACAGAGTAAAATCAGAACTGACAATTCCCAATTCC
Organism: Acipenser oxyrinchus oxyrinchus; assembly: GCA_030684275.1. Lineage (NCBI taxonomy): Eukaryota > Metazoa > Chordata > Actinopteri > Acipenseriformes > Acipenseridae > Acipenser > Acipenser oxyrinchus. The sequence continues at coordinate 47,320,079 of CM060251.1, forward strand.
CAATCGCCAATCCCCGGTTCTAACTTCCATGCGCTACTGCAATATATGTTAGTAATATCTCAGCTATATATTGCAGTTTTGTCTTTGATATTACAAATAGGCTTAATTTAAACATTTTATCTACTCTCTTAACTTTAATTGAATAGATGGGTAAGCATATTGCTAAGAATTGTATTGTATTGTTTTAATTTTCTACATATTTAACAATAATTATAATCTAAATTTAAAAAAAATACAATAAGTTGAGCAGGTCAGTCAACCATATACACACAATTTAGATACTAATACTACTACCAATAATAATTTATTATTATTCAATTCTTAGACAGCAAGAAAATCTAGCTTCAGTAAAGTAGAAGAGCTTCCGTCAGATTCCAGTGACAGCGAGAGTGACGATGACTGATTGGCAGCCAAACTTGCAGGGAGGTAGTTCTAGTAAGAGCAGCAGTGAAAGTGATTAATCAGAAGATGAACCTGAGCTAGTGAAAGGGAAAAATAAAGCCACTTGCGATACTATGTGGAAAGGGCAAAGAATGATTTTGGAGGAGTCTTGCCTCCATTCTTAGGTCAGCATAAAGTGAATGTTGTGTGAACAGAGCCTGTAGACTTCTTCATGCACCTATTTCCTGAGAGCCTGATTGAAGACATTGTACAAAACACAAACTTATATGCAGTTCAGAAAGGGAAGCAAAGGAAGAATTTAAAACTTTTCTTGGGATAAATCTGGTAATGTCATATGTAAGATATCCATGATCAAGAATGTGGTGGTCATCGAATAAAGGGCTTTGTCTTGACCTGATTGCAAATGCAATGCCTGTGAACAGATATGAAGATATTCTCCGTTACCTTCACTTTGTTGACAATTATTCTCAAGAGCCAGGCAACAAAGATAAACTATTTAAAATTTAGACAAACTGGAGGCATAATTTGTCCAAGCTGTTGATCCTGAAGAGCTTCAGTCTGTTAATAAACAAATCATTCCCTTTTAGGGCCACCAATCAATCAAGCAGTACATTCTTAAGAAACCCAAGCCATGGGGTTTGAAGGTGTGGGTGAGAGCAGGAACATCTGGGTACATGTTCAGGTTTGAGTGTATCAGGGAGCAAATGGAGGCAGGGATGAAGTTAGTGAATTGGGCGTGTGTGCTGATGTACTTCACTTGTGTAGTGACATACAAAACAAAAATCATAAGGTCTTTTTTTGATAATCTGTTTTGTACCATCCCTCTAATTCAGAAGCTACATGACCATGGCATCTATTCAACAGGCACATGCAGAGCTCACAGTCTCATGGGAGCACAATCTAAGTTGAAGAGCGAGAAACAGTTGAAGGAAGAAGGTAGAGGTTCATCATCAGTTTTGACTAATGGGAACAACATCACCATACACGATGGTTGGACAGTTCTGTAATACATGTTGCAGACAAGGAACCACAGGATTCTGCTCAGGTGGAGCAAAAAAGAAAGAAATGATCCAGATCCCTCGACCATTTGCCATCAAGCTGTACAACACACATATGTGGGGAGTAGCTCTCATGGATCAGCGTGTTTGCGATGTATCCACAAGAAGAAATAAGCGATGGTACAGTAAAGGCTTTTTTTTCACTTTCTCGATGTAACATGTGTAAATGCATGGTTACTGTATCGAATGTTGGGATTCAGTGACAAGGATCAACTGCATTTCATAGCATCCCGAGCTCGAGCACTGATCAATGCTGGTTCTCAGCAGCAACATGGAAGAAGAGGGAGGCCAAGTTTGACACCTCCACCTTTGAAGGGCAGGGCAGTGTCAAAGGCATCGTCTGAAATCAGGTTCAGTGTAGGTGATCACTGGCCAAAGCTAACCATTGCAAAAAATGCCAGCAGGTGCCTTGAGCCATTGTGTCCTGGGTCATAATTCATGCATGGGAGGGTTATATATGTGTATATATATATATATGTGTATATATATATATATATATATATATATATATATATATATATATATATATATATATATATATATATATATATATATATATATATATATATATATATATATATATATATATATATATATATATATATATATATATATCTGCACAAAAACACACCATTAACAAACATGCACATACAAACTTAAAGTATAGCTTAAATGAAAAAATAAATAGATAAATTCAGAATTGTTTGGTTCTCTGTTATCTATATTGAATTGCTTTCCTCATTTCATGTTAACTGCAGAAGGAGTCTACAGGTAATATTAATGTAGTATGTGCACTTTATACTGTATAAACCTGTGGCTATTGTAAAGTGACCAATCAAAAGAAATATAAATGTACAGCATGCTAATTATCAGATTAAATGCAGTGTATTAACATACACATTTTTTGTATAGAACATGTTACAAGAACAGATACATAAAGTATGTAAAGTAGTAAGAAACATCTTCACTGGTAATTTGGGTGATAAAGCAAAATATAATTTATAGTAATTATTCATCTGTGTATGGTGACACCCACTTTATGTACAGTGCTTGGCTATTCAAAATGTAAACCCTCAGTACTGCAGACCCACTCCTAAACTCTTGCATGGTTTTTGATAAATGCTGGCCGATAGACACAGACAGTGTTTAATATGGTAAACACAGGACCACTAAAAGTACACACAAAAATAGTAGCCTGGTTATTTTCAGTTTCCCCATGTTGTCAATCTAGCTTTTAAAAAAAAATCTTTATTTCATGCCATTAATTCTAGTTTATTTCAGATTTGAGTTTTTAGATATTCTTTAGTCTGTATAATTGATTATTTGTTTATTCTTTTTTTAAGTTCTATGGAGCTGCGCAGTTGGGGAGCTGCATACTTTCTCATTTGATGCAGCTGGTAGTTAATGCTGTTAAACTGCATGGTGAGGACAGGATTGTTTGAAAGCAAAACAAACAAACTGAAATGTTGTTTGTCTTAAATATTCAACCCATATTCGATCAGATGGAATACATTAATTTCAGATGCTGCAGAGTCTGCCTCCTGTAATTTTAGTATGTGTAGCACACATTTCTTAAGAGAACTGTGTTTGAATACAAGCACGGCTGATATAATTTGTTATGTGAAATTTCAGTCGATCAGTAAGAGACAACCTTCTTCTGGCTATAGCTGAAATAATTTCATGAATCTTATCTTGCCTTTAGTCCACTTCCATTTGCTACAGTATGTTGGTTTGACTGACGATTTGAAAGAAGCAAATGTTAGAATAGCAAAAATGTTTTTTTCATTGATATCGGCTACCTATTTTTTTTTTTTTTTAATTGTCCCCATCCCTGCAGCCAGTGACATGATTTGAACCTGAGGTAATTATTTCATTAGGTAGAACAACTTTAAGACAGCAGCTTTAAGGGTGACCTGTCCACGGATGTAACCTGACCAACAACTAAAAAATATTCCCACACACAAAGCCAACAATACAAACAAACTTAAAAAAAAAATGTTTTGGTAAATTCTCTCCATCATTCACAACTGTCATAACACAGAGATAAAGACAATTTGTCAAAGTATTTGTTTACCTCAACCTATTTTCTTTTAGTGTAACTAACGATTTTATGATCGAGTGTTCTGAAGTCATGGATGAATGTCTAACAACAAAATTAAGTTATTGCAACTACACGTCAAAGCCAATGCTTGAGTCTGCGTTTGGCGAGATATGTGAACTCAAAATGTCAAATAAAACTTGAACATAATATACACGGTGGCACCTCCTGCAATGGTACTGTTCATTAGGGACATATAAGTAAACATTACAAATAAGTATCTTATCCTTCTCACTTCAGATTGTGACGTAACCCGGAAAGAAGCCTAAAATAAATAACATTCAACTCTGGCTGTTTTTAAAATACAAACAAAACAAAACAATCCTGACTTCCTGTCTATGTTTTGTAGCTACCGCCTCGTTTACTTGCCCCTGCTTTCTTTTGCCACCTGGTGGCAGGAATAATGAAGTGCTGCTGAATCAAATGTATTCAGAAAATTCACACTTGCTGCCATGAGCAACTGCTTACACTGTTGCGACACGTGGCATGTTATAATCAGCAGTGCAATTGTAGGAACATGCTTCTCCCGCTGCAAGTAAAATGATAGGATTTCGAAAAGTACTGATTACAAAACTTGTGATATGATTTTTTTTCCTGAATAGACTTCATTTTACACATACTTTTCTGGGGGTTGGGCAAGAAACTGAAAACCTAGCATAAAACTGCCATTGAAGTGTAGGGCGATTTGACAAACAGTAAATATTTGAAAATGTTCCTTATAAAAAAACACCAGTAAATCTTGGATACGGAAGAGCCCACAAAATGTCTTGTCACAGTCTGTTTTCTTAATAGTGTGTTTGGGCTGTGTTTTTGGGCTTCCAAGTTTACAAATGTTTGTAAGCATTTACAACAAACTGAATTCTATGTTTTACACTCACATTCATTAATTGTGCAAAAGTCACAAAGAACTTCAATCAGGTAACCAGTTCAACGAAATGAAAAAACAAAACTGGCATTCAGAAATTGGGTGACGGGATGTACAGAAGATATTGAATGATTGTTTGTGTTGCAGAATAAAAGAACGTATACCAAGAACGATCATTCAGTATTCTGGTTATACTACAAGTATATTTCTAAAATAAATAGCAAAAACATTTTTTTTTTTGACATGAAACCAATTCATTTAGGGATTGTTTTATTTTCATTTTCAACAGACTGTCCTGCGATGTAGATTCATTTATTTATGGCAGCTTTGTAAACGTCTTTCAATCAATCAATTTTTATTTTATATAGCGCCTTTCGTAGTGGCCCACCATCACAAAGCGCTTTACAAGATACAGTAACAATAAGAAAATCCATAATACTTTAAATACAGAGAAATGCATAATACATGCTATACAGTTTTTTTTTTAAGCGCATAATACATGAAATACAGTAGTAGCAGCAACACAGCAGCTAATAGCAGATATCAGGGTTAAGGAGCATTGAAAGCAAGAGAAAACAAGTGGGTCTTGAGAGTTGATTTAAAGCAAGCGACAGTGGGAGCATCACACACCAAAGCTGGGAGAGAGTTCCAAGAGTCGGAGCCATGAAGCTAAACAAGCGTTCTCCAAGTGAGGTGCACTTTTGGTTGGGGATAACAAGCAGGCCAGAGTTTGAGGACCTCAGCTTGCGGGCAGGGACATAGTGGGTCAGCAGGTTGAGGAGGTACTCAGGACCTGTGTGATGAAGGTCATTGTAGGTGAGCAGAAGAGCTTTGAAAGTAATCCTGAAATTTACAGGTAGGCAGTGCAGCTGGGCAAGGCGGGGGGTGATGTGATCATGTTTTTTTACAACTGGTAAGGATCCTGGCAGCGGCATTCTGAACTAGCTGCAGTCGGTTTATGGTGCTTGCCGGGAGACCACCATATAGAGTTGCAGTAGTTGAGTCGAGAGGAGACAAATGCATGACAAAGTATCTCTGCATCTGGGAGGGAAAGGTAGGGACGGACTTTGGAGATGTTTTTTGAAGATGGTAGAAGGAAGATTTGACCACGGAGGAGATGTGGGCATCAAAGGAGAGGTTGCTGTTAAGAAGTACACCAAAGCTTTGTACTGCGGGGGGAGGCAGCAGCAGACAGTTTCTGAGGTTCAGGGCAGCTATATTAAGATTCTTAAGTTGAGTTTTAGAGCCTACTAGAAGGAGTTCAGTTGAAGAAAATTGGCAGACATCCAGGCCTCGATGTCTTGAATGCAAGCCGAGAGCCGGACCATGGCAGAAGGGCTTCCAGGATCAAGTTTTAAGTAGAGCTGGGTGTCGTCAGCATAGGAGTGAAACATGAGGCTGTGTTGGCGGATGAGGTGACCCAAGGGAAGCATTTAGGTATTGATGAAAAGGAGCCCAAGAACAGATCCTTGGGGGACACCACAAATGACTGGGTTTGCGACTCTACTGCATCCAGCATAGAAAACAGACTGCATGCATCTGGATAGGTAAGAGGACATCCAGGAGAGACAGGTTCCAAAGATTCCAGCATACTTCTGAAGGCGGTCAAGAAGAATGCCATGATCTATGGTGTCAAAAGTGGCTGTTAAGTCAAGGAGGACAAGCACAGAGGGAGCACCAGCATCAGCATTGAGCAGGAGATCATTCACAATCCGCAGCAGAGCAGTTTCAGTACTGTGATGCGGCTGGAAGCCAGAGATTCAAGCAGATTGTTATCTCTGAGATGTTTCATTTGCTGACTGGGTACAACCCTTGCGAGGGTTTGAGAGAAAAGGGAGATGGGACGGAAATTAGATAAGTCAGCCGGGTCGAGGGAGGGTTTTTTGAGTAGCAGCGTAACTCGAGCAAGCTTAAGGGCAGCAGGAACCGAGCCAGAGTCCAGGGACAGGTTGAGAGTGTGCATAATGGAGGGAGAAAGATCAGAAGCACAGATACGGACAAGGTTAGTTGGCCAGGGTTCCAGGGGGCACGTGGCAGTAGTTGATTTCAACAGTAAGCCGGAGACATCAGCAATGTAGAGAGGAGAGAAGGAGGAGAGGGCAGGAGGGGCAACCGGAGGAGCGTCAAAGTGATCAAGTAGTAAACTGGGTTTGTAAAGGGAGAGCGTAGAATAGATGTTGTCAATTTTGTTCCGAAAGAAAGAGGAGAAATCATGACAGGTAAGAGAGGATGAATGGGAGATGGATCTGTTGGCGGCTGGATATAGGATTTGATCAATGGTCTTAGAGAACATTGGGTTTACTGTGTCCTACAGTTATGATTTCACAGACGTACTTCACCCTGGCCGCGGCGAGCGCACGTCTGTAGCTTGCGAGATGGTCGGTCCAGATCTCTCTGTGAACCGTTAGTCCAGATGACCTCTTTTTAGATAGAAGACCTTCAGCTCAGTCTGTCAGTTTCAGCAGTACACCACGGGATTGGAATGTAAGCAAAGACACATTTGAAACCAGTCGTGCCAAGCCTGTTATTCCACTTAAGATATACCACGCTAGATATACCCATGCTTGTGGTATAAACTCAAATACATTGTTTGTAACAAAGCAAATGCCTAACATACTGTAAGAATTTTGTTCACCAAACAAAACAGAGCCACCCCTATTGTGGAGTTCTATTTCTATGAGAATCACGTGCATGTTTGGTCTACTATACAGGTTCTAGTTTAAACCATTACTGACACCTTCAAAGTTTCCACATGCTAAATTTGGTCAGAATTGTTACAGCTGTCCACTCAATGTACAGCCAGTCATATTATGTCACATACCTGTATGTCTATATTCATATTGTCACTGTAAACAACAGAAGTGGACAGGGCAGTCACTCTAAGAAAATAAAGCCAGTCATCTTGAAGCACTGGATAATTTATAAGGCAGATTTGTGATGCAGGCTTTACATTATCATAGCCTGAGGCTGCCTTTAAGCTATTATGTCCAAGTCTTTACTATAGACTTGTCTAGTGTATTGACCAACCACTTAGTCACATGACCTGTCCTAAATGTTTGTTGCAGAAAGATACCTGGGTTTGTGTGTTTAATCTAGTTTATAATGGAGGATTTGCAGTCTAGAAGGATTTTAGGAGAGAAAGGTTTCACACAATAAGTTAAAGACGACATTATCCTGCAGTTAATGAAACTCAGAACCAAGAAAGCTGCAGTTTAAAGTTCTGGTGCACACATTTATTACCATACAAACACACAGAAACAAGCGCCAAAATAAAAGGTCAAACAAAACATTACAACGTGCCTGTAGGCTGGGCATTTGCCTTCACTACAAACTTTGTAACTCGCCATACACAAACTCACCAGCACTCCTCTCAAACACATTCACTAAACAAAGCATTTTCCCTTCATTAAATACCAGTAGCTGGAGCCTAATTATCCATTAATAATTCAATTAAGGCTCCAGCCACATTCTCACATGTATTATGGCTGGGAGGATTTTAACCCCCTCACTGCCAACCCTATTTTCACAACACACACTATTTACATTTTTACATTTAGAGCTTTTGCTCTGCCACAACAATATTATTCAAGTGAACAGTGTAATTTTAACTGACAACATAACTGTTATTTTTAGTGTAATTTTTCATATGGGACTCTTCCAAAAAATAAAGTTCTGCAAGGATGATAAAGTTATTTTTTTAAAAAAAAGGAAATATATTTTAAAAAATGTTGGTGCTAAAAGTTCAAGAAGCATCAACTGTACTCAAAAGAATGGATTGATTTAAATTGTTGTCATGGCTGCCTGTGGCTAGGAAATCACAGTAATGTGATATTAATTTCCGTTTCATTTTAAATTATAATTAAAGTACAATTATTCGATACAGATTGGCTTGCTGTAAGAAACATTTTGACCAATATAACCTTTAGTTTTTTTTTTTGCAATCTTGCCTTAACTAGCTACAAATGCTATATAATTTGTTTTCACATGGAGATTTCTAAATGAGGCAAAAGCATTTTACTCTGAATAATAAGTGCATTTTGTAGTGAGTTAATTTGCTGTTTTTCTTCTCAGAGATTATATAAAGGTAACTAGTAGTTTTTATTCAATAAATACATTTCTTGATGATATACTGTAGGTGAGACAGAATAGAGTGACCCAGGAGACTCCAGCCCCTGTCCTGGAGAGCTACTGGGTCTCCTTTCAACCGAGTTTTCAGTTGCTTAAGTCAAGATTAACAGGTGTTCCAGATCTTTAGCTACTGTTGATGTAAAGACATCTATAAAACCTGCAGCATAGGAGCTTTCCAGACCCCTGGTAGACTATAGCCATCAAAACAGGTACAATGCTAACTTTGTACCCTTAATGAGATGCAAACGTTGCGCCTGTATCAGATTTAGTAAGCAAGCATTCATCTTTCATAGAATTACTAATAATTAATAGAATTTGTCATTATCTAATTAATATAGTGTATTGTTAGTATTATTTATTTCTTAGTGGACGGCCTTATCCAGGGCGACTTACAGTTGTTACAAGATATCACATTATTTTTACATACAATTACCCATTTATACAGTTGGGTTTTTACTGGAGCAATCTAGGTAAAGTAACTTGCTCAAGGGTACAGCAGCAGTGTCCCCCACCTGGGATTGAACCCACGACCCTCCGGTCAAGCGTCCAGAGCCCTAACCACTACTCCACACTGCTGCTGTATTATATTGATGAAGCTCCAATTCATAGAATTAGTAATAGTGGCACACTTTATTTTATTTGTGCTAGAGTATGATGGAACCTTAGGGGAAACATAATTACATTTAACCATCCTCAAAGCACACTTCAGTGAATTCTGCTGTAAACCCAGGTGGCCATGATTAGTTAAGTAAAATTAGAACGTTGCTGTAATATAAATTTCCTCCTTACTTGTGGACCTTTTTCCTGTATTGTTGTTGTGTAAAGTATTGTAGCATTTTGCAAGAGGCAGAAAACAGGAACGATGCATGTTTGTTTTCAGAGCTTTATTAGCACACTCGTTCACACACCAGTCTCCACAGCTCCGTCCGTAAATCAGGATGCAGAACTTACACACATCCCATTGGTCCTCAGCCGCACACTTTGGACCAATGGGAACGCACGAGAGGCACAGAACGCAAACAAGCAGGCTGAATTACACAGACGGAAAACACAGCGGCAACGGGAATACAGAGCAGGAAACAAAATTGTAGCAGGTAAACACATTTGAAACTGGGAATACAGGCAGAAAAATACAAACACACTGATTGCTACAGTATTATTAATAAGGTGGTCAATAAATCAACCCCGGGGGAAAACACCAAAAGGATTACTATGGAGTTAATAGGTGTCAGTATTTAGATCCACCACTGTTTAGATAATTAAAATAGGTAACTTTGAAGATTGTTGTAAAACCACAGGACCGTATTTTCAAAGTGTTTACTCCTATCTAAATACTATATTGTTAACGAGTTAAATGCCTAGACTAACTAGACCCAAACAACTAAGTGATATAATTCAAATTATCTTAAGCACTCCCCATGTGTTTTGTTTCTCATTTTGTAACAGTAACATGTTTTATTTTCTTTTACTCTTTTCAAACACTAAGGGCACGATTTTCATGAGGTCGCAAAGTGGTGGCGCTAGCGCAAAGGTCGTTTGGGTACGATGTTTTGGAGCTCAAGGTCAGCACAAAGTTTTTTGCAGTGGAATGCGATTTTGGAGCCAGGCTTTGTGTCGTCTTTTAGGACTAGCACTAGCGCCAGTGGTCTGCAAACTTTTGAGGCGTGGTGTTTTGATGCATCACAAAGCCGGCGCTTGGTGCTGCGTTTGCCTTTTGAAAGAGACATCAGGCAGGCTTATTCGGAGCGCAATCATCGATGGCAGGAGTAGAAGGAAGTTAAACAAGAGGAACGTAGACACAATGTAAGACGGTATACATATCTATATTTATATTTTATAAATCGAATATTTTTTAATTGCGTTTGTTTTTAGAGAGAATGGAATATGCATTAGCATTCCTATATGGAAGGGAGAGATGGAGATATCAAAATAGAGTTTTCCAAACCTGTGTCTCTTTTTACGCATATCAGACAGCAAATAAATACATCGCCTCTGACTGATAAGCAAATTAACCGATATCTGCCAGTTACTGCAAGCAGATCTGGTAAGAGACGGGAAAATATAACGCATTGCCTGTTGCGTTAATTAAAATGTCACGGCTACACTTTTTTTTTTTTTTTTTTTACCACTGGTTCCTTTGAGAGGACTGTAGGTGCTACTGCAGGTATTAACCAGTCGGCTGTAAGCGGTGCACTACGTGAAATTACTACAGCTTTGGTGAAACATGCAGGGGCAAGGCAATGTATTTATGGCTTATGGCACCGTTTTGCAACTCAAGTAGGCCTACTCCTGCTGAACACAGGTATAATCGAGCCATCATCTCTGCTCGATCTGTCATTGAGCGTACATTTGGAATGCGTTTCAGATGTTTGTATCAGAGTCAGGTAGTACAGCAGTCCTCTCAGGTCGGTGACATTTTTTCGTGGTGTGTTGTGTTTTTCACAATTTTTCATACGAAATGGACGTTTTTAGGGAACACAAGGCTTTTAGCCTAGGGAACACTGGGAGACTCTCCAGTTGCCGCTACTGCGGGATCAGGGAGCGCCTTTTTATATGTATGGGTTTAAATTGCGTACTACAATATTACGTATAGACATTTTTTGTAGGCTATCCAAATGTAGCGCCCCTTTAGTATCCTTCTTAAGGGCTAGTCACACTACAGCGTTTATCCACGTCATTTTTCGTTTTAAAAAAAATCGAACCTATGGAATTGAATACTACCTTTCACACTTGAGCGTAATCGCTGCGAGAAATGCTGCGAAAAAAATAAATCGAAACAGCTTCGATTTCTGGACGAAAAATCCTGCGTTTCCACAGTCCTTCAGCATTCGGAGGCAATGTGGATCGTGTGCAGGCTGCTGCATTGTTATAGTTTAGAAGAGAACAAAGTGGAAGAATGTGGGTTCACTATAAAATACCACTGATTTGCGTATACTTTGTCGTTTCTGAGCTGCAGTGTTTACTGCAAGCGGATGCATTTATTTCAATTCAAACAAGACGGAGCAACTCAAAAAGCCTGATGAGAGCAAATGGCAGTTACAGTACAGTATTTGTACCATGAGTTAGGGTGTTCGATTCCAGAATCGATTCTTAATTTGAGAATCGATGGAATCGATTCCAAGAATCGATTCCCAAAACCATTCCTGTCAATTCCGATTCCAATAAATAAAAGATAAAGAAACTCCCACATACTGCTGTGTAAACAAGCATATTTATTCCATCACAAAACTATTTACAATTTGGTCTGGTTTTTAATTTTAAAAAACCTAAAAAATTAAACTAAATTGGAAAAAACCAACAAAAATAAAACCAAACAACCAAAAAAGCTGTCACTTTGTCACCTTTGGCAGGTTATGGTGTAAAAACATAATTGAAAAATAAATAAATAAAACAAAACAAAACAAAATTAGCTGTCACTTTGTCCCTTATGGCAGGTTATTGTGTAGGAACATCGCCATTTTCACTTGCTTTGCTCTAAGACTGGAGCGTTTTTTGAAACTGGTCAATTATTAACTCTCTAGGCGTATATGACATGGAAGATAAGAATTTGCGGCTCCTTGAGTAGCTGATGCAATTTCAGATTCTTGCGTATGCGCATCAAATATGTATATTTCCGACCATGAATGAAATCATTATATCGTAATAAATGCAGAAAGATGCTCTTGTTTTTTTTGTTTTTTTTAATTTAGTCGTTGCCAATTAGTTTTTTATTATTTTCTCCCCAATTTGAAATGCCCAATTATTTTTAGGCTCAGCTCACGCTACCACCCCTCGCTGACTCGGGAGGCGAAGATGAACCTACGCTGTCCTCTGAAGCGTGTGCCGTCAGCCGCCCGCTTCTTTACACTCTGCAGACTCACCGTGCAGCTGCCTCAGAGCTACAGCGTCGGAGGACAACGCAGCTCTGGGCAGCTTACAGGCAAGCCCACAGGCGCCCGGCCAGACTACAGGGGTCGCTGGTGCGCGGTGAGCCGAGGACACCCTGGCCGACCTAACCCTCCCTCCCCCCGGACGACGCTCGGCCAATTGAGCGTCGCCCCCTGGGAGCTGCCGTCCACGGTCGGCTGTGGAATAGCCTGGACTCGAACCGGCGACGTCCAGGCTATAGAGCGCATCCTGCACTGTAGCGAGTGCTTTTACTGGATGCACCACTCGGGAGCCCATACAGAAAGATGCTCTTAACGACATTTGATTGAGATTTAAAGACGACATTTGATTGTGATTAAAAGGCAGACATTTCATACCCAAATAGTATGTTAGGTCAGGACACTGTTACTGCATATAATAATAATAATAATAATAATAATAATAATAATAATAATAATAATAATAATAATAATAATTAGTCGTTGTTGTTATTAATCACCATCATATTCAACACTCTAAAACAAAGAAAAAGTGTTAATATAAGTATGTAAATAAACTAAATTACCCTCAAAATTGAGCAAATATTGAATGATTGAAAATATATATATATATACACAAATATAAAGGTATCATTACTAATACTGCGTAGTAGCAGTGATAAGGGAAGCAATGTTACACATTTAAATGGAAACAAAAATAAACATACCGGTACCTGTGGTTTTCCTTGTGGTAAATTTTCAGATGTTTCACCATCAGAGACGTTGTTTGATTATATGCAAGAATCTTCTTGCAACATTTGGCATTTCACCGTTTTCCTTTCCTCGCCCTCAAATACAAAATATTTCCAAAGAGATTTTGCTTTCTGCCATTTTATTGTGCGAAGGCATGGGAAAAGAATAAGTGACCAGCCCAAGAGTAGAAAAAAAAACAAGAGCATAACGATGCCTAAAATAGGGGTGTCTAGAATACAGTTTTCATACTATATAAGGAAATGTTAACTTTAAAACATACATTACATTGGTTTAGACATGTATTCATGATGACAAAAAGCGACTTTTAGTAATATTGGATGATTGGATGTGAGTGACTGCAGGTCGGCTCTATGCAAAACATGTCCCCGTCCCCAATGTAAAGAATCAACTCCTCATCCTTGGAATCGATTCTCAAAATTTTGAACGTCAGAATCAGGAATCGACTCCCACCACTACATGAAAGCGAGTGGAGGGAATTTCTGTTCAACCCATTGGTAATTCTGCTGATAGAAAAACACAATATATGATAGTAGGTGTTTTGCTTCAACTTTTCTCTTTATTTTGTGTTTGTAGTGCATATCAAGATATTTATTGTGTTGCTTATAAAGAACAAGCGCTACTAGAATCAGACGTTCCAATGGGCATTTGAAGAAGAGAGAAACGCTGCGAATTGGCTGGCGTAAAAACGCATGCGAAAAAAGCTGTAGTGTGTTTAGCCCTTTAGACTACACTCACCTTTTAATATCCAGACTTAATCAAGTTGCTACCCCGCAAACAGGATCCTCCCAAATAAATTTAACGCAAATTTGTGGTACAATTCAAATGCTTTATTAACATTCAGGTAAACAACCCTGAATGTAATCAAAGAAAATAAAACACTTCTTGGAACAGCAAGACAATCTATCAATTATGAGCATATACAATAACAGCTATACAATTAATCTACTAAGAGATATATGAAAGCAGCCTGCTACCAAAAGCCAGAAGCTACAATGTGCAACAACAACTTAAAGTGCGAAATACTCCCACAAGAAAACAATAACTGTGCAAAACCAATAATGTAACAGAAATAAATACGTGCAAGTGGCACAATAAATAACTATAAAAACAGTTGGGAGAGACTGCTTTCAGAAGCATGAAATAACTGCAGCTCAATATGTTGTCAGGTGCAAACTAGCTATAGGTAAAAGCAGTCCAGAGTAGTAAGAAATACAATAAAAGTAATTAAAGAAAATACTAAGAAAAACAGTGGAAGGTGCTCTATTCCCAAAACAATAAAAACACACGTTAAAATCACCCTTCCTCCAACATACCATCAATATAAAATGTCTCCATAGCAAAAACAAACATTTAAAGCGACTATATGGAAACAATTAAAGTAAGTCAAACATTACCTCGGGTGAGTCCCCTGACGTCCCCATGGCTCACCCTACAAATACCAAAATAAAACCATTACAGGAAACAAAATAAAAAGGCAAATCACTAAAACATCGCACTGGAAGGGATACCAAAGTGTAACCTGCTTACCTTCGCTGATGTTGGGACACGGGAACACACAGACCAGGAGAAAGAAGACTGAAAAAGTTGTGTGTCTGAGAGCTGCCCTGCTTTTCAAGATCTGCTCCTGGGGAGCTCCTACACATTGATTTAAATAATCCTCATCTCTTTTTTCTGAACCCAGTCACATAAAAATGTTCCTCATATGCTTCTTTTTTCAGCTACTGAGATTCATTATTATTTGGGAAATGTCATACAGTGTGATATGGATAACTATAATAATAATATGTAATAATGCACACAGTGATATGCATATTACCATATAATCTGGCATTCCCATTGCAATTGTGTACTAGAGTCATCTGTATTTAAATAATTATCTTTATCAACACTGTTTCGAAATGTCCCTTGTATGAACAAGATAGGGTCTCCTCTAATAATGAATAAATCAATGAAAGATAAAAAAATAAAATATATATTTATGCAGTCAATGACATGCAAACGTCATGCATGGACAGGTATTTCACGTCAAAGACCGTAAAACCAGTCTTTGGAAAATAAAGGACATTATTTGAAATTATATTGCTCGGATTTAAACTAAATTGCAACTAAATATTTTACAGCCTCCAAAACTGTGTTGGTATCTGGTGAATTATTTTTTTCGCTTTTCTTTTGAAGTTTGAATTAAGACAAAAATGCATGTTATGTAAAATTGACGTTTTCGCTTTGTTACTTTTATTGTTATTGTTAATAGTAATCATTTGATGGGGGTCTTATGAAGTTTCTATCGGCTGTATTACCATAAGGTATGATGTGATTATGTGATTTGGGGCAGTATAATGATGACGTCTATTAAAATCTGCACACGCATGACTGCACAGCTGGAGCTGCACGACAAGAGCTGCATGGCTGGAGGATCCAGGCAGCAGAGATACACTCTTCGACTGTTGCGGAATTGCGGGTAAACTCCGTGAAGGACTGATGGACGTTTTGGACAGGAGAAGTCTGTGCTGGCCTGACGTCCTTGTTCTGTCACCTCATTCTCCCTTTGTTCTTCTAGGGCTGTCTATGTGTCAGGTGTTGGTCTTCCTCCTCGCCCTCTGTTGAATGGGACCTATAGAACAAATATTTTCGCTGTGTATTTTTTTTTGGTTTTGTTTGTTTACTACATATACTATATGTACTTAATTGCAGCATCAATAAAACTTTCACTTCCATTTCTGCCTCTCCCTTTTGATACAGTATCTGAACTGAAGAAAAGCTGCGCTGCCACTTTATAACACAGACATTCAGCATTTGTTTTATAGCTAAAGAGATATTAGGCCTATTACGTGGTTATCTTTCCTAATGTATTTACATTTTTGCTGCGAGAGGAGCTGCAGCTTTCTCCGGGAGACGAGACGCTTCAGCTTCGCTTCAGCCCCGCTCCAGCAGCTGAACCTGGGCCGAGCCCATTCCCTCTTCCCCTCTCCCGACCTGCTCACCTTCTCGAATTTGACTTGCTTGTCTGTCGCTTCGAATGGAACTCCCGACCTCAGTTTAGCCAGGATATTTATAGTTTAAAAACTGCTAATTAAAATGATCCACGAGTGGGAATGTTACCTTTTCTTCTTCTTTTATAAAGAATATAGCGTTGATTACATGGTGCTTTATGCATAGTTATTTCAAGGAAAGTTACATTTTTGCTTTACTATATGTGCATTATAGAGAGGGAGTTATTTTATTTTGTATTTTAGTCAGATATGCGTTATGTGTCCCGAGCACCCCCACCTCCTCCCCTTTTATAATGATCTACGGTTACAACGCTCATATTGTGTGTACCCGAGGCGAAGCCCACCACCCGTGTTATAGTGAGAGAGCACTGTATATATATATATATATATATATATATATATATATATATATATATATATATATATATATATATATACAGTGCCGTGAAAAATATTTGCCCGTCTGATTGCCTGCATTTTGCACATTTTTCACATTGTATTTGGTCAGATTTTTTGTGGGTTGTAGTAGTATATAGAGGAGTCTGAGA
Organism: Acipenser oxyrinchus oxyrinchus; assembly: GCA_030684275.1. Taxonomy (NCBI): domain Eukaryota; kingdom Metazoa; phylum Chordata; class Actinopteri; order Acipenseriformes; family Acipenseridae; genus Acipenser; species Acipenser oxyrinchus. The sequence goes on from CM060251.1 coordinate 47,336,787, forward strand.
GAAAAATGACACCAAAGTTTGGTGCTTCTTTCATTTGTTTGGTGTGCAAGGTAATCAAACATGCAATCTTCAGGTGTGAAAAGTTATTGCCCCCCCTAGTTAACTCAACCCAATTAAAGGGATAATTAGGGTCAGCTGTTTAAGTACTTTGGTTAACAACCAGGCCTGATTTGGGCCAGCCCTGCCCAATATAAATCTGACTAACTTTGGCCCTTACCATCAGAGTGAAGTTGTCAGCACACAGGTTCTAGAGGCACATCATGCCACGAACAAAATAAATTCCTGAAGACCTCCGGAAAAAAGTTGTTGATGCCTATCAGTCTGGAAAGGGTTACAAAACCATTTCTAAGGCTCTGGGGCTCCACTGAACCACAGTCAGAGCCATATTGTCCAAATGGAGAAAGTTTGGGAGAGTAGTGAATCTTCCCAGGAGTGGCCGTCCTGCCAAAATCTCTCCAAGAGCAAGGCGTAAAATCGTCCAGGAAGTCACAAAGAACCCTAGAACAACATCCAGACATCTGCAGGCCTCTCTCGCCTCGGCTAAGGTCAGTATTCATGACTCCACCATCAGAAAGGCACTGGGCAAAAATGGGATTCATGGCAGAGTAGCAAGGCAGAAACCATTGCTCACTAAGAAGAACATGAATGCTTGTCTCAAGTTTGTCAAAAAGCACCTGGATGATCCTCAAGAGTTCTGGAACAATGTTCTATGGACAGATGAGTCAAAAGTGGAACTTTTTGGCTGATATGGGCCCCTTTATGTCTGGCGAAAACCAAACACTGCATTCCACAGTAAGAACCTCATACCAACGGTCAAGCATGGTGGTGGTAGTGTCGTGGTTTGGGGATGCTTTGCTGCATCCATATATATCAGTGCCGTGAAAAAGTTAGCATGATGTTAACAATAAAAAAAAATAAATACAGGCATGTTATTTAAACATCTGGGGGACATGTAACACTATATTTTTCGGAACCCCGCTACTTACTCTTTAAGCATTATGTGAAAAAGGTCACCTCATTATTGTAGTGATCCAGGCGGGAGGGGTTGCATGTTGTGTGTGGATGTGTGTGTGTTGGGGGTGGTGGGGGGATTGGGGTGCAGGTTTGGCGCAAAGGAGGTAGGGGCGGAGGGAGTGAGGGCATTTAAGGGGGCTCAGGGAAAAGACCGGGAGATTCGGGTAAGACAAGAGGATCAGTGAGTAAGATAAGACTGTGCTTAGGGGAGAAAGAGAAAAAGGAGTAGGGTAAGGAAAGGCAAATAAAATTAATCATTTTATTTTCCTTTTAGACTCCCAGTTCCCTTTCCTTACTTTATGATTTTATTTATTTTAATTATTATGTAAACAATATACAGCCTGAGCCTTCATTACTCATGGCTTCAGTGTCACTTCTGTCCCAGAAGAACCTGAAAACTCTACATTATATTTCAAATAATGTAATGCATTTGCTCTTTCACCTGTTACTCCAATCTGCTGAATGGATCCACACAGTGTGCTGTGCCCAGTAGGCCTAATTGAACTACATATTAATTGCAACACTTCCTTTCTCTTAATGTCCTTCCACCTAGTGCTAACACTTAAACACAAGAATTCATCAATCCAATTGACAAATATTTTAATTTGTTGAACATAACAATGCAATCAAATAAGCCATTGCAATCATTTTCACTTAGAGAATGCTGTAATTGTCAGAATTATGCAGACGGTTTTTTGTTTTTATGTATTTGTTTATATATTTTGTATTTTTTATTTTAATGCACAACAAGCACCTTTGCTGAAACAGTATTTATTCCATCGATTGAGCTCTGACCACTAAATCATATTGTTGTCCAGTCCTTACCTCTAACCCCTAGACTATTTTGCAGCTCTAACTAGACCATACTGCTCTAATTAGACCATACTGACCTCCAGCATAGTGTCGTATATTTCACTAAATTGGAAGTACTGAAAGGGTATAAATAATAAAATGAGATAGCAGCTATAAAAAAACAAAATATATTGTCTACAAATACACCTGTGTACCCAGTGTAACAAGGTCAATCAATTACTTGGTAAGAAACAAAAAATTACTAATATCCTGATGATAGTAACACAAAATAACTGGCCTAACACTACTAAATAAATGTATTTAGTGCTTAAAGTGCCCCTAATAAATTTAGTTTGCTTATGTCTTCAACAGGTATTGCCTGGCTTTCTGCAGAAGCATTGCTGTATTTTACCTGACAGGAATACAGGTAACACATATGTCTATGTATTTACATTTTTTGTAAACAAAATAAGTGTTAAAATACTGTATACATATGTGTTCAGTGTATATATATGAGGATATTTATTATATGCTGTTACTGTATGTTATACTCACATCAGTTCTTTATGCTTTGAATGAAAGTTGTAGTGTTGTATGTGTAATGAGGCAGAACATCTTTTTTATTGTGTTTAGGCTGTGCATAAAATGTTATTGTGCAGTCGATTACAACCACTCAGACTGCCATCCTTAATTTTCTATTAACCACTTGCTTTATTTAATGACGGACACAATAGCGCCACAAGCATGCCGGGTCTGTGGTGAGAGTGTGTGTTGTTTGTTTAATTCATGGTCTGGATGCAACAGGGGGCCCTGCTAGGTGTGTATAAAGTGAATACAGTTGTGTTTAACTAATTATTGTTGCTGACTTCTTGAAGTGCTAATGTGCTTTATTTTGAGATTTGTATACTGTAGGTTTTGGATGACTTATTCAGGATTCACAAAATACTTTGTTGAATAACATTAAGTCAGGTCAGTCTTTACTAAGCAATAATTACTGATGGTCGACAGAAAGGATTATTGACATGTGTAGATCGGTAAGTGTGTATTTTTAAGTTGTGGTGTTGACTATCAGCAATCACAAGCAGTCCCACTAGGGGATAAAGCTGTTCCTTGAGGTCTCTTTGGTCCTGATGAAACTATATCCATTACCCACCTTCCTTTGCTTAAAAGGACCACCTTCCCTAAGCAGTAATCTGAAACAATGATAGTATTATCTTTATCAATCGCAACTCCTATTGGGCATATAAAAACTGGGTTATTCCGCTGTACAGGACAGACACTCCACTGAAGGGACCCTGTATTGTCAAACAACTTAACTGAGTGGCTTGTTGTAACAACAATGTCATCTTTTTTACTGCAAGCTACAAAACTTGGATGTTTTAGACCTCCCATTACTTGTAGGTTTAAAACACTGCCATTGGTCCAGTCCACAGTAACAATGGACAGACTCCCATTTTCACACCTGTCAGTAACAACTATCTGACCTTTTGAATTTACAACCACTCCGAAGGGGTATTGCCAGTTCAGCTTTAAGTAGAAAAGCCTTTGTCCGTCTCTTGCATGAACAGATACTTGTTGCTTTTCAGGTTCAGCAAAAACTACTAATAGCCTAAACTAGAAATAGCAATACCAGCTGGGGAACACGTGATACTGCGATGAGGTTCTTCTGTTCGTATAAATTGGTCCCAGAGGTTATTTATTATTATTATTATTATTATTATTCCCTGAACTATCTAGTATTTGAACCCCTTGTTCACTCTGGTCAGTTACAAATAGAAAGCCATCGTGAGTGGCTGCAACCCCAGTGGGACTGACCAGACTTCCTTGCGACCTTCCAAGACTCTGCAGCTGACTGACAGCAGAGCTTGGAGGGGCAAGTGTAACATTTATATCTCTTTCCTTGAAGATATTAGAACAGTTTGTATTTTGCTCTGAACAGCTTGGAAATCCCCAGAACCCTGGAGGTGTTGGAACCCTTGGGAAGGGAGGGGAGATGTTTTTGAGAAACACATTCCTCTAGCTGCATTAGTGTTTGTTTTTGAGATAACAACTCCAAGTCAGATGCATTATTTATGAGGCTCTCCAGGGACAATGAAAGCCCAGCAAGTTGCTGCTTCTCCTCAAATGAATCTTGTACAGTCTTATCTAGAAGCTTTTGCTTTTCCTTGCAGTAATCTAAAGCAACATGGAACTGCTCTCTGTATCTGAATGCTGCTGACTCAGCTTTCACCACATTGTGAAACTTTTGTGACACGTGCTTAAGAGCACAGCAAGGGCACAATAACCTTCAGGTAAAGAAAGAAAACAAATTACTGATAAGATTGTTTCATTATTCTTAATACGACTTTTCAATTATAATATAATAAGTAAACCCTCAAAAGTGTTAATAATTCAATTTAAACATTAGCTTTCTTAAAAAGAACAATCTATAATGTATTAAATAAGTAATTTACAACAAAGACATTTTCCCTACTGTAAATACAATTTAATTAGTTCTAAAGCAGCACAGTATATCCATGAATTAGTCTGTGGATGCTATTTTTCCTTTGCTATTATATGTATTGCCATGCTTCTATCTTTGTAGTTATGATTTGCACCTGTGTTTCTATACATGTTTACAAGTCTTGAGGTGCTTTCACACAGAGGAGTTATGACGGTTCACAATCGCCACTGTAGCGGCTTATAGGTCTGTGTGAATTGCTTATACCGCCACAGAGCCGTCATATTTTATGCTGTCTCTGTACCACCTCGCGAGGTGGTTCAGAGACGGCACTGAATCGTCATAACTGCCTGTGTGAAAGGCTATACCGCTACTGAAGCGATATAGTGGGTGTGGTTTCAAAGTCAACATGCCACGTCACTATAGCGTAGTGCTTAATTTGTGCCTGAGCTTGAGTCATAGTGCCGGTACCTATAGTTAAAAATCTCATAAAATGCTTTTTAAAATCTTTTTAAAATCTCAACACTGTTGCATTACGTCTGCAAGTTCTTGCGTGCGCGTTAAAGAGAGACAGTCCGCTGCCACGCTTGTAGCCTACTTTAAATTACTTTACGATTTCAGCTTGAGTGCCTTTAAGTAAGATGACACTGGCTGCAACTCTATTCTCGTTTTTTATACACAAATAAGCTTACTTGATTTGAAAAACGTCATGAACGATACAAGCAACTTCTTACACTACTTGGTTTGATTAAATAAGTAGTATACAACAAAATATGAAAGCTCAACATTCATTTCAACAAAGAACAACGGCAACTTTTTAATGAAAAAATTGTAGCCTACTTCAATAGGAACATTAGCCTGCTATATTGTATTAAACCAAAACAATAAAAATAATAGCAATCTGGTTCTCTTGCCTTTTTCAATGAATATAATTGAATTAATAGAGAATAAAACATACTAAGTTAACAAATACCTTGCCTAAATTTAATTAATCGTTTTTGTAATCTTCCAGCAGCTTCTGTTGCTTACACATCGCTGATAATAGTGCAAACCGTGGGTCAAACCAATGTTCGTGTTGAGGTGCGTTTTTTCGTCAATATCGTCCTTCTGGACTTTTTTTTATTTTTAATGTAGAATACGTGATTGTAAACATCTAACACAAGTACGTACAATACTCTTTCAAATAAACGTGTTATGATTTTGAATATGCTCTTCTTAGGGTCGGTATTATTGTCATTGCTTGCGTCCCAGCACCTCTTTCTTTACAAATTAAGCACTGTGTGCATGTGTTAGGTCTTGTCAGTGAACAGTCTGTTGTTGCCATGAGAACAATCTGTTGATTGACAGGTTTGAAAGTTGTACTCGCGCGATCTCTTTGGCTGTATGAAAGGGTTATGACGGTATTACACCGGCATAGATTACACAATTTCATGCTGTGTGAAAGGGTATTTTACACACTCATTAAAACGTTTCAGAGACGGCACAGTATCTGCATTTCTGTGTGAAAATGGTATTAGACTATAGTATGAAGTCAATTAATACTCTACTGTGTTTTTGAAAGGTGTTGGATTAATCTTACTCAGGGGTGATGGTGTGTACCCATCCACTTCTTGTTCTATCTTTTTGAGTCTGCAAACATTTTAATTTAGTGAAATTGAGTGTACACATTTTCCGTTGCGCCACCTAATGCATTCAGAAAATTGACTGCATTTGGAAAAGATTTTAAAAACACTATATGCTCAGATTTATTTTTAAATAAAAAATCTGAAGCAAATATGTAGATGCGTTCATTTGAAGAAAGGCAAATTGGTAAAATGTTTACTTTTATGTAGATGTTATGGAAGTGTTTGAAGTTATAGATGGACTAAATATACAGTACTGTGCAAAAGTTTTAGGCAGGTGTGAAAAAATGCTGTAAAGTAAGAATGCTTTCAAAAATAGACGTGTTAATAGATCATATTTGGTGTGACCACCCTTTGCCTTCAAAACAGCATCAATTCTTCTAGGTACACTTGCACAAAGTCATGGATTTTGTAGGCATATAGTCAGGTGTATGATTAAACAATTATACCAAACAGGTGCTAATGATCATCAATTCAATATGTAGGTTGAAACACAATCATTAACTGAAACAGAAACAGCTGTGTAGGAGGAATAAAACTGGGTGAGGAACAGCCAAACTCAGCTAACAAGGTGAGGTTGCTGAAGACAGTTTACTGTCAAAAGTCATACACCATGGCAAGACTGAGCACAGCAACAAGACACAAGGTAGTTATACTGCATCAGCAAGGTCTCTCCCAGGCAGAAATTTCAAGGCAGACAGGGGTTTCCAGATGTGCTGTCCAAGCTCTTTTGAAGAAGCACAAAGAAACGGGCAGCGTTGAGGACCGTGAGAGCGCAGTGGTCGGCCAAGGAAACTTACTGCAGCAGATGAAAGGCACATCATGCTTACTTCCCTTTGCAATCGGAAGATGTCCAGCAGTGCCATCAGCTCAGAACTGGCAGAAAGCAGTGGGACCATGGTACACCCATCTACTGTCCGGAGAAGTCTGGTCAGAAGTGGCCTTCATGGAAGACTTGCGGCCAAAAGCCATACCTCCGGCGTGGAAACAAGGCCAAGCGACTCAACTATGCGAAAACACAGGAACTGGGGTGCAGAAAAATGGCAGCAGGTGCTCTGGACTGATGAGTCAAAATTTGAAATATTTGGCTGTAGCAGAAGGCAGTTTGTTCGCCGAAGGGCTGGAGAGCATACACAAATGAGTGTCTGCAGGCAACAGTGAAGCATGGTGGAGGTTCCTTGCAAGTTTGGGGCTGCATTTCTGCAAATGGAGTTGGGGATTTGGTCAGAATTAATGGTCTCCTCAATGCTGAGAAGTACAGGCAGATACTTATCCATCATGCAATACCATCAGGGAGGCATCTGATTGGCCCCAAATTTATTCTGCAGCATGACAACGACCCCAAACATACAGCGAAAGTCATTAAGAACTATCTTCAGCGTAAAGAAGAACAAGGAGTCCTGGAAGTGATGGTATGGCCCCATAGAGCCCCTGATCTCAACATTGAGTCTGTCTGGGATTACATGAAGAGAGAGAAGCAACTGAGGCTGCCTAAATCCACAGAAGAACTGTGGTTAGTTCTCCAAGATGTTTGGGCCAACCTACCTGCCGAGTTCCTTCAAAACTGTGTGCAAGTGTACCTAGAAGAATTGATGCTTGATGCTGTTTTGAAGGCAAAGGGTGGTCACACCAAATATGGATTTGATTTAGATTTTTCTTCTGTTCACTCACTTTGCATTTAGTTAATTGATAAATATAATCTATTAACATGTCTATTTTTGAAAGCATTCTTACTTTACAGCATTTTTTCACACCTGCCTAAAACTTTTGCACAGTACTGTATATACTGTCAACACAATTACTGTACTGCAACTCCTGTACAATGGGGACAATCAGATTATTTAAATTCTACTTTAAAAGTGCAGTATACCTTTTGCATGATGGAACTGAAAAGAATATGTCAAAAATCAAAATCATGAAACTAGAAATATATTAAAATGTATTTCAATATTCCCTTTTGAAATTACACTAAATCCTGTACCTTTAACAATATGCTATGACGATAATGTGCTTGTTTTTCCTATAAGAAAAGAAAAAAATATATAAAAGAATAACTCGGACAAAGCCTTAAATTAGTTAAAACAGAATCTCAAAACAAACCAGACTAATAAAGTAAAACAAAGCAGTTAGGCATCTGATGAACAAACCTTTGTATAGTGCATGAAGAATTTAATTCTTTCATCTGGAATTGCTTTTTGCAGTAACATTGTTGTGCTTCCTGAATGCCATTAGCACTGCTCAAGTAGCCAGTGATTGCAAAATTATCTGTTACGTCCAGAGCATTTAAGCTTCGAAAGTGGTGTCGTTTGCCTGCAGTTTGGGCATGAGATTCTTCTTTCCCGCTATCTGCAGAATCGTGTTGTCTTGCTTTTTCAGAATTTCATTGAGGCATCTTAAGCAGAAAGTGTGTCCACATTGCAGCAGCTTGGGTCTTTGCTCTTTCTCATTATACAGTTCAGTACAGACCATGCTGCGCTAAAATTGAATTCATAGACAGGTTGGGAGAGCTCATGTTCTCTTTCTATGTTGAGCAGATTTTTCAAACTGTGCCTAATGCAGTGGCTGACATTAAGTTATAACACTCCATTTAACAAAATATAATAATTCCTCCCTTTGCAAGGCGCTCACCTTGAGTAAATTGGCACCAATTAGTGGGCTTATATAGTGTATCACGGAAAACATAAGCATGGCAACCTGTTTATTTGTTTGGTTAGGATGCTTTGCCAAGTGACAGCATTGCTTATCAGCTGAGCTTACGTGAGCAACAAATATGTGCTTTATGCAAATACTGGGGAAAATATATAAGTAAACACACACTAATCTATATTATTTATACAAGTGCTGGAATTTATGGAAGTAAAGCAAGTTCAAGCTTGTGCATTGTGTGTCCAGACTCAAATTTAGGGGTAATGGTTATGAGAACTAACAACAACTAGCAGCAACAACTTTACAGTCTTGTTTTAGAGCCATGCCTAGAAACAGAAAATACCGACTACCACACAATGGGACTGATGTGAGGTTCGTGCAAAGCAGACTTGTCATGACTTCGGACTCGAGTCACGGCCGTCTCGACCTTGTGTGACTTCGGACTTGGACTTGGACTTGGACTCGGACTCGAACATTTGTCCTTTTTATTTTTCTATTACAAAATAATATTACAGTTACTAGGAAACCTGTGCACAATAAAACCACCCAACAAAACATTATCAATCACTGGTTAGCCCTGTTGTCTTTGCAGCCAATCATAGTAAGAATAAGAAATTGGAGGCGAGTTAGGTTGCAGCGTAAACACCCCCACCCAAATCCAACTGGTAAACATACCAAAGCGTTGCCAGGCGTATGATAATTATCATATTTATGCGATTTTCAATCCTTGCACAATGTCACGATCGATAATTGCAAAAATGGCCAAATGCGATAATTCTGGCAAGTCAAAAAGTATTGACCTTCAATTTCGGTTTAAATTTCCTAAGACTTTTCTCAGTTTGCTGTGCAGATTATGACCTTTCCGTCACCACGTCCGCGCAGTATTTGAAAGGTAATAAGTAAGCTTAACATGAGTACTGACTACACAGACTGTATATAATTGCATTATATAAAATGGAACATTGTAATCTCACGGATAACTGTAAATAAATGACATAGTGCAACACTAAGTACCTAATGCAGTTGTTTACAAATGAAGTAAAAAATAACATGAACAACCAAAGCATATATGGGGCAGAATTACAATACACAGAATTAAACAGCGAAATGAAACAAAAAGTACAAAAAGCATAATAATGAATCACATTGCTTGCAGTAGAACAAAGAGTTAAACAAAAAGGTGCTTGTGATCAGTGGGCGTGTCGAGTAATTCAGCGCAGTGAAGTTTATATGATGTCACATATTAAGGATGGCAAAAAAAAAAAAAAACATGTTGTATATTCTTAATTTTAGAATGTAAGATAATTTTTCTGAAAATACAATAATTTTTGAGGTTCCGATACGATATTTACACTTTTCAGATCTGGCAACAATGACACCCCCACACAAACCCAACTGCAGCTATCGCAGACAAGTTTTTTCCTCTTTTTGCATTAAGTTCTTAAAGGAATAAATGATGTCAGCATAGTAAACAAGTAAGTACTTATTTCTCTTTACTATAAACCATGTTCTAAGTTTTTAAGCACTGTAGAAATATACCAAGCATCAAAAAGAAACTCATCACTATTATAACACATTTATTTTTGAAAAAATTAGGTATATAAATGATGGACATTGACAAAATGTTTTGGTTTCTTTTAATCACTCGATCATTCATCCTTGACCATGACATGCTTGAGTGACTATGACTGAAGCATATGCACTCAATCACCTATTTAGCGAGACAGTTGATTGAACACTGGATATGGAGTGATTTCAGCTGTTCAATTGCAAGCTTGAATAAAAGCAATAAAGAAAATCACAGAAAAAAACAATATGCCACGTCTGTCAAGAGAGCAGCGCCATCGATGCAATCGGCATGTTGGAGGCTGGACTAGGGGCTCGCCGTCTTGGGTGCTCACAGACAGCAATTATTCAAACCTGGCGAGGCGGTATAACCAGACACACTCTGTCAATGACAGGCCAAGAACTGGGAGACCAAGAGTCACAACACCTGCCCAAGATTGACAGATCATTTTGCAGCATCTTAAGTGATGTCAGTTGATTAATCAGCACAATAAAAGTCACTGCACCTGCTCTAAAACAGAGTTTGTCATTTTTCGATCACATCTAGTAATTTTACCTAAATATAAGTGACAGGTTACGTTTGATGCTCAGCATACACTTCTAAAACTGCATTCATGAAAAATATGAGTTTACTGAAAACAAAAGCGAATGAAAATAATAATCATATAAGTTATAATTGTACTTTTAGAGCTTCTTAATTCATATCAGAAAGTTGCTGTGTGATTAAATATTCTGTGCTTTACTTCTAATCTCCACTCCTTCCCAGCACATGCCATCACTGTTTGCAAGCAATGTCAATGAATTCACCTGGTAAATTCAGCCAAATTCAGCAGATATATCAGACTGATAGGACAGAAGGACTGATAGATAGCAAAAAAAAAAGACGACAGAATAACTTACCACTTCATTTACCAAAATGAAAATAATTTATTATGGATGCGGAAAAACACATTAACAATGCGCTGTGCAGCGTCAACCTAGAAATCTGTCTGTGTGAACTTTATGTTTTGTTCCATTATGAACCTACACAAAGGGAAGTACCAGGGGCGGCAGGTTAACAATGTTTGCTTGCTCGCTTGATCCCCAGTCTCTTACAGTCAGCACTCTGATGTCCGTTACCCAAATACCACGTCAGTCACGTTTACCGCTCTTGTATTAAGAATAAAATAAATCCCCATTATATATACAGTACTGTGCAAAAGTTTTAGGCAGGTGTGAAAAATGCTGTAAAGTAAGAATGCTTTCAAAATAGACGTGTTAATAGATCATATTTGGTGTGACCACCCTTTGCCTTCAAAACAGCATCAATTCTTCTAGGTACACTTGCACAAAGTCATGGATTTTGTAGGCATATAGTCAGGTGTATGATTAAACAATTATACCAAACAGGTGCTAATGATCATCAATTCAATATGTAGGTTGAAACACAATCATTAACTGAAACAGAAACAGCTGTGTAGGAGGAATAAAACTGGGTGAGGAACAGCCAAACTCAGCTAACAAGGTGAGGTTGCTGAAGACAGTTTACTGTCAAAAGTCATACACCATGGCAAGACTGAGCACAGCAACAAGACACAAGGTAGTTATACTGCATCAGCAAGGTCTCTCCCAGGCAGAAATTTCAAGGCAGACAGGGGTTTCCAGATGTGCTGTCCAAGCTCTTTTGAAGAAGCACAAAGAAACGGGCAACGTTGAGGACCGTAGACGCAGTGGTCGGCCAAGGAAACTTACTGCAGCAGATGAAAGGCACATCATGCTTACTTCCCTTTGCAATCGGAAGATGTCCAGCAGTGCTATCAGCTCAGAACTGGCAGAAAGCAGTGGGACCATGGTACACCCATCTACTGTCCGGAGAAGTCTGGTCAGAAGTGGCCTTCATGGAAGACTTGCGGCCAAAAAGCCATACCTCCGACGTGGAAACAAGGCCAAGCGACTCAAACACAGGAACTGGGGTGCAGAAAAATGGCAGCAGGTGCTCTGGACTGATGAGTCAAAATTTGAAATATTTGGCTGTAGCAGAAGGCAGTTTGTTCGCCGAAGGGCTGGAGAGCATACACAAATGAGTGTCTGCAGGCAACAGTGAAGCATGGTGGAGGTTCCTTGCAATTTTGGGGCTGCATTTCTGCAAATGGAGTTGGGGATTTGGTCAGAATTAATGGTCTCCTCAATGCTGAGAAGTACAGGCAGATACTTATCCATCATGCAATACCATCAGGGAGGCATCTGATTGGCCCCAAATTTATTCTGCAGCATGACAACGACCCCAAACATACAGCGAAAGTCATTAAGAACTATCTTCAGCGTAAAGAAGAACAAGGAGTCCTGGAAGTGATGGTATGGCCCCCATAGAGCCCCTATCTCAACATTGAGTCTGTCTGGGATTACATGAAGAGAGAGAAGCAACTGAGGCTGCCTAAATCCACAGAAGAACTGTGGTTAGTTCTCCAAGATGTTTGGGCCAACCTACCTGCCGAGTTCCTTCAAAAACTGTGTGCAAGTGTACCTAGAAGAATTGATGCTTGATGCTGTTTTGAAGGCAAAGGGTGGTCACACCAAATATGGATTTGATTTAGATTTTTCTTCTGTTCACTCACTTTGCATTTAGTTAATTGATAAATATAATCTATTAACATGTCTATTTTTGAAAGCATTCTTACTTTACAGCATTTTTTCACACCTGCCTAAAACTTTTGCACAGTACTGTATATATACAGTAGATGCTGCTATATTAACAACCTCCCGGTTCCCAGCAAAAAGTTGTCATTAACCGAAAATCCAGTGTATTTATATGGAACGATATATATTGTAGTTGTACAAATATGGCACAGATACATGTGTTTTAAATGTAGTGTTAAAAAATTAAAATGAGAAGCACGAAATACCCAAACATAGAACTCTTTACTACACGCATGTGTAAAGCAAAAAACAAGGGAGTAGGCTTAAATAGTGCTACCCCACAATGTACTACAATTGTATTTATATCAGTAACGCAAACGTAAAAAATATGTGTTGTACTTATAATCAATTCTAAAGAACACAATTTTAAAATAAGAAATTGTCCAACGTTGTCTGCTTTTTACAATGTACCACCTCCCGCTGTAAATCCATCTCAATTGCGTGTGCAGTTTCAAAGCCACAGTCTGCCAGAAATATGCAGTTGCGAAGTCAGTTGCTATAAAAGCTACATGAAATATGTGCATAAATCATGCAAGTGCGCTCTGTAGCACTGGCAACTAGTAATAAAGTTGTCAATAAGCGGCGTGCAGTTGCTAATTCCATTAACATTAAAGTCTATGGGACAGGATTGGTTCCTGGGAAAATGTTGTTAATAACTGAAAGTTGTCTTTATCAGGGTTGCTTATAACCTGCATCTACTGTATGTAACAAATTAATGCACTTGCCCGTCCCAAGCGATTTCATACTCCGTCACCAGTTTTCTGATACAAATCCCATCACTTCAATGTTACAATTTATCTGAATATCCGTCACAGCCCGTGTTTTTTTTTTTTAAATTCTCTCCAATGCCAAATCAGTCTGTCTTATTGTGCAGTTACACAGCGCTTCCTCCAGTTTCACCTGACGAAAATGCGGCCAAAACAAAGCGAACGAGACAAGCTAGGGTAATGTAACAGTTAATCATTAACCATTTTAGATACTGTGATGTATTTTTTTTTAATCTGTGGTCTTTTGTTGTTTTTCTACATTTTCATTTGCAAGTAAACTGTGACATTAGGGCCTTATCGATCACTATATTCTGCAATTTCGAATACTGACTTGTAATATGTTTTAATTCTGGAAACTGTGTTGCTTTTTTTTAATCTTTTGGTTTTGCTAAATTGCATTGCCTTTTACGTTTTATGTGCATGGATAACATTTAGATTTAATTTTGCTGTTAGGTCATTAATGGGAAATTTTACATACCGCTACAATACTACAATACCGCTACAGACTCGAATGATCGTGACTCAGACTCGGATGATAGTGACTCGGTCTCGAATGATAGTGACTCGGACTCGGACTCGAATGATAGTGACTCGGACTCGAATGATAGTGACTCGGACTCGAATGATAGTGACTCGGACTCGAATGATAGTGACTCGGACTCGAATGATAGTGACTCGGACTCGAATGATAGTGACTCGGACTCGAATGATAGTGACTCGGACTCGAATGATAGTGACTCGGACTCGAATGATAGTGACTCGGACTCGAATGATAGCGACTCGGACTCGAATGATAGCGACTCGGACTCGAATGATAGCGACTCGGACTCGAATGATAGCGACTCGGACTCGAATGATAGTGACTCGGACTCAACACTCAAGACTCGGACACGGACTTGGACTCGATGTTTGAGGACTCGACTACAAGTCTGGTGCAAAGTGATTTGCGGCTGCCAAACACCCATATTGCGGCCAAAATCTGCGTTTTGCAGGAGCAAACCGTATTTAGCGGCTGTAAAGTGGGACTTTAGTGGCATTTGCTGTGTTTCCTTTAACACTTTCATTTAGTTAGCCACTGTGGCTAAAGTAACTTAGCATTTTTTAGCCACACTGGAAGAACTTAACCACACCAAAGAATATTAAACCATAAAACTGTTTTATTGTACACAATACAATAAACATATTGACTATGACTGTGTTCCGCAACCCTGTCCCCTAAACACCACACTCACCACAGTTTTCCCTTAACACAAATAGTATACCAGTAGGTGAGCTTTTCAGCTTCTAATGCAAGCCTGATTCATATACAAACGCTGTCACTGGTATAATTCATAATATAGGTATTTTCTGCCTTTTACAACTTCACAGGGCTAAAATAATACAATTTTACTACATGATTTTTGTGGACATTTGTTTATATTATTGTTAACTATAAATATTTATATAAACTGATTATAAACATACTGTTTCAGCAAGATAAAAAAGTATTTTATTTGAAAACAGTAGATATTTAAATGCCAGACCCTACCCTTTACTTACACATAAACAGTATATTTAAAGTGCACTGTAACTGATTTCCATTTAATCAATGCCAAACTTAGTCTCACATGTTAAAACGGTTCTTGCAGATTTCAGATTTCCTAAATTCTGAATTAGTTTGCAGATATTCATGTGCTGCACCTTTACATTATTTTGACAGTGTCTCATTTTTCTCTCATTTCACTGGGACTACTGACAGTAATATTGCATCGATTCCGACATTACAACTCAATAAATCATAGTGAGATGAATCCTTCTTTTTAAAATAATACATTTATTTATTCTTTTATTAATTGTTTCTCTTCCGAATCTTCTTGGAGCCATTCTGTTATTATTTCTAAACTATATTTCAACATATTTTAAAGCGATAGCAAACAGCGACTGTGACTATCATGGTCATATTTTTGTTTCTAATTAGAACCTCTGTCCCACCAAACACAACGTTGGTGCGTATTTACGTAATCAAGCTAAATGTCTTTCATTGGGCAAAATTGAAATTAAACAAAACAGTCTCTATTGATTCATCTACCAGCACACGTTCAAAGTAATCATGCTGGCATAGTCTTACACTAGTACATTTTTCAAATCTTTTTGCCAGCGTGGCGAACTTGGTGAAAATTAATTGAGCCACACAGGAAAACATTTAGCTTGTGGCGACGTGGCGAGCAGCTAGTGGGAACATGGATGTGTAAGGAATGTTTTTCACCTTCAAGCATGGAGTTGGGCATTATAATGAGATGTAAGGATCTTGCCTTGCACTTGGGCAATTGCTGACCCTCCAAAAACATTGCACCTCCTCTTACAAGGTGCAGACCATTGTAGAAGTGGGTAATTAAGAGCTGTATAAAACCACACACCTTCAGAGACCTGTCATTGGCCTCAGGGTGGCTGCTGTGGTACACTTCCTGATGCGGCGACGCTTGGCTCTTGTTGAGGACAGGCAGGAAAACCTTTGGAGGAGAAGGGCAAGACGGAGAAGACCCTGTATATTCAAACCCAGCGTCACTTTGTTTGGGATGCCGGAGGATGTGGTGGTAAGATGTTATTGTCTCACTCCGCAGGTCATCCTAAACCTAATAGCTGAATTTCACCTTTTCATCACCTGGTTGACTGTCCTCCAGGTAACACCAACAGCATTGACTTTCTCCACTACAGAGCACCATATGGCCTATTTGGTAGTATAATTGATGCTGTCTGAGGCTTTTCCAAATAACTTGTGCGTGTTGAGTAATTTGCATTGCTCTTAAGCTTATATAGGCCACAATGCTAAATAATTGCCTGGCCGCTTGGCAGTTTGGATTTTGCAGCCCCAGTTGTTTGCACTATGCCTATCCTTACATCATAAGCAAGGTTACAAAAAAAAACAAAACTGAAGCTATAATAAAGTTAAAACATTAATAATAATAATAATAATAATAATAATAATAATAATAATAATAATAATAACTAAGCCCTTTGCAAAGCAAATAAATATATTATTTTATATTTATATTTATTATAAATGTAAAGGATAATATATTTATAATATATTATCCTTTACATTTTTGTTATTTTCATGTTTGGTGATCAGATAGCTGATTGCTTTAAGTTTAGATATTTCAGTCCCTTGGCAGTAAGAATTAATTTTACACTAGTCTTAAGTAGCATCTATCACGGGTACCTAACAAGAACAAAAAAAAGTAATATTTGTACCCCAAAATGTATTCAATTAGCATAACTGGAAATTTGTGCCAGTTGTCTCCTATATTATTGCTGTGGGCTACCGATTTCAGCACCAAGCTTTAGCAAACCTGTATAGAGTTGAAATAAAATCTCTTAAACCTAATTCATAGGGCAAGATTTGTTTTAGAAGAAGAAAAACCATGAAAAAAACTGTTGGTTCCATGAATTTGTTCAAAAAGACAAATATGGGGCTTAATGTCAGCTTGCTACAAGACTTACAAAAAATGCCCAAGTGGATTAGCATCTACTGAGAAATGTGTTAACTCATTATGGGCTGCGGTATACTGGATCCCCCAAAAACAAAAAAACCTTCCATTGGCGAAAGTCTTACACAGTCCCTGCAGAATTCTGATTCAGGTATTTATTATTATTATTATTATTATTATTATTATTATTATTATTATTATTATTATGTAGTGGGAAATGTGGGAGAAACCACAAAGTTCTAACTCCCTGTTTTTCGCCCTATTTCCACATGACTTTCTCCAGATAAAGTTCTGTAACTTATGAACATACATTTTCAGATACAAGTTGTGAAAAATCACACATGGCAGGTAAAATACAGTATACACCAATCGGCCGTGTAATGACCTTGAGAACATTTCGGTCAACCAAAGCAATTGCAGTCTAGGTAGAAAGTGCCACAGTATTTCAGAAACTATTGCACAACATGAGTTCAAGCAAATCCTCTTTTCTTAATTAGATTTTTTTTCATCGTTGTTTTTTAAATTATAAAATAGATTTAAGAATGGGATTAAATGAGGCCTGGAAATAGGCCACAAATGATTGGTCTGGGACACATTAATGAAGGCTTATAGCCACAACACGTTTACTTTGACTGGAATTGTCCCCTGTGTTTGTATTCAGCTCTTGTTTTGAATCTTCTAGCAAAATGACTTTTTGTAAATAAAAAATCTAAGCATGATTACTAGTGTTTGCAGAGTGCTAGGCATTTTCTACTTTTTTTATTGACATCTTGTACCTTTAGCTCCCCAAATAACACTTTACACAGTTTTCAGCTTGCTCTGTCTTTTAACTAAATATTGACACTGAAAAGGCCTCGAAATATTTATCAAAAAACAGATAAAGATGTTGTATCAAGGAAAGTATGAGGTTCTACCATTATCTCTGGCCCATTTTGAGAGGTTTGATGCAATATTTCATATACAGTACATCACCTTCAATCTAATTAAACCTCTAGTAGAACTCAGTACTGTATGTGGCAGTTTTGCTTGGATTAAATATGACATATTAGAATGTATTTATTCTGTTTTACCATACTGTACCTTGCCATGCTTGTCTTTGCTTTACAATACTCTTACTACATTTGCTATCATTTTACAATGCTGTTCAACAGTAAGCTTGTACATGCATAGACTATTCAAGTCTGCTTTCCTTAGCCCTTCCAGATATTTATTTTCCCTTGCTGAATAAGGTTGGAAGAAAGACATGGGCAAGAGTGTTTAAGAGTGCGCCTTTTCATTCCAGCTCTTTCACAGTATCAGAGTAACACAATATATGTACTGTACCTGTGCATCATGTTTTCTGCTATCTACAGTACATGTTACCTTATCTTTTCCACTGGGGATATCTGCTTAGCCTGTGAAATTTAAAATGTTTATTTAATTGTTCACTGTAAAGACACTTTGACTTTTTGGGCTCCCCCTCCCCCTTTTCAGCAGGGAGAAGATTTCTCGTTAATTAGAAAGTATATCTCTAAGAGGAAATGGGGGGGGAATCAGTACTGGCTTTTTGTATCTCTCTTCTTTGAGCTGTTCTGACAAGCACTCATCTACTGTTCCAATCTGTTTCTGAGATCATTCAGTAAAAAAAAAACAAAAAAACCTAATAGCATTACTCTACAGGATAAGGTGGATCACCGTACTTCACTTTATTATTATTATTTATTTAGCAGACGCCTTTATCCAAGACGACTTACAGAGACTAGGGTGTGTGAACTATGCATGAGCTGCAGTCACTTACAACTACGTCTCACCCGAAAGACTGAGCACAAGGAGGTTAAGTGACTTGCTCAAGGTCACACAGTGAGTGAGCCAGGATTTGAACCGGGGACCTCCTGGTTACAAGCCCTTTTCTTTAACCACTGGACCATGCAGCCTCCTAAATTTTGCAATGTCCTTTATTCTAACGGTACATCATCTCTGTCATGAACTGAGACACGTTCATTATTAGTATCTGTTGAGAGAAAGGAAAAAGTATTTATTATCAAATTTGAGACTAGAAAATTTAACAAAAATCTATTGTAAATGGTACTGGTTGAACTGGGAAACGTTTTAAACTTCATTATTTTCTTATAAGAAAAAAAGATATCAAAGATTCCAGAGGACTTGTACTGTTGCTGGTTTTAACATTCATATGAGTCAGAATCTACTTTGTGAGTGGTGGTGCTGCAATTCTGTTGTTTTTCTCATTGAATGCTGATTTGAAGCCCTCTTCTATGGCTCATGTTGTTTTTAATTGTTGTTATCATTTTGTTACTGACAAAACTTTGAAATTCAGAGGAAAAAAACTGGTTTTCTGGAAAATTGTGTGGTAAATAATAAAACCAGTATTCAAAATGACCTAGGGTTTAAATGCTGGTGGTATAACACAAAGCCTTGATATTCACTGATAAAACACAGTCTTCTAAATATAGTGGTATGGACATCCAGGAAATAATAGAATCATGGTTATTTAAAGGCAAACTTTGTATCAAGTATTTGTTGGAAATCTGGTCAAAATTGTGACTACAACTGCTAGCCGGCTGATTACAGTAAAGCCTGTACTGGAAAACTGGGCCGGATTAGACAGTGTGTTGGATCACAGAGTTACTGTAAAACATATAATACTGCACCTAAAAAAAGGTAAAATGACAAAACTATTTGAATGCTTTAAATAAACAACTTTATCACTGTATATACACAGAATATGAAAAAAACTCCACAATACCTGAACAAAATCTTTACTTGTTACTAGCATGAGCCTGTTTAAACCATTACCATTAACCACTTGTTCATACTGTACCTGCATGCAGGATTCAGGTCCGTTCTGCTGGCATCCAGGTTTTCTCTGTGTTGTTTTTAAGTAGGCACCTTTTCTTTTCAGAATGTCTGAAATGGTTTTCCTTGAGATTTTGAAACTTTCACTTAGTTCTTTTTGTGTTGGTTTTGGTAAACATTCAACTTTGTTGATTTTCTTTCAAGTGATAACCTCATTGTGTGGACATGTTTAGACATGTATTTACTGTTCAACAACTGCACAAATAAACATTTAGCTTTTGTTTAGTTTTTTATACTAGTTTTAAACTTAGACAAGACAAGTCACATGAGCTGGTGTCAGATTTTGGGCAGAAGAGACTTAAAAACCATTCCAGATTCCAGAATGGACAGGGTCTGGATTTGGTCAGAACCCAAAAAATCATGTCAAATTATACAGAATGCCATTGTGTATAGGGACTAGGTTAACAGCTTTTACTGTCTAGTTTAAAAAGCATTCCTAAGCGACCACTAAACCAATGAAATAGCAGCTCAAATCTTCACAAAGAAAGATGTAGTCAAGGGAATGTTGCAGAAAACCTCAAGATTTCTTGGGGTGCAGTGAGTCAGAAATTGCTGTGCAATGGGGAACATAACAAGGTCAGTGCACCCAAGGGAGACTTCTGGAATTCAGGATTGTGTTATTAGAGAATATATATTTTGTTACGTCTCCAGAAATAAATGCACAGTTGCAGGAGGAGCTGTTGTTAATAAGGAGATTGCTGTTTCGATTTATAACTAGCTAAATCACATAATCCTATACATTTTAGCCAGTCTTGCTGTTGTAGGGGTAATATATTTTGGGGCAGCAACTTTTCCATCTAAACCCCATTCCTATAACCTTAAAACAGTCCTTTTACTGACTGAGATACCATGCTCTTCCTGCACTTCAGATTTATAGAACTGGCAAACTGAGTTTGAACCATTTGGTTAACTGGCTCTCGTTTACTTTCAGCTAATTTACACAAGTACAAGCACAAGCTACATTAATATATTACAACCGACAGACAGCCACGTTGGTTTCCACAGTTTAACAAGCCAACTCTCTTAATACAATAATCATTATTTTGTGACAGGCGGCTGTGCTGTGTATCAGCGCAGCAGTGTCTATCAGTGAAGAGCACCTGTTTAAGCACTGGATGGTATCCATGGTACTAAAACAGGGGTGTCAAACTCCAGTCCTCGAAGGCCGCAGGGTCTTCTGCTTTTCATTCCAACTTAAGCTCTCAATCAATATAATTGATCTAATTATTTGTTGAATTTGACATATTTAATATTTTTCAAGGTCTTTTACAGTTGATGGTTTTAAAAATGCACTTGATTCAAGGTACACTACCTATGAAACATTGAGGCCTGAAGAGAAGTGTTAAATGTGTCCATTTAATCAAATAATTAGACCAATTAAGTAATTGAGAGCTCGGGTGGAACGAAAGCCAGAAGACACTGCGGCCCTCCAGGAACTGAGTTTGACACCCCTGTACTAAAGGATCTAGTTTCCAATGTCGTACCTGACCCGTAGGAAGGCCGTGCAAGGCCGCCCAGGTTCGGGTTGGGTACATTTCCACTGCAGGGCCAGGGAATAGGCCAGGGCATTGTTGACTACCTGATGAAAGTGTATAGCCCTACATCATAACGTGTTTCAAGGTGGCCACTTCATAACTCACCAGAAGATGGAAGGAATGACAGCATTGTTGGTTTGTGTTGTGGTGGTCTGTGACAGGGTAGTGAGTGGTGGGTAGTAAATGATGCACAAAACAACAGTTTTACTGCCAAAAATGTCAGTATTTTTAATAATAAATATTTACAAAAACAAAACCGGTTGCCCCTATGCCAGCAATGGTATAGGGGAATCAAAAACAGGGCGGGTTGCAGTCCCAAGCAAAAACAAACACTCCAATAACCACAATTCCTCTGTGCACGAAACTGTGCTCTGCGTTGCTGCTGAGGGTGGTGCAAGTGTCCGTGTTCTGTGCTGTGGTACTGTGCAGCGAAGCGGTGATTCATATCTGTGAGCAGCTTCCGATCGGCAACTTACTCCTCTGCAAAACAATAAAACAAATACAAAATACAGGCTTCAGCCATTTGTACAAAATCAGCGTAAGGGGCAGTACGCCCGTAGCTGCGTCCACTTTGTATGACCCAACTCCTCCCTGCAATCAGCCCGGCGCCAGCCTTTCTCCAATCTTGCTCTTATTGTATTACCTGTACTGTAACACTTGAAATGTATTTGCTTACAATTGTAAGTCGCCCTGGATAAGGGCATCTGCTAAGAAATAAATAATAATAATAATAATAATAATCGCTGTCTTCCCTGTAGCCGGTCGCAAGGGATTCATTTTGTGTACATGCTGCTACGTGCTTCCACCAAGATGGCTGACTTCCGGTTTCCGCTCACCACCGAATTGTCACATGGTCATATGCATGATTAATAGAATTCAGGTGGAGCAGCAGAGAAATATACAACAGTAGAAGTTGATTAATGCATCAGGAAGAAATAAGAGCAGTGACGAGGAAGAAGCTATTAAAACTCTGATTACCACTAGTAAACTAGCGCTCCTGCCACGTTAGTTTGTAAGTGTCATGTTGTGGCAAAGTGCCCCCCCGTGTGTATTTTGTGTTACGTGTTGTGTGTAAATGTTGGTGTATAGTCATCGGTACACAGGATATAAACGGGTCTGTGTTTCACGTGTGATTTAAAAATGTAGATTTGTATTTGGCACGAGGAGGGCACAAATCACTTCACGTGCTGGTTATAATATAATGTGTGGTCACGGGAATTGGACTTTAATTAATTCACGTGCAGTTGTACCGAGATTCCAATTGAATGATTGACTAGCAATCGAGTCTCGGTACAACTGCATAAAAACAGCATGTTTTCACTCACTCGGGGTTGGGTGTTCAGTGAGTGGAGAACGGGTGTGGAGAAGGAGAAACTAAAAAGTAAAGCTAAATATATGTTTTCACTCACCGTGTTTGTTCGTTTGTCTGTATAGTCAGTTTTGTTTGTCTCTTTTGTTTTGGCGAATGTGCCGTGTCCTGTGTTTTTGTGTTTGTTACAACCGTTTATTTTCTGGCTGTCTGTTCATTTATTAAATGCTGAGCGAAACCATTCGCTCAGCTCCACCAAACTCCACCTCTCTTGTTGTTTTATTTCCTGGCTCTGGTCTGACGTCACCCACTCTGGCCGTCTTTGTGACACATGTGTAGAATGCTGGTACACAGTGCATATAAACAAAGGCCAAGACAATGCAGAACTAATAGAACTCAGTTGACAGAAAAAGAGTCTCCCTAAAAAAAAACAAAATACAAATCACTCTGAAATGCATTTCATGTCACACACACACATCTCAAATAATACATAATAGAAAAACACACAAAACAAAGGTGCAAAAAATAATGTATCTTTCCCGCATGAACGTAACCTGATGTTTCATATTCCTTCAAGTTCAATACCAATAAAACCGAACACAATACAAAAGTAATAAATAATTAAAACAGTCAATGCAAAAACTTTCTCATTCCGAACATTTTTATTTATTCTTCAGGAATCTTGCCGGGCCGTAGTTTCACGGCTTGGTTCGGGGTCGGCTCCACAAAACGCACAGTAGAAACAGGTCTGTATGGCTGTTCATGGGTTGTGTACGACAGTGGAAACAGAGTATTAGTGAATGCTTTCCTGTTGACAGGCTCAGTTGAGAGACAGATGGTACTTCACTGAATCCCTCTGCTCTGTATCCTCAAGGGGAAATAGGAAGATTACAAATTCCTAGCACTCTAAAATATTAGAATCTCTGCTCTGCCACAGTCCACTTTTGGCATAAGAAATTGCATTGTAGAAAATAGTTTGCTTTAGAAATCCTTGTTGTTGAAGGAATTATCTAGAAAAATAAATGCACAAACCACAGTTGATCCACCCACAATCTGATCATTGGGGGGCAAAGTAATCTAAATATCAAGACCTGTA
The DNA here is from genome assembly GCA_030684275.1 of Acipenser oxyrinchus oxyrinchus. Lineage (NCBI taxonomy): Eukaryota > Metazoa > Chordata > Actinopteri > Acipenseriformes > Acipenseridae > Acipenser > Acipenser oxyrinchus. The sequence goes on from CM060251.1 coordinate 47,360,570, forward strand.
ATGAATGCAACTAATTAAACTGTGTGCTCTCAAAACAACTCAAGATTGGTTTTAGGGGATAAATTGTATTAGTTAATTTAAAAACAAATATAAAAGGAAGGCCCTTTTTATTCTTACAGCAATTATTTGAAGACTTTTATGGAGAATGACAGATTCATGTAACGTAGTTGCTGATATCACTCAGGCTGCTACAATAGCTAATTTGTTAAGACCTGATTGTGCTGTATGCAGGCTTAATGTATACATATTGCTGGTCAGGGCTTTTTCCTCCCCGCAGGGGCTAGGGGGATGAGAAGCTGTCTTTGTTCTTCTCTGTGGTGCTTGTTTACTAAACATCAATGATTTTTCTATCCTGGGTCCCAACCTGCCCTGGAGTTTTTATTCAAGATATTAATCTGTTAATACATGTATACCACACATGCTGGGGAGGGAAAAAGAACACACTTTCTCTGACAACTATCCAATTTTCTTGTATTAAAGTGATTTACAAGACTTTTATAATACTCATAAAACAATCCAAAATGGAACCAAAATAACAGCATGATCCTGCAGTCAAAATACCAGTGAAGACCACAGTTTATTTGTAACAAATGCTTTTTACTTACCTGGGTTATGATTTTGATGTTTGTGAAATTAATTTTGTAAAAGTTATATTGTCAAGTATGGGAATTACAAGAGGATTCAGGTACTGTAGATATCAAAGGTAAAGCCCTAAAATATTGGGATCCTTTAACATTCTCCAGCCGATACTGGGGTTCTGAAATCTGTTGCTTCCATAATTGAATTATTTTATATATATACAGTACTGTGCAAAAGTTTTAGGCAGGTGTGAAAAAATGCTATAAAGTAAGAATGCTTTCAAAAATAGACATGTTAATAGTTTATATTTATCAATTAACAAAATGCAAAGTGAGTGAACAGAAGAAAAATCTACATCAAATCAATATTTGGTGTAACCACCCTTTGCCTTCAAAACAGCATCAATTCTTCTAGGTACACTTGCACACAGTTTTTGAAGGAACTCGGCAGGTAGGTTGGCCCAAACATCTTGGAGAACTAACCACAGTTCTTCTGTGGATTTAGGCAGCCTCAGTTGCTTCTCTCTCTTCATGTAATCTCAGACAGACTCGATGATGTTGAGATCAGGGCTCTGTGGGGCCATACCATCACTTCCAGGACTCCTTGTTCTTCTTTACACTGAAGATAGTTCTTAATGACTTTCACTGTATGTTTGGGGTCGTTGTCATGCTGCAGAATAAATTTGGGGCCAATCAGATGCCTCCCTGATGGTATTGCATGATGGATAAGTATCTGCCTGTACTTCTCAGCATTGAGGAGACCATTAATTCTGACCAAATCCCCAACTCCATTTGCAGAAATGCAGCCCCAAACTTGCAAGGAACCTCCACCATGCTTCACTGTTGCCTGCAGACACTCATTCGTGTACCGCTCTCCAGCCCTTCGGCGAACAAACTGCCTTCTGCTAGAGCCAAATATTTCAAATTTTGACTCATCAGTCCAGAGCACCTGCTGCCATTATTCTGCACCCCAGTTCCTGTGTTTTCGTGCATAGTTGAGTCGCTTGGCCTTGTTTCCACATCGGAGGTATGGCTTTTTGGCCACAAGTCTTCCATGAAGGCCACTTCTGACCAGACTTCTCCGGACAGTAGATGGGTGTGCCAGGGTCCCACTGTTTTCTGCCAATTCTGAGCTGATGACACTGCTGGACATCTTCCGATTGTGAAGGGAAGTAAGCATGATGTGTCTTTCATCTGCTGCAGTAAGTTTCCTTGGCCGACCACTGCGTCTACGGTCCTCAACGTTGCCCGTTTCTTTGTGCTTCTTCAAAAGAGCTTGGACAGCACATCTGGAAACCCCTGTCTGCCTTGAAATTTCTGCCTGGGAGAGACCTTGCTGATGCAGTATAACTACCTTGTGTCTTGTTGCTGTGCTCAGTCTTGCCATGGTGTATGACTTTTGACAGTAAACTGTCTTCAGCAACCTCACCTTGTTAGCTGAGTTTGGCTGTTCCTCACCCAGTTTTATTCCTCCTACACAGCTGTTTCTGTTTCAGTTAATGATTGTGTTTCAACCTACATATTGAATTGATGATCATTAGCACCTGTTTGGTATAATTGTTTAATCATACACCTGACTATATGCCTACAAAATCCCTGACTTTGTGCAAGTGTACCTAGAAGAATTGATGCTGTTTTGAAGGCAAAGGGTGGTCACACCAAATATGGATTTGATTTAGATTTTTCTTCTGTTCACTCACTTTGCATTTAGTTAATTGATAAATATAATCTATTAACATGTCTATTTTTGAAAGCATTCTTACTTTACAGCATTTTTTCACACCTGCCTAAAACTTTTGCACAGTACTGTATATATATATATATATAATATATACAGTGCCATGAAAAAGTATTTGCCCCCTGTCTGATTTTCTGCATTTTTGCACATTTTTGTGGATAACCTCACACCGGTCCCGAGCCCATGCAATTATGCGGAGCCGCCTGTATCCTTGAGGTCGGCATGGATACCCGAAAACCCAGGTACCCGTCAGGTTTTAAATTACCTGACCTGACCAGGGTCTCTTTTTACTACCCGGGTATCGATTTATTAATTTGAGAATTTAAAGAAAATGTAGAAAATATGACAATGCAGTTGTAAGCGGGGGTCTCGTCAAAACAAGCTTTGCATTAAGCCTTTTCTTAACTGTCAGGATATCAATGTTTTACAGAAAACAATAACACACAGCGAGCGGCAAGTACACCTCAATGATATTAACTGTGGCGACTATTCTTCCTAACCCTAAATCGGAAAGAAAACAACATAACAACATCCTGTTGGATTTATGTCAGTGATAACTCTGTGACCCATTAATAATAATAACCGTGTGGCTTCCAATACGGAAAACTTTATCTACAGTGATTGTGCAGATATAGTTTCTTACCAAAAAGATCAAATAAGTAGCCTTTAATATATATATATATATATATATATATATATATATATATATATATATATATATATATATATAAATAAAGTATAGTGAGCGGTATACCCCAGAAAACAGACTGGAAACTGGAAACATTTCTTTTTTTATTTTAATGAAGTAGATTATATAAGAAAAAGCATACGCACTACATAATGCTTAAGGTGCAAAGTAAAACATTAAGTCAGTATGAGAGAAATATTACTCACACACAAAACGTTTACCTATTTTGCTTTGGGTTAAATATAAAATATTTGTGGAGCACATTAAGTAGTGCTTCCTCCTTTGAATGAAATACTTCCTTGGCCGAGTTTGCAAATTCCATTTTCTCCTTCTTTGGCAAAGAAATTCCACACAATGCTTTGCTTGGATGCCACGTTAACAACAACAGCAGTGGAATATGTGCAAAGAATCCTGCAGCATGAAGTGCATTTAAGATTAATAACTGTATTCAAACTGGGATTATTATTATTATTATTATTATTATTATTATTATGATGTTTCTAGTACTGAAAGATGTTACACAAATCTACAGATCTGAAGGGACTAAATGTAAGTGTACTGTATTGTATTTAAATATGTAACATGCACTTAAAACATTGATATATGAGATTTTATTTCCCCAAAATTTTCATTACCCGAGAAAGAGCCAGGTATCTGGGTATTTTTCAAGGTGGGAACCCAGTTCCGTATTTTTATATGTATATATATATATTTGAATCTGGCTAGCCGCAGCAAGATCACAGTGTCACATGGTGTGAAAGAAAGGCTGTTCAGTCTTGGTACAGTAGGATTCTCTGGACAAGCTCAAAGCCTCTCACAACCAATAACTCAATATTATTATTATTATTTGTTTATTCAGCAGACGCCTTTATCCAAGGCGACTTACAGAGACTAGGGTGTGTGAACTATGCATCAGTGCAAAGTCACTTACAATTACATCTCACCCGAAAGACGGAGCACAAGGAGGTTAAGTGACTTGCTCAGGGTCACACAATGAGTCAGTGGCTGAGGTGGGATTTGAACCGGGGACCTCCTGGTTACAAGCCCCTTTCTTTAACCACTGGACCACACAGCCTCCTTGGAGCAAAATAATCCAGAACCACTCAGACACCATCAAACAGTAAGGGGAGTGTAAAAAAGCAATTAAAATAGCGTTTGAAACCACTTACTCCTTAAAGTTTGATTCTTGAAACTGTTGTAGAATGTTTATTAAACCCAACATTCTTAAAAAAATAAGCTTTATAATTTGGGGGTCCTTTGGGCCCTCTAATCCAAATTGTCATTTTAGGACTAATTACAAACTATTAACTTAAGCATCTTAGTTGTTTTCATAAGCATGCTAATGATGATTTTTAGTAAAGAGCATTGACATTCCAGACCTTAATTTTTACTTTAGTTTTAACTGGTTTCAAAAAATATCTTGGACTATTTAGGCCTGATGGTAACTGTGTTTTTAACCTACAGCTGTAGTGGGTAGTAACATTATCAGCATTGGAAAATGGAGGATTTAATGGATCCTTGGAGATGTTTTTAAAACCTGCCCATGATCGTGTTGTTTCAAATCTTATTTTGTTAGAGAACCCACATTTCAATATTATTTCATCTTGAGATTAAGTGAATGATATTTTGTGCTATGCAATTGCTAGGGAATCTATTTAATTGGGTAATTTAGAGAGAAATTCTCCATCAATCAATATAAATACAATACCAGGAAAATGTTTCATGAATGCATCAGAAACATTTCTGTAAAACGTTGCTTCTGTATCTGGTTTCTATGGCAACATCACTAGTAAAGTTGCTATCTATTTTGTCAAATAACAGCATACATTTGATCATGATCTTTTAGTAAAGAGATTTACAGTACATTTGTTAAATGCTGGCTTCCACGGCAACAAAATATGCAAATCTACAGAGAGATGAAAACCCAGAACATAAACTCATAAAATAAAAAGTAGAATAATAAATACAAATAGCAAAAATGAGATTTGGTAAACAAATAAATCATATCTAATCTAAAATGCATTTTTTGGGAAATATATGCCATTCAATACCATCTAGTGACACTATATATTATGCACTGTTAGTTCTGTAGTTTTGTATCATGTCAATTATTTTTTTTTTTATTATTTTCAGTTATTCAAACCTGGGTATGAAACTAGCAACACCCTCTTTAAACACTATTAAGCCCCTTTTACACTGGCACTCCTACCTGGGTTCTGACTGCATGGGTCACAGTCCCGCGTAGTGTGAAACCACGTACCTGGGTCATACCCTGGTTCACGCTTTGACCCAGGTTGAGCGAGACTAAATGCTTGATGGCCATTCACGAGCCGACGCAATAACAAACAGCCACGCCTGCGTGAAGGTTTCACTTTCGCAAGGAACGTTCCTGTTTATTCTGTTTAGCCGTATTTTTGTTGATTGAGACACACCATGAGCCAGATTGCAGCAGGGATGTAGAAACATTTGCTTTAATCAACATTTGGGCTGACAGTTCAATCCAAAGAAGCTTGAATGGAAACATTCATAACAAGCTGCTTCCGGGACACTGATAGGAACTGTAACCAAACTATTTATGCGTTAAGCCCGACTAAACATGAAACGATGGTGACGCCCCTTTAAACAAATTGAGCTGATTCTGTTTCATAATTAAACTCAGAAAAAGCTGTTAATTACAAAACAATCTTTGCTTTTACCTTCATATCTTGCATGAGCCTAATTGTGGTCCCCTTAATTTTATTTCAAACAGAGCTGACAAATTATGTGAATTGTTCATCCCCGATCCTACTTTTAACTTGCATTTCATTTTTTTATTTGCAACGCAGGGAGAACATGTTTTTGTTGACTTTATAAGCATTTGGGCCACACAGTTTAGGTTACCTTCATTGGAAAAAAAAAACAACAACAAAAAAACGTGATTTGGTATAATTTAATGATAAGGTTATTAATAATAAATGAATCATGATTATAGCAGCAGTTTAAGTATTCTGTAAATACTTGGTCTAATAGTAATAGTCTAATAGTTAAAAAGTAAAAATGTGGGGCTGTGAGGTGTTAGTTTTCAAAAAAATATCGGCGCAGACATTATTTACAAATGGAATACCATGTATGTATGCGTGTATGCGTGTGTATGTATGTGTTTAATAGAGAGAATACATGAATATCTCCAGTCATATGTGGTTTTCACAATCACGTCACCTTAAGTTCTTGTAGATATTTATTACTGTTACATTTCTGTTTCAAGGTGAGTTATAGTCTTTCGTTAATTAAAACCCTCCTTTTCCAAGTGCAAATTAATTCCTCATAAATTATGACAACACGGATTCACTTTTAAATTCCCACGTAAACAAAAGAAATAATCACAAGAAGCACTGCTGGTTAAGATATTAACATTATTTCGTAAATCAACATAATTTCATAAATCACGTTAGCATGATTATTTAATAACGAGATAGGTATAACGACCTCTTGAAAATGCCAAATGTTAATTCTATAGGGTGATGCAAAACTTTTGGCCATAGCTATATATGATGTTCAGCCTAATTATTAATTTTAAATAATTAAAAGCATCTTTAGTAGATATTGTTTTTGTTATTTGTGCGACATGTATGTGAAAAAACATACTTGCAAGTTCCGGAAAATGTGAAATCAAATCTTTGTCTGGATTTCAACGAAGATATTCAGCCTTAATACTTATGTTCCTGGACAAAGCACTAAGGTTAAAAAGGAAAAACAGTGGCAGATCTTAACATCACCTTCCTTATATTTATAAACCACATTCTTGGAAACCTAATTTCTCTGTATTTTAAATAAAATTCCTAGTTACAAAACAAAAGGGCAGATGACAGACAGTTGAAAATGTGAATTTTTATGAATACTAGGAAATCAAAGATGCCATTGATGTTACAAACAGAATAGGAGATGCATGCTGAATAGCAACTCTGATATTCAGTAACTCAGAATGAATGCATTTGGTAAATTCCCAGCGATGACTCACATCAGTATAGAGTATTAAATAAAAACGCAGCTCTTCATTCGGCAGTGTAGTAAGAGGCACACAGGAAGAGCATACTTTAGTATTCATTCATTGTGAACCACTTATTATTTACTGAATTAATACAATTAAAGGAGGCACATTTTCTGATTCCTGAATGGTCTGACTTAGGAGATTGAAACCGTTCTGCTGTAAACTGTGCATATGACATTCATTATGCAAGTGTTGCATTCATTTTCATGTGTTTTGCAAAGCCAACAAGACTGCACTGTATCTGAGGGGTTCAGCACTATTACTGCCAAGAGTAATCTTCATGCAGCCTTTCAGACTACTAATATGAAATGGATCTTCACAAAATGTTAAGCCTAAATATAGACAGCCTTCCTTCAGTTAAGGACACTGTGCTTCTCACACAGCTAATGATGTGGAAACTGTTGTGCTAGGATAGACTAATTATGAAAAAGGATCTTTGGGTGTAAAAGTGTATAACACTTAGACATTGTGGACAGGACCAGGAACCGGACCAGTCAGAACCCAAAACAAAATCCAGCTCAGAATGTGGATCAAAGAATGGTGTGCTCTTTATTTACAGAGTCCAAACAAAACAAAACAAAAAAACACAAACAAAAAAGTCTTCTGAACAAATAGGAGGTGGTGCAGTCTTCATCTGGATTTTTTGTTCCCGGTTTCAAAGGGGCCTGGAATCTGGTCACATGGGTTCCCTTCCGATAGTGTCCACCTCCTAGTCACAGGTTGCAGTTATTATTATTATTATTATTATTATTATTTATTTCTTAGCAGACACCATTATCCAGGGCGACTTACAATATATCACGTTATTTTTACATACAATTACCCATTTATACAGTTGGGTTTTTACTGGAGCAATCAAGGTAAAGTACCTTGCTCAAGAGTACAGCAGCAGTGTCCCCCACCGACCCTCCGGTCAAGAGTCCAGAGCCCTAACCACTACTTCACACTGCTGCCCTGCAGATAAAAGCAGAATTACTTGTGCTGCAAATTATACAGTATTTCTTTCTTCCCTTACCTCCCCCCTCTCCATTTACCGTTTTTACATGTTAGACCATTTTCTAACTAAATATCTTAATATCTCTGAATTAGATAATAAGCCTGAGCAGGGTTAATGGGCATTTAACCCCCCTTTGCACCTCAGACCAGCAGGGATGCTCTAACACTCCACGGTGCTCTATATATGTTTAACAAATGTAGATTATAAAGGCTGACTATATTAAAAAAAGTTCCCTTGACCAAAACCATTAAGTCAAACAAGGCTTTTAATCTGTGCATGCCTGCTGCACAGCATGCGTGTTTCACAGTACTCTGGACTCTTGACCGGAGGGTCGTGGGTTCAATCCCAGGTGGGGGACATTGCTGCTGTACCCTTGAGCAAGGTACTTTACCTAGATTGCTCCAGTAAAATCCCAACCTTATAAATGGGTAATTATATGTAAAAATAATGTGTAAAAAAATAATGTAATTGTATGTAAAAATAATGTGATATCTATACTATATGCTGTTGCAACACAGTGCATGTGGTTTTCAGAATGTGTTCAGGTCAGCCCCAGAAGCCCATACACTTGTACATTGACTATATAGTATTCTATCATCTAGTGGGTAAAAAATGAAATATCAGCAGTCCTGTGCTACAGACCACTGTTGCATTTTTATTTATTCGTGCAGTATTGATTATTTCTAACTTAACAAAAACAATGATATGTTTGACTTTAGGTTGTGATGTACAACACTAGCTCATCTTCAGTAATGTACTGTATATGGAGATTATGATATTTGGTATAATTGCCTCCTTCTAGCTGAGAGTACGGTAGTGAATATTGTCCTCAAAGAGGAAAAACTGTGAACACGTACCTGTGTTTCAGCACAAAGAACAGAACATTGTGCTGATGTTGACAAACATAGCTAGAGCTGGCACAACATTGAAACAGTTACTGCATTGTCTTGATTTCAATCCAAGAATTACTATATACAGCAAACATTAACTGGGACACAGACCATGCCATTTCTTTACAGTAGTCATAGTGCACTCATATCTATTACTCCTATATATATATATATATATATATATATATATAATATGTGTGTGTGCATCGGCAGACTAATTTAATTGATTATCACATGTGCATTTATCGACAAATAATCAATGCATCAACAGCATTTTATTTTTTCAAAATCAAGAACAAACATTTGATTTTTATCAGAAGATCCAATAATCAACAACGCTGTTGTGCATAATAGTTAAATGGCACGCACAACTTACATTTAACTCAAAAAAAAAGCTTGTTTGAATATCGATAACTGATTTGTTTCCATGTCTCTGACTGATTGGTGTGCTTGTCATGTATTTTAGTTCAGCATTTGAAACTGTCACCAGTGACTCTTCTGTATATTTTAAAATCACAAAATAAAGATGGTCATTATGTGAGTGGCATTGAAATGAAAAAAAAATGCTATATACACTGAGAACCTGAGACACTGAAATTTGTTTGATGTGTAGAAGAGCTGGAGGGTAAAAAAAAGAAAGAAGCAAATATTCCGATATATTAAATCTGACAGTTCTCATAACTATTGTCACTAAAATTGAGGTTAAAAGGTGAAAAAGTCCTGAAAATGAAAGTAGTATTTAGGTTTTCTTGTAAAGCATTTTTTTTTTTTTGTGGCTGATGAGTTTAACAAAATACATTTTGAAATGCAAAATTGACCATTCATGTTTTTGTATTTTTTTTTTTAAATATAAATTTAGTAGTTGCCAATTATTTATATTATTTTTCCCCAATTTAGAATATCCAACTATTTTTAGGCTCAGCTCAATGCCACCACCCTCAGCGCTGACTTGGGAGGGCGAAGACGACCACGTGCTGTCCTCCTCAAGCGCGTCCCGGCCAGCTGACCACTTCTTTTCACACACTACAGACTCACCATGCAGCCACCTCATAGCTGCAGCGTCGGAGGGCAACGCAGCTCTGGGCAGCTACAGGCAAGCCCGCAGGCGCCCGGCCAGACAACAGGGGTCGCTGGTGCTGGTGAGCCAGGACACCCTGGTCGACCTAAGCCCTCCCTCCGGGCGGCACTCGCCGGCCAATTGTGCACCGCCCCTGGGAGCTCCCGCCCACGGTCGGCAGTGGAATAACCTGTCTCGAACCACTCCACGCGAGCACCTTATTTTGTATTTTTAAATGGATTTGAAACACTGCATGATTACCATGGACTGGTAAAATATTTAGGAACATTTTGATACAAATGCTAGCTTTGGGGACTGGGGATTGGTGGGCTTAAACTTGTAAGGATTTTGAAATAAATCTTACTGCTAAAATGAACATAACCATTTAAAGTATATAAAAAAAAAAAACTAAAATATGTTTGAAATCTATTGCAAAACCTTTATGTTTAGTTCTTAAGCATTTAGTTTACTGTAGTCAGTATTGTTTTTTTATTTTTTTTATTTTGAAAGGATCATGCTCCATTTAAAAGTTTAGATTCAGCTTTATATAACCTAAATATAAAATATATACCTATTTAAGCTAAATAAATTTCATCTTAAATTAGTTTTTTTTTATTAGATTTGTGTCATTTTGTTTCATTGCCCCACATTCATAGTATTGTACATACCGACAAACCACCTTGGTGCCAAAATATACGCTGATAGTCCACCGTACAGTATGTCGTCATTCCATGCAGTTAGCAAAAGATTCAATGCAAAGTTATGTTCAAAGGTGTATGGCAGTTACAAAAGTTTTTAGATTACTGTTGATTTAGATACAGTACTGTAAATATACTGGTACAATATGTAACTCTACCGCTTCACCACTTTATGAAATGTGTTCAACATTGTATTAGCTGTGATCTGGAGCTTTGATGCTGAATCAATGTCTTATTCTGGCCAATCTATGTGATTTAGTTTTATTACTTTATTTCTCTGTTTGGTATTTTAAAGTAAAACAAAAATACCTAGTTTACTCTGTGGTTAATAGTGGCATTACCCAGCATGATGATTAGAGAGAACTTTTCAAATGTTTTTACCAACAGAAAAAATAATGGCAAAGTGTGGCCATTTCATTCCCATTCCCATTAGTCAGGCAGCTGCAAACACAAACACATTTCATTAATTTGACAGGCTTCCCATCGTGTGTACAATTGACTTTTACCCATTTTGCAATCCATGCACTGCTTGCAAATCAATATGTACCTGTATACATTCCTGCAGTGTGAATGTGGATACTGAGAGATATTGCTGCAGAATGATATGCCTCTCAGCAGCCATTTAGGCCAACAGTTCTTTCAACCTTTGGGTTTTTCAGTTTGCAACCATGTTTTTGCTGTCTACACATACTTGTCATGGTTGTTAGGGTAGGCACCACATAGAAGACACTTTGGGGCTGATGTAAGGATAGGAGCAATGCAAATTACTCAACATACACAAATAATGAGCTGCAATCATGATAATGAGGCTCGCAATGAGCGCAGCCTGTGCATCGGGGTATTTAGCGGCTGCACTTCCAGCCCAGAGGTGAGGTGAGTTAGGAGTAAAGAGAGCAGTAGGCGCTGTATGAGATTTGTGGAGCATGAAAATCAAACCAAACAAAATAATACCGGTATGTTGGATGAAGGGCAGCAAAGTCCTCTTGGCACACAGAAAAGAAAATAAATGTTTTCTGAGGAGAGCCGAGAGTCCTTATGGCTGAGATCACTCAGCATGAAATTGAGTTTGGAAAAGCCTCAGCCAACATCAGTTATGCTTTCTAAAGAGTCCATATGGTTCTCTGTAGTGGAGAGTCAATGCTGTCGGTGTTAGCAGGAGGACAGTGAACCAGGTGATGAAAAGGTGAAATTCAGCTATTAGGTTTAGGATGACCTGCGGAGTGAGACAATAGCGTCTTACCATCACATCCTCCGGCATCCCAAACAAAGTGACCCTGGGTTTGAATATGCAGGGTCTTCTCCATCTTGCCCTTCTTCTCCAAAGGTTTTCCTGCCTGTCCTCAACAAGAGCCAAGCGTCGCCAAGATCAGGAAGTGTACCACAGCAGCCAAACTGAGGCCAATGACAGGTCTCTGAAGGTGTGTGGTTTTATACAGCTCTTAATTACTAACTTCTACAATGGTTTGCACCTTGTAAGAAGAGGTGCAATGTTTTTGGAGGGTCAGCAATTGCCCAAGTGCAAAGTAAAATCCTTACATCTCATTATAATGTTTGTGCCTGCTTAGTATTCCAGATCCTCCCACAATTCCATGCTCTTTTCTTCATTTGAATATATTTCAATTTATATTGATTAATCATGGCAAAGTGCTAATTTTACATACGCCGCATTTTTAGTGGCCGCTAAAGTCCTACTTTACGGCCACTAAACATGGTTTGCGCTTGCAAAATGCCAATTTTGGCTGCAGTATGGATGTTTTGCAGCCACAAATCACTTTGCATGTATTATTTGACAAAGATTTAGATTTGTCTTTCTCAGTGGGGTTAATTTTTTTTTTCTTAAAAGTGTAAAAAAATTAATTTTCAAGTTACAAAAGAAGCAGTCACCGACTTTATTTAGTTTCTTAGCATTGTCATACATTGGTGTAGACAGTACAGAATATCACAGGTTTATATAATTCCTGTTGTCTGTGTTCTTTTTTTGTTCTGTTAAGGGGTGCTGCAGGAGAATCTTGCTTAAAACATCTACATTGTGAGTCCAGAAATGACTTTGTTGGGTTCTGGTAGCCAAGATGGCTTGAGGATATGAATTTGCAGAGCCAGGCACAATAGAAATTACAGCAAGCCACTTCAACTACAGCAACCCTGGAGACCATAAGAACAAATATTGGCTTAAGGGAATGGAGCTGTGCAGACCCAGACTTTTCTAAAGCAATAATGCTGACAACCTGGAAGACGAATGACTGTTTACTCTGCTTGTAAATTCCTGCACTGATGGTGCAATGTGCCACAAGATATAATATGGTTTGCCAGCAGTTGGCAAGAAAGGCGTTTCCCTTCATTTGATTTTTTTCTTGTTCCTTGTTATTTGATTGCACCTTCAGCTGATTATTTCTGGGGTTGGCTGCAACCCACCTAAAGCCCACTATGTGCATCATTAGGCCAGAAGGTGTCTTCATGCAGTAAATGGTGCCAATTACTACTAATACTGTACATAATTGTAGCTTAATATTTTCAGGCCTTTCAATGGACATTACCTTTGGGTTATATTTGATTCAGAATATAACAGCATGAATGTTGACTTTTAAGGGCCAGTTTTAGTCCATCTCATCCAATAATATTCAGAAATCAACACTTGTAAATAATACTGAGGCATCCACCCCAGCCACCTTGTCAAGCTATATTGTTTATCTGTACTCATAGGGACCTTTGAAAGTGCTACAGAACATTTAGTTTTTTCATAAATTACATATTACTTACTGCTACTTCCTTGTGCATTCTATTTTAACTTTGTAGTTTGGTTTGAAATGTTTTGGTGAATATTTTTATTTTGTTGCATTAGCCAGGGCAGACACTGAATTTGTTGCGATTTTCTCCAGGTTACTAAGAGGCAGCACAGAAGTGTCTGCATGGTCATTTTCTATAGCCTGCATACAAGCAATTAGCGAGAAAGGTTCTTAACTGAGGTGTCTTCTGTTGTGTCTCCTAACCACTTGTAAATTCAATATTCAGTAAATTTAGCATCTGACTTGGCTTTTACACAAGAAAGTAGGAGGAATTCATGACTTTTTTTTATAGACACATGTGGGAGGGTGTGGGGAATTCACTGACACAGGAGACAGAAGGTTTATTTGAAACACCACTGGGTGCACTGTTTTATGTATTTCACCAGATGGCGCTCTTGTGCTGCTGCCCAAATACCGACAACGGTAAGTGGGAAGAGCTTGCTAGTTACCAGCAATGGTAGGAGGTGACAGTCTGTATTGCACTCACATGTGCTGCAAATAATAATCCATAAACAAAAGGTGAAAGCAAAAAAGGAAAATAAAACACAGTAACAAAGCTACAAATAAAAGATGCTGCTCCTTGCAGCGTCCCGCAGTCTCCGCTCTCCGGTACGGCTCGGGTTCCAGAGATAGTTTGCTGGTCCCTCACTAACACTCACGGGGTTGCTCAGACTTTTCCCCGGCTAAACTAACAACGTCCCACTAAAGGTACGTAGAAACAAAATATTTATTTTATTCAGCGGTACTCAATTGATTTCAAAGTGAGGGTACATGGCGGCACACGGGGGCTCGACCACCGACCATTAATCACAGCGGCTTTGTGAAAGTGTCTACCCAGCACTTCATCAGCCCATTGCTCAAGTCGGAAGTCACGGGAACGAGCTAAAAAAATCAGCTCCCATGGCTTCCAGCTCAGGATCAGGTCGGTCCTGAGCGGAGGCAGCCACACCAGACCCCCTCCATTGCCCTCATTCTTAGTGGCCCGGCATTCCCATTTAGTTTTTTGGGGTTTAAATCTATGGCAAAACCACTCTGGGTCGCAAAAGGGGAAGATCTCTCCAATTACTTCCTCTTACTTAGCCAATAGGAAGGACGGGGCCGTCACTGCAGCCAACCAGTCTGCTCACAGTCCCACCCAGAATGACAGGTACTGCAAACAAGGACACAAACCCTCTTGTACACGCGTCACCTGCTGGCCAATGTTTTAATTTACAACAAACTTTGCACAAGTGCTTATATCCCCATGAATACATTTAACCACCCAGCTGCCCATTTATTTTGACAATTTCCATGTCAAAAATGCTCCCTTTTTTTCAGATTTTTCATTCTTAGCCCTCAAATAAACAATTTAGACAGTTTTCAAACACTTTTTGCTATATTTTTTTAAACAACAATGTGTTTATAATTGTAGATCACAACGTAACATCTTTTTTTCCAATGGCAGCATTATATAAGTATAAATAATATAATTTTTTACAATGGCAGCATTATAATAACATTATAATACTTGTGCAGGCATATCACTTTTTAGAATTTTTTTATGTGATTTCAAAGCAGACGCACTTCAAACCCTCATCAAAGCTAACGTCTTTATCTTGCACATATACATCAGAAAACTTGCGTCGCAAATGTTCAATCGCATCATACAAATCTTTCCCAGTTTCAGGCACAGGTGTATAGCGCTGTTATATGAATTATTATCTGTGAAGTGTAGGTACAACAAATAAATAGGTCGTTTTGACCAGTAACAAAACTGACAAGGCTTCCTTACAACCTGTAACACCAACAAATAAATAAATAAATCTCCTCGTTTTATTCTTTGTAGATACACAGGCATTCATTTTTCACTCTCAGCTGTGTGTATACAGATGGCCAGGTCTGTCAAGCACATTCCTTAGGGACTGCTGCCATATGAAAAAATAAAACTGCATACACTTTTACAATACAGTTTTCTTATTTTTTCATTGAAACGCGTTAAAAAGACGTGTTAAACTTTGCAGATGTACATATAAGCGCCTGCACGCTATTCTCACGGGAGTGACAAATTTGGACTTGCTTGCGCTCCACATGGAAATCGTGGGATAAGCAGCTGGATGGTGACTGTGTACCTGCCCCGTTATTTGTTTATGCCCCGGTGAGATTAAGCTTTCTTGTATTAGGGACTGACCACACCCTGAATCCAAGAGAGCTTGGGTTTGTGTACCATCCATTGTCACAGGAATAACAAAACCTCTCTGCTGGAGTGACTGAGGTGATTGAACACTCTTACCTGGGCAGATGAGGTCACATTCCATGGCGGAATGACACCTCGGTGGACTAGTTTCTTGCCAGGAAGCTTCTAGGAGGTTGGAACACAGGAGTCATCAAAGGGGTTCAACGGTAGGGTGGCCCCGCGAGACCCCGGTCTGACACCGCAGCAGCCCCTGGGTAAACCGACCCTGCCCCGGTTCTTGGGTCGGGAGCTCCCGCTGCCATACCCTGTCCAAATAGCTGGCTACCCCTTCCCCCTAGTCCCTTCTCCCTGCCTGTGGCCAGTCGTGGGGGTGAGGCGGGAGTACCGACAGTACCGATGTTTCCAGGCAGCTTAGCAGGCGTTGGTTCCGCTTCCTGGTACTATTCTGCCAGTTGTACCGCCTGATCCAATGTGTCTGTCGTTGTACCTACAGGCACGGCCCCTGAGCTAGGCATTCCAGGAACTGCTGGACCACGATCATCTCCACCAGCCTGCCTTTGGTGGTCACCTCCGGGTTCAGCCAGCCCATTGCGTAATCCTTCAGGCGATGCACAATGGTCCGGGGGTGTTCCCCTGCCGCAAAGATCTCCTCCCGAAATTTCCTCCGGAAACCCACTGGGGTAGCCCCCACTCGATTGAGGATGGCCTTCAGAGTGGGGTAGTCCATCATCTCGGTCGGTGATAGAGCTCTCGTCGCCGCCTGAGCCTCCCCCGTCAGCTGTGGCAGGAGGTAGCTAGCCCACTGGGCCCGGGGCCAATCGGCAGAGATAAGCTTCGGGACGGTCCTCTGCTGTCATTTTGGTTGGCCGCTGTAGCCTCATTGGTCCTGCAGCCCGTGCACCTCCCAGCACCACCTCCATCAAAGTTTGGCGCAGGAGGTCCATCATGGTGGTGAACTGTTCTGGATTCATTCTGCTCCCAGTATGTTTGCAATTCTGTGTTTTAGCAGAGCCAGTGAATCCCACGTGTTGGAGGATAAGGGGACACAGGAGACAGAATGTTTATTTGAAACACACGGGGGTGCACCATTTTATTTATTTCACGAGATGGCGATCTTGTGCTGCTGCCCAAATAACGACAATGTTAAGTGGGAAGAGCTCGCAGGTTACCAGCAATGGAGGAGGTGACAGTCGGTGTTGCACTCATAGGTGCTGCAAATAATAATAATCCATAAACAAAAGGCAAAAGCAAAAAGGAAAATAAAACACAGTAACAAAACTACAAATAAAAAATGCTGCTCCTGGCAGCGTCCCGCAGCCTCTGCTCTCTGGTATGGCTTGGGTTCCGGAGATAGTTTGCTGGTCCCTCACTAACACTTACGGGGTTGCCCAGATATTTCCCCAGCTAAACTAACAACGTCCCACTAAGGGTACGTAGAAACGAAATATTTATTTTGTGCAGGGGCTGTCTTCTTCCATCGGGCCTGCTTGCCCCTCTCACTTGCTCCAGACACTGACGTTCTGTTATTTGTAAATCAGGTTTCCAAACCTGATTTACAAATTTCTCCTAGAAAGGGAAAGACCGAGGGTGTAGCATTAGCTACACTTGTGCAGCATAAGAAGCATTTGCTGCTTGTTATACTTAATTGGATGGCAGAAAACCTGGCCAGGTTATCATAGTTGAATTGAAAGCTTATTAAGCATTTATATATTAAAGCCACAAATGTAATTTTCCAGTAAATGCTGAAAGTTTAAATCTTTATATATTCTGTTTTCCGTACATAACATATTAGTAATTGTTCCTGCATCAGTTCTCTTATTTATCAAGTTAATTGTTTTAAGGGTCCTTTAGCAATGGCCTGGTTCTACTTTTATTATCTTTGTCTCATTAAGCCATTTGGCAATTTCTTTATTACAGGCACCTGACTGGTTAAGAGGGGGTCAGTTTTTGTGTAGAGAGGAGAGAGAAGGGTGTGGTGCCTGTGTGTGTGTTTGTTAGAAAAGGTATTTTCTAAGCTACTGCTTTTGAAGAATAAAAAACACTTAGGAAAGAAGTTTTATATCAAAAAGCGGAATCAATGCTACAATTAACTTCTTTAGCTGAGTTTGAACTTTGCTGTAGCAAATTAATAGAGATTTATTGAAGTCTTTATTACCTCTCACCAAGCCGTTCCTGTTTTACCCTGGGATTTAAAAGGATTATTCGTCAGAGCTACCTGTCCATTGGGAATGATTTCCAAACCAGGGTGATTTTGCTGCTGTACTGTTTCCTGAACGCTGGGAATGCTGGGAACGCTCTTTTTCTGTGGCTCGATTCCTTTTTTTGAAAATCAACTTCATATATTTTCTCTTTGTGTTTTTTTTTTCCTTAATCACCTGGATTGGTTATATACCTTTTGTTCTGGTCAAATTTTTTTTGTTTCTGTGAAAGTTTAAGCCAGGGGACAATTTTTGGACATTTTGTTTTATGTATTTTATTTGTATTTTTTTGGACTCATTTGGCGATCAAGGACATTGGACTGTCTTTATTTTTTGGGCCAATTGATAAGATTTATTGTTCTGTAATTGTGAGATGTGATTTTTTTTCACTTATCTATCTTATTGCTCTACCAGTTTTGTTGTTCTCCAATATTTCTATTCTTACTTTGTGGTTTGTTTTTATTGCCTCAATGCATATTTATTGTAAGGATTACTGTCTTATCCCACGTGTATTTCTTGGATCTGGCACTCAGCTCACCTACCTTTTTAATATATAGCTTTTTGCAGGTGGGAATATAATTGTGATCAGGTCATTTGATTGACCTCTAGAGTTGAGTTTGTTAAAAGGGAACAGCAAAACGTCACTTTTTATTGGTCGAGCGATCCGCCTCTTGACCACTCAGAGAGCAAGACGACACACCCTCACCCAACCTCTCTGTGTCATTGCCATGATCGACAGGTAGATCCGAAAGGGCTCCCGAACCCCCACAATTATATGTTAGCCTTAAGACGTAATTTGGGGGGTGCCGTAGAGGGCTTTTCCTAAGCTCTCCACACCGCCCAGCTGCCAACTTAGCTGCCTGAGGATGCTGCACTGAGTTGCGAAGGATCTGTCCTTTTGTCCTGTACGTCCCCTTCCTGACTCTTGCTCCACTAAACGCCCAGCAGTCAGAGGATGCTGCCTGACCTGGCGGAAAGTGTTTATATCTTTGCTCTTATCGTGTCTCCCTCTCTACGTCGCCCAGCAGCCAGAGGATGCTGCCTGACCCAACGAGAAGTGGAAAACTCTTCGTCTGCATGCTACCCTATCTCGTCCTGTTATCAGTATCTAACCTCAATGTTTCTAAGCACCATTCCCAAACTCCATCCCTCAAACTCGTCTCACTCTCAAACTCTCAAATCTCGCCTCCTCTCAAGCCTTTTAGGCAACCGGAGAAATCCCTCAAATCGTCTCACTCTCAATATCTCACTCCCAATCTCGCCTCCTCCCAAAGCCCTTGTAGGCAACCAGTGAAATGTTGTTGGCCTCATTGTGTGATAACAAAGACAGTTTGTTAGCCCATGTTGTACTGTACCCAAGAATGTTGGAGACAGTCATTTGCCTGACTGGGTATGCATATCCATTTTTAGAGTCTTTATTGAGTACTGCAAAGCGTCATACAAACTGTTTATTTGAACTGAATCCTAAAGTAATTCTGGCTATTCTTGTTTAGTTAGTAACTGTTGACATCCTGATTAGAATTTTTAATGCAAAAACTGATATACAGTAACAAAATTGCTTCAAATATTTTCAAAACTAGGATCTATTACCATTACCATTTTAAATAGGGAATGATTGTCTTGTCAGGGATACCTAAATACAAAGTAGACAAGGAGTCTGAGTGGGAAGTTTGGGTACCACACTTTGTTCATTTAACAAACAGTCAAAGGCAGGTACCTGAATAAAATCTTACTCTTGAAGACAAAGCTCTTGCTGTAAAAGGTTTAATGGGAAGTTGTTTCATATTACTGTGTCAGCAGAAGTCCTTTGACAAGGAAAGCTTTACTGTATAGACTGTGTAACTTCATGCCATCCTGTGAGGGCAAAATGTACATGACTTAATTACCAAGACAAGACTGTGTCACAGTCTTGTCAGTAAAGTATATTATTGGATTTAACAGCATGTTTAAAACAGCCATGTAAACTCAGCTGATACCAATTTATAAAGAAAGTTTTTTCACATGAACATGTGATTTAAACCCAAGTTTCTTTACAGTTACTAACTTGAAACGTTTTCACCATATTTCGATTTTTGTTGCATAACATAATAACACATTTTCTGTATCCAGACCATTTCGTAGACCATTCGTGTACAGTGGAACATGGAAGCAAGCATAATATGCTGTTAGGTATTTTCATGAAATGGAAACCATCAGCTTGCGCCTCACACAATTATATTGCATTGGAAATAAAATAGGTATTGCAGTGCTGTTACTTTCATCGCCCTTAGGCTGACAGAAAAGGAGAAATCTGCTTTCATAAATTGTGAAACAGTGGTGACTGTAATGTTTATGACCTCATTCATTTTTCAAGAGAAGTTCTGAATCATTAATCACAACATAGATCAATAATATTGAACTGTTAGATATTTCTTTCTCCATTTTGGGTTTTATTGAAATACATACACAAGAAAAGCAAATATAGAATATATTTTGTATATGCTTTCTTATCATTACAGGTGAGGAAAGTCAGTAGTTGACTTTCCGACAGATTGGATGTTATTAATGTTGCCTGACTTTATGTCCAAACACTCGGGTTTCACTAGCTGTCTTGAATAACAGCGTGTTTAGTACAGGAGACCAGCTGTGCAGATGGAAATTAGACAACTAATAAACCTGTGTAAGCACTGAGGTAGCTCTGCAGTGGTAACCCTTTAGGGCAAACTGGAAGTTGACTAAACCATCACCACTGGCTTCATACACGGTACACTGCTGTATTCTGTGATTCTCTAGGTTTTGGGAATCATACAAGAAAAATGAAGCCTTTTGTGTCTGTAATTTTACAAAACTCACATCACTGCTGGCAAAATGTGTTGGAGATCTTGACATTGATCTAATATAGCTGCCATATTGTCTCCCAAGTTTCTTGTATATAGACACTACACTTTCAATTTATTATCTTACTATTTGGTAAACAGCTGTATTTTATCAATTAAATTCCATTATAGGGGTATGCTTTTCAAGCAATAAAGTACTTGAGCTTTCTGGTATCAATAATTTCACAGCAGCATAGCAAAGTAACCCCAATATGCAACATAAATACTCTTATTCATAAGCATTTCCTATGGAGGCATTAAGTACCTCAGCCCCTGTCAATAATATTTCACAGCACTTAAGCTATATACATTTTAAAAATCTCACCAGACAACAGCAGCGTTGTTATTCTCAACAGTGAGCACTGTGGTGGTGTATGACTCATTAGGTTGGGATCTAATCAGTCTTTCTAGTCAAATCTATTTTTAAAATACTGAGCTTTGGTTTAATGGTTATTTCCAACTGGCAGCATTATCTGCCATAGAATACAAACAGACACCAATCAATTAAGGTGTTTTAAATGATTTGATATCTTTTAAGGATGCATGCTGGCTATATACAGTGCAAACCACATTTACTACAGAAATGCTGCACATTTTGAAATGCTGCTTCTTTAAAGGGGAACTAATGCTTTTGTTTTTCAGCCAGGGAGGCCTGAGTTCATGCCCTCATACTGAAACGAAAGGAGTTATGTTGTTCATTTTAGCCCTCAGTGGACAGTTGTTCAACTGACAAAACCCATTACAGAATTGTTACTGGACACTTCAGCAAAAAAATAGAGTTCAAGAATTGGAGTGTCCATCTTTTTGCGCTACTGCAAAATTGTGGTATGCTTAGTGCTGTTGTGTTACCTCGGCTGTGTGGTTACTGTATATGGAGAATTCATCTCTAGTGCCATTGCAGATTTTTTCAGGTAGCTAAAACTGTAAAATGCAACTTGTAAATGGTGTTTTTGTTCCTGTCAAGCAAAAACAATGCTTGGAACAAATTGGAGTAAATAGCTTTGAGAATCTAGCCCATAATGTTTCATGTATTTTTTTAAAAAATTTTTAACCTCAAATACAATGTACACAAATCAGTTGGGCAGTTTATTTGAAGATGTACAATTAAATAAGTCAGCCAAAAACAGGAGACAGTTTGGAACAGTGCATACAGTACATGGAATGCCAATAAACTATATATAAAATGATATGGCCATGTTTATCTCAGTAGAACATGGACCACGTCCCATCACTGGCTTCTGGGATGCATGCATGTATGCATCCCAGAAGCTTTGCAGGAGAGAGCCAGATGCTCTGCCCATAATGTGCTGCCAGCCGAAAATTGTTCAGATGTGATTCTTTAACTAGCTGGTGGGCAAGTCCTGGCGGAGTGTCTCACCATAAGAGGGAGCTCCCAGACACACCTTGCTGCTTCAGCCAGGGCATACCAGTCTGTAGGAAGAAGGAAGTGTGGTGAGCGACTTAGCTATGTTGTTTACACCTCAACCATGTGTGAAACAGGGGTCAGAGATTGACTCATTGCTGTATAGGAATAAGGTAGGGATTTTAGTCCCAGGAAAGTATAGTAACTTCGAGGCTTGTTTGCGGGACCTCTTTTATAGTAGGAGAAGCACACTGCCATATTGACGGTGAGCTTTGATTTCTTAGACCTTCTGACATTTTTTTTTCTATATTTATATTCTGTAATTTTATACTGCTGTGTATGATCGTCTGGTTGTTTACCATTGTTGGTATTGTCCATGATTTTTTGTGAGCACTGCTGCAGAGAAACCTGACTGTGTCTGTTCAGTACAGCGGCTCGTTGAGGCTATCAAAAAAAAAAAAATCCTCATCATGTCGATCACAAGGTCATTTATCGCAGGATCTCGAGAAAATGGAATTCATTAAGTCTGTTTTCCTGAGATAGATAAATGATGTTGAGATCCTAAGATAAATGTTCTTGTGATGACGGAATGGTTTTCTGCAGATCATGAGAGAATTTATCTTGTGATCTCAACAGTGAAGTGTTTTTATGTTCTTTTTCCGTTGGTTAACGAGCTGCCGTAGATCAGCAGCTGCACCCCCAACCCCCATGATCACACAACTATATCACTGTACTCCATAACCCCCTAAAACAATAGAGGCTGAATTAACTTGACTAGTTTAATTACCTAAACCAGTGGTGTGCAAAGTGGGGTGCGTGGAGAGTCAGTAAGGGGGGGTACGAAAATGACTAAAGAGGCAGTTCTGTAAAACCATTTAAGGATAGAACAGTTTAGGGTTGGGCAGCAGTGTGGAGTAGTGGTTTGGGCTTTGGACTCTTGACCGGAGGGTCGTGGGTTCAATCCCAGGTGTGGGACACTGCTACTGTACCCTTGAGCAAGGTGCTTTATCTAGATTGCTCCAGTAAAAACCCAACTGTATAATGGGTAATTGTATGTGATATCTTGTAACAATTGTAAGTCGCCCTGGATAAGGGCGTCTGCTAAGAAATAAATAATAAAAAAATAATATTTTAAATAAATGCATTTAATGACAGCTAATTAGTCCAAGTTCTTACCTTTTCAAATGAGCTGTTGACAATCACTCTAGGACTTGTAGAACCGGAGAAATTGTTTAAAGTGGCAAGTGTGTCAATGAAACTGCAGTGAACAGAGCCAAAATGGCTGCTTCCACGTATGGGTCGACAAGTGTAAAAAAAAAAACACTAATGTTTTAACAGGTGTGTTTTTTTTCCCAGACATAATGTAAATCGCATATTTTTTCCTAGATTTAACCCCCAAAAATACAGATTTAGCTAAATACATAAATGTTAACAAACACATTCTTAAAAGTCGGAGTGTATGGGCATGGGCTTGCATGTAAAGGGGTATGCATACTGGATGTGAACGAAGCAGGCGAGCGAATAAAAAATAACTTAAACTATTGATTTAAATGGAGTAATGAACACCGCAAGCAAAGCAGGCAGCGCAAATGAAGCGAGCAGCACAAGTGAAGCGAGCAAATATAGAAATATTTGTTTTATTTTTATTCGCGCTATGTGCTGTTCATGTCGCAATGGACCAATCACAAATAAGGTCAACGGTAGTGGCTGTCAGACACTGTCTCGCTCACGCAGAGATTACTACAGAAATAAAAAAAATGGACATCAATGAGAATTTAATTAAAATAAAAAAAATATAATGTTCTTTATGATGTCAGTGGTTATAAAGACAATAAAAAGATGCCACTTGGCAAGAAATAGCAGAACAATTGAAAATTTATGGTGTGTCTATCTCTCTTTTTCACCTTAATTTTAGTCAAAGTGATGGGGAGCACCACACATTGGTTTTGTATTTCTGTAAAATGACACTTCTTACTTTTAATAATGTTGACCAATAATAACAATAACATTAGCTCCTTAACAAGACGGTGGTATTCCCTGAACTGTTTCCTTTGTTTTAGTGTGTGGTGTGTTTTATTTAATCTCCACAAAAGGAGACAGTCTTTTCTTTTCATGACTAGCTACAGTTTTAAATTTTTTTTTTATGTACTTGTATCATTCTCGTCCGATGTGCATAGTATTAATAATAATAACAATAAGAAGAAGAAGAAGAAGAAGAAGAAAACTGCACTTAATAAAACATACATAATTTTCATACTTTTTGGAGGGGATTTTCAAACTTCAGTGTTATTGTGTCAAACTCGCGGTATAGTAATGACAGCTTTAGTAGCAAGTGATTTTCAGACAGAATTTGTTAATAAAGTCAATCCGATAATGCTTTGGACCCGATATAAAGCTGCAGCCTGCGCGCTGACTGGAAGGGTGCTGAGAGAGTGACAGCAGCAAGAGGTAAAACCATCTTCGAGCTAAAACAATGGCACTTATAAGCGCCAATCCATTTCTACAATAAACGGCCTTTCCAGCGCCAAAGGAATCTTTTGTAGTGTCTCCTTTCTTACCGCTGTCGTCACAATAGTTTCAAAAGCCAAGAAATCATGTTATTTTTGGGGGTTTTTTGGACACAGGTAGCAAGCTGTTATGAAATTCAAGCTATACTGTATGATTCTATGTGGGTGTTTTGCTGGTTGCCTAAGTTACAGTATTAAAATGCCTGGGACTTAATTTTTTGTGTGTTGGAAATATATATCTAAAACCTCCAGGTTATTTGTAACACAGGGATTTATTTTTAAATGTTATATTATTATGTGAAGGATAAAATTCTGTTCAGATTTGCATGCGACTGTGCATGCATAAACCTGGTTGCTAGATCCCAGGTTTGTTTGCAAGAGTTTTGATGGGCAGTCCCAGTCAGCTTTGCACATTCACTTGCCTTTGCAAACAGGTTTGATAAATAGGGCCCTTAGTCTTCTTTATTGTTGAGATTTTGTTTCTTCATTTGCATTTAATATACAGTAAATGCAGTCAATGAATATCTTTGTTTGATTAAAATAAATGTTCTCAGGAATACCTAAGAGCTATTTATATGCACACTTGCTTAATAGCGCCATGTGTTGTTTGAGCTGAAGGTGAAAAGCCATTCATGATTTCCCTTGTGGTTCCCATCTTTGGTTACCAGTGCTAATGTCCCCATATGTTTTGCTACATTGCATATTTATACACATGTTTCTCTCCAAGATGCTTTCTTATAATACAACCTGAGAGAATATGTATGTGCCTGTTGTTGCAGGATGAATAGAACAGCCTGTATGTTTCTGGCTGTGGTTGTGTTTTGGTGGTCATTGCCAAAAGCATGTGAGAATGTGGCTGCTCCTTAATAGAATAATTGGTGCTAATTGGGAGCAGCCACATTCTATAAAAGGAGAGGCCAGGGCTCCTTTAAGAGATTTGGTGAGGGTTTTTTTTTTCTTCTTTCATTCTTCTTTCTTCTCTTCCTCTTTTCTTCTTTTTCTTCTTTCCCCTTTTTCTTTCTTTCTTAATTTCTTTCTTTCTCCTCTTCTGTGTGTTGCTGTTTGTTTTAAAAGATCTGTTCAGTGAAGTTGAATGCCCAGCCTGACAGCAGTTGTTTTGGCTCTGGTGCCTTTTGATTTCTGTTATTTTTGTTTATTAAAGTGCATGATAGCACTTGAACGGCAGCTTCCCTGTGTCTGAGTCTCCTTCCCTGGGCCCACAGCGCTATCGTGTCACACTGGCATACAGAGTTTGTTTGTACAATAAAATTCAAAACACCAATACTAAAGACAAGTGGTATCCTTGACATGTATTATGTAAAATAATAATGAGACGGTAATCATTTAAACACCTGGAATACCAGTGCTGTCTTGGATTCCCATGGTAAACATATAGGCTGTACCCAATTGATAGTATGACAGGAGTCCCTCATTACTTTCAATACTTTTTTTGCTAGAAAGGTTGCATATAGTGTACTCATGTCTGACCACTTTTACCTGTATTTTATAGACCAACATACTCTGTATGAACCACACGTTCAGAATTATTATCAGTTTTAAAGCAAGGTTAAGATGGATCAGGGCTTTTAAGGAATTCAATTATACTACCAGTAGTTGGTGCTTATCTTGGCGAGAGCCAAGTTCAAATCAGCATGATGTTTTAACATCTACTCTCATGTAATGGAAATCATGCCGCTGTCATTTTGAAAGCCTTTAATTCTTATTCCCTATGAGGACCTCCCCCACCCCCGCACTAATAAGCATTAGCCTTTCTCTCAACTAACACTGTTTAATTAGGTAACAACACAACTGTTCCTTACCAGTATTTAACATATCTTAATCTAAAAAGAATGATTATCGATTTGAACAAAAGATGTAGCCTCAGGTAAGACCTTAATTACTTGTAACTTTTACATCTTGTGTTAATAGGTAACATTGTAGTTTCAATGCTAAATTCAATTCTTCCACTGTTTTGCCGAAGCTTCTATAATTTGGTTAATTTCAGTGTTTTAAAGCAACAACTCAGTGAAGGGCAGTTACCTCTTGTGAGGGTTTAGTCTAGGCAGAATTTTCTAAAAAGAGCCCAGAAATCAGTGCAAGAGGCAAATCATGTAACAAGCTGGCAACAGGTGTTTTTAGGGTCATTTGACCCCGCTGATTATGAAAATCTCTGTTGCCAAGCCGGATTTTTGGCCTGAAGCTCAGAATTCAAGAGGGCCACCAAATAAATAAACTTTGATTTCTCTGGTTCTAGATCAGCTAGAGTTGAAATTTAAAAACTTTTTATGGGGTTATTGAGGCCTAGACATTCAATGGAATATGTGTTGTAAGTGTAGGAATGTCCGAAAATTTAATTTACAAAATTGTAACAAAATATTGGGAAGGAAACGGAAAACAATTTATGAAAATTAATACATTTTAACATTTTTCCTAAAATGTATTTTTCTAAACACATGGGCTCCCGAGTGGCGCAACCAATAAAGGCAGTCCGCCAGAGTGCAGGTTGTGTCCTATAGTCCGGAGATTGCTGGTTTGAATCCGGGCTATGCCATTGCCGTCTCTGGTCAAGAGCTCCCAGGGGGCGGCGTCTAATTGGCCATGTGCTGCCTGGGTGGGGAGGGTTCGAGACAGCTGGGTAATCTCTCTTTCACTGCGCACCAGCAACTCCTGTGGCTGCGGGCCCGCTGTGTGTGTGTGTCACTAGATCTGCATTGTCCTCCGGCGCTATAGGTCTGGTGGCTTGCTTTTGAGCAGGATCAGAGCTTGATCCCACTTTTGAAAAACTGAGGAACTAAACATAATGCGTTTTATTCGAAACCGTCAGACACGTATAGGTCGGGTTTTTAAAGATAGGTAAAACCCTCTTGAGGTTTTCGGCGAGGAAGAAGTAAGAATACGGCCCAACTATCGGATCAACCACATTTGTTAATTTAGACCAAGATCAGAATCAGATCAAACCTTGATCGAACGTTTTTAAAATGGACCATGCATCATCAAAATACATAACTGAAACATTTTTAAAATTGCTAAAATATTTAAATAAGCATTATACTGAATTTGGATAATTGTAACGATAACTTAATAAACTTTAAAACCTGTTTGCAGGGATATCCAAAAATATTTCCTTCAGATTGAAACGGAGATCAACAACAATGCATTTAAAGTAGCTGTAACAGTACTGTATTAAGATAATATCAATTAGAAAAAAAAAAAAAACTTTGTACAATATTAGTTTGTGTTTAGCTATATCTGACATTTCTGTTTTCGCCATATAGCTACAGAAAAAATAGACCTGACTGCGTAATGAGGTTTCATAAATAATATTTCTATGTGTTCTGTGTTGACAAAGTCATACTGGCGTTGTCATGTTATCGATTACAATTAAATCATTTATTTAATTAGATTTAACGTTGTAGTTTTTTTTTTTTAATGCACATAATTTTTTCCCCCAATTTTTTCTCAATAACTTAAGTTTACCTTTTCACAGCCTCAATCTCCCCCTGTCCGCGACATTTTCCAGTTGCAGCTGTCTGTCAGCACTTGATTACATTTGCTAAAAATGTGTTGATAATTTGCCCTGAACCGATGCTGCAGCTAGATGTTTGTGTGTATGGTGGCTATAACTCTGTAAAATATCTGTGTGGCCGTCAGAAAATACACACAACCGTAATTATGGTAACATTTACTAAAACATTTTTAGAAGTTAAAAAAACAAAACAAAACCAGATACCGGTACTAATATACTCAATCTGTTTTTATAGAATCGCTTAAGTTTTAAATTATACATGTACAGTAGTTGCTTCTGGTTTATGTCGTTTAAATTAAATGCACTTCATTTTCTGACATTCAGAATCTTCAATCTCTGCGCCACACATATTCGCTCATATTCTCATTGGTCAGTTTCCCTAGTTATTATTATTATTATTATTATTATTATTTATTTATTAGCAGACGCCCTTATCCAGGGCGACTTACAATCGTAAGCAAATACATTTCAAGTGTTACAGTACAGGTAATAATACAATAAGAGCAAGATAAATACAATGACTAGTTCAAGCAAGTACAAGTGTGACAAAATACAATTCAATAATACAGCAGATAAAAGTGACAGTGATAGTTACATCAAGATATGATTGAATACCAAATACTACAGTTTAAACACTTGGCAGATTACAGTACTCTGAAGTACAGGATTAAATGCAGTAAAATAGGGGGCAGATAAGGGTAAGTAAAGCATATTTAAGGAAGGGTGAAAGTGTCCCAGGGGAGAAACAGAGGAGTTCTACAGGTGCTGTCTGAAGAGGTGAGTCTTAAGGAGGCGCCGGAATGTGGTCAGGGACTGGGCGGTCCTGACATCTGTAGGTAGGTCATTCCACCACTGCGGAGCGAGGGTGGAGAAGGAGCGGGCTCTGGAGGCAGGGGAGCGTAGAGGAGGTAGAGCCAGTCTTCTAGTGCAGGCGGAGTGGAGAGGTCGAGTGGGGGTGTAGGGAGAGATGAGGGTCTGGAGGTAGCTGGGTGCAGTCTGGTCAAGGCATCTGTAGGCTAGTACAAGAGTCTTGAACTGGATGCGAGCAGTGATCGGTAGCCAGTGGAGTGAGCGGAGTAGTGGAGTTGCGTGGGAGAAGCGAGGCAGAGAGAACACCAGGCGGGCAGCAGAGTTCTGGATGAGCTGGAGCGGACGGGTGGCGGACGCAGGGAGGCCAGCCAGGAGGGAGTTGCAGTAGTCTAGGCGGGAGAGTACCAAAGCCTGGACCAGGAGCTGGGTGGCATAGTTGGTGAGGAAGGGTCGGATTCTTCGGATGTTGCTCAGGAAGAATCGGCAAGTGCATGCCAGAGTGGAGATGTGCTGGGAATAAGAGAGGCAGGGGTCCAGGGTGACTCCGAGGTTCTTAGCGGAGGAAGAGGGAGAGAGTGTGGTAGATTCCAGAGGAACAGAGATAGAGAGATCAGAGGAGGGGGAGGAGGAGGGAAAGAAAAGGAGGTCAGATTTAGAGAGGTTGAGTTTGAGGTGATGCGAGTGCATCCAGGAGGAAATAGCAGACAGACAGGTAGAGATACGGGAGGAGATGGTGGAGTCAGAGGTGGGGAAGGAGAGGAAAATCTGAGCATCATCAGCATAGAAATGGTATGAGAAACCATAGGATGCGTTGAGGGGCCCAGGGAGCGGGTGTAGAGAGAGAACAGGAGAGGACCCAAGACTGACCCTTGGGGACTCCTGTTAAGAGAGGGTGAGGTGTGGAGGTTGCTCCACGCCAGGTTACCTGGTAAGTGCGGTTGGAGAGGTAGGAGGAGAACCAGGCCAGAGCAGTGCCAGAGATCCCCAGGTCAGCAAGAGATGATAGTAGAATAGAGTGATCAACAGTGTCAAAGGCAGCAGAGAGGTCGAGGAGAATTAGGACAGAGGAGAGAGAGGCAGCTCGGGCAGACTTAAGTGAGTTGGTGACAGACAGGAGGGCGGTTTCAGTGGAGTGAGCAGAGCGGAAGCCAGATTGGAGAGGGTCGAGCAGAGAGTGGTTGGACAGGAAAGCAGAGAGCTGGCGGTGTACAGTCCGCTCGAGGGTTTTGGAGAGGAAGGGTAGGAGGGAGACAGGACGGTAGCTCTGGAGGGAGGTGGGGTCGAGGGTAGGTTTTTTGAGGATGGGAGTGATAGAGGCTTTTTTGAAGGCAGAGGGAAAGAGACCAGAAAGTAGAGAGGTGTTGAGAAGGGAGGAGATGAAGGGAAGTAGAGCAGAAGCAGCAGCTTGAAAGAGGTGAGTGGGGAGGGGGTCCAGGACACACGTGGTGGGTTTGTGACCCTGGAGCAGGGAGGAGAGGTTAGAGTCTGAGAGGGGCAAGAAGGTGGAGAAGGAGGGTGAGTTAGTAGGGTTGCAGTGGGTGTAGGGGTTGGAGCAGGAGGAGGTGCGGGGGAGGGAGAGGTGTTAAAGAGTTTGCGGATATCTGAGATTTTAGAAGAGAAGAAGGAGGCAAAGTCATCAGGGGAGATAGAGGAGGGAGGAGGAGGGGGGGAGGGTTTAGGAGGGAGGAGAAGGTAGAGAATAGTTTACGTGGGTTGTTAGTGGAGGCTTGGATTACAGATTGGAAATAAGTACATTTAGCAGAGGAGAGAGTAGAGGAGAAGGAGGAGAGGAGAGTGCGGTAAAGGTCTAGGGCAGCAGGGAGTTTGGTTCTCTTCCATTTCTTTTCAGCAGATCGCAGTGTGATTCTTGCCGAGAGGAGCGCAGAAGAGAGCCAGGGATGGGGAGGGAGGGGCGAGCAGGTCGGGAGGTGAGGGGACAGAGGGAGTCGAGGGAGGAGGTGAGGGAGGAGAAGAGGGTGGAGGTAGCAGAGTCTACGGAGAGTTGTGAAAAGGAGTCGATAGGAGGGAGGTGAGAGAGAGCAGTGGAGGCAAGGACAGAGGGGAGAGAGAGCGGAGGTTACGGCGAGAGGTGACAGTGGGGGTAGGAGGAGCAGGGAGAGGGGAGAGACAGAGAAAAGAGATGAAATAGTGATCGGAGAGGTCCAGGGGGTGACAGAGAGGGTGGAGGGGCAGCAGGCCCTGGAGAAGATGAGGTCCAGTTGACGGCCAGCTTTGTGGGTAGGAGGGGATGGAGAGAGACAGAAGTCGAAGGAGTGAAAGAGTGGGAGGAATCCAGCAGAGTGGCTGGGGTTGGAGAGATGGATGTTGAAGTCACCTAACAGGACAGTTGGGGTAGACAGAGAGGGGAGGGAGGAGAGTAGATAGTCGAGTTCATCCAGAAAGTGAGCGAGAGGCCCAGGGGGGCGGTACAGTACAATGAGCAGGAGTTGACAGGGAGAGGTTAGTTGGACTGCATGAAATTCAAAGGTATTGACAGAGAGTGAGGAGAGATCGGAGGGGACAGAAAAGAGTAAGGAGGGAGAGAGGAGAAGACCAGTCCCACCTCCCCGTCCAGTGAGACGTGGGGTATGGGACAGGACATAGATAGAGGACAGGGCAGCAGGAGTTACAGTGTTATCAGGGGACAGCCAGGTTTCAGTGAGAGCAAGGAAATCGAGAGAGAGGTGGGAGGCAAAGGCAGAGATGAAATCAGCTCTGTCAGCAGAAGAGTGACAGTTCCAGAGTGCACCAGAGAGTGTGCAGGAGGGGGGGAGAGGCAGAGGGATGAGGTTAGAGGGGTTGGAGGAGCAGCAGCGGAGAGAGGGCAGAGGACGGGGATGAGAGGACAGAACAGGGATGTGAGAGACAGTCATAGCAGGACAGGCAAGACAAAAGGCACAGTAGGAGCAGTGGGGTGGAGGGTACAGACCTGACTAGTAGATGGCTTCTTCCAGAGCGCTGTTAGGTTCGGATCTATTCCAACAGCGTCTCGGCGCAGGCCTCCCCTCGCTGGACTCCCACAGCTAGACTCCCGGCTCTTTTGTTGAAGCACTTCTGTTTGCTGGCGCTTCTTGCTGGCGCTGAAATAGGCTGCTTGATTAAATGTTACGACTGCATGGCAAAAGAACCAACTAAACTGTGTGGAAACCAATCAAATAGCAAATCAACTTCTAATCAATATAACCACTCACCTGGTACTAATCACACACTAACTCAGCTAATTCAAACACCACCTTACAATGTTACCAAATGTAGTTTAAAATTACTTGAAGCAGGAACTTACCTATCTGCCTCGGTCCCTAGTTGCCTGAAGACTGATGACTATTCGATGCCCACCCTTAAATTAGGTTCCACCTCACACTTTGCAAGGGAACTGGCACAGCTGCTAACTGCTCTGGAGACAATAGTTTCACACACTTCAATGGGATCACACCGATCTGTGTGGAGACCAATCCAAATGCAAACTACTCTAATCAAGTAAATTTAACTACCCTCCCTGATACAATTAACAAGTTGCAAATCAACCTTTTACTCAAATAACCACACTACCTGGGATAAAATCACACACACACTCCTACCTAAATAGGAACACCAAATGAAATGATACTAAAATAGTTAATTCAAAAATTACTAGGAGCAGGATCAATTACCTATCTTGCCTCAGACGCTGGTTACCTGTAGACTCCCACAGCTAGACTCCCGGCTCTTTTGTTGAGGCGCTTCTGTTTGCTGGCGCTTCTTGCTGGCGCTGAAATAGGCTGCTTGATTAAATGTTACGACTGCATGGCAAAAGAACCAACTAAACTGTGTGGAAACCAATCAAATAGCAAATCAACTTCTAATCAATTTAACCACTCACCTGGTACTAATCACACACTAACTCAGCTAATTCAAACACCACCTTACAATGTTACCAAATGTTACGGCTGCGCAGCTCCAGGATCGGATCAAGATTTCGGATCAGTGGAGCTTGATCCTGATCTGCTTAGTACAATGCCTTTTCATGATCCAGCTCCAATGAGCCCGGATCCAATCCTGTTTTTTGATCTCGTTAGTACAACCGGCCCCAGGCAAAGTTCATGCTTCAAGATGAACGGAAGATCAACTGGCCTCCCAGCCTCATAAGCTGTGATGAGCCTCTGTAATACACTTCTATCAGCCTTTATTACCGTCTCTGTTGACGTCTTTGACATCTTCACATTATACAAGTCACTGAAAGTCTGAGCAATATGTATCTTCAACTTTTGGTGATAAATCACTGCAAGCTTTCCATCTTCATTTTGCACAAACTTCAAGTCTTCTGGCATTAAGAAGTAATGTTTGAATTTTCTCAGTAGCAAGGTCTTGGCATCCCCTGAGAACACATTGAACACTGTCAATATACCAAGAACAGCTTCCTGATCCTCTCGATCTCGCTTGCGGCAACCGGCAGACAGTTCAGTGTGACCCACAGGGGAAGGATAAAGACCAAACATTGCAAGCATTTTCTGTGTGATGTCAGTCCTCCAGTGGTAGGGGAAGGCCCATTGCTGCAAGGCTGAGGTTTCATTTGTGATACCAATAATGCCAGTCCTTGCCTGTGCCAACAATCCACTCTTGGGCGTGGTCTGCATCCACTTGGTTAAACTTCTGCAGCTACCTCTTGATGACAAAGTCACCTCCGCTTTGACTTCCGCTGGGAGCTGATTCATTTCAGTAATGGAAATTGTTAGTGACTTCAAGTAGTTTTTGTGGTCGTATCTGGCAATGTGAGGCACCATCTCTGAAAGAGCGTAGAGATAAAGATCCCACTGACCATCATGAATTGCCCGCATGAACATGAGCAGTGTAGAAATCATCTCCATGTAGCTACAATGCAAAGTTCACATTCTCTTGAGACTCAATGTCCACATACTCACACATGTAGTGCCTGTAGCAAGCAAGGAAAGCAATGCTTTGATATTTTCAGAAGTATTTGAGAGGTGTTGCACAAGCTCCTGGTCCTGCTGGCCAATGTAGGAGAGGAGACGTGGGAGCAGGATACGCCACAGTGCCTGATATGTCACTTTATGGATCCTCATACCTTTAACGTAAGCTTTTCCTTCCATTACCTGAAACACTGAGCCTTCAGCCAACACTCCACTTTCAATTCCAAGTTTCAGCCAGACCACATCCTGCCATGTGCTGACCGATTGTCTTCAGGTAGTTCATAGCCAGATTGAGGCCACCCATTTTTCTACACTTACAAAACATATTCCATTGAATGTCTAGACCTCAATAACCCCATAGAAAGTTTTGAAATTTCAACTCTAGCTGATCTAGAACCAGAGAATTTTTTTTATTTTTTTTATTTGGCGGACATCTTTAATTCTGAGCTTCAGGCCAAAAATCCGGCTTGGCAACAGAGATTTTCATAATCAGCGGGGTCAAATTACCATAAAACACCTCTTGCATCACATTTTGAGTGTGCTGTCTAGACTAGTTTGCTCAGAAATAACCATTATACTCCCCAATAGAATGGTTTGAGGCAATGCTGATATGGAAAATGAGCAATGACACCTGGCAGATGTACGAGTAGATACCAAACAGTCAGCTTCATCATCCAAGGACAATAAACTAAATATTAGAAAAATGTATGTATTCCTTTAATATGGCCAGGATTTATCTTGAAGAGGGCTTTTATCATGAAGATTTAAACAGCCCAATACAGCATTTTCACATGAATACGCCACACTTTTTTTGACAGATGGCATCCTCCAGTTTGATTAAGAATGTGTTTTTTCCCCCACAGTAAAGTGGCTGAAATAATTTAAAACCATTCTGTAGAAAATGTAATTATCGGCCAACAATAAAAATGGAAAGTACATTTAAATAAAATCTTTAATCTTTAAGCTGCCCAACTTCAGCATTTAAAATATAAAAATGTTCAGAAATCCAGCGTAAAGCTTAGATATGCTTGCTTTTGGGATTTACCAAACTTCGATACCTTAATTCTGTATCCATGTGGGGTTAAGGTTATATCAGCAGGGTGTACAGTATATTCAGTTTATGATCTCTTATTGTGTTTGGGAATCTACTGACGCCAAAAAATTTAAACATACAGGTTTTGTCTTGCATTAGAATAAATTTCAAGACTGATCATCCTTAGTATCACAGTTGCAAAAGCATTAACCCTTTGCGGTCCTTTGTTGGACAGGGTCCGACATTGCAATTATTCCCATCAGGTCCTTTGTCGGACCCTGTCCGACATCATTTTAAAAACGCAAAAAAGTCGGTTTTTCAACGGAAAAGCCGAGAAAACCATTCAATGGCCGAGTGGGAACGAAGGAGCCGAGACAAGCCGATAAAAAAAAAAAAAAAAAAAAGGCGATCTCATGAATAGTCATACTAGCCCCTGGCATCAGATGGGGCGGTCGATGGAAACAAGCTGGGAGTTACAGTATCAGCGCACAGAGACTATCACGGACATTTGCAGAGCTTTTTGAGATGTTATAGCAATAAAATAATGACTTGGATTGCATTATTGAGGAGTTTGGTGATAAAACGAGTCATCAGGAGACGATTGATCGGTATGTACGACTATTTTATTATTATTTTTATTTGGTAGCATATGTGAAAGCGATAGCAAACGAAAGGGTGGGCGGGCTGGAGATCCCTAGTGAGTGCTTTGTTGATATGCAGGGCCATTTAAACCCGTTTGACTGTGGAAAAAAATACTTTTAAACAGCGCGTCTAAAATTAACTGCGCGTGTGAAAATAAATTGGACCTGGCGAGCCTGACGCAGAATTAATAAATGGACCGCAAAGGGTTAAAGTAGACTAGTGCATCTGTATTTTGACAACTTTCAATCAGGCTTTAATAAAAAGAAGGGTACACCTGTACATATAACACAACAGTATTCCGCTGTACACCGAGAAAAACAAACAAAAAAAAAACAGTTGCATTTTTAAATAATCGCTATGATTTTCAGTGCATTAGCTTCTATTCCTGTGGTGTTCCACTTGAATTTGTGGCCTTTGTTTTACTTTATCTTCAGTACTAGAAACATAATTACAAAATAACAACAAAACGTTTGTTATTCCCATGTTACTCCCATGCAATCTATGAGGCTCTTTTGAAATTCATATAAATAAAAAAAGAAAATGTGTTCAGGACTTTAGCTAACCATTTTTGTGCAGTTGAACACAGCCTTGGTAGTGTGGTCCCCATAGAATTGATAGAGTAAAGCATATTAAAATGTTTAGTAATAGGTAATAATATTGAATTTATCTGTGTGTCCAACAAAGAAGTTGGTCAAACGTCTTCTGTGATGTACAGCAGGTAACCATTTTTTGCAGCAGACACTTTTCACAATTTTCCTTTGTAGTGCACGTGAAGTGTTCATAAGTGATGAAAGATGATTTAGGTCCAGGAATGTCTGTATGGTTGTTGGTGTTTGCAAGTAGCACAACGTGATCTGTTGCAAGGAACGTTCCTCTTACAGCTTTATTAAAGATGGTGCTGTGGACCAGATAATCCCTTTTATGTGTTTCTCCAATATGACCTTAATGCAGGGTGCCTAAAAATGATTGCGGTAAAGGATCTGCTTTTAATTTGGTGACTAACATCCTGAATACATTGTCAAAGCCTTTACTCTAAGAAAGGGCATGGCAATATGGAGCTCATATGAAATCCTCTTGTTTATTCATATGATACATTGTTTAAGGTGAGACATTATGGTGAATTAGCTTTTCCATGCTAATCTACATCAGAGATGAGTGCTATTCCTGAAAAAAAATCCCTTGACCCTGTCCTTTATTTTGACAAGTGTCACGCCAGTGGCAGTCATTTTCTGGTAATTACGGCAGGGCTATGCTAATTTCATATAACACGCATCATAAGAACGTACTAATAATTAAACCCGGCTTTGTAAGATTTTAGAATGATAAAACAGAAACGTTCCAATTTGATCTAGAAAATGAACATTCCATTCTGTGTGCCAAAAGTTTTTGTAAAGGTAGCCGTTATTATTAAATAAGGTTGGTGCTGCCTTCATTTTCCAGAATTTTCCCCTGTAGCTTAGTGTGGCTTTCAAAATAAAACATAAAAGGTTGGAATCTTTCACTTTTGACTTTTATAAGTTGCAACAAAGTGTAAATAAATCCTGTAGCTGCATCACTTATGGTGCATGAATGACACCTTGTGGTGATGGAAGTTCCACATTCCCTTGTAAAATGCTTAACATAAAATATATAAATAAATATATATATATATATATATATATATATATATATATATATATATATATATATATATATATATATATACTGTAATTATAATATTCCAGTGTCAGATCTACCAGCATAAGTAACTCCTTCCAGAAACAGAGGGGGAGTTGATTCTACTGGAGCCAGAGTTGCCTGCGCCAGAACCAGAGTTGCTGCCACAGGAAGAGGGAGCAAGAGTTGCTGCCGACAGAACTAGAGTTACTGCTGCCAGAGAAGCACCAGCTGCCTGAAGCACCTGTCCACAGATCTCCCTGGTGTGAGTATTGTGGAGAATAGGCCCACCACTGGAGAGAGTGCCCTGATGTCCCGCCATACTGGTGCAGACTCTGTGAAGAGTTTGGACACAGGTGGCAAGAATGCCCATACACAGCCAGAGAAGGAGGAGCTGCATGCCCAAGAGCCAGAGGGGGAGAAGCTGCCTAGCCATGAGCCAGAGAGGGAAGAGCTGCCTGCCCGAGAGCCAGAAAAGGAGAAGTTGCCGTCCTGCGTGCCGGAAGGAGAAGCCCCCCTGTCTCCAGAGCTCAAAGGTAAAGCACAGCTGTCTCTATGGGGAAAATGGAGAAACGCCCCCATCTCCAGAACCTGAGGGAGAAGTGCTGCCATCTCCAGAACCTGAGGGAGAAGTGCTGCCATCTCCAGAACCTGAGGGAGAAGAGCTGCCATCTCCAGAACCTGAGGGAGAAGCGCCCCCATCTCCAAAACCTGAGGGAGAAGAGCTGCCATCTCCAGAACCTGAGGGAGAAGCGCCCCCATCTCCAGAACCTGAGGGAGAAGAGCTGCCATCTCCAGAACCTGAGGGAGAAGAGCTGCCATCTCCAAAACCTGAGGGAGAAGAGCTGCCATCTCCCAGAACCTGAGGGAGAAGAGCTGCCATCTCCAGAACCTGAGGGAGAAGAGCTGCCATCTCCAGAACCTGAGGGAGAAGAGCTGCCATCTCCAGAACCTGAGGGAGAAGAGCTGCCTATCCAGAAGAGGACAAAAAGCAGCCGACGGCTACAGAGAAGGGGGAAGAGGTGAAGAGGCCATTAACTGGCTATCAGTTACCTAATTTACCCCTCAACCACATTCAACATTGGGTTTCTCATATGCGTGGTCAACAGCCAGTTTGTCAATAATCACTCACTGCTGACCACGCATTCTCACGATTTTATCTGGATGTGGCATTTTAACCCCATCCAGGCTATAAACAATAATAACAAAACATCATGTTTTTACATGCAAAACAGTACATTTAAAAAATAATACAACAAATAAAAAATGACACAAAACATGAAATATGCACAGGGGCATGGGAGTACCCTGTCACAGGCTGTTTTTCACACAGGTTTAATTGTTTTATTGAGCCAGCATGGAACTCACCTGTTACTAATTTAATGAGGGACACATGCCTGGTAATTAGACAAGCAGGTATATAAACCAGGTGAAATGTTTGTTAGCCTGTCTGTGTTGAGGCTAAGGCTGAGACCTGTAGGGAACCTAAGGAAAGGTACTTTGTTTATGAGCTTGGGTACCAATAAATGGCTTGGCCGTCCAGTTATAATTAAGGACTTGTAAAGTGTAGGTTAGCACTCCTGGAAGGAGTTAGGCTTTTGTTTGTTTATTTTTGTTTTGTGAATAAATACATGTACAGGCACCTCCCTTGGACACAGGTGGTAAGAATGCCCTGTTTTGAATTCAGCTGTGGTCCAGTGTACTTCATTTTACACAAGACAAGTGTGAAATGTCACGAAAGTGGCAAAGCTTACCCCGATATGTCATGATGCATATACAAAAATAATTGATATACTGAAAAATCACCATTTTAATAATTAGTGGCTACTTTTCTTCTTTATTATTTCTAGTGATTTGTGAGTAAGTATCCTGTTTGACCCTGATTCTCTTTGGATATAGCTGTTTGCTGTTTTTGAATTCCCTGTACACACTCTCTCTCTCTCTCTCTCTCTCTCTTTAAAAGTCAAAAAAGGAAGTGAAGCACTTCATAAAGTTGACCTCTTGGTGGTGCTGTATGCATTCAAACAATAAAAGAAAATCTGTTTACAGGGGTATGGAAACACAT
This sequence comes from Acipenser oxyrinchus oxyrinchus, assembly GCA_030684275.1. Taxonomy (NCBI): domain Eukaryota; kingdom Metazoa; phylum Chordata; class Actinopteri; order Acipenseriformes; family Acipenseridae; genus Acipenser; species Acipenser oxyrinchus. The sequence goes on from CM060251.1 coordinate 47,399,761, forward strand.
TAAGCTTTTGTTCATTATGTTTTTCATTAGTATATTAATATTGTATTTCTTTGTTTATATATATATATATATATATATATATATATATATATATATATATATATATATATATATATATATATATATATATATATAATTAATCAGCCCATATGATGGTTACTCAGGTTGATACTGGAGCACAATAGAGGTATGGAGCTTTAAGACAATTGTATATCATTAGGTCATGTATTTTCCAGCAGAATATGTTAAGGCATTTTTGCATAAGCATGAGTTTAACTACTGTATGCGTTAGCCACTGAACTCAAAGCGAGGCATTTAATGCTGCAGTGTGTCCCAGTAATGGCTGATGCAGCTGTCCCGAGACGAAATCGAAGGTCAATTATTAAGGGTAATGACCGCTGTTTGAAGCGAGTTTCATGATTCTAAAGTCAGTTATCTGTTAAAGGGCAACATTTTCCTACCTTGGTAATATATTTTCTATTGTAATCCTGATTGTTTTTAATATTTTTATTCTCATATTATGGGCCTGATTTTTTCCCAAGTTAGTAAAGGTGTTTACTCATAAGTAAGGGCTGTTTTTTATGTAAATCTACTAATTTTTACAATTTTCCAAGGTAAGTAGTTATACTTTACGTTCTTGATTTGAGTAAATGTACTCTGCTAACTGCCTGCTCACACCAAGTAAATTTACATTTTACTAAACATACAAAGGGTGTTTAGGCCAATTTTCACGTAATTTCAAAGTGTACATTTATATCATTGATGTTAATAGTGTAAATGTACACATATTAAATAAACCCCTGCTGAAACTGGGATTTTTGATCAGAGAAAGGCAAGATGGCTTTGATGCTTTTGTTGCAGAGGTTGTAAAACAACAGAGGACCAGACCATACCCTGCTGAATGAATTTTTTGTTCCAGGGTCACCTTTATGGATGCTACCAATGAACAAGTTTTGAGACATTATCGGTTTGATAAGCAAACCATTCATGATCTCTGTGAATTCCTTAAGGCGAATTTGGAAACTTCCACCAACAGAACACACCCAATTCCAGTTTTGACCAAAGTCACTGGCCCTACATTTTTATGGCTATGGACTAGCATAAAGCCGTGTGGTATCTCGCAGAAAAAGCAACATTTTGCTGTGCGTATCACTCACCATTTATTATTGAGACTGAACTCACATTGACGAAAAAATACCACAGCGGTAAAGTAGCACAGCGACAGAATTTTAGAACGGCAAAACAGTAGGTGAGCGATGTTTTGCAGCTAAGACATTTTCCTGCAGCGGCAACTCTACCTCTAACCAGTCAGATGAGTGTTTTGGGATTGCATGGATCTAGATGAAAACTTCAGAATATTTATCAACATGATTTGTGTGATTAATATCTTATACTACTTCATCACACACACAAGTAACAAGAAGACATGTTAATATCAAATTACATTCAAAACATTTTGGCCTGGTTTTATTTGGTGCCTGTTAGGGGTAACAGTTCTTGATACTTAATTTTGTAACAGAAAGTTAAGGGGGAAAAATAAAGCTTTCAGAAACATAAGGCTCTACTAAATTAACACTCTTTCATTGCTGTTTATTTAAAATGTAACTAAGAAATCTCAAACACAGAGTGAAGCAATACATTTTTATTTCAATTTTGTAACCTTTAAATAAGCTCACTATTCATGAATGACAAGGTAGCGTTGAGATGTTAGGAAACCTACTGTTGCACGGTACAATTTCTCCCGTTTCTTTCCTGGTCCGTAAATAACAGTATTTTCTTTATTAAATGAACTGCATATACTGGACTTATACTGCTAAATGGCATATCATAAGAAAGTTACAAATGTCACAAATGAGAGGAGGCCATTCGGCCCATCTTGCTTGTTTGGTTGCAAGTAGCTATGGATTCCAGAATCTCATCAAGCAGCTTCTTGAAGGATCCCAGGGTGTCAGCTTCAACAACATTGCTGGGGAGTTGGTTCAAAACTCCCACAATTCTCTGTGTAATTCTCCATTTGTGACCCCTAGTTCTTTTTCAATACCTTTTAGAATTTTGAATGCTTGAATCAGATCTCCGCGTAGTCTTCTTTGTTCAAGACTGCATAAATTCAATTATTTTAGCCTGTCCGCATATGACATGCCTTTTAAACCAGGAATAATTCTGTTTGCTCTTCTTTGCACTCTTTCTAGAGTAGCAATATCCTTTTTTGTAGCGAGGTGACCAGAACTGAACACAATATTCTAGATGAGGTCTTACTAATGCATTGTAAAGTCTTAGCATTTACTTCCCTTGATTTAAATTCAACACTTTTCACTATATATCCCAGCATTTTGTTGGCCCTTTTATAGCTTCCCCTCATTGCCTAGATGAAGACATTTCTGAGTCAACATAAACTCCTAGATCTTTTTCATAGATTCCTTCTTCAATTTCTGTATCTTCCATATGGTATTTATAATGGACATTTTTATTGCCTGCGTGCAGTACCTTACACTTTTCTTTATTAAATGCCATTTGCCATGTGTCTGCCCAGTTCTGAATGCTGTCTAGATCATTTTGAATGACCTTTGCTGCTGCAACGGTGTTTGCCACTCCTGCTATTTTTGTGTCGTCTGCAAATTTAACAAGTTTGCTTACTATACCACAATCTAAGTCATTACTGTAGATTAGGAAGAGCAGAGGACCTAATACTGATCCCTGTGGTACACCGCTGGTTACCTTGCTCCATTTTGAGGTTTTTCCTCTAATCAGTACTTTCAGTTTTCTACATGTTATCCACTCCCTAATCCATGTGCATGCATTTCCTTGAATCCCTACTGCATTCAGTTTGAGAATTAATCTTTTATGCGGGACTTTGTCAAAAGCTTTCTGGAAATCTAAATAAACCATGTCAATTATCCATTGTCGATGTTGCATCCTCAGAAAAATGAAGCATGTTAGTTAGACACGATCTCCCTGTCCTAAAACCATGCTGACTGTCTCCCAGAATACTGTTACCATATAGGTAATTTTCCATTTTGGGTCTTATTATAGTTTACATATAATAGAAGTCAGGCTTATTGGTCTGTAGTTACCAGGTTCAGTTTTGTCTCCCTTTTTGTGGATGAGTATTACGTTTTGCAATTCTCCAGTCTGTTGGTACAACCCCTGTCTCAAGAGACTGTTGCATGATATTAATTTCCTTCCTAGCTCTCTGAATTTGTTTTGCAGGGATCTTGGTCTATCTCTTCCAATATTGTTTGTACCGATGTGGACGACTACTACCGGGTTGTCTCCTGTTTGTTCTTGGAGTCTCTCCACGTTGGCTCCCGGAAGGCAGCACACTGTTGTAGTAACAGAGTCCAGACTGCACACTAAACTTGCTGTGTTTCTCAATATGGAGTCCCCGAAAATCATGACCTCCCCCCTTTTTTTTTTTTTTGCTGCCTGGCCAGCACCGTTTATGGGGTCCTGGATGTTGTTCCTTTCATTCTTTTGATCTAAATTTTGATGTGGGTCAAATTTTTTTGACGTTTTGATTTCTGGTGGTTGTGTTTGACTAAGTTTCTTTTTTTCCCATCTCTGCCTATCTGAACCCAACTGTTTCAACCCTCTTCTATCTCCCCGCTGGTTTTCTGTCTGTTAGGGGTGCAAACTTCTTTTTAGCTCAGATGGGTTTTCTCGGATTTCTCACATCTTGCAGATGTCCCAGATTACTGGCTTGAAGGCCATGTTAATTTTTTTTTTTTTGTAGGTTTAAGTTTAGTTTCTGCACCTTTCAAACTGCCTCTAAACTGTTTTGCACTTTTCCCCGAAGCAATTGTCCCCACGCAGATGCTCTCCACGCTGCCCCTGTTTGAACTGCCTTGCCTTTGTGTGTGTGCCTGTTCGTGCTTTGTTAGTTCTGCCCCCTTGTCTCAGAATGGCACCGAGCTTGAATCTGAAAGTAAACAGTTGGCCTGAGTTTCAGCTTGTTATCAGAAAAAGACACGCAGCTGTTTGAATTTAGGTACAGTAATTTTCCAATTTACTGTGTTTTCTGATTAAAGCAGTTCAAGATTGAATTTCTCTTTACTGCCTCTAAACTGCTCTCCAGTTCTCCCCACGCAGCCGCTGTTTGAAATTCTTCCTCTTCCGTCTCATCATCACTGGAACTCCAGTCCATAATTTGTGGTCAGTTGGTCTGTATTGGTAGGTGCATGATTTACTTTAGAAACTGCTGCCGCATATGCTGTTGTGTGTCCACCAATTTTGTGGTATCGCCCCTCACCGCTCCCAGCTAGTGGTGCCATGTCGCTCATGTGTGTCCCTGGCTTACTTTGGAAACCTCTGCCGCATACGCTGCGTGTCCCAGGCTTAATGCTGCAAGGCAGGGTGTATCCCAGTCTTCAGTATGCAAGATCATTAGTGCTGTAACTGAAGCCTTGATAAAGAGTTCCTTCTTTTATTAGATTCCCACTATAAGTGGCTGAGCAACAGCAAATTACGTTTTGTTTTTGATACAGGAATGTCTCAGATAATTGGACTAACTGATTGTACACATGTAGCAATAAAACCTCCTGCAGAGTCTGAAGCTGTTTTTAGAAACAAGAAAAAATCAATTCTCTTCCTGGTCACCCACAAGCCCATCCTGTCTCCTGCAAGCTTACGCACACAATTATATAATTGGCACAATGTGTATAATGTTAGGTGTTTGTTAAACTTTTGTTTTTAATAAGACTTTTTTTTTCACTTATGCTAGTAAGTTTTGGTCCTTGCATCATCTTGCACATTGGAAATGCTCCTGAAAAAGTGAAAATTAAATGTATCATGAATCGTATTAAAACGCAATTTTGTAGGAGTTTTAAATGGGAAGTTCTTATGGTTAAGGCACTGTGTTAAAGAGGAGTTTTTATGGTCCATAGGCAAGTTGCTGTAGCTTAAATCCTGAACAGTAAACAAAGTTTAAAAAAAGAAGAAATGGCAAGTGTGCATTTTTTTTAGAAGTAAATTTGACAAATGTGTGAACATAAGGGTATGCAGTTCCAGTCCAAGACAGCTACAGTTTTTTCTGTACCTTTCTACCTCTAATTAACAAACATCACATAAATACAATATAGCCTTAACCTTTTAAAATGTTTCTTGTTAGTTTAATCACTGTTGTGTCTTCTGTATCTCTAACAAGTTGCTATTGAGATTCTCATTTTATAGGTCACAAAAAAAGACGCAGTGCACGGTATCAACATTCGTTCAGATCACAAAGTACTGTATACTTAAAAAAAAAAAAATGGCGAGCAAACTAATTAGAATCTGCAGCATTTTCATTTTTAGTTATTTCCTCATTTTAAAACAATATTTTGAAACACAATTAATGTTATTTCTATTAGACTTTAATTTATCTTACATTATTGTGCAATAATTGAAAAATGTGAACTTAGTTTCCCAGTGTAGCACAGTGAAAGCAAAACATATGTAAGCATTGTAAAGCACAGAGAGGTATGGTAAAGCATATTAAAAAAAAACACGTCAAAACCTGGTAAACTATGGTAAATGCGTAGTATAACCAAAAATATAGTGCCAAAATAATGTGGTAAACTTTCAGAAGTGTAGCACCAGAGATCTAGAGTATATGACACATTCAATTCTATGTTGAAGATACTGAAACAGTGGAATTTGAAACTGCTTACTTGCATTATAAATTGAGAATGGTGACAGTCCTGCATGTTGTCAACAAAATTTAAACTAGGGGTGTGCCAATTCATGTGGTGAACCGTGATATTTTTCTTGACGATACGATTATCGATACAGTGACCCCTGTATTTTTTGTTTTGTTTTTTATAAAGTAATTCTGTCTGCTAGCATTAAACATGAGCATGCATTAATGTGTGTCTGTACTGATAATTAGAGAATATTATTTGTTAGCATGTACTCTAAAAGCCTCACCTACCATTCACTGTGTTCAGGGTGTTTTTGTCAAATCCGCCAGCAGCGGAGCGAAACGGAAGCTGAGCCGAGGCGGGTTATTAACGTTGTTTAAGCTCATCAGGGCAACAGCGAAATTTGACCTGCTCTGATTAATCATCAGCAGAATGTGGCAACAAGCAGATGAGTACAGACATTAAGTTAGTGTTTTAGTATCACTTTAGTGTCAAGTTGTATTTTAAGCAGTTGAATATGGTAGCAACTCACTTGCTCCTGAAGTGGCACCCAGCAATTGAATTTGGCGACCAGTTATGTTTTTTTTCGGCCTGGAGCCATTGGCTCATAAGGCAGCAACTTTGTCTGGAGAGCTGATTTCTAATTTTGTTGTCAAGAAATGTATTTTAAAGAATAAACAGGAAACAAAATTAAAACAGACCGTGAAGCTTATTTGACCAAAAGTGCTTTACCAGCATTATTGCAAACACTTGCACAAGCAAATGAGACAATTGTGATTTTTTTTATGTTTCATGCTTAACCTACTGTATCGTGATACGTATCATGTCCCTCGTATTATATTAGAGGGGGTCTTTCCATGTGCTTGATCAAGCTTCTAATACATTTACTGTAAATACGCTGATCCAGGAATGGTGTGCTCAACAACATTTAGACACAATGGTAAAAATTAATTGTGCTTAGATTTGCTCAGCTATTATTTATTCTGCTGGGTTTCAACTGCAATTCTGCTGTAAGGTATGAAAATTCATTGGTTTTATGATTTAATATAACATTTTTAATTTACAGAAGCAGAAAAACAACAACCAGACTCCCCCACATCTCGTCCGCAGCAGCCAAAGTCACTTCCGACGAAGCACAGCGGGCTGGAGCATACCAGAGTAACCTTGCTCCCAGCACTGCCTTTTCTTCCCAGCACACTTCTTTAACAGCAGTGCTCCATCCTGAGAAACATCCAAATACATTCTTCAATGGTCTAATTTAGTTAATGGTCTGATAAATGTATTTTTACAAAACTATTTTTTTTTTTTTTTTGAAGAACGTATACTTTACCGGAAACTCTTTTTTTGTGTTTTAAATCCTTCTCCTTTTCATATTCTAGTTGCCTAGTAACACACACACACACAACCTTCTGTTTACTTTATTTCCAATCACTTCCAATATGTTCAAGTTTTTCTGCCAGTAAATTGGAGAAGGTGGAAGGGCTGTTGCCTTATCACACAGTTTACATGCAACAACATACAGATCACGAACTGATCCTGCTGTATGTTTATGCTTATACTCAAAATGGGATTTTTTTTTTACAATCCTTGTAGCATTCTTGTGTATAAATAGAGGATACAGGCACTCCAAGAGTGTTATTTGAGTACCATAAATATTTACATGAGTAAGGATGGCCAAATCTTTAACGGGATTGAATGTGTTATTAATGGCCATCCTCACAAGTGAAAATGTTCTATTCAAACCCATGATGCAATTTTAACCTTGTAATTTGCTGCAGCCCATCTATTAGTATATGTTACGGTAAATGTCTGAATTTGGTCAACCTTAAGTTTTACCGGTAAATATCAACGTTTACCAAATAAGATAGTAAATGTCAGAAATTATATGATGCAGAGATGCCAACTTTGTAAGATAAAAATCCATAGAACCTATGTCAAAGTGTGTGGTGGAAGCCCTAGTAAAACCCCAGCACAAACGGGGGTGGGGGGTGGGTGCTACATATAAAAAATACAAAAATGGGTTCATCTTTGTACCATATTGCTTCTCACAGAAGCAATTTAGACCACAGTAGTCAGTCTGATAAGGTTAAGGTACACTGAGAGGTTGAGACTTACCTCTTTTTGCCATTTAATCTGTGGTTCACGTCACTGTTCAAAATTTTAAAAATATGTATATATATATATATGAAGGAGATTCAGCATAAAATATCTTTATGGACTATTTATTGATTATACATGTATATGCAAGTAGCATTAATGCACCAATAGATACTTTTCTAACCATTATTAACCAATATTAAGGAGGCTGTGTGGTCCAGTGGTTAAAGAAAAGGGCTTCTAACCAGGAGGTCCCCGGTTCAAATACCACCTCAGCCACTGACTCATTGCGTGACCCTGAGCGAGTTACTGAAACTCCTTGTGCTCAGTCGTTCGGGTGAGACGTAATTGTAAGTGACTCTGCAGCTGATGCATAGTTCACACACCCTAGTCTCTGTAAGTCATCTTGGATAAATGTGTCTGCTAAGTAAACAAATAATACATAATAATATTGTAACAAATGGTATAACATTTTAGTAACATTTTCATACCTTCGTTTACTTTGCAGAACTCTACTAGTGCAGCCCACTGTTGCAGCAATCTATCGATGCACTTGCCTAGACTGAGCTATCTACAATCATATCCAAAAAAAATTGGGAAAAAATGCAATCACAAATAATATTTTGAGCTGCTGATTTTTTAAGTGTTTAATCAATATGGTTTGATAAACTGTAGCCTACATGCAAAATAATTTCTAAATTTAAATTTATGGACCAGTACTTGAACATATAAACAGTTATTTTTAAGCACCCACCTTGTGTTCACATGTTTCAGAATCTTCTGTGTTTCAGTGCCACACAAGTCTTGGCACTGTTTCAACTGCTTGTGCCGCTTGCCACTTGTCTTTGTAGTAAATATATATCTATAAGAAGTTTATCAACTCTTGCTGGCAATTTACTTGCAGCCAACTGTGCTACAATGTGGATTAAATGACAGGGACAACCCTGAACTTACACAGATTTCTTCTTCTTCATCTATGCCTATATATGTACACCTAGCATCACAGATGCATTATCTGCTTCAAATCCAACACAATTTTTCCATGGTATTCCAAAATATTGTAATACTGTATTCACTGTCCTGAAGATATTTCTCCTGTTGTTGATATATCCTCGCATGATGGCAAAGCAAAGCAAGCAGCAAGCAAGCAGCAACTGCTTACAAAGTATGACTCTTGAGAGTAGGTCCATAGTTATGGTTTCAACTTGATTTCCATGTTAAACTCATTGATATTGTGGTAATGTTAGGGGTTACAGTGATGTCCTTTGGAACATAAAGGCTTAGTTTGTCTCTTTAAATCTTAACAGTCTTTCATTACGATTAGTATTTTAAAAGATAAAAGTGGGGTCAAAATATTAACCTTTCTCCTGTGTACAGTGTTTATAATGTACTGTAATTTTTCAGTAAACAAACTCACTCCGCTTGCTCCTCTAAAATCTTTGAAGACAGCCACAGATGGGCTATATAAGTAAAATTTTGTTTCCTTTAAACTGTTAGTTTAAACCAATTTTGATTTTGAGCAAAATACTTAATGGTTGCTATTAACTTGCTTTCTTTACTTAAACATTATAACAGCACGATTTATGGTTTAAACTTTTTATGTTAAATTCCCCCATCCCCATCTCAATGCCCTGCAGTGCTGGTATTGCTGCTGGTGAGACCGGAACACAACGGTGCAGCCCCAGTATCCCGGACTGCACACGCCATTAAAATAGACAGCACCTTGTGTTAAGACCCACCAAACTCAGTTTGCTAATTGCAGTGTTTGCATTTTTTACAGCTTAAAAATACTTAAAAATAAGTTATTTTCAGTAATTATAACATTTCTAGTAAGTGCAAACCACTATCTAATGAGTTATTTAACATAAAAGACAACGTTGCAGTCACCATTTTCACTCATAATGATTTGATTGGGTAATGAAAAAGAAAGTAAAGCCATCATCTGTATTTAAAAAAAATGATTCTGTTTGGATCTGTGGTGTGGTAAGTTTATAATATTTGCAGTAATTTTATTGATCAAGATATGTAGTAATTTTAGTACATAATGTAAATATCGGAAGAAATGAAATCAAAGTGTATAGCATTTTTTACGACTGTTCATAATTTTAAAGAAAGAAATTGTTTCAATTATTTGAATGTCGCTATATAGATAGACCTAGAGAAAAAGCTGTAATAGCTACAGCTCATCGCCGAGGTAGAGGTCTCTGCTGACTTAATTTCGGGTCTTTGTCAAAGATATATCAAAGTGTACCTTGGTTTAGACAAAGCTATCGTTTGGTACCTCGGCATGTTAAAATTGTACCCTGGTTTTCTTTTTATGAGTAGAAGAAATAAGTTACAAAAAAAGAAAACGCTATTAAATACAGTTTTGTTAAGTGCGATTAGTGGGTTGTCAAAGTTTTCATTTGTTTGATTTGATTTGTCAAAGTTTTGAGTTGTTTATGACATCCCTTTGTTATGACACTTGTCAGACCTAGAGAGAACGTGTGCATGAGATAAGATTGTTTTACTTGTTGAAATATTTTAGGATGATTTATCAATGATTTATGCATCAATATGGGTGATAATGATGAATGTTTGTCTATAAGCACAGCTCTCAGGCTTTAGAGGGGAACTAGAAGATAAAACTGAGACATTTTAAGTCACATTAAGTTCAAGTTAAAATGTGAAATGTTGTTGAAAGGCTATTTCTGCTATATGCCAATAAGAAAGCATGTAGTTGCAGGGCAGAACCATTGAAGTATAGATACCTGGAGAAAACATTAATAACAACAATAATGTCACCCAAATTAGCAGTAGGACAGGTATTGTTGATGAAGTTAGGGTTTAAATGTTTTTTTTTTTTTTCATGATTGATTGTTTACTTAAAATAGAGGTGATGGGGTCAGGAGCTTGAAAACTCTGACAGAATCAGTGCACTCACTTTGTTTTTGTTATTTTGTCTTGTTATATTTGAGTGTACTGTTGAATAACCAGCAATGTTTGGAATGGTTATCTGATTTTACTGCACAGGGGTGAGGAGTACCCCGTCACAACTCTGTTGTAGGATGTACAAATCACAGCATGACCCTGGGTTCCCTAAAATGATGGTAATTACATTGTGCACATTGATGGAATCAAACATTTTCTTCTTTAAATACATAACTTCAACATTAATTCGGTCAATAGGCCACATGAGTGCAGTCAATTGCACCAAGGGTTTTTGGCGTGCCAGCTACTTGGAATATTTTTATCTGGATTTGTTTCTTCTCTTCTTCATTGGTTGGGAAATAAATGAAATATGATGCTCATCTGAAGAAAGTTTCAGTAACGACAGTCGTTATTTTGCAAACTGATGACTATGATAAACCTTGTCAATCACTATTGAATACCTGTGTCAAACAGGTGCCATAGCAATGCTTAATACTTAAATCCAGTATTGCATGACTTCTGGCAGTGCGAGAATCGAGATCGGGTTTAAGAAGCTCCCAAAAGTCAATGGATTTTTCCATTGGTCGAAAACATTGGGATCGGGTTTGGACTAGTCTATAAATGTATTATCCAGTACTAATGAGATGCTGCTTTGGCTGAAAAAGCTTTATGGTATTGATAGAAGACAGGTCAACAATAATGAACAAATAATTCAGTTCCTGCATGTGGTGGGGGTAAACTTCACAAAAAAACATCTTAGAGAACAGAAAAAGCAATGAGAAATTCACCTAGTGTAAGATTTGTTAGGAGCTGAGGATCCCTGGATTTAAGGGTAACAGACAAGTCTCCTCAATCTAACGATGATCTAAATTTTCTGATGTATATATGAGACTTGAGACCAAGTTAAAGAATAAGTAGTGGGGTTCCAAAAAAGATAGCGTTACACATCCCCACGTATTGCTACAACTGTTTAAATAACGTACCTGTCATTTATTTTCATTGTTAACATCCTGACACCTTTTTTAACTTTTAACTTTTAAGTCTTTTTCAAATCTCTTTTCAATAAAGAGAGGACGTGATTGCTGTCATTCAACACGGTTGAATGATTTTAGTAGAACAATGTAAGAGTGTGATTTTTATCACAGGAAATTGCATCCCACATTAGAACTGTTTTTACCTTGTGAGGAAAATCTTTCACTGGAAATAGTTATTCCATAGTGCATTTCCCAAGGGTACCCAGAAAAGGTCTATGAACCTGCCCATTGCTGTTGAAAACAAACCTTTCTGTGACCTTCATTCACTGAATTGCAATAAAGTGATTTCTCAAAGACACTTACATGTCTTATATGTGTGTTTCATTTTATGTTAGTTGTTTTAAATCTCAATAATATGAGGTCCTATTGTAAAATAAACCTTTAAAGATAGTTTAACAGAAAGAGACTAATTTTGTTTATTTATCAATCTTAAATACTAATATATATTTCCTTGCCTTTCAGGACTGAGGCAATGATGGTAATTTACTGTGAAGAAAGCAATCATATGCTTGTGAGTGACATAATTGATTACAGCTAAACAAAAAGCCCATAGGTTTTAGTTTAACTTGAAATGATTCAGTTACAGCCTCATTTGTTTGTAACATTATTGAATACATTGATTTTATTATGTTTTACTGGGTGTATTTTATAATAAATAGCTGTATAAAGCAGTTTGAGACATTATGTTCCTAATATGTAGTCGTTTAGATGATTATGGAGGATTCATGATGATACATATGCAGAAGCTGCTGCTGATTGATGGGAGCCCATCAGCCACCCAGCCTACAGATCCTATTTGATATGATAAATATGTCTGTTGTCAATGGCAATGACGTTATGTAGGAAGTTGTCTATTTTTGGCAAACATATTATGTCATCACAATAGGTGATTTCAATCTTAATAGGGATCATTTTGTAGTCTGATTTATAGTCTTTTATTCGTAAGTAAACAACAGCCGTAGCTTGTGAGATCTCTGGGAAATATTATTCTCCTAATACACATACTTAGCTGGAGCAGCCTCTTCTGTCTTTTTGCTGGGTTCCATTTCCAACAGGAATGTACTCCAGGTCCATGTTTTAAGTAGTGCTTGGAGATATGGAACATGCATTGTGATTCTGTACTTGCCACACTGCTGCTGCAGAGTGTTTTTTTTTTGTTTGTTTTTTGCTGAGCTGAAAAGTGGTCTTGCTAAAAGCAGAGCATCCTTTACCAGAGGGCTTGGATAAAAAAATAAAAAAATGTAACGATTCCTGGCATTCAGAAATCGAGCTCCATCATTCTCTTATGCTTATTTTGTCTTCCTGTGATGCGATGTGAAGAATAAACCTGCTTATTCAGATGTCGCCAGTATATAGGCATCCTGTACGGTAAGTCTATTGAATCTCTTTATTTTTACTAATACCTAGACATGTATGTAACTGAATAGATCATTTTAAAACAAAGATAAAAGGGATGTATTAAACCAAAAGTTATCAAATACAATGAATTGTACTTTTGGAGTGATTTGATGTATGTGCTGGAAGTTACAATCTTCACAGATTAGAATGTAAATCTTCAGTTTATTTGCCATAATATGAACACAAATTAAGTAATACAGATAGATTCAAGTAGTAATGTATCTTGTTTATGTTGCAGGTGTTTCAGGCAGTATTAGTTTTGTATATATTAGTTATTGGGGCTCGAGGTTTAATGGATCATATTATTTTGAAACATGTCAATCTCAGGAAAGGAAATTTGTTTCTTTAATAAAAAAAAAAAAAATGTTATATGTATGTTTTTAGTAACTGAATAGCATTATTGAGAGGTATATTATGAGAATTATTCAAGGTTGAATTAGAAATAGCTGTACGATGTACATAGTACAGTATATGGATACATATTTATACATACTATTTTTAGAAATAAGAGATAAATACGTAGCCTGAGAATGATAACATAATATATGTTGCCTAGCAATGACCAGATTCAAGGGCTACTTGATCAAAGTAGGAAATGTGCTTTGCTGGTTCAGTGAAAAACAGAACGGCATATTTTACCTACAGGTTTGCCTGTTGTACGTAATGCTGCTGAGCTAAACACTGTTTTACTGACTGCAGTTGTCCAGGACATATTAATATAGAAAGTGGAAAAGCTGCTTTTGTTTTTTTATCTACAGACTACACATGTTTGACTTACCTTTACATTGACACTATACTGCATGTGGTCCTCCCTGTTCAAAGCCATGTATTTTACCACTGTGAATGCATACAGTCAGAACATATGAGGTATGCTTCTGCAAGATTAAGTGTGTAGAGTATTAAGATTTATAGTATCATTAAATTAAGGCTAGTGGAAATTGGATTAAGTAAAAGAATGAATATTGCATAGAATTATATGCACTGTAATAGTGAAAATGGTGTGCTTTTTTACTCCTTGAAAGCTGGGTATTATTCATTCTTATTACTTCAATGTAAAAACAGAAGAACTAAACATGTTTTCAATAAAACTGAAAAGATATGTTGAACGTTTAAGGAAAACAATATATTGCAGGTCACCGATTGATCTTGCAAGGTTTGGGTATTTATGGACTGTACATCTGGCAACATGAGTTATTCGTTTTATATGTGTATTTGTCCTTGACAGTAATGCACACTGCTAGAACTGTTCCTATGTGGATGTTCCAGTGTAGATACTAAAAGCATACATGTTTGAAGTAGGTGAATTGGATTACGTTAGATGATTCAAATTCTTTTCATAATTTTGCAGTTTTGGTACTTCAGCATTTACAGTTTTTACATCTGTTCACCACTGCTTTTAAAGACAAATATATTTATAAAAACAGTTGTAGATTCCATTAAAATATAAGATAATGTAATAATAAAATCACTTAACAGGCCCATTTTTTTAGCACTAAGCATAATTTAACACACAGTAGTTAATAATAAAAAATGCAAGCAATGTTGTAAATTGTTCACAGAATATTTAGTAAATTTAAACATTGAGATGTAGATGCCACCACTTTGTATGGCCATAGTTTCTTGATTTCAGTAGTGGCTACGACTTTTTGGTGGCACTAATATGTAATATAGTGATCGGCTGTATTTTCTCTTAAATAAAAAATAGCACCTGATGTCTTCAAACCTTATTATCATGGTATGTTAATTCTGTAACATATTTATTGATACTTTTTAAAACCATTTTAACTTTTAATAGTAAGAGAATTAGTGATGAAAGATATCAAATAATAATTTTCTTGAATTAATAAGCAAAAGTCAGAAGAAAAGTTATTGGGGGTGTTAAGAATAGGATTACGGTATTCTAAATTCCATGTTTTTGTGATCCTGCGCACACTTGACTGATGGTGAACTAGGTGCGACAGTTATGACACATTTCCTTGGTGGTTCTTGCTACCTGGTTCTTGCAAAATGTTATGTACATTCAGGATTTTACTTTGTAGCATATACATAAAGAATACAAAAGTTATCCTATAACTGAATATATAAAACATAATTGTGGCTTAGTGTCTTAAGTGAAAGAAGAATATGTGTACATTTTTCACTCGTATTCCATAATTTAAGTAAACTCTTAACATGAAAGGCATTTGTGGGTGGCCGAGAGCAAGATGCACACTCCCTTTAGTACCCAGAGCCCCGCCCCTGCTGTCAGCTGAACACCAATCCCCTTAGATGTCAGGTGTTCCTAATACTAGCTGAATGGAGTAGCGGAGACTTGCGTACTCGTGCCGTCATCCCCCACCAAGATGGCAGCTTCCAAGTGAGATAGATATCACAGTCCATTGAATCCTTATAAGGGAAACCCTCAGCTGGCTCAGCGGCCCCTATTGTTGGGAGGTCGAATTACAGACCAGATTCCCTTCAGCCCATCACAGCATTATTTGTTAAAAGGTTTGTCTATTGACTATCCTTATAGTTATATGTTTATGCAGTGTCTTTTTGTGTAACTTGGGAATTGAAAAATGAAGTGGAAATCTCACTGTTTTGTAAATAGGCAATTGAGAATTCCTATTTGAAATCTATGTAATCAGAATATGAATGATATGCTGATCTGCAAGCAGACAAACACAATTGTTAGTTTCAGCAGTAGTCCAGCATGTTGCAAATTCACGTACTAAAATTCTGTCATTAACAAAAAGTAGCTCAGTATGTGATCTGGCACCAGTAAAGTTTCAATCAGCTAGGGAAACTTGTCTTGAAGATTATGCAACATACATTTTTATTTTTTGTGATGCTTCTGCAACTAGTTCCAAAATGTCAGTTCGGTAAGTTATCCAAGTTATACAAGAGATCAATTGCTGCCACACTTAACTCAATGGCTATAAATCAATGTATGAAGTGAAGCCTAAAAACTTTACATCAAATTGCTAAGAAAACAAAACTATATATATATATATATATATATATATATATATATATATATATATATATATATAATGTGTGCATTATAATGGTTGCATGCAGTTCATCTTGAGAACCAAAGCTGACAATTCATCTTTTCATCTAATGTAACAAATAATCCCTTACAACATAAATTGTTTGTAGGACCACAGTAGTCTGGTTACACACTAACTTATGTCTGTATATAACACAATTTACACAGAGAACTTGATATGATCAACTAAGAAGGTAAGATACTGTGCATAGGAATGGTCATTTGGTTTTAAGAGAGTATTGCCATAATGCAGGAAACGTTGCTTGTGTTTTAAAGTGTTGAGGCTTTTTGAAGTTCCACACAGCATATTGATCATTCAGAAAATGTGAAGATAAAACGTAACATTGCAGGGAAATTTGCTACAGAAATGCTGAAATGCTTGTGATGTTGGCAATATCAAGTTTCCATTCATAGAATACAGAGCGACTCTCTAGGAATCATCTGGGGTGCTCTATTATGTGCCAGTGTCACTGCTTACAAAATTGTACTATACATTTAACCTAGTTCTGAGGTCAGAAATGCTGAGGTACACAAAGGCCAAGTAAATTAAACCCCAGGTGTTTAATACATTGCAAAAAACTACTGTAAATTGCAAGGCATCTGAAAGATCAGGGTAATTAATAATCAATTTTGTTTTCCTGTTAAAAATCCCTCTGGTTACTTTTTCTGTGGTTCTGCTGAGGCTTAAATTTCTAAGTGTCTTGACAATGCACCCTGCAATATCTTGTTGCCATGGAGACACATAGGAATTGTAGCCTGCATTCCTTGCATTGTTCTGCATATCACACCATGAACTGATGCTAGATTCCGTAGATGTCAATATTGTATCTGTGTGTGTGTGTGTGTGTGTGTGTGTGTGTGTGTGTGTGTACGTGTTTGATATTTATTGTCATTATTTCATGAACATGCTACAGTGATGGATAATGTTTACATCTAGATACAGTACCTGCATCCAGCAATGCATTGTGAGCTCACAAAAATGATTTCGTATTGAGCAAATACTGTAATTAAAACTACTAGAAGATTCACTTGTAAGACTTATTTTGACCACTTACCTACAAGCATATGTGGCAGAGTAAAGGGAGGAGGTGGGCAGGGCAGAGGCCCTGCACACTAAGAAATGTGTGTTTTGTGGCTGCCTGTGCATAGCCACAGGTGAATGTAATAGTTTTAATTGATGTGGGGATGGTGTAAGTGTTGAACTGTGCGATTGTTTGATTGGAAAAGTGTGGAATGTGGCCAGGTGGTAATGGAATGATTAGTTGTTAATTACCCCTGGTCACACCCTATAAAAACGACAAAGGAATTAATGTTTGGTGTGGGTTGTGGAGCAGAGAGCAGAGAGCAGGGAGCAGAGAGCAGAGAGCAGGGAGCAGGGAGCAGGGAGCAGAGAGCAGGGAGCAGGGAGCAGAGAGCAGGGAGCAGGGAGCAGGGAGCAGAGAGCAGGGAGCAGGGAGCAGGGAGCAGGGAGCAGGGAGCAGAGAGCAGGGAGCAGGGAGCAGGGAGCAGGGAGCAGGGAGCAGAGAGCAGGGAGCAGGGAGCAGAGAGCAGGGAGCAGGGAGCAGGGAGCAGGGAGCAGGGAGCAGGGAGCGGTACCATGATAGCTGCGCTTGGGTGCTGTTTTGTTTTGATTAGTGTGAAGAGTTCTGTGTGTGGTGTGTGTGTTTTTTTATTATTATTTAGAGTGGCCAATTATTATTATTTATTTATTTTTTCCCTAATTTGAAATCTCCAATTATTTTTCTCCTCACCGCAGCGAGTCCCCACACAGCACGGACATTCTGAGGGCGTATGAACTGCCAGAATTGCTTTTCTGCCAATCCAGAGCAGAAGTGGATGGACTTATCCACTCTGAAAATGCTCAGTGTCTGGCCAGTAGGGTTCACTGTTGTGCGATAAGGAGAATAAGTCCCCGCCGGTTTCCTATCTCCCTCGGGGTCCCCAGCAAGATTTGGCCTCTTTGCACAGCCTGGACATGGGCTGGCGCAGTCCAACCTGTGTGACTCATCCTGCGCTCCCCACGGTAGTGCTTTAAGTGGATGAGCCACTTGGGGAGGTTTTGTTCAAACTATTCTTTTGTTTCTGTGTTTTGATTGGGTTGCTATTTTCTGCCGCTGGCCAGCCTTGACTGCCAGCCACGTTACCACACATAGCTTACAATAATATTATAATTTACATAATATTTCAGTTGAGGTCCCTTATTTAATGGGGGAGCTACATTCCTATATACTGTAATTGACCAAACAGGTACACAGGGAATTTGATTTTGAAATAGCATAGAACAGGGTTCTAGCTATGACTGGTGAGGTGAGTCATAGCAGATTTGAGTTCTGAGTGATTTTAAACAAAAGGCCTTCATGCACTATTGTTAAAGTGCATTAGTACAGTATCCAAACATGGCAAAAAAAAAGTGTTGTATATCATAGGTTACATGAGTTATGGAATTATGTAATGTAAGGTTGATGGATTATTTTATGCAATCAAAGTATTTTGGAATTCCTCCAACAAGGAGGGCTTGTCATTACAATCCTTGTTTTCAACTTTATTAGGTAGTGCAGATATGGTCTAATTTTGTTCTTTGATCAAGGGCACATTGAAGATCAAAAACAGCTATGGCCAGAAGATTTGCATCAACCTATAGAATTAACTAATTTTATATTATGAATAATATTATGTTAACATATTAAGTTACACCCCACTTTGTAGTTTTCCATATACTATACCATATATACGAAAAACTGACAAATGTAAAAATGTGACATTTAGAAATTTAACATGGATTACTGTACTACTATTATGGCTTCTGGTAGACTTTTGCGATATCATTTTGCAGTTTCTTTGACTTACATGATGTTAAATAAAATATCTAAATTATGTTCATGTAGTTTTTTTTTGTTGATGCAAAACTTTTGGCCATAGCTGTATGTAATTAAATTAAGGGTTATTGGTTTATTGTTTGTGTGTTTTAGTTGTGTATACAACTAAAATACACATGAAAAGGCCCAGGGATATGAGTTTATGTGAGTAAAACACTCACAAATAAACAGTATTATTCTTTAAAAAAATCAATAAAATAATTGAATAGGGCCTTTTATGCCATTTTTTAAAATATTTTTTTTTGGTTTGTGTCTGCTTTCCACAAGTGCTTATTTTATTGCTGCAGGTCGGGTTTGCCTAGACATGAAATCGTAGTGCCCTTGCTTTGTCTGTTTTTGAGTACTGTTCTGCTCTGGTAAAGGACATACATGCTGCAGTATGATTAGTTGAAATGCTTTAAGCAGGATGTAATGTCCAGGGGTGACACTTGTTGATTCCTGACTGCATGTATATTAATTGGTACTTTGACAGGCCCACTTTCTGGTCAGCCCCTACCATATTCTTTGAAACTACAGAAGATATTTGTTTCTGCCCTTTGCAGCTAACTGATTACACACAACATATCTCATGGTTTTAGATACTTTGGGTATCCTTGCCTTTGCCTTAAGATGTACTTTTTTCTCATGGTATTTTCAGTAACCTAAGATCAACTTATAGTACAAGACAAATAGATGAAAAGCAGCATTAATAAATGGCCATCTTTCTTAATAAGCCCCACCTTTTGTTAACCAACTACATCAGGTTTTACTTCAGTTTCGAGTAAACTGTCTGCACCCTGGAGAAAGATAAAGAAAAGGGAGTTTTGTGAGCAATAATGTGCAACCAAAGACAGTGAGGATTTTACTGTTTCAGTTCATTTCCCCATTGGCCTTGAATTAAAACAAAAAATCAAGTGGTACCATTTCATTAGGAGCCTTTCAGTTGGTTCATCCTTAGAGTTTAGGGAGTTGAATTTCATTGGTGTCATAATATTTTAAAAGGCTTGCAGTAATTGTGTTTAATGCTTTTTTATGAAGATACCTTGTCCAAATGTCTAACTCCCATTAAGATGTCTGAATTTATATATCGTAAAAGTGAAGAAAAATAATAAGAAGAAATGTGCTGTAGTGGAATTTAAAGTATCTAAATTACATCAAAATCGTGAACCCACACCTCCTTTCAGCTGCTCAGTACTGCTGACTAGACAGGGTCACTGAGAGGGTTGAAATGTGGTCAGCAAATGTGCAGAGAGTTATTATTACTGATTTAAAGGGCAGACTGATGGGCAAAAATGACTCCGATTGTATGTACAGTTATAAATTAAAAGTACTTGCATAAATCAAGTCTGTTCAGTGGTTACTGATCGGAGAGGATTTTGCTTTCTGAGGTCCCCTCAATGGGGTTCAGATCTGGTGACTGACATCAGTCATGTTTTACAAGAACACAATCTTCAGATGGTCCGTAACATTGCTTTTGCGCAATAAAGGTACATCTGGTACAGTAAATGACAGTCACGGCAGCATTTGTGACGTCAGGTGGGACAAACAGTTGTTGTTTACGTTTATTCTTCTGTGTTTTTGTTGTCACGGCCGTTGCACAGTTTAAATGTATAATGTATACAATTGTATTTACATTTAGTGAAAATATAAATGTGTAAAATGGTACTACTTATTACATTTTATGGCAGTTAAGTTTTCTTGCATTGTTTATATTTAAGATACGTACTTCGTTTATAAAGTACTGATTTCCATGGTCCCTTGGAGTCTGTTATAAGTGGAGTACAACTGTACCATTATTATATTCTATACACATACTGCAAACAGAATCGAAATCATGCTATCTCTTGCAGTCATAATGCTTACAGGAAGATGGCTGATTAGACAGATCACTGAAGATAACATTACACTATTGACTGTTTTGCTTTTGGTTCAGTGCTCTTCTCTGTCTGTACATAGGATCAAACTTTAGAGTATCTTCAGTGGCAGGAACCAGCTTTTAATGGTGAGTCATTAAACTGTGCCAGACAGTACAAACCTACTGGGTAGCAAATGTTCATATTTGTGGTCCAGACTGGCTTATGATGCTAAATCAAGCAGGCAGTAATGTTGATATCAAATACATGTAGTTTAAAAGTGTTCAGGCATCTCAGGAAAATAAGGTTAGATGCAAGATAATATATTTAGAGATAATATATTTAGAGTTGAAAGTTTTACATCTCCACTTGAATGTTTTATTTATTTATTTATTTATTTATTTTTAACTGACAAGTATAAATTAAAATGGATAAAAAGTCTGTTAATTGCACATCTATAAATACAGCAATGTGATAATTGTATAACCACACATTTACAGTACAGATTTACACACATAAGTAATCCCCTATCTCACAGCACTCAAACCACCATATGGACCACCTGAAGTGGGTGGGAATTAAGAATAAAACAGACAGTGGCTGTTAGGGGTGCATGATAATACCAATACACCGGTATATTGCGATATTCATCAGGCAATACAATAACCGGTATTTGAACAACAATACCGGTATTTTTGGTTAAACTGATTCAGGGAAACATCTACTGGAAAATGTCGGCTATTATCTTGCAAGATAATCCTTCCCACGAGAACTCGTAAAGCCAGCAGTGCTAACACAAAAGAATATATGGCAGAAGCACACACAGATTTTGAGCTGCTTAAATTCTGCAAAGCAAAGTCACGTGTGGAATCATTTCCTAATAAAAATCTAAAAAGGATGGCTGTATAGGAGCAAACATTTTAAAGTACCGGAACGCCAGTTAAAATATTGATTTTTCTAAAACAAATCATACGAATTCACGTTTTATTTGTACATTAAACTGGAGGTAACGTTAAATAGCTAAGTTAATGCATGAGTCTCGCATGCGACTCTTGGGCTACTCCCCCTTGATCAGTGCTGCCAGATTGGAGGTTTTCCAGCCAAATTTGGCTTGTTTTGAAAGCATCTAGCGGGTAAATATTGTCTTTGGTGGGTTGGTTACTTTTTAGCTGTTTTTTGTCATGCATGTTTTTTTCTATTCCTTTCGATTATGAGGTCATCTCCAGCACAGATCTTTAATCACCATGATGCCCTGTATAGTATATCACGTCGTGCCCCCAGTCTTTTTTTCTGGAGCTCTGCATCCAATAAAATTACAAAAGCTTAGTTATTTTTTATTCGTCACCAATTTAAGAACTGTATCAGTGTAATTTTAACAGTTTTTACGTTTATTTTTAAAGACTATCTGCTGACAGTTTT
Organism: Acipenser oxyrinchus oxyrinchus; assembly: GCA_030684275.1. NCBI lineage: Eukaryota > Metazoa > Chordata > Actinopteri > Acipenseriformes > Acipenseridae > Acipenser > Acipenser oxyrinchus. The sequence goes on from CM060251.1 coordinate 47,421,970, forward strand.
GGACAATGTCATTTTACACTATATTCTAAATATCTTTTTTATATATATAGTAGCGGTCTCAGTTAACGCATGCAGGTGCATCACACAGGGCGAGGCAATCCACACACAGGTGGAGGGCGGGCACGAACCCGGGACCGATACCGCTGTACAAAAGAGCTGGCTCTGGATTCGCGCCCGCCCTCCGCCTGTGTGTGGATTGCCTCGCTCTGTGTGATGTGCCTACCTGCGTTAACTGAGGTCGCTACATTGGTGTTAGCAGTGGGATGCAGGTACCCCAGCACGCACTCTTCGGACTGTAGCCTGGTGAGCAAGGCCGGGGCGGCTTGAGGCTGGCAAGGGAGAGTGTAGTGTGCACGGGAGAAGGCAGCAGCAGGGCTGGGAGGTGACGTAATCACACAAAGAGACATAAGCCCGATGTACGCTCCTCTTTTGTACAGCGGTATTGGCGATATGCTTAATGCAAGAGGTCCTGGGCTTGTGTCTGCCTTCTGCCTGTGTGTTGATTGCCTCGTCCTGTGTGATGCGCCTGCCTTCGTTAACCAAGATCACTACAATATATATATATATATAACCTTAAAAGCAAGGTTAGTTGTTTATTCTGTGTGGAGACTGTGTGGTCCAGTGGTTAAAGAAAAGGGCTTGTAACCAGGAGGTCCCCGGTTCAAATCCCACCTCAGCCACTGACTCATTGTGTGACCCTGAGCAAGTCACTTAACCTCCTTGTGCTCCGTCTTTCGTAATTGTAAGTGACTCTGCAGCTGATGCATAGTTCACACACCCTAGACTCTGTAAGTTGCCTTGGATAAAGGCATCTGCTAAATAAACAAATAATAATAATAATATTCCAAACACCGGGTCTCTGCACTGATTGATATATAAAGTAGCTTTAAACCTGTTTAATGTAAAACACAAGTTTAATATAAAATTAGTTACTGGGCCTTTCATATGAGAGATTAATTTGTCATTAACATTCTAATACTTCCATAAAAATTCAAAGCACAATTTATATATTTAGATTTATTTTGGTAGCAAAAATTCAACATCAGCATCATTCGGCATTGAATTCCAATATGTATCACAATATATCGCAATATTGTCTTCAGTATTGCAATATATTGCTATACAGATCCTCAGTCCCAATACCCACCCCTAGTGGCTATGCGTCTTTTTACAGAGAGGAATTATCCGAACACCTGCCTACCAATGCAAGTGAGGCAGCACCACTGTCGGTTTCCATTTCAAATCCCTGCCCTCTCCTGAGACCATTACCACTGAAAGGATAGTTAGATTATTAGGATTCTGAATGAAAGGTAATTTTATTGTTACATTAAACAGATCAAATATTAATAGTATAGGTGAAGACAGGCTATTAGACGATTCAGAATGATCAGTCAGAACATATTGCATTACTGTATTAGATAATTAATAGAATACTTGAAACATCACTTGTAACTAAAACCAGTTAAAACTTTTATATCTAGCTTCAGATACTACTGTACTCAAACTCAGGACATGATTACCCCTAATTATCCAGATAAATCAAAGAAAATAATGTGTTAGATTTTGCTCATGTTAGCCATGATTCTCTGGTCTGCAACTCCCCAAGTAAGAAAAATTTAAATGTGTAATTTTTCACATATATAAAGAGGCAGCATATAAATTGTGTTTCATAGCAGCAGATTCATATCTTTAAATAGCCTATTCCATGAATTGAAAAGGGTATCTACATTATAGTTTACTATTTAACCCAGTTCATCCATTTCTGTAGGATTATGTTTGAAATAACCCTTTACTCAGATCTCAAATATTTTTCATACTTGAGATTTTAAAAGGGGGCTGTTAAATATTGTATCCCTTTGATGTATGTTTTTATCTCATACATCTCTTTTAATGCAGAGATAACCCATATATATATATATATATATATATATATATATATATATATATATATATATATATATATATATATATATAATCAAAAGGCTGTAGGCCATCTTGTGTAGTTATTTATCAAATTACTGTAATAGTAAATTGTTTCATTTAACATGCAAAGACCAAAACTTAAACTTTTTTTTGTTAAAATAAGTACCTTTTTATAATCACCACAACCTTAAGTGTTCTATTCTTAAAAAGGGACCCTTAAAATTACTTTTTTTCCCCATATTTTTTGCAGTTTTTAACTGGCAAAGTCAATGAAAACTCCTCACTGACATGTTTTAAAATTTAAGGATTTTGCACATTTTAGTAGATATATGAATAAAAAAAGATTCTCTTTATGTACACTTTACAATTGTATTTAATATCTTTTTTCTTCTTTTTGTCATTTTTTAAAGAAGTTTATGTCTTAACCTACATGCCAATTTAAATGTGAGGGAAAAGTTTCTATATGAAATACATTATTTATATAAAATATAAAAAAAAAATATATATATATATATATAATGGATGTAGAATTAAGCAAATCATATGCAATCAGAAACATGTCAGATGGACATTATGCATATTAAAAAGCAGATTTGTGATCAAATAGTGTGTGTCGGTTTGGACACTTTCATTTTGGTGAATACATTGTTATGTCAGTGAAGACACCTGTACCTGATTTGATGGCTGTACTTTTAGTTTTTAAAAAAATTGATCAAATAAAAAGAAAGCAACATGGTATTTTGTCATTGTTTTCTTACTTGAAATTTAAGAGCTTTGTCATTGGTGCACAAAGGAGCCTCTTGTATTTCTGAATTTACCTCAGTGTGATTTTGTCTTTCTTTCCAGGACACACTGCTGTTGTCATCTCTAGATAAAAATGTGATGACTATTTAACTCTTGATTTGTGTATTTTTTTCACTTTCTTTCTGCTTTGTTGGTTCTTTCTTCAAGGTTCTTACATATCTATGAAAGGGTTTTTGGAGAAAAACATACCCGTCTAGATAATCTGAAACTGGTCATTCTTTTCCATTCTCCCACCACTATATTGTGCAAGAACAGCTGTTCCCTTACTTTATTATTAACATGATAGCTCTTCAAAAATCTCTTTGTTCTTCTTCCAGATGAATTGGTCACATTTGGACATTTTCTTTTATTTTGAATTCTGTAGTATCTCTTCTTTCATTTTTTCAACATCCCTTTTTACATTTTGTTCCTCCAGTATATTCACCTTCTGCACTTTTTCCACTGTCTTTTTATACTTGTATTTGGCTTGCTTATCATACTTTTGGTTATCATTGAAACCCACCGATGATGTCGGTGTCTCTTGTGATCTTTGCTGTTCCTGTTCAGTGGGAGCTGTCTGACATTTAAAGAGTAGCTGGAGAAACAGGTGGAGTGACTAGTAACAGTTCCTGAAGTCTTCCTTTAGCTTCTCTGTACTGTCTCTTCTGTAACCTCCATTTCCTTTGTAAATGCCTGTGTTCGGTGTCTTTCATTTTGCTGATGTCCCTGTAACACTTCCTACTTCATTGTCTTTCAATCTCTAGATATATTTCTTGTCTTTCCCTGTCATTCTTCCTTTTTTCTCTATACCTCCTGCATGTTTCAGTATTTGTCAGTTTACTGGTACCCTTGGCTGGCATGATGACTAGAAAGATATATAACACGGTTCTGAACTTTGTTTGCTTTTCTTTACTGGCAAGGCTAAAGTAATGGTAACTTTTAAGACACACAAATATTATTAGAGATCCCTACATTTCCAATGTTCAAACTGGTATACATTACACAAAATATTGGCTTAATCTACAATTTACTTCAGTAAAACTTCTGATTTAAAATACATTGCATCAATAGACGAGACAAAGCAGATAACATGGCACAAACTGTAAAGCACAAGCAGGGGATAGATATTTCTGTATGTAGAATATACAATTATATAAAATTGCAGTTCTGAAACTTTACAATATTTAGTTTTCACAAATACAATGTTTGTAGTTATGCAGCTTACTGAAGATTAGGAAATGTACTCCACCGATTTCTCCAGGAACTCCTGAAACAATTGATAGGGCTGCCATTATACAAGAACAGAAGATCAAAATGACATAATTGTCCTGATCAACATGTGAATATCTTCACCAACATTTCATTTTTTAAAGTAAAAATGTTGGTTAAGACAATAACTATAAAATGTCGGTGAAGACAAAAAACATCCAAATTCTTTTTTTTTTTTTTTTTTTTTTTTTTCAAAAGTTGGCGGCCATTAATATCTGACCTTGACATCAATGTAAAGAGAGCAAACTCCATTTTTTATCTATATAACACATTTTGAAAAATGTCTATTTTCCCCGTTTTCTATGCATGTTGGTTAAGGCATTTATAAGGTCCCTACACTGTTTCATGTAAAACGTGACAATTTCATGAAAACCAAGACAGGCCTTACCTCAGCACCTGCTGTTGTTCCTCAAGGGAAAGCTGACCTTTCACCTCAATAAAAAGTAGAAGTTGCAATGCAGTACTCTCAGCACATCTATATTCTAGCACGCTCCTGTCGCTTTTTCCTCAGCAACATACGCAGAATTCGCCCCTTTCTCACCAACTACACACAGCTCCTAGTTCAGGCCCTGGTACGGTCCCGCCTTGACTACTGCAGCTCCCTCCTGGCCGGCCTCCCTGCTTCCGCTATCCATCGGTTCCAGCTAATCCAAAACTCTACTGCTTGTCTTGTCTTCCCTTCCTTGTTTCTTCCACTTCTAAATTTAAAGTATAGAAGGATATAACAGCAGTGATGCACATTTCTAGTCTGCAAGTCACTTTGGATAAAAGTGTCTGCTAAATGACTAAATAATAATAATAATAATAATAATAATAATAATAATAATACAGTGTGCCTATAGAAAAAAAGCAAACAATCCTTAATTTATTTAAATAGCACAATGTATTCTCTGATGCAATATTAATATTCATATTCTTTACATGCAATATGTGAATGTTTCTGTATGTTTGTGAAAAATCATAATAAAAATGTTAAACATTAATATGCGTTTGTTACATATGTTTTAAAATGGTCATAGGTTAATGATGTATTTAATATATTCTAAAATTAGCCAGCCTCCACTTCAAAGCCCCTGTTCAAATTTTCTGAACAAGGCACTTTTTTCCATGATAAATGAGTTGTGTGATGAGCCAGGGTACTTGGCAACTACATTAGTGATAATACATTGAGCATGTGTGGTCCAGTGGTTAAAGAAAAGGGCTTGTAACCGGGACGTCCCCGGTTCAAATCCCACCTCAGCCACTGACTCATTGTGTGACCCTGAGCAAGTCACTTAACCTCCTTGTGCTCCGTCTTTTGGGTGAGACGTAATTGTAAGTGACTCTGCAGCTGATGCATAGTTCACACACCCTAGTCTCTGTAAGTTGCCTTGGATAAAGGCGTCTGCTAAATAAACAAATAATAATAATAATAATAATAATCACATAAAACTTGCACAGTTAAAGAATTAAGTTTTTTTTTTTCCGTAAGCTCAGTCCTTGAATCTGGGGATATTGCAACGTGTGCAATCAATTACACCTAGCACGTTTGAGAAGCCAAACAACTGATAATATTTGTTGGGCAGCAGTATGGAGTAGTGGTTAGGGCTCTGGACTCTTGACTGGAGAGTCGTGGGTTCAATCTCTAGTGGTACTTTACCTAGATTGCTCCAGTAAAAACCCAACTGTATAAATGGGTAATTATATGTAAAAATAATATGTAAAAAAATAATGTAATTGTATGTAAAAATAATGTGATATCTTGTAACAATTGTAAGTCGCCCTGGATAAGGGCATCTGCTAATAAATAAATAATAATAATAATTTGTGTTTGGTTCTATTTTTTTCCACATCCCCAGTTTGAAGTCTTATATACTCCCTTACCCTATATGGAAAAGTGCATCTGTGACATCAGTCAGTATCTTTGACATAGAAGACTGACAGATGCCTGATCTGTCCCCAGCTGTTGTCACCTGTTACATAAAAATGAATGGCTACTGTAACCTTTACAGGTATGGCGTGACTTCAGGCTGTGATTCTAAATCAGACGTAAGCAGATCACAATAATAATGCCTATATCCAATCTCTATCTACACATAACTTGTATTGAAGGTAGATCTAGAAATGTCTGACAGGGACGACCTATTGTGGGTTTAGGGTAGTGTTGTTTCCTCCTCCTCCTCCCTTCCCTCTCGAGCTGCAGTTGGAGAATTAGAAGTGCTTCGATATCCTCCAATGTCAATTACAGCTCAGTAAGCAGTCAGTGGTCGCAGGTTAAACAAGACACGAGGGGAGTCATGTCTTAATTTGCACTTCTATTTTGTTGTACTAAGTGACCACATTAGTGTTTTGCGCCCTTTCGAAATAAGTTGTTAATTGCAAAATAGAACCAGTTACGGATTTTAATTACTTAACAGTAATGTAATGCAAGTGTATTTTCAAAAAGTGCAACTGAGTTATACAACTGTGGAAAATGCAATTTGCCGCCTATCTTACCACACAAAGGTGTTTTGCGACCATTTTTTACCTTTGCTCCCTTTGAAAATCATGCCCATTATATCTGCATATTGCAAAAGTATAAACTACAAGCAAAGTACCAATTGTTCAACATCAGAAAAGGGGAACCACTGATAATAAAACGTAGGAAAAGGAATTTTGTAACCTTCAATTTCACATTGCTCAGTTCAGCTCTTCCTCTCTTCTGATTGCTGTTAGTTCAATCTATAAAGCCCGGCCCACCTCTGTGTTTACAGCTCGGTAATTACACTCCTCACTCCACCTTGATTATTACCTAGCATTGGAGGTGGGGGGGCTATTCAGATTGTTCGCACTGCTGGGGCAACTGATTCAGGCACCTGATTCATGACTATTTGCTGTAATAAAGGGAATTCTGGAATACAATTTTTTTTAAAATGTGTAGCTAACAAAATAATTCCATAAGTATTTGAGATTTTATATGGCAACTGTGATTCTGAACATGGCTTAATTAACTTTAGTGCTGCTGTCAAAAATAAAGATTTGTATGAAAATTAATACATAGGCCTACACCTCATACTTCATAATTTCTGGAAGTAATCTGAGATCAATGTGTTTTAAATTTGAACATGCACTTATTATGTTGCTGTCTGTGACAGGGTGAAAGCCCCGAAAATGTAAATATTGTGTGTGAATGTAAGGTTGGCAGGGATGGGGTTAAATCTGTCCCTGTCACAATCACAGGTGTGGCCATTTCCCATTTACAATTGAGTGCTAATTGGGGAGTGGCCACATGTATAAAAAGGAATCAAAAGCCTTTGTTTAGGGGAGGAGTTTTAGGGTGAGTGTTTGTGCTATGATGTTTGCGTTGGTTTTCAGTTTGGTAGTGAAGGCTAATGCCCTGCCTACAAGGTGTTATTCTTTTGTTTAAACCTTTTATTTTGGCCCTCGTGACCAAATGCTCTGGTTTTCCTGTTCTGTACCACATCAGGGGTTGTTATTGCTGTGTTACATGTTTGACAATGTGGTCAATAATCCTTACACTATCAGTGCACTAGAGCTGACATTTGGAAAGAGCTTTAAAGTTATAAGTGTAAAAAGTTGTCAGGTTGTTAACAATGAAGACAAACATGACAGGTACGTTATTTAAACAGTTGTAGCAACACGTGGGGACATATAATGCTATTTTTTTCAGAACCCTGCTACTTGCTCTTTAAACAATGTTTTATGCAGAAAAAAAATACAGATTCATATACTGAGCATCAAAAGAAACTTATCACTTCTATTTGGATAAAACTGACTAGGTGTGATCGAAAAATGACAAACTCTGTTTTAGAGCAGGTGCAGTGACTTTTTATTGTGCTGATTTAACAATTGACATCACGAAGATGCTGCAAAATGATGTGTCGATCTTGGGCAGGTGTTGTGACTCTTGGTCTCCCAGTTTGTGGCCTGTCATTGACAGAGTGTGTCTGGTTTTTCTGTCTCGCCAGGTTTGAAATTTTCTGGCTGTTAGCACCCAAGACAGCGAGCCACAGTACCCTGCCCTAGTCCGGCCTCCAACATGCCGATTGCACGAAAGCGCTGCTCTCTTGACAGATGTGGCATATTGTTTTTTTTCTGTGATTTTCTTTATTGCTTTTATTCAAGCTTGCAATTCAACAGCTGAAATCACTCCATATCCAGTGTCCAATCAACTGTCTCACTAATTAGGTTATTAACACTAGAACCGCCGAGATTTCGGACTACATACAACCGTCACACCCACAAAATGTGCGGCTCCATTTTAAAAAGGCTTCGATATGAAATCAAACAATTGGATACAACTTAATATTTTTTATTTATGAACATCATACATAACATTCAGAGCAGAAACACCATATTTACATTGATTTTTTTTTTTTTTCAAAAAGAGCACATATACAGAAACAAGAAAAACTGTAATAAAATAAACTTTACACAATAAACTTCTGTGTAAACAGGTGTAGAAAGCTGTGTGCACCTATACAATTATATAACATAAATAACTAGTATAAAAATAGCATAAAACAAACATAACATAACTTATGCAACATGAAAGCGCTTTGAGTGAAACAGAGTTCAAAGGCTGTCTGTCTGTTCAAAGTTCTATTACAGCTTTCTAAGTACAATCTACTCAGAAAACATGCTTTTCAACTGTACCAGTGTATTTTTCACAACGGGCGCAGACATTAAAAGTTCTGTTTTTATTGCATTTAGCAACCTGGCATTGTCTTATTCCGTGTGCCAGTGGGCGCAATGCTGGCTGAAGGTTGAGGGGCATTTACCAGCCGGCTTTCATGTCTCTTATCAAAATGTTTATGCTGTAGCTCCAGGGCTAGCTGCAAAATGAAGTCCCTCCGAATGATTGTGTTGCCAGTGCACTCCTTGTACCAAACCGTTGATGGCTGCCAGGTCCAAAACATTATAAAAAACAGCCACAGGCCACCTGCGAGTACCACCTTTGACAGAATACAGCCGTGCCATTTGATCCAGTATATCCACACCATACTTTGCAACATTCCCGATGGTCACTGATTTGTGCAGAGAGATTGAATAAGCACTTTTTTTTTTTTTTTACACCTCTAAGTAGCGTAGCTATATCACACTGTATTGTGATTCAATGTGTATATTTTGTGACAACTGCTAATAAAATTAATAATAATAATAATAATAATAATAATAATAATAATAATAATAATAATAATAATAATAATAAGCGGCTATGGCGGTGCTAGTGTTAAGTGCATATGCTTCAGTCATAGTCACTCAAGCGTGTCATGGTCAAGGATGAATGATCGAGTGATTAAAAAGAAACCAAAAACATTTTGTCAATGTCCATCATTTATATACCTTATTTATTTCTTTATTTTTAATAAATGTGTTGTAATAGTGATAAGTTTCTTTTGATGCTCGGTATATAATCAAAAGCATACTTTGTTTTTCCAATTTTTATGAATCACATATCTTTTCAAGCACCTGTCCCTTCTATAAATATATATAACACATACCGTATTGAACTTGCTGAGCTGTACAGTGACACTTCTGGCAATCCGGTACAGTTGGTTAGTCATGTACAACTGACAAACACAATAAACGAAACTGCACTATTAAATTCAGTTTTTCTTTGCCAAGCCTGATTTATTTATTTATGGGTTTTCTATTGTTACTACTGTAGAAACTATCGAAATGGAACTGGAGGAATGTACATTTTTTATTGTAGAAAATAGGTCTCAACTGGCATAAATGCTTTAAACCTGATGATAGTTTTGCATTTTGCAAATACTTAGATTTGTATTGTTATTATTAGTAGTCATAGTAGTATTGTTCCCTAGAAAGTGTGACATTGTGCACTTTTATGAAGTCATAATGTCATGGTTTGTGTACTACAGGCTCCTTGTGACAGAGCAGAGGCTCTGTGTGTGTGTGTGTGTGTGTGTGTGTGTGTGGCAGCCATCTTGGCTCAGGTGCAGGGGAACAGCCTGGGGCCAAGAAGTTTGGGTGTGCAAAGAGTTTTGTTTATAGTGTTTTGTTTAAACATTTTGTTACTGTTGTGTTTTGTTTGTTGTTAATAAAAGTGCGCAAAAGCGCTAAACTGCAGCTTCTGAGTCTGGGTTCACTGTTTCAAGGGCTCAGACCTGCCTTGATCCGGGGGGATGTTTTATAACACCCCTGTACATTTTTGCTGCCATGGTGATTCCAGGAAACGGGATGTACCGTACACATTTTATTTTGCTGTATCGTTTTCATTTTTTATTAAAGAGCAGCAAAGGTTCACAAGTTACCTCTATTATAAACAACATATTAGTAACATATAGCAAGCAGCATGGTGACAACAATGTATATAACCTTGAAACAGCTATGAAAAAGTGAATACATTCACATGGTAGCTGATTTTGCTAATATCAATATTGAATAGTCCTCAACTGTTTAGTTTAAGCTGCACTTTTGTACACCTTCTTTACACCTTCTATACTGTCTTCTGGTTCTTTAGAAGTTTAACAGCATCTTCTGTCTCTGCTTCCTATTCAATCGACTTGTTAATAATATTATCACTACTGTTGAACATTTCCAGTTCCGTGAAATCTTTAAATCTGAGGAAAGCAACAGAGCAGAAAGAAATCAGAGAAATTACACTTTCCAGACGGTTTCCTTTTATGTTATTGATTGGGTGCGACCAGGGCCGCAACCAGGAATTCTGGGGCCGGGACAAGTCCTTTAAAAAGGCCCCCTCTTAATCCAGCGAACGCACATTGTTGGATTTTCCCGGTAAACACTAGAGGTGTGCAATAATACTGGTACATTGTGATGTTCATCAGGCAATACAATAACCAATATTTGAATAACAATACCAGTATTTTTGGTTAAACTGGTTCAGGGAAACAAAAGTCTCCTGAAAAATGTCAGCGATTGTCTCACGAGATAATCAATTTGGCTTGTTTTGGTGGTCTGCTTATTTTTTGACTTTTTATCATGCATGTTTTTTTTCTATTCCTTTCACTTATGAGGTCATCTCCAGCGCAGAACTTCAATCACCATGATGCCATGTATAGTATATCACATCCTCCCCTCCCCGCTACCCCCAGTCTTTTTTCTGGAGCTCTGCATCCAATACAATTACAAATTACACAAACGCTCAGTTATTTTTTATTCGTCACCAATTTAAGACCTATGTCAGTGCAATTTTAATTGTTTTTACATTTATTATTAAAGACTATCTGCTGACAGTTTTGGACAATGTAATTTTACACTATATTCTGAATATCTTTTTTCCCTTGTACTTCCGCATTTGATCAAAAAAATTTGATAATTTTTTTTTTTTGGCGGTGCTGGTACTGTAAGTTGTGAGACAAAAACAACAAAGCAGATACATAAATAAATAGTTTGTAACATTACTTACCAGATTTTTATTTATTTTATGTTAAATAAATGTGTAGTACTTATTTATGCTTTTGTAATATATATTAAATCTTAAAAGCAAGGTCAGTCGTTTATTCCAAACCCCGGGTTTCTGCACTGACTGATATATAAAGCAGCTTTAAACCTGTGTGACCATAGTCATAGGATGCACTTTTGAAAAACATGTTTAATATCAAATGAAAATAAATATATTATTTATAATAAAAATTTACATTTAAAATCAATGTTTGCAGAGAATTTTAAATAGCTTTCAAACTAGCACTGTTTTTCTATTTTTCAAATTGGGAGCACATCCATGTACTTCAGAAGATCCAACAAAAATTAGTTACTGGGCATTTCATATGAGAGTTTAATTTGTCATATTACATTCTAATACTTTAAAAATGACAAAATGCACAGTTTATATATGTAGATTTATTTTGGTAGCAAAAAATCATTTGGCATTGAATTCCAATATGCATGCAAATCATCACAATATTGTCTTCAGTATTGCAATACAGATACTCAGTCCCAATACCCACCCCTAGTAAACACCCTTCTAGTTTTTTTTTTCCATTTTAAATTTTGAAGAAGATATATGTTCAGCTTGGTTAATATACTGTAACCCTAGTTGAATCATACATTACCTAATGATTTATATATATATATATATATATATATATATATATATATATATATATATATATATATATATATATATATATATACTGTAAACATTCATCATATGTTCCATTATATACAGTTATGACCAAAAGTTTTGCATCATAAAAAAAATAATTATATGAACATGTGACAGGATACCGAGTGGTGATGTCATGCCAGCACCAGGAACAAAAGCAAAGACAAGTACTGCAGTCAAAAATGCGCTAGTGAAATGGAAATGGAGAGGACCCAACGGAGTGAAGAATGAAATTGACTACATACTCGCCAAGAAGCAGCACACCGTACAAAATGTCTCAGTACTAAACAATTTTAACACAGGAAGTGACCACAGACTTGTAAGATGCAAAATACACCTAAACACAGCACTGGAGAGAGCAAAACTCATGATGACGAAATCCAACACAATAAATATAGAAATGCTCCAGCAGCAAAGCCTGGTGTTTCAACTGGAACTGAAGAATAGATTCAGCGCTCTGGAAGATCTGCAAAAAGATGATTCAAGGTAAACAAAATCTATGAGGAAGTGACGCAAGTAATTGCAAGTAATTGCAGAAACAGCAAAAAACACAGCTGGAGAGTACAAAATGCGACCAGAATATCAAAGACCTCATGAAGAAAAGAAGGGAAATGAAACCAACTGCAGCTCATTAATGAGGATATATGGTTGTTCAACTGTAGGTTGGTAGAGAAAACTATTGAAAACAACCAAATCATGAAGAAAGCAAAACAAAGACTAATCGTAGGGAAAATTTGGTAATCAAACAAGAGGACGGGACTGTCATCAAGAACTGCAAATTGATTTTGAAGAGAGTCGAAGACTTTTACAGAAAATGATATCAAGATGAAAAGAGCAACGTAGCAGATGACAAAGACAGAAACGAGATGGAAAAAATGCAACCCGAGGAAGAAGTTCCAGACGTTCTACCGGAAGAAGTGAAACATGCTATCAAATATATGAAGACAGGAAAGGCACCCGGAGAAGACGGCATAATGATTGACATCGTGAAAGAAGGAGGTGAAGAACTGACAAAAATACTGCCACGTATCTTTACAGATTGCATAAAGCAAAAGAAAGTGCCAAACGACTGGAACAATGCATTGGTGATACTTTTACATAAGGAGATAAAGAAGACCTTGAAAACTACAGAATGCAGTTTCCTGGGCTTCACAACATTGTATATTTTCTCCTGGAGTTGCGGTGTTTTCTTACATTGGCACATGATATTTCACATCACAATCCAGAAAAACCTCTTAAAATCCATATGTACCTTTAAAAATAACCTTCGTTAAATTCTTAACTCCAGAAATCCCTGAGTAAGGAATAAAAAACCTCTGACCTTCCTCTCCCTCCCTGCTTCAAAACTCTGCACCTTTCACTGCAACCGCAGCCTTTCAGTTTGTATCCAATCACAGCAGTCTCTCAGTTGAAACCACACATTCGTCACTCCCCCAGCTTCATTGTGGCATGTCTCTTCAGGAATACAGGTAGTAAATAAAATGACGCAGCAGTCCCAGTTGTCCCTTCCACTGGCATCACTGGGTGCAACTGACAGATTTCTTTTCCTTCTAAATCTCCAATATAATCAAATTTTAATTCCTCCATATTTTCAGTACATTTTCACAACTTCTATGGATGCATTTGCAGCCTAGAGACTTTAGCTTTAATTCTAAATACATCTGTATCTGTGTTAAATTAACTGTAAAATAGTATTTTTTCTGATCTATCTTTGAACTAAACTAATGTTCTGTCTTTCCATTAACAGGTCATTTCTTTGCCATTAGATTTAATTGCTAATGACAAAGATTTCACTTATCCAAGGATTTAGGTGCCGACAGTAAATAATATTTAAAATGCTGAATGATAATGTAATTCGCAAATGTTGAATTTGTGACGGGTTTTCAATAATTATAAATTATATCTGAAAGTACACATTTCAAAACTTTTATGTATTAAGCTAATTCTAGAAACAGTTTGACATTTTTTGGTTAAATCTATAAAAAAAAGTACACAATTTAAGTTACATGTTAAATATTTACATGTGAGCGCCATTTTTAAATATATATCTCTTAATATTTATCACATCCCATAATACTGAACAACATTGTTGAGAACTCTAGTTGAATAAATAATAGTGCATACTTTAAAAAATGGGTGCAAAGTAGGAAAAGTTATCTTAAAAATAGCACAATTTCACACAATGGTACATATACTATAGACTTCAATACACACGGAAAAATATGATTGCGACAATGGACAAGTTGTTTTCTGCAAATATACCTTGTATTCCATTAAAAATAAAACAACTTCCATAGTAAATATTTCATTTTTAGCATTCACTTGTAGGCACAATGCCTAGGTTGTAGGCCCTTATAAACAGTGCTGTGTCATACTGTCCTTCATTGGTGTATGTTCTTGGTCAAAAATGTTATATAATTAAAACACAAAAGGATGATTTTGTAACTGGAACACTATTGATAAGATGTAGGAATTCCTTCGGGGTTTCCCTTACACGGATCACGACCCAGTGTCATGCGGGTTGGCTGCGCAATTTCACACTGCTTTTTGAAGAAACAATGGTTGACCTGTGTGACAGAAGCAAGTACACAATGTGTGGAAGCAGCTTGTTACAGATGCTTCCATCCAAGCTTCACTGGATTGAGTTGTCAGCCCAAATGTTTCTTCATCCCTGCTGCATTCTGGCTCAGGTGCGTCTCAATCAACAGGAATGTTCCTTGCTAGAAGTGAAGCCTTTACACGGACGTGGATGTTTGTTACTTCGTCTGCTGACGAACGCCCATCATGCATTTTGTCTTGCTTGACCCGGGTCAAAGCGTGTCGACCCACATCCTGAGATGGGTTACTGCCAACCCGGGTCAACCCGGTACGACCCCGGTACGGGGTTTCACACTACGCAGGATTGTGACCCAGGTAGCCAGAACCCAGGTCAGGACCCGGGTGGAAGCGCCAATATGAAAGGGTCTTAAATCACAATTCACTACTCTGAATCATAATCTTTTCTTTATTCATATTTATTCAGTCTTTGCAACATGATATCAAGTAAAAACTAGTGAGAACCTTGACACTATTAAAGACACAAAATATATAAAAATAGTGAAAGTATCCATGTCCCACAGTTGTGCTCAATGGTATAATAAGATAGGATCCTTGGGTAACTGCTAACTAAATAATGAATGAGGAGTTTATTAATTGATCTGCAAGCTCAAGAAACAAAAGCTGGCTATGATTTTCCACAAAGGATTGGACCTACTGTAGTGAGTTTACCTTTTTTAAAAAGGAAGAATGAGAACAGGGCTGATTCAGCCCAGAGCTTTTTTTCTGCTAGATCAATGGTACAGTATCTGTGCTGAATTGCTTTGACATCTGTGATGTGGTACGCTGTCCCCTGAAGACTGAGTTGAAAACAGATTCAAACACCTGTGTTCTGAGGTGACAAGACAAGGCTTAAAACTACAAACACGTCCAACGAGTGTCTTCTCTGGTCTTGCTTGGAGGTTTCTCAATCAGTAATTTTGCTGCTAAAGAAAATTACTGCTCCATACCTCTTGGGCATTCTTCGAACAAAGTTTTAACACCCAGCAGCGTGTGGCGGGCACAGGTTGTAAATGTTATAGATGAATGTCACTTGCAGAAGTCTTTATCCGTCAGGTTTATATAATCTACTACTATAGAACTGGTAATGGAAGCTTTTTTTGTGAATAAGGTTCCCTACTAATTTAAACATATTGGCATTTTTGGGGTAGCAGCCAGGCCAACATGTTTCCTTCAATTTAATAATTAAATTAGATGCATCTTATAACAAAAAAGCAGTGCAGAGATATATTTTGTTTCTGAAGTATTCTGTTTATTAGGTTCCTTTGTAGTATAAAGAAGGAGCCCAGTAATTCAGACATTGACACTGAGACTGAATAGATCTCTTTACTAACCTTATATTATTTTATTTTTAACCAGTATATGAATTTACAATATTACAAAAAGTACATTGGAGAGAGTACTTGGAATGAGAACTTGGGAAACTGAATCTATATAGCAGAGGTAGTCAATAGCCGGACCAGAAGCACATTTTGTCAATCTATGTTTTGCTTGCATTCACATTGGAAAGGCTGTGAATTTTTGAGACAGTATAGTTCTTATGAGAGTGTGGTATACAAGTGTACAATAGTAGCCTAGGACAAAGAAGGATCGGGTGTGACTTGATTGAAGTTTTTTTTTATATCCAAAAAAAGAGTTGACAAAGTTAACCCTTGTCAATATTGTTAACCACAGTGGGCAAAGTTGGAAATTGGGTGGAAACAGACTTGGGACACGGTACACTTTTTTAGAGTGTGTGGAATGGGTTACCAAGCCACGTTGTTGCAGCTGAATATTTTGGATCCTTTAAGAACTGACTCTATACATGTTCTCATGTAATCAACTGAATAATAAACTTTTTGAGGGCATCTGGGTCATATATACAGTAGGTGGAATTTGGGTAACTTTCTATCACTTGTAGACAAAATGAGTACAGCTGATGCATTATATAGCATGCTTATGCTTTATAGTTCCTATAGAAACTGGGATCAGAGGTTAAGCTGCAGTTGATAATGTGTAAGTTAGGATTCTGATTACATTTAATGACACACTTAAAAAATGTATTCATAAATGTACTGGTCTATGTGGTGGTGCAATGAGCAGAGGCAGCATTGGCCTAACAGCAGAATAGTAAAAGCACAGGGGAGGCTATCGATTGAAATGTCCTCAGGGAAAACCCATTGATAGATGTTCCGATAAGAGACAAAGCCACCCAGCCATGAATGAGGCCATTAATAACACAATATTATCTGTGCTGTCTCCTGCAAAACCTACCGGTGAAACGGGTTCAATATCTTTTTTGAAGATCTACAACATATTCTCTCTGCTCATTGTTCATGATCAGCTAACAGAAATTAACATTCAATAGCTGAATAAATCTCAGCAGATCTCTCATGTTGAAGGTAAAGAAATGAGCTTGATGATATTTGGGGGCACTTAGTTCAGGGAACCATTAACTGCACTTCAAGATGGTGTAATTGAAAGTGCTGTGGTTGATTTACCAAACACAGAAGCTATCATAGAAGAATCACCATTATGCTTGTTTTCATAAAAACTGCAATATTAAGATGTCATTGGTATGCTGCAGAGATGTGGAGCTTTGTATATAAAAGATGATTCAGTCTGCTTTTTAAGTGGCCAGCATAAATAAGAGTTTCCGTGAACAATGGTCTGCTACATGCATATTGTGATATTTATGATTACAGCCCTAGAATGGGATTAGTAAAATGAGACAGTAATGCCATTGTGACAGGTGCCAGTTTTATGACAGTCCCCAGTTGAAAATGACTTTTTTAAAACAGGTCTGAAGCTATATTTATACAGTGCATTTATATTTATTTTATGAACCATGCACTTACATAGCTGTTATCTTGTCATTCCAAGGCCTACCAAGTAAACCATTTAGTTCAGACACATCCATTTAGTTCAGACAAAAATGTTTTTAGCCCCCCCCTCCAACATGTGGTTGATTACCACTGCACACACATAGTTTTACATATAGATTTGACAGTCAGTCTGTGATGGGGGAGGTGATATAAATTATGTGTAAACTTTGTGTATCAGTAGATAGAATGCTTCTGCATGCATCTGTTCTGGGCATGGTAGATGATCAATAACAAGTTCTCCATATAACATCTGTCACATTTTATCAATTCTTCTGGATTCATAACTGTCTCTACAGCTTTCTGTCTTTATTTTGCAACATATAACATGACATGCCATTCATTTTTTTGTAGTTAGCAATTGAGATGTTATAAAACTATTATAGGACATACAAGGTTAAATCTAAGTACTGGGTGCTAAGGTGTGTCAATAGAGAAGGTAAAGCATAGTGCATGCTTCCTCTATGCACCTCAGAACACCGGAGGTCTGCTTCCATGCCTTCTTCTAGCTTTGTCTTCTCTGCGACATCCAAATATTGTTGATTGACATAGAAGTGTTAATTGTATACCCAGCCATTGGGAAATATACTGAGACCACCCAATGTCAAAGGATCCTACCAAATCAACTGACTTTCTATTAAAACTGAACTGGGCTGGAATTGAATTGGAAGCTGAGGTGGGTGGGGTTAGGGGGATAGTATCCTATTGAAAATCCCCATTAGGGAAGTAAATCTTGTATATAGATTGTGTTCTGTCCATTATGTTACTGTCTCACATTTGGTCCACTAACAGCATGTAAAAGTGGATGCATCTCATTAGTTACTCATTGGTTGGAAATTATGAACAAGGGGTTATTGTATATTTGCACATACAAATGCATCTAGAGAATTAAATACAGTACCAAAGCTCTCGATTGTCAATTATTTATTATGTGAGATAGACATTGGGAGAGGATGACTTGACATAAATGTGATCAAATCCAAGTTCCACATACAGAAAGGTAATGGTATGAAAGTGGTCAGATTCAAAATATGACTGTGAAGTACCATGACCAGATTTTTGGCTATTCTATTCAACCATAACAGGCATTTGTTATAAGCTTGGTGCAGGTATAACTGAAGAGGCGTGTGATGGTGGTTCTTCTTTAGCAGATCCACAGGGTAGCACCTTCTCCTTTCCAGAGATGTCCTGCTCCTGTTTAAATTGGTTTTGAGAATCATAGGGTCTGGATTTTTGTATTTTATTAGATTTTTTTTGAGAATTTGGCATTATGCTTCTCTGTCCTCTGTTGCCTCTGCCGTCACATAATGATTCTCTTACAGCTCTGGGACGAGTCTGCCTTTAAACATTTTTTGTATATTAAACACCTTGGGGGATTTTTTAAGTGTGATGGCATTGACCTTGTATCCAGTATAGCTGCCTTGTGACCACATTGGATGTTTTTCTTGTGTTAGCAATATATCCAAAATTGCTGAATTGGTTTCTTTCAAACAGTATCCTTCATATACTGGTGTAATGATTATTTGTTTATGTGTTACCCCATATACAAGTTTGCCATACTAAAATCATAGTAAAGTATAATAAAGCATAGTGAGAACATGGTAGCATGGGTAAGCATTGTAAAGCACAGAGAGGTATATAAAGCATATTAAAAAATCATGTCAAACCATGGTAAACTATGGTCAATGCATAGTATAACCATGGGAAAACTGCAAAAATACCATGCAAATATACCATAGTAAACTTTTACAAGGGTAATTTATATAAAGTACTGTGACTGCAATGGCTTCATAAGGGCTGAATGCATTATTTGTCTAAGTCCCCTTGATATAAATGTATGCTTATTCAACTTGATTATATCTCAAAAAATAGCTGAATGATTATTTATTTTTATTTTTTATCTTATCCTTCATATAATGTTCATGCTGATTATGGTATACTCTATATACCTTTTCCTATACATTTATATGAAGTCATGTTAATGCAGTTGCTCATCTAATGGCTGGATGTATTATTAAATTCCCCTTGATATACAGGTATGTTTATTCAGCTTGATTATATTAGACCTGGGATAAATATAGTTATAAATATGGTTTGTGAAAAGTAACTATTATTTGAAAATAATTTCATACATATCGCAGAAAGTAACTATTTGAAAATAATTAAATAGAAATTGTAAATAACTGAAAATAAATAAATACAGATTGCAGAAAGTAACTATTATTGGAAAATAATTAAATACAAATTGTAAATAATTGAAAATAATTAAATACATAACACAGAAAGTAACTATTTGAAAATAATTAAATACAGATTGCAGAAAGTAATTATTATTTGAAAATATTTAAATATGGTTTGTGGAAAGAAATTATTATTTGAAAATGTTTAAATATGAGTAAAGTAGTTGAAATACATTGAAATACTTTAACTTTAAAAATATGTAACTGTCACATACAGCAGCCTAATTATTATCCTGCATTCTAAGCAGGTTAAACCTTGTCCTTCTTAACTACTCAATTATCTTTTGGAAACTGCTCTATTTCAATTAGATTTAATTTGATCAATTAATTGAAATATTTGAATATTTTATATCAATGGGTAAATATTTGAAAACAATTAAATATATTTAACCACTGGTTTAATGGCCTGTTTTGACGTTATTGAATTGAACATGTTTAGCATTTTTCTTGTTAGAAATCCTCCTCAACCACCATGTGGTAATTGCAATACTCGGTACATAATTATACATTTAGGGTAATAATTAGGTTTTATTCTTTTAATTATTATTAATTATTCATTAACTATTTGAATTTAAATTGAAATATATGTAAGTTATTTGAATATATATATATATATATATATATATATATATATATATATATATATATATATATATATTCAAATAACTTACATATACAGTATTTCAATATTTTCAAATAGTACTTATTTTCTGCATTTTTTAAAAAATATTTTCAAATAGTATTTGACTTTGTGCAATAATATTTGAATTTTTAAAAACAAAATTGATTTATTCGAGCATGTATGTTTAAATATTTCAACTATTTGAAATAGTTGGTGTTATACAAATAAAATATCAAATACAACTATATTTGTCCCAGGGATGCAAAATAGCTGGATGCATTTTTTAAACATTACCCTTCATATAATGGTTTCTGATGTATGTCTTTATTGTTACTGCAGTTGCTCAGTTTGTATTAAGATATGCTTAGATGAATTGAAAGCTACTGAAGAGCTTGGAAACTGCTCAGATCTGATGACAATCACTAGGATAATCATCAAAGCTCAATAAAGTTGAGTTCCATTGTTATGAAAAACATGTGCTTCCATAATGGACAACTTTAGTCTTAGCCAGCACTGCACATTTCTCCAGTTCAGTGTTTGCACCTTTTTCCCTGAAAATATGTTCACAACTTGTTAGGGTTCATGTGAAAGCCCTATAACATAACATATGTAGTTTATTTCTAGTTTTGGAACCACAGCAAAGTTTTACTTTTGCATTGGAGCAAAAGCTTAGTAAATGTGTGCATACTATCCAAAGCTAGACTTAGTAGGCAGTGTAAAGTATATCACAGTGATTGTTGGCTATAAGTTCATTGCTTGGCTTTAATATACAGGTAGTCTTGGTGTAGACAGAGGCAATCAATGAAGACTTTAACATCTATTACAATAATTTCACATACAAGTTCTGATCCACTCTGTTCTATATTAAGGAGGAAATTAATACACATACGATTCAGTATAAACAATGCCTCTTCAGTTAACCAGACAGTTCACCAGACAGATTTTAACGGGTCCAGGTTTTCAACATACCATGATTTGGCAGTGGTAAGTCACTTAGTTTGGCAAAGGTGTGAAACATGTTGTAGATTTGTAAGTATGAATATTTTATTGTATCATACTGCATTAAATTGAAAAATTAAATATTTTGCTTTGTGGTTCAAGGAAGTCAGTAGTAATTCTCTTTTTTTCTTTTGGTTCTTGTTTGTAGAGTCACAGTGTACACTGTGTGGTGAGCCTGAAGGTGAGTGTGTTTGTTTCTAACTTCTTCATCAATTATGGTGCTTGTATATGTGAGGCTTTTCTCACTTGTTAAATTGTTTAACTATGTATAGCATGGGACAGTAAGACAGATGTAGCAGAAGCATTGACCATAGCCACAAACAAGCACCATATTCATTCCATCAATGAGAATCATAACAGACATTCATGAAAGTGGACCTATTTAACAAAGAACACAATCCCATAGTTCATTGATAAGAGTGCTTGTTAATGAAATGCATGTTAATGAGAATAATATTTGTCTTGGAGTAAAGGTAGCATTACATGTTCATCTTTCTCCTCAACACTTCAAGTCAAATGTTCGCTTTCAAGAATCATGCCATTTCTAAAATTAAAACTGTCCCACTGTTTTCCTCCCTTTTTATAGTCTTGTCAAACACGTATAATATTATATCAACATTTGCATTGTGAAAGAGTGAATAGAAGTGGGATCCTTTATTTTTTATTTTTTTTACTGTATACTAATGTTAATGCCGTCTTCAGGGATTAACATTAGAATGGCTTCATTAAAGGACTGCATTGTTAAAAAAAATTTGATTTTTGAATGACAAATTGAAAGATAACTTTTACATTGATCTTATCTATGGTACTTATATAATTCATGAATAACTGTAATTCATCAGTAACTGTACTGTGGTTAATCACCATGCATTTTGCTTACTGGAATACAGCCAATTTACCTTGGTGCAATAATTGGTAATAGTATGTAAGTACAACTCTTTTCATCAGACTTCTTGTTGAAAAATATTTAAACTTTCAAATGTGCTTCTTTTTTCTTTTGGTTTTACTTTGGCATGCACTTTAAGAAGCAATCATATTTTATTTTATGCTTCCATTGCAAATATAATTAAAATTAGCCACTTTTAAGCATGCATGATTTCCACAGGCTTTAAATTTGTATACAGACTTCGAAGCTTAAATTGTGAAAAAGCACAGAATATCCTTATACTATGTACTGTATAATGCTTTTTACATCAGATTTATAGTGGCAAATTAATTAAAAGGGCATTTTAAGCTGTCTGTTTGCCAGGTTTCCAGGATCTGATGGCTCACAACATAGCTAATTCTCAAGTTAAAATTATAAGAAAGAGGCATTTTTACATGTGTCCTCCAATTCTGACAACAGGAAAAGAAAATAAATGTGAATGTTACAAAATGGGGAAACAAGCAACTTGAGAGTGCTTAAGAAACCTTGAATTGTGTTACGTAGTTGTTTGGTGTTTGCATCCTTAAAAAAAAAAAGTGTGCATTGAAAATATGCAGTTTATCTACTTGGTAGAGTTTATATATTTTTACCTAAGAATTTATGATTGACTGTTTGACGTTGTGGATGTATTACATAACATAACAATGTTTTTCTATTGTTAGAGACTCATCAAATGCATTTTATCTCTCAAACAGGTTGATGCCTTTTAAAGGTGTTAAGGCACACAATTGTTAAAAATATATAGAAGGTTATCATAATTGTGTAATAATCGCAGTTACAAATTTTTGCATTAAGTCGAGTTCATTGGAATATAGCCTTTCTTGAAATTACTGCTGCCTGTGATGTATGCTTATATCTGCATATTGGAAATGTTACACCTAGTGTTGCTGAGTGGTTTCCTTTTTGTTGAGTCATCTACTCTGTCAGGTCACATGATTAGAGGTAGCCACATAACACTTCAAATTCAACCATTATAAGTCCTGAAATCTAAAAAATATATAATGGACATGAACAATTTTACTGAAATTCAGAGGTACATGTGTTCTGGGAGGTAATTTACAGTTTGACCGAGATAGGATCTCTGCCTCTTGAAGAGGCGTCTTCAGTGCACACCCTCCAGGGGGAGGGGGAAAAACTGCAGGTTACTCATCACCAAATGTGCCACTGGCTGCTGATCAACAGTATACACTGAAGCGCAACAACAAATCAGACTTTAAAAAGCAACCTTATTATGCAACAGGCATCCGACCATGATTAACAGAAAGTGCTTAGGTCCTGACGATTTATAAAACTGACATCAGCATGTTTCTAATGACTTTAAAAAAAGCAAACCCTTTCAAGAATTCAGATACCAGCACTGACGCAAGGAGGCAAGGAATTCAAATAGATATTTTGTTTTTTAGAAAGTAACAAAAAATAAAAACATCTCAAGTGTGCTAAAAACAGTGTTAGTAATGTATCTTGTGACTGGGTCAAGGAGGAAATTAAAATGTTTCCCAAACCATCTGTAGCAGGTCTACTGTGCTGATCAGGAGCATTTATTGGCAGGCGCTAGTCCCAAGGGAACCTTGTGGCTAAATCAGCCCTTTTGCTTATAATGCAAAGTGAGAGTCTGCTTCAATAGGCAGGTTACCTTGGGGAATAAAAATAAATAAATAAAATGAAATTCAAAAGGTTTCTTCGTTAGCCTGGTTTCCGAAATATAACCCAGTGTCACAACAGATCGTATAAGATGTTGGGTGAACCCAACGTGAATACCCTGGGGAAAGAATTAGTATCATGCAATTATAACAAAGTGTGTAATGAGGTAGAAAATGCAAGCCCTTTCCTAGATGCTGGGAAACCCAAAAGAGCGTCCCACAGATTTGACAGTGGTTTGATCTCACAGCTGTTTGAAAATACATCTAGGGGATTTGTAAGCAGAAACCACATCATGCACAATGTCAACTACTTATATCAACTACCGCACATAAAGGATGAGGTGAAATCCAAGATGACCTCCCCACACTTTGAGTAATTTAAATGCAGTACAAATGGATGGAAACTATTTATAGAGGGTTTAAAGTGGTAAAAATGTAGTGTGGTGGGCAACATTTTAATTGACATCAAGCATGTATTTCGATATTGGTAATACTGAAGTCTTCCAAAACACAGAAAAATATAATCACACAATTAAATATATATGTGCAGTAACAAATTGTGTGAGTGTGCGCCCCTTAGTGGATGGTGAAGGTAGGGCAGGTGCTTCCTTTAAGTAGGGACCAACGTGTGAGGCAGACACAGAAAAGCACTATTTTGAATGTTTATTTTAGCATAGTTCCAAAAGTAACAAAAATAATATTATCACTTAGAAAATAAACAAACAAAACCCCTTGCGGTGAAAGGCGCTAACTATACAATAACTACCCTACCTAATGAGGAGGGCTAGTCCCTTTACCTCCAAAACAAAATGATGAACACTCAGTTAAAAAATGCAAAAGAAAACAAGGTGATGGTGAACAGAAAATAAAGAAAAACACTCAGACTTTTTTCAAAAGTTTTCAGCAATTAATGACCTCAGCAAACACTCTGTCTTCTCCTGAAACTCCCTCTTCCAAACAAAATGGCTGGCTCTCCTTTTATAGCATGTGTCTGGGTTTAATTGATCCTCAATTAATCTATCAAGCCCCAGCCACATTCGGCAAAAGGATTTGGCAGAGATGATTTTAACTTGAATTCAAAATATACATTCTTTATTTACAAAGTTCCCACAAAACACACTTTCTACCTGTGCATGGCTTCTGCCAAATATATCTATATTGGTCCCCATCACTCATTTTTACACACTCAAAGAGATTCAAATACAATTTATTATACTGTTACAATCTGTATGCATAAAATAGCAATATAAAACTTGCTTCATGTGCCTATTGCATAGCGACTTCAACATCCCCCACCTCTGTGTAAACACAGCATGACAGTTTTGCCATTCTTTCACTACTTGACTACTCAATGTCAGCTAGCTCAGTTGTCACCAATTCTGTATTTCTCAAGTCAATACATTTCCAAGTGATGGACGGATGGTTGATAAGAAAGCAGCCCTTTTAAATTAAGCACTCTGATTTTTAGTTTCATCTTTTAAACATTCACTGGAAACCTTCACTTAGGTAATTCTCTATTATACCTTTCTTGTGTCATTTAAATTGACTACTGATGTAAACAGCAAAAATGTGATACAGGTCACATTGCAGACAGAAAATCAGTGCATTGTTTGCTTTTTAAATGAGTGATTGTGTTTTCAGGATTATACACAAAGAACTTATTCTATAGTTTACTCAAGACAAGGTTCTATGAGAGATTGCCAGTTAACTATGCTACTTTGAAATCTTCACAATGACAGATAATGGCTTTTTATACCATATATATTAGCATATAAATGCAGTATATACACCTCATTTTGCAACTTCTCGCTGAATATTATTTGAAAAGTTTTTTGGATATCTATGATTATTCCAATTGTTTAAGCAATACAACTGACACAGGGCATTAGTAGACATTAAAGATGTTGTAGCTACTAAACATAATTCCTTAACTGTATCCTGCTGTCCACTTCCATTCGACAGTGACATCTGCTCAGAATTAGCTCCCCTTTGCTTTGAGATAAGAGAGAGGGTTTAGAATAATTACATTTTCTCAGTAAAGTGGGAAACTAGACAGAGCGGTGGGTTTGACACTTTTTGCCGCTATTCTAAATGAGATTTGCTTAACAACAATAGACAATTTATTTGTAATGGCAAATGTCATCTAAGGCCTGCATAAAAGGCCTAATAATGTGTGGCAGTCTGTCACAGCTTACAATGTGTTCATATTAAAGAACAGAAAGTTGTTTTTTTTGTTTACACTGAAGAAAAGGGAGGCTACCGTAATTATGGTAGTGTACCGGTAAAGGCCTGTATTGAGATGGATTTGCATCATTGTGTCAAATAGGCAGTTGTGTGATCAGAGCACAGGGAATCTTTTCATTCAAATAAAACTTTGTTACATGTACTTAGAAATGAGTGAATTGCATCTTTTTCTTTAAAGATGCTGAAGCATCCAGCAACACAGACAGGTATCAAAACTTTGAAATCATTTTGCTTCTTGAGTGCATTTTAGCATGCTGATCTTGCCACAACCAAATTGTTGAAACATCAAAGCTTCTTTATTATTCCTTAGTAAAAGACCCTAGTTCCCATGAGGTTGCTCCAAAAGACAGTGCTACTGTGTATTAAATATATAGCATTCTCCAGCCTCTCCTCATCCTTGACTGCAGCAGCAGTAAAATGGGACCTCTTTGACCGATAACAGCTTTGTGTAAGTGTGTTATGCGATTAGTGGGCAGGAATCTTGAGAATGCAAAGGAATAACACAATCTGCCCATCCCAGTGCTGAATTTAGGCATTGTTATAGACCAGTAGACAGTATATTGCAGTGACAGCAGCATGTCTTTGATTGACATGAGAAGAGGAGGAAGGAGAGAGAGAGAGAGAGAGAGAGAGAGAGAGAGAGAGAGAGAGAGAGAGAGAGAGAGAGAGAGAGAGAGAGAGAGAGAGGGGGGGGGGGGAATATGCAATCTGAAGGATTATTTTATTAAAACAAAAATATGTATGAACAACCTGCCCAATATGACAAACTGGTGATCACAGAGATGTAAAAAATGAGATTATTTGAAAAATAAAAGAATGAGTGAGATTTGTGAATACCCTATTAAAATGCATTGCCGTTTCAATTATTTTAGGAGTGAGACTACTAGAGGTTTCTTGCCATGTCTGCTACCAACAAATTATATTTGGTAGCAATGTAGGTGAAACAGATTTCCTGACTCATTGCAGTTTCTGGGTTCAAACTCTTCACTGAATTTTAAACCACCCTCTTGTCCAAGATAACCCACATCAGCTACTTTTTGTTCCATAGCCAGCTAAATTATATTTATGGTAGCTTGGCTTTGTAACTAATTTGTCACTTCCCTGAATTTATTTCTATGCAGTTTTAAAACAAGGCAGTTATTCAGATCAATGATCTGAGCAGTTCTCTTATTTATTTCAGGGGAAGCAAGGCATGCAGTTATTCTACAGGGTAGAGGCACACAAAGGAAATGAATTAGTTAAGCAATCACCTTTCAGTTCTCAATTGTGGATTTACATCACACCATAGAACAGCTCTTTTTTAGTAGTTTAAACTGTTGATGAAATTGATATTTTTCCCACTTTGTGGCATCTAAAACATACTTTAAAATGCAACATTTAAGAATGCCTGAGGCAAACCAGTGAAGTACATTAAGCAAACAAGCCATTAAAACTGCACATTTCCAGCATTTAACCCTGCATCGTTTCATAAAGCAAGTAAATTATCCTGTTACAGTCACTAATTTAAAATATATCATTTTAAAAAAAAATTGTACCTACGTAAACATGAATTACATTATACTGCAGTAAGTCACCACTTTCGTTACCCCAATCTATACAAAAATCCTCAGTTCTCTATAGAAACTAAAAATATATGATGTTGCCATTTTCTACAGAAATGTAAAGGAATGTTTATATTATTCTTTAGAAATGTCTATATTCAAAACAAATCGATAGCAATGTCTGTATTTTCTAATGAAATCTATAGCAGGATGTATAGTTACGTCAGTTCTTTTTAGTGTATTCTGTAGTAACATGAACCGTTAGGGTTGTACAGATGAGCAATGACTTGTGCTCTTACTCATTCTCCGATCTGTCATAGTTCTACAGGTTCTTGTACTCAGAAGTGGACATTACAGACTCTTGTTTATACTCATTACTCCACAAACCTGTAGATTTCCCCTGCCACACAATGCTCCGAGACATCTGTAGATTTCTGACCGGACCCACTGTCATGTGCTTTTACTGATACAGATAGTATATTCTGTAGCAACAGATTTTTACTTTCTATATATTTCTATAAATATAGGATTTTACTTTTTAGGGTAAGAAGAGAGTAAACACAGATAATCTTGACACAAGTTTAACATTTTGAAAAAATATAGCTCTGAGCCTAGTCCAGTGGTAAAATACACTTTCCTTACCTTTAACCCCTTGATGTTTATTGATATACCTTAGAAACGAAAAAACAAATATATCAGAACTCGCCACTGTGTGTTTATAGAGAAAAGGAACAGACCCCTTGAAGGGCTCACTTATTACAGCTGGTGATGACACCGCTGCATTAATAGAAATAATCTGCACAAAAGGATGTACAACTACAGTATATTTTAGACAGTGAAATTCTAATTAATTATGATTTCTCAGTCAACTGTATCAAAGGCACTTTCTGTTTTAACCATTTCAATGCTTGCCCCCGTATTTTTTTCTGCAATATTTGATACCAGAAAGAAAACTGAAGAATGTTACAAAGATGTACATATTATACATTTGTGAAGAGCAAGTGGGTAGGAGTACCCAAATATGGACCTACATTTAGGAGTTGATCAAATGTATTTGACACATGTCTGTGTTCTATGTAAGTCATGCATAACAAATCAACAGTCACTGTTGCAGATTTGTCAAAGTACACTGTCTTCTGTGTACAGTCATCCCATGCATGACTCATTTCTAAAGTTAAAAAAATAATAAAGACTTTCATAGTTTCTGAGTAATGTTCGCTTTTTTGATTTATAATAAGTTTGAACATTTTCATCCACAAATCAGGAAGCTCCATTCCAAGACACTGGATAGATGACCGAGGGCCATTCATATAGAATGTCTAGCTTTAATAAAACGAAAAGGAAGGAAAGCTGAACATTGAGTGAAGAGGGATGTGGTTGGTGTTCCCATTGACATTTTTAAAACCTTTTATCAGCCTCAGCCTTTGTATATCTGGCAACTGATTTAAAACTGAGCGAAAGGCCCTGTACTGACAGCTGCTTGGAGCTAGAAGGGAAAAACAAAGGGTATAATCAAGCAGTGATGTAAACAGTTATGGAAGCAAAGGATATAATCATGCATTCATGGGAAGTCATTTTCAGATAATTTTGCATAATCATTGGTATAAAACGGGTATGATAATTATCCCTAAACCGGAAGTACCCCTTGACTAAGTGCCACAATCTCTAAAATGAATAAGATGTGGATTGTTGGATGAGTAACCAGACTGCCAACGCTCTTGTGAACTTCAGGGTGACCGACCCAAGACCCTAACATTACAAGTTACAGCAGTTCCACATCACAAGCCTTCTGTAAAAAATGCTGAGAATATCTGTGTTTATATCTAGAGAATAGCTTATCCAATAGTGTATAAACTTGAACTTTTAGCTTAAGTTTTTGAGTGTATCATAACCCCGGGGTACATCGAGGATGTCTGTCTTTCTGACTGCTTGTATTTATGTTACAAGGCTACATACACACACAGGCTAATTGCGGTTGTGAGTTCACCTTTTGCTCTTAATATGGGTTGTATACACACACAGTTCAGTTACAAAGGGCAGCGACAACCGCACTGGTTACTCCTTTTCAGATCAAGTATCGAGTGCAGTTATTAATTCAGTTCGGTTAGCTAATGCACACTAACTGTGTGTGTGTATTACAACCGCACTAACACAACCGCAGTTGGTGCTCAGTGGATTTCTGCGCAACTAATGATGTCATTGTTTATCAGACATTTCCGTGTGATAACATGGCTAAAAATATTACGTACAGTACTTTCTTCCAAAAGCATAAACAGAAACACAGTCTCCACGTTCTCATGCAAAACCTCACGATTGGCATGTAATGATGGCCCGAGTTCAGTGGTTTGTTTAAACAGGGAGTGCACTCACTTCAGCTTTTATTTTATTAGTCCCCTAAATCCCTTGTTTAGAAAGATACATATTAATGCTTGTGACAGGGTAGCTGTCTGCCGTGTGGGTGTGTGCATTCGCTGCTGAGTGATAGGCAGGAGATCGAGACGGAGGTTGAAGTTGATACGCCCTGCAGGTGAACAGGATTTATTTGTATATCAACACACTGAACAGCTCACGTGACACTACCAGCAATGGTAGCGCACGGAGTACATACAACACAGTGTACAAAAACTTTGGGATCTACAATCTCTGAACTAATCTTCTCTGTTCAATAATAAACAAACTCCAGCTACTTGCCTGGCTGTCGACGGTTTCGACTTGCTTACTATATAGCCCTGATTCTGGTTCTCACTCTCTCAAACACACTGTGCTGAAGAACTTGATCATGGCGGATAAACGGTTAGGGCAGATATGTGACGAGCGGATACACGACGGATTACTGTATCATGATGTAGGCTACTTACGTTTGCATTTTTATCAGTATATACAACAAGAAGCATATGAAAAAAACTGCTTTTTGCTTCACAATGAACTTTACAACAAAGTTTGCAGATGATATTCATAAGCACCTGTTTTAGTCTGAATGGCTGTTAAAAAGAGTGGTTTTGATATATCTGCAGCTAAATTTATTGCAAGTGTACCCAAACTGGAACGACAACATTGTTTTGTATACAATTGAGCGTTTTGCTGCTTTAATTTAAATATGTGATTAGCCTTCATATCTCTTCTTAGGGATCAAGTTATTTTTGTTTATGAATGGAAACAAATAAACAAGCAATACCAGTCTTCTTTAGATTCCCTCCCATATTTTCACAGTATTGAACATTGATATTACTTCTTAAAAAGGAGTACAGTGTATGCACCTCTAGATAGACATGTTGAAAAAGGTATTTACCTAAAATTACACGGTCTATAAACTCTCCCCCTTCTCCTTGGATTTTCTTGTGTTTCCTCAATGATAATAGCAGCTGCTACTAATATAGGATCCATGTTGAAAGTCAGGGTGATTTGAAGTGTGGTAACTCTTTTTATACTGGCGTATATAGTTATTGAACATTCTGAAGCAGGTGGAAAGCAAACTGGTGGAAGTTTAATGTATCGACCACTTTGGTCTTTGGAAAATAAACACAGATTCTTAGAGCATTATGTATTCCACCAAAAAAAAGCGTCTGAATAACTAATGAACCTGTGGCAGTGTGGCTAAGTGGTGACGTCAGACCAGAATGCAGGAACAAAAAACTGACACCAGTAATGCAGATACGGTGCAAAGGCGCTTGCGCTGTTTTATTTTTAAATAACAAAAATGAATCAAATATTTTAACAAAAACACTTGTTCACAGAGCGAAAATAAAACAGTTAAACAAAATAATCACGAACACAAAACAAAACAATACAGGTCAGGCTGGGCAATTGCTGTCACTGTTCCTGTATATAATTTTACTTTTCTCTCTTGCTCCTCGCTCGCTCTCTTTCCTCCTCTTGAACAGCCACCCTGAGTGCAGAGAGCTGCAGGTTTATATATCGTGGCCGAGGGGTTTAACTGGCTAGTAATTATTCTATTACCCCTCGACCACAATCTGCACGAGTTTATTAATTATTCCTGGCAGAGGACGAGCACCAATCTCGCCTGTGCCAGAACACGTTTTAAAATAACCAAAACAAACGCTCGGCTAGGCCGTCATATAAATACATAATAAATCATAAAACACAAATACAAAATATCACAGGGCCGGAGGGGGAAACCCCGTTCTAAAAATAAATAAACAAATAAATGTACAGGGCTCCTCGCCCTGTTACAGAACCAAACTAGCGGCTAGATTCCCCCCATGTTTTCTGCAACTTTAGAAAATACTCAATCAGTGGAAAAAACAGGTGTAGAAAAGTCAAATAATGGCATATAGCACTATCCTCCAGCGGATCTCCTTTGAAAATACCCCCCTATGTGGATCATAATCTAGGGGTAGAAAGAGCCTGTATGTCACACTGACATTTTTAAATTTTATCTAATTTTGTAATTACAGCATGGCGGAAAATGAATGCCACTGACATGCTTGTTAATTAAGGTATCCCCAGCTCAGCCATCTATTCAGCCTGTCTTACCCACAACCTAATGTAAGAAATCGGATAAACTCTTACTGTTTGTTGGGTTCCTTACTAAAAGTGCCCACTTTTATGTGAACTGGGCTTGCTGCTACCAGGGCCTGATTTTCCAGCGTGGGGAAATTGCCCACATAATATAGTAACTGTGCAGTGGAAAATGCAAGTATAGTTAACACACTAATAAAGTGTTACCAAATTTGGATACCTTTTTACCTTTTTTTGCATTCCCTTTTTTTACTTTTCTGTGGTATTTGTACAAATTGAAAGGCTGTCATTTAGTGATAATCAATGATTGTGCTTATCCATACGACTCGTATCCCTTGGTGTCTAACAAGAATCTTTATAAAGCAATCATTCACATGAGTCTGGAGAGTATTTGTGACTGCATATGTTGTGCATCTACTCTACCCTCCAACAAAAGGGTAAGTCAGAATGAATTTCAAACTTACAATATGAGTCTACCACTATATGTCTACCACTATGCATCATTTAAAGCGGCACAGGCTTTCACCACGCCTAGAAATGTGTTAAATAAATATCAGTACTGAATATGGTCCCCAGGTTATTTCACAAATAAGCCGGTAATTTATTTGGCTCTGTAATGCACAAGGGCAACTCTCTATCATTTAATTGCTTAGACAAAGCCAACCCATGCCCTTGATCAAACAGCAGTGATGAGTGTAATAATCCAATCTAGGAATAGATCCTAATAATTCATTACAGATGGCATGTGAAGATGAGATGGGGGCATCACAACATTCTGCATGATCAAGCAATGTGCATATAGTATTATTATGCAGAGGACCTAATCTGAAGGTTGGCCTTTAGTCATGACTATTGAAATCAAACACTTGATTTACAATACTACTTACTAAGTTGGGAAAGCAAGATAAACCCTTGGAGTGCCTGTTGTGATTTATTTCCTCCAGGAATGGAAGTCCTGATATGGAATAAAGCCTGGTTTTTAATTCTGCTTGCCCAGTGGCAATAAATAAGGAAATGCACATGTCTAATTTAGAGTAATTTATAAAAGTTACATTATTTGTTGACTGTTTATATAAGGGTTGTCCAAGTTGTCATTCTTCATTATTACAATAATTTTACAGTCTCCAGCAGTATTTGCTTGGGTGTCACCAATAACCTCAGGCCTCATCAATTCCTAGGGGCTGAAATAGTTTCTTTGTGTGTCTTCCCCTCAGCATGTTGTTGAAGGTCAAAGGCTCCCTGATGTCTGATTAAAAGCCTGTTTCTTGCAACGGTTCAGAAAATAGTAACTATTGGAAGAACTTGATCAGGATAGCTTCATACAGCAAGTGCTCTCCTGTGTCCTCAAACATATCAGATGCATGGAATTGTATACAGTAGTTCACTTTTTCAGTGCCCCCTTGTCATACTAAGTTAGCATAAAAAATACACATCAATGGCAACACTGAAACATTTTGCCAGTCATTAGCACCATGATGCATAGTTCATACAGTACATATCCAATCTTGTACAATATGTTTGAAACTCTGTATGAAATTTGGCAGGATTATATTGATCCTTACAGTAGTATATCTAAATACTGGTCCCATTGTGGACCAAAGCTATGAAAATCACTCATCTGCTTGTGAGTCTCTTAAGTGGATTGATGTGTGTAAAAATATGTAAAATGTTTTAATGACTTAAACAATGGCAGTATTAAACTAATTAAATTGATCCTAATACAGAACAAGTTATAATGTAAAGATATGCTTATAATGACATGCATAAAATGCAAGTGGCAGACAAACATACACGTTAGTATGAGATAAGACTGAAATGCATGTTATTCCCTCAAAGTGTGGTCAGACAGTACAGCAAGAGGCAATACTCTGTGCTGTCTGTATCCTCACTTTGAAAGATATGCTTCCCTGCTGAGTGTACTAGCTTTTTGAAATGCTGCTTTGAGTATCTGGTTAACAGAAGAAACAGAAACACATTTTAAGAACCTTTTGCTTTATTTTAGAGGAGAGCCTTTAGCTTTTACTCAGACTGTTCAGATATTCAGATGGATGGAGCAGTTACTTTAATAAGGCAGATTCTGCTAGGGATCCCATTATCTCCATTCATTCTTTACCTCTGCACTACAGTAGAATTTGATCAATGGTTTACATGTAATGAGTTTTTTGCTCATTAGTCATTGGTCGGATGAGCTTGGCTTGTAGATTTCTCTAGCTGCCTGTTGGGCTGACTGCCACAGGATAAGCCCTTCTAGTAAGACAGCTATTGAAGAGTAGAAGCTGCATTGACAATCCCTGATGGATTTAGTTTTACATGGTGCTGGTAACTAAAGAACTATAGGGGAAACCTTAACCAAAATCAGAAGATAATTTAACAACTTCAAGTTATTAGGTTAGAGAAAAAAAAGGTGTTAGACTACCAGGTAAATGAGATTATTTCATAGGACTGATATGCAGATAGAAAAGCATTTTTTATTTCTGTTTTATAAAAAAAAATACTAAATTCTTTAGGGACTTTAAAAGTAGGTTACTGTAAATAGTGTTTATCTTAAAAACACCTGATATTTTCTCAACCACAAATGGAGGAAGCACCTTTCCAGAATTTAGAAATTTGTACACAGACAACATGTTGCAAATGTGAGGCAATTGTTTCAAACTGACAAACAGATCTCAGCCTAATCAAGCTGGTGCAATTATCTCTTATAACAGATGCCCATAGCAAATTTAATCTAAAGAGGTTAAGCAATTTTTAAAAGGAATATGTAAGTGTAAGACACAGTACTGAAAATACAGATGAGCCTGGTTGTGCATTGTGGGGTGATCACAAGCATACCAAAAAATAATTTTCAAGTTCAACATTAGGCAGACCCTATTTAATTAAAATCAGCTAATCTGGATTTACTTACAAAAGGAATTTTTTTTAACTCAAAGAAACACTGGGAATAACAGCTGCAAAAACCCATTCGTACCAGGCAACACTTTGATCATCTCCTCTCACTTGTTGGAGGTGAGGTGTTCTAGGACTGAGTCACTCACAGACTGCTCAAAGTCTGTATCCCTCCTAAGGAGATGTAGTGATGCAGGGTTGTCAGGCACCTAATGTTCATCCACAACCTTGTACTATACAGCACAGTCCTCAGGTCTTCAGCCATCTTAAAAAAAACACATTGGTGTCATTACACTGAGGGTGTAATTCAACGTTGTTTATTTTGAGGGTAAGCTTTCATGTTCACAAAATTGACAAAGAGCAAAAAGACTGTCTGTCCATAGTGGCTGGTCTAATGAACCCCCAATTCTAACATTTAAGACCACTTTTAAGTCTTCCCTTTAGTTGGGTTAAAAATAGATTTTGCAAATTAAAATATGTTTTGAAAAAGTGTTTGTTACCAGTACTAAATTCCTCAGCAGTCTTTGACACACGTTTTGCACTGTATTTGCAGCTTGCTGACAGGAATTATGGTCTTTCTTCATTAGGTTGCCATAACTACAGTATGCACATTGACTTACAGCTTTAAGAAACAGTTCCCCAAGCTAATATATATTAAAGGATGCCTACTGGTTCATGAGATGTATGATTAGCTGCTGGTCAACAATATCACCCAAAAGCCAGAGTAACAGATGTGTACAAGTTCCAAAGTTTTCCACAAACTGTGTCTGGGGAAAAAAAGCAGTAGGTGACTCTTTGCAGTACGTGAACAATGGCTGAATGGTTGTTGACAAACGTTTCTCTATTCATATGCAAATAAACCCACTCTATTTGTTTTGCAAATGAAAGGCAATTGTTTCAAACTGACAAACAGATTTGGGCTCTGATGCCATTCCTCAAAAATTGTTTTATTTGTATACACCATACAAAGAAATAGAAAGTAACAATATCTCATTATTACATTAAAAGTGACATAGAATAATTAAAGTTGACTGTCCTTAAAAAACAAACAAAAAAAAAAAAAACACTATACTAGTGTGAAGTCTGACATTTTACCATGCAGGGGATGAATATCCCTCAAGGACAGTAATGGAAGAATCTGGGAAGCTATGTCTATGTCCATGAAACGGGGGGAATGAAGCCAAACCACTATAGGGGTGTGCACAGCTACAGTGGGGACAACTACGCTCAGGCTAAGCCACCACCATGCCGTGCAGTGAACCGACTACACAAGCTCTATAAAGAAAAGAGCAACTAAAATGTAATGTTTCCCAATTTTTGCCCTTGTTTAACATCACAGGTTCTTTTATTGGGAAAGAGCAATGCATGAACCACAGGAAAAGCAGAGGACAAGCAAAATGGAGTTCAATGATTTTATTTATAAGATCAAATGGTTTGCATTTACAATAATAGAATATATCAAATGGATCTTTTTTCCAGGGCTTCATAAAATATTTGGCATTAGTTAACATCAGCTACACAAATTAGACACCGTCGTTCACAAGACAGCATCGTAGGTTGTAGAGCACTGAAGGGCACCCAAGCAGAATGAAACAATCCAGAGGTTTACATTGGTGAATTGGAGGTGTGGTTGAGGACACGGTCAACAGCATGCATTCAAATCAGAGCTCCAACTAAACAAAGAACAAAATCTAGCGAGTCCTCAATCTCATCTCCAATGGAGTTCAGATACTGCGCATCGGGCACACATACCATTGGCTAAATAATCCCATTCTCACAGCTATCAAAGAAAGGAACTGGATTTTCATTTTTACAGGCTAAACTATCACATAGGAGCCATTCTAGATCGCCCCAACCCCTTGGGCTAATGGATTAATTACACGAGATTACCTTGCACACATTCACACATGCTTTAAAAACATATCAATATAAAATCATCAAAGTGCAATAGAAAAGGCACATATTAAACCATTAAAAATACAAAATAAAGTGCAAAGAAAGCTTAACCCTGTTACATCTGTCTGTTCATCCGTCTATCTGTATGTCTCAGTGCAAGGTCACCGGTTTGTGAACAGACTCTCACAGATTGGCTTTAGTTTATATCTAAAGTCTTAGGAAGGAAGTATGTAACAAGCAATTAAGTATTACTTTAACATAAACACTTTTTTGCAAATTATTTGTAAATGTGTCTCATTGTGCATACCTAATGTACTTCCTAAATAATACACATTTATTCTGTGGATACTAATACTACAATGGATCAGTAAAATTGTGTAGGTAGTTAAAACAGCTAAAATGGCTGTTAAAATAACATGGAAAAATAAGTACCATTGATGGTAAAAAATAATTTGATGTGCATAGTAAAATCAATACCTATATTATGAAAAAAACATCACAGCCTAAAATAATGTGCTAATGTATAATAAATAGAATAATATAGTTTTTGGCAGTGGTTTGTTTTTAAACGATATGATCAGGGAGAGTCATGACCTAGGAACTTGTATATTACAGGAATATATATATATATATATATATATATATATATATATATATATATATATATATATATATATATATATATATATATATATATATTATTTTTTTTTGCATGTACCTACATTTACAAGGGTATATATTTTCAATATAGCATGCTGTTTCCACGGCAACATAGAACAGGTTACTTACACATGTAATGCCCACACTAGCAGTGGAAAAGATCCCAGAGGCTTGTTAGCATTAAGGTCACTGCACACATTGCTGTATTCTCTCTTGAGCAACTGAGATGGACATGATCATTTACTGTACATAGGCACCAGAATGTTTGGCCAGTGAGTAGGAGGTAAGTGAAAGCAATGGTGTGTAAACTCCCCAATCTGCCGGGAATTTATTACTATTATTTGTTAGGGTGTGTGAACTATGCATCAGCTGCAGAGTCACTTACAACAACGTCTCACCCGAAAGACGGAGCACAAGGAGGTTAAGTGACTTGCTGAGGGTCACACAATGAGTCAGTTACAAGGTTACAAGAAATGATTGAAGAAAATGAAGCAGAGAGAACAGGGAAGAATGTAAAATGAGGAGCAAATTCTGTTAAAGGAAAAGAGTTATTAATATGGTTAAACATGGTTGTGCTAAATAAATATTCAGGACAAACCTCACAACACGGAAATTTGAATTTAGGAAAACGTATGGATGATTATGTGATGAATATCTGAAAAAACAATTTGGACTGGTTTGAGGGTCCACCACCTCATCGTCTGGACAAGGTAGGGGACCCCCATGATAGATTGTACCTAGAGAAGCTACTGGGCTGAGATGGGGAAGGTGGAGGGATGCAAATTAATCAAACGCAAGACAGGGGTGTTACATGGGTATTTATATGTTTTTGATAGGTTACGTTGAGATGACGAAATGTGTAGGGGGCATCCCTCCTCCTTTAGTTTTTAAACTTCATTATATGAAACCCACTGATAGTAGTGTCAGTGAAGAAGGGAGGTAATCTTAACACAATTATAAAATATTTCTAAATTAGAGGGAAAAATTCAAGCAAGGAATCACAATCTAATGAAAATTGTTCTTCCTGAGTGGGCGTGTCCTTTATGTGTAGGGCTTCTGATTTTCGGTTTTAACCGATAAAACCCAATAAAACACCCCTGATACAAAAAAAATGAAATTGGTGGATAGCCAATAAACACCGGAAAACACCAGAAAAACTGTGGAAATGGTTCATCAATTCATGTTGACTTTACCCTATTCCCGTTAAAAAATAAAACCTACTACAAAAATAATAATAATAAATACATTTCACAGTGCTGCTGGGCAATGTCCCGCCTTCCTGACTTGAATCTATCATTGATTCGTACTGAATACTTTAAACCCGCCCCAACTACTGAATGACAGCACATTCCTACATTTCTATTAAGACTAAGACTAAGACTCCGCTAGCGAGATTTAAAACGAGATTACAATCAGGATGGAGGTTTGTTAGCGGGATTTCAAGCTATATTACAGTTAAGATACAGAGGATTTAAAACAGAATTGTGGCGAAATGTACAAAAATGCCTACACACAAAAACCACAGAAGAATATGCCCGTGACCATAGGGATTTCATCGTGGAAGACAGCAAAGGAAAGAAGGTACAGCTTAAGTGTGCAAGTACTGTCGAGTTACTATACATATTTTGACAGAAAAAAAAACACACAAAAAAAACGCTCAAGCATTTTGGAAAGTAACCGAAAAAACACTAATTTCATACAGTAGATCAAAAACGAAAGCCTTGAAAAAAACGATTAACATGAAACTGGAAAATAGCTAAAAATAAGCACCAAAAAATACAATTAATAAAACCTGAAAAACAGAAGCCCTATTTCTGTGGTTTATAGTCCAATGGTACAGCGCAATGTGTCTGAACAGGGAATACAGTATAACAGGCCGGTCACCAGACAGGGCAGCAATGGGTTAAAGTTCACTTGCTGAAGTAAGTCATTGTGATCATTCATTTGGTCACTGAGTTGTGTTTGATGCCTTGTTGGATGAGAAATAGGTCTGGGTTTATGAGTTAATTCTCATTATGTTAAGGCTAAGGCTTGGGACATATAACGTTATGAGGTGTGCCTTACCAGACACTAAAGCCCTCTTCTTTGGGTTTTATTGCTTAACGTTTTAATAGCTGCCCCAATATCCCCGGTTTTAGAGTGAGATTAGGGTGGTCAAAATAAACTTGTGTCCCTTTTAGGCAGGTCCCTGTTGACTGAATGTGGGAATCCAAATGTGTGTGAGTGGTTAAGTCACTTCAACACCATCTGGGATATTTCAAAGCATTGAATTTGAATAGTATATTGTTTTTCTAATATGTGCCAAAGTTGCATACATGTAAAGAAAAATGGATACATGTCTCACCACACATGTCTTCTGGACATTCTCACTAATACTGACAGTGTATGTTGATATGGGATCTGATAATATACTGTATGTATGTGTTTACTGTTATATTTATATTAGATATTGATGGCAGAATAAAACAATAGTCCTTGTCATACTAGTTTTAGTTATAACATATAAGAGAGAATATTATTGTGTTTAAATTTATTCACAATAACAAAGCCATGTGGCCTTTCACTTCTTAATTTTGCACTGTCAGCACAGTCAGTAATGATCTGTCAAGTAATTCCTCACAGCTTAGCTTACTACACTCGCTACTGAATCTATTCAGGTATTATTATAAAGTGATTTCATGCACTCATCTTTCACAAACATAGAATCCATTTAAATATACAACCAGCCTTTCCTTAACTTCTTATAACCTACAACATTCTAATATATATATACAGTATATACTGTATGTATATATATATATATATATATATATATATATATATATATATATATATATACACAAATATAAAGGTATCATTACTAATACTGCGTAGTAGCAGTGATAAGGGAAGCAATGTTACACATTTAAATGGAAACAAAAATAAACATACCGGTACCTGTGGTTTTCCTTGTGGTAAATTTTCAGATGTTTTCAGCATTTTTCACACCTGCCTAAAACTTTTGCACAGTACTGTATATATATATATATATATATATATATATATATATATATATATATATATATATATATATTAGCTCAGGTGTAACCAATTGCCTTCAAAATCACGCACCAAGTTAAGTGGCCTCCACCTGTGTTAAATTGTAGTGATTCACATGATTTCAGGATAAATTCAGCAGTTCCTGTAGGTTCCCTCTGCTGAGTAGTGCATTTCAAAGCAAAGACTCAACCATGAGCACCAAGGCACTTTCAAAAGAACTCCTTGAATATCCCTTGGTGCACGGTCAAGACGATTATTAAGAAGTGGAAGGTGTCTGGCACCACCAAGACCCTGCCTAGATCAGGCCGTCCCTCCAAACTGGATGACCGAGCAAGAAGGAGACTGATCAGAGAGGCTATCAAGAGGCCAATGGCAACTTTGCAAGAGCTACAGGCTTTTATGGCCAAGATTGGTCAAAGTGTGCATGTGACAACAATATCCCAAGCACTCCACAAATCTGGCCTGTATGGTAGGGTGACAAGAAGGAAGCCATTAATCAAGACAGCCCACCTTGAATCCTGTTTGAAGTATGCAAAAAAACACTCAGGAGATTCTTTAGCCATGTGGCAAAAAGTTTTGTGGTCTGACGAAACTAAAATTGAACTTTTTGGCCTAAATTCAAAGCGTTGTGTTTGGCACAAACCCAACACAGCGCATCACCCAAAGAACACCATCCCTACTGTGAAGCATGGTGGTGGCAGCATCATGTTATGGGGATGTTTCTCATCTGCAGAGACTGGGGCACTTGTCAGGATAGAAGGGAAAATGAATGGAGCAAAGTACAGAAAAGTCCTTGAGGAAAACCTGCTGCCCTAGGCAAAAAAGCTGAAACATACAGCATATAGCCAAATCTATACTGGAGTGGCTAAGGAACAAAAAGGTAAATGTCCTTGAGTGGCCCAGTCAGAGCCCCAACCTGAATCCAATCGGTTGGATTTAATGCCAATTGTGGCATTACTTGGAACTTGACAGAGCTTTAACAGTTTTGTAAAGAATGGTCAAATATTGCCAAATCTAGGTGTGCAAAGTTGGTAGAGACCTATCCCAACAGACTCACAGCTGTAATTGCTGCCAAAGGTTCTTCCACCAAGTATTAACTCAGGGGGGTGGAGACTTATCCAATTATGATATTTCAGTTTTGTATTTTTAATATATATATTTTTTCTCAATAAAAACTTTTTTCCCCTTAACAGTGTGGAGTTTGGTGTGTAGATAAGTGGAAAAAAAATCCTCATTTAAATGCATGAAACTCTGAGGCACTGACACAACAAAATGTGAAAAAAGTTCAAGGGGTGTAGACTTTCTATAGGCACTGTAATGTATATATATATATATATATATATATATATATATATATATATATATATATATATATATATATATATATATATATATATATATATATATATATACACAGACACACAAGCCTTTTGTTATCTCTACTGGACCTAGCCGCCATCAATTCCTTCAATTTGTACAAGAAATCCACCAGGGAAAATATCAGTAGGAGAGATTTCATCTTGAAGCTAGTCACAGCGCTTCAGCAGAAACATTTCGATCAGAAAACTCCTAAGCAGCAGGCTGCAGCAGCTCAACCTGGATTCTCTGCTGCGAGTGACACACACGCAAGAGAAATCATATGTTACTTTTGTTTTAGATTAAAAACTACTTTTGTTTTTACAGTTTTGTATGTACATAAACCTGTTTACACACTAGTTTCTTTCGAAATGTTTATTTTATTATAGTTTTTCATTTTTTGAAGTAGTGCTTTATATGTGGTAAGTTAGAAAATAAACTCTTTTATGTTTAATTGTTCATTTAAATACAGCGTTTGGCTGTGCAGATGTTTGATATGATGTCCTTGAATAAAACTTTTGAGTTGTATCCGATAGTTTGTCTTTCATTTTAATATTGATGATGTTTAAAATGTACGGTGATAATGACTGCCGTCTGCGGTTGTGGGTATGAGTATAACCGCGGCAGTTCCAGTGTTGAAGTAGTCCTTAAATGTACATTTTGTGTGTGTGTGTGTGTGTGTGTGTGTGTGTGTTGGGGGTGTGTGTGTTTTGTACGGCCTTTCTGCTGGAGATTACGTGAGATTAAGTCAGAAGAACGGGATCTTGACTGCTGAAATCTCGTGAGACACAAGCACTATTTCTGCTCCAGTTTACATGGGTTTTTACAGCTCTTTTTATCGGGAGAAAGCGATTGACCCTGCCCTTAAAGTCACGCTGCCAAAAGGACGTCCTTTTGCTGTTTCATGATGTATTCGTGTGACAATGTCACACAGTCATGACTGTAGAGTCGATTTTCACGTGGATGTAAACCCAGCCATAGATATGCTTTAGAGTCACATTTCCCACATACAAAAGCAATTCTCTACCCACTTGCATTTGTTCTGTGTGTGTGCATGGCTGTTATTATAATCCTCAGTAAGACTGTTAGAAGGAACTGCTCAGCCTTAAATGCAATTATTTGGAAACAATATATGCACACATCTAAGGAATGAGACTTTGATGTCTATGTGAAAAAAATAAAACATGCTCCAAGGATAGGAACTGTATTCCCAGCAATGTTACCTAACAGACTTACTGATAGCATTGTGGGCACTAATGATGCACTGCGTGGGTGCAGCAAATGTCGTCATTGAGAATTCAAAACTGTCTGCTTGTTGCAAGGATTGTGATGTAGAGCACAGCCCTGATTATTAGAAGTTATTTTTATAAAAAGACCTTGTCCTGCACCTCAGTTTTGACATGCAGATGGATATATACTGATTCTTATCATGGGAAAATCTAAATCAATTTAACTTCCCCAAGATTCTTTAAATAGCCCTATTAGCAGATTGACAAACTAAACCCAATCACAATATAAAGAAAAAAAAAAAAGACAGCCCATACCTAAAAGTTGCTGAGACAGTAGGTAAACAAACATTCTGGGTGTAAGCAACAGCAGACACATCATTATGTAAGTCTGCACAAATTACTGACATTTCACAAGGAACAGTGCCTAAAGTGATGAGGATTCTGATGGATTTTGCTGTAGATTTACCAACTTCCCTGAAATAATTTGAGATGGTAATCGTTGAGGAATCGTTACATATCCCTCAAGAACATTTGAATCACCCTGCCCACTTGCAAGCCAAATCAGTATCGGAGGGGTGTTTCTGTATCATCAAGAATGGCTAATTAAGCATTCCTGTGAATGTAGCAACACCATTTTGTCAACCAGCCAGTGCTACGTTAACTGCTAATATCTCATAAGCCATTTCAGTTTCTGCCTTCTTCTGTGTTATGGAAACCCATCACTTTCACCATTGATCTAATATGGCTTCCATATTGGGGTCAAAGCCTCTTATTTTACCCATACATAAAAATAATATATCCGAAGGACAGGTGGACTGTTCTGTTCCCCTTTTCGGACGTTAACCCTTGTGTTATTGCTTCCCCTTATGTGTACCAGTGTCCTATCCTGTCTGGGCTAAGTGTGATGTGTTACCATATAGTGTGTGAAAGTCGTTTGGTGTGACCCCCCAGATCTGTGCTGTGCTTTTCAGCTATATGGGTTGGGTGAATCAAACTTGTTTGATTTAACTCTGCTGAATCTGTCATCAGCTCTGGATAGAATGGATGTGTAGCAGTAATGCTAGTATGTTAGAAAAT
The DNA here is from genome assembly GCA_030684275.1 of Acipenser oxyrinchus oxyrinchus. NCBI lineage: Eukaryota > Metazoa > Chordata > Actinopteri > Acipenseriformes > Acipenseridae > Acipenser > Acipenser oxyrinchus. Next base: position 47,466,302 of record CM060251.1, read on the forward strand.
ATTATAATTAAGGCTTCTGATTTTCGGTTTTAACCGGTAAAACCTGATAAAACACCCCTGATACAAAATAAATGAAATTGGTGGATAGCCAATAAACACCAGAAAACACTAGAAAAACTGTGGAAATGGTTAATCAATTCACGTTGACTTTACTCTTTTTCGATTAAAAAATAAAACCTACTACAAAAATAATAATACATACATTTCCCAGTGCTGCTGGGCAATGTCTCGCCTTTAAACCCGCCCCAACTACTGAATGACAGCACATTCCTACATTTCTATTGGAGACTCCGCCATGAGATTTAAAATGTGATTACAATCAGGATGGAGGTTTGTTAGCGGGATTTCAAGCTGTATTACAGTTAAGATACGGAGGATTTAAAACAGAACTGTGTTGAAATGTACAAAAATGCCAACACACAAAAACCCCAGAACAATATGCCCATGACCATAAGGATTTCATTGTGGAAGACAGAGAAGGAAAGAAGGTACAACTTAAGTGTGCAAATACTGTCGAGTTACTACTATACATATTTTGACAGAAAAAAAAATAAACTCAATCATTTTGGAAAGTAACCAAAAACACAAATTTCATACAGTAGATCAATAACGAAAGCCCTGAAAAAACGATTTACATAAATCTCGAAAATAGTTAAAAATGCTTTCATATACTTTGAAATATGTTCCCTTATATTTCATACTATATGTTAGGATATATTTTAAAATATAAAATTATATATTTTTCACCGTGTATTTCAATATATTTTTATTATTTCAGTATATGTTTTAAAATATATTTTTGAAATATATTTATTGAATATTTTTTCTGTATGGGTACAAACAATCAAGTATATTTAGATGGCATATCAAAGCAAAACAGGCTACTTTGGTATACTATAATTGCATCTCAGGTTTACCAAAAGGTATTTTTGTTTTGATAATTCTGATATTGTAAGAAATCTTCCCTTTGAACAATTAAAGGTTAACCACAGTTAAATGTTGCCTAATAGCAGAAGTTATGGTGGACTCTTTTTCCTCATCAAATCCAGCAAGGTTGGAGTCTCACATGACAGTGATATAGCCACAAATCAGTATATCCTGGTCTTAAAGCACTTTTTAACGAGGAAAATCCTCTACCTGTAAGCTGTTGGCAGCACTGTCATAACTTCTGGATCCTAGGAACTTTTTATTTATTTATTTATTTATTTATTTATTTATTTATTTATTATTTAAGAGTGATTTCTTTGGCACCAATATAATTAGCTGTAGGTGAGCCCACATTACAGATACTCCAATGGTATTTACCTGGAAGCCCCCTGTGATGGCAGTCTGCTTTTTACAGCTGAGGATTGTGAATAATGAGATGCTAAAATAATGAGTATATATGTTTTTTATTGAATTCATATTCTGAAAATGTAGAGCAGCATTTCTTGGGGCTGTACACTATTCTTGCAATTATGGAAGTAAAGGGTTATAAGTTAATGTATGAGCGTTAGGAATGAATGCTATAGGATAGCAAACAAGTTAAAAGAAGTAGCTAATATGGATACAGTTTTTAATTTCTAATCTAAAGTGTGGAATTCATCATGAATTTATTGTAACTTCACAGGTGTTCCAGTGGCATTTTCCTGAATTACCCATTGACATCAATGCCATCTGCCATTTACCCACTAACCCTCTACACCCCCACCCCACATACGTCACTTATCATCATTCAACAAAACCGGTACATTCAATAAACAAGATACAGTATTGTAAATGTTGTGATTTTCTCTATCAGATTTAATTTCTTTAATCCTTGTAAATGTAATCATGTAAATGAATTTTAACTTGTAAAGAAATCAGTTTCTATGGTAACACACATTTTAAAGTGTATCTCTCAGTACAGTAGGGATGAGCAAAAAGATGGTCATTTCTCTTCTCCTTTAGACTGTAATTTATCATTAAGGATACAATTTTGGCACAATGATTTTTTGTACATTTCACGGGCGAGTTGTGAAAAAAACCTAAGAATTCACAGAAAGGTCACAGAAAGGCCACCAAAATAATGTAGGTTTAGCTGCATCAATATACACAAGAGCTTTGAAATAGTACCCCAAAACCAATAATATAAAGACTATTGCTTTTGACTGCTGGCAAGTTTAAATGTTACTTTAGAGTACAAAACTTAGTTAAAGGCCCTTTCACACCAACATTCTTTTTTTTCTTTTGTTTTTTTTAATACTGTACGATGCAGGCTTTCACACCGGCCGTGTAGTGAAACAGACAGGGTCTGAAATAAATGGTGTTCCTATTTCTCTGTGCGCATCCAGCATATACAGTACTGTGCAAAAGTTTTAGGCAGGTGTGAAAAAATGCTGTAAAGTAAGAATACTTTCAAAAATAGACATGTTAATAGATTATATTTATCAATTAACTAAATGCAAAGTGAGTGAACAGAAGAAAAATCTAAATCAAATCCATATTTGGTGTGACCACCCTTTGCCTTCAAAACAGCATCAATTCTTCTAGGTACACTTGCACAAAGTCAGGGATTTTGTAGGCATATAGTCAGGTGTATGATTAAACAATTATACCAAACAGGTGCTAATGATCATCAATTCAATATGTAGGTTGAAACACAATCATTAACTGAAACAGAAACAGCTGTGTAGGAGGAATAAAACTGGGTGAGGAACAGCCAAACTCAGCTAACAAGGTGAGGTTGCTGAAGACAGTTTACTGTCAAAAGTCATACACCATGGCAAGACTGAGCACAGCAACAAGACACAAGGTAGTTATACTGCATCAGCAAGGTCTCTCCCAGGCAGAAATTCCAAGGCAGACAGGGGTTTCCAGATGTGCTGTCCAAGCTCTTTGGAGAAGCATAAAGAAACGGGCAACGCTTGAAGACCGAGACGCAGTGGTCGGCCAAGGAAACTTACTGCAGCAGATGAAAGACACATCATGCTTACTTCCTTCGCAATCGGAAGATGTCCAGCAGTGCCATCAGCTCAGAACTGGCAGAAAACAGTGGGACCCTGGTACACCCATCTACTGTCCGGAGAAGTCTGGTCAGAAGTGGCCTTCATGGAAGACTTGCGGCCAAAAGCCATACCTCCGACATGGAAACAAGGCCAAGCGACTCAACTATGCCGAAAACACAGGAACTGGGGTGCAGAAAAATGGCAGCAGGTGCTCTGGACTGATGAGTCAAAATTTGAAATATTTGGCTGTAGCAGAAGGCAGTTTGTTCACCGAAGGGCTGGAGAGCGCATACCTAATGAGTGTCTGCAGGCAACAGTGAAGCATGGTGGAGGTTCCTTGCAAGTTTGGGGCTGCATTTCTACAAATGGAGTTGGGGATTTGGTCAGAATTAATGGTCTCCTCAATGCTGAGAAGTACAGGCAGATACTTATCCATCATGCAATACCATCAGGGAGGCATCTGATTGGCCCCAAATTTATTCTGCAGCACGACAACGACCCCAAACATACAGCGAAAGTCATTAAGAACTATCTGCAGCGTAAAGAAGAACAAGGAGTCCTGGAAGTGATGGTATGGCTCCCACAGAGCCCTGATCTCAACATCATCGAGTCTGTTTGGGATTACTTGAAGAGAGAGAAGCAACTGAGGCTGCCTAAATCCACAGAAAAACTGTGGTTAGTTCTCCAAGATGTTTGGGCCAACCTACCTGCCGAGTTCCTTCAAAAACTGTGTGCAAGTGTACCTAGAAGAATTGATGCTTGATGCTGTTTTGAAGGCAAAGGGTGGTCACACCAAATATGGATTTGATTTAGATTTTTCTTCTGTTCACTCACTTTGCATTTAGTTAATTGATAAATATAATCTATTAACATGTCTATTTTTGAAAGCATTCTTACTTTACAGCATTTTTAAACACCTGCCTAAAACTTTTGCACAGTACTGTATATATATATATATATATATATATATATATATATATATATATATATATATATATATATATATATATACACAAAATCAGCATGTACAAATGTATTTCAAAATGAAACAGTATATAAATATTCTTCAATAATAAGAACAAGACATTTAAATTGATTGTTTCTGAGTAGCCTATAGAGCACTCCACCTTTAAAAAAAAAAGTGTAAAAAAGTCAAATCACAGGCAGGCAGTGTCCAAGAAGCGGGGCATCACAAACATCAGAAAAAAAAGACTACAAAACAGATAAACGTCTTGTTTTAGCTAATTGTTTGCAGTTTGCAGGAAATAAAAAAAAGATGTTCATCGGCAGTCTGAAGTATTTTGTTTAGCAATGTTTAGTATTAGAGAAAGTGAGTATTTATTCGGGTGCACTACATTGTATGAAACAAAGTTTCAAGAAATAAAATGTGAGTATTAATTAATATTTTTTAAAGATGCAAGCCCACTTTTTTGTTAACCAAATGCAATTTTACATTTATTTCCAAGATTGCACTGACTTTTGTTCAAATTCACGATTTTCAGGATTTCTGTGACCTCCGTGACAAAATGATATCCTTATTTATCACCTTTAAATCAAATAGGAAGTTAAACCATAAATAATTTAGATTACTTGTCATGCAAGAAGGTGTGTTTTTGAAACTGTGCTCAAACAAGTCAATTTAAAAGAGTAGAAATGAGAATAGGGATACTTACACATTTGACATGAGAAGCACAGAAAAGCATGCTAATGCATAATTTCCTGTTGCTACGATACCTGTGTAGCTCCTGTTTTTTAGCCCATTTAGAAGCTGCTGCATGTCTTTCTTACTTTATAAAGAAATGCCATAATCCTGGAATTTTAAGTCAGTGAAGGGGGGTGGATTACCTTCAGTTACCTCATTCAGTAATGTCTGCTTCTGTCTCCACCTAAAACTTTGAATTACATATTTAAACAAGAGCTTTGGTGTTCGCTGAACTAAAGAGTAGAGGCAGGCTGCATGCTACAAGCTACAGTACTTCTGATGGATATGCAAACACAAGTTTATGAGATTGATTTCAGGAAGACGTTCACAGGGACCAGACGCTACTGAAACGTTTTACATTTGTTACCTCTGTGTTATTATTATTTATTTATTAGCAGACGCCCTTATCCAGGGCAACTTACTAGATATCACATTATTTTTACATACAATTACCCATTTACACTACCGGTCAAAAGTTTTAGAACACCTCCATTTTTCCAGTTTTTATTGAAATTTACGCAGTTTAATGTCTCAAAAAGTGTAAAAAGATATCGGCACCTAGATTGTATACAATCCAATGCAATACCTTGTGTGTGTGTTATATACAGTATATATATATATATATATATATATATATATATATATATATATATATATATATATATTTGCAGGTACACAGCAGTTTTTCTTTTTAAAATGTTATATATAATATTTATTTATTTATTTTTTTAATAGAGAAAGAGAGAATATATACATGTCTCCAGTCATATGTGGCTGTACTTTATGCATCCAGGGCAGGTCAAACATCATTAAAAAAATCATAAATTGTGCATCCCTTCCAGCGATTTCAGTCAGGCAGTGTGTAATGTCTGCTCGCAAAGATTTTTTTGCGACACATCCTTCTCCATTGAGATGCAATGGTCGCATCCAGGCTTAATTTTTGATTTTTTTTTTAAACCTGTTTTATGTCTGAAATAAAAAAATTTTAAAAATTAAACGTTTTTTTTTTTCAACATTGTTTGTTTGCATACAGTTTGCTTCCACTTATTTGATGATTTTAATCTAAGAAGTTTTAAAAAAAATAGAAACAATGGATATTCGTAAGTTCTTTAAAGCGAGGCCTGACTCTATTGAAGAAGAGCAAGAAGAAAGGCCGTCTGTGTCGACTCATGCCAGTGTTGAAAAGCTTTCCACAACCACTCCAACAACACACACTGAACAGGAGCCATTTGTTGGGACGGATCCTTCAGAAAAGAGAAAGAAAAGTGAGTACGAAAAAAAACACAAACGTGTTGTTCAGACTAAATGGCTACAAGAATTTGCGTGGCTCGAATGCAACGAAGACTGTACGGTGATGTGGTGCAAAATTTGTCATCAGTTTCCCAATATTGGTGATCAAAGTAGCTCATACTTATTGGAATCAGATGTACAGGGTGATGCAGTTCGAGTTACTTCCTTTGCGACGAAATGTCATTTACAAAATTCAAAAAACTGTGTGCATTGCAAGTGAAAAATTGAGTTGGTTGCGGACAAAACTATTTAAACGACAAAAGCGCCAAGGAGTTTGTTCATCAAATAGGAAGAGGAAGAGATTGTTTACGTCTGCTGCATACATGGTGGTAAACCAGTGACAAAACTAGTGGGAGTGCCAATGCAAAAGGTGTACATGAGGCCATTATCAAAGCCTAGAAGAAATTAAATTAAATGAAGAACAGTAGTTAGAAAAAATAGTGGGATTGAATATGGATGACGCTGTTGTAAACATGACAAAAAACTCTGGTGTTGCACCACAAATGGCAGAAGACTTTCCTTATCTCATACGCATTCATTCTATTGCGCGTAATCTTGAATTGGCTATTGCAGATGCTGTTAAATCTAGCTACTTGGAAGGAAGGTTTGAAGATACAGTCAAAGGCATTTTAAAGCTATATCAGTATTCTCCGAAGGAGATGTCTGTTTTTAGACATGTCTGTGGTGCAAATGGGCACATAGAAACAAATTAGGTGGCTAGTTAGCCAACGGTGAGCATTACTGGCTGTTCTGAAAAACATTGTACAGATTGATGAGCACCTTGAAAACATTGCAGCAGACAGGATGCATGACAAATCACCCAAAGTTAAGGGCTATTTAAATGAGATCAGAAGCATTTTATGAAAACTTTGCATTACTGGCTTGACATTTTGGAAATACTGACGGCGGTGTCAAAGAAGTTTCAATTTGATGACTGCTGCATAACGGAGGTCTGTCGTATGAAGGAAGAGGCTTGCGTACGACTAGAAGGACTCCGAGACCAACCTGGTCTTTATCTGCAGGCATTTTCTTGTGGCTATGCTGAGAAAACCTTTGCTGTCTGGAAATTCAAATGAGCAAGAAAAAGAACTGAAAGTCCTTCTGAGTGAAACCATTAGCTGCATTGGAAAACGTTTTCAAGTTTTACTACAGAAACCAGTGTCAAACTTCAGTGTGTCTTTGACTTTACTCTATGGCCTATAATGAATGCAGAAGCTATTGCAACATTTGGAAATAATGAAATTTCAGAATTAATTAGACACTTTGAGCCAATTTTAAGTAATGAAGAAAAAAGACTGTGCCCAAAGTGAGTGGATTGCTCTAACTGTAAATAGAATGAAGGAGAACACCTGCAGTATGCTTGCTGTATATAAATACCTGCGCAAAACCAAGCCAGAGCACATTAAAAATGTTCTTCTCTTAGTTGAAATTATGCTGGCTCTATCTCCAAGTACGCCTGCATGTGAAAGAGGGTTTAGTGCAATGAACAGATGAAAACCCCACTGCGCTTTCAACAGACACCATAAATGACCTCATGAGAATCAGCATAGATGGAACTCATCCTGCTGATTTTCAGCCAGATGCTACTGTCGAACATTGGATGTTTGAGACTCTTGGCACGAGGCACACAGCTGGACGTGCACTTAAGAAATCATCTGTCACTGAGGAATCCCCAGAGGCTGAAACCTGCTCACTTTAAGGTAGGGTAAAGCTTATTTTTTAGTTTCACATTTTGGGCGTGTACATTTTGGCATTGGGCATGTAAAAGTTAGAGCTACATGCCCGACCAGACATGTTAAAATTTCTGTAATTTTCTACCCCTGGGTGTGTAATGAGTAAATGTTAGGTCATGGCATATATTATCAATAGGAATTCAGAAAAGGTATGCTAATAAGGCTGCAGGTGGGGGATTATGGGTACCTGATTTCATGTGTTTGGGGTATTTGGAGCTCTAAAGGGGGGGGTGGAATTGCGGTGGTGGAATTTAACTCTGGAACGCCTGTGGATTGAGCAAGTCCTGGGTGAATACTTGTTGTTTGAGCAGCCTGAATAACACCTGAAATGTAGCTAACCTCATTCAATTAACTTTGCTGTGTCCTGAAATATTTTTCAACTTAATCCTGATTGATAAATCAGTTGGGTAGTAAAACATTCAATTTCTCAAATTTCTCTCAGGAGAGTCCAACATATCAAAGAGGATTTGCCTTATATGCACCATGATACATCCAGGTAATGTGCCCTCCTGCAACAAAGCTACTATTTGTTATGCTCCCACATACATTATTTTCAATCAGATAAACACCAGTATCCTCTGCAAACATTTTCTGGATCTACACAGGATGCAGCAAAGGAAAGTATTGTTTATCTTGTAAACACTAAGTGGTGTACTGTAACCCTTTAAATGTAGACCAAAACAAGCATCGATGTGATGTTTACATGTTTATTAACATTTTTATAACAAAGTAAACTAAACTGCTGTCAATATTACCTATAACTAGAAAATGCAAAGTGGACGTAAACCAAGGAACTGGAAATAGGGATTGTAACACTGTCTCAAAATGTATTATAAAGAACAGTAGGAACTGCTACAGTGTACTCAATGAATCATAATGAATAATAAATAGACTGGTTTCCAATGAGGGAAAGGATGTGTGTAACAGATTGTTACCTCAAGGCATAGTACGCCTACAGAAGATCAGAAAGATTGGGTGGGTGCTATGAAAATCTTAAAATCTGAGAACCATAAGGGCAGTCATAGATGATGAACATTAACTTTCCCCAGGGAAATGTCTCCTGCAAACCCATCTTTCCTGTTATCCTCCATTCATATCAAAGTACAAAACATTTTCAACCTCAAGAAAAACTCCACCTGAGTTTGAAACAAAAGTATGAGGAGGATTTACACATAGAAAATAATACTTACATTACCCAAAACACCCTATTACCTAGACGCAACAAAAAAATTAAGATGAAATATAATTGTCAACCAATTGCACATGTTATGGACTCAAGCGTGTTGATCTCTAAACTTGAAAATAGGCCTGTGGATTTCTTGCGTGTTGTTCCCACACTGAAGCAGGCAGACAGGCAGGTGAGAGCCGGAATGGAGGCACGGAGACACAGGTGCAGTGAAACACGCCAGCACGGCGCTCAGTATTTATTAACACATAAAACAAAGAAAAAACAAACAATAATGTCATGTGATGCTACCAGCGATGGTAGCGCACAGAGGACGGTACAAGACTGTAAAAGACACGAAAAATAAAACACAGTACAACAAACTATAAATCAAAGGTGCAGTGAAAACGGCAGTCCTTGCAGCAGCCCCGATCATAGTGATCGCTATGTTTTTATACTGACGCTCCGCTGAGACACGCCCACCTGCCTGCTGGAACAGTGGATTGCTTTCAGCTGTTGCTCCATGCAGACAGGTAATCATCCCCGGTGGAGCGCAACATCAGTTAAACAATTAATGAAATCAATTTACAACAAACAACGCAAAAATATACAATAAAACTACATATTTCCCATGTGTAGGGCTCCTTTCTCACAACCTCCATATTTTATTAAGGATACTCACTTACTTTACAACTTCCCCTTACAACAATATCGCCAAGGAACAAACACAACACATAATGATGCAACATAATGAGGGACCGAGAAATATAAATTATGAATATAAGTACAGTAGAGAGTAAAGGATCTTTGATCAATCGTATTGCTGCTAAAACGGCTTGTGATGGGGTACACCTCGTCCCTGTATTATTATTTGTATATTTTGTATTATTATTATTATTATTATTGTTGTATTGTGTTTTTATGCAGGCGGACAAAGCCGTCCGTCTTAGTTATTATTTGGGATGACGGCGAAAAGCCGTGGGTTTGTTTAGTTTATTTATTTAAAACCTCAGTGCAGCCGGTGACCATCTCCCGAGTTAATTCATTGATTAATTGTTGTTAATCGGGAGATGGTCACCTGTATAAACCTGCAGCTTTTCTGCGCTCTGGGAGAGAGAGTTCAGGGAGTACGGAACGAGAGAGTTAAGGAGAGAAAGAGGTGAAAAGAAACAACTGCTATTGTGCTGGAACAGCCAGCACAATATTTGTGAGTACAACTGTTTGTGGGTTTGTTTTGTTTGGCCAACGTGCCCTTTTGTTTGCTGTAAAGTGTTTTGTTTATTATTTGATTTATTATTAAAACGCGAGCGCAAACGCGTCTTGTTTCCCCTACCTACCTTTGCTGCCTTTGTTTTGTGTTGCTTCTTCCTGGTCCGTGACATCAGCCTGCAACCACTCTGCCACATATGGTGTCCTGCGTGGGACAAACGCCTCCAGGAGCCGGACCAGGAATACAAAGGGCGTTTTTATTTTTTCGAAAAGTGTTTTTGTGTTTGAAAAAAAAAAAAAAAAAAATGGGAAGAAGCGGGCGGAGGAAGCAACAGCAGCGTGGGGCGGTCGCAGGTCCCACTGCATCTCGTCCCACGCTGGACGCCTGCCTCACCTGCTTGAAAGGTGAGGAGTGGTGCTTCGCTATTGGCGAGGTTGGGCACATTGCACCTGACCAACCCCTCCATGGCAGGAGAAGGAGGAGCCAGAGCGTCCAGCAAGGGTGAGGGAGGACCTGCATCCTCCAAAGAGGACGAGTGCACTCTCCTCCGAGGGAGTCTGGGACTGGCTGGTGGAGCCGGGAGGGATTATGAGGAAGCCCTCCCTGCAGTGATCAACCTCCTGTGGGCCCGAGATGGGAGCGCTGGGAGACCTGGGAACAGCAACACCACCCAGCGTCCCTCCCAGACATCGCAGCCATGGTGCTCAATTACCTGGCTGCCGATATGAGTGGGGTCCTGCCATCTCCAGGGAAAAGGGAGAAGCCCCGCTGCCGCCTCCAGCCTCGAAGGAGAGGAGCCACCACTGCCGCCTCCAGCCCAAAGGGGAGAAGCCATCGCTGCCGCCTCCCGAGGAAGAAGCCTCGCCGAGGTATCCAGAGCCAGCGGAAGAGGGAAAAGGGAAGGTCTGGGACGATGGCTGGGAGGCAGTTGCAAGGCGCCTTGCGGCTGAGTTGTGCCCCGGCTGTGGAGAGTATGGCCACACTGTGGCTATCTGCCCCTCCCAGTACCGGGAGGAGCCCGAACGTCCCACGCCTGAGTGGGAGGAGCCCGAACGCCCCACGCCTGAGTGGGAGGAGCCCGAACGTCCCTACGCCTGAGTGGGAGGAGCCCGAACGTCCCACGCCTGAGTGGGAGGAGCCCGAACGTCCCACGCCTGAGTGGGAGGAGCCCGAACGTCCCTACGCCCAAGAGGGGGAGTCGGTGCGCCCACAGCCCAAAAGGGAGGAGTCGGTGCGTCCACAGCCCAAAGAGGGGGGAGTCGGTGCTTCCACAGCCCAAGAGGGGGAAGTCGGTGCTTCCACAGCCTTAGGACCCAAGCTGCCAGCAGAGGGAGAATGCCTGCTGTCCCCATGTCCACCAGCAGAGGAAGAATGCCTGCTGTCCCCGTGCGCACCAGCAGAGGAAGAATGCCTGCTGTCCCCGTGTCCACCAGCAGAGGGTGAATGCCTGCTGGGTTCCCATCCACCAGCAGAGTGTGAACGTCTGCTGGTACTACTTCCCCCACCGTCACCACCCGGAGGAGAGGAACAGGAGCTGCCTCTGCCTCCACCACAGTCCCCTGCAAGAGCGGGAGAGCCGCACCAGTCCCCTGCAAGAGAGGCGGAGCCGCACCAGTCCCCTGCAACAATAGGAGACCACACGCTGCTCGCACCTCCATCGCCAGGAGACTACACGCTGCTCGCACCTCCATCGCCAGGAGACTACACGCTGCTCCCACCTCCACCGCTTCCTCCACTAGGAGCAGAGGAGCAGGAGCTGCCTCTGCCTCCGCCACCTCCAAGAGCAGAGCAGCAGGAGCTGCCTCTGCCTCCACCACCTCAACCGCTTCCACCAGGAGCAGAGCAGCAGGAGCTGCCTCTGCCTTCGCCACCGCCCGGAGCAGAGGAGCAGGTGCTGCCTCCGCCACCGCAAGGAGCAGAGCAGCAGGAGCTGCCTCTGCCTCCACCACCTCCACCGCTTCCGCCACTAGGAGCAGAGCAGCAGGAGCTGCCTCTGTCTCCACCACCGCCAGGAGCAGAGCAGCAGGAGCTGCCTCTGTCTCCACCACCGTGGGAGGACTGCTTGCCGCTTCCAGCTCCACCAGCAGAGGGTGAATGCCTGCTGGTTCCGCCCAGCCGTGGGAGAATTGCTTGCAGCTCCCAGCTCCACCAGCAGAGGGTGAATGCCTGCTGGTTCCGCCTCAACCGCCGTGGGAGGACTGCTTGCCGCTCCCAGCTCCACCAGCAGAGGGTGAATACCTGCTGGTTCCACCTCCACCATCATGGGAAGGACTGCTCCTGCCCTGCCTCGCACCGCCCAAGGATGCCTGCTTCGCACCGCCCAAGGATGCCTGTTTCGCTTTGCCCAAGGATGCCTGCCTCGCTTTGCCCAAGGATGCCTGTCTCAGATCGCCTGGGGCTGCCTATTGCTCTGCATCGCTGCCAGAAGTACGGTGGCGGAGCCCCAGCAAGGGAGCTGTCGGCTTTGAAGAAGGGGAGGAGGTCCGAGACCACCAACCCCAGCAGCACTTTCGCTGCCGGAGATCGTGGGGAGGTCAGGAGACCTGCTCCCACTGCAGCACTTTCGCTGCCGGAGATCGTGGGGAGGTCAGGAGACCTGCTCCCACTGCAGCACTTGGGCTGCAGGAGATACTGTGGCGGAGCCCCGGAAGAGAGAGCTACCGGCTACAAAGACAGGGGAGAGGTCAGGAGACCACTTTCCCCAGCAGCAGTTTCGCTGCAGGAGTTCTTGTGGCGGAGCCCCACAGGAGGGAGCTACCGCTACGAAGAAAGGGGAGAGGTCAGGCGACCAGCATCCCCGCAGCAATTTCGCTGCAGGAGTGGACCAGCATGCTGTCAGCCGTGCCACTACCGGCAGGGGTGCTGACAGCATTGCCAGCCATGGGCCCACTGAAGCCTCCCTTCCCAGCCCGAGACTTTGTCCTGGACTGCTGGGTTTTAAGGGGAGGTGGCCGTTGAGGCCATGTGTGCTACGCACAAGGGGGCGTGTGTGATGGGGTACACCTCGTCCCTGTATTATTATTTGTATATTTTGTATTATTATTATTATTATTATTGTTGTATTGTGTTTTTATGCAGGCGGACAAAGCCGTCCGTCTTAGTTATTATTTGGGATGACGCAAAAGTCGTGGGTTTGTTTAGTTTATTTATTTAAAAACCTCGTGCAGCGGTGACCATCTCCGAAGTTAATTCATTGATTAATTGTTGTTAATCGGGAGATGGTCACCTGTATAAAACCTGCAGCTTTTCTGCGCTCTGGGAGAGAGAGTTCAGGAGTAAGGAACGAGAGAGTTAAGGAGAGAAAGAGGTGAAAAAGAAACAACTGCTATTGTGCTGGAACAGCCAGCACAATATTTGTGAGTACAACTGTTTGTGGGTTTGTTTTGTTTGGCCAACGTGCCCTTTTGTTTGCTGTAAAGTGTTTTGTTTATTATTTGATTTATTATTAAAACGCGAGCGCAAACGCGTCTTGTTTCCCCTACCTACCTTTGCTGCCTTTGTTTTGTGTTGCTTCTTCCTGGTCCGTGACATCAGCCTGCAACCACTCTGCCACACGGCTACAAGATTTAGCTGCCAAAAAAAGAACAGCAGACTGAGGCCAATGAAAGTTACAGAATTATTGAGACCACTAGAACCTTAGATGGAGCATTGTGTGCTTTAAATTGGTGCAGTTAAGCAGATTAAAACAGTCACCTCATTCTTGAGTTTCCTTTTATTTCATCAGTAAGGGCTGGAGATCCTGTCTATGTATTAAGCAGCTAAGAACATTTATTTTATTCATTTGAATTGCATGTTATTATAATGCATTAACAGCAAGTACCAAAGTTTAGAAACATTTTACTGAATTAATAATTCCTAAAGTTCTGTAATGTGTCAAAGTTGTACTGAATTCTATTCTCTGATGATTTTCAAAGTTTGCTATATGGTATGTTTAATTACAGTATTTCATTACCTTAACTGTGTGTTAAAGTTTTACTGAATTGCATTCATTTAGGGTCATTCCATGCCAACTCAACCAGAAAAGGGACATTTCGCTGCCCGCCTGACTCAGATTTTCCAAGAAAAATTCACCTGGGGGTTTTCAGACACGCTAAGTTCAGAAATGATAGCCATTATTTTTTTTTTTTAAATTTCCCCTTCGACCTGTGACCTTGCAAAGGTCAACCTAAAGTGAAAAAAGGACCTTGACCAGAAAAATCACCCTGGGTGCAATTTAGATGCTACCATCATGTGTAGCACCTCGTTCTACGCGTATTAAATAGAGCTTTACAGAAAAAAATACTAGGAGCACCCTACTCACTTCTGGCAAATTGCCAGACGAGGGGTAACTGACAAGTTGTATTCGAACTTCAGCCTAACCCTTTACCCTGTAGAGGATGCTGGGCCTAGTATTGCTGTAAGAACCTTAGTTACCAGTCTTCCAAATTCTGTGAAAACCACTGGTCATTAAACCCCCCTTGAAATTTGAATTTTTGCTAATTGTACCAAGTTTAGGCCGTAATAACTTGCGTGGGGGGGACTCCAAAAAATCACCCAAAGATATGTTTGGATATACGTTGATGAGATCTACAAGCATCAAGCAAAATATTATGGCATCTGGGGATTTTGGATTTTTGGCAGATTTTTGAAGTTGCATTTGTCATGCATTCAAGCATTGCTTATGACCACTTTGGTGAGGCTAAAGTGCCACTTAGTTCTATCCAAACTGGCTATTTCTTAAACTTTGCATTCTCTGAGGACTGATCTAGAGGAAAACGTAACAGTATGTGCTTCCACTGGCACTAGCTTGGAGCGGATTGGTTATGAACTTGCAAGGGACTTGGGACTTCTTTGTTACGGTGACACAAAAAAAAAAATCTTCCCTGTTTACAGCACCGTTTAAATACACCTGTCTCTGTCATCGAAGACCTCCTAAACCAAAGACTTTCAGTTGTGCCTGACATTGACTAATTGGCTAGCATGAGAATGGCTTTTTTACAAATGGTTGGTCAGTCAATCAATTATCCCCCTAGGTAGGCACCACAACTTATAACAAAAAAAATTATCGCTTTTTGATTTTTAAAATCCAACTAAGTAAGGTTTTGGTAGTTGACTGAAGACTGATATCCTTATTCTTCTGTGCAAAAACCTTGTATTCCCAAGCAACCACCCACCATGTCTCCAAGACGCACAATATACAGTAGTCTCATAAACTGCAGGAATTTACAATGCATTTCAATTGAATATTTGTATTATTTCACTCCTATGCTCTGATCTTGGCATCTCTGATCCTGGACTGAAGCATGGCAGCCTTTGAATCTGCTGGCAAACCTTTGCCTAATTGATGATATCCAGACACCTCTGCTTATGCAGTTGCATTGGTAAATGTGTAGCACCTCCTTCCGCACTGTGAAATGTGGCTGTTCAGGGAAAATGCACTGTTAGCACCTTTACTGAATTTATTTTGCCAGTCCAGGGGTCATTGAAGGTTAAGGGTTACGATGATACACTTTTTCATAATTGACACTGATTTGGTCTAGGGAACCACTTGTCTGATTGTGATTAAACTATGCAGTGCTTTTGTTACAAGATTCTATTCTACATGATGTGAATTGTTCTGAATTACTGTTTTTTTTATATATAAAGTGCTTGACATCTGTAATGTGTTATTTGTATCCTGGCTGGGGATACTGTATGTATGTTACTAACATGCCATACCTTGTTTGTGTAGGGTACTGGAAGTAACCTGCAAGGAGTCCTGTGTGTCCTTTAGCAGCCCAATTTATCATCTGAAGTTAATGGTACTTTTGGGTTTAAACATCTGCTGCTTCCCTATAACATGTAGTTTCAAGGCATCCTCCACAGTGGCATCAGTGCCTTTCTCTCCATTGGGAGGAGCCTGCTGCTTTAACTAGGTTATGAAGGTGTGTCTGTCACATAACAAGATTGATGGTGTAATTTCACTTTTAATGAGATTCAGGCTTAAATTTACAAAACTGTTCAGTGGCTTAAGTGGTCTCCATGGAGTTTAATATTTATAACCCATTTAAACATGGTTTAATTTTGGATGTGTTCAACATGTAAGTTTTATGGAATTATTTTTTTAGCTACAACCAATTAAAGTTCTATTACCAGTGTTGTCAAATAAATAAATATTTCACTGTCATTGTTTTAACTTCTGGCCATATCAATGATACTTACTTACATGCATTGACATAGTGTTTTTATAGCTTTCTATAACCATAGGGCTAATAATATTTGAAGGAGAACCAAACAAAATATTATAAAACAAACATTGAAATTATAAAAATGTTTAAATCGTTTGTATTAAAGTGTATATTTAACAGTAGCTAGAAGTACACCAAATGCACCAATACAGTAATTGTCCTGTAGATCTATAAAATCTGTACTCTGTTTATTGTTCATAGAACAATCAAATCGTGTACAGTAAGTGCCCTTATGGGCTGATGTGTGACACTGAGGGTAGGAGCTGATAGTCGTGCATTCTTTTTGGCGGGCATTAGTATCTGGTTCAAAAGAACTGAAAAAATGGAGCATTCGGTGACAAAACTATGCTTTTATCAGAAAATCTGAACTACATTGGTTTCACTTTTTCCTTTTACTAACGTTAAATAGTAAGTATTAAATTAAACTTATTTCCATATTGATCACTCTTTAAACCAGGCTAAATAATGATTATTTTCAATATGTCATAATAAGGGAAAGTGGAAGACATTTCCCTGTGAGTGTAGTGGCAGAGGACCGGTGCAGCCCATGCAGTTGCACAGGAGCCCACACACTCAGATGTTACCTTCATTTTCATATCATTGTAGCTATCAGTGCCAGTAATCACCAATCTTTTGCATATATTCCGTATGCACAATTAATCCTGTAGGTTAGGCAGAAGCTGTTAATGGGTGCTGCTGGGTACCAAAATAAACTAAAGCAAATTAACATACTGCTATTTAAAAAGGGCTCCCGAAAGTGGCGATCCAGTAAAGGTGCTCCACGCGGAGTGCAGGATGCGCCCTATAGCCTGGAGATAGCAGTTTCGAATCCAGGCTATGTCACTGCCGACCGTGACCGGGGTTCCTAGGGGTGGCGCACAATTGGATGAGCGCACCCGGGTAGGGAGGGCTTAGGTTGACTGGGCAATCCACGGTTCACCGTGCACCCGCAACCCCTGTGGCTGATAGGGCGCTTGCAGGTCTGCAGTGGAGCCATTCAGATCTGTGTTGTCCTCCGGCAGGTCTGGTGGCGCTGCTGTGGATCCGCAGTGTGAAAAATGATGGATTGGCAGGAACATGTTTCGGCGGACGCATGTTTCAGCCTCCATTTCCAGAGTCCCGGGAGAGTTGCAGCGGTGAACCGGGATAAAAATAATAATTGGGCATTCCAAATTGGGGAGAAACCGAGTAAAACCATTGGTGACGACTAAATAAAAAAGGGGTTCTATTCGTTGGTTTATCTGCAGTTTAGAAACTCTCTCTCTATTGTTGTGAGAATGTGACGTAGCATGCACACAAATGGTATGGCTAAAAAAGGGTGGGTAAATCGCCTTCTCATGCTAAAAAGACATGCAAATTGACTAGTAAGGGCCCAGCAGTGAAGGTCCGTTTGTGACGTGCCCACGGACAAGTTATAACTAAAGGCCGTATCAAGTAATTCTTTATTAACAACTGAGATCTGCTGAAAGTAGCCCTGGCAAGCTTTGAGCAAATTGAATAATAATAATAATAATAATAATAATAATAATAATAATAATAATAATATTATTAACAGGAATAAACTACACCAACTTGTGCATAATAAACTGGTAATTGTATCGAGGGCTTCAGTTTAAATGTTTATAATGCATTTTACTAATATTAGTTTGTAATGCAGGGTTCTCCTCAGGAATTCTGTACAGCCGGGCAGCAGAGCATTATAGCCGGGAGCACTTGTAATGGAAAAATAAACGTGCCTTACGTTAAATATATAATACGACAAAGAATTTGAATAATGTGTTGCATTTCGTTGACTATATCTGGTTGCTCTTTTTTACGTTTTACATTCATGACTGGTTTTTTTATTATGGTAAATTACCGTGCTTACGTAAGGCTTACTTACGATTTGACTGAGGAAAGATAACGTAGGTTTATTGGAGTTCACAAAAAAAGATAAAAAAACGTAATCTTTTCACTTCCTTTTTTGCTTAATTATTGAGGTTATTGCTTCATATAAATTGTCTTCTTTATGTTAAGTTTTCAGGGCATTTTGTTAATGCACGTCCATTTTTGTTTTTTGCTGTTCTACATTTTTTGAATGCAACTGTTAATTTTAACCATTTTTTTACACAACAGCACTCACTCATGAAACCGGAGTGTAATAATCCACACCTCTGCACTTAAGCATTTGTATGTCAGCTGACAAGGGTTCAGCTGATATCCCATCATGCCTTTCTTCTTAAATATATTACATATTTTTTACAATATCACAACAAAAGGAATACGCTTTTTTTGTGCATATGTATAGCTATTATGTACTATATATCACCGTACAGTACAATAATACAACAAAAAACTGAGTGAATGATAATACCCGAAAATAATCTTAATATTTTTTTAATAAAGTAGCAGGCGCAAATATAGTATTAGGGGGTGGATTGCACCGATCGCCGGCTTATTTTGAAAACCCTGCATTCATTGTCACTATTTTTGCTTTGAAAATAATCTGTTATTTTTTTTAGCAGTCATTTAGCCTCTCAACAGGGACCACTATGAGCGTTATATTGACAGCAAACCAACATTTTTCAGAGATCAAGATCAGAATCTCAGAATGATGAGATGATGAGATGACTCGAAAAAAATATCCAAAAAAATCTCCAAAATGTAAGTCCTGAGAATTCTCAGTTGGCTGACTTCATCTTTCAAAATACTGCTTGTTTTCTCAACTAATCAGGTAGCACTGACAGTAACACAACACACTTGCAAACTGAAGGCTATAGTTTCAAAACCCATATATGCTAGACTTTTTTTATATTTGTTATGTTCCATTTTAAAACAGAAATAAATCATTTCATATAGATGATAAACTTTTATAAGGGTTTCTAAACTATATATTCCCAGTGGATATTCAGATTGCTGCCGCCACTGGGGAGTGCTTTGGAAAAATGATTTACGATTGTTTTATGAAAAAAGGGGGATTTTCAAAAGCAAGATATGTCCAAACGTGAACAACAAACAGCACACCTCCTGTAAGTACTGCGGTTAAGCTTCTGGACATCAAACATTTTGTAGAAAGTCCAAATACGAACAATACTTTAAGATTTAAGATTAACCAACAATTTAAGATCAACCAATTCTTTACACGTGATTGTATATGAGTGTTGTTAAAGAAACCACATACAGTTGAGAACAGTTGAATACAAAACTTTATTACATCCACCAAAATAAACTTAAAAAAAACACCATTCTTTAAAAAAAAAAAAAAAAAATGGGACTTATTTAAACAAAACAAAAAATGTGAGCATGGTGTCATTATTTACTTACTCTACACAAAGATTGGAACTGTTTACAAACCAGAGTAACGTATATCAGTTTTGTTACACTTGGTCATATTTACGCTGCATGCCATTTGCACATTTGTTTGTGAATTGTTGTTTTTTTTTTTAAAGGTAGTGTATAAACCTTTTTGTTGTGTGTGTGTGGTGTGTGTGTGTGTAAAATTGTTTTGTAAATGGCTTAGATAGAACCCAAAGCAACAAGTTTAGTTAGCGCTCTGAAACTGAGTTTTGTTTTGTTATTATTTCTTTTCTTTTTTTTGTAAATAATAAAACGGCACGAAAGTGCCTTAAACTTCAACTTTTGTGTCTGGGTCTGATTAAAAAGGGCTATCGAACTTTTCAAAACTGTGAAATATTTCACATAATGTGTATGTGTGTGTATATATATATATACAGTACTGTGCAAAAGTTTTAGGCAGGTGTGAAAAAATGCTGTAAAGTAAGAATGCTTTCAAAAATAGACATGTTAATAGTTTATAGTTATCAAGTAACAAAATGCAAAGTGAGTGAACAGAAGAAAAATCTACATCAAATCAATATTTGGTGTGACCACCCTTTGCCTTCAAAACAGCATCAATTCTTCTAGGTACACTTGCACACAGTTTTTGAAGGAACTCGGCAGGTAGGTTGGCCCAAACATCTTGGAGAACTAACCACAGTTCTTCTGTGGATTTAGGCAGCCTCAGTTGCTTCTCTCTTCATGTAATCCCACACAGACTCGATGATGTTGAGATCAGGGCTCTGTGGGGCCATACCATCACTTCCAGGACTCCTTGTTCTTCTTTACGCTGAAGATAGTTCTTAATGACTTTCGCTGTATGTTTGGGGTCGTTGTCATGCTGCAGAATAAATTTGGGGCCAATCAGATGCCTCCCTGATGGTATTGCATGATGGATAAGTATCTGCCTGTACTTCTCAGCATTGAGGAGACCATTAATTCTGACCAAATCCCCAACTCCATTTGCAGAAATGCAGCCCCAAACTTGCAAGGAACCTCCACCATGCTTCACTGTTGCCTGCAGACACTCATTCGTGTACCGCTCTCCAGCCCTTCGGTGAACAAACTGCCTTCTGCTACAGCCAAATATTTCAAATTTTGACTTATCAGTCCAGAGCACCTGCTGCCATTTTTCTGCACCCCAGTTCCTGTGTTTTCATGCATAGTTGAGTCGCTTGGCCTTGTTTCCATCGCCGAGGTATGGCTTTTGGCCGCAAGTCTTCCATGAAGGCCACTTCTGACCAGACTTCTCCGGACAGTAGATGGGTGTACCAGGGTCCCACTGTTTTCTGCCAATTCTGAGCTGATGGCACTGCTGGACATCTTCCGATTGCGAAGGGAAGTAAGCATGATGTGTCTTTCATCTGCTGCAGTAAGTTTCCTTGGCCAACCACTGCGTCTACGGTCCTCAACATTGCCCGTTTCTTTGTGCTTCTTCAAAAGAGCTTGGACAGCACATCTGGAAACCCCTGTCTGCCTTGAAATTTCTGCCTGGGAGAGACCTTGCTGATGCAGAATAACTACCTTGTGTCTTGTTGCTGTGCTCAGTCTTGCCATGGTGTATGACTTTTGACAGTAAACTGTCTTCAGCAACCTCACCTTGTTAGCTGAGTTTGGCTGTTCCTCACCCAGTTTTATTCCTCCTATACAGCTGTTTCTGTTTCAGTTAATGATTGTGTTTCAACCTACATATTGAATTGATGATCATATATTTATACATATATTTATACATATATTGTATACATATTTATCATATAATTATACCTGTTTGGTATAATTGTTTAATCATACACCTGACTATATGCCTACAAAATCCCTGACTGTGCAAGTGTACCTAGAAGAATTGATGTTGTTTTGAAGGCAAAGGGTGGTCACACCAAATATGGATTTGATTTAGATTTTTCTTCTGTTCACTCACTTTTCATTTAGTTAATTGATAAATATAATCTATTAACATGTCTATTTTTGAAAGCATTCTTACTTTACAGCATTTTTTCACACCTGCCTAATACTTTTGCACAGTACTGTATATATATATATATATATATATATATATATATATATATATATATATATATATATATATATATACAGTGCCTTGCATAAGTATTCACCCCCCTTGGAGTTTTCCACATTTTGTAGTGTTACAACCTGGAATTAAAATTGATTTAATTGGGATTTTTACCATTTGATTTACACAACATACTTAACACTTTGAAGGTGCAAAATATTTTTTATTGTGACACAAAAGTTAATTAAACAAAAAAGAAGACATTTGTTGGTTGCATAAGTATTCACCCCCTGAGTCAATACTTGGTAGAAGCACCTTTGGCAGCAATTACAGCTGTGAGTCTTTTTGGGTAAATCTCTACCAGCTTTGCACATCTGGATCCTGCAATTTTTGCCCATTCTTCCTGGCAAAATTTGATGAACAGCAATTTTCAAGTCTTACCACAGATTCTCAATCGGCTTGAGGTCTGGGCTTTGACTGGGCCATTCTAAGACATTCAGGTTCTTGTTTTTAAACCACTCCAGTGTAGCTTTGGCTGTGTGTTTAGGGTCATTGTCCTGCTGGACTTTTTCCGCCCCAGTCCCAGGTCTCTTGCAGACTGAAACAGGTTTGCAAGATGTACTGCAAGAACTGTGTCTGACTTGCTGTACATAGGTTTGTCACAGATGGCTTTGTGTGGCGTGTGGGTGGTGACGTCAGGTTCAGGAACCGGAAAAACCAGAAAACACAGACAGTAATGCAGGGCAAAAAGAGGCAGCGCGTCGTTTAATTAAATACAAAAACAAAATAAAAAGTTTAAACACAAAAGCACTGCTCACAGAGCAAAATAAATATTTAAACAAAACAAAATCACAAACACAAAAATCGAACAGCCAATACAGGTCAGGCTGAGCAAATGCCTTCACTGGTCCTGTACGTTTTGTTTTTTTAATTTTCTCGCTCTCATTCCACCTCTGAAAATCCAACCCCTTCTGAGCTGAGAGTGAGTCTTTTATATTTGTGGGTGGAGCCTTAATTACCTATTAATAACTTACCTTATTAAGGCTCCAGCCACATTCTCACGAGAGTTATAGGGAAGGCGTTTTAACCTCATACCCACCTACTACACATTACAAGACCAGCTCTCTCGCCGGTCTCAAACAGCAAATAATAAAAGACGGACGGTGCTTGACCACCCGCACATAAACACAATAATGATTTGGAAGGACGGCTTCGTCCGCCCGCCTACAAATACAATAACAATAACAATAGCAATAATAATAATAATACAAAACATGCATACAAATAATAATAATACAGGGGCGGGGTGTACTCCGTCACAAGGTCATAAATGTATAGTAATAGATAATGGTTTTAGGTACATAAATGTTGAATTTATTGTCTGTAACTTCCCTGAGAAAACTCTTAAATTGCAGTAGTCTTCTACGTCAAGGACATACCTTAGTGCAAAAACAAATAAATAATATTGCAGTATGAAAGATTTTATAATTGCATGCATGGAATCAAAAATCAGAGGTGCAGAATTGTACTGCAAGAGCTGCTAATATAATTAATAACGTTTTTAATACCCTTGAAGATGAAATATTGCTGGACATAATTACCGTAATTAAGTACATACTGTATATCAACTTCCATTGTCTGAATTTTATGAAGCACAGTAATTTAGTTCTTAGAGACAGTATTGAATGCTTTGTTAATTCACTGGTTGCAATGTCAGTGTCAGGCTCTTGTTTGCTAAAATATTCAGTCCCGGTTGCCATAGTACTTGGAGATCATGACCTTCTAAAAGAGGAAAAATCATTAAAGTGAACATAAATCTGGTTTAGTCCTGTCTGTTTTTGCATTACTGTAATGAAGTGTCCATTGCTTAAGACCTCATTTGGAAATGTATGATTATAATTGGGGCTTCTGATTTTAGGTGGTTTCTTCCGACTTTTTTACTCTTTTTTAAAAATTCAATTGATACCTGTTAAGCCTTTAGTGTATCTCAATCACAACTGAGAAACGTGTTAATAGTAAAATTGATTTAAGTTATGGGGTTTTTCTATGAAACAACTAAATGGGCTTTTACTGTGAACATGTTACTCAGTTGTGATTGAGATACAAGAATGGCATAACAGGTATCAATTGAATTCTTAAAGGAGTGTAGAAATGTCAGGGAAAATCAGAAGGCCTGATTATAATCCATAACATTCTGCATACTTATTGGGAACAGGTTTATGTGTATTGGAAATAAGATATCCCTGTGTGCACCCTTTTTCAATGTATAGCTTTGTAAATAATTGTTGTTTATTGTTTATAACTCAAAAGACCAACGTTGATTGAATTTGGTTGGATTTTACAGATCGTCAATTACAAATAGTTACTTCTCAGGCACAGTTTGCATTTTACAGAGATATTTTTTTCTTAGTCAGGCTGTAGCTTGAAATATTCTTTGACGATCCAGCTATAGAAACCACTCATTCCATCCTCTGATGCCATTTTCTAGCAAGATGATATGAAAAGCGCATTCATGTGACATGTAAGGTTTGACTTGCACTGCTGAAGTACCTTCTGATTTCCACATTATGCATTATCAATGGTCCTTTTTTTAAATGTAACAAAAAGTAACTGTGTTGTACTGACCTCAATTATGGTGTGCAGCGTGGTGCACCACACCTTGCAATTTGTATAGCTGGCCATGGCTAACACTATGTATATGTGTACATATATATATTAAAATGTTAAAATAATAAAAGACACATATTGGAAGAGTTTTAATATGTAATGGACTGATGCAATTAGCAGTCAGACAAGTCTAACAACTTTCTAATAATGTGAATATCAAAGTGTATTATTAAAAGTGCCGATTCATTTTATGCCTTTATGGATTCTATATTCATAAGTTTAAAATAAAGTATGAGCTGAACATGTCATATTTTTAACATCTCCAAAGTCAATGGACTACTGCTTACTGTAATTAGCTAAACGTAAGAATATTAGTTGTACTACACTATTGTGTCGAGTGTATTGTCAAACAGCAAACATTGAAAGTCACCAGCTGTGCCACATAAGCCACATGTGGAACAGACAACACATATGAAGGTCAATCTCTGTTTAAAGAGTACAAGATCTACCCGTGTCATAGGCCAGTGCCTGCATATCTCAAAGGCTTGGCCTTGTTATAATCCTTTACTCACTGTTGCATCTACACTATTTGACAAAAGACAATGGACGTCGGAACATGTTTTGGAATTCGGGTGTAAGATTTAACAACAGGCTGCATGCAGTGGTATTGCTCACTTAAGTGTGCACATTTAATGGTTTTTCATATTGAGGAAGCACACTTAAGTGAGCATAACAATCAGTGTTGTTTCTGAATACGTCACTAAGCATCTGCAGGCTAAACAGAAAGGCCTCCTCAGGCGACCGCGAGCAGGCCTTGGGAGGCGATGGCAGGAGCAACAGGTAGTCTCCTTCTGTGGGTGGAGGCGGGAGGTGTAGGTAGTCTCCCTCTGGCGGTGGAGGCGGGAGCAGCAGGCAGTCTCCCTCTAGTGGTGGAGGCAGGAGAAGCAGGTAGTCTCCCTCTAGAGGTGGAGGTGGGAGCAGCAGGTAATCTCCCTCTAGCGGTGGAGGCGGGAGCAGCAGGTAATCTCCCTCTAGCGGTGGAGGCGGGAGCAGCAGGTAGTCTCCTTCTACCTCTGGAGACTGGTGCGGCTCTCCCTCGGTCACTGGCGACTTGGGCTTCCCTTTCTTGGGCTCTGGACGCTCGGCCTCCCACGTCTTGGATGCTGGAGACGTGAGCTTACCCTTCTAGGGCTGCCGATGCCCGGCCTCCCCCCTCTTGGGCTGTGGATGTTCAGGCTCCTTAGTTCGCCTTTTGAGGTGGAACCAGTCATCCGAGCTGTCCACCTCTTCCCGGCGGACAAACTCCGAGAAAAGGGGGTCCTCGTATGGGTATTCCCCCTGGAGATGCCAAAAGTTCCTGCACTTTTCACACTGGGGTGCCCCCTTGTCCTCCTGCCGCAGCTGATTACAGAACCAGCTCATAGGTCATTTTTCTCAGAGACACAGTTTTAAAAAACAAAAAAATAAATGCAACCGCAGTACTTCTCCTGGCCTGAGTCTTGGAGGCGCTGTTATCCCGGTTCTGACACCAAATGTGAACAGGCTGGCTGGTTGTGACGGTTTATTGTAAAATAAATGATTTAAACAAAACACAGAGCAAACAAAACAAAACAGCACGTTGGCCAAAAGAAACAGACAGACAAACAAAACACAGCGAACACTAAATAAGTATAAAACTAGCATGCGTAGCAATTATTTATCTCTATAATTCTCCTCCCGACTCTCGTTCTCTCTTCACTGAACACACTAACCCTGAGTGAGTGATTTGTGCACCCTCATTTGTCCATTTTCTAAATTTTGCTCGCAGCAAAATCTATAAATTAAACTAAAAGCTAAGACACCCCCTATTTAAAACTGCAGGTTATCTAAATATGCATCTATATATATACAGCTGTGCCAGGATTCAATTACTAATTAATCATTCACTTCAATCCCAGCACGTGAACTAATTTGTGCAAACCCATGCTCACATATTAATACACATTTTATCTGCATGTGAAGTGCAATCCCCATGCCTAAATGCAAATAAATATTTTTACAACACGTGTTACATAGCCATATATATATATATATATATATATATATATATATATATATATATATATATATATATATATATATATATACACTATCAATAACACACCACATACAACATATAACACAAAAATACGCACAGGGGCGGGGCACCCCACCACACACCCAGAAAGGAACATTCTTTTTCTAGAATTTTGATGTCATCATACAGTCATCATGCTATAGTTTTCAAGATTTTAGGAATACGTGTTCCAAGCTTGGAATGTCTGGGGCGGTAGGCCAGTGCAAGTTTTGTATGATTGGTTCCATGAGTCAAAATTCAAGGGAAAATTAAAGAATCATTATCTTACTGAGAGAGAAATACCCTTCCTTATCTTCTGCAATCCTGTTGCAAATCTCGTTTTAAGAAATGCTTATTGCATTTCAGTAAAACAAACAACTAAAGGGCCAATGAAGTTCGGTTAAAAAACAAACAAACAGGGAAAGGGCACAGAACTTTCCCATGATTGTCAAAAGTACATTGTTAGTAATTAAACAAAAGACTTCTCTGAATAATCACAAAACATGTTAATCTGTTTATAATGTACAGTTTATACATGTAAATTATAAATGCAATATACAAGTTGATATACATACCTCCAAAAATCTCAGCAACAAGCTGAGCTCTTTGTTTAGATCAGGGGTTCCCAGACTTTTTTTGTTGCGCCTCCCTTCTGAGATCTTTTTTTTTGTGCCCCCCCCCCCCCCTTCTAGTTAAGAGTACAATATTTAGAAAAATATGATTTTCCTAAAATAACATATTGTGGTGTCACATGTAAAATCAAAGCAGGCTCCACATAAGCAGTAGCTTCATGCTCGAATTCAACAGTTTATTAGCACAGGTCAAATAAACAATTAAGGACCACTCCAAACCAAAACAAATAAATAATAAAAACCTATCTCTCTCTGCTAAATTCCAGTCTACCTCTCGCTCTCACTGAGACAGCCTCTGCACTCCTATTTATCACTTCACATTAAACCGCGCCCTCCATCATTCACCAATCCCGGGCATGTCATTCAGATCCCAATCTCCCGCCAGCATTCTAGGGGTACAAATGCATGTCTAATATTGACGAACCCGGACAGGCTGACAACCAACACCCCCCCACCCCCATCTAGTGGTGTGACACAGAAAAACATTATGCAATACAGAAACATAAAAGACAAACAAATGGGACAGTCAATAAGTCCTGCAATGATGGAAATTGCTGGGTCGTTACACTATTGTAGCGTTGAGTGTGCTGTCGGTTCTACCAGGATACAGTGCAGCTGGGACAGCGGCAAAGGAGCAACATTTAAACAAGCGACTGATCTTTAATAAAGTTATATCTTTTTAAGATGGATACATTTTATTATAATCACTGTTCGTAATTGTATTAACATCAATACATAATCACTTATTCTGGCTCTTCAATCCACATTTAAATGAGAAAGTAAGGACGTGGAGGATTTAAAAGCCCATTTAATTGTTTCACAGCCAAACCCTGTAAATTATACTGAATTGAACTATTATTATTATTAGTGTTGTTATTACAGTGTATTTTGTTTATATCATGGTCTGGTTTTATTAGTAGTAACACCTTTAGTTCTTTTAATCTACGATCATTGAAATTTCAATTTGTTTATGTTTGTGAAATAAAAGGTATACTGTATTAACAATACTACAATAATAGTAATAAAATCAATTTAATTCACAGTGTTTTGCTGTTAAACAACTAAATAATATTTTGAATCCCCCAAGTCTTTACTTTTGTATTTAAAAGCTGAATAAAGAACAAGAAAATGAGGGTGCAACATTTTAATAAGTGAAGGAGGGTTGGGCGATAGAGTCGCTGAGCTACGATAGGTCTGAAACGACACAAGCTCTATGGATGAGGATTGGTCAGATATTTTTATTATTATTATTATTATTATTATTATTATTATTATTATTATTATTATTATCATTTATTTCTTAGCAGAAGCCCTTAACCAGGGCGACTTACAGTTGTTTACAAAATAAAATACATATCAAGAATTACAGTACAATTAAGAGCAAGATACAAAATACAATGACTTCAGTATAATAAGAGCAAACACAGTATGATTTGATATCGGGGCAGTTCAAGAGCAATTAACAGTGTTGATAGTTACGTCAGGGTTAGATACAAGTGTAAGTGAAATACAAAATACTACAGATTGGATTAAGTGCAGGATTAAATACAGTCAAATAGGGAGCAGATAAATGTAAGTTAAAGTGCATTAAAGTCAGAGTGCTATATTGTCCAGAAGGGAAGAGTTGAGTTTTACAGGTGTTGTCTGAAGAGGTGTGTATTGAAGTGGCACCAGAAGGTGGTCAGGGACTGGGCAGTCTTGACATCAATAGGAAGGTCGTTCCACCACTGCGGGGCGAGGGTGGAGAAGGAGTGGTGCTCTGGATGCAGGGGAGAGGTTGGGTGGGGGTATAGGGATCAGTAGGCAAGTACGTCTTGCACTGGATGCGAGGGGTGGTCGGGAGCCAGTGGAGTGAGCGGAGCAGTGGAGTAGCGTGGGAGAAGCGAGGCAGAGAGAACACCAGGCGAGCAGCGGAGTTCTGGATGAGCTGGAGCCGACTGGTGGCGGATGCAGAGAGGCCGGCCAAGAGAGAGTTGCAGTAGTCCAGGTGGGAGAGTACCAGGGCCTGGACGAGGAGTTGCGTGGAGTAGTTGGTGAGGAAGGATCGGATTCTTCATATGTTGCTCAGGAAGAATTGGCAGGTGCATGCTAGAGTGAAGATGTGCTGGGAGTAGGAGAGGCAGGGGTCCAGGGTTACTCTGAGGTTCTTGGCTGTGGAGGAGGCAGAGAGCATGGTAGATTCCAGAGGAATGAAGATGTTTGTTTGAAAATAAAAGTGCATTCTCAAAATAATATTTACATTTATCCCCCCTCCTCTAGAAATTGAAAATGAATTAAATTGTATTGCATTATACTGGCTTGGGATTCTATTTCTTATGATCCCCATCTTTATGATAAATGCTTTGAAAAAGCTAAAATATTGATATTTTTAACTAACAAATAAAGAAAATACATTTGATTTGTGTATAAAAAATGCTTTTACAGAATAGAGACATGCAGAATCCTTGAAAATATGCTAAGGAAAATCCCATTATGGTTTTTTTTTTCCTGATTTGAGTTCTGTCGCCATGACAACTATAATATTTTAAAGTTATTTTAGGCCTTCTCCGTATCTCCATATACAGCAGAGGAGATTAGAGTCACTGAACAGCACATAACATGTGAAATATTTATAACAAGGTTTTTTGCATTAAATTTCCTGTTGTTTCCTACAGTATTTAATCTGTGAATGCTAACTTGTATGACTACTTTCTTATTTTCCACATTGCACCAGAGCAGCTGTTTTCCCCCTGGTACTGGTTGTAGCTATTTAGCAGCAGCAGTATGGTATGTAAATGTGCTTTTCTGCACAAGTCTGTAGATTGGCGTGACAATGTAATAGAGGATTTAACTAACGCATCCTCTTACATATCACCAGGGTTTTTGTTTATCGTCATGATGGCACATAGCTTAGCTCACACAGAATACGAAACCTGTCATTTCAGGATTTATTTTCTGTGCAAAATGGTTTATTTATAAATGCGTTTGTTGTTATTTTTTTGTGTTTTTTTTTTACTAGGGAAAAATTGATTACTTATTTAAATTATATAAATTTGCTATGATTACAATACATTTGGTTAATTAAACATTTATTCAAGCCAATTTGCATATTGCGCTTGGTGAATTTTTAATGTTAAAACAATCCTTTTGGCATCCATTTAAAATCAAGTGTCGAAACAAAAAATCATATTTAATTGATGTTTTTTTATTTTTTTGTTTAATACATGACATTTATGGTACTAACTGTAGTTGGCATTGTATCCCACTGAAATGGCCCTATTTTACAAACTACGGTAATTTGGTTAAATAGACAATTCTTCTAGAGAGGTAAGTACACATTTTTTAAAGGATTAGTTCCTTAAAAGGCAGCTGGATTTGGAAAACAGTTAATCAGATTTGCCAGTAGTCTGTGTCTCAAAAATATCATTCATTTGTGCTGCCTTGGACACAAAATAATCTTCCAACTGCCTTCAGTCAACCCTCTATCAAAATCTGTCAGGCCCATTGTGACTGGTGCAGGTTATACGCAGTATACTGGTATTTCCATTTGAACAAACGTATGTGCTACATATTACAGGTGTTTTATTATAAATTAAACTCCCTTAAAATGAATTCTGACAGCTCAGCAACAGTATTGTCAATCAAAAGGGTCCAGAGCTATTTTTCGGTCAGAAATAGAATAGCTGTTGTCTTCCCAAGAATATGGCACTCTAACACGAGGGCCTCTGTGTGAAAAATAGATTTCTTACTTGGTCAACAAAAAGAAATTGGAAATATTAACTATCCTTTACCAATTTAGATAAATGGAACCTGACAGGCCCACAGTAAACTAAACAGACATATTATGTTATCTGTGTGCCCCTTTTGCACTTGTTCTATTCTGATTTAATATGTCTAATTTGTATGCTTGCTTAGACTTGCAGTTTCTCTACGAATGTTATTCTTGAAACCAGTAGGTCATAGTGCCTGTACCATAGCATCAAATCTAACAGCTCCAAAAAGTGAGGGTGCAAAATTGGAAGAGGGGTGTATTGTGGGAATATTTTACTTTTTGTTAGGGGTGAAGTAACAATTACCACAAATTAGATCCCAAATAAGGGGCTGGAACGGCCCACTTAATTGAAATGAATGAGGCTAAATGAATAAAGCAACTTTTTGCTTTGTTACCAAGGAATTGTCATTTTGTTGTTTTAATACCATATTTATCTTGTATCAGCTAAGGCGTCCCACAACATTTAGATTCAATCTTCCCAGGGTGGGATAAAGCACTTTGTAGGCTGGTGGCCATTTGGCCACTAGCTTTCAGAACCTGGTGGCCAAGTGGACTTTTATGGTGGCCAACATTTTCAAATGTGGATAATAAAGCCCCCTTCACACTGGAATGCTCTACCTTGGTCGGATCCTACCCGGGTGGCGACCCGGTGTCATGCAGGTAAGCTACACAATTTCACACATGCTTTTTGAAGAAGCAGGGTCAACCTGGGTGACAGAAGCAAGTACACAAGATGGCATGCTTGTTACAGACGTTTCCATCCAAGCGTTTCAGGCCCAAATGTTGATTAGAGCAAATGTTTCTTCATCGCTCCATGCCATCCCTGCAGCAATCTGGCTCATGGTGTGTCTCAATCAACAGAACTATGGCTAAACAGAATAAACAAAAATGGCTTGCAGGTTCCTTGCGGAAGTGAAACCTTCATGCAGGCATGGCTGTTTGTTACTTTGTCTGCTTACAAACACCCATCATGTATTTTGTCGCTCTCGGGGAAAAGTGTGCCGACCCACATCATCCTTATCACTCTTGCCAATCAAATCAAAGATGTTTTTAAAGAGTTTGGAATAAATGTCAGTGGTGGTGGCATTAAGATCTGACTCAGATTAAATCAATTGAATACAACCCACTATATTTATGGTACAGACGAATTCAACCTGCATCCACAGAATATGACAAAATGGGGGGGCTCCTGTGGCGCATCCGGTAAAGGCACTCTGAGTGCAGGATCGCCCTATAGCTTGGATATCTCCGGTTCAAGTCCAAGCTATGCTACTGCCGACCATGGACGGGAGTTCCCAGGGGGCGGTGCACAATTGGCCAAGCGCTGCACGGTTTGGTTGGCTGGGGAGTCCTTGGCTTACCAGCAACCCCTGTGGCTGGCCAGGCGCCTGCAGGCCTGCCTGTATGCAATTCGGAACTGCGTAGTCCTCCGATGCTGTATATTCTGAGATGGCTGCACAGCGGACTTGCAGAGCAACAAAAAGCAGATGGCTGACGACACTCGTTTCGGAGGACGCGAGTGCGAGTGCTCGTCTCTACCGAGTAAGTTCAGGGGTTGCAGTGGTGAGCCAGGTTAAATCATAATTTGACATTCCAAAATTGGGAGAAAATCGGGAAGCAATGCAAATAATTGTTAAAAAAAAAAGAATGACACAATGTATTGATTTACATACCAATCTCATCTTCCAAAATATCTCAGGAGATCATCGTGCATATAATACTCAGGATGAAAGGACTGGTGATCCGATTGCCACATTGAATAATTAAACTTGGTCCACTTCCAGTACCCTCCAGATCTGTGCATAACTACTGTCAAGCCTGTTTTAATATCACTTCCTTTTATCAGACTGAAGTATTGTGGATATAATCCCAATATAATGCAGAGTCACTGGAAACAAGTTCCTGTAATGTTATAACCGGTATCGTCAAACTCAACAAACACTCCAGTTGTTTGTATACAGCTTTTTGATGTTTAATAATACAATGTGAACAGTATTGTACTTAATGCAGTAATGAACAGTATTGTGATTAATACATGGTACTGTATGTGGAGTTATATTGTAAAATAAACAGAATCATAGGATAAGTACAATAGACACCCCATTGCATTTACTTGTGTGTCTATATTTGGTTGTACAGTATTAGTTTATTATTATTATTATTATTATTATTATTATTATTAGTAGTAGTAGTAGTCGTAGTAGTCGTAGTCATAGTAGTAACAAGACATGCTATTTCAGTAGCAGTAACTCCTGATACAGTAGCTCAGTGACATTATACTAAAGGGTTCTGCCTATATATTCCATTCCTTGTTGGATACTTGCACTAATGTGGGATACTGTAAGCTGTTGTAGTCTACAATGGAGCAGGGGTGGTGTTCTTGCTAATGTATGTGACGCCTGCAGACTGCAGCTGAAAGCAGTCAGTTCAGCTTGATCGTCTGTGTAGCATAAGAGCTGGGCTTTGTAGTATTGCAGGGATTATTTGTTAACTCTTATGTAGTTAATGGAGACATTTGTTGGAATGAACACAAATTGAGTATTAAGCTTTCAGACATTACCATGTTAGAGTTTGATCATTATGTGGACTATATTAATATTTTAGTTAAACCGCTAAGGGTGGCGTTTTTTCTGACATAACCAAGATTTCATATAAAGTGTCATCTTGCATTATGAGGAATTCTAAGTATAGATTGATGTGGTTCATTTAGACTCCAATTTATTCAGGCAGAATAATTGGACATTATTGGCAAGCATAGAGAAAAATCGATTTGTACAAGCAAGCCTGTCAACTGCCCTAAGTACAGTCATTATTAATATATATATATATATATATATATATATATATATATATATATATATATATATATATATATATACACACTACCTTCAAAAATATACTGGGACACACTGCAATGGTTCTGTATTTGAGGAGGGGAGGGGAGGGGGCAGTGGTTGCACAGGAGCAGCTACTGTACAATATTGATTTTTCAGGGTGACATATTGTATCATAATGGTATCCCAATTATATTTTCTTGCCAATTCATTGATTTTAAAATGGTGCTTTTGACTCTGGCCTTGGCTCCTGTTACCTCACTGTGTGTACCTGCTCACACTCTTAAGATCTCAGGATGCTGGTTTCCTTGTAGTTTCTGCTGAAGTTGGCTGGTTCCTGTTGTAATGCACCTTTTGAAAACTCTCAGAATATCATGGATGCAAATTCAGGGAATATTTTTTAAATCTAGGCATAAGATGTTTATTTTATCTGGCTTTTGGTTATTACCTAGAAATTGATTACATTCTTCTAGGACAGAGTGTAATCTTTTGAAATTAATAGCAGTGTATTTAAGAAATAGGCCTGTATAGTAAAATGTACCCAGATAATCTTGTGATGCTCATATCTGGCACACTTTACTGGTATTACCTGGTATTCAAATCAAGGAATGTTAGAGAAGCTGTTTTTGATTTTCTTGTGGTTATCCAAGATTTACATTCTTATTACTCTATTTTTTATGTAAGACTAACTGCCAGTTTTGTAGTCCTTAATAGCAAACCCCCCACAACAATGTGTACATTTTGATACCTTAATCAGCGGCCTTGCTTGTGCTAGGCCAGGTTTCCTGCAGCAACAGTTTAGTGTCAACTGTGACTTAGCTGGAGGCTTGTTAATGTGGCGAGAAAAGGCAACACTTCACAACAGAATTAATCTGTGAGAGCTGTTGCAGGCTGTGATTGATATGGAAATGCAGTTGCTTCAAACTGGGAAAAAATGTGCACTATTCGTCATTCTTGGAAACATTTCAATTGCTGAAGGCAAACTATATTCTCACAGAATATGTGACAATATTGCCGTTGTGTAGCTGAGTTTTCCACCATACACATTCATGTACATTAAATCACACACACTGTATAGCGCTAGCAGATGTGAGTTTTGGCTAAAACCATTTTGTTCTAACACTGCTATTTTATCATTATTGCTTGCAGTTAATACAGTAACAGGTGATATCTTACTGATGCATGAAATACTAGATGCTAATACCGATGAGAGTGAAAGGAATGAAGTGCAGTTTCAAAGGACAAAGCAAATCTATAGATTGATTAATTTAAATTGTTAGATACAGAAATATATCTATTTAATACCTTGAATCTCATCGTTCTTCCAAAACACAGTGACACAGATAAGTCAAATAGCAACCAATACTGTACCTGCAAATGCAGAGTCAGCCAATCATAGCCTGTCAGCTCGACAGTTGCAGGTACAGGATTGGTTGATTTCGTCGGTGCAAAGTATTGATTGGCTGGTTTTGGTGGATAATAAAATACATTTGGAGCAACTGTGTTTTTGTTTAGTATTTGCTGTCCAATAGATGGGAACTATGTTTAAAAATTGCACTCTGAGCACAGGATGCGGAGCTGCTGGTTATTCCTAGGGTCAACAAAAGCAACATGGGAGGTGGAGCTTTTTCTTGCAGAGCCCCTACATTATGGAATGCTGTGCCTTCATTTGTCAGGGAAGCTGGGACCGTTACAGTTTTCAAGTCAAGACTAAAAACGCACTTTTATAAAATGGCTTTCTTATCTTAGTGGGTTTTAATGTAACTTTAAAATTGCTGCTTTTGTATTATTATTGTGTATACTGTTATTTATATCTGTTATTTAAAAGGTCTGATTGTGACAGTTGTATGTGTGACATGCTATACAAATGTATTGTGGTTTGTTCTTTTTTTCTGCTATGTACTGTACAGTGCTTTGAGATACTTTTGTATTATGAAAAGTGCTATATAAATGCAATAAATAAATAAATAAAATAACAGAGACAAGCAGTGCTGCCAAATAGGCAGTTTTTCTGCCCAATTGCAGCTATTTTTTCAATTTTGCGCAAGAGAATGATGCAAGAATGATGCTATTTTTGGGCAGTTTTATCAAAAAGCTGCAGGGTTTTTTATTTATTTATTTTAACATAAAGAAAGTGTTATATTAAATAGAAGATCTCTGCCATGATTGACACAACATGATTAACACATCGAATTCGAATCAGAGTAAGACCACACACAGACACAGTACCTCCCCTGCCCTGTCAAGTATCCACTAATAGAATTTTAACAAACAAAAGGAGATAGTTTGAGTAATTAATAACAGAGATCCTTCAAATCCACCAAGAGAGATGCTACATATTTCCGTATATTGCTATAAATACCAGGCCAATAAAATCTAGCCAGTATTCCATACCTGTCAACACTGAGTTTTCAAAAATAAGGGAGCTTTTGTAAACTGAAATCTTAGTGGCCTGAATACCTACTTAAGGCAAAGACATACAACTATTTCACTTTATTATGTGGTAGAATGATAGACTGTGATACAGTGCTCATTCTAATTGCTTTTAAAAAGAGAAAAATATCAAAACAGAAAAACAACCATGAGAAGCTTCACAATCAAATTCACTCTTGGCCCCTGTGGTTCTTATTGTGGCTGTAGGTGGCTGATTTGGCAGCAGCCAATGCTTTGTAAACAGGTCCACTGTAGTTGATTTTGCATGACAGCAAAGCAAACGTTGTTATTTTCATCACACAAAGAGTTTGGAAATTCACATTGACCTTGTCATCAAAGGACGACATAAGGCACCTACTTTATAACAAGAAAAAAACCCCTCTAAATTCAGTAAGTCCAGCATGAAAAAATAAAAAAAGCCAAAATACACAACAGCGTGGTATTGGAATGTTATTCATTACACTGCACATATGTGTCGGATCACTAATATCACTGTCAGTGACATTTTATTGACAGCTATCTTTAATTTTAAACACAGACACTATTCTGTATATAAACACATTCTGGATATAGACTTTCCTGCAAAATACTTTGTAATTTGTGAGTCTGGGAAAAAAAAGTCTGGGAATCTGTCTACTTCAGATTTGCTGAACTAGCCACAACACGTAATGGTCTCTGCATATGTAACGTTCTTGGTGTTTTTGTAATCTCTCGTGCTTACCACAAACTTCATTCTTGCTCCCATGTCCCACCAGTAAAAAGAAAGTATGCCTTTTTCTAAAGTTGCTTAGGATTATGTGAGAATATGTTGTGGTCCAAGAAGATTGAAATTTGCATCAATATTTAGGTTTTATTTAGGCCCTAAACCCTGCGTGGTACAGACAGGGAATGTAGTCACCTCAGACCGTAAATTACATGGTATCTATCTATGATTTTAGTACCTGAAAAGTTAGCGAGAAATTGACTTTTGCAAAATGTTTACAGTAGAGTTTTGAGCAAAATATGGGAGAAAATCTGTCCCGGGAGAAGTGTCCAAAAACAGGAGAGTCCCGGCAAATAAGGGAGAGTTGACAGGTATTTGGTCTTTTCACTGCCGAGGTGCCCCGGGAAGAACTTTACCAACACAACCTGAAATTCCACCTTTTTTTTTCACGGTTTAGCTGATGATGTTGAACTAGCTCGGTTGTCTTTCTTTGCAATGTAGCCGTTCACACTTTCCATTTTTTCAGCGCTGTCAATTGATTTGAACTTACATGCAGGTACAACTCTACTAGCCGATTTTGTCAACATGCAGCTGCATTTTTCAATGCCTCTTGGGTCTTTGACCCAAATGAAGCGAAGTATCTCAGCATAGCTGAGAAAGAAGTGTTTGAGGCCATTCTACTGTTTGAAGACTAGCACAGTGCGAATACCATGCTTACTACGAAATTGTCAATGAAATGAAATGCGATGTTTACCAGTACTCTTGCTGTAATCATTTTTCAGCATACAAAAATGTATTTTGAGATGACCGGTGTAGTATTGAATTCTGCTCTCCGTAGAATTCAGTGCCCCCTGCTCATTGTGCGCATGTGCATAGGTATCTTTTTCCAGTCACTACACATGCTTTGCTGATTTTGTCAAAGCGGGTTCACGGCGATTCAGCAGCTCTTGTGGTAACACGCAGCGGTTGCCATCGATCAGCAGCTCCTGAGATAAACACGCAACTACATACTTGTTAAATAATGTACCAAAAATACACAACTTAACACTGAAAGAGTAAGTTAAAAAGCAAGGAAGTTGCAAAATTATTGCATTAAATTGACAAGGCAGCAATGGAAATTATTATTATTATTATTATTATTATTATTATTATTTTTAATTGTAATATCTGTGCTTTCTAAATAAACGCCCAGAGCTGGCTATAAAACATATTAGTACACATATCTTTATAAATTTGCCATGTCCATCAACCTTGACCCCCACAGCTTTTACAGTTGTGCCTATTTGCTTGGTGTTGGCCAAGGTTGCTCCAATTGTTTCTTCTAACTTAGCTTGTGTTTTTGATATCTCCACTTTAAATGGCTGGGCACTTTTGATAACTTGGCATTTTTTCACATTTCCAATGTGTTTTGTTTCAGTTAATATTTACACAGACAATTAAATGACAAAAGAAAGTCCCAAAACAAACTAAAACAATTCACAATGAAAACAATATGCGGGGTCACGGAGGGCTGTCTGGGTTTTATATCTGCAAATGTCAAAAGTTTCATCAATTCAAGGCAAGTTCTAGTCCGTTACTTGCCCATCTCCTTCCTGAAGCACGGTTATATATATTCCCCTTTCATGGGTCCTGGTCACATCAAGATGGCCGCCGCAATCCGACTTTAGACATTTTTATCTCTTATGATCACTTGTTTTGCTTTATTTAACATGGGTATTTAAAGATCCAGTGTTGCCCCTTCTAGTGTATTAGACATGTTTTTAGTTGGAGTTTGTCTTGGAATAGCTACAGATGCATTGATTTGTGTACCTATATTTTAGATTTTGTATAATAAAACCTTGATTGGTAACTTAACCTCCTATAGCCTTGCCTCGCTTTACCTGCCCTCGTTTAAGGCCTCTTATTGTACCGGACCTTCCCAGTTACCATGGTCCTAATCCAGTTGGTTCCCACCTTGGAGTTATTGAAATTCTAGTAAAAAAAAAAAAAGGGGATGGTTACACTAAAGTAATAAAAAATTTGAGTTCTTTAATTCAACAAATATGCTGCTACTAAGGCTCTCAATTTACATATGACATGCAGATACCCAATACCTGACTTTTAAGTACAACCTGTTTAGCCCAGAATGTCCTCTCGCTCCTCTGTATATCATGAGAAAACTGTATTATCCAAATTAAGGTTTAAGTATTGCTCTATATTTAGGGGTTCTGGTTTTTGGTCTTTATTTTTATTTTTGACAAAATTTGGCATGTATTTAATCAGCACATATTTTAAGGACCATGAAACAGGTAAAAATCGGTTACACAAAAATCCCACCCCGACCCCCTGCCCCCAGTTCCACAGCACAAACAAGTAAAAATCTGTGCACATAAACAATGTAATCATGTAATATTAACATTAGTGACATCAGTAATACGTGTAGCTTGTGACACTAGAAGGCATTAAGGACGCATTTACACTTACAACGCAGACCTGAGCTGGCTTAGGGTCGATCAGATTAAAAGCTTTGGCCCCATGAAAAGTAGTGCATGAAGACATTCCCCTCCCCAAAACACAGAAGTTGAGTGCTGCTGTGAACGAGAAATTGTGGATTATTTTCTTACCGATTCAACACTTTGAGTTGTTTATGCCACTTAAAACATTTCTTCCTAATTTCTATACTTGTTCAAAAATGAGATTCAATTTATTGTTAATTTGGTAATTGGATTTGGTCTTCGCTCCTTTGTTAGCTTCAGTTAAAATGTTTGTCTCTCACAATGCGGGAATGTTGTCATGAGTTCCTCGGAGTTTGAGTTTGAAATCCCACTTAGACAAAAGATTGTAGTGAGGACTGTGTTTTAGATGTAGAACATGAATGGTTCAAATCCCACCTCAGCCACTGACTCATTGTGTGACCCTGAGCAAGTCACTTAACCTCCTTGTGCTCCGTCTTTTGGGTGAGACGTAATTGTAAGTGACTCTGCAGCTGATGCATAGTTCACACACCCTAGTCTCTGTAAGTCGCCTTGGATAAAGGTGTCGGCTAAATAAACAAATAATAATGAAAGTGGCATTAGAAAAATAAAAATGCAAAAAACTAAGGAATGTGAACAGGGAACAGAGAGTAAAGTTATTGGTGGTTTTGCCAAACCTAAAACCTATATCATTGCCAGTGATCAATTTTCAAGAAGCATGTAATTGATTAAATTGTAAAGCTCCATCAATTACACAGACGTTAGATTTAAAGCTGAGTTTAAATCTAACGTTTGTGTAATTGATGGAGCGTTACAAAGTGATTATGAAATTGCTGTTGTTCCTATACCTGTCTAGAAGATAGATTAAAAAAAATAAAAGGGGTCAGTTTATGTGGAAATTAATTGTGGTAGAATATGGGGTAAAATTATAGAAGGGAGATACATAGGACCTCAAATAGTATGCAGTCTTTACCCTGGAATGTAAAGTAGGCATTAAAAATGTGGGTGGAAAAAAGACATGTAGTTCTTGCTGTTTTTTTTTTTTTTAATGTAGTCGTCGCCAATGGTTTTTACCCCGGTTTTTCTCCCCAATTTGGCATGCCCAATTATTATTTTTATCCCGGTTCACCGCTGCAACTCCCACGCCAACTCGGGAAACGGTGGCAGACACACGTGTCCTCCGAAACGTGTCCTGCCAAGCCGTCTTTTCGTACTGCAGGTCTACCGCGAAGCCACCAGACCCGTAGTGCAGGAGGACAGCATAGATCTGAGTGGCTTCTACAGCAGACCTGCAGGCGCCCTATTGGCCACAGGAGTCACTGGTGCGCATTGAACCAAGGATTACCCTGCCGACCTGGACCCTCCCCACCCGGGCGGCGCTCGGCCAATTGTGCGCCACTCAGGAGCCCCAGTTCTTGCTGGTTGAATGAGGAATGCAACACTACATCTCCCAGAATGCCATAGCTATCCATGAACACTGATTGACTGACAGTTAAACTAATACACCTGTTAGTAATTTAACAAGCCAGGCAGGTATCAAAGACAATAGCTGTATGTGTGAAGGTAAGGACTTGTGTATTGACTGTAATACGGTGTATGTTACAACAAACTACAGTAATCCTTGGTGTGTCTGCCTGTCACACTTTTATCCGCCATGATTAAGTTCTTCAGCAGCGTTAGTTTTTTATTGAACAAAGAAGATTAGTTCAGAGATTGTAGAGTTTTTGTACACTGTGTTGTATGTGATCCGTGCGCTGCTATTGCTGGTAGTGTCATGTGAGCTGTTCAGTGTATTGATATGTAAATAAATCCTGTTCGTCTGCGGGACATATTAACTTCAACCTCCGTCTCAATCTCCTGCAGCACTCAGTCACTCAGCAGCAAATGTACAGCACACATCCACACAGCAGACGGCTACTACCCTGTCACAAGCATTAATACTCTGTATCTTTCTAAACAAGGGATTTAAGGGAGCTCCCTGATAAAAGCTGAATCTCAAAACAATAATTGTGTGAATATAGTTATTGTTACAGCTGTGTATAATGGTATTTAAAACAGGATTCATTTATCTGACTTTTTACATATCTGCCCTTACTCTGGTCCCACCGCAGTCAGATACGCGACAGATTACTGTCTATTACATTTGTGATTTGTGAATAATATATTTAAAGTCAGTAAGCCAGATTAGTGGTCTGACTGAATGTTAGGGATCCTGTTAAGTTTAGTTAGCACTCCAAAACAGGAGCTAGGATTTATTTTTGTTTTGTATTGTTTGTAAAAAAAAAACCTAAAAAACCAACATGTTCCCACTGGAAAAGGGATACTGCAGAACAAATAAACATACAGCTACCATACCTGTTTAAAACCATCCTTTGTTGTCGACAGTGCTTTATCCACCAAAGACAGTGTTAGGAACCCAGAACTGTGTTGTACTGTAAATAAAGAAGCTTTGTCACAATTTGTAATTTTGAAAACTTTTTTTTTACATTATATTAATGTATAATTGTATTACATTTAGCAAACAGTATGAAATGTTAAACTGAAATCGCAAGCCCTTTTCCAAGTGTTACATTTGAAATGTGTAATACTATAACTATTAACTAATTGTTGAAATGATTGTTGCTTAAAAAAATGGTGCTTTTCTGTTGAAATGTCCATTGACACTGCAGCTTTTGCATATAAGTTCCCTTTTGTCCTTTACCATTTCCACCACAAATTCTGTACATTCTTTCACATATTTATCAGTGGATTTTCTCTTTCCCCATTTTGTGTGTGTTTAACAAACAGCAGCAAATAACAAACATACTAATTGAAACACTAGAAAAAGCCTTTTGCACATTCTGTCACATCAGGATGTGTTGGGAAATGGAGTTCAAGATAAAAACAAGCCAAAATTCCACTTTTATTGGCTTTAAAAAATAAATTCCGGCATTGTAAACTTGGCATTTGGCAGTCCTTATGCATATTACAAACTAAAATACATTT
The DNA here is from genome assembly GCA_030684275.1 of Acipenser oxyrinchus oxyrinchus. Taxonomy (NCBI): domain Eukaryota; kingdom Metazoa; phylum Chordata; class Actinopteri; order Acipenseriformes; family Acipenseridae; genus Acipenser; species Acipenser oxyrinchus. The sequence goes on from CM060251.1 coordinate 47,508,393, forward strand.
GCAAAGTGTTACAGTCATTTCTTAGTCACAGAAGGCACAGGTACTGTACAATATTGCCATGGTGTCACAACAGTGTGCCTCAGCACTACCCACCCAGAAGGTATAATGTTCCAACTAGATGAACAAATTATATCACTATGCCCATCCAGTCCCTTACCTCACTGAGAGACTGCCAGAGTAAAGCTGCCAGTTAGTATCAACTTTGACTTTGATGAAGACACCTGCTTTCTAGGAACTGGACAAGGAACACATTTTACACAGGTCCCAGCATCAGATTGAATCAACTGTACTACTATGTAAATTGACACTGCAGGAAAAATAAGCTATTATATTTTGAATTTTGTATTGGTTTTTAACCGATTTTTATCATATTGCTCGTTTTGATCGTAACCTTTTGACCAGTGTTTTAGCAGATTCAATTAAATAAATAACAGTTTTACCAATCTAATACAGAGCTTAGATAAACCAAAGGAGCAGCTATTAAGATCAATCTATATTTTAAAAATAGTACTTAAATATACAAAGAATATACAGATATTGTCATCACACTATGAAAGTTTTGTTTACATCATAATTCGAGGGCTCATGTTCCCATGCCCTGGGTAAACATTTGCTTGTACATTACTTACAGGAATGTAAAGAGAGCAGAGATCAAACTTGATTTAAGGCCAAACACTGCAGGCTAACATTATGAATAATAAGGCAACTGCAGAAAAATGTAAAATATACATCTGACTACATTTTGGAAGTCTGTCCCGGACAAAACAGTCCTTATAAGAACATTTTGATAAATCATTAAATATCCTAGTATTTGACCTAGTGTTATGCAGGTTCATCTGGTACAAAATGCTCTGGGAACATTCAATTCAAAGCAAAATTGATATGACAGTTAATTAAACATTAGGATTAAAACTGAGGTTTAAGATTAGGGTGGGTAAGGTTAGGTTAGTTATCCATCTATTTGAAGCTATTCCATCTTATTATCAGGTCTCCCTTTTCAGTATGGACCTGTGTAGCAGGTGGTTTTGTCACCTGTGTGGGTTTTGTGCTCTGTGTCTGCCTCAGTCTTGTTCAGTGACGACCCACTTGTGTAACAAACCCCCCTTGTTATAACCTATTACCCATTGTGGACACATTTACCTCTACTCATTTAAAATATAATTTTAACAAACCTAAGTCAGTGTTGGGAAAATATATAAGAAGCAGATCTTAGAATATTAAACCAATGTGTCAGTCAACCATTCATCACAATTTACACAGCATATAAAGTTCATGTCCGGAATAGAGGTTAAGGAACATAATGTGTGGTTAGTAGCTGATTTGACTATTCAGGGGAACTTGGTTGTAAAAGCAGCCTTCCGTGTCACATTACACATACCACTAAAGATGCTTTCTGCACTTTGGACAGAGATATGTCAAGATTAAGTATCCTATTCTTTATAATAAATCTCAGGTCATCTTCCTTGAGGTTAAAGTTATCCTTAAGAGGAGTAAGGTCTAATTACAATACCAGACAATGCAAACAATTTTCAAGACTTGTCTAGTTTGCGTCTAGCTGTTGTATTTTGACGTATAAAACTGTATGTAATCATGCATCTCGTTTTGATTTTGACAGACCAGCAGTATTCCTGGTCACCTTCTCAGCACTTCAATGAGGACAGATACTCTCCTGCACCAAGGAGTATGAAGGGTCTATCTGGCAGCCGAACTCAGTCACAGCTGAGTTCAGGACACACTTGTGGCTTAGCGGAATGTGAACATTCCCACGACCATATCCACCATGGGCAGGATTCGAGGCAATCATATTTACTTAGCCCTACGGACAGCTGCCAAATGGACCACCATCGCTGCTCGCCTCGTAGCTCCGTCCACTCAGATTGCATGATGATGCCTATGATGATGGGAGACCACATCTCAAGCAGCACTTTCCCGAGAATGCACTACAGCTCTAATTACGATACCAGGGACGACTGTGCCGTGTCACATGCCGGCAGCAAGATTAACCGAATCCCAGCCAACCTTTTGGATCAGTTTGAAAAGCAGCTGCCACTGCACAGAGATGGCTTCCACACCCTGCAGTACCAGAGGACATCCACCACAGAGCAGCGCAGTGAAAGCCCTGGAAGAATACGGCACCTTGTCCACTCGGTCCAAAAACTGTTTACTAAGTCTCACTCTTTGGAGGGGTCTTCAAAAAGTAACATGAATGGAACTAAGGGAGATAGCAGAGGTGACAGCCACCATCACAGTCACCACTCGAAACATAGTAAAAGGAGTAAAAGTAAGGAGAGAAAGCCGGACTCCAAGCATAGATCAGGGATGGGCTGGTGGAGCTCTGATGACAACCTGGATAGTGACAGCACTTACAGAACACCGAGTGTCATGAGTAGGCATCACATTGACCATATCAGCCACTGTTACCCGGAATCTATGCAAGGCCACTTTGGAGACTTTACCCTAAAGACTTCAAAAAGTAACAATGACGTTAAATGTTCAGCCTGTGAAGGGCTGGCCATGGCACCTGAAGGAAAGTTCATGAAAAGGAGCTCATGGTCAACTCTAACTGTGAGCCAAGCCAAGGAGGCTTATCGCAAATCATCACTAAATCTGGAAAAGCCAATGATGCATCAGGATATTAAACCATCCCTGAGGCCATGCCATTACCTACAGGTAAGAAACTAGTTTGATAACATTTCCCTTGCTGGTTGTTGTTCCTTTGGAGAACAAAATTGTTGAGTTATTGAATTTGAGCCATATATCTAAATATGTTGCATAGCTTTTAATAGCTTGCCTACATTTCTTGTTGAACAAAATTAGTAGATTGTGTTGCATGGCAGGCTTGTGCTTATGACGAATGAGCTTCTTTCTGCTTTTCACTTTTTATATTTGATTGATTGTTTACTGTAGCACAGAGTTAGACACACTGGTAAATTACTTGTCTTAATTTGAACCATCTCCTAAATTGCTTTGTATATATTACCATTACCATTTAGAATTAGCCTTTAGCCCCAAATACACTGACTATATCCTTTCAAACAGAAATGAACTGTAAGCAGTTTTGTTACATTGATTTTGTCTTCTCATACTTCCTGAAATAACTGGATTATTTTTAAATTTATTGCCTTGTCAAGTTAACATAGTTTTGTCCTCTACAGATTGCTTTTTTGTTAGCAACCTGACATTTTGATTACACTGCGATTCAATCCAAATTTAATCTAGAAAACAATCTGTTCTTTTTCTAACATACAGTCACAGAGTATTGACACCCGTTCAATAAAGCATGTTACATACACGCATTTAGTGAACAGTATCCACTAACTAATATGACAAAGACCAAAATACATTATTTCTGGTAGTTTAACCATCTTTATTGAAAAAAATAAAAGCATTTAAGCAATTTCAAATATTTGTTCATGGCAAAAGTATTGGTACCTTTAAAATTAAAAGTCCGGCAAAATTGAATAGAACTAATTAAAAAATATATCCATTGATTTGAAAACCATTAAACAGTAACTAAGCTGCAGTATCAAGTCAATAGATTAGGACCAGATTTATTAATTAGTGGCTAATGTTCACTAAATGCTTGTATTTAACATGTTTTCTTGAATGATCTTCTATTAAGTGTAGGGTGCCAATACATTTGTCTGCAACTGTAGCTTTGTAAACTCTGTATTTATATAAGATCAAGTTTACGAAGATATGGAAAGAGATTCCAAAAAATAACTCTGTTCTAAGAACAAAACAAGGTATTATTTCCACAATGAATGTCTCTGGGAGTCTGGATTTTACAGGTCACTTACAATAAATAGTTTATATCCAGCCATGAATTCATATTTGGTTCAGTTACCTACTGACACACTTTCCAGTTTTTTTTTTTTTTTAATGTAGTGACTAGGCTGGCAAAAGTAGTTTTGAAAATCTCTTCTGTACAGTAAGTTGCACAAAGTGCCTGTACATATGACTGCATTGACAACAACATTTATGGATGATTAACGCTAAATTGAACCCTTTTGATCTGTCGTGATTACCCTTATACATTGTGTGCCACTGTACATTTGCACAGTGATTTCACAGTTTTCCCATGCTTTTCCTGTGATTATACTATGAATTTATCATAGTTTATCATAGTTTAACATGGTTTGCCATGTTTTTGAATAGGCACGTCACCATACCTCTGGGCTTTACAATCATTACCTATGCTATACCATGCTTCCATTATGCTTTACTATAGTAAACTAGGTAACGCTTTATATTGCATGGCATAAATTAATATTACATAGATATGCAATTGCATATTAAATTAATGTTAAATGTATTTTCAATTCAACATGTAAACAATGGGAAATTATGACATATTTTCAAGGGTAACAAAACGTAATATAAATGGACGTGATATGCAATTACATTTTCAATCAACATTTGGTTGACATTTAGCAATAAACCAGCTATTGCATATTTATTACATATTAATTTAATATGCAATTGAATATCTATTTAATATTAATTTATGACACGCAATATAAAGCATTACCATAAGGGGTAAAGATACATCTACTAAAAAAAAAAAAAATACAAAGGGAATGTCCTACTTTAACTACCTTCCCTCCTTCAGAGTTGGTTTACAAAAATGTTGGTAAAGCAACAGTAATGCTTCATGAGTAGGATATTGCATATTAAATAATCACATGCTGTTGCTAGGAACCATGCTCATCAAAAGAATGTCTAGCTGCTACTGTAACATGAAACTTCTGGTGGATTCAAGCCCAGATTAAACAGCAAAATGCATTCATTATTATTGACATTACAGGAAACCAGCTGATGAACAATTATAACAATAAATATGTTATAGAAAATAGAGAATGACATGACATTGCTGTGTTGTTTGTAAGCAACATTATTAATCTTATGATACTGACGCATTTGCGAATGTCGATTCAAGGAAGATTAGCATTTTATAAAAGGCAGTTAGAAATGTCTTTATAAAATTAACTTAAGACTGGAAAACATGTGAAAGTTATAGTGTTGCAGTTGTAAACAGGGCAGAAAAATTGTAATGGTAAAAATGTAGTTTTATGAATAAATTTAGCTATAGTCTGCACTAAACACCCATTAAATGTGAATCAAACTTGTGATAGTTAAAGATGGATAATTGTGTTTAATCAATCATTCAATCACCCCTAATAAGCCAGGCATGTAGAGCTTTATCTCTAACCTCTTACCTCTCTTTCCCACTGAAATGTTTTGGAGTGGCTTGCTACAGCACCTTCCCAGGAGCTATAGTTCTGACCCCATAAAACAGGTGGTTTTAAGCCCTTTCACACACAAATGCCACTACTGGGCCATCTCAGGTGTCAAAAAAAAAAAAAATCTTTGAAATACCCATTCACACAGCACTAAATTGCGCAATCTATGCCGGTATAATACCGTCATTACCCTTTCACACAGACAAAGGGATCACGTGAGTACAACTTTCAAACCTGTCAGTCAACAGATCGTTTTCATGACAGTGACGATTTGCCCGTAAATTACAGCATCATGCACCGTCCCATCTATTTGTGAATTCACCTGCTCATCAGCCCATAAAGTTAGCAATTACTTATTCCAAAGTCCAATTACTACCTCGTTCTCGATCAACCATTGTGTTTGAAAAAAAAGCTTGTCCGTTATACAGTCATGTGGGATGTTGACTTTCAATCCACGCCAACTACAGCACATCAGTGACGGAATAGCATTTCACACAGGAGTTAAGACGCTTCAGTGCCGTCTCTCAAGGTGCTTTCACACAGAGGAGTTATGACAGTTCAGAACTGCCACTGAAGCGGCTTATAGGTCTGTGTGAATTGCCTGTACCGCCACAGAACCGTCGTAACTGCTTGTGTGAAAGGCTATACCGCCACTTAAGAGCTATAGTGGGTGTGGTTTCAACATGCCACATCACTATAGCGTAGGTAGGTAAGGGGCATGTATGCAGTGCTTAATTTGTGCCGGGGCACAGCCCCGGAACCTCTGGGCATGCAGTCATAGTGCCAGTATCTCTAGTTAAAAATCTAGAAGCGAGACAGTCCGCTGCCACGTTTGCAGCCTACTTTAAATTACTTTACGATTTCAGTTTGAGTGCCTTTAAGTAAGATGACACTGGCTGCAACTCTATTGTCGCTTTTTATACACAAATAAGCTTACTTGATTTGAAAAATGTCATGAACGATACAAGCAACTTCTTACACTACTTGGTTTGATTAAATGAGTAGTATACAACAAAATATGAAAGCTCAACATTAACTTCAACAAAGAACGACAACTTTTTAATGAAAAAACAAATATTGTAGCCTACTTCAATAGGATCATTACCTGCTATATTATATTAAACCAAAACAATAACATTAATAACAATCTGGTTCTCTTGCCGTTTTCAATGAATATAATTTAATTAATAGAGACTAAAAACATACTAAGTTAACAACTACCTAACCTAAGTTTAATTAATCGTTTTTGTAATCTACCAGCGGCTTCTGTTACATACACATTGCTGATAGTAGTGCAAACCGTGGGTCAAACCAATGTTCGTGTTGGGGTGTGTTTTTTCCATCAATGTCGTCCTTCTAGCGTGCCTTTGAATGCCATTTAATTTGTTTTTTAAACAATTTAAATGCAAAACCATAACAAAATATATACAGGCTTTTTTTTTTATTTGTAATTATTTGTCCTGCAGTTGCCTTTAATTTCTCTGCACACACTACTACTTTGTGTATGATGTAGAATACGTGAATGTAAACATCTAACATTAAACTCCTGTAGTGGTTTTGTTCATGCACTGGGCAGGCTATATGTCCAAACAACTTTTTAATATTCAAGAAAATCACAAAGACTTATTTAATTTGAAGTTTTAACGAATCAGAGCAGTAGTAGTGCTCTTTTCGGTTTATTAAATGCTTTAAAAATGTGATTGGTTGGTTGCGCAGACCACCATAAATCCCTAGTAAAAAGCAGTCTGGGCAATCCAGTGCTTTACAGGTTTAACAGCATTAGTACTTCGATACAGTAATACAAATATGGTTATCATATATTTAGCTCTTAGGTTATAAAATGCAAAAGCTAAAACGCCACCTAAATTCTAGAACATATATATATATATATATATATATATATATATATATATATATATATATATATATATATATATATATATATATATATATATATATATATATATATAATCACACTCACAATTTCTGTACCTTATAGCAATGCATCAACATAAGAGATATTAAATTCAAATATATGCTTACGTTTCAGTATATGGAAGTGTAGTGTAGGACATATTGAAAAATAAGAACGGTCTTCAAAAGGCAGAGACTTGTGAATACGACCAAACAACAATCAGTTTTTCAGAGATTTTCAGAGCATGGACCACACAACTTGTAGTTAGCAAGTCACGCGATACTTGACTAGGGTTTTACCTTGGTTTTTATAGGATTTTCCCTTGCATACATCAGGAGTTCCAATTATTATTATTATTTATTTCTTAGCAGACACCCTTATCCAGGGTGACTTATAATTGTTACAAGATATCACGTTATTTTTACATACAATTACCCATTTATACAGTTGGGTTTTTACTGGAGTAATCTAGGTAAAGTACCTTGCTCAAGGGTACAGCAGTAGTGTCCCCCACCTGGGATTGAACCCACGACCCTCCGGTCAAGAGTCCAGAGCCCTAACCACTACTCCACACTGCTGCTTAACACTTGTTAGTTTAAATATTATCTGTTTCTGATTAGATCAAAATACTTAAAACATTATTTCTCTCCAGAGAGTTTTGTCACTCTATTATTAGATCAGAATACTTTTTTTAAGACCTCTATGCTTAGTAACAACACAATCAAATAAAATCAAATAGGTCTTTTCAGTTTCAAATATCGTTCTGTCTAAAAAAGGTTACCCTTTTGTTTTTACTAATTTGCAATACCCAACCTCCTTTCAAGGTTACAGACTTCCATGAGTATGTGTACTAATAACAAAGGCACATAGACAAGCTTTTTTTTCTAACATTAACACTTGCTCCGTTTTCTTAGTTCAAATCATTGTAACCTGTTCATAATTTGCTGCAATATTATTTATGCTGGTTTTATATTCTTTAAAATATAGTACAATTATTACAATATTCTGACAGTGTCAGTTAGTACTGAACTTTAGTTTTTAACGGTAATATGTTCTTTCAGCAATACTGTTATTTGTATAACAGTTTAACTTTAAAATGATTTTATAACATGTATTTCTAATTCAGTTACTTCAGTATAACAGTTGCTAATATTATTTTACTGAATTAAGTCTGACCCCTTTCTCTGTTCATACAAAATCCAGTTGAAGCAGGTGTTAAGACATCCTGGCCTTTTGCCAATTTTTTGGTGTTGATTAATATGAGACATGAAGTAATGAAAGAACTACTTTCTCATAAAACTGGAATATGCTAACAAGGCCTTATGATAAGAGCCTGCCAAGTTTAACTCCTTCCAGCAGGTGCTTTCACAGACTGCACACGACATCTATCCATTGTTTTCTACTGAGTATACATATCTTTTTGAAAGGAACATATACAGTATTACTATAATTTTTGACAAAGTGCATATCATATTATTTCAATCAATACAGGTTAGTTTAAATCATCCAATTCATGTCTAATAACAGCACGTTCCCACCAGGATTCGAACTCTGCGCCAGGCTCAGCTCGGACTGGTTCTGCGAACACCACGACAGGCCTGTGCATCCAGTGTTTTCCATCAGAGGTGTGGGCAACCAGGGCCTTTACTTGATACCTGCAAAAACTTAAATCCTGTTAGCTGGACTCCCATCTCTACATTCTCATTCCCATCATTAGTGGGCAAAAACATTTCAACTGAATCTGGGTCTATCAAAGAACCGCACACCCTTGCAATCTAGGCCTTCCATGCAAAAGGATCTAATGACTTATAGCACAAAAGGGACGTGCCAGAACCGTCTGTGCAATACTCTTTCAAATAAACATGTTATGATTTTGAATGTGCGCTTCTTAGGGTTGGTATTATTGTCATTGCTTGTGCCCCGGCACCTCTTTCTTTACAAATTAAGCACTGCATGCGTGTGTTAGGTCAGTGTTTCAGATTGCACGAGAACAGTCTGTTGATTGACAGGTTTGAAAGTTGTACTCGCGCGATCTCTTTGGCTGTGTGAAAGGGTTATGACGGTATAACACCAGCATAGATTGCGCAATTTCATGCTGTGTGAAAGGGTATTTTACACACTCATTAAAACGTTTCAGAGACGGCACAGTAGCTGCATTTCTGTGTGAAAATGGTATATATTGTATATATATTCTAACGGCATAAAATATGATGGCTCTGTAACGGCATAGGAATTCACACAGACTAAAATGCTGTATTCTGAGCCGGTTCTGAGCCGTCATAACTCGTCTGTATGAAAGGGGTATTAGTGTGCTTGCTGAAGTAGTCATGGTGGGTCATTTACTCAGATTTGTGTAGAACAGGGGTTCCCAAAGTGTTCAAGCTTGCTTCATCTTATACAGCACTGATATAATCTTATTATACACTGTACTGTGGAAGTATGACAATGTAGGTCTATTTTAAGTAATTTAGTTAATTAACTTAATTAAATGTACTCATGTTAATTACCTAATGGGATGGATGTGCCTGCTTGTTGGACACAAGTTATCATAACTCAGCTCAATTTTGGAGATTGCGAGTCTTAAGTAGTTTTCAAGGTTCATCTATATTTAGTTTTTATTGCTGCTACTGCTGCTGAAAATCCAGATTCACAAAGATAAGAAGTTGAAAATGGAAGCAGCACTTTCATTGCCTTGGCACTTAGCAGTGAATATTCTCTCTTCACTGATTGCCAAAACTCCACGATTGATTTTTGTTGAAAAGCATTCTTCAAAGTCTGATCACACGCAGGATCAATCTCGAGGTTTATCTGCAACTATTTGTATCTAAATGGCACTAATTTGTTTGGCACCGTACTTCCAGCCGCTAAAATAGAAACAGATTACATTGTGGCCTTTCTTCTGTTTTTAACATTGACAGTAAAGCCAAGCTGAGATAAAACAGCAACAGATATTAATTATTATTGACTTTTATAAAGTACTTGATAAAGCTATTCCGATCCACTAAAACACACAAAAAAAAGTGTCTTACTGTATGTATATTGAAATGGTTGCATTTCAAACTCATTGCTAATGGCACCAGCTACTAATGCTAATTGGCTGCATTTCTACACGCATTAGCAACAAACACACACACACCTCAGATTTATTGGCAACACAACGTTTGAGAAACACTGGTGTAGAGAGAAAGCAAGTGAGAATTTTGCAAATGATATGTTAAGAGACAGATAAGAGAAAAAAAGGATCTGCACACCGAAATAGACAAGATGCAAGTTCACAAGGCTGAAGCCATAAATCAATATAGAGAAAGAGAGGACTGCACACTCAGTTGCGCTCCAAAATATTTTTAATTCAGGGTGCCAGATAATAAACACAGCATATTGTTTTATGCTGTCCAAATATGAATTAATACACATGAAATGTAACATGACTTTCGGCCAATGTTCATTTGCGCCCTTTAAAATAATTGACCCAGACACAGAACTGCATGTTTTAACACTTTTTCCAACACAAATAAACAAACACAAAGCAAAACCTAACTCCCATTGGATTAAATATTTCATTCAAATGAGGAAGCACACTTACTTAATGTGCTCCACATTACTGTATTTTTATTGTATTTATTTGCTTATTTATTTTTAAATAAAAGCTACTTATTTTATCTTTTTGGTAAGAAACTACATCTGTGCAATAACTGTAGATACAGCATTCCGTATTGGAAGCCACACGGTTATTATTATTAGTGGATCACAGAGTTATCACTGACATAAACCAACAGGATGTTATTATGATGTTTTCTTTCTGATTTAGTTCCTGAAAAGAATAGTCACTGCAGTTATTATTATTGAGGTGTACTTGCTGCTCGCTGTGTGTTATTGTTTTCTGTAAAACATTGATATCCTGTCAGTTAAGAAAAGGCTTAATGCAAAAGCTTGTTTTAACGTTGTCTTTATTACGCTGGCCAGAGACCCATTCTTACAACTGTACTGTCATATTTTCTACATTTTTTTTAAATTCTCAAATTAATAAATCGAAACCTAGGTAGTAAAAAGAGACCCGGGTAGCGTCGGGTAATTTAAAACCTGACGGGTACCCAGGTTTCTGTTCCTCTCTCTCTGTCTCTCTCTTTCTCTATACTGCTCCCCCTTTATAAGGTGGAACAGGGTATAAGACGGTAGGGTCATGGCTCCCATTTGCCCCATTATGCCATTACACTAACACTAGTATTCTCGTTATAAGGCACAACACAAATAGCACGGTCTCTTAACTATGACTCCCGACTACAGCGTTATAAAGGGGAGCACTGTGTGTGTATGTAGATAGATAGATAGATAGATAGATAGATAGATAGATAGATAGATAGATAAAGAAGAAAGTTTGTCTGTCTGTCTGTGTTTGTTTATGCATTCGGACCCCGCAGGAGCCAGTGCAACCAAACTTTTGATCCCCGGGGTACTTTATTTAGTAACCCCATTGCTGGATCACTACAGTAGCCATGTATCTCAAATTAAAAAAACTCACAAAACCAAAAAATAAATTTAAAAAGTACACAAATTAAATAAATAAATAAATAAAATGGCAAAAAAAAAAAAGTTAAAAAAAGGTAAAAGGGGTCCAAGCGCATTGTGCGACACCCAAGATCGGTAACTTACAGGAAACCATAAGGCTACCGTTCCCCAATTTGTCATGCATGGAATATTGAATTTCCCCGGGCAACGCCGGGTACTTCAGCTAGTATGTATAATATATATATATATATATATATATATACACACACACACACACACACACACACACACACACACACACATATACAGTGCCTATAAAAAGTCTACACCCCCTTTCAAAATGTTCACCTTTTGTTGCCTTATAGCATGGAATTACAATGCATTAAAATAGCTTTTTTTTCATTTATCTACACATCCTACCACACAACTTCCAAGTGAAAAAAATATTCTAGAAATTTGTAAAAAAATTAATTTAAAATAAAAACTGAAATAGCTTGGTTGGATAAGTGTCCACCCCCCTTGTAATAGCAATCCTAAATTAGCTCTGGTATAACCAATCGCCTTCAAAACCACACACCAAGTTAAGTGGCCTCCACCTGTGTTAAATTGTAGTGATTCACATGATTTCAGGATAAATTCAGCAGTTCCTGTAGGTTCCCTCTGCTGGATAGTGCATTTCAAAACACATACTCAACCATGAGCACCAAGGCGCTTTCAAAAGAACTCTGGGACAAAGTTGTTGAAAGGCACATATCAGGGGATGGATATAAATATATATATATATATATATATCAAAGGCCTTAAATATCCCTTGGAGCATGGTCAAGACGATTATTAAGAAGTGGAAGGTGTCTGGCACCACCAAGACCCTGCCTAGATCAGGCCATCCCTCCAAACTAGATGACCGAGCAAGAAGGAGACTGATCAGAGAGGCTACCAAGAGGCCAATGGCAACTTTGCAAGAGCTACAAGCTTTTATGACCAAGACTGGTCAAAGTGTGCATGTGACAGCAATATCCCAAGCACTCCACAAATCTGGCCTGTATGGTAGGGTGGCAAGAAGGAAGCCATTACTCAAGAAAGCCCACCTTGAATCCCATTTGAAGTATGCAATAAAACACCCAGGAGATTCTGTCGCCATGGCAAAAAGTTTTGTGGTCTGACAAAACTAAAATTGAACTTTTTTGGCCTAAATGCCTAAAAGCATTATGTTTGGCGCAAACCCAACACAGCGCATCACCCAAAGAACACCATCCCTACTGTGAAGCATGGTGGTGGCAGCTTCATGTTATGGGGATGTTTCTCATCAGCAGGGACTGGGCCACTTGTCAGGATAGAAGGGAAAATTAATGGAGCAAAGTACAGAGAAGTCCTTGAGGAAAACCTGCTGCCCTCTGCAAGAAAGCTGAAACTGGGCCGGAAGTTCACCTTTCAGCATGACAACGACCCAAAGCACGCAGCCAAAGCTACGCTGGAGTGGTTAAGGAACAAAAAGGTAAATGTCCTTGAGTGGCCCAGTCAGAGCCCCAACCTAAATCCAATCGAAAATTTGTGGCATGACTTGAAGATTGCTGTCCATCAACGCACCCCAAGGAACTTGACAGAGCTTGAACAGTTTTGTAAAGAAGAATGGTCAAATATTGCCAAATCTAGGTGTGCAAATTTGGTAGAGACCTATCTCAACAGACTCACAGCTGTAATTGCTGCCAAAGGTGCTTCCACCAAGTATTAACTCAGGGGGGTGGAGACTTATCCAATTATGATCTTTCAGTTTTGTATTTTTAATATATACTTTTTTTCTCAATAAAAACCTTTTTCGCCATAACAGTGTGATGTATGGTGTGTAGATAAGTGGAAAAAAATCTTCATTTAAATGCATGAAACTCTGAGGCACTGACACAACAAAATGTGAAAAAAGTTAAAGGGGGTGTAGACTTTCTACAGGCACTGTATATACAGTACTGTGCAAAAGTTTTAGGCAGGTGTGAAAAAATGCTGTAAAGTAAGAATGCTTTCAAAAATAGACATGTTAATAGATTATATTTATCAATTAACTAAATGCAAAGTGAGTGAACAGAAGAAAAATCGAAATCAAATCCATATTTGGTGTGACCACCCTTTGCCTTCAAAACAGCATCAATTCTTCTAGGTACACTTGCACAAAGTCAGGGATTTTGTAGGCATATAGTCAGGTGTATGATTAAACAATTATACCAAACAGGTGCTAATGATCATCAATTCAATATGTAGGTTGAAACACACTCATTAACTGAAACAGAAACAGCTGTGTAGGAGGAATAAAACTGGGTGAGGAACAGCCAAACTCAGCTAACAAGGTGAGGTTGCTGAAGACAGTTTACTGTCAAAGTCATACACCATGGCAAGACTGAGCACAGCAACAAGACACAAAGTAGTTATACTGCATCAGCAAGGTCTCTCCCAGGCAGAAATTTCAAGGCAGACAGGGGTTTCCAGATGTGCTGTCCAAGCTCTTTTGAAGAAGCACAAAGCGGGCAACATTGAGGACCGTAGACGCAGTGGTCGGCCAAGGAAACTTACTGCAGCAGATGAAAGACACATCATGCTTACTTCCCTTCGCAATTGGAAGATGTCCAGCAGTGCCATCAGCTCAGAATTGGCAGAAAACAGTGGGACCCTGGTACACCCATCTACTGTCGGAGAAGTCTGGTCAGAAGTGGCCTTCATGGAAGACTTCGCGGCCAAAAGCCATACCTCCGGCGATGGAAACAAGGCCAAGCGACTCAACTATGCACGAAAACACAGGAACTGGGGTGCAGAAAAATGGCAGCAGGTGCTCTGGACTGATGAGTCAAAATTTGAAATATTTGGCTGTAGCAGAAGGCAGTTTGTTCGCCGAAGGGCTGGAGGCGCATACGAATGTGTGTCTGCAGGCAACAGTGAAGCATGGTGGAGGTTCCTTGCAAGTTTGGGGCTGCATTTCTGCAAATGGAGTTGGGGATTTGGTCAGAATTAATGGTCTCCTCAATGCTGAGAAGTACAGGCAGATACTTATCCATCATGCAATACCATCAGGGAGGCATCTGATTGGCCCCAAATTTATTCTGCAGCATGACAACGACCCCAAACATACAGCGAAAGTCATTAAGAACTATCTTCAGCGTAAAGAAGAACAAGGAGTCCTGGAAGTGATGGTATGGCCCCCACAGAGCCCTGATCTCAACATCATCGAGTCTGTCTGGGATTACATGAAGAGAGAGAAGCAACTGAGGCTGCCTAAATCCACAGAAGAACTGTGGTTAGTTCTCCAAGATGTTTGGGCCAACCTACCTGCGAGTTCCTTCAAAAACTGTGTGCAAGTGTACCTAGAAGAATTGATGCTGTTTTGAAGGCAAAGGGTGGTCACACCAAATATTGATTTGATGTAGATTTTTCTTCTGTTCACTCACTTTGCATTTTGTTAATTGATAAATATAAACTATTAACATGTCTATTTTTGAAAGCATTCTTACTTTACAGCATTGTTTCACACCTGCCTAAAACTTTTGCACAGTACTGTATATATATATATATATATATATATATATATATATATATATATATATATATATATATATATATATATATATATCATTTACTGGAGGAGGTTGACAGATTAGAAAGCAATGTAATGGGGAGCATGGGAGATGAATTACATTGTATTTGAATTGCTGTAAAGTAAGAATGCTTTCAAAAATAGACATGTTAATAGTTTATATTTATCAATTAACAAAATGCAAAGTGAGGGAACAGAAGAAAAATCTAAATCAAATCCATATTTGGTGTGACCACCCTTTGCCTTCAAAACAGCATCAAGCATCAATTCTTCTAGGTACACTTGCACACAGTTTTTGAAGGAACTCGGCAGGTAGGTTGGCCCAAACATCTTGGAGAACTAACCACAGTTCTTCTGTGGATTTAGGCAGCCTCAGTTGCTTCTCTCTCTTCATGTAATCCCAGACAGACTCGATGATGTTGAGATCAGGGCTCTGTGGGGCCATACCATCACTTCCAGGACTCCTTGTTCTTCTTTACGCTGAAGATAGTTCTTAATGACTTTCGCTGTATGTTTGGGGTCGTTGTCATGCTGCAGAATAAATTTGGGGCCAATCAGATGCCTCCCTGATGGTATTGCATGATGGATAAGTATCTGCCTGTACTTCTCAGCATTGAGGAGACCATTAATTCTGACCAAATCCCCAACTCCATTTGCAGAAATGCAGCCCCAAACTTGCAAGGAACCGCCACCATGCTTCACTGTTGCCTGCAGACACTCATTCGTGTACCACTCTCAGCCCTTCAGCGAACAAACTGCCTTCTGCTACAGCCAAATATTTCAAATTTTGACTCATCAGTCCAGAGCACCTGCTGCCATTTTTCTGCAACCCAGTTCCTGTGTTTTCGTGCATAGTTGAGTCGCTTGGCCTTGTTTCCACGTTGGAGGTATGGCTTTTTGGCATAAGTCTTCCATGAAGGCCACTTCTGACCAGACTTCTCCGGACAGTAGATGGGTGTACCAGGGTCCCACTGTTTTCTGCCAATTCTGAGCTGATGGCACTGCTGGACATCTTCTGATTGCGAAGGGAAGTAAGCATGATGTGTCTTTCATCTGCTGCAGTAAGTTTCCTTGGCCGACCACTGCGTCTACGGTCCTCAACGTTGCCCGTTTCTTTGTGCTTCTTCAAAGAGCTTGGACAGCACATCTGGAAACCCCTGTCTGCCTTGAAATTTCTGCCTGGGAGAGACCTTGCTGATGCAGTATAACTACCTTGTGTCTTGTTGCTGTGCTCAGTCTTGCCATGGTGTATGACTTTTGACAGTAAACTGTCTTCAGCAACCTCACCTTGTTAGCAGAGTTTGGCTGTTCCTCACCCAGTTTTATTCCTCCTACACAGCTGTTTCTGTTTCAGTTAATGATTGTGTTTCAACCTACATATTGAATTGATGATCATTAGCACCTGTTTGGTATAATTGTTTAATCATACACCTGACTATATGCCTACAAAATCCCTGACTTTGTGCAAGTGTACCTAGAAGAATTGATGCTGTTTTGAAGGCAAAGGGTGGTCACACCAAATATGGATTTGATTTAGATTTTTCTTCTGTTCACTCACTTTGCATTTAGTTAATTGATAAATATAATCTATTAACATGTCTATTTTTGAAAGCATTCTTACTTTATAGCATTTTTCACACCTGCCTAAAACTTTTGCACAGTACTGTATATATATATATATATATATATATATATATATATATATATATATATATATATATATATATATATATATATATATATATATATAAAGAATAATAATTCCATTTGGGTCGAGTCATTTATAAACTGTCACAGAAACCCGAGATGGAATTGTTTTCCTGTAACTCACTGAAGAGGCCCATCTATTATTTTTTTATAATAAATGGAAACCCTTGTGATGCTAATATTTAAGAAGATGAGGTTCAACAGTACAGTTGGTTTTTTTAAACAGTGTTTCTGTGCTGTACAGAAGTTCTATGTTATTAGTCGTTAGTGCTTCAGCTTTATTTGGATGATTGCCTTTACCTTGTTTTAATTTTCCGTTCCTCTCCAGTTTCTCCGAGATACAAAATGTACCAGATTTACATTTTTATTTTTTTTATTTTTTAAACGTATTCTCATTTTGTTGATCATTAAATGAACATTTCTGTACTGTGGGTGTTGCCGAGTTATTGAAAACGAGACATTTTGTGTTTGAATTGAAAGTGATGGTCTTGAGCAGTCGAATGGGTCAAAGTTCAAGAATATTTTCCTCTAGAGGAATTATCACTTTTTGATGTGACTATTGTGGTATTATGCCTTTTTTTCGAATGGCTTAGGATGCAAATATAGCCTTCATCCATGTATTATACAGTATATATATATATATATATAGAGAGAGAGAGAGAGAGAGAGAGAGAGAGAGAGAGAGAGAGAGAAAAAAGGATATTTCGGGTTCTTAAAAAGGTAGAATAATTGATAACACAACAATTATCAGGACGTTTCAGACTACAAGTCCTTCATCAGCTAAATACAAAAAACCAGTGCTTTAAGAAGTTGATAAAAAACAAACAAGTAGTCTTTTAAACAAAATTCCAGAATGTTGATGATGATGATGATGATGATGATGATGATGATGACCTCAGAATAGAATGTTCATTCCAAATGGTTCCAAAGTGCCTAGTTTGAAAATAAGTTCAAATTCTTTTTGTTTCCTGACAGCATTAGTCCCATAGCATTGAACCATCCCACAAATTGTGATGTCTTCTATAGTGTGGTCATTTCTGTTAAAATGTTTGGCAACAGGAAAGGTAGAGGTGTTAATTTGTATACTTCTCAGATGTTCCACGAAGCGATCAGCCAAGCGTCGTTTTGTTTCACCAATATATAGCTTGTTACATTTGATGCAGCCAATGCAATATTCTATTCCTTTACTAATGCAAGTAAAAGTATCATGGATAGTAAATGAGGATTTTGCTCCCTTAACTACTGTGTTGCTGTGAATGTATTTACAAGTTGCACAGCGTGACCTATTGCATGGAAACGTACCCTTAAGACTGACCAGATTGAGTCGAATGTTACTGTGGATCAGATGCTCTCTTCGATTTTTGTCTCTTCTGTATGTCATTAGAGGAGGGTTATTGAAAATAGGAGCTGTAGAAGGATCATCTTGAAGAATGTTAAAATTTCTTTGTATGATGTGTTGTACTTTTTTGGTCATAGGATGATATGTAAGAACAAGGGGAATACAATTGTTGGTATTCTGTGTTTTGGTTTTGTACAAGGCATCCTTTCTGTTTATTGTCGATACTCTTAACTGAGCTTCTCTAAGTATAGTGTCTGGAAAACCACAGTTTCACTGTTACCATTTAAAGAAAAATCAACCCAGGCCGTCCTATTGTATCAGCATGTTCCTGCCCCACTGAAATAATTTCCAAGTTCCTTGATGATGTTTTCAGACCCATTGTGGAATCTCTACCTTCATACGTTAAAGACTCTAACCATTTTTTGCAAATAATAGATCATTTTTCTTTAAATGGCAACAGTGAAAATATAACTTTCTTCTCAATGGATGTCAAAAGCCTCTACACAGTTATCCCCAACAGTGATGGTTTACAAGCACTAAAATACTTCCTTGATAAATGGAAAGTAAAAGAATCTGCAACCGATATTCTTTTGCAACTAGCCTAACTCGTCCTTTCTTTGAATTGTTTCTCCTTTAATGGAGACTTTTATAAACAAGTGTGGCAATGTGCCCCGTGTGTATTTGTGTGTTATGTGTTGTATGTTACGTGTGTTAATGTTGGTGTATAGATGTGGCTGCACTGGATATAAATGGGTGTGTGCAGCACGAGTTATTTAAAATGTATAATTGTATTTAGGCACGGGATTGCACTTCACATGCATTTAAAGTATTTAATATGTGAGCACGAGGTTGCACATAATTAATTCACGTGCTGGGATTCAAGTGAATAATTAATTAGTAATTGAATCCCGGCACAACAGTATATATAGATGCATGTTTTACTCACTCGGGGTTGTGTGTTCAGGGCGAAGGAACGGGACAGAGTGAGGAAATAAATAAGTAAATATAATCAATTGCTACGTCGTGCTGGAGGACCAGCATGGTACGTGTTTGTTTAGTGTTTGTCCCTGTTTTGTTTGTCTGTTTATTTTGACCGCAAGTGCCATGTCCTCTCTTCTGTTTTGTTCAACCTTTTTATTTTCTGTGTGTTAAATAAAACACTGAGTGCTGCCATTTGCGTTTTCAGTTTCATCGCTACTGCCTGTGTCCGTGTAGTTCAGGAGCTGCCTCTGCCTCCACCGCAAGGAGCAGAGCAGCAGGAACTGCCTCTGCCTTCGCCACCTCCACCAGCAGAGGGTGAATACCTGCTGGTTCCGCCTTCACCGCTGTGGGAAGATTGCTTGCCGCTTCCGCTTCCACCACCAGAGCAGCTGCAGCTGAGTTTCACACCACCCACGGATGCCTGCCTCGCACCACCCATGGATGCCTGCCTCGCTTCGCCCAAGGATGTCAGCCTCGCTTCGCCCAAGGATGCCAGCCTCACTTCGCCCAAGGATGCCAGCCTCGCTTCGCCCAAGGATGCCAGTCCCGCATCGCCTGGGGCTGCCTGTTGCTCCGCATTGCCTGGGGCTGCCTGTTGCTCCACATCGCAGCAGGAAGTACTGTGGCCGGAACCCCACCAAGGGGAGCTGCCGGCCACGAAGAAGGGGGAGGAGGTCCGGAGACCACCAACCCCAGCAGCAGTTTCGCTGCCGGAGATCGTGGGGGAGGTCAGGAGACCTGCGCCCACTGCAGCACTTTTGCTGCCGGAGATCGTGGGGGAGGTCAGGAGACCTGCGCCCACTGCAGCACTTTTGATGCCGGAGATCGTGGGGGAGGTCAGGAGACCTGCGCCCACTGCAACACTTTCGCTGCCGGAAGTACTGTGGCCGGAGCCCCACCAAGGGGAGCTGCTGGCTTTGAAGAAGGGGGAGGAGGTCCAGAGACCACCAACCCCAGCAGCAGTTTCGCTGCTGGAGATCGTGGGGGAGGTCAGGAAACCTACTCCCACTGCAGCACGTGCGCTGCAGGAAGTACTGTGGCCAGAGACCCACAAAAGGGAGCTGCTGGCTACGAAGAAGGGGGGAGGTCAGGAGACCACCCCCCAAGCAGCCTTTCGCTGCCAGGACTGCCCCGGCTGAAGGAGTCAGTCTGGGAGCTGTCAGCACTTCTGCTGACAGCATGGCCAGTAGCAGCCTGGCTACTGGCAACATTGCCACCCATGAACCCCTTGAAGTCCCTGTTCTTGGCCCAGGACTTTGAGCGAGACTTTTGGGATTTTAAGGGGAAGGTGGCGTTGAGACCATGTGTGCTGCGCACAAGGCGGGTATATGTGGCAATGTGCCCCGCCCCTGTGTGCATTTGTGTGTTATATGTTGTATGTTACGTGTGTTAATGTTGGTGTACAGATGTGGCTGCACGGAATATAAATGGGTGTGTGCAGCACGAGTTATTTAAAATGTATAATTGTATTTAGGCACGGGATTGCACTTCACATGCATTTAAAGTATTTAATATGTGAGCACAAGGTTGCACACAATTAATTCACGTGCTGGGATTCAAGTGAATAATTAATTAGCAATTGAATCCCGTCACAACAGTATATATAGATGCACGTTTTACTCACTCGGGGTTGTGTGTTCAGGGCGAAGGAATGGGAGAGAGTGAGGAGATAAATAAGTAAATATAATCAATTGCTACGTCGTGCTGGAGGACCAGCACGGTACGTGTTTGTTTAGTGTTCGTCCCTCTTTGTTAGTGTCTGTTCGTTTTGTTTGTCTGTTTATTTTGGCCGCAAGTGCCGTGTCCTGTCTTCTGTTTTGTTCAACCTTTTTATTTTCTGTGTGTTAAATAAAACACTGAGTGCTGCCATTTGCGTTTTCAGTTTCATCACTACTGCCTGTGTCCGTCGATTTCTCTCTGGCCTTAAGTCATCCCTGCAGCTAGCCTGTCACAACAAGTTAGAGGTGTCAGTATGGGAACAAAAATGGGGCCCTCTTATGCCTGTCTTTTTATGGGATGGATCGAAAATAAAGCTTTTCAACAGTACAAGGGACATACACCAATGTTATATCTTAGATACATTGACGACATATTTGGCATCTCCGATAACACTAATGAAGATTTAATGGATTTCATACATTTTATTGACCAGTCTCATCCAGCTCTAAAGTATACATGGAACATTTCTAAACAAATTTCTTTCTTAGACATTACCATCACGGTTTCTAATTGTACCATCAATACTACAATCTTCTACAAAGAAACAGACTCTCA
Source organism: Acipenser oxyrinchus oxyrinchus (assembly GCA_030684275.1). Taxonomy (NCBI): domain Eukaryota; kingdom Metazoa; phylum Chordata; class Actinopteri; order Acipenseriformes; family Acipenseridae; genus Acipenser; species Acipenser oxyrinchus. The sequence continues at coordinate 47,529,932 of CM060251.1, forward strand.
TTCATATCTAAGATACGACTCCTCACATCCCAAAGCTTGTCACAACTCCATTCCATACTCCCAATTACTAAGACTGAGATGCATTTGCAGGTGATGATAGTGATTTTTTGAATAAAACAAATGACATGTGTGCATTTTTCAGAAGCTGTGATTTTCCAGACACTATACTTAGAGAAGCTCAGTTAAGAGTATCGACAATAAACAGAAAGGATGCCTTGTACAGAACCAAAACACAGAATACCAACAATTGTATTCCCCTTGTTCTTACATATCATCCTATGACCAAAAAAGTACAACACATCATACAAAGAAATTTTAACATTCTTCAAGATGATCCTTCTACAGCTCCTATTTTCAATAACCCTCCTCTAATGTCATACAGAAGAGACAAAAATCGAAGAGAGCATCTGATCCACAGTAACATTCGACCCAATCTTAAGGGAACGTTTCCATGCAATAGGTCACGTTGTGCAACTTGTAAATACATTCACAGCAACACAGTAGTTAAGGGAGCAAAATCCTCATTTACTATCCATGATACTTTTACTTGCATTAGTAAAGGAATAGTATATTGCATTGGCTGCATCAAATGTAACAAGCTATATATTGGTGAAACAAAACGACGCTTGGCTGATCGCTTCGTGGAACATCTGAGAAGTACCTGAAATATCCTTTTCTTTTCTCATATATATATATATATATATATATATATATATATATATATATATATATATATATATATATATATACATACAGTACTGTGCAAAAGTTTTAGGCAGGTGTGAAAAAATGCTGTAAAGTAAGAATGCTTTCAAAAATAGACATGTTAATAGATTATATTTATCAATTAACTAAATGCAAAGTGAGTGAACAGAAGAAAAATCTAAATCAAATCCATATTTGGTGTGACCACCCTTTGCCTTTAAAAACAGCATCAATTCTTCTAGGTACACTTGCACAAAGTCAGGGGATTTTGTAGGCATATAGTCAGGTGTATGATTAAACAATTATACCAAACAGGTGCTAATGATCATCAATTCAATATGTAGGTTGAAACACAATCATTAACTGAAACAGAAACAGCTGTGTAGGAGGAATAAAACTGGGTGAGGAACAGCCAAACTCAGCTAACAAGGTGAGGTTGCTGAAGACAGTATACTGTCAAAAGTCATACACCATGGCAAGACTGAGCACAGCAACAAGACACAAGGTAGTTATACTGCATCAGCAAGGTCTCTCCCAGGCAGAAATTTCAAGGCAGACAGGGGTTTCCAGATGTGCTGTCCAAGCTCTTTTGAAGAAGCACAAAGAAGCAGGCAACGTTGAGGACCGTAGACGCAGTGGTCGGCCAAGGAAACTTACTGCAGCAGATGAAAGACACATCATGCTTACTTCCCTTCGCAATCGGAAGATGTCCAGCAGTGCCATCAGCTCAGAACTGGCAGAAAACAGTGGGACCCTGGTACACCCATCTACTGTCCGGAGAAGTCTGGTCAGAAGTGGCCTTCATGGAAGACTTGCGGCCAAAAGCCATACCTCCGACGTGGAAACAACGCCAAGCGACTCAACTATGCACGAAAACACAGGAACTGAGGTGCAGAAAAATGACAGCAGGTGCTCTGGACTGATGAGTCAAAATTTGAAATATTTGGCTGTAGCAGAAGGCAGTTTGTTAGCCGAAGGGCTGGAGAGCGTGCACGAATGAGTGTCTGCAGGCAACAGTGAAGCATGGTGGAGGTTCCTTGCAAGTTTGGGGCTGCATTTCTGCAAATGGAGTTGGGGATTTGGTCAGAATTAATGGTCTCCTCAATGCTGAGAAGTACAGGCAGATACTTATCCATCATGCAATACCATCAGGGAGGCATCTGATTGGCCCCAAATTTATTCTGCAGCATGACAACGACCCCAAACATACAGCGATAGTCATTAAGAACTATCTTCAGCGTAAAGAAGAACAAGGAGTCCTGGAAGTGATGATATGGCCCCCACAGAGCCCTGATCTCAACATCATCGTGTCTGTCTGGGATTACATGAAGAGAGAGAAGCAACTGAGGCTGCCTAAATCCACAGAAGAACTGTGGTTAGTTCTCCAAGATGTTTGGGCCAACCTACCTGCCGAGTTCCTTCAAAAACTGTGTGCAAGTGTACCTAGAAGAATTGATGCTTGATGCTGTTTTGAAGGCAAAGGGTGGTCACACCAAATATGGATTTGATTTAGATTTTTCTTCTATTCAATCACTTTGCATTTAGTTAATTGATAAATATAATCTATTAACATGTCTATTTTGAAAGCATTCTTACTTTACAGCATTGTTTCACACCTGCCTAAAACTTTTGCACATAGTAATATATATATATATATATATATATATATATATATACACACACACATACACACACAGTAGATGCCAGTTATTAGCAACCCTGATAAACCCAGGAACCAATCCTGTCCCACAGACTTTAATGTTAATGGAATTCTGATATTAGCAAATGAACACTGCTTTATTACTAGTTGCCAGTGCTACGGAGCGCACTTGCATGATTTATGCGCATACTTCATGCAGCTTTTATAAAACACTGACTTCACAACTGCATATTTCTGGCAGACTGAGGCAAATAAAAAAAAATAAATAAATGCCCACAGCAAGAGCATTTCTATTAACTTAATGGAGATCCAAAAGTTTGCAAAAGACCAAAACAAGTTGCTATAAGGTACTGTACAAGAGCAAGCTGTGACTGTACTTGCTAATGCTGCAGACAAAGGCCAGTAAGTATCTGAAGGCCACAATTCATTGCTCATGATAAAGAGGGAATCAAACATTTTGAATTAAAGTTAATAAAGTAATGCATGGTCACAATAGCTAGGCCTAATTGTTGTATAATATTCATTACCTGAAACTCACAATTGTGACACAAATATACTGTATGGTTAATAGGGAAGACATTTTACATCAGATGAAGCAACAGTGCTCCTTTTCTTTTATAGTTTTTCTCTTCAGGTTTGGTTTTTGTTTGTTTGTTTAATTTGCTCACACGGTACAGCATTCTCTTTTGTTCAAATCTTCTTTCATTGTTTTATGAAATTATTGTAAAGAAGACCAACATTGTGCATGTACTGTAGCTACAAAATATTAGCATCCTATAATAGGATATGCTAAGGACTTTTTTTTCTCCTGCCAGTATAATTTGTAAAAAAAAAAAATAATTTAAATTTTTTTTAAAAAGATTTAATTTCCCATCTGATTTATGACCCAGGATCTGTGAATTGGAATATCAAAACAATCTGGATTATGTTGAAAAACACACAGAATATGCTGTACATACACAATATGCTGTACACTGTGCATAAAAATGACACTACCTGGGTGGGGTACGGATTATGGAGATATGCAGAGAACCAAGTACCCGTAACAAGTATGATGATTGTTCTGTGATCAAGAAATACAGGAATACAAAGCACATGACTTTTATGGTTAAAGCACTGTCTGATTGCTTTCTGAGTGCCAGAAATGTGTTTTTATAACAATTATGGGTAGACAGTACTCCAGCCCACTTCTGAGTACCTATGCAAGTATGACCTCCGAGTACGAGAGAGAGTAACGGCTCCTGTGACAGAGCAGGCTGTTCTGAGTCATCATTTTGAGGTATGGTACTTGTAGGAAAGCGTTAATCTGGAGGACATGGTAAGGTTCCACAGTTTCTATATATAAAGTGATATATTTGTTTATTTATTTAGCAGACGCCTTTATCCAAGGCGACTTACAGAGACTAGGGTGTGTGAACTATGCATCAGGTGCAGAGTCACTTACAATTACGTCTCACCCGAAAGACAGAGCACAAGGAGGTTAAGTGACTTGCTCAGGGTCAATGAGTCAGTGGCTGAGGTGGGATTTGAACCGGGGACCTCCTGGTTACAAGCCCTTTTCTTTAACCACTGGACTGGAGCTGTCCACTTTACACTGGGGAAAAGTGTGCTGAAACTCAAGGATAAAGGGCTAAAAATACTGCATTTTTTCTTGGTTAGGGTGTTTTTTTTGGTTGTTTTTTTTAAAAAAAGCGGTCAGTGGTGGTCTTGAGACTCACCAGTGAAAGAACTTGTTGCATTGGATTTTTCTTTTTCTTGCGAGACCTCTGCCAATGGATTTAACATGTGTTATTTGCTCCTTCTGGTCTCAGCTCCACTGCACACCCCTAGGAGTCAGTATACTTGACAAAGACCTACAAATGCACAAACTCTACAGTATACTATTGAGAAATATGGCATTAAAAGGTCTTTAAACTGTGGGTATACCGTGGGCACATTTTGTGTTATTGAATTAGAAGAACTGAATATAGCATGAAATAAATTGAAGGTACACACAGATCCGTTTCAGATAATGTAGCATACTGTTGTTCTTAAATTATGAACCCACCTGTAGCAGTGCAAAATACACAGGGCAGCATACATTCAAGAAAGATACAGTATATGGTTGATGATTGATGTATTGCTTGTCATTTGGATGGCATACTAAGCACCAATGGGCACTTTGTTGAATGACCTTTACTTGCTAGACAATATAGTTGATTGTGCCACGATTGTTCCAAAATGGCGAAATGAAGTGATTTCCAATTCTATTGAACAATGTCCCTTCAAATAAAGGTGTGCTTATTAGATTTTGGAGATGGCCTGGTCAAAGGTGACTAACTGGTCCTTGGCCTTTTATTTTATAATATTGTACCCTACTGTACATATGACAGGACATCTAAATGTGGTCGCTGTGTTTCATAAGCATACTGGATAGAGGTAAGACAATGTTAACAGAGTGTTGTAAATGACATGGAAATTATTTAAAATTATGGATGCCATCAATCATCTCTCACTATCCTGTGGCATAATTAGGGTTATTAATCACAATTAGCCACTGCAACCCCACTGATGTTTAATATAGGGGCTGACTGAGATGCTAAAGGTGATGTTGATGGAGATATAAAGTGACAGGTCACACAGTTACTAGATGTGAGGTTTCCATGTAGTTTTCTTTCAGGAAGAGGAGTTCTCCTTCCAAATGCAAATAACCTAATTAATATTAAAATACAAGAGGGTATATTTAATTGTTTCTGTCTGGGTTCCGCAACGTTTTTAGGTTGTGTTGAAGAGGTGGCCTCATTTGGTCACCAAAACAATATAATAAAAACACCAGCATTCCATAAGAAAGCGCTGTGTACTATGCATGTAGTATTTGCTAAACATTTTTTGACTGTATATACTGTATATTTATTATAAACCTATTATACACATACATATATAATATATACAAGGTTTTCTACAAAACCGTACATTCAGTATTTTAGGGTAATGACATAAATATCCAGTCAAAATATTTAGTACATAACATTTTCAAAATACTGGTAGTAAATCTACAGATGCTTCTTATGGCTAATGTTCAATTAGTTGCATCTTCTTGCTAAGGGATGTAATAGTCTAGGCTTAAAGCAATCAGCTATCCGTTTACCAAACGTGAAGATAACAAAAGTGCAAAGGATGAAAAAAATATATCTCTGTTCATTGCAGAGGGCTTCATTATTTATTTACAGTATTTCAAAGGGCAACATTTTTTAAAATGTGTAGTAGCTTCAGTACGTTTTTTATATCTTTGCTTATAAAACAACTAAACTATAAAGTACTAGGCCTATCAAATTACAATAATTTGAAACGTTGAATAAATTGTGTCACATAAAACAAATACTGAATGAAGAGGTCTTTAAACCCCTCGTACTGTATGCTTATTTTTTTCCTATTTGGTCAAAGACGCTTGACACGGCAGTTGTTAAAGAATTGCTTGGTATTGCGTTTAGTTACAGTATAGCAGAAAGTTGCACAAGGTTACGTCACAAACAAGATCTTCACTGCTGAAGTCTCGTGAACATAAGGTACGGCTTTCTGACATGTTTCCTTGCAAAAAAAAAAAAAAAAAAAAGAAACGTTTAGCTTAAGGCGATTTACATACCATGTTTTGACCACTCACTTCAGCGCAATAATTTACATTTAACTTTTGCATTTAATAGAATTAGAATAAGTTATCATAACAATGTAATTAAAGAGAACATTAAAATGACAGGGCCAGTTAAATTCTCCAGAAATTACAAAGTTGTCTGTCCTCAAATGAGGACAATGGCACTTAAGGGGTTGAACAATTTTTCAGAGCAGACCAATTTTACCATGGACAGGGCCGTCTATAGATGTTAATTTATTATGACAGAAAGAAAAAATGCTTTGGGGTGAAAGCATCTGCTGCACCTGCATTTATTTATTTTTTGATCCATAGAAATCTTTATTAAACTCTTGCAAAATTATTGTAGACATTCATGTCAAAATGCAGCCATGTGACACTATAAATAGAAACGTGTTTTGGAAAGGTGATGAATTTACAAGATAAATCAGTCATGTACAGGCCCAGTAAGCATGGTGCTCTCTGCGATGCTACCGAATTGTTCAGATTAATTCAGTTTCAAATTAATTTCAAATTAATTTCTATCAAATTAATCAAATTAAATTCTAAAACTGAAACATGCATACCACATCGGAATTATCAATTTCTCCTCATTCGTCCATCAGATAAGTTGTAGAATATTTTCCTCTCTGTATACTCCTGTTCATAGCCACCGACTACCATGACAGCCTGTGTAATTTACAGCAAAGAAGCTGGCTGTGACATAGCTGCTTCATTGTCCACTTCTGCCAGATTATGAGAGCAAATAGTTGAAGTGCGTTTTTACCATTTTAATAATGTAAGGTTGACATTTTTTGCCTGTGTGACAAGTGGCATTAAAGATGATCTTTAAAATCTGAAATATAAGAATGTTTTCTACTAACTTTGTATTATTGATTGTGCCTAGTTCAAAGAAATAATTTATGTTTATGTTTTTAAAGTTGAAATGCCTTAGAAAGTACTTGATTTAAAGTAAATGAAGTGTTGGTCGATCTCCCAATCTTAAATGCATTCACAGTATAGCAGTAAAAAGGTAGTTTAGGAAACAAACCTTTTTCACAGCACTTTGTTCTGGCTCCACTCATTAAACTACAGATTTTTAAGCATCTACTACTGCTAATATTTAATTAACCATATAAGTTAGCAACTTGATATTTTCAGTGTCATGGAAATGTATTTTAACTAGAGTTGCGAGCAACTTTACGGCTTCCAAGCAGTTATTGTAAAATTTAAAACGCATTGGTTATTGTAGATGAAGCTTTATCATCACAACTGTGCGAACTGTGTTAATTTTGGCACAAATATTGGAATTATTGGTTAGTAGCCAATTTAAATTTTATTTGGATGCATACAAAATTCTAAATAGTATGCAGTCATATACTTTGAAGATAATGCATATAAGAGACTAACATTGTTCTAAATTCGAAATCGCTCTGTTTGAGTTTGTGTGTGTGCGTGTGGTGACCTATTCTTAATTTTGCAATATAAAGTGTACAGCATGTATTGGTTCTTGTATATTTTAATGGCACTATCATTTAATGTGCAGATTTAAAGCAATAGAAAGTGATAGTGTTGGCTATCAGGGGTGCCTGGCAAATACACAATTTAATCGTCACCAAACTGCTACTAGGACATAACATGTGCACGATTTATGAGTAACACCACTCGAATCCTATGCCGAGGAATTATAAACAGGACAGAGGAGAGAAGAAGCTGGAACAGAACCCAGAGAGACAGTACTGGTTCTTGTATATTTTAATGCCACTATCATTAAATGTGCATTCGTAAAGCAATAGAAAGTGATAAAAGTGTAAGGATTGGCTATCTGGGGTGCCTGGCTTTGTTGCCACATATTCAGAATTTGCGATTGTTGTTTTATCAGTTTAGTCTTAATAATTACAACTATCACTGTCGTTATGAAATATAAAAAAAAAAAACATAGACGCCCCCTCCGTCTCACATGCATCTTTTAAATGGATTACACACGCGGTTTCGTTTCAACAGATTCAGGATTTGTGACTGTGTTTGACCACAGTTTAGTCGTAAAAATAGTTATATAATGATTTTAAAGCAAACTATATACATGTGACTTGTAAAGCTGATGTTTTATGCATTTAATTGTTTCGATTGTGTTAGCTTAAAAAGTATAGTGCAGTTTTTTTTTCATGTGGATGCATTTGCAACAGTTCTTAAAAAAATGTTTTTCTAGTTTACAGTATGTGCCTGTATACTGTACTATGTGTACGTCTAAATATAATCCTTTCCACTGTAATTACTGTTTTTTAAGTTATATGTGTTAGTAAAACTGTTCTTGTAAACACCAGCGAAAAATGGCTGCTTTAGGAATTTTTTTTTGTATACCTTGCTGAGTTTTTCATGTTAACAGCTGCCCCTAGTGGCGGGAATGTGTCTTCAGGGTAAAATTTGGTCAAACTGGCATGTCACCCATATTGATTGGCTCATGGCGGTCATGTTTGTTGATGTAGGAACATTTTCCTGACTAATTTTTTTACAGGACAGTACAAAGATAACGTATAACCAAGATTCACATCAATCAGCCAAAGGGCTCATGAGGAGTTGTCGTTTAAGCATTTCACGCAAAATCCAACATAGCTGTCACACCATGTGACCGATCCATTTTTCCTTAAGTAGAATCAATCATGGACATGAGCGCACTATGTACAAAATTTTTCACAGCTGTACTATTTACCGTTCATGAGAAGACTTTTGAATATTGTCCAAACTTTTCATTAAATCCAAGATGGCTGCCACACCATGTGACCAAAGGCCGCTATATTGACCATGACACAACATCTCATAGTCCTCAACATCTGTGTCAAATTTTGTGCATTTTGGTGCAGCCGATAAGAAGTTATACGCAGTTTTATAGCCAGTTGCGTATGTTGATGATGTCATGCAGCGTGGACGCCATGATTTTCACAGTAGCAACTTCCCTTGAACAAGCGTAACAGATGACTATACTGAGATGTTTTATTCCAATTTTTGTTTCAATCTGATAAGCGGTTTCAGACAAGAAGATGTTTGAATTTTGATGATTTTATATTTTTATGGTAATTTTATGTCATTAATCAATGTGGTTGCCAAACCACAGAACCAATCAGATTCATTTTAATAACAGTTAATCATGGACTATCCTTCAACATGTATAGCAATTTTCAGAACTCTGCAGTAAGCGGTTTCCGATAAATAGGCGTTTTAACAAATTCCGCAAAATCCAATATGGCCGCCGAACCATGTGACTTGCGCAAATTTGCTGAATATCACCGACTATCATTCATAGGCATTTACCAGTGTACCGAATTTCGTGAGATTTTGAGCATGTTTTGGCAGAAAATAATAATAATAATAATAATATTATTATAGTTGCGAGCAACTTTACGGCTTCCAAGCAGTCAGTGTGAAATTTAAGCGCATCGGTTGTTATAGATGAAACGTTATCACAAATCATTTTGGACACAGCTGACTGTTTCAATTTTGGCCAAAATATTGGAATCACTGGTTAGATCATCAATGCTGAAATCTCATTGGCCCACAGCAGCCATGTTTTGTACTGTAGCAACTTCCCCTGAACAACCGTAAAAGATAATCATACATACTTATCATTTATGCTCATTTTGGCTTCAATCAGAACTCTGCATGTTATATAACAACCATCTGCAGTCAATAAGACATAATGGGAAGTTTTACAGCCAGCTTTAAAATTTGACCTTTAGCAGAACTTAACCATACTATATAAAACTATTTATGCATTACACATTACACTACCTGCATTACCTATATTGCTCATATAAACACACCGATTTTGTAAAACAACAAAAGTCACATCTAATAAATTACAAGCATACTTTTTTTCTATACCTTGCTATACCTTGCTATATTTTTTTCTATAACTTGCAGACTTGTCCATCTTAACAGCTGTCCCCAGTGGTGGGAATGTGTCATTTCAGGGTGGAAAATTGACAAAACTGGCATGTCGCCCATATTGATTGGCTCATGGCAGTCATGTTTGTTGTGTGACAGGATGACTGGGCGGTGACGTCACGGCAGAAACAGGAACAAAAACGACAGAGAGAGGTGGAGTTTGGTGGAGCTGAGCGAATGCTTTCGCTCAGCATTTAATGAATAAACAGACAGAAAATAAACGGTTGTAACAAAAACACAGGACACGGCACTTTAGGCCAAAATAAAACAGATAAACAAAACAGACTATACAGACAAACGGACACGGACAGACACACAAACACGGTGAGTGAAACAACTATCAATTTACTTTACTTTATTTTACTCTTCTCCACACCCGTTCTCCACTCACCGAACACCCAACCCCGAGTGAGTGAAAACATGCAGCTTTTATGCAGTTGTACCGAGACTCGATTGCTAGTCAATCATTCAATTGGAATCTCGGTACAACTGCACGTGAATTAATTAAAGTGCAATTCCCCGTGCTCACATATTATTACTTTTACTTGCACGTGATGTGATGTGCCATCCTCGTGCCTAAATACAAATATACAATTTAAACACACGTGAAACACAGACCCGCTTATATCCCGTGTACCAATGCCTATACACCAACACTTACACACAACACGTAACATATAACATACACAGGGGGCACTTTGCCACATATACCCCCTTGTGCAAAGCACACATGGCCTCAATGGCCACCTCCCCCTCAGTCTTAAAGTCCCGGAAGAGGGAGAAGCAAGGTGTTTCTGAGGGTGGCCATGGTGGAATGTCCTCCACTCCCCACTTCTTCGTGGCTATCAGCTCCCTCTTCCGGGCTCCCGCCACACACTATCCTGCCGCGAAAGTGCGGCTGGGGAAGCTGGTCTCCTGACCTCCCCCCTTCTTCATGGCCGCATTTCCTCCGTGGGGCTCCGACCACACGATCTCCGGCAGCGAAACTTCTGCGAGGGAGCTGGTCTCCTGACCTCCCCCTTCTTCATGGCGGCATTTCCCTCCGTGGGGCTCCGACCACACGATCTCCGGCAGCGAAACTGCTGCGAGGAGAGCGGGTCTCCTGACCTCCCCTCCTTCATGGCCGCTAGCTCCCTCCGTGGGGCTCTGGCCACCGTGTTTCCTGCCACGGAAATGCGGCTGGGGAGCTGGTCTCCTGACCTCCCCCTTTCTTCATGGCGGCAGCTCCCTTCATGGGGTTCTGGCCACAGTGTAGCGACCCCAGGGAGGCGACGGCAGCAGCAGCGGACCCTCGGAGGCGACGGCAGCAGCAGCGACCCTCGGGAGGCGACGGCAGCAGCAGCGGACCCTCGGGAGGCGACGGCAGCAGCAGCGGACCCTCGGGAGGCGAACTCGGGAGGAGCCCCTGGCCATAGAGGCGGCAGCGGGAGCTCCACTTCTCCCTCGTACCCTGTACCCTGTGTGGAGCAAAAGGCAGCCCCAGGCGATGCGGAGCGACAGGCAGCCCCAGGCGATGCGGAGCGGCTGGCAACCCCAGGCGAGCGCGGAGCGGCTGGCAACCCCAGGCGAGCGCGGAGCGGCTGACAACCCCAGGCGATGCGGAGCGGCTGGCAACCCCAGGCGATGCGGAGCGGCTGGCAACCCCAGGCGATCGCGGAGCGGCTGGCAACCCCAGGCGATGCGGAGCGGCTGGCAACCCCAGGCGATGCGGAGCGGCTGGCAACCCCAGGCGATCGCGGAGCGGCTGGCAACCCCAGGCGATGCGGAGCGGCTGGCAACCCCAGGCGATGCAAGGCAAGCATCCTTGGGCGGCGAGGCAGGCATCCTGGGCGAAGCGAGGCAGGCATCCTTGGGCGGCGAGGCAGGCATCCTTGGGCAAGCGAGGCAGGCATCCTTGGGCGAAGCGAGGCAGGGAGTCAGGACAAGCTGGGGTGTGGGTTTTGGCCCTCTTCTCGGCCACTGCGGCCGGGCGGTTCTTCCCATGCTTTCCTCAGCAGCCTATGCAAGGGCTGCTGAGGACCGCCAGCATCTAGTCCTGGTTTTTCTGGTGAAGGGAGAGGCAGCTCCTGCGCCTCTCCTCGTGACGTGGGGAAGTGATACCAGCAGGCATTCATCCTCTGCTGGTTGGGAAGTGTTACCAGCAGGCATTCATCCTCTGCTGGTGGGGAAGTGATACCAGCAGGCATTCATCCTCTGCTGGTGTGGGAAGTGATACCAGCAGGCATTCATCCTCTGCTGGTGGGGTTGGCGGAGGCAGAGGCAGCTCCTGCTGCTCTGCTCCTGCCGGTGGAGGTGGCGGAGGCAGAGGCAGCTCCTGCTGCTCTGCTCCTGCCAGTGGAGGTGGGAGCGGCGTGTAGTCTCCTGGCGGCGGAGGTGGGAGCGGCGTGTAGTCTACCCTTGTTTCAGGGAACTGGTGCGGCCCTCCCTCTCTTGCAGGGGACTGGTGCAGCTCTGCCTCGGAAGGGGAGACCAGCAGGCATTCTCTGCCTGCTGGTGGGGACCCAGCAGGCCTTCACCCTCTGCTGGTGGACAGGGACCCAGCAGGCATTCACCCTCTGCTGGTGGACAGGGACCCAGCAGGCATTCACCCTCTGCTGGTGGACAGGGACCCAGCAGGCATTCACCCTCTGCTGGTGGACAGGGACCCAGCAGGCATTCACCCTCTGCTGGTGGACAGGGACCCAGCAGGCATTCACCCTCTGCTGGTGGACAGGGACCCAGCAGGCATTCACCCTCTGCTGGTGGACAGGGACCCAGCAGGCATTCACCCACTGCTGGTGGACAGGGACCCAGCAGGCATGCACCCTCTGCTGGTGGAGGAGGCAGAGGCAGCTCCTGCTGCTCTGCTCCTGGCGGTGGAGGTGGCGGAGGCAGAGACAGCTCCTGCTGCTCTGCTCCTGCCGATGGAGGTGGCGAAGGCGGGACCAGCAGGAATTCACCCTCTGCTGGTGGAGGTGGGAGCTGCAAGCAGTCCTCCCATGGCAATGGAGGTGGAACCAGCAGGAATTCACCCTCTGCTGGTGGAGACTGGGGCTGTGGACGCCTACCTTCCCCTTTTGGGCCGTGGACGCACCGACTCCTCCCTCTTGGGCTGTGGACGCACCGACTCCTCCCTTTTGGGCTGTGGACGCACCGACTCCTCCCTCTTGGGCTGTGGACGCACCGACTCCTCCCATTCAGGCGTAGGGACGTTCGGGCTCCTCCCACTCAGGCGTGGGACGTTCGGGCTCCTCCCACTCAGGCGTAGGACGTTCGGGCTCCTCCCACTCAGGCGTAGGGACGTTCGGGCTCCTCCCACTCAGGCGTAGGGACGCTCGGGCTCCTCCCACTCAGGCGAGGGACGTTCGGGCTCCTCCCTCTGGGTGCTGGAGATGGCCGGGTCTGGTCCACTGCCCAGAACCACTCTGCAGCATCCCCCACTCGACCCTGGTTCCACGCCTCTTCAAACTGGGTATCCCATAAGGGCAGTCCTCCCTGACGTGCCCAAACTCGAGACAGGCGCCGCACATGGGAGCCCCTCCTTTCTCCACTGCTCCTGTTCAGCTGCCCAGTCCGGGGGTCCAAACTTAGTTGGCACCCGGGACCACCACCTCTTGTTCAGCTGCTGTGGTTGCTGTTGTTGCCGCTGTTGTTGGGGCGGTGGGAGCAGTAGTCTACCTCCCCCTGCTGGTGGTGGAGACTGAAGCGACCCCTGCTCCTCCCTCTCCTGGACAGGGCAGCGGGCCACGTAGTGCTTACCTCCGCAGATGGGGCATAGCTGGGGTATCTGTCCGAGGGGGTACCAGGGGCAGTTGGTGCTGGAATGCCCAGGCTTAGCGCAGCAGTAACACCCGGGCTGCTGTTCCTCCGGCTGGTGCTGCCTTCTCATCCTCCTCTTTCTTCCCATCCTTCTTCCTCCTCACTCCTTTTCTCCACACAAAAAAAAAAAACACGAAAAAAAACTGCAGTACCCTACTTCTGCCTGAGTCCAGGAGGCGCTGGTGATCCCTCTTCTGGACACCACGTGTGACAGGATGACTGGGCGGTGACGTCATGGCAGAAACAGGAACAAAAACGACAGAGAGAGGTGGAGTTTGGTGGAGCTGAGCGAATGCTTTCGCTCAGCATTTAATGAATAAACAGACAGAAAATAAACGGTTGTAACAAAAACACAGGACACGGCACTTTAGGCCAAAATAAAACAGATAAACAAAACAGACTATACAGACAAACGGACACGGACAGACACACAAACACGGTGAGTGAAACAACTATCAATTTACTTTACTTTATTTTACCTCCTTCTCCACACCCGTTCTCCACTCACCGAACACCCAACCCCGAGTGAGTGAAAACATGCAGCTTTTATGCAGTTGTACCGAGACTCGATTGCTAGTCAATCATTCAATTGGAATCTCGGTACAACTGCACGTGAATTAATTAAAGTGCAATTCCCCGTGCTCACATATTATTACTTTTTACTTGCACGTGATGTGATGTGCCATCCTCGTGCCTAAATACAAATATACAATTTAAACACACGTGAAACACAGACCCGCTTATATCCCGTGTACCAATGCTTATACACCAACACTTACACACAACACGTAACATATAACATACACAGGGGGGCACTTTGCCACATTGATGTAGCAACTTTTCCTGACTAAATTTTTTTAGAGGACAGTACAAAGATAACGTATACCCAAGATTCACGTCAATCGGCCAAAGGGTTCATGAGGAGTTGTCGTTTAAGCGTTTTACGCGAAATCCAACATAGCTGCCACACCATGTGACCGATCCATTTTTCCTGAAGTAGAATCAATCGTGGACATGAGCGCACTATGTACAAAAGTTTTCACAGCTGTACTATTTACCATTCATGAGAAGACTTTTGAATATTGTCCAAACTTTTCATTAAATCCAAGATGGCTGCCACACCATGTGACCAAAGGCCGCCATATTGACCAGGACACAACATCCCATAGTCCTCTACATCCGTGTCAAATTTTGTGCATTGTGGTGCAGCTGATAAGAAGTTATACACAGTTTTATAGCCAGTTGCGTATGTTGATGATGTCATGCAGCGTGAACGCCATGATTTTCACAGTAGCAACTTCCCTTTAACAAGCGTAACAGATGACCATACTGAGATGTTTTATTCCAATTTTTGTTTCAATCGGATAAGCGGTTTCAGAGAAGAAGATGTTTGAATTTTGATGATTTTATATTTTTATGGTAATTTTATGACATTAATCAATGTGGTTGCCAAACCACAGAACCAATCAGCTTCATATTAACAGCAGTTAATCATGGACTATCCCTCAACATGTACAGCAATTTTCAGAACTCTGCAGTAAGCGCTTTCCGATACATAGGCGTTTTAACAAATTCCGCAAAATCCAATATGGCTGCCGAACCATGTGACTTGCGCAAATTTGCTGAATATCACCGACTATCCCCTATAGACATTTACCAGTGTACCGAAGTTCGTGAGTTTTTGAGCATGTTTTGGCAGAAAAAAAATAAATAATAATAATAATAATAATAATAATAATAATAATAATAATCCTAACAAAAACAATAGGCTTCCCCAGCCTACGGCTTGGAAGCCTAATTATCAAATATGCACAGGGGCGGTGTGTACCCCAACACAGTAATGAATCCACTTTTATCTAATTTAACAAAACAGTCTTTACAGAACTCACACTTTGGAGTAAAACACTTTGAAAGTAGCCCCTTTAATGTGTACAGTAAGCAGTTACTAAATAAAGATTGTCAGTAAAACTGACCATAATCCTTCCATAATCGGAATACCTTAAGCAAGGAATATGTATTTGAGGAATACAATTGATCCAACTTGGGATTCTAGTTCTAGGGAGAAATTGTTGCATTACAACAACATCCTCAGCGACTGATTTCTAGAAATACATGTTACGGCATGTCATCGGCTTCATCAGCTACTTTATTAGGATCCTACATCACAGGAATTAGTTGAATTTCACCAAGTTCAGTACTGTACATTCCCATAGCTTGTTCCATTATGGGAACCACTATTCTGGGATACACAATACATTTGTATTGTATTATTTATTGCAATAGATAAAGTCATTGCCTTGTGTTAGCTGACCGTGTCAATAAGGTACACAGAGATCGATTACCATACAGAGCTACTACGGTAATACCCCATAATCAGATAGATAGATAGATATGGCGAGGCTGCTATCCTCACGCAGTTATGTAATTTCCGGGTTGTAGGCAGACTACTGACATGTAATATGCAGTAAGTGTCTTATTTATTCAGTCCAAAACACGGCAATAGGGCGACTGGTCCTTTAAATGCAAACAAGAACAAAAACCTAGCTCTCTCTGAGCTCTACCTTAACTTTGGTGATTTCCCTCATTTAGTCTCTGTCTAAAAAAGGAGAGGGCTAATTCCTGCTTCCCTCTTAAACCAAAAGGCTATATTTTTTTAGTTTTACCTTGATTTCCATTTGAGCTACCAAAACTCCTTGTTTCCTTCAGCCGTGTTTACAACCACACCCCATGCTAACACCACCAACCAAGGACAAGTTGCATTGGTCTTTTATACCAGCCCTTATTAGTTCATTGTAACCAGCTGTATAATTAACTAGTTTGTTATACCCAAATTGGCCTCATTAGACCATTGCCTTCTGGGAGATGTAGTTTTCTGTCTCTACATCTCTCGTCTCCACTGTTGTCTGTTGTCGAGCTCCTGGGTGTAAAAGGTGATTGGCTTAGCGGTGGATTTGGACCACGCCTGCTGACCTTTAGTTCTTCCTGAGCTATAGTGAGGAGTTGCTGCGTTATTATTATTATATTGGGGGAATAAAATCTGACTGAAAAACTGACTAAAAAAAAACAGTTAGTTTTAAAAGAACAGTAAAAATTAAGCACAGGCAATAAATAATGCTTAAAAATGCTAGAAATTAATATATGAAACCAAACAGAACTGTTTAAGGTCTTTGTTCTGAAAAAAAATGTTTGATTTGATGCAAGTGAAGAAAGTCCTGGTTTTTGTTTTACAGCTGCCTTTAATCCATTACCTCTTAACCAGTTTTCAAAACCTTCGACATTGTCTCAATTTTTCTTCTCTGTCTGAAAATGTAGCTGAAAAAATTGCTGCATCTGTCATCTTAAGATTTCTGAAGTTTCACAGCTGTCATTCACATGTCTGCTGTTAATATACTTTGAGCCCATCTTCCCTTCACCACAGTTTTTCTTTCTTTTTTTTTTAGTTTATCAAGGTACATGTACAAAGAAGGAACTCACACATTTGAATTAGTGTGAGTTAGCTCAAGCATATTAAATGTCACCTTGGGAGTGAATAGAAAATCCTTTTGCCCCTCAGCAAACATACAATTCTAACATGTGATCATTTTGTGTGTTTCTTGGCATTTTCAAATACTTTAAATTTCTGTAACTGAAATAACTTCTTTACACCTATGAATCTGACATGCATTGAAAAACTACATTGAAAAAGAATGCTATTGTAACAATGCAAATATGAAAATTTGGCAGCTTTGTGAATAATGCATAATGACACCATTTAAAGAATTCAAACTCTTATTTTGCTGTGCAGGTGCCTCAAGACGAGTGGGGAGGGTACCCAGGAATTAACAAAGATGACGAGATCCCCTGCAGGAGGATGAGGAGTGGGAGTTATATCAAAGCCATGGGAGACGATGAAAGTGGAGAGTCTGACACCAGCCCTAAAACATCACCAAAGGCAGCCATTCGACCAGATTCCCTTGTCAAATCTTCAGGGCAGAGAACACATGGAGACCACCAAATGTAAGAGTTTGCAAACATTATCATTAAAAACTACATACCACAAGATGTTTAAGTGGTTTAGGGGTGAGTTCTTTCACTAAAACTGTTTTACAGACAGACAGCTAGTCAGCGATGTTGACCAATCCTGCATCAAAGATTATTATCCAAGTATGATTTGTTCACAGTACTGTACTGTAATGCTTTTTAATATGGCATTGTCATGTTGGAAATGGAAAGCAGTCCAAAAGAAAGTTGAGTTACTATCAGGGGTTAATCTGCAGCGGATTGCACCGAATCCCAGATCTGGTACCTTTTTGTCTGACAGGCGAGAATTAAATAGTTTTGTAATGATGAGCCATATAAAAAAAGAACTCTATATAGGTAGGCTTGGAAGGATTTGATTGTTATCAGTAAATGTTGGTAAACGTTGATTTCACTGCACACACACAAACTGACCAAAGAATATTTCCATCGGTAATTTAAGAAAAATGCTCCTTGAGAACTTATTAGAGTCCCACCTTGATGTGTATAAAATAAGTTGTAATGAATGCTGCATAAAGCACATATTGACAGCTCTGCACAACGTTAGCAGACTGGAGCTGCAGATAATGTATGCTGCATTCATTACTTTGGGGTCAAAGTTGAGGAAGTGCATAACTGTACAGTAATGGAGTTTGTTGTATTATTTCAATACAATAATGAGTCGAAAAAGAAAATCTCTAGAGGAACATGGCAGTGCCCTGATCTCAAATTAAAAACTGAAAAGGTCTAGAAAGGGAGACAAGGACATTTTGCATTGCAAAGTTTGTAAAATAGAAATCACTCACCAGGCAAATCGTTTTGCTGAATATTTGAACATAAGTCTCATTTGAAGTTGAAAGAAAGTCAAGCAAAGATAACCCAGGCTTCGATGGAATCCTGTTTGGGAAGAATGAGGCAATCTCTAGCATTCTTAACAACAAATGCGTGGTCACTCCTGTTCATCAGATTAGTTAGCCCGCCATTGGTTGAAGACTGTTAAACGTCACTAGGCAACGGTCAGCATACAGCTACCGACACCAAAAACCCACATGCAGATGAGAACTTGAAGCATATATGGAAGCTACTGTAAATCAAGTTAAGTATATTAGGTCTAGAAACAAAAAGGCTATCCCTCTTCCTTAATTATAAGATCTGGTACCTTTTTGTTTACAAATTAACTCCTAGTTACTACATGTTTGGAAAGTGTGTTTTAATTGCCAGTTAATTAACAGGATTGTCTGATGGGGTCTATCCATTTCATCCATTTCTCCCAGCTCTTGGTTACTGTATGTTGTTGTTTTTTTCCATTTTGTTTTCTTGACTTCTGAAGTTATTTTCCCTTGTTTTTATTTTTCTAATTTTTTTTTATTATTATTTTTACTGATTTTCATAGAAAATATATCTCAAAACCAAACCCTATCCTGGTTGCATTGTAATTTTTAAGTTATCTACTGAATTGCAGTTGCTTAGCAACCCTTGACACATTCTACAGTCAAATGCATACAGTGTGATGAACTGGATAAAAAATGTGATTAAAAAAGGAACTGTAATCAAAAGAATTTGTCGGCTCTTTGTCTGTTCAGATAAGAAATCCTTGCCAGAATGTTATGTAGAGACAAACTTTAATGGCCAGGGTTGTAAGGTTTCTGCCAGAGTAACTTTGTAGGAAAGAGTACTTAACTGACTACACAGAAGTCCAGACTTTTCAGAAGGCCTCAGTTCATTTTCAATCACATACTTCATTACCCTGTCCTCACAATCGCACAAGCCACAGATAGTCAATATATACATAGTATCGTAAGAGTTCTCCTTCGGGTATTTAGTACCAACTCTGAAAGACATTCAGGTTACATTGCTTTTTATAATTGCACAACTATTAACCACCATGACCTACTTGTTCATCTCTTTTATACACATACACCCACAATGTATCTCCTCCATTGGGAGGTCAAATTTGACCTCAGTATCTCAAGAGCCCCAAACCTTAAAGGTGCAGAGCTAGGATTAATATATAAGGGATCATTACATATTCCCCCTGGTTATTATAAGGGATGTCCTTGGACCATAAACCTATCTATACCAAAACAATGCCATTATTATTGATATTATACCTAGTGTGAACGACACACTATTCCATACAATTGACAGTTACAGACCTTATGCATATATCTTCTAAAAGAAAATATCTTTCATAAACAACATGAAAACCATAAAGAAAAATAAGGTGACTTTAACCTTACACTGCTGGACTGTATTCTCTTTATAAAGGCCTCTTTCCATTTCTTTAACTCAGTATTACTCAACTTTTCAAAACCAAATACTAGAACTGGAGTTATTAAACTCTTAACTGATAAATTGTAACTTATGGTCCCTTTTTAACCTAGATGTATGTACTATGTGAAGTTTTACATTTCCTGTACCATCGTTTCACCTTACTAGAACCATGTGATTTTATATATTTTAGGTCTTTTTTTATACAATCTTTGTTTTTGCATTTATCACCATTTTTTAGTTTCTCAAACTAAACTTATCAAAACCACCTTTGTTGCACTTTCCTGTGAAAAAAAAGGTTAAACACAAATAAGTCTCTGGGTGTAGTATTCATGAGTGGTTATTATTTGCCCAGTTCTGAGTTATTCTGGGATGTCTCCTTTCTCTCAAATTGTAACGTGGAGGTGATGTGGGAAAGACACAATGTTCCTCAAAGTCAAAGTCATTGTCAAGATCCTCAGTCTCTGGATCGAAGTCTTCTGTTTCTGTTTGGATCAACTTCTCCAGACTGTACTCTATAGGCTCCTCCTGAAAAGAGTCTGGTCTACTAGAAGTTGGTAATTGTATTTCACTTTGCTCCTGGCCGGCTGAAGCTGGAGTATGGGAATATTTCCGGTTCGATAGATCCATAGACTGATGGAAAGGAAAGTTTGCCTCAACGTAACCCACAGAGTCAGAGACTTGTGCATTCACTTCTTGTGATGCATCCATTTTGCCCTTTTCCTTTGCTGTTTCCCAGACAGTAAGTTGGCTACAAGCACTACACCAGCATCTCTACCTTCTGGGAGTTTGTTCAGTCTATAGTTAACATCAGACAGTTTTTGTACTATCCTGTATGGTCCATCATATACAGGAGCAAGTTTTGCTGTGAACCCTACTGCACTATTAGACTTAGGGTGAGTTTTGACACGGACCAGATCATTCACTCTGTAATATACAGTTTCTTCTCTTCTGATCATAGTAATGTTTCTGAGTTGTGTGACTACTGTGTAAGACCCTTCTAGCATGGCCATGTATCGGCCTGAAGAGAGGTCACTAGTTCTTCTTTATAGTCAGTCAATTAACTCTGAGGTGAGTGCAGTGAGGGCTGCAATACCACATATAGTGGTGCTGGTATGTCTCTACCATAGAGAAAAGCTGGAGTTTCTCCTGTGCTGGAGTGTGGTACTGTTCTGTGTGGAAACTCTATTTGCGATACATATCGGTCCTAGTAGATATGTTGTTCCCCAACAAACGCTCTTATTGTAGTTTTTATTGTTCTGTTGACCCGTTCTGTTTGATTTGTTTGGGGGTAGTAAGCAGTGGTAAGGTGTTGTTCTGTACCCAAAATCCTCAGAGAAGTGCCAAACACACTGCTGACAAATGGAGTTCCTCTTTCAGATATCGGAAAACTTGGAGCTCCAAATCTACATAAAATTTCCTCGAGAAACTTTGATGCAGCTGTTTGAACTGTTGCTGTTTTAACAGGGAATATCTCCACCCATTTGGTGAAAAAGTCTAGAAAAACTATCAGGTACTGATTTCCTCTTGGGGTCCGGGGTAAGGGTCCAACATAGTCTACTCCACAATACTCCCAGGGGTACTGGGATTCAATTGGGATCATCAGCGCCAGTATGCAAACTGCATTCAAATTCATTTTTTGCTTGATCTGAACTGAAAAAATCAGTGGTGAGGTATAAGCAATAGTAGTGTCTGCATCTCTGACATGTCTTATAGCAGCTGTCTGTGGTTCCTGATTTGGAGGCTGTGGTTGATTGATCTTAACTCCTCTTCTCCCTGTTGTCCATGCTGTAGCCAAGATGACTATCTTCTGGCTGGTGGAAGAGAGTGTGTATCATAATTGATGCCTGTCATTAGTAAATAGTTGGAATGCATGGCTGGAGGGTGTCCCATGTGAACTCACTTGCCGTATGCGGTCCCTCTTTGGTCCCCTCTCTGGAAATATCTGGGTGGACCATATCCCTGTCTTCCTTGGTTAGAAAAAGATTTACTTCCACATCTGTTGGGACAGCTAGAGTAGAGTCACATCTGGATGTCTGCATATGTAGCAATAGGTGTTTTGTGACCCCATGTGTGCAGTTGGTTCCTGAGTATCTTCAGCTGAACCTGAGACATACAAAGAGCAACTTTGTATTTTTCATGTGTGTGCCGTCTATTATTTCTATTTGTTCAGCTTCTGAAGGTGGATTTTTCAATTTATGGAATTCATTTACCATGTGTGTAATGAATGTTGGAAGTGGTTAATTGGATTTCTGCTGTTTTTCCAGAATATTTTGTCAGTGTTCCAAAAGTGGGATTGCCCCGTCCAAAACAAGACATCTAGTCACTTTATTCCTGACACACAGCCTGACTAGGTCCGCACCTCCACAGATGTGTATTTTCCAGACACTCTGGTTCCTAAGGGTTTACTGAAATTCTTTTCTATTGATCTAATAATAATAATAATAATAATAATAATAATAATAATAATAATAATAATAATAATAATAATAATAATATTGGCGTCCCTGGCAGCAGTGCAGTCAACCCCTCAGCCAACCTGTCACACTTCTCCAAATATTGTTCACTATATTAAATAAAATAAGACAGACTAAACTGATAATATACTGGCACGATATGAATGGTTTTATTAATTTGATAATTTTACCAAGATACTTGTTAACTTAACTGTACCTCCAAATTCAAAAAGCTAATTCAAACTCAACGGGTGCTAACTGTTGCCTCTCAAAATGAGTCTTTGGCAGGACATTGAACAAATGGAAGATTTGTCCACATGACAGGCTGGATTCATTTTAAGGCTTGCCTCAATGTTGTAATGTACTTAGATTCTAGGCCTAAGTGAAGACACACAGCTTCAGAGTCAGTAATGATCACAGTCAGGCTGCTGCAAATACAAGAAATACAAGAAGGTGTTCATTCCTGAGGCAACATAAGATCTGTAAACAATAGAGATGCCAGGCAACATTTAGCTTTATATAGAAATGTATTTCGTTCATCCAGCGTATACTCTCATTGCTGAAGCTAACGGCAGTATGCGATCCCCTGGGGGTTCAAGGGTGGGAATTAACAGCACTAATGAGTTAATAACTTCCAGTGGCATTGCCTAAACAGTTGTTGTGACAGGGGGTAACAGTCTTGTGGACATGGCTGTGTAGTGTTGTGTGGGCATTCCATCCCAGGCTTAGTTTCTAGTTACAAAGATTGAAGCTTGTGTAGTGTATTTACTATAATCTCATTGACCTTTGCAAATGCCTGCTGTGAGACATCACAAAAATGGGACTAAAGCTACTATACCAAAGGGGGGGGTTCTGTCAGAATGAAAAGGAAAGCTGATTCTGCTAAAAATGTGTGACTTATATCGGTGGAAGAGCTTGTTGGAATGGCATGTATTATGTTTAGGGCTCCTGTTTTCCGGTTTTTATTAATTTCTTTTTTAGCTATTTTTTATTTTTTTGGGGCTTTTGCTTTTTATATACTGTATGAAATCTTTGTTTTTGGTTACTTTCCAAAATGCCTGAACATTTTGTTTTCTGTCACAATATGTACTTGACAGTACGTGCACACTTAAGTTGTACCTTCTTTCCTTTGTTGTCTTCCTCAACTAAATCCTTATGTTCACAGGCACATTCTTATGGGGCTTTTGTGTGTCTAGGCATTTTTACATTTTCCCTATTTAACTGTAATATATTCTCCATTCCTAATTGTAATCTCGTTTTAAACCTCACAAGCATCAATGTAGGAATTTGCTGCCCCTCAGTAGTTAGGGTGGGTTTTAAGTATTCAGAAAATGATAAATACAAGTCACAAAGGGACATTTTTGGTTCGTTTTGTTTTTTAAATGGGAAAGGGATGGTCAACGTGAATTAAGTAACCATTTCCAGTGTTTATTGGCTATACATTGATTTCGTACCGAGTATATGGGTGTTTTATTGTTTTTTGTCAGTTAAAACCGAAAATCAAAAGCCCTAATTATGTTGCATAACCACTTGCTTTCCAAACTTGGAATGTAAACCCATGTGTTTAACAACAACAATAACAGATAATAGTGCTATTATTCCTGAAAGAAAATCCACTTGATCTGCTCTTTTTTATCATAATATAGGTTTATTTTGTATTTTGGAAGTCATAATGCATAATAATAAGAACCTATACTATTGTACGTAAATGGTTGTTTACAATGACTTCTAATTTATCATCATACATTATTTTTTTATTATGATTTTTTTTTTTATTGAATAAGTTAGTGTGCTGTGTTCTGGTATTCTCTTTTTTATTTTATTGGAGTGACCCACCTCCTGGACAGTCCTTTTGGGATTTGTTGGAGGGAGGACCAGAAATAAGAAATAAAGAAGGGCTGAATTGTTTTGTGGGGTGAAGTTTGACCTGTTCACCTAACAGAAATGCATACATGCATATTTTGTATGAGTTTGAAGCGTAAAACCCTTTTTTTTTCCTGCAAGAGATAAACACAACATGTTGAGCTCTGTTGTAGGTCCAAGGGAACCAGGGGATTAGGGCTGCTCCAGACACTCCCTCTGCAGGCTTCCAAAAAGATTGGACCCACACTTACAATCTAGCTTTTCTAATTGTGTAAATAACATCTGTGTCAATCCATAACATATTTTAAATACTTACTTCTTAACTCCTTGAAAGGCTGACCAAATTACATTTTAAAAACAGACAATGAGATGAATAATATAAAATCAGTTACATTAATTAATCTATTCTTGTTGTTTTGAAAGACTTGTACCGTCTGTACTTAAAGAAGACATGTGTGAGGGCTCTATAGAGGCAACATGGGTTTAAACATCTTGAGTTTTATGATATAAAAAACAAATCTAAACAAGAGAAAGAATACATTAGTTAGGATAACTGTGATATTGTACACTGCACCAATACTGATCTGCTATTCAAGTCTTATTCCACACATTTTGTACAAAGTATGGAAAATTGACTTTGTTGGGGAACTGGATTCATGCTTATTTTTATTTTATTTTATCCATGTAGCCAGACCTACCACCTGCATGCTGTGAGAGATATGCATCCCAGTGTCAGCTTGGATCCTGCGGCCAACTATAACTCCCCCAAGTTCCGTTCCAGAAATCAGAGCTACATGAGAGCAGTGAGCACCCTCAGTCAGGCAAGCTGTGTTAGTCAGGTGAGTTCATTCTCCTAATGTACAACAAATCGGAGGACTTAAACCAAGAGCCCGAAGAAGATGATTAGAAGAAGGCAGTGCGGTGGATCGCTGTGCCTTAACATTTGCTGCTGTAAGGCAGATTGTGGGACAAGAACTCCATGCTGGGGGTTGAGCTCTCTTAAGGTGAGTGAACACTGTTGTAGATATAAGTTAGACTTAGTTGGCATAATAGAGGATGGATACTGAGAGTTTTGGGGTTTTTTTAAGATTGGCAAACCAGAAACCCAACTGGCTGTGTTCTAACCAAAACTGTTCAGATCTAAACAATACCAGACATTAAACTTGAAATCTACAATACCCCCATGGTAAAGGGTCTACTACAGTGGTGAGCGACATGAGGCCAGGGGGCCACACCAGGCCAAAAGGAGTGCTAATAAACAGCAGTAGGACGATGTAACACATTTTAAAGTTCTTTGAGGGTCACACAGGTTAGCTCAGGTTGCCCACTTCTGATCTACTTCTTATTAGTCTATTGCTGGTTATAACTTAGCCTTTACAAAATATCAAAAGGAATAGCACTGGAATTATACATAAGCAATTAGATTTCTGTATTGCACATGATTACGTATGTCTTAGCACTCTGGGGTAGGTGTACTAAACTGCTGCGCCTGTCACAATAGTCGCAAACCAGTTGCAAACGAGTCAGAGGTCTTGGGTGAAATGTACTAAACAAGCACAATGCTATTTGCGACTTTTTAGGGAATGCTTACGGTTGAAGTGTAGATGAATATGTAATTGTGGGCGTCCCTGCATAAATTTACAAAAAGGGGGTGGTGATAGTGCAAATGAGGGTTCTCAAATATTATAATGAGATATACGAAAGCTGCAGGCAATTGCAACACTTACATGCAATTTGTTGCTGGCATTTCACAGTCCGCTTTTTCTCGTGATAGTACGAATAACTGGTATAATGCAAAATGTGTTGCTGGTCCTTTAAAATTCATATTAACGAGAATTGACTGTCCTCCTGTAAGTATCATAACTTGTCAATGCGGCACCATGATCTATTTTGTGTCAATTGTCTAGGCTGCCAAGTTAATAATAACAATAATTAAAAAGAAATGCTAAAATCATTTAGTTTCAATTGTAAATAATATTTTATTCGCATTGTACACCAATGTGTACAATGCAGCAGCATGATTTCTTTTGTTTTAGCATACCGGTAGCCTACAGGCTAAAGTAAAAAGAAAGTGTGCAAGGTGTTCATTTGATTTTACTACTGTTCTGTATACTGTATAGGCGTACGGTACAGATTTATATTTTTGTTCTTACTTTGCTAAGGCCTCGTACACACACAGCCTAAATGTGGTTACAAGTTCACTTTTTGCTCTTAATACGGTTTAAGTACACACACAGTTCGTTTGCAAAAGGCTGCAACAACAGCACTAGTTAATCTGTTCGGAACAAGTAGCGAGTTTTGTTATTAATTCAGTTTGGTTACTTAATGTGCAGCAACTGTGTGTGTGTGTGTGTGTGTGTGTGTGTGTGTGTGTATAAAACTGCACTAAAACAACCGCAGTAGGTGCTAAGTGGATTTCTGCACGAGTAATGACATTATCATTTATCAGACATTTTCGTGTGACATGGCTAAAAAATATATACAGGTGTCTGATGAGCCAAGTTGATTTTGTAATATTGATGAATAATAAATTAATAACAATAGTAAATAGTGCATACATATAATATACTTTTTTATTTAATCAAACTACAGTTTATAATATTTTTTTTTGGTTTTGCAATTTACATAAAACAATATGAAACAATTTGTGTCCCCAAACGCCACAGTGCGACCGCAGCTCGTTTTTTATCACCGATACCGAACGTCTCATCTGTGTGTTTTGACATCCAGGAAAAGGTCTCAGTAAATAACAAAGACACATATACTACTCCTTAGACATGCGCACATTTTTAATCCAGTTATTTGGAGACCACTCAAGTCATTCCCACATCTTCTGGTTGGAAGATCTCCCAAATGTTTCAATCTACCATTGGGTTACCACCTTTGAAATGCAAAAAAAAAAAATGCACTCAATTCCAGGTCTTGCAGCTTCATTAAGTCATCAAATGATGGAACTCTCTTGAATTTTAGACATTTCTCCAGATACACTACTGCTTGATTGTACTCATCCTTTGCTTTATTTCTGAACTTTCCCTGGGCCTCTCTAAGCAAGTGTGGCAAAGCTTTGTTTATCTGCTAACCAATAAACTTGTAGATTGCTCTGTCAATCAGCTGGCTTCTGACATCCGCAGTGGTTAATTTGTGCTGGGGCTGGCCACCTCTGGGCTTGACGAGGCATAGCCCCTGCACCTTTTCAGCTATGAAAGTTAAAAATGTCATAAAATGTTTTGCTGTCAAATGCGTTTTCTTAAAATTCTCAACACAGTTTTATCCATTCTGCAAGTTCTTGCGTGCGCTAAACAGAGACTTTACGATTTCAGCTACGTGCCATAAAGATGACACTAGCTGTGAAAGGACTCAGCATGCAGCCATGTAGCTAATTTGCTGCCACAGTCCATTGACAAAAAACTGTAGCTGTGCTTCACTCCATGAAAGACGTAGGCCAATTCACTTGCAGCCACAGCGTCTTCTTTAACGGTGTTTCTCTGTGAGAAAAATGATGTTATGCATGCATTCTGTTTTGCACTCTGAACTGCTGTTTGGTGTTTTTTTCCAGTTGAATGTTTCTGAACAACATCAATCCATCATATTTCACCGTAAAGACGCATTGACAAATTGTACAACAGGCGTTTGTTTTATCAGCACATTTTGCCAGCCAGTCTCTGAACTCTGTTGCATTTAACCAGTTGTCGTTGAATGTGCAGTTTCTGATGCAGGATTTCTTTTTCAGGGGGGGGAGGGTAGTAAGATCACTTCATGATGCATCTTCGACCAGATCGTCCATTGTTTAATTTGTATTTACTCCTGTCACAGACATTACTTAAATCAAAACGGTTACTTCTCTCGCCTTGCATGTCCCCTCACTCTCACCTCACACTAAGTACTCTCGCGTGACTCTCTGAAACTCTCTCTCACACACACTCACACAGTGCTTTTGCGTGTTGGTGGGAAGAGTAGACAGACAGACTGTATTTTCAGCATTTTAGTTCTTGCTTAAACTCTGGAAATGGCAACACTGCAGCAATGGTCTTTAGTTGGACACAGAAACGTTGAATATTAGATATCTCCCTGTAATATGACTACAATGCAAATCTTTAGACCCACATAAAAAATATAAATCCAGCAGATTAAACTGTTTTTCTGGCAACCGGCAAATCCATTAAAAAAAAACGGCCAGGCTGGTCAAAAACCGTCCGGCTGGCAACCCTAATCTACCATCATGGTACAGCAGAAAAAGCAAAACAGCCACTGGTTTGGCAGAAAAGAGCATAGCTGTGCTTGACAAGCTCTCAATCGATTACATACTGTACTTTCTTCCAAAAGCATATAAACAAACAAACCTAACAAATATGGTGTAATGGAGTGCACTCACTTCAGTAATGAAAGGCGTGTGTGTACAACAAACAACCGCAGCGAGTGTAGTTTGTTAATAAGGTTGTTGCGTAACTACAGTGTGTTTGTACGAGGCCTAAGTGTTGCAACGAAAATGCAAATTGTGGTATGTTTGCGTTGCTACTGGCCAATCTTAGTACACCTACCCCTGTGACTAATTAGCTTTGACTTTGCTAAAAATGTATTTTTAAGCAACTAGCAAGTGTTGGGGATATGCAAGTTGGTTTCTTAAGAAGGTTTCCCATGCTCCTATACTTCAGATGCATGCTAAATGTTTTAAAGATGCAGTACCCTTTATTCAGTTAAAAGGCAAAGTACTGACTGTTGCACAATCACATTCTGGAACAATTTCTACCATTTTAAATAATATTAAGAATACACTTGTAGTTTACAGATTGAAATGCTGTTTTAAACCAATGCTTACACTGTTCTGCTCTCTCATTCTCTAGGGAACCTGGTAGATGTCTAATGTTGGGATATTTTAATAAATAATTTTAAAGATTAAAAAATACCATTGACTTTGCATTTTTTTAAATCATATACTTTCTAAGTGGAAATGTGACGGTGCACTTTTCTGTTAACCTCATTCTGTTTTAAGGCTCTGCTTTATCCTTTTTCTCTCCCCTATACTGTATTATATGTTTCCACTTTCATTTTCTACATCCTCAGCAAATAAAGAATGAAGGAAACAGTCAGCTGAAAACAAAAATCCTATAAAATCTGTTAGCAAATACTTCAGTACCCAGAAACAGCTATTCCTGCAAGTATGCTGTAGTATACCTTTATACACACATATATATATATATATATATATATATATATATATATATATATATATATATATATATATATATATATATATATGCAGAGTATATGCAATGTACAATATATACCTGCATGACCTGATTTGTTAAAGTTAAACAAAGTCTTTCTAATGAGTTATTTCCTATTACCCATGTGGGGAAGGGGGGTTCTTTTAAAGTTGACCAGAGAAGAATGGTTGTTTGGACATTTTCGTTTGTAATCATTTTGAGAATACAGTAGGAGAGAGAAATATGAATACTGAAACTCCCATCAATTTTATGAATTAAACTCAG
Source organism: Acipenser oxyrinchus oxyrinchus (assembly GCA_030684275.1). Taxonomy (NCBI): domain Eukaryota; kingdom Metazoa; phylum Chordata; class Actinopteri; order Acipenseriformes; family Acipenseridae; genus Acipenser; species Acipenser oxyrinchus. Next base: position 47,559,716 of record CM060251.1, read on the forward strand.
GAATGTTGTACTGTTTTTGAGAATACTGCCCTAAATTAAAAAAAAAATAAAGCCTAAAACCGTTTTTCACTGACATATTTTGTTTCTTTTCACTGCATCCTCTGTATACAACATACAGCATATACAGTGGGCTCCAAATGTACTAAGTATGGTAAATGAAGCACAATCTTACATAATACAGTTAAACTGTGGATTAGTATAGTTACCCTCAATATCCTCCAGACATACTGTTTCTTAAGGCCTCTATACAGCGGACGCGATACAACAAGCAAATGTGTTGTATGACACACCGCACCACGACAAAAAATAAATAAAATAAGAGCCATTCACACAGCCTGCGATGCGCCTGCTGACATCAGAAGTGATGCGAAAAAAAAATAGGATTGCTGTCTATCTTTGCGATTTTGTCACGCGGCAGCTATATAACTGACCAATGAGGAACAGCTTCCCTTGTGTGCCTTCAGTAAAAAATGGAGGAACAAAAGTTATAAAGACACAGCAATGAGGGAGAGCATCATGCAGTCCATTTCCAGAGAATTGGATATAGCTGGTGTGTATGATTCATTTACCTTCTGAAAAGCTAATATGTATTCTACATTTTTATTAGCTGTACAACAGGACTATCATACGTGTGATTTTTTTCCAGCTGATTGTACAATCAGAGGAGAGTTGCCTATCACATCGCGCGCGGGCCTGTCGCCACTGGTGTGAAAGGTAGTGTCGCAGCAAAAGTGCCATTTTATCTCAGGACAAATCACATCGCATCCAGTGTGTGGAGACCTTTAGAATTACCAGTGCATTTAATTATAAAATCTGACTATGAATAAATTAACTTAAGAATGATAAAAGTAGTAATCCAAACGGTTATCCACCAGACAACTTTAGAATTTTCTAAATTTAAAAAAAAAAAGCGCAATTGGAGGTATAGTAAATGTCAATCCGCGAGCCACAGCATTTACCATTCTTTTACATATTAAGTACACTAGTATTCTGTAGTGCTAATATTTTTAGAACTTGCTGCATATAAGTTTATTTTAATCCTAAACAGTAGCTGATATAAATATTGAATCCTGTATTTGAGCCCAGGGGTGATTTAATGCCCCCATTATTAACATAAAAATTAACAAAAATACAGATGAAAGAGAAACAGGACTGCCGGAACCAGTGTTCAAGTTTAAGTGTGGCAGTACTTAGCCCTGCCACTGTTTAGGACATTAAAATAGACCCCTGTTTATATATATACTGTGTGTATATATATATATATATATATATATATATATATATATATATATATATATATATATATATATATATATATATATAGCAAGAGTTTGCACAGTATATACTATGTGACTAATTGTTTATAAAGTCTTAACAAAACATACAAAATTGACTTTTTGTATCTTCTAATTAGCTACAAATGGCACCCCCCATCCTCTGCCCTCCCCCACCCTTCTAACATCAGAGATACACAAAAATGGGATAGTGCACCTTAAAACAGTAAAATCAATATAAATAACAGCAATATTTTTAAAATTCTTCTGAAGTTCAAAGACTGGGATTTTGCTAACACTCCTTCATATTTACTGTACAAAGGGGAAGAGTCAGAGTCAGAAAGAGAAAGGAAGAGGAAAAATTAAGGACTGCTATTCCTGTTTTTGTCTCTCAGGTGAGTGAGACTGAGATCAATGGCCAGTTTGAATCAGTTTGCGAGTCCGTTTTTAGTGAAGTAGAATCTCAGGCTATGGATGCCTTGGACCTGCCTGGCTGTTTCCTCACTCGAAGCCACAGTTACCTGCGTGCTATTCAGGCTGGTTACTCCCAGGACGATGACTGCATTCCTTCAATGACATCGTCCACAATCACCTCAACTATCAGATCCACAACAGGTAACAGTATGCTTAAGAGAGGAGAGCCATAGAATCTATACATACATACCCTTGCCTGGTAATCTCAACTAAAGTGAAGCCTAATTTCACTGGTAATTGAGTTTGTCTACACTTTCACAGCACAGCCCTATGAATAATTCAGGATTTGCTTGTGAGTTTTGCACGAACAAAGCCCATCTCTGGGCACCCATTTTTTGGCAGTTGAGAAATGTGTTTGAGTTCATGTGAACAGCTTAGTCCAGAAACATACATACTTGTATAACTGATATGTCACACAGCATGTTTAAGAGGATTAAATGCTGTTCTAAGCATGTAAAGATGGGCTTCATTTAAAATATATATATTATATATATATATATATATATATATATATATATATATATATATATATATATATATATATATTATTTTGAAACCAGATAAAAAATAAAGTTAAAAGCTGAGACAAGTAGTTCAATGGGTGGAGTGAATGAGGCTTAACCTTCTAAGCCTCCAAAATATAGTTTCCATTAAAAAGGACAACAGAATAAGACTAAATAATTCTGAACTAAACTGTAATGACAGATGGGATCTGTCTTAATATAACACATGGAATGCAGCAGCACCTTTGCATAATCCTGATACATGGCATGGTATAGGCAGAGTTTTTAAAATGGTTTCTTTTTGTACTAAGTTATAACCCTTTTTTCATTTTAGGCACCCGTAGATTAGCTGGTGGTGGTAAAATGTACGGTAGGTCTGGTAGGGGTCCTGTCTTTAGTATTTCTTTCTTTGTGCTAATAAACCTGTTAAAAACTTTTGTAATATTGCGACACAGGTTAGCGGTTAAGTGTATGCTTTTCCCATATATACAATATATATTGTATTATATATCGGCACCTCTTTTAGGAAAAAGCTTTGCTGTGCATGAATGCCTTCAAGATTGTATATATATACTTTGAATGGATTTTAATACTTCAGTTTTCTCCTGTCTGTAAACTATAGATAACAATAAATCATGCTAAATATTTAAAACATGCAGAAATACAGTTTAGGTATAAAATGATTGTTCAAAAGAATATAAATAAACCCACTGAAATATAATATAAATAAATGTAATTTGTAATATAAAGTTACAGAGTGGAGAAAAATTACTTATCCATACTTTTCATCATTTGTGATTATCTAGCAACATGTCAGAATCGCAATAATCAAAGAGCAACAGTGTCTCTTCAGAAGTGAGTAAAAAAATGCACAGGAAGAAACATGTCCTTAAATATTTATATTATAATACATACATATAAACTCCTTACTATGTCATCACCTTCTTCAGTGTGCAGTGCCTGTGCCTCTTAATGTCAACAGCCTCCACATTTATTACTACAGTCAGCACTCGGATATCCATTACCTAGATGCACGTCAGTCACGTTTTACCGCCCTTGTATTAAGAATAAAATCAATCCCCATTATATGATATGCACTTACCCGTCACACGTGATTTCCAACTCCATCACCAGTTTTCTGATACAAGCCCATCTGTTCAATGTTAAAATGTATCTGAATATCATTCACAACCAGCGTTTATAAAAATAAATAAATAAAAATTTCTCTAATGCCAAATCAGTCTGTCTTGTATTGTGCAGTTACACAGCGCTTCCTCCATTTTTACCTGACGAAAATGCAGCCAAAACAAAGCGAACAAGACAAACTAGGGTAATGTAACAGTTAATCATTAACCGTTTTAGATACTGTGATGTATTTTTTTTTTTAAATCTGTGTTCTTTAGTTGCTGTTGTGCATTTTCATTTGCAAGTGAACTATGACATCATGGTTATCGAGCACTATATTCTTCAATTTTGAATACTGACTTTGGATACTGTTTTAATTGTGGAAACTGTGTTGTTGTTGTGTGTGTGTGTTTTTTTTTTTTTTTTAATCTTTTGGTTTTGCTAAATTGCATTGTCTGTTATGTTTTACGCAGTTCTGTGCATGGGTAATTATTTCATTTTGCCTGTTGGGTCATTAATGGGAAATTTTACGTACCGTATCATCTCTTTAGTTTTGGCCAGCAATATTTTCAGAATCATATCGTCCTGAATTAAAATACTACTTCTGTTAAAAATATAGTACTGTACCAAAAAAACCAATACAGTATATCTAAATGGAAGCCTACTTATTTTAAAACACAGTCCTTTCAGATATGTATTTTTGATATTGTCCGTTTTCAGGGAACACAGAAAAGATACAAGGGTTGGAACGAGCCAAAATGAAATAATCAGACATGCGTCACATCACTAAAGTCCAAATTTTAACCATCACTAAAGTCCAAATTTTATAGGGTCGGATATGTGAGTACTGACTGTAATTAGATCAAGCACTGTAAAGTGGATAGTAGGCTACATTAAAACAAAGCGAGGTTCACACCAATAACAGAAGAATTAAAGAGAGTGAGAAAATGAAAATACAAGAAGAAAAACACTTACTAACATAAACCTCACAAAGTCGTATTTGCGTTGAGTGGGAGAAACGAGAACATTTCACCAGATACAGATCTCAGCCAAACAAAAACAGCTTAAGAAAGAGGGTAAAGGCAATCAGGTTTAAGAAACATAGACTATATAAAATAATATGGGTCAGAATATATTACCACACAAAAATATGTTTCTCGTTGGTTTTGAGCTGCATCACTCGTGCATTACGTACAATATAAACTGTTTTGTGTGGTAATGTATTCTGACCCATATATTATACTATTTTATATATATATATATATATATATATATATATATATATATATATATATATATATATATATATATATAGGCGTAATTTACACGGGGGACGCGGGGTACATGTCCCCCTCACTTTTTCAATAAGAGGAAATGTCCCCCTCACATTGCAGGAGAAGTACAACTTTTATTTCACACTAATTTATTGGTATAATCAGTAGTCAGCATAGAAGTCAATAGGAAGAAAAATAGGATTGGATCCGGGATCATTGGAGCCGGATCATGAAATGGTGTTTTACTATAAGGATCTGGATCAGGTTCCACTGATCTGTAATGTTGATCCAATCCTGGAGCTGCACACACCTTAACTAAGGAAACTGACCAATGAGAAGTGAAGCGTAGTTTAAAGACCCCGGCTGACAAATTTGTATACAGCCTGAGATCGCAGTAATAATTGGGAAAATGGCAAACTGGTGGACAAAGATAGAGGTGGATGCACTACACTGCTGTATGCAAAACACAGGAAAATGGTTTCAGTTTGTAATTCACCATAGCTCGTATTATTTACTATTATGTAAATTATGTATTATTTTATCACACTGAGGTTTCTGTCTACTTACAGTTTAACTTGTCATTTTAAATTGAAACAGTACACTTAAAACAGTAAAATGCCCTTTGAGCAAATAATTATAGACATCAATAACAACTAAATATATTCCCAAAACTTTTTACACAATTATTGTACCAAATTAATCACAATTTATTGCTGATTCTAAATTATTTTGTGTGTTGAAATACATTGTACAGACACTCGCATCTGTATTTATCAATGTTCCAAAAACTCACTCTTGGTCACATTTTACTAAATGAAATTTATAATTAAAGTTCGGGAGGAGGGTCAGACACCAATCTCCGCATCACCAAATTGAATCATTCAATTTACACATTAGCCAATTAAATTGTTAGCACTATAAATACCCTCTTCACTTATCTCTCAGTTGCGTTTTGATTTCATCGTACATGCACGCATCATGGTCTGCATTCTGGATTATTCCGTTTCGACGGATGATGATCTGTTTGCTGTTTCCCGAGCCGAGATCCACGCAACCAGTTCAACCAGCCCTTCCGGGCCAACGCCACGACAACTTCGGTCGGCGGTATTACCACTCCAAACTTCTCTGCCCAGATGTCTGCTTCTCCTGTCTGCTGTGGCTCCCGCCTGGCCACTCATTCCTCCGCAACTCCTGACATCATAGACTGGACGATCTCCCGGCTCCAGCTTTATCTTCGTAGCAACAACATCCCATTCAAATCTACAGCACGTAAGGAGAATTTGTTTACTTTATTTCATCCTTCCCGCCGCAGGCGCTATGACGTCATCACAGATCGTTGCTTTACCCAGTGTTGCCAAGTCTCACGACAAAACAGGTGTTTCCACAAATTCCAACCTGTGACTCTCAAGAAACAAGCCCAATTTCCGCTTATTATAAGCGGACTTGAAACACCTCGCCGCGCGAAAACTCCGAAGGCGGGACCACAGCACCTGTCAATCAAAGGCTCATTCAGCAGTTCCTGAGCATGCTGGCTCCAACTATAACCTTTCAGGTTACCTCCCCTCACTACAGGCGTCCAGCAGGCCCCTGCAGTGACCTCTTTGGCCAGTATGGGCGTTCAGCAGGCCCCCATAGTGCTCCCTTCACCTCCAACTATAACCTTTCAGGTTACCTCCCCTCACTGCAGGCATCCAGCAGGCCCCTGCAGTGACCTCTTTGGCCACTATGGGCGTCCAGCAGGCCCTCAAAGTGATTCTTTCTCTGTGAAATGCTTTTCTTTCTGCTCATTAGCAGTTTTGAGCATTTGTATTCAGAGATTGTTTTGCCAGATTTGTAATAACTTCATTGAAGGAACCTGTGCTATTCCGCCTGTAACTTCCTTCATTTCCGCTCACCGTAATTCCACCACACCCAACATCAACAGTCCCTCACGAAGATTGCTCCTGCAATATGCAAATCGACCACGCCATATTCTTAATCAAAATTGCTGGGAAAAACGCATGACTGGCTAAAGCCAATATATCAAACACATTTAAAATCATGCCCATTGAGCCTGTCCTCAGGGGATTGTATTTTTATATTTCCACTTTTCTGTCCGGTCCCCTCCTACTAAATGCAATCTTCTGTCCCTCCTAGGCCATTTAAACTACATGGGAGCATGGGAGGATTTGCAAACAAGAGGAGGCCATTCAGCCCATCTTGCTCGTTTTGTTGTTAGTAGCTTATTGATCCCAGAATCTCATCAAGCAGCTTCTTGAAGGATCCCAGGGTGTCAGCTTCAACATTACTAAGTTGGTTCCAGACCCTCACAATTCTCTGTGTAAAAAAGCCTCCTATTTTCTGTTCTGAATGCCCTTTATCTAATTTCCATTTGTGACCCCTGGTCCTGGTTCAAAAGTCTCCTGGGTTGACTTTGTCAATACCTTTTAGGATTTTGAATGCTTGAATCAGATCACCGCATAGTCTTCTTTGTTCAAGTCTGAATAGCTTCATTTCTTTTAGCCTGTCTGCATACGACATGCCTTTTAAACCCGGGATAATTCTGGTCGCTGTTCTTTGCACTCTTTCTAGAGCAGCAATATCCTTTTTGTAACGAGGTGACCAGAACTGAACACAAAATTCTAGGTGAGGTCTTACTAATGCATTGTAAATTTTTAACATTACTTCCCTTGATTTAAATTCAAAACTTCTCACAATATACAGTGCCTTGCGAAAGTATTCAGCCCCCTTGAACTTTGCGACCTTTTGCCACATTTCAGGCTTCAAACATAAAGATATGAAACTGTAATTTTTTGTGAAGAATCAACAACAAGTGGGACACAATCATGAAGTGGAACGAAATTTATTGGATATTTCAAACTTTTTAACAAATAAAAACTGAAAAATTGGGCGTGCAAAATTATTCAGCCCCTTAAGTTAATACTTTGTAGCCACCTTTTGCTGCGATTACAGCTGTAAGTCGCTTGGGGTATGTCTCTATCAGTTTTGCACATCGAGAGACTGAAATTTTTGCCCATTCCTCCTTGCAAAACAGCTCGAGCTCAGTGAGGTTGGATGGAGAGCATTTGTGAACAGCAGTTTTCAGTTCTTTCCACAGATTCTCGATTGGATTCAGGTCTGGACTTTGACTTGGCCATTCTAACACCTGGATATGTTTATTTGTGAACCATTCCATTGTAGATTTTGCTTTATGTTTTGGATCATTGTCTTGTTGGAAGACAAATCTCCGTCCCAGTCTCAGGTCTTTGCAGACTCCATCAGGTTTTCTTCCAGAATGGTCCTGTATTTGGCTCCATCCATCTTCCCATCAATTTTAACCATCTTCCCTGTCCCTGCTGAAGAAAAGCAGGCCCAAACCATGATGCTGCCACCACCATGTTTGACAGTGGGGATGGTGTGTTCAGGGTGATGAGCTGTGTTGCTTTTACGCCAAACATAACGTTTTGCATTGTTGCCAAAAGTTCGATTTTGGTTTCATCTGACCAGAGCACCTTCTTCCACATGTTTGGTGTGTCTCCCAGGTGGCTTGTGGCAAACTGTAAACGACACTTTTTATGGATATCTTTAAGAAATGGCTTTCTTCTTGCCACTCTTCCATAAAGGCCAGATTTGTGCAGTATACGACTGATTGTTGTCCTATGGACAGAGTCTCCCACCTCAGCTGTAGATCTCTGCAGTTCATCCAGAGTGATCATGGGCCTCTTGGCTGCATCTCTGATCAGTCTTCTCCTTGTATGAGCTGAAAGTTTAGAGGGACGGTGTGACACGCTGAATGGTGTGGTGCAGTAGAAAGTGAATGTCCAGACTGAATTCTCCCATTAACAAAAAGGTTTTAATAATTAATAATAATAATAATAAATAATAATAATAATAATAATAAATAATAATAAGCCCCAGTACCAGCGATGGTAATGGGGCAAAACTCAGCGTCCTGCTAAAACAAAAGTAAACAAAACACACTCCAATAACCACAGTCCTCCGTGCACGAAAATGTGCTCTTTTCTTTCTGGGTTTGTGGTGCGTGCTGTGCTGTGAAGTGCTGTGCGATGAGGCGTGCTCTGGGGTATGTGCTGGCTCGCTGGCTACAGCCTCCCGTCCTCCTGCTCCTCTGCTAACACTCAAAAACAAAACACGTAATCACAAAACTTTGTACCCAGCAAACTCCTCCCTGCAGTCAACGCGTCGCCTGGTTTCTCCAATAGAGGGCTGCCCGCAGCTGACTGCAATGGAATCGTCCTGAGTACTTGCAGCTACGCCCTCCTAATATGGTTACCTTCCGGTTTCCAGCTACCACCGAGGTAGTAGATCTAGGAGGCAGCTTACCTTCCCCCTTACACAGCGCCCTTTCTAATCGGGAGGGAGATTTACAGCATCGATCCTTTCTCTCGCTATCACAGACGGCCAGGTCTTGGTAGATTTGCAGTGGTCTGATACTCCTTCCATTTCAATATTATCGCTTGCACAGTGCTCCTTGGGATGTTTAAAGCTTGGGAAATCTTTTTGTATCCAAATCCGGCTTTAAACTTCTCCACAACAGTATCTCGGACCTGCCTGGTGTGTTCCTTGTTCTTCATGATGCTCTCTGCGCTTTAAACGGACCTCTGAGACTATCACAGTGCAGGTGCATTTATACGGAGACTTGATTACACACAGGTGGATTCTATTTATCATCATTAGTCATTTAGGTCAACATTGGATCATTCAGAGATCCTCACTGAACTTCTGGAGAGAGTTTGCTGCACTGAAAGTAAAGGGGCTGAATAATTTTGCACCAATTTTTCAGTTTTTATTTGTTAAAAAGTTTGAAATATCCAATAAATTTCGTTCCACTTCATGATTGTGTCCCACTTGTTGTTGATTCTTCACAAAAAATTACAGTTTCATATCTTTATGTTTGAAGCCTGAAATGTGGCAAAAGGTCGCAAAGTTCAAGGGGGCCGAATACTTTCGCAAGGCACTGTATCTGAGCATCTTGTTGGCCTTTTTACAGCTTCCCCACATTGTCTAGATGAAGACATATCTGAGTCAACATAAACTCCTAGCTCTTTTTCAAAGATTCCTTCAATTTCAGTATCTTCCATATGATATTTATAATGCACATTTTTATTGCCTGTGTGCAGTACTTTACACTTCTCTATTAAATGTCATTTGCCATGTGCTTGCCCAGTTCTGAATGCTGTCTAGATCATTTTGAATGACCTTCGCTGCTGCAACAGTGTTTGCCACTCCACCTATTTTTTGTGTCGTGTGCAAATTTAACAAGTTTGCTTACTATGCCAGAATCTAAATCATTATTTAGATTATGAATAGCAGAGGACCTAATACTGATCCCTGTGGTACACCACTGGTTACCTCGCTCCATTTTGATGTCTCCTCTAATCAGTAATTACAGTTGGGAGCGGCTGCTCCGCGTTCCCCACCCCCATCACTGCAGGCATCCAGCAGGCCCCTGCAGTGACTCACTGGCCACTATGGGCGTCCAGCAGGCCCCCATAGTGATCCTTTTTCTGTGAAATGCTTTTCTTTCTGCTCTGTTTTGAGCATTTATATCCAGAGATTGTTTTACAGTTAGGAGTGGCTGCTCCTGCGATCCATCCTGGGGTTTCACCCCGCCACTGTTGTCTAACATGCAACTGTAACCTTTCTGGTTACACCCCCTCATCACTGCAGGCATCCAGCAGGCCCCTGCAGTGACCTCTCTGGCCACTATGGGCGTCCAGCAGGCCTCCATAGTGCTCCCTTTACCTCCAACTATAACCTTTCAGGTTACCTCTCCTCACTGCAGGCGTCCAGCAGGCCCCTGCAGTGACCTCGCTGGCCACTATGGGCGTCCAGCAGGCCCCCATAGTGTTCCCTTCTCTGTCAAACGGTTTTCTACCAGCTGCGAGCTTCAACAGGGCCCCACAGCCCCCTTCTATTCCTTACCTCATACGGTTGCCCAGCAGGGCCCTGCTTTTCCATTCACTCTTCTGCCCTTCCCAGCGGTCTTCCAAATGTAACCTTTTAGGTTACCCTCCCCTCACTGCAGGCATCCAGCAGGCCCCTGCAGTGACGTCCCTGGCCGCTATGGGTGTCCAGCAGGGACCTCCCTGGCGCTATGGGTCTCCAGCAGGACCCCATAGTGGTCTCTTCTCTGTGAGATGCTTTTTCTTCTTTCAGCTTATCAGCAGTTTATTCAAACACTTTCAAAACCATTCCCATTTCTTTGAATATCAGTCAGGGCCGCAATACTGCATACTCTGGAGGCCTTCTGTTTTCTACATGTTAACTACTCCCTAATCCACGTGCATGCATTTCCTCGAATCCCTACTGCATTCAGTTTGAGAAATTAATCTTTTATGTGGGGCTTTCTGGAAATTTAAATAAACCATGTCATATGCTTTGCAATTTATGCTAATGAGGATAAAATCCTCAAGGCAGAGCTTTTATCTCCTACCTTCTCTCGATTTGATCCTTTCTGTCGATTCCCACAACGATGTGATACTCGTGGATCCTTTTTTCGCAAGGAACTCCGCCTGTGGGAGCTCCTACTAAAAGAAAGCAATGGCAGTACTTTCTTTTACGACAACTGTCTCCTGCTGCACAAAGACATTCAACCGTTCAAAGATGCAGCTCCCTCTCTTGGCTTTGGAGGATACTACAAGGGAAAACGGTTTTCTGCTCCATGGCCCGACGAATTCAGCATTATTCCTATAACCGATCACTCCTCGTCATTAAGCAAAATGTGTCCATTTGCAGTAGCCGCATTCCTTCTGGGGGTCTTCCTGGGCTCAAAATCCATTCTTCTCTGCTCACATAATTCACCTACAGGTCTAAATCTTTAACAAGGTCATTCATTCTCCCACCATATAATGAGAATATTCAGAAGGATTACCTGTTTATCTGTTACTCATCAGTTCATTTTCAGAGCTCAACACATTCTCGGCCACCTGAATATAATCGCTTGTCTTTCTCATTTCCAAACGCAGAGATTCAGATCATTAGCTCCCGAAGACGACCTCCTGCCAACTCAGATTCCTCTCTTCTCAGACCTGACATTCATGTGAGCCACCCGCTGCATTCCCTGATTCTGCAGGCTCAAGAAACAACTCTTCTCAGCATCACTCCCCGCTCACTGCAAATGTACTGGTCATCCTGGAATTGCTTTCAAATTTCATTTTGCATTCAACATTCCTTTCCATCATTTTCAGTGCCCGTAGCGTCATTCTATATTATGTCCCTTAAGAATAGAGCTATAAGATTTGAATTTCCGGCATCCAGTTTTTCTACAAACTCAACTCAATTTCGGTGTCCCAGCTCTACACTCTGCAACTCACAAATTTCACTAATCCTGAAAGGGCTTCAACTATCAGAATCTCTTTCTCCCCCTGCTTGCCTACCTATCGCCATCAACGTACTCTCTTGGTGCCTCTCATCTGCTCCAGCTACTCCTGCCTGTTTTAGATAAAACCTTAAAGCTCTTTCTCTTAGCCTTCTTGGGTTCCCATAGGTGCTCAGAGTCTACATCGCTCTCAAATTCAACCCACAGATTCAACCCTTAATCTCTGACCTAGCAATCACCTCATCCGATACCCTTTCCTTCCTGCTCAAAAGAAGTAAAACTGACCAGGAAGATTAGGGAAAGCTTTTCAATTTGTTTATAAATTAAACTCCCATGTTGGCCCATATGACCCCTTTCTCTCTTATCTATCTCCATCTTTCTCAGGGCGCATCACCCTCAGGCCCGCTGTTTATTAACGAAAACTGAACAATCGTCACCCAGCATTTGTTCTTCTTTCACCTTTTCACCTGATTTATTTCCAGGTGCGGATTCGCACCTGAGCAGTTTTCCGGTCATTCCTTCAGAATTGTAGTAGCTTCTTCCCACGGAGTTCCAGACTCTCTTATCAAACGGTTAGGTTGTTGATCCTCCAGTGCTTACCAAGTTTACATTATAACAAATATTACGGAGCCTAAAAATGCTTTTACAGAAATGTGCTCTTAAGCGTTAGTAGCCTGCCTGGAGGAAGGGCAATCAAAGCAGCCATGGATTCCCAGAGGTTTATTTCCCAAAAATGGGTTTTGTTTTCCTCTCCTGCGTGCTGATGATCATTTGTTAAAGGTTGGCTAAACCTTCAAGTGGGCTATATTCATTTCTAATTGTGGCATTGAGACCGGCTTGTTCTTTTTGGGGGTCTCAGCCTCGTCCAGTCGGCCAGGCAGTGAACCCTCAAACCAAGTTAGGTTTGATGCCAAATGAATGTGTATATACAGCATACTTTTCTGTAAAATCGCATACTCCGCATTTTCTACAATAAATATTTGTACTAAAACATTTTGTGATTGGTGTTTGTCCCGAACTACTGAAACATTTTTAAACTAATAAATAAACAATTATCATAACAAACATTATCATATTCATCATCATAGTAAAGTTGAGTTCTTACCTGCATATTTTAAGTGGATGGAAGCTGAAAATACCTTTTAAAAACACCCCTTATACCAATCCAGTACTAGGATCATTTTAATACTGTACCAAACTGTATTTCAATTGTGGGGAAACCTCAACGTTTCAACAAATATATTCCAAGGGCAATTTTTCATCCCTCTCATTAAATGTTCATTAGCGCTCAACGCTGCCTCAGGGGCCAGTTGTACTAAAGGGATCTGATCCTGGCTCCAGGCTCCGATCTGAGCAGAGCTTCAGTGCGCTTCGAAGACTAAAGCCATGGCTTTGTAATTCAGATGCGACTGAATAATATAGCTATTTGCCATACTCATCACTCATGGCAACATTGTGCCAACAATGTATTGTTTTGAATGATGCAGGAATGTCTTTGGATCTTTTAATTAGACATACAAGGGATACAATGTTTTGTTATACTTTGTAACATATTTAATTATTTCATATAGAATAATCTTCATGCATGCCCCAGCTGCAGAACCCCCCCCCCCCCACTTTTGAAACCAAAGTTACACCACTGTATATAACAGGACAGGTTTAAAAATACATTCTCCATTTACAGTTTACAGTCGACATTAATGAAAATCCTACCGTCATCCAAAGTCAATGGCTTTGTCATATCTGTTGAAAGAGACTTTTATATGGTCACCATCTCTTGAATTCATACTTGTCAGTAAGCTTTCCCTCAGCTGTCGCACAGAAGACATCACTGGTTCATGGGATAATACATACTACAAACTTAGCGTAGGTCTCACATTTCCCTACATGAAACATGCACACATTATTGTAAAGATGAATTTGATTTATTCATTGTATTTTATTTGAAGATATTCGTGAAGAAGTGTTATAGATAACACCTTGCTGATACTTCATTGTTGCACTTTCAAATTCAATGATCCATGAAGGAACACAGTCGACACTGAAAACATGTCCTAGGAAAAGTGGTAATTAGTCCTCGAAATGCATGCCAGAGAGTGAAGCTCAGGGGAGTTAACTAAATGCCAAAAAGGTAGAATGTTTCAGGTAGAAATATATATATATATATACTGTATATATACTGGATTCTGTCGAGTCAACGCCCCGGTTTGAACACCCCCCCCCACCCCCACCAAACTAAAAGTTACATTTTCACCATGCACAAATGCTGCTTGAGGGGAAATAACATGGCTCACGTGAATAGAAAAAAAACAGCCAAGAACAGTTGCTCTGTGCATTAATGATTCAGACAATTGCTCACATCATCAATGATGAAGGTTCAGATGATGAAGACGTGTAGTTTGGCGGTTTTGGGGGCGCATCAAAATGCATGCTAAGTAAGGGGGGCGGCATATAAAAAGTTTGCACATCACTGCTTTAGGCTACGACCACATGCAGTGTGTGCTTGAGGACAAGTCAGCAGCACACCACCATTGAAAGAAAAAGAGCATCCAGCTGGAATGCAAAAAAACGTGCCTATGGCTGTCAGCAGGGATTCCATCAAGGTCTGTTAATGCAGACAGGCATTCTAAATGCATAATACCAATTCTGCTGTTTTCATGGTATCCATTAATGCAAATTTTGATTTTATTGAAAATATAAAAATGCTCTATTACCTTTACCACTCTGAATATGCTTAGTGACATACCACTTTGTAAAACTGTTGCATGTTCCATTATCTGCTCTTCAACATTAATTGACTAAACTATCATTTTGTTCTGTCACCGGTAAACCAGGACTGCGTCTCACAAGCTTGTATTCACTAGCACTTATTTATCAGAATGTGTGCAGGGTCATATTTCATTAAAAAGGTCCTGTTCTGCAATAGTATAATGTATTTCTATCTGTAATTGCTTTTTTTATAAATGGCTGATCCTCTTCATTTCACACATGGTTAACTTGGTCATCTCTCAAAATGATTTATCTTATAGATTTACTTTAAGTATCTGATCTTACTGATCTGTCAAAGCATGTTATTTACATTGTATGAATATAATGCAGCATATACAAATAGAAGGTAACAAAGATATATCCATAATATTTCAGAGTCTCATTTTAAATTGCATTAGTCAGTATGTAACAAGATACATCTCATGAAGGGTGTTTTTCTTCTCAAGTGGTGGGACTAAAAAAGCTTCTTCCAGTTTAAAGGTCAGCCTCTGTAATTAATTAAACCTTTGAATACTCCAAACAGAATGCCTTTTCTTTCTATCGTTTCATACTGGGTCTGGAAAGTTTCCATGAAAAAGTGTTAAAATGAGGTTTCCTGACTAAATAATGTGTTAAAAGGATAGATAAGTGTATTATGTCTGTCACTGAGGAATCACCCTGAATCCGTGGTTATCCTGAGATTACTCCTAGGAATTGGTGGTTAATACAGAGTGAGTCTCCAATGTTGTAAAATGCTTTAATCAAATCCAGAGGTGGCTTATCCCAGTAGGTACAGATTGATCAAACCAACCCCTAATTCACCTTGAGTTTTGATATTCTAAACGTATGTGTCTGTCATTAAATTTCAATTAGTTCCCCCTCACTCTCCATACACAAACATTGAGAAATTTCACTAAAAGAAAATTATATGTCTAAGTTCATCTTTTGGAGTTGTGAGCAGCGGAATTTTCATAGTTACAAAGATGTATTACTCATTAAAGGTTTGATAACGGGATACCTTTCTTAATATAGCCCTTTATGCTTATCAAATGATGGGTCAGTAATCATAAAGACCAGAAATGTATCACAATAACAAGAATAGACTTACTATCTTTATATGCTTTATAAATGCTGGAGTTGGAGTACAATAGTACTACAGTCCCGTCCCACAATGCCTTTTTTGCTATCCTGAAGTCTGCAAAAATGTACTGTTATACTTTTTTTTTTGTTTAGCATGCAAGAGAACAAAAACAGAATATAAGATATTGTAAGCAGTAGCTCATCTCTTACCTACATTGCACCAAATAATTACATTTTAGTTAATCAACAGATTAAGCAACCAACAGCCAGAGATAAAATGGGAGAAAATATCTGGTGTGGAAAACCAGGGACAGAGAATGTGTACAGTAAATCTGTTTAGGCATCAATGTAAACAGTTTTTTTGAACTATTCACCCTATCAATAATTGACTATATGTGATTGAAAGCAAACTAAGATGATTACAAATAAATAAGATCTAATGTTCTAAATTCATGAACTTTGTACTGAATATATTCATTTTGGGGTCATTTTTGCTCCAGTGCAAGCATTTCTAAAAGCCAGAGGCAGCAGTTAAAACCAGTTTATAGTATATTTTTTAATGTTTTTTTTTTTTTGGTGTCACAGGACAACACTATAAATTGCTGTGGATGCCACCATTACGATTTACATCCCCTCAAATGTATAGTGTAGAAATGATCTCTGCAGGGGAGTTGAGTTGCATAAAGCAAGATTGGTTTCTTAAACTGCATTTGTGTTGACAGTAATTGCAAAGGTGTTTTTCAGATCAGTTTACAGTCTCATGGGCTAGAAGCTGACACCGGTATTGATTGTCAAAAAAAGTGGTACAAACCTTGCACTGGAACACCACCAAAATGCAATAAAATGACTGCCGATGTAACTTTACTTACTTATGTGCATAAGCAAAATACAATGCTGCATGTTGAATCTGGTCATTTCATGATATTTGAAACTGTATATTGCTTTTAAATCTGATTTTTAAATAATAATCAGTCATGGTGATTATTTGGCTATCCTCTCTCTATCCCTAAAACTAGTGCATTACTATAACTACAACTCTGTCTGTTTCATTAGGACATTGTACATATAGATCTAAATTAAAAAGCAGTAATTCTAAAGTGTGAAAGACCATTGAGCTACCCAGAGCACTGTAAGTGCTCTCATGATTGACCATTTTCTCTCAGTTTGTATTTAGAGATGTGCAGGCTCTAAAAGGCCCGCTTATACAAACTACCTGTGGATAATAAAAATTACCAACTTTTTCAGGGATCCAGTTTCGCCTTCCATCTGCCGTGGATCCGGCACCACAATCTCCAGGTATCTTTCATTATAACCCACTTGCTGCCCGCTTTACTGCATTGCCACATATAGTGCAACCAAATAGACAACATTAAGTATATACACCACTGCCACCTGCTGGATGTTGAACCAATTACTGCTCATTCTGTGAAAGTAATTTCCACATGTGGAAGCAGACCTTATAGGCTCCTGTAATATTAAGGTACTTATTTTAATTTGCATGTCAACACTTGAATAAGATATAACCTTTTTAGAAACCTCAATTGATGTATGTACAGTATGTGTGTGTGTGTGTGTTTGCATGTGTGCAACATCTCTGTGTGATTTTACCTGCACACTAATTTCCAGAGTAATGTTTCTATCATCCCCTGGCTTTCCTTGTGTGGAATCTTAGTTAACTTAATACCATGTTAAATAAATCAAGAAATATTTTATTTGAGGGGAGGGACCAGGAGGTTATGAATCGGGCTGGACTCTTCCTTGAAAAGGTCTCATCACTTACATGATGATTGTGGTTTATTGCTAACGTATTTCAAAATTTATCACAGGATCAATGCGGTTGGTTCAGTTATGCATTTTCCATGTGAATGAGGAACAAATGTGTATTTTAATATTAAAACTAGAGTAATGTGTACTGGTGTCTGCCACGAAATAAGGACCCACTTCTGTTTAACAGATTTTCTTGAAATGCAATATCCTTTCCTAACACTAACTGTATAAAGTGCTTATAGTCAATTCCTTTTCTACTTTGACATAAGTGAAAACAGAGGAGGGAGTCTGTGTTTGATTTGTCTTGACTTATTTCTGTTTCACAGAGTTTGTGCCCAACTGTACAAATATTAGATCAAATGATCTCTGTAACCTAATTAGACACAGACACAAGTTAGACTTTCAGTGCAATGCGTTGCTCATCGAGATTGTGCAGATAATAATTTAGTAACTGAAGCAGTAGCAATGCGTGTGGAGGCTAGGATTATCTCTACTGCACCCAGGTAATTCCTCCCAGTTCAAACTTCCTAGTTTCTTCTGTTACTTCAAATCTCTGACAGGCTGGGCAAGGGAACTCCAGAGCTCTCACTGACTCACTGGCAAGGGGTAAAAAAGTAGACTGTATTACCAGATTCAGTTACCAGGGGGAAAGATCTGTTTCATCAAACAGACACAAATCAAGGCAGCAACTTTGGCCTGAAGTCTGTCTCATTATTATGTAAGACTAAACCCACAATATTGTTCAGGTTAGAGGGAAAGCAAAGAGATGTGGAAATATGATAGCTAGAAAGAAATACTTTGAAAGACTATGACCGGGGGTATATTTTCATAATTAACTCATACATCTTTATTTTTACAAAACTGGAACTAAGCAGCTAAGAATAGGTAGGATGACTAGACATCCCAGTTTAATCGGGACCCATTTTCCTATTACTTGTCCCGGTGTCCCAACATTCTTCTCCAAAGTTCCAGTTTCCAACAGCACCAGATAGCACTGCTTGCATTAAATAAGTAAACAATCGGCAATCATATTAAAAATATGGTTCCAGAATAATATTTTTCATGTAGGTTTTTATAATAAATTAAAAGTATGCAAAATGATAGAAACTAAGGGTAAAATAACAATATATATATATATATGGTTATAACATGCAGTTAAACGTGGCCACGAACTGGAAATGGAAGGTGCAGTGGGTGTGCTGCGGTCAGGTGTTGTTTTTTGTTAGTGTAATGTGAAAACAGTGATAAAAGCGCTATGTTTAAATAACTTTCAAACTTCTTTTAATCTGTGTCCCAGTTCTGAGCTTTGGAAATCCGGTCAAACTCTGGAGGAAACGCTTAGAAAATTCACCCCAATGTGATTTATCCAGCAATTGTTAGAATTTAACGATTTAAATATGTTTGTATCCGTACTTGATAAATAACGTTTGTTACTCTGGAAACCCAGTGAGCTTTCCACAGTGTCCTTCTCAAGCTGAAAGATTCCCTGGCTTGATTTTTAATTTTATCCCTGAGAACTGCTTGAGCTTGCATTTAACCCATTTGCATCACAGGCTTTCTCCTTGAGCAACTGTTTAACAGGTATATCGATTCATGAGTAGCAAACAGTTATCTTTGAGCTAGATTGGAAACAGCAGCTGATTCAAAGACATGTCCCTCTTGAAGCTGGAGAATAAATATAAACACTCAGCTGACGTTTAAGTCAAAGCTATGATGAGGTCTATCTAGCTTCCATGACCAGCATTCATAAACATTACTCAGGTCTACCCTGCCAGGACTGTAAAGATCAATATTTATCTATAAGTGATTTATTTTAAGGCCTCGCTTATGAAAGTTCCACGCAGTAAATGTATGGTACATGCTTTACTCCAGTAATTATCCACGTTTTATCACTTTGCCATGCGTTTACAAAAGCTTTGCTATGCTTTTCTATGTTTTCAATATATTTTATTAACCATGGTTTACCACAGCATACTTTCTTAAACGTTTTGCATGCAATAAAAATAATCCATAGATTTGTGTGTTAAACAGAGACACTAGGCATGCAATTATTTAAATGGCATTTTTGAGGTTGCTTGAAGCTTCTATTCTCCCAGATCAAACATGTTTCTTGTACAAAAAACTTAATTATGCAGGCCAGCACTTACAGAAAAAAACAATCAGGCTAGTTGGTGGGGGAAGGTTTGTTTTTGTAGGCATACACAGATTTTGGGGCATGTTATGGTCAAAACCAAGGCTGAAAGTATAGGGTTTTGTATGACTTTTGGCAGTTTTAGCCACGTTCCAAAAAACTATAATTTCATAAATGTCCATTGTAGATCAAACAGAATGCTTTGGAAAATGTAACATAGGATTGGGAGTAGTTAAGCATCATCAGCAGTGTGGAGTAGTGATTAGGGCTCTGGACTCCTGACCGGAGGGTTGTGGGTTCAATCCCAGGTGGGGGACACTGCTTCTGTACCCTTGAGCAAGGTACTTTACCTAGATTGCTCCAGTAAAAACCCAACTGTATAAATGGGTAATTGTATGTAAAAAAGAATGTGATATCTTGTAACAATTGTAAGTCGCCCTGGATAAGGGCATCTGCTAAGAAATAAATAATAATAATCAAACACAACCTACTGATTAAAAACAATTGCAGGATACATCCAGGTAAGAATACATACTGTTTTTGAAACTAGGGAGGCTATTGGAATATTGTTTGTTAAGCAAACAGAGGTATGCAAGAATACTTATCATGGACAAAAGGATTGATACCATTGGATACGTGTTTTTACAAGCTCATAATCCATTAACTTGTCTCACAAACAAGATATAGCAGCATACATAATGGCAAAGCACCACACTACACAGCCAGAAGCATGTGCAGGTAGTAAAAATTTAGGTCTACACCCTTACCAGGTTCAATATGTGTAATGGTTTGTGTAATCACTTGATGAAACTATTCCATATTTATGTGAAATTCATGTGTATGCTAGAATACCCAAAATAGCAGTGCAGAATTGTGCTCACAAGGCTTAATGCAATTTATTTAGTTATAAAATCTAAATGACTTCATACTAGCTCAATGGTATTAACTGCAAAATGATCGTACAACATTCTGCATTGCAAGCCTTCTGGTCTACACCGCATTAGCCCAAAGCTTGAGCATACATTGCCTTAATTCCCAACATCTAATCTTATTTCAAACAGACTGCACTGGAAATTGTATTTGAATTGGATTATCTTTGAATTTGATTATTGAGACAGATAGGAGTGACTATCCTATTTAAACTGAAATGTCTGCAAAAAAATGCCCAGTATTTTGGAAGCATAAAACCATATAAAGTTGCAGGAGGCCTGTGGGAGGCCTCAGAATGACACATTGAGATTTCGGTTTCAAAAAAAAAGGTACAACCACGTTTATTTACACACAGACAAAAAACAGTGCACATTAAAACACACTATTTACAATTGACAGGTCCTGAGAGGAGCGCATATTTATAAGTCTTGGTCCTTTAATTACCACAGTCCTGTGCTTGACCAGTCAATGGCAGCCGAAAGGCAGGAAACAGCTCTGCGTAGTCTGACGAAAAACACACAGCAAGGTTAAGGCTTTTATCCAGCACTGGTACGCTCTCTCGTCTGTCCCGGGAACACTGTCCCGACCGGTGGAGAGGCTGCCCCTTTTGTACACCTTGGCTCCGCCCCGTACCTGATTACCTGGGCTTGGAACCAGGTGTACCTCATTCCCCACCACCAGCCTCCTAGCAGGCCGACTCCTACAGAATGTTAACCCCGTAGTCGCCAGCGCCTGCTGGATTGACAGGTCCCCCATGTTCCCCCTGCTGGTGGGAGGTGCAGGGAATTCATCTACCCTGTCACAAGGCAGATTTTTATTTTTCATTATAAAAGCAAATCATGAAACTTACACAGCATGTACGTTATGATTTTCTTACTGAGAATGTTTTTTTATTCCACAGTCTTTTAAATTGCACATGAATGGTTCATTCGGTTTTTAATCCACTATAGATGATCACAGCAAGGCTCAGCCTGAAGCAAAATTCGCATTCAGATTTGTTACGAGTATTTGTGAACATCCACATATTGTAAAATTTAGTAAAACTGTACCCTATAGTGAATACATGTAAGCATTTTGAGCATCGCATAATCCCCCATAGTTGACACTGAATCATAATCAGACAAGCACTGATGGGCCTAATGGTCTCCTCTTGTTTGTAAATGTTATTATGTTCCTATAAACAAATAGAATCAATTAATCCTTGTCACTGATTTTAAATCATTTAAGCAACTAGCAGAGACAATATACTGTACAACTGCATTTTAGTTCAGGAACAGTGCCTGAGCCGCTAAAAAATCTGCACATTAAAGCAATTTTGAGTCATGAAACCAATCATAATAGAAAGGAGAAGGATTCTGAGAGAAAGAAAATACCAGCATGTTGAATTATAAATGTGTTTAGCAGTATATATGATATGTTGATAACAGATCAAAACTCACAAAATCAGGAAATGACAGATTACCTAACAGCCTAGATATTTTTTTTTCTCAAAACTCCCAGAATATTTGTTCTGCAAATATAAAACATTCTAGGGTAATCAGTTAGTCTCTTCAGTAATGGTTAATGTCATATGTATTTATTAATTTTGAAAACCGGAACTGCACCCCAAATATCATCAAACAAATCAAACCAAATTCAGTTTATCAAAAAAAGAAACATGAAAAAAACACAGCACGGTCTATTAAATAAGGAAACACATGAACAAAATACATGTTTTAAATTGTGAAATCTAAAAAAAGGCAAGTATGAAAATGGTCAACTTGATATCTGGAGGGAAATTCAATGTACAGTATTGTTTTTTCCACAACTCCTTTTTTGCTTGTATGGATACACAGTTATACAAGGATGTGTCAAAACTGTCATGTCATTCTCGGATGTTTATAAAATATGCAAGTTTAAGTAGACAAACTGTTGTATTTAAATAGAGATTTACAGATAGCACTGGGTTACAACATTTGGCTTCATGACAGTTCCAAGTTGAAAATGCCACTTTTTATAGCAAATAGTTGTCATGACATTTAGCTTTTGTAGAATAAAGTCACTAAAATGTGTAACCAGTGTATGCATGCAGAAACGCAGCTCTCAGAACAGTTTGCCAGTAGGTTAACCCAAGAGGCAAAGGAAGACTTGGCAGGACAGCACTAGACAGTGGTTAGGATTGATGAATCCCACAGAGTGAAATATACCAGACTTCCTTGACATCTCAAAGGACACAGCACATTATGTAATTCCTGGTGATTTTGGCATGACGCAGGTGTCGACTAGGTGGATACCCAAAATGTTGACACCTGGGCTGGGGTGCACCTGCTGAACCTATGTCCAGATCTTAAAAGTAGGTTGTAAACACTAAGTCAGATGTTATTATATGTGACTTAAATATTTCAAATACACCTATTACACCAACCAATAATTAGCTCAGGCTTAACTACGGTACATTGAATGTTAATGGTCTAAGTATGTACTGTATGTCTACTGTATGTAATGCGCGTTCATGTGAATACAATGTGTATATTTAAATGCGCCCGCTAATTAAGTTTTAAATGAATAATAAATTACCACAGTACATGTACTTTGTTAGACCACTCTCATAAATTTCCATGAAAAAAAAATCACCGGATATCCCAACAAAGCTGCTATTCACTCAGAAGCATCTTAATGCATCCGCAAACATTTAAAACACAGACTCTATCACATGATGACATCAATGGAAATGACATCTTGATTGATTTCCATATTATTATTATTATTATTGTTATTATTATTATTAATTCATATAGCAGGTGCCTCTATGGTGACCTACAGTTTTACTATGCATTAAGTGACAAATACAATAAATAAAACAAATAAGGTAGAATAGCAATAAATTAATAATAAAAAAGAAGTATTATAATAATAAGCAGGTGGTTGAATGCATTTGTCCAGTGGGGTGCAGGATACGTTTTTGTGCACTGTGTATTTACAATCTGACATGCCATTCCCGCCTTTAAACCACAGACACAAAAACTACAGTAATGCTTCTACAAAGCTTTTAATTGCCAAGACTTCAATATTGCTACCAGTATTTATGGGTCACCCATAAACAACACTGCGAAACATAGTCTTAGGCCTAACTCATTTGTGTTCAGAGAGAACCCTAACAAAACCATTTTAATCGTGACTCTATTAAATTAAATATTAGTACCAATATGACATAAGCAGATACATACTGTGTGTGTTTGTTCTCATACTGTGTACGTACAAGATAGAGTCTATGTTGTTTTTATTTCATCTGCAGTTTAGGGCTTCAGTATACACCATCAAAGTATTTTTTTGTGCTGGTGGCTGAGGTGAATGAAATGCTTTTCTAGTAAGCTGCAAGGTTATTGGCTGAAGCAGTTTTGCTTGAGACTGGATTCTCATTGATTTAAATTTTAGTATCTGGTCCAATTGGCTAGAAATGGTTACGCCTTTTTGGCACAGAATGAGATTGACAGTTGGCAATTTATCTTTTAATTCTTAAATTCACAGGTCAATTGCAGAGCAATTGAATCACCCAGAAGGCCATCTAGCCATTCATATGGATGAATTGACTAATTAATTTATGAACTGCTGCACGAAAATTGATGAATTGACCAATTGATTTATGAATTTCTGCACAAATTGATGAATTGTTTTGGCACAAATGGCGCTCCCTACACTGTCCCTGTCGGCTCTTTACGGCCAACCTCCTGCAACTCATTTCGGGCTGCTGGTCTCCCAGCCTTCTGGTCTTCTGCTCTCCCAGTCTCCCAGTGCAGACTTCTGTCCCCATTCATTTCCTATGGTGGTGGATTTTCTAAACCCATCCGTTGTTTTTATTTTAATGGAATGGTAGATCAGCTGCTACAATTTTGTGGAATTTGTCTGCTACTAACAATACAAATCTGATTTTCGTAAGGATGAATACGTATTTTAACTGCCAGTATGGCGTTGAGAATTTTTTTAAGCTGTTGACCCAGACATGCTTTAATCTTCAGAGGTGATTAGCCCCAAGCCATGCAGTAAGACAATTCTTACTGCACGACCATGTGGTCTTGGTCAGTCAATCATGGCATTTAATTGATCCAAGCCATTTTAAAAGATCTATTTAAGCGTTCATGACCGATGTGGAGGTCTCTAACTGGCAGATAATGACCTAAGGCTCTGGTTGGGCCCAAAGCTAGAAGTGCTGAGGGCTCTCAGAAATATGTAATTTCTAGGTCAGTAACAGTGCAGTATTTCTTAAGATTTCTTACATAATACACCATTTCCCTGTATTTAGTTCTGTTGGTTTCAAATAGGTTGGTTTTAGATTTTTTCATTAACAAAATGGTGAGAAATTTCATTCTGTTTTGGAGTGGTATTATTTTCTTTAAAGAAATAATTGAAATATTCCTTTGTTTTTTTGTTTCGGATATAATTCCATTTGGGGGACTTGTTGCCCAAAATTTAAAAAATTACAGTTGTAACAATGGTATAATAGTCAGACATAGTGGTGTTTTTTGTTGTTTTTGTTTTGGGTACTACTGGAGTAGAAAAGATTACCGTTTAAATATATTTGACATTGTTAACATTAATGTTGCTAACCTGTATCGAACAGGAGCTCCTGACATATAGACCCATGCAAGCCATGAAAATTAGGATAACTATTGTAATGGCGCATACAGACGGAATGCTGTGGCCGCACCGTTATGATGGACAGGGGCCAGTTAACAGCAGCACCAGCCCTGCAGGCCACTGAGCTCCTCCGTGCACACAGCAGTGCTAGGCGAACTGCCCTGTGATCGCTCCCTGGTAGCGAGTGTGGGAGCTGGAGCTTGCAAGAGTTGCAAGAGACTGCCCTCATAGACTTACATTGGTACAACTTTGAAGTGGATTGATATTGCTTGTTGACAACACAGAAACAAGTCTTTTGGTTTACACTAATAGATAATGACCTGAAATGCTGCACCTTGGCAGTGTCCAAAGTTCTATCAGATTTATAATAACAGTAAATTTAAATATTACAAATGAATATTAGACAGTAGACACATCAAAGCAACACAAATACAAAATATTTCATTTTGACTGTTAAGTACTTCAGGCCACTTAAATATTAAGCATTTTAATAATTAGTTTATAGTTAAACCCTAATAGATATTAAATAGAATTTTATAACATTTAAATTATAATCAGTTTAATTAGATTTCTTTTCTTAAAATCTCCATCTCTCGATCGGACATGGTGATACTGCCTGTAAAGCCTCGAGCTGAACTACAAAGTTCAGCTGCAGGAACTGAAATCGTGGTGGGGAACAGTTGCGTTGGATCTTAACAATGAAGGGAGTGTGAAATGGGAAAAAAACCTTGGTTCAGATTTTCAAGACTGTGGTATAAAAGTTGAATACATTACAGTAATTGCAGACAGCATTGTGTATTAAAATGAGGGCTTGAACTTTTTGGTTTAAATTGATAATAACCACAAAAAAAACAAAGACGACCCATTTCGTTTTTTATAAACGTGGGTTTTGGCAACATATTTGAAATAATGTCAGTCATGCACCACTCACTTTCTGCATAAAGAAAACGGCTTTCAGAAGGCGGGCGGTGTACAAAGACATTGCAACTGACCAGTCATCAAAGCATTTAGTCTGTAGTGTGATAGATACACAGACGATAATGGGACCTAAAATGAAATCTGTGTTAGGGTCACTTCTCACAATTGTCGGATTCAAAATGCATCCACAGGTCTACATTACCGGAATCCTAATGTGGACTTCAACACAGTAACTTAAGTTAACCTTTGTTTATGCATTAGTGAAATGTACATGCAATTTATTATAGAAACTGAAAATTGGTGCATTTGAGTGATGTTTATTTTTAATAACTGAAAATAACCAATTTTGCCAACTAATAAAAAAAATGGAAAAAAAAACCCAAAATAAAACAAAAAATAAACCCCGGAAATTTCAAGCCCTAATTATAATGCAGTGAGCAGTTTTGTTCATGTTGACTGATTTAAGTGACATTCTGCATGACTGCCTAACTGACCCTCTGGGAGACGGAGAAGTAAATTAATGTTGAGAAGCGACACAGTAGCGCGTTTGGTGGAATACATAATAAAGGTGCAAAGCGCGGTTATTGTACTGGGGAAACCGTAATTTCAAACTTGCTGTTCCCTTTCAAGTACAAAATGTAATCATTACCGAATGGGTGTTTACCTCTTAAAGACCCGAAACCTGAATAAAATTTATCAAAGCTGCTTGCAGAGCCTGTGACATAGTCATGGCCCGGCCCCGAGGGCATAAAATGACTGCTCAGACCTCAGCGCCATTATTCCTTTCAAGACTGACCTGACAGGAGGAGCCTATCAGATAAGTACTTGTTGCTTACAACTGTATAAATTTTGCTAATTATTATGTTTTACATAATTTATGAGAATTTATTTACGCTGTAATAATTTAAAAAATTTAAAAATTACACATATATTGTGTACTACAGCCTGTTGTTTGTAACGTCCTGCAGCGGCCTTGTGCCCCACGTGAAACCAGCGGCTTGACTCGCTCCTTCTCAGGGATAAAGCAACGTAAGTTGGCTGACTTTGTGCTCTTCCCCAGGCTGCGGCACACGTATAGTGAGATCAACTGGTGGGCTACAACAGCGCTGCGCAGGACCAAGAGGCTGCTTCGGTTGTGGTTGCTTGCAATCTCTATCACAGTATCTTGATGCCGTTTTGGTGACAGCTTTTGCATCACCATTGAGAGGGCTGTTAGTTCATTCTAACAAGCAGGCTTCCCTCAGTCTCGTATGAGTACTGACTGAGTGGTTTTGCCAGTGGGGTTCTGAATGGTAACGCAAAAGGCAGCCTCGGCTTAGCCTTGTAGCATTCCAGTCGTGTGGCAATCTTGCCCTTGCGACGGCTTGGGTATACTGACCCATTCGGTAATGGTTACATTTTGTACTCAAAAGGGAACGTTCAGTTATTATCATAACCGTGGTTCCCTGAAATAGAAATGTAATCATTAACCTTTAAGGTCGCTGCGTTCATGACGCTGAGGTCTGTGAGCGTTGTCATTTTATGCTCTCGGTGGTTGGCCATGACTGCGTCACAGGATCTGTGAGCAGCTTTGATATATTTTATTGAGGTTTCGGGTCTTTACGAGTTAAATACCCATTTGGTAATGGTTACATTTCTGTTTCAGGGAACCGGGGTTATGATAATAACCTAACATTTTCCTCTACAGGAAAATAATACATTCAAACAGCAGTATAAAAAATGGATCTTGAATATCAAAAAAAAAACAACACAAAAAAAAACGAATCGGCAGAATCGTTTATAAACAGGTAGGTCGCATAGTTAATACATTAAGCATTCATTATTTAAAGATTATTTTAGACACAAGCAAAAGAAAAATTAGACGTGCCTGTGGGACGATCTCATTTTATGCATGCGCAATGCGCCAGGAGATACAGGTTTCTGAGGGGGTACTGAATTGGTTACAACACCGACAGTGTCACAGACACCTGAAGCATCTTTTTAGACTGATAAACAGAGTCCTGAGCCATTAATCAGCTTTGGGAGCCTGATCTGGGATTTACGGCCGCGCTGACCACTTCAGTAGAGAAAAATCGTTATGGACTGCTGATGTTGAAGTCCAATCCGATTTTATTGACTCGCCAACGGCAGTACGGTAGGTACCGTGGTACAGTGATGAACCGGATGTCTGACCAGTTTCGCCCTTTAAAATACTGACCCAGACACAGAAATAGAGGTTTTGGCGGCTTTTGGCTAATTTTAATAAACACCAAAAACCAAAATAAACACCTAAGCTCTTTTTGAGCACTTAACTAAAACACATATGCAGGTCCCTGTCTAATATGCAGGACAGCTAAGCTGTTTACCTGACATAAAACATCAAACCGGGCTCTTTACTCATCAGCAGCCCAGAACAGACTGGTTGCTTTCCTTTTATACCCTGCACCTGGCTCTAATTTACAATGATCACCAGGTGCAGGGGATAATTAATAATAAAACAATTAACAATTCTAATTAAACAAAACAACTAAATTAAACCCATGTGCATTTACACATGTTTTTTTCTTCAGCAGGGAGGAATTTAACCCTCTCCCTGCTCACAATATATATATATATATATATATATATATATATATATATATATATATATATATATATATATATATATATATATATAGTATATATATATATATATATATATATATATATATATATATATTTATATATATATGGGCAGTTAAAAAAATGAATAAAACCACAAAGAAAGTGATTTCTATCATTTCTAATTGTTCTATTAAGGAATAAATTAAAATATATATTCAGCTTTATAATAAAGCAACAAATTATTACATAACATGCATAAAATGAAAAATAACATGCAAAACTTAATTTCATACTTTGACAAAAGTATTTGGGCACCCTTACATTAGTATTTTGTGTGCCCACCCTTTGCATCCTTTACAGCCTGCAGTCTTTTTTTGTATTTTGAAACCAGTTCCTGGCATCTTTCCTGAGATATTTTTCATTCTTCAACACATACAGCTTTGAGTTCTGCAATTGACTTTGGTTTCCTTTTTGCAACAGCAGCATTCGTCAATCCACAACATCTCGATGGGATTCAAGTATATTTACCATGTCTACTACTGTATTCTGAAATGCCCCGTTGGCATATAGTCTCAAGGCAATTGTTATGGCTTGTGGTAGTGCACAATTTCTATCAGACTTAACTCACAACGATGAAAACGGAATCTTTCAAACAACATATTGTCATTATATATGTCCAAAGGATTCCTTCTGTCCCTCAACATACATCCACGTCTCATGGCTCCCTGGTACTGGTTTTGGAGTCTATACTCATAACATAACTTTTTACTTTGATTTTTATTTAGAGTTTATACACATAGTTCCTTACGCCTACTCTTTCAGGATTTTACTTCATGGGGTGCAATAGGTATAAAAATTACACCTGACCATTTTTAAGTCAGGCATAGCCTAAAGTCAGGCATATAAGGTCCAGGTGGTGCACCCCAGCCCAGAAGGCATAAGGTGTCAGCAGCTGTTTGAACAGAGGGCGAGGGCTATCTCTCTTGTATATTAACCAACAGTGAGTATTTCATGCAATTCTTTCTGTCAAGAAGCAGTCCAGTCTGTGGAGGCCAAGCCGAATTCTACTCTATGAAAGTAATGGTCCCTCAAAAAACTAAGTAAAGCCACACCAGCTGACGGAAAGGTAATGTACAACATGTTCTTTAGTTTCCATGGATTAATACTAAACCATGCTACACATAGCTACCAACAAAGGTTGTGTTATGCAAGTATTATGGAAGATCGTGTCCAGTAATCAGCAAAGGGAATTAACCTGATGATTTTTAATGAGCCAGGTCTGTTGGCACAGAGCCATAATGAGGGATATGACTGCATGGAAAGAAGTACTTATCTGGAAGCTTAGAGTTGATGTTTTGAGGAAGAGTGCTGCAGACGTGCAATGATTTGGTATGAAGGGAGGAGATAGCACTAACCAAAAAAAGTTGTAGAATAAGAGAGAACCAAACAGTAGCAAATGTAATTGGACTTTGAATTCACTGACAGGTAGCCAGCCAGTAAAACATATTTTTAAATTAATACTGACAAACTCTCGTCGACTGTTCTTATGGTGCAGTGATAGTTATTATTGATGTTAAGTCTTTTATGGGTTTTATATAGTGGAAATGGCCTTGTCGAAAACTTAACTTTGCTGCTAATACTCTAGCCATTCCATAGGACTACACTGGTCACCGTTAACCAAAAGCTATACGGAAGTAGAAATGTTAGCATGTTAGCTTGTCAGTATTTTCACCTTTATATGAGTATTACAGAAAACAAGGGCATGTATTCAAAGCATTTAGTCCAGTGCTTAATAAACTCCTATTTTTGAATGGGAAAAAACCTGCAACCTTTAGGTATCACATATCCTCATTTGTGAAAAAACCCCAACAATACTAAATTAATGTTTATGGAGTATCTGCTATACTGAACACTCAACTGTACGTAATAAAACTGTTATATCTCAAGGAGGGTAATTAAACTACAGCCTTAAATGTACAGTTTATAATAAACTGCCTCATAAAGAAAGTGGGGTGAGGATCAAAGTATGGTGTGTGGATGTGTTATACAATACATTAGTGGGTTACAATAAGATCAGATACAAGAATTTAATTATGTGCGGGCTATGTTTAAACATTTTCTGTTAAAACCACCTGGATAAGGGTGTCTGCTAAGAAATAAAACCCTGAAAGCTAGTGGAGCATTATCAGTTTCTGGCAGGGTGGCTGAACTTTCTGTTCTGCAGACTTGTGCTTCGTAGGAGAGGCAGTGACACAAGTATTCTAAAGTTAATCAGAATTATGTAACTTCTCAATGATTTATTTTTGACTTTTCTATTTTTGTCACAGTGAATCATGTCTTTATACTGACTGAAGTGTGGAGCTTTGAGTTTTAACCCCCAAGCCATCAAGTGATTTAAAAAATGCCAATTAAACAAATTAATTGTGTCACCATAAATCTTTTATACTTTAAAATACAGGTAGTTACATTGTATTTACGATTCACTAATATTTACTAAATGCACTTAGTGGACAAGTATGTGTTTGTGAAGATGGAACTCCACACATTAAAGAGTAAGCAGCTTTAAATGCCATTGTATTGCCTTTTCGCATTCCCCTTACTTTTCTATGGTGGTTGCCCCAACACTGAGTTATTGAGTTATTTTGAACAGCCTTCCTCATTCTATTCAAATCATGTGACAATGTGACCTTTCAACTCTACCAGCCCCACACACTCTTCATTTTTATAGACAGAAAGCATAGATGGGGCTGCCAGAGTTGAAAGGTTACATTGTCATATGATTGGAAACGAATGAAGAAAGCTGTTTAGTCCCATCACTTCAGAAAAGTTTAAAGCAGCTAAAAGCCAGGAAAAGATAGATTTAGAGAAAACTGATAATACAGTAACTCAATATTGAAGCAACAAACCCCAGAAGCACTCAGATCAATTGCAAACACCATCAAATAGTCATTGAAATGTAAACAAAAAATTCAAATTACATTCAAAGCTGTTTCATCTTTTACAACATGCATTTAACAAAGTTATTTTTCCAATCATATAATTTTAAGTACATTTGTTAAATAATGTAACAAAACAAAACTGTAAGTTCAGTGTAACTACTGTGTATTTAATGTGTCTGTATTTTGAATACAGCAGAGGAGTATAGGAGTACCCATGTCTCTGTACCTGGCTCCTTATTGTAGAGATATATATATATATATATATATATATATATATATATATATATATATATATATATATATATATATATATATACCTGTATGGTGGAAACATTTAATGTAGATAATATCATGTTATAGACGTCAAAACACCAGCAGTGAAAATCAGTATAAAGTTCCTGAAGCATTTGAAAATCCTAAACCGATGTGGAACAGTAAGCTAAAATTGTTCTTTTTTTTAACTTGACAAGTTCTTTCAGGCTATGAGCAGTGAATCAAGCAGATTTTATGTTGTGATCCCCTTAGGTATGATATTGTCTTGTTTCAGGCTTGTCAAAGAATATGAAGCATACAAACTGTTTAAATGCTGGTTCCCTTACATAATCGCATGACCAGAATAATCTCAAATTGCACTCCTACAACTTTGTGCTGTAGGTGGCATGCAGACTGCCAAGTTTATAATTATAATTGATTGTAAAACAGAATCACTGTCAAATCCACCCCAAAAAGGTGCTGACTGACTTTTTTTGGACTATTTGCATCTAGTGTTTGTAATTCAGTGTTTCTAAAAGTGAAGGACTACAGGGTAGGTTAATGCTTTCTCAAAATGCTCACTCAATACACCTCAACCCTAACACAGAGCTATTTTTGTAGAAATTGTGTGGGTGTTTCTGTGGAGAGGGCACTATGCTCCTTTCAGTTGTAGTGCTGTACTGTGTGGGTGTTCTGTGGTGTTTGGAACATGTTCCTTTCAGTTGTAGTGCTGTACTGTGTGGGTGTTCTGTGGTGTTTGGACCATGTTCCTTTCAGTTGTAGTGCTGTACTGTGTGGGTGTTCTGTGGTGTTTGGACCATGTTCCTTTCAGTTGTAGTGCTGTACTGTGTGGGTGTTCTGTGGTGTATGGACCATATTCCTTTCAGTTGTAGTGATGTACTATGTGGGTGTTCTGTGGTGTATGGACCATGTTCCTTTCAGTTGTAGTGCTGTACTGTGTGGGTGTTCTGTGGTGTATGGACCATGATATCTTCACTTGTGACCGGATTGCGAGGCCTCCAGGTAAATTACCCTGCCATTAACATGTCTCTACAGCATTAATATGTAAAGAGGTCATCTAAAAGTGGCCTTTAGAAATAGGTGTTATTTATATACAAGTGATTTAACACAATAAATATATGCATACCTGGAGACTCGACAGAGTGGTCACCATAGACAGGTACTGTAGTTTTTAGGTCTTTTTATCCAATCTACCATTTTGGTTGTAGGAGCTGTTATATCCAGGATATGATTTCATTCATAGTTATATGTGACTGAATCTTTCATTAAAAGTGGAGGTGCTAAAGTGAATGTATCATACAAACAAAGGCACGAGTGTGTGGTATGCAGGGTGATCAGGGTGAGTCGTACAGTCAGGGGAGCACAGGTTCACGTCCTGACTGAGTGAAGTTACTGATCTTTACTGGGGATTCCACAGGGTGCTTTACAGGTTAGGAAATTGTGCAGTACAGTATTGGGTATTTGCAGATGTGTTCTCTCAGTGTCCTTGGTTTGTATACCCCTGGTAGCTGAAATAATGACACCACTGGATAGTGATGGCTCTTCCTCCTATAAAGACAGTTTGATTGATCTAGAACAGGGCTGTCAAACACAGTTCCTGGAGGGCCTCATTGTCTTCTGGCTTTCATTCCACCAGAGTAATTGGTCTAATTATTTGATTAATTTGACAACTTTAACACTTTAACACTCTTCAGGCCTCAAAATGATTTTTAGGCAATGTACCTTGAATCAAGTGCATTTTTTAAATTATCAACTGTAAAATACCTTGAAAATATTAAATGTGTCCAATTGAGCAAATAATTAGATCAATTAACGTCATTGAGAGCTTAAGTTGGAATGAAAACCAGAAGACCCTGCGGCCTTCGAGGACTGGAGTTTGACACCCATGATCTAAAAAGTGTCTCTTACTTTTGTAAAGAAACTGTGACTGACAGTATCTTAGTATTTGCAATGAAATCACTCAGAATGATTGCAAATATCATGAAAAGGGTAAGAGGACAGAAATCATCCTAACAAAATGAAGATACTTGCTCTTTAACTGTTAACAATTTACTTACAAACATTTAACCATATGCTATATTTAAGGGAATGGCATTGCAGTGGCCTGTAATGAAGTAATAATATAACTGCTAATTCCCAGATCCCAGTCCCATAAAACAACAAACCAGAAGGCATTATTTGAATGAGGGAGTTTGATTATTACCAAGTAACACGGAACAGCAATGCCATTATCACTTCTGTACCACTTATTTACATTTGTTTGTCTGAAATGTAGTCCACTGAAAGAGTAAACTGTTTGAGAGCAAGGCTCAAGTATCCATATGAAGCGATTCAAGAAAAGTAAGGAGTGGTTTTAGAATAGTTGTCAAATAATTAGCGTAATCTCAGCTTTGCTTTATTTGCCGTTGCGTTATTGAGTAAAGGCAGAACAGCTGACCTACATAGAAAAACACGGGAGAACAGTGTCTGCTTGTTGTTTAGGAATAATTAGTGTAAAAATGAAAAGCATTTGGTTATTTGTTTGTAAGTTAGTAGTAAACAGTTAATAAACCCCTTATAATTTCAGATTGTTTTAATGGTATATTGCTAATATTTTAACTCAATACTTTTACTTTTGCAAAAGCTATGTAGGTACTGCTGTTCTCAGGAATGTCCCAGGAAGTCTTTTTGTGAGCGTACAGTGCAAATCTCCTGTAGCACATTCACCTGCAATGTTTAAAAAATGCCCACATCATGCAGCTTTTACTTAAGACTCCTTGTTACATACGCGACATCTGTACCCATTCAAAGCTTAAATCTGCCTTAAAAGCTCACCTGTGTGAGCAGCAATGTGTCAGTGATTGTACTGTTACCGCAGTTGAATTTGTTTTATCAGTTTCTAACCAGTCAGTTGCTGTACACGTACTGTACTTCTGAGGTTTTTGTCAATTGACTGTTTGTTATGGAGTTTCCTAAGATACTTGTTTATAGATGTTTATGTGTGTTATTCTTATTATTAATATTGTTTTGCTACAACTACTATGTACATTTTCATTTTGCTTAAAAACATGCACCTTGAATGTTTTTTGCATGTTAACGTTTTGTGGTACTGTATGCAGACAACCAAAAAAAATGCATGCTTGTTTTTAATTGGGGTCTCTGCAGTACCCATGTCTTAGCATTATGGCAATAACAAACCATTTGAAGCCAATAAACCTGTTCTTATCTGACCGTCACTTTGGGTTTGTTAGACCTAATGATTTGAAATCGGATTTATTTTGGTGTTGTCTTTCCGCCAAAATTAAGCAAACTACCTCACTAACAAACTTAGCATTCGAATTATTGTGATTTGGCTGAATATGGCTTCCATAGTTCCTTACAGTACCTTATAAATCAGAGAAAAGCATGTTACTTCCAGAGTTGAGTGATAGAAACTTGAGAAGATCAGAGCTGTAATATACATTTCAGCAATGAATAGTATATTAGAACTGCTTACCTAGTAAAGTTGCCTTTGATAAATTGAAGTGGCACTATTGTTAATCACAGTCAAACTGTTATTACTAAGCTGGCTTTCGAATAATATACCATTACGTCAAACAACCTGCATGTACAATTAATTAGTAGTTAAATCAGACTTTTTATTGGACAGCTGTTCAAATTCAGGCTGACTTTCTGGTCATTAATACTGTACTTGAGGATTTGCTAATTCTTTTTAGCCCACTCAACTGCTAAATTGGTCATGTTGTCTCTAGTAAGCTTTCAGGTTCTAACTTTTCTTCTTCTGTTTTTATTTTCTGGTTTATCAGCAGTAACATATACCACCAGTTACAAAAAGACACCACCTCCCGTCCCTCCACGCACCACCTCCAAGCCGCTCATTTCAGTCACGGCCCAAAGCAGTACCGAATCCACCCAAGATGCCTACCATGACAGCAGGCATCAGAGGGGGGGACTGTGGCCTCTTGACATCCGGGGCATGTACAACTCCACTGACAGTCTAGATAGTACCAAAGCAGTAACTCTCGCTATGGAGACGGCAGCCGGCAAGCGACATGCTTCTACTGACAGCCACAGCTCCGTTCTCACCAGCGACAAGGGCATCCTGGTGAAAAAGGGAGACGAATTTCTGAAGAGTCGGAGATCCTCCATAGGGATTCAGGTAACCTATTATTAACATCTGATCTGTGATAAATTGCTTGCCTTGGTTCTGTAAATAGTGTGGAATGAGTCCTTCAACTTCACTGGCTGCAATAATCCAACAAATAACCCTTGGGTATGCAGCATTAGTTGGAATTCACCTCATGACAACAGGGTTTCACAGAATGTTCTGCACCAAAGCTACAATATGATCAGCCAGAATGAGGATGAATGAGTCCATTATACAGCAGCCTGCTTGCTTGTAATTGTCAGAGATGGGACCAAATCAGATCATGCAACATAGCGTTGCACACGCTCATGTGTCATAATATATAATGCACAGTTCACAGCCTACCTCTATAAACGCTTTGTGATGGTGGTCCACTATGAAAGACGCTATATAAAAATAAAGATATTATTATATTACAGTATTATATAAAAATACTTCCTTTTTGTCTAATATACAGAAAAGTTATGCCAGGTTAATTTCCAGTTATTTTCTCCCCCCTTGTATTAATAACAACAATGGTTAACAATGAAAATAATTGTTTCTCTATTAGTATTCAATTTTATAACAATTCAGTTCTGAAAATGCATTTTATCCTGAGACTGTTTCAAAATACAATCCGAGTAAAAGAAGAAATCTATTTTCAGCTGGAGAAATAAATCTTACCAAATCGCAGCCACATTAGCATGGATTTTTGGAGTGCTAGACAGTGAACATCATAAAATGATTCATCTTCCCTGCCGGTGTGAGTGGCAGCGTGTGCGGCAATCGTGTAAGAACATCGGGAAAGGTCACTGGCGGTTTTGGGGCTGTTCTTGGGTGTTTCTGTGTTGTTATTCTATTAGTTAGTTGTGGTATATTAGTAGATATTGGCAATTGTTGTACAGCAATTATTAAAATTGGGTCTGTATTATTATTATGGTACTATGAAGTTTATCTGTTTTCTTTTCGTTATTATAACTATGTATTTGTTTAGAGGGAATAATTGCATTATGTTTGAGGAGATAACTTCAAGTTAATTTAATTGCAAATTGCTCCCTTCTGTAAATGTTACTTCATTATTTTATTTTTCCATTTTTGTGTTTGTTTATTTATTTTCTTCCTTTCTATACACCTGCCCAGGGACTGCAAATGAAAATGAGCTCATAGATAAATCTGGGTGCAATACCTCTTATGACATGTCATAAATGTAAAAACGATAATGCGTTGTCCCTGTCAAATAAATACATAAATAAAATAAAATACAGTATTCAGTGTGGCTACTTTGTGGCCACTTTGCAATTCTGTTTGGAAAACCCAGGCATGCCAGAGCAATTTGACTTAGTAGGTGGAGAAGTGATGGGAAACAGATTTTAGGAACACAAAAATATTATAAATTGTGCTAAAAAGATTTACAGTACAGGACGTAATTCAAAAACAATTTGCAGCAATTACATTGTCATCTTCACAATATTTTCATTAGTAGACACGGCACAAAGTGCTGTTTATGATAATCAACATTCAGGGGAGTCATTTTACAGTTTTAACTGTAAATGGAGTATGGCACTCATTATGGCTGTTCAATTTTTAACCATAGTTTGGCTGGCTAGATCAAATTGTACCCTTTTTTGCCACCTGTTTAAAGTGTTGTTGAAGCAAGGATTGAAATATGGGGTCCCTGTGATATCTGGTCTAAACCTTCTATGGAGTCTTGCAGCCCCTTGACCTTTAAATATTTTTCTGTTGAAAAAGGTGGAAACAGCGACTGATTCTGAATCAGAAGGCAGAGGCCCACGGGAATACCATTCAGTCGGTGTGCAAGTGGAAGATAAAAAACGGTACGTCAAGCACAAAATTAGGGAAGTTTCAAGGGAAAAACAATTATTCCTTTTCAAGTACGAAATATAACCATTACTGCATGGGTATTTACCTCCTAAAGACCAGAAAACCTGAATAAGATATATCTAAGCTGCTCGATCAAGCCTGTGACGAAGTCACGGCCCCGCCCCCGAGGACATAAAAGGAGTGCGCACCACAAATCCCTGCCATTTTTCCTTTCAAGACTGATCTGAAACAGGAGAGCCTAGTTCAGATATCTACTTGTTACTTTTTCTGCATATAGTTACATTTATTGCATTTTACACAAAATATATGTGATATTGAGAATAATCGCTGTATTAGTTTTACTAATCACGCGTATTTGAGCAATAAAGCCTGGTTTTTGTTACGTCCCACTGCGGCCTTGTGCCCCGTGTGAAACCAGCGGCTTGAGTCGCTCCTTCCCAGGGATCAAGCAACATAAGTCGGCTGACTTTGTGCTCTCACCCCAGGTTGCAATAGCTCCGGCTGGAGTTATTTTATTCTTATTTTGGCTTCGAATAAAATTACGAGATGTAATTATATTTTAAGTAATTGTTACTACTGTATTTTGTTGAGAATTTTTTTTTTTCCCATGCTGTTTTTCTGTTTTCATAGAGACTGAGCGCATGCCTGTCAGCAACGTGGTGCTACAGCATACATGTAGCAACAGCTGCTGGGTAGGACCAAGCTACTTGCTTCGGTTCTGGTTGCTTGCAGTCTCTCCCACAGTATCTTGATGCCATTTCTCACAGTTTTTGCATCACCATTACGAGGGCTGTTAGTTTATTCTAACAAGTAGGCTTCCCTCAGTCTCGTGTGAGTACTGACTGACTGGTTTTGCCAGTGGCTTGTATAGGTGTGCATCCATGTACATTGCTATCTGCGGTAACTGCGAACCATTACACTTGTACCGTACGGTACTAAGGTCACCGACCCGCTCTGTTCCCAGCCCAGGATTGAGTTTGCCGCACCTGTGCTGACCCGGAACTAATGTCACTGAACCGGTACTGACCCTGTACCATCCCAGTTCCTACCCACTACCGTACTGTATCAACCTGGTGCTAAAGTCACTGAACCAGTAACGAACTGACCCAGTGCCATCCCGGTTCCGACATGGTAATGTACCATACCAACCCAGTGCTAAAGTCACCAAACTGGTACCGAACCGACCTGGTTTGACCTGTACCAACACGGTTTCTACCCGGTCCTACACAGCCATGTTCGGGTCTTGACCCGCCCGGTTGCTGTCTATAAGCAGATTGATGCAGCACCTGTACATCTGCATACTGTACACTGCATTGCTTGCATCTATTTATCATGCCTGGGTTTGAGGACGTGGAGTCTGATGGCATGTCCTCTGTGGTTCAGCTCTCTCTGGCGTCAGAATTTCTACCACTGATTAAGAGGGCTATTGCAGTTTTGCAAGTGCCCTGGCCTACAGAAGGAGAAACAAGGCAGTCTATCTTTGATGATAAGCCTACCATCTCACTGTGTTCCCCCGAGTGCACCCAGATTTTCTTTTTGAAATCCAGTCATCCTGGGATCATCCGGCTACAGCTCCTGCTGTTTCCTGGTCGATGGACACCATATATAGGGTCTCCACATCAATGTTTTAGAGCTGCAGGCAGTTTGCCTGGCCTTGCAGCATTTTTTTGTAGAAAGTTTGGGGGAGACATGCTTGTTCATACAGAAAGCACAACAGTGGTTGCTTACATCAACTACCAGGGTGGCCACAGGTCGCCCAGTCTCCATTTCATGGCCCGCAAATTTGCTCTGGGTACATTTGAACCTCCTCTCACTGCAGGCAGTATAGCAGCCCGGGGTTACACACTGGGTGGCAGACCTCCTCTCCAGGAGAGTTCCCAGTACTTCAGAGTGGAGGCTTCACCCTGAGGTGGTGAGCCTCATTTGAGAGAGGTTCGGGAGAGCAGAGATAGATTGCTTTGCCTCCCAGGAATCAACCCACTGTCCCCCCTGGTTCTCCATAATAGGAGGTGGGGACCCGCTGGTGGTAGATACCTTGTCACATCAGTGGCCGAGACAACTGTTATATTCCTTCCCATCGCTCACCCTACTCCCACTGTGTCTAGAGAAAATGAGGCAGGACCGGACCAAGGTGCTCCTAGTAGCCCTTTGTTGCTCCAGGAGACTCTGATTTTCAACCCTGATGCAGTTCCTGAGCAGCCAGTCGTGGAGACTGCCAAGTGGTGCGACCTGCTCAGTCAGGTATGGGGGACCCTATGCATCCCAACCCATAAAGCCTACTGCTCTGAACGGCTGTATGAGCCATCTGGGTCTGTCCAATAGGGTTATTGACACCCTACAAAATGCGAGAGCAGCGTCCACACGTTCCCAGTACGGGCACAAGTGTGGCGTCTTTCAGACGTAGTGTCTGCTTCTTGGTTTCGTCCCTTGGCAGTGATACTACAATTTTGTGCAGGACCTGTTTGACGAGGGGAAATCCCCCTCTACATTGAAGGTCTGTCTGACTGCCATTTAGGCTTGCCATGTCAAAATTGACTCAGTCTCACCAGGAGCTCACTTCCTGGCAGGGCGATTTTTGAAAGGGGTTTGGCAGCTTTGGCTGCCTATGAAGGACATTGTTCCTCACTGGAGGCTAAACCTGGTGCTTAATGCACTCATGAAGCCTCTATTTGAGCCCATGCATTCAGCTGAGCTGAAATATTTATCATTCAAAGCGGCTTTTTTGCTTGCTATCACCTCCGTGAAGCAGGTGGGTGAGATGCAGGCATTCTCCATAGCGAGAGCCTGCTTAATTTTTACAGAGGCCAGGACAAAGGTTATGCTCTGTACCAATCCTGCCTTTTTGTCAAAGATGATCTCAGCATTTCATGTCAACCAGTCTGTGGAATTGGAGGCTTTCCGTTCCCCTTCTTTCCAGTCTGACAGGGAGCAACAGCTCCATAAGCTCTGCCCAGTGCAGACCCTGGCATCCTATGTTGACAGGACAAAAAGTTGGAGGCAGTCTGAACAATTTTTTGTCTGCTATGGGGCAAAGCCCATGGTCAAGCCCTGTCTAAGCAGAGGCTGTCCAAGTGGATAGCAGACAGTCAGGACTGCCTATGAGCTGGTCAACTTGCCCCCTCCAGAAAGCTCACTGCCCATTCCTCCAGGGGCATGGCAACTTCATGAGCTTTATTCCAGGGTGCATTTGTCAAGGATATTTGCAGTGCAGGGGTGTGGTCTACTCCCTATCCCTTTACTAGGTTCTACAGACTTAATGTCGTGGGTCCCCAAAACCCTGATTTTGGAAGTGTTAAGGGCAGCTTCTCAGTTGACCCTTACAACACAGGCATAGTTTCTTGAAGAAAAACTGACGCAGAGATCTGTGTGCAGTCCTTTTATGTCCTCGGGGGCAGACCATGACTGGGTCACAGGCTCAATCGAGCAGCTTTGATATATCTTGTTCAGGTTTCTGGGTCTTTCGAAGGTAAATACCCATGCAGTAACGGTTACATTTCTATTTCAGGGATCCAGTTATTTTGTAAACTGCTAAATGGGTCTAAACATGCCATTGTATTTGACAAAACAATGGAAAATAACATTTAGCGTAGGTAACTCCATTCCTGGGTGGTCATTACACTCCAGGTTTGATAACTGGCCTTGTCAGAGATGTGATTATGCTTCTGGCTGGATCAAAGATCTAAACTGGAAGGACCACAGTTGCCTGATTTAGGGGGATCTAAATTATGTGTAGAGATACCATTTAAACAATTGTACCTGACATTGCAGCAGTTTTGGCCAGTAAAAAAGTCTTGTAATCTCAGGTAATTCCCAATGGGGAGGGTATATTATTGTGATTATTTGTTTAGGAAATTTACAGTATGTGCATTTTATTACCACTTTACTGGATTCTGCCAAGTCAATGCCCCAGTTTGAACGATCGGCCCATCCCAAGTTTTAGCTGAAGGTCAAATTTTTACCATGAATTTCTGGTTTTTAATAACCATGTGCAAATAATGCCTGAGTGGAAATATCGCGGCTCATGTGAATAAAAAGAAACTGCCTAGAAGTAATTGTTCTGTGCATTGAATGATTCAGGGTTAGGGTTATCTTTGGTTCAGATAATGAAGACGTGGAGTTTGGTGGTCTCGGATCAGATGATACAGACTCCACAGTCTGATGATTAAATTTTCCTGTTGTGACGCTATAATCCATATTTTGGATTTTATTTTATTTTTTTA
Organism: Acipenser oxyrinchus oxyrinchus; assembly: GCA_030684275.1. Classification (NCBI taxonomy): domain Eukaryota; kingdom Metazoa; phylum Chordata; class Actinopteri; order Acipenseriformes; family Acipenseridae; genus Acipenser; species Acipenser oxyrinchus. Next base: position 47,601,837 of record CM060251.1, read on the forward strand.
GACACTGCAAGAGTCTGTAACTTAGGCACATTTTTTTGTATTTGAACATTTTAATGATATAGTGCTACTTAGGATGTTAATTTATTATTTTGTTTAGTGTTTTGTCTTCACATTGGACACTGCCATTTTTTACTTGCGAAGATTATGTAAAGTCCTTTATTTTAGTGGACCAAAAATGTAACCTGTTTTATATATTCTTAAATGTAGCTTTTTACCTGCAAATGTGTTTTTTCCATGATGCTTTGCACTAGACACTGCAGATTTTGAAGTTTTTAATGTTTGTTTTGTGAAAAGATTTGAAATGACAAAACAGTGGACATACTGGAGAAGCTTCAAATTATATTTCACTAGTCATTAAATATGTTAACTGCAATTCTTGATTCTTTATCGTGACTGTGTGCTGTGCTCTATCTTTTGAATTTGAAGCATGTCTAATTGTAAACGTAATCTATCTACCTAATGCTAAAAGTACTCTCTGCAATAATGCCTTTAATTTCGCACCTGCCTGAATCAATGCTCTCTCACACTTTTGCCTTAATGACAACTTTACACCCCCTGGGCGTTGACTCGGTAGAATCCGGTATTTCTTTCATGCTTTTTCAATGTATATTCTTCCGTTGAGAGAAAGTGTGCACCTTGTGATTTATAGACTGTTATGAGGTCTTTTGCGGGTTATCAGGGATAACATATTTTTTTTAGCCAATCAGTAAGCTTGTTTTCTGCCGATTGACATATAATTAGAGATGAGATTGAAATTGTATATACTGGTACCATTTGGAGATAGGCATCTGAGTTTAAATGTATATCGATCTACAATTTAGATCGGAATCAGAATCAGATAAGGATCTTGTGATTTCATGTCTGGATAAGAATTCAAGCACCCAGGATACACACCCTGTTTTAATGAAAATTCAGATATCATTTGCTCGCAAAGCTAAAAATGTATTCATATCTGGTTCATATGTACAGTAATTGAGAATGTAATGCTTGGTTGCAAGAGGTTTACATTTAGTTCAGTCTTGTTATTAATAACCATGTAAGGATTTCTCCTTCATGTTATGCTATTTAAAATGCAGGTTTTAGTCAGATTGATTCAGGTTGCATATACAGAAATTGCTACTTTGCAGCATCTTACTAATTATAGACCTCAGCTGTATACTTAAGTTGTCTCTTTACAGTTGTAAATAAAATTCAATGTATCTGAAGAGTTACCTTCGTGGATGGGGGTCTACTGTTCAGGTTTTATGTTGTACAGTTTTCAAGTACATTTTTGAGTTTGTTTATTCAGGTTTTGTTGCCAGACATGCACTCACAGTAGGGTGAAATTGAGATCTATTTGATCATACACATCAGAAAATGTACATTTATACAAGTTATAAAAAGGAAATATAGTACAGATAAAACAGATAAGTTACATTAGGTAATGTTAATGTCTGCATATGTTGAAACATGTTCTATTTAATGGTTTTAAATCCAGGTCATTTACCAGGGGACATATATCTCTATGGGGATGCACCAGAGTGGTTGCTATGTACAGTTGGTTCTACTCTGAAATAAGCTGATGCTTTCAATGGGGTTCCTGATTTTGAACAATATTGTTTGCTTTTTTTAGACATGGGAGATTCAAGCGCTCAAACAGCGTCACTGCCGCTGTTCAGGCCGATCTAGAACTGGAAGGTTTCCCCGGCCATGTCACCACGGAGGACAAAGGGCTTCAATTTGGAGGCTCTTTTCAACAGCACTCTGAGCCCAGCACCCCAACTCAGTACGGTGCAGTACGGACTGTAAGGACCCAGGGCCTCTTCAGTTACAGGGAGGACTATCGGGCTCCTGTTGAGCCCCCCAGCCCTCAGCCTGAACCATGGCTTGTGGAGTCACCTCGCGAGGTGGTAGAAACAGGCAGGATGTCTCCTTGTCGACTTGATGGAAGCTGGTTCATGCAGCTGTTACATGCTGAGACCAAGAGAATGGAAGGCTGGTGCAAAGAGATGGAGAGAGAAGCAGAAGAAAATGCTCTCTCAGAAGAAAGTAAGTAGAAATAGACCTTTTTAATATGAAAACTTAAAGGACTGTTTGAATAGTGCTAGATATATATCGCCTTCATTTGAATAGTGTTAGATATATATTTCCCTCCCTCCCTTACCTTTTTATGGTGTTTGCTATCCTCCTTAATAGTTCCAAGTTCTTTTGCTCTAATATTGAAATTTGTAACATGTTTCCTCTGTTGTTCAAACTAACCATCTAGGCAATCTAACCGGCATGTAAGCAAGCTATCATCTTGCTTGATGAGTAAGTAGCATAACATTTGATTTTAGCTGGGGGTTTTCATTTCACTTGCTATTCTAGGGTGTTACTAATCATTCTGAGTGGTGCAGGGAGAGTACTGCGCTGTAGGTGGCAGAGCTGAAAATGTGCATTGTCACATGCTTTGAATGAGGGAGACGGTTCAGTCATGGCACGTATAAACCTCAAATAAGCAGATTTAGAAAGCACTGATAACTTTGTATTGGAGCCAGAACCCCTCCGAATCATAGCCAACAATGTTAAATAGTAAGGGAAATATACTAAAAAAAACAAATAATAATAAAATGCTATTGAAAGCTACTTACTCTTTAAGAGTAAGGGAGGCGTATATGTCCTTTGATTTGCACTTATTTTACACAAGAGTTATCTAAAAAAATATTTAATTTATTCAAAGTACATCCTGTTTTCATGTTTACTCTTTGTTATGAAAAAGGTTGCAAATAAACTAAGAGGAGCTGTCTATGGTTCAATGCTTGCTGTATAATATATGAATAGTTCCTCTCATGGTTTTTTTTTCACATTTTTAGTCCTAGGTAAAATCCGGAGTGCAGTTGGAAGTGCTCAGCTCCTCATGTCTCAGAAATTTCAGCAGTTTTACTGGCTCTGTCAGCAGAACCTGGTATGTATATATCTGAAGAATGTCAATGTAGTCTCAAGCTTTTCTTAAAAATGTGTGAGAGAAGGGTATTAGTGTAAAACTATTTGTGTTTTTACAAGAGAAACATCCCAGTTACATAAAGCTGGTGACATTATCATCAAAGCGTCTTCTCTAAATAATAAAAAATGCCGACTGGAGGGGTGAAGATAAGGTTGGAAACCAGTTGCAGAAAATATCATATGTCCATTACAGATTCACTAAATCTTGCATTTTGCTGTGGATTGGGTTATAGAGGACATGCCACTACAGACTTCACACATACATACAGTACAGAGAACTGCTTATCCAGTTCTGATTATTGTATTGAGAGTATCAGAATATGGAGGGCCCTGTCTGTCTTTCCTTCTGTCACACTTACATTCTTATATAGACCCCTTACATTTGTCAGCTTAATTTGTATACATTTTTATAAGACTTTGTGTGACCTCTATAGGGTTTGAGAAGTTGCCCTGCCTTTAAGAAAACAAATATGCATTATAAAATAGTATATGGAAAGGAAACTTATATTCTGTATATTTACAGTATATACTTATATATAAAAAACCACTTCTCCAGTAGTGCTAAGACTTTAAGGACATTCCTTAGCACAAGTTATTGAGACTTTTAGAATCTGGAGCATATGGAAGCAGCTGTCTATATTCCATACTTGCTGTTCATTTTTACATGTGCAGACAGTGAATGTGGTTCACAATGATATACCTTTTTCATGATAACTTTAATTTTGTATTTACATACATGACTGGGGATGTGTTTCACTGAAATACTTGTTTCTTGTTCACTCGATACAGTTTATTGAGAGGTTTTGTGATGTTAACCCACAAAGTCAACTAAGTGCAAATTATTGTCCCAAAGGGTTTACTAAATCCTATCGAAGCAAGTTTCTCGAGATTCTTTGAACACTAAAAGGGGATCTGAAGGAGGGGTTTTCAATGCTACAGCAAGGTGCTACAAGCCCCAAAAATCTATACCGAGCATCAAAAGAAACTTATCGCTATTATAACACATTAATTTTCAGGAAAAAAATAAGGTATATAAATGATGGACATTGATGAAATGTTTTTGGTTTGTTTTTAATCACTTGACCATTCGTCCTTGACCATGACACGCTTGAGTGACTATGACTGAAACATATTCACTTAATCACCTAATTAGTGAGTCAGTTGATTGGACACTGGATATGGAGTGATTTCAGCTGTTGAATTGCAAGCATGAATAAAAGCAATAAAGAAAATCACAAAAAAAAACAATATGCCATGTCTGTCAAGAGAGCAACAAACCTGTTTCAAACCTGGCGAGACGGTATGACCAAGAGTCACAACACCTGCCCAAGATCGACAGATCATTCTGCAGCATCTTTGTGATGTCAATTGCTAATCAGCACAATAAAAAGTCACTGCACCTGCTCTAAAACAGAGTTTGTCATTTTTCGATCACACCTAGTCAGTTTTATCCAAATAGAAGTGATAAGTTTATTTTGATGCTGAAATATAAGTGATAAGTTTCTTTTGATGCTCAGTATACATTTGTGATCTATGTCTCACTTAGGTGGTGTTATTGGCTACTTGTGTACTTATAAGGCACTAGCAGAAACGTTGACTTCATTTTTTTATGTTTTACAAGCTAAAGTGTCTTTAACTAAGTGGATTCACTGTGGGGGTTGACAGCCTTTACATTTCTACAAAACTCATGAGTAGGGTGACAATTTACTCTACTCCAAAATAATATAAGGAGAAGACAATACATATGGCAAAAATAACACCATGAACATAGTCATAGTGTGTTTACTGTATGGTTCAGAATCTGCTACACACCAATTAGACTTATTTATAGGAAGATGATTAAACAAGCTCAAAGCTGTTCATTTGGAAATGTGGGTTTGAATGCAGCTATGGATAAAAGTGAAATACATTTGGTGGTCTAAACCAAACCCAAACTAACAAATGTTACACTTGGAAAACTTACACTTTACAGGAAGTCTATTATGTATGGATACATTTGGCACATACAGTACTGTATTCAGAAATGACAATGTACTTATGTGAATCAGTCAGGTGAGGCATGTGCATTGTGCTGTATATTGTAGTTGAGTGTTATTTTTGACCAAACCCTGACAAATGCATACTGAGTACCTCAGTAAAAAACATATGAATTGCTTACGGATATTGAAGCTTTGTTGGCAGTTTCAGTTAACAGGACGTGTAGGGTGTAGCCATGTACTGTAAACCTGAGCTGAGAGAAGTTTGCAACTTTTCAGCAAAAAATAACATTTTGGACTTCTTTTGTTTTGAAGTCTTTCTAAGGCCAGCATTTTAAACAAGTAAAAGGCTGCCCTCTACTGTTATTTTTTGTGTACTGTTGTAAAATATTTTAAGCAAGCATATATATATATATATATATATATATTAGATCATATATATATATATATATATATATATATATATTTTTTTTTAATTAATATTAATTATTTCTTAGCAGACACCCTTATCCAGGCAACTTACAATTACAATTTCAAGATATAACATTATTGTTACATACAATTACCAATTATAGGGGCAGCAGGTTCAATCCCAGGTGGAAGACACTGCTGCTGTACCCTTCTACTCATATATATATATATATATATATATATATATATATATATATATATATATATATATATATTTTCTGGCAGGATATAAGAAAAAGCAGTGGTTAAACAATTATCGTCTGACTTCAAACATTCAGATCTAAGCCAATTGCTTGAAGAAGAAAAAGTATGTACATTCTGGAGATAAGCTGAAACTTTGCAAATTATGGTTCTATAAGCAAGCATATACCAGTGTTTAAGATGCCTGATATAGCAACTAGATGGATATGTCTGTACATCACATTTACATTTATACATGCAGTATACCTTGATAACTGTCCCTTCAAATATGATGGCATTGAGTTTCTGTGAGGGTAGGTCATAGTAACCTGCAATGTGCTGTTTATGTCCTTGGTGGATATGCATGATAACACACCTTGGTTTCATGTTTATGTTTTCATTTTAAAAGGATAGCATTTTAAAGGGTTACTGTACAGTATGTTCTAGTGAGCGCTCTTGGCATAGAAGGTGCCACAGCATTGCCATTGAAGATTATTTGATAAGGTGTGTCTTGTTGCTGGAAATAATTGCAAATACACTTAAGAAAAGCACTAACAACCTATTGCGGGATCAGTGTGTCTAAACTCAGTTTAATATTGTTACAGGACCCCAGTGCGATGCCTAGGCCCACCTCTCAAGACCTGGCAGGATTCTGGGATCTTTTACAGCTTTCCATTGAAGATGTCAGTATGAAGTTTGCTGAGCTGCAACAGATAAAGAACAATGACTGGAGGCCCATTGAAACCCCAGAAAAGAAGGTTAGTTTACCAGCTCAACTTAAGAATTTAAAACAAAGGGCTTGTTCTCAATTTGTGTCCTTTTGCGATGTTGTCTCTGCATTTATATTTTTTAAGATACCAGTCAGTTGTCCCCAAGTGACAGTGAATACACAAGGAAAAAATAGCATTATGGGCTGCAATAGTGTGTTTTTTTTGTTTAAGAATATGTTCATATTTCAGGAGGAAAAGAAAATCCCATCCCCCATACCAAAGAAGCCCCCAAAAGGAAAAATTGCTGTAACACGAGACAGGTCCCTGGACCTGCCAGACAGACAGCGACAGGAAGCCAGAAAACGACTTATGGCTGCCAAGAGGGCGGCTTCCTTTCGCCAGAATTCAGCTACAGAGCGAGCCGACAGCATTGAGATTTATATCCCAGAGGCCCAGACCAGACTTTAAGACATAGAATGCTTCAGAATGTTCAGTTTGTTATCCATATTCAACATTTTTTTGCATGTATCACTTTATATCTACATTTGGTGTTCATTGTGTCATCAACACCACGCCTTCCACATCATTTGTTTCTCAGTAAAAAAGGGCCCTTTTTTTTACCTAGGTTGTCTTTCAAAATTAACTAGAGTCTCTTCAATAAATTGCTTCGGAATGACCATATCACTTAGAACAAAATGTACCTAGGGGGTTGTTCAGCTATTTCAACTTTTTCAAAGTTTCTCACAAAGTGCAACTTTTTATAAACCCACCAGCAAAATCGGTCTTTGGTTAAGGCTTAAGGGTGAAAGCGCAACCAGTTTGTAGTCCAAGGGGTAGATCAGAACTGATGACTCTTCATGTAATTTAATCAGGGTTTTTTTAAGGGTACAATAAGATGTATTGGTTGCTTGATCGTTGGATTACTGAACTGGCACTTGATTCGCTTGATTCTGATTGTGTTATTAGAACTCCAGAGAACACTGCATAATTAGCAATGCTAATGTTTAAATACCTCAATAATGAATTATATAATTTAAAGCTGAGTGTGTCGTCATCATTTCTGAAATCACCTTTGGTTACCTCTCTGTATGCTCCACTTTATAAACGTTGAAAATAATGGATTACCCCCACTCCCCTCTTCCCAAGAGATGGAGCAGGCTCTACAAACAGAAAGCCCAGTGCTGCATCTACAACTAATACACAAACAGCCAAACACTGTCATCCAGCTTTATTGTCGTGTTCATTGCAGAGAAACATTTCATTATTCTGTGCCATTATTTGAAACATAAAATGTGATTGTGCCAACTAGAAAAAAAAAGAAATGGAGAACAATGTTATTTATCAATCAATGCATTTTATCTCTAGGTATGTTGTACGTTGTACATCGCTTAGTTATGCATTTCTGAAAATCAGATGTATGCTGTACAGTAACCTCTTTTTTAAAATGGAAAAAGCATGCCATCATACTTATTTTCAAGGGTGTGCAAGCAATAGAATGTATTGCTTGAGTTGTACCGGTAGCTATGAAGTGATTGGTCTTGCTTGTTACTGAAAATCTCATTCACAGTGTCCTGCATAGCGTATGAATATGAGTCCTAACCTACCTGATTGAAAACAGTAACAATGTTGCTTTTGAAATCAAAAGAAAAAAATACCCTGAGCCAGATAACTAGGACTAATGTTGCTCATGTTCATTAAGAAAAAAGAAACCTACCAGAAAAGTGAATAGTATGTTTAGAATAGCATCTGTTAAATAGCCAGGCCAAATGTGTGCAGCAACAAGAAAGAAGCAAGTATTTAAATCTGTATTTAACATATGCATAATTAATCATTCAGTAGAAATTTAGGGGGAATTAATTGCTAATTAGGCCACCCCTGAACATTTCTTTTACAGTTACGGGTTTTCAGTTCAGAAAAACAGTCTGGTTTTAGATGCAAGTTGTGATGAATGTAGGGCTTTAGCCTCTTTCTAAAGGTAACATAGCATAATATGAATCTGTATTTAGTCTGCATGAATCTGTGATGATGGTCTGCAATTCTTGTAGTCCAAAAAGGATTTGAATGTAAGAGGCAGACAATTTGTTAAGTTGGGCCTTTCTTCATTAAACTTTGGGACCTGTTCACAAAAAAATGTAATATGGCTTAGTGTCCATGAAAACTTTCTCAGCTGTTTTAAGGATGGTTTATTTCTTCTGTTTAAAGAAAAAAAGGGAAATTTTAGAGACCTTTAATTCACGTTTTATTGTGAGCACACTTTGATCCTCACCTGAGCACCTGCAATTTAGTACTATGCCTCTCTCAAGAAGAGTCTGCCAACTGTGCCAAATTGTGTAGTATTTTATGGTTCCTATTATCTGAGTGATGTGGTATATACAGATATGATTACTGACAGATCTCTTTTATTGCGGCCCAGGTATGCCTACCACAGGCAAGAGGAAGTTTATTACAGGTGGTTTTGCGATGTGGACCAATGTACAGGGGGGCAAAGTTGAGAACATGTGACTAATTTCACTTGTGAACCGAGCCAGATTTGAGCCCTTTGTTAACTTATGCTCTCCAGAGGTGAAAGTCTTAAATTACAGTTGAGACAGGTTTCATGAATATCAGACCTCTTTTAATCCCTAAAACAGTCTTTAAGTAAAATGATAGTGTTCTAAATGATGAAAAAGGTAAAGCTCAACCTTACCTTGGAGTGTAAAGTAAATGAAAGAACAAGGGTGACATTATAAAGTTGTGTTAATGCAAATGTTGTAAAAAAAGATATAGTAGAATAGGTTAAAATTACTAATTATATCCCTATAAAGTTACACCTCATATTAGATAAATGTATTGTACCAAACAGCCTTAAACCAGATTTAAAAGCAAAAATGCTTATGAATGTACAGCCCCTAAAGTCGCGGGGGGGAAATAGACAACAGGTTCTGTGCTTCATTTTTCAACATTTGAGTTTATTTAAGACTGCAAAATTCTGTCATGAAAAATTATCAGTTTATTTACCTGAATTGAAATGAAGATTTTTGAAAGGCTTCAAATTTGAGTTTTCCACAGACTCCTGTTGTACCTCAGGCTGCTTGAACAATTGTGTACAGTATCCAGAGCCTAGCTATACTATTTACAGAACGTTTCTGGTGTTAGTTTTAATACAATTCATATTGTAAGCAGATTTTAACAGGAAATCCTAAGCAAAAAATAAAATTAAAATAAAAAATACTAAATGCAACAAAAAAAGAAAACCACAGTAAGAAAAAAACACTAAGAGTTAGATTTGCCATCAACCATTGTGGTACTAGGGAAGCTAGAATAATATATATATATATATATATATATATATATATATATTACAGAAATATGGGACTGGAAAGATCATAGTTTCCATTTACTGAAAATGCACCTATTATTAAGCTAAGCCCTGTGTAAGCACTTATTACTATCAATTGAATTAGACATATTATCCCTTACAACAAACTGTAACACTGCTGAAGGCATTAGCTTATACGTTTGTATACTTGAATTGAGTTTCCTATAGTTTTACCTTCTAATAAACTGTCCACTGTTGGTTGCATTATTATAAATGATCTGAGTTGATTGCAGAGTTCACATGGAACCTCTTTACTATATTCAGTTTACATCAGTGCCAAGAATGAACTTGCCAGTGTTCTTTTTCTTTATCACATTCGATTGTTTACAATTTCTTTTATTATTTATTTATTGTTTATTTATTTACTGATGTATGAATGTGCCATATTTATTTGTAAAAAGGAGATGCAGTATGCCCTTTGATACAAAAAAAAATATGTATTTTGCACAGCCGGCTCAAATTACAGTATCTTTGGAAGAGGTTCATCATCCAGTAAACATTAATACCAGGTATTCTCTGATTCAATAAAAAAAATCTTTAACATGTATAATTTACTTACAAACATATTTAGCTGCCTTACCTGAAATGTATATTAATATTCTGCTTTTTAATAGTATATAACAGAGACTGCCAAAACTGATCTAATGTTATCAGTATGAATATAACTGCCACAAGTGCAATATAGTACAGGCGTTTGTACTACAAACAGGTCTTTGTGGGTAATGCATATCAGTGCAATCAATGCCTAAATACCTAAACACAGCAGAGCACTTTGCCATGACAATATCCTGATTATATACAGTACTGTGCAAAAGTTTTAGGCAGGTGTGAAAAAATGCTGTAAAGTAAGAATGCTTTCAAAAATAGACATGTTAATAGATTATATTTATCAATTAACTAAATGCAAAGTGAGTGAACAGAAGAAAAATCTAAATCAAATCCATATTTGGTGTGACCACCCTTTGCCTTCAAAACAGCATCAATTCTTCTAGGTACACTTGCACAAAGTCAGGGATTTTGTAGGCATATAGTCAGGTGTATGATTAAACAATTATACCAAACAGGTGCTAATGATCATCAATTCAATATGTAGGTTGAAACACAATCATTAACTGAAACAGAAACAGCTGTGTAGGAGGAATAAAACTGGGTGAGGAACAGCCAAACTCAGCTAACAAGGTGAGGTTGCTGAAGACAGTTTACTGTCAAAAGTCATACACCATGGCAAGACTGAGCACAGCAACAAGACACAAGGTAATTATACTGCATCAGCAAGGTCTCTCCCAGGCAGAAATTTCAAGGCAGACAGGGGTTTCCAGATGTGCTGTCCAAGCTCTTTGAAGAAGCACAAAGAAACGGGCAACGTTGAGGACCGTAGACGCAGTGGTCGGCCAAGGAAACTTACTGCAGCAGATGAAAGACACATCATGCTTACTTCCCTTCGCAGAATCGGAAGATGTCCAGCAGTGCCATCAGCTCAGAATTGGCAGAAAACAGTGGGACCCTGGTACACCCATCTACTGTCCGGAGAAGTCTGGTCAGAAGTGGCCTTCATGGAAGACTTGCGGCCAAAAAGCCATACCTCCGACGTGGAAACAAGGCCAGCGACTCAACTATGCACGAAAACACAGGAACTGGGGTGCAGAAAATGGCAGCAGGTGCTCTGGACTGATGAGTCAAAATTTGAAATATTTGGCTGTAGCAGAAGGCAGTTTGTTCGCCGAAGGGCTGGAGAGCGGTACACGAATGAGTGTCTGCAGGCAACAGTGAAGCATGGTGGAGGTTCCTTGCAAGTTTGGGGCTGCATTTCTGCAAATGGAGTTGGGGATTTGGTCAGAATTAATGGTCTCCTCAATGCTGAGAAGTACAGGCAGATACTTATCCATCATGCAATACCATCAGGGAGGCATCTGATTGGCCCCAAATTTATTCTGCAGCATGACAACGACCCCAAACATACAGCGAAAGTCATTAAGAACTATCTTCAGCGTAAAGAAGAACAAGGAGTCCTGGAAGTGATGGTATGGCCCCACAGAGCCCTGATCTCAACATCATCGAGTCTGTCTGGGATTACATGAAGAGAGAGAAGCAACTGAGGCTGCCTAAATCCACAGAAGAACTGTGGTTAGTTCTCCAAGATGTTTGGGCCAACCTACCTGCCGAGTTCCTTCAAAAACTGTGTGCAAGTGTACCTAGAAGAATTGATGCTGTTTTGAAGGCAAGGGTGGTCACACCAAATATTGATTTGATGTAGATTTTGAAAGCATTCTTACTTTACAGCATTTTTTCACACCTGCCTAAAACTTTTGCACAGTACAGTATATATATATATATATATATATATATATATATATATATATATATATATATATATATATATATACTCACACACACTGCTGTGCAAAAGTCTTAGACACATTCAGGAGTTACAATATATATCGATGTTATGAGCATCAACAATTTACTCAAAGCCTCCGTTAGTGTTTTCCACTATTATAACAACTTTGACTTGATACAGCTTAGTTTGGGTGAGAAGAAACCAAGCTTGTCATTTAGCAATCTTTAATTCACATTGATCAGAATCTTCAAAAACTTGTGATCACAACAACTCAAAGTCAACTATATATGAGCAGCTAATATGAAGTGTTGTAGTAGCTAATCCATCACATTTACCCAGTGGTTCTCAAAAGGGGGGGCGCGAAGCAATCCAAGGGGAAGGAAAACTTTTTTTAAAATTTTATTTAAAATGTATATGTGACATGATGTTCTGTAGATGGCGTGTGTTGATTCTATGGTAGTATAACCCCCCCTGCCCAAAATGTGCTCTTAATGTCTAAGACTTTTCACATATATATATATATATATATATATATGCATTTATTTGTTTAAAATCTTTTTTATTTTAAATCTGATTTTAGGCATGCTAAATTGCTAAATCGGTGCTCAGTATTTTTGTTACACAGACAAGCTCCATACCCCAAATCGTCATTATATATTGACTTTTATTTAGGTAATGACAAGTATTTTTTTAAAGGTTAACATAGTGCGTAAAGGAGGTTTTTTGTTTAGGAAAGTGAGGCAGACCCTATCAAGAGGATAGCTTGTGGACCTTAAAAATATACAGTAATTTATTCCCTGTTTTTATAAAGCAAGGTGCTATGATTAGGGCATTAGTAGTTTAGCTTGAAAAACAATGCGTGGCAAACGCTTTTTAAATGGAGTACCCCAATTGGCTGGGGGTGTTCTGAGGAATAATACCTGTACACTCCATGCAGGGGTGGGCCTAGCAATATGACTTGACAAATGCCTTACATAAAATGCAGATTATCTTGGTCCACAGTCCTCTACTCTAACAACTAGACCCCATCTCAACATTTTTTGATGTCAAACTGTTTAGCCTTAGTTTTAACTCCCATCAGGGATTGGTTGAAAAACAAAATCTTATTTCAAATGTGAAAAATGAAACCGCATCACTTTGATTTAAAAATTCCACAGTGTATGTTAAATGTTAAATGCCTTTGTATATTTTTTTAAATAGTGAGATTATATATATATATATATATATATATATATATATATATATATATATATATATATATATATATATATATATATATAGACACACACACATGATATCAGATGGTAATCTTCTTATGTATGTAAATATGAAACTTAAATTATAAACAGAGCCAACACTGTTCATGATTAGTCTGTACCTTTATTTAAATAAATAAAAATGTATTTCAAACTTGTATTTACTTAGAAGATGACATCCTTAGAATAAAAAATTGTACCATTAAACAGTGTCCGGTAATATACTGTACTGTTAACAGTTGGGCTACACTGAAAAACTATCTTAGCATTTGGCAGGAGGATACAATTGTGATTATGGTACAGGCTTAACTCTATTGTGGTAAATGTATATAGACCTCTCTCATCTACTTTCCTTCCAATTCCATTGTCAACCTTTTTTTCCCTGCACCAAATCCCATGTATTGTGCCAAGGTATCTTCTGCTATCTCCATAACAAACTGCTCAGTTTTACCATTTCAAGGTAAAGGTGCAAGAATCATTCAATGTTCAATCTATTTTGCCAATGTAAAATATGCATATTTTTCCACTAAAATGTATTAATTTGTTATGCTACCTGCATAGAATTCCTCCTTATTATCAAGTTTCCATCTCAATGTAAATCTTAACACAGCTTGAGCGCGATTCAAATCTTTTGATTTGGCCACATACATATATATATATATATATATATATATATATATATATATATAAACATGTACAGTAAACTTAATTTAATCTACATTTATATTGTTTTTGTTTTTTGTTTTTTTCAAAGGAGGAATTCATGTCTGTTTATGTGCCAGAATCGGACAATGTGGATTTAGCAATGTCAGAAAAAAGATAGATGTTTAGTATAAATTATTTTGAAATCTTAAATATCATATCAATAATGAGGATGAATATAATACCAAATATTCATTATTTGTAAAATTATATATATAAATATATAAATATATGCTTCATTTAAATGGAACTATTTTCTGCTCTCCTTCATGCTTTTCTGGGTTCTTTTGATAAAGTCTTATTATGGCATGCAGGATACTAATACTGATGTATAATATGTTGTTCCATTGCTTTTTGGTATTGCTTTCTTCTACAGATTGATTCTTGGATTACTTTTTTAAATATTTAATATTTTCTGCTTGCACTATTTTTTAGGATTTTATTCATCTTCTGCTGACTATAAAACAAACGTGCTTTGGTATTTTGCCCCATCTCTCTTTTTACAATGCTGCTTCTTTAAATAGTTTATGTATTGCTGATGTTCATCTGTTGTAAATAATTCTGCAATTAAAACCTTTTGGAGAAAATGGAATAAGGAGTGTTGTGTGTGCTTTTAAAGGCATTTGGGAATACAAGCATCAATTCAAGCAGAAACTAAATTAGTTTGGGTACATGGTTATGCAGGTTCCCAAAGTGTGAAATGTGTGTATAGTCACTGTCTATAAAAAGGCCTTTTATGGATAATATCAATAACAAGTGGTAGCCAGGGTGTATGTGTCCTGAGCAAGACTATCACTAATAATAATAACCCTGCTACGTACTCTTTAAGGCTATCTGCCTAACACTAGTACTATTTTTTTTCTCCATTTGTTAAATTATGTATTTTGTACAGCACTCTGTACACCCACAGATATATAGTATGTCCTAAAAATTATTGTGATAAGTAGTAGGTTGAATGAGCAGGGGAAACAAGTAGGGAGAGGCTAGGCCCAAAAGCCTCTGGTGAAGCTACTGCTGCTTGTTATATATATATTAAAATATCCTCAGCATTTTTTTTTCTAGTAATGGTAGAAATAATTGCATCAGAAGACAAAGAAAACATTTCCTTACTGCTGCTTGTTTACTGTTCAACGACTAGATCGACATGCTGGACACACAGCATAGTTGTAAGGGAGAGCATTTATTTGGGTACACCACCACACATGTGGTGTTTACCCAAGATGCCCTCTTGGTTTCTGCAAATAATGTGTATGGGGTGTTTTGGGGGGCATCACATATGTTTATTGATCTAGAATGTGTGAATCAAAAAGCACTTGTGTTGAAAGAGAGACTGCAGGGGCATATACATTGCAGGAGATACCCATGGTAAGCAATGAGCTTGATGTAAGCACTGCAGGGTGTTCTGTTTTAATAAATAAATAAATAACACAAATAACCAATAATTAACCTCAACCTTAAATATGAATTTGAATGGAAAAAATGTATATATATATTTTACACAAGATTTTGAGGCCAATTTCCTGCAGGTATTTTCCTGCCCAGGGTAAAATGTCCTTGCAAAGGAAATGTTCTGCAGGAATTTTTTGCAACAATGCCTGTAGGGATGTCCCACGGGTTTGTCATGCAATTACTCCTGCACAGACACCATCAGTCAATCAATCATTTTCAATCAATCACTTTATTTTCCAGGGTGCCTTTTCATGGTGAGCATTAAGCACCATCTCAAAGTGCATTAGAAAGTCATGCTAATGAAGGGAAATGGAAAAATACAGTGGAACAATAAAGGATCAAGGTCCATAAGATACAGGACAATAAGTTTACACAAAGGTTATAACATTTTAGAACAAGCTGAAGTCTAAGTAAGGTCACAGTTGAAAAAAGCAAAACTGAAATACTGAAAAGAAGTGGATAGAAAAAATCAGTAATGTTCAGAAAGAAACTTATGGGAACAAATATTACATTGGTAATAACAAAGGTAAAGGTTAATGGAAAGCCAGAGAGAACATGTAGTCATTTCCTCTTCCTGGTTTACCCCACTCTGTGTGTGTGTGTGTGTGTGTGTGTGTCTCTAAAATCATGCCCATTTTTAAACCTGTTTAAACTAGAATGAATCAATAAAGTGCAATCAAAAATAATAGCGCAATCTCAGCCCTGCAACAAACAGATATGTATTAACATTTGAACAAGGACAGGGGCCTCTCTAACAGTATCTATGTTTCCATCAAACTTTTTTTATGCGCTAAAACTCCTATATAAAAAAAAGCTTAACAACTGTGATGGAAACAGGTGAAATTCAGGTAATTTATGCGCGCAAACAAAAAATATATACGCTCGATAGGGGTGGATAAAGATGTATCCTGTACGATAAATGATGCAAACAAATGCAATGGAAATACTTTCTGTGCGAATTTTATGAGCTAGCACATATGGTGGTATTTACGAGTTCAACACAGCACCTCTCTACCGGCACTGGGCACTTACTCACTGACACATCATATGTCAATCAAATCTACAGCTACAGCCAAAAGTTTTGCATATCATTTTAGGATTGAGACATAATTAAAAACTTTTTTTTAAAAAATATTAGCTTGCGTGGTTCAGGGGGCGTGGAGCTGGGGGGCTTCTAATCTTCTAATTTTCTAATTTCCTGTTAATTAGCATCTATTTTCTATTTAAGCCCTGATCACCTGCACCTTTTCTGTCTAGTGTTTCGTTTTAGTAGCAAACGCTCAGATGCCTTTGTTTCGTGCTTCACCGCTAATATCTAAACTTCATTGCCTCGCTCACTGCAGGTCCTTTCTCTGCACATCGCTGCCAAGATATTCTCAATCATTTTCCTACCTGCTCAGATGATCCTTCTTTTCATTCAGCTTCTCTTTCGGCTTCAAGAGCTCCAACGTTAGTCCTCCCTGCTCCGTCCAGTCTCCACCTCAGCATCAAAGCCGTCCGAAGCGCAGCTTCATTACTCAACTTGTCTGCAACTTTATCAGAAAGTCTGGTCCTCCGCTAAACTTTCAAGCTCCTTCGACAAGACATCGACATTCCCGTTGTCTGCGATTGCCTTACTTTAACTCTACTTAAATCTACCACGAAGCTTTGTCTGCGGAATTTTTCTTTACTCCTCGCCTGCAATCAGACGCCCCTCCCCCGCTCCCACAGAGCTAGCACAATTGCCGTTCCATCAGAAGATCCTGCCCTGGACCTCCATCAGCTACGTTCAACCTTTTAAAGACGTATCCAGCCCATTATAAACTCCATTTCAACCAGTGGCGGCTCGTGACTTGACTGGTCACAACATGCTCCAACGACACTATTGTACTGTAACTTTTTCACTGGCGCCTCACAGACCATGGTTACCACGGCAATGCCCTCATTGAGTGACTGCGGGGAGTGGTAAGTTGCCATGGTGACCAGGCAGCTTCATCAGGCTCTGCGTTTTCTGGCCTCAGTACTTCAATTTTCTGGCTTCCTGTTGCTGCGCTTTCACAACTGGTGGGGACGAATTCAACGCGTCGAATCATGACATCTAAATACTGCGTTAACTTATTTATATACATGACTAACTGTCCTAAAACATGTCTAGAATATTTATTATTCAAATCTAAGGGAATAAGCAAATGTTGTTCTACATAGACAAGGATTTTAATCGTAATAATTTCATAGATTCTACCCTGCTTCACTCAAGTCAATGGTTTAATTCCAATCATAACCTCTGGACTGGATGGCAGTATAATAGTATAATACCACAAGTTCTCTCTCTCTCTCTCTCTCTCTCTCTCTCTCTCATCTATATATATATATATATATATATATATATATATATATATATATATATATATATATATATAGATATATATAGATATATATAAATTAAACCGTTTGCTATCACTGCGGCTCGGACACTACAGCTTTTCTATCTATTCCCGCAGTCCTCACTCTGATGGATTCTCGGGAGTTCCCCTCCTGCCTCATCCTTTTGTCTACCTATATCAACCCCCCCCCCCCCATGAAGCCATGCACTTGTCGGCTTTGTGAGATCCTCCGAATCTACAGTCACATTAACTTCCAGCTTCCCTGCATCAGGCTTCCATCCCAGCGAACTCTTCCTGTTCCCGGATTCGTGCTTCCTCATCTGGCTCCTCTCCTCCAAACCGACAAATTTCACCAAGGCACTTTATTCAACCTTCAAAGTTACCATTTCAGCAACGTGAGCTGCCAGTCAGAAATGGAAACCATGTCCTACAACTATCAACATTTCAGTAAAGCTACGATAGACAATACACTCGGACTGCTCCCAACCAAATCAATACATTTTGCACCAGCCTCAGAGCAACGCATTCTTCATCCTCTCAGGTTCTACAGCGGCCTCAGATCTATGCATTCTTCATCTCTGGCTTCATCTAAATCACTTTATCACTCAAAGACCAATATCCACCGCATTCAGCAGATCTCTGCGCTCTACAGCTGACCACCACACTACCGATGGCAGTCCACCGTTCACTATTACAGATCACTGCTTCAGCAGATCTCTGCGCTCTGCAGCAGACCACCACACTCTACCGATGGCAGTTCACCATTCACTATTACAGATCACTGCTTCAGCAGATCTCTGCTCATTATTGACAGCACTTCATTGTTACTTCAGATCTCTGCACTGTTCAGCAGATCACGTCCTCTACTGTTAATTGCTCCTCACTACAGCAGATCTCTGCTCCCTCTTCAGATCTACTCACTATTATAGCATGCAAAGTTGCTTTAGTTTACAGTTTAAATCTGTAACTGCACTTCTCCAGAGCTTCCACCGCTCCCGCTTTCCAGCATTCCGCAATCAAGGCTAATGCTAATCCCTATCTAATCAAAATACGAGGTGCTTGACTTTCTCAGCAATCTATTCATATCTCCACACATCTACTCAAACATTACAGCATGAATACACGGTGAGAGACGTGGTATTAGACTGGAAATCTGTCTTGATTATGAGTTAAGGAGTTCCACTACTAGGAGAATGACTGGAGTTGTGAAACTCAATCTCTGAATGTGAGTTCACCTTTTCCATTTCAAGCAGACAGGATAGTAGCAGACCGCTGATCGATCCTGTATTAACACATAGGATGGTCGACATCTCCTCTCTTCCCTCGTTTCCAGAAAATGGAGCACAAAGGGTGCTGAGCTTCCCCAGCAGTCAATTTACACATGTTCGTTCAGTTCCAGCTGCTACCTCAACCTTCAGTTCCAGCTCCCCTTCGGCCTCTACTTTCGGTATCCAAGTTCCATCAGCTCGTCCCATCTGCTGCCCCCCATACTCCCCAGCTTCACCAGCTGCGATTTGACTGAATCCTACTCTCAGTAACCTCCTTCAATCTGCTCCGCATTTCATGTCTGCAGCCCTCTCCCTTCTTCGAGAGCTTCATATTCTACAGCTTGGTCAGTGTTTTCAACCTTCTGTGCCCAGAATCGGATTCATCCCATTCCTTCAATCAAAACCAGATCCTGGCTTTCATCATTCACGGTAGGGAGTCTCTCTCTCTCTCTCTCTCTTTCCCCCATTCTCTCCATACCAGCAGTTCGCCTGACCCTCCGTGGGATTCTTAAGAGCTTTCCCTTCTGCCTCACCTTCCCGCCTGTCTACATCAATGAACATTCTCCGTTTTCTCATTCTACTCTTCGGAAACGCCACTTCTCCCCATATCAAGGATCTACCTATGGCGATCATCTGCATCTGAGCTCCCCTCAGTTTCTTCTACTTCTAATTTACGCCATCATTCATTTATGTACCTCCAAGATGGATAAATTTCAGCGTGGTTAGTTCATTCAGCTGTCAAGTAGTCCCCTATCTGCCCCTTCTTTTCAACATCAAGGTATCTCCCCAGCAAGAAACCTTGCCCCCCCGCCCCCGCCCCCTGGACCCTCAGTTCATTGATTCCTCTCGCTCCTATAATCACTCGTCACTGGTTCTCAACACACCTCTCCACCCTCCAGAGCAGGCCTCCCTCTTCTACTCTCCCCTCTCCCCCTGGACCCTCAGTTCATTGATTCCTCTCGCTCCTATCATCACTCGTCACTGGTTCACAACCTACCTCGCCTCCCCCCATCATTCTGTAGGCACAGCCCCCTCTGCTGCGAGGGCCAACATCAATCACAGCCAGATCATGAATGTGGGGAGCTGGACCTCTTCTGCAGTGGATTCTTTCATTCATTCATCCTCCTCTCATATAGTTACTGCCCACTTTTAAAAATTGCTAGTATGCCTGGAGTGGGGGCTTCCTGTCTGCCGGGGCCACCAGAGGTTTTCCCCTAATCGGCCTCAAGGGTTTTTTTTTCTCTCCACTAAGCGGCTGGTATACACAGTCACATTCTACTAACAAATTACTACTGCCTTATCCTTCACCCCAGCTTACGCCCCGTGAAATGAACATAATTTAGATATTTTATTTAACACAATTTAATCAAAGAAACTACAATTTATTATATTGCAAAAGTCTACCAGAAGCCATAATAGCAGTACAGTATTTCATGTTTAATTTCGAAATGTCACATTTTTCAATTTTTGGCAGCTTTTTTGTTAATGTTAACTTACCGTAACAGCAGGTTTCATTGGACTTTATGAAGCAACATTGGTTCATTCTGATTTAAACTGCACCATTTTCTGTACTGGATCATTATTTTTTAAATTTTCCAAACAATTGAATATGGCTGCACTTATATTTTCTGCATTACAACGTCCAGATATTTCTGTTAGGTTAAAAAACGATGATAAATAATAACTTGACTCGTGTCACTTCAGTCAGTGCTTTCTGCACACAAAGGGTATTTTCAGGGTTTAGCTGAAGAGGCAGTAGCCAAATTTCTCATTGTTTCTGGCAACAGTTTATGCACTACAGTGCAGTCTTTGGAAGCTAATTTTTGTGGTGATTTCTTTAAAGCTACCTGTTGTAAATTGTAACAGCTTTTGCCAAACTGTAGTGCAGGCAAGACAGAGATCATCGAAATTCATAGAAATGCTTTTTTGTCCAGATGAAGCATGTATGTGAAAACCATTTTGTTAACTTGTGACGTCATTACACACAGCTGTTTGTTAGCTAGAATCCAGTTTGATGGAAACCTGTTTTTGTACGATAAGATTATCATATGTTTTTGTGCGCAATTTTGCAGGTTTGCTAGAAATGTGTCTGTCTTGTTGATGGAAACATAGCTCGTGACTGGCAGAGTGCCAGAGTGATGGTACCATCGTGGGTGTGTCCCCGGGATATATTCCTACTGGGATGTTCCTGTGAGGCTACATAAATAAAACATAGACTTACTATTTATTTATTTATTTATTTATTTATTTATTTATTGGCAGGCGCCCTTATCTAGGCCGACTTACAATTGTGTTACAAGATATCACATCATTTTTACATACAATTACCTATTTATACACTTGGGTTTTTACTGGAGCAATCTAGGTAAAGTACCTTGCTCAAGGGTACAACAGCAGTGTCCCCCACCTTGGATTGAACCCACGACCCTCCGGTCCTGAGCCCTTACCACTACTCCACACTGCTGCCCTATATACACTGTTCTATATACATTTTACAGACTACATATGTAGACGTGTGTATTCTTATGAAAAATATATGTAATTGAGAGATCATTTGACTTTTTTGTGTCTTATTCTGAAGCGATAATACAAGATTAACAATTAGAAGATAATGATGAATTGATTGAGTAGAGCCTCGTGAAATTTATTTTTATTTTTTATAATTTTGTGTTTTCTCTTTCACAAATTTCGTTTTATTTTGTTTTATCCGCTAATTGTTTTGCTTCGTTTTATTACAGATCCACATTAATAAAATAACTCAAAAACATATATAAATATATATAAATGTATATAAATAAAAACAAAGTATACATCACATACAACAATCTACCAACCCCTATTATTTTGCTTGGGATTGCTCATAGAGAAGCTCTTACTCATAATATGTGGTCGGTATTTCCAATTTCATTATGTTACACGGATAAAATTTCTTCGATGTGATGTTTTTAACCAAATTTATAGCCTGCTTGAATGCTAGTGCTCTGATACATCCAGCGAATTTAAAACAATCTGCGTGAAGCTTTTGTTTCTGTTCAATCAGGATTGGTTAAAAAAAAAAGATTTCTTTTGATTAGTGTTTATTACTGTCTCACGTTTCATGAATTGTAATTCCACATTAAAACACTGGGCTGATTATCTACCTTTACTTGTAAGCCTGTGTTTTTTTCATTTTTTTCATCCGTTAAATAATTTACATTTGAAAAAGGTCTCATATTAGAAAAGTGTTAAGGAAAATTATATTTTTTTCCGTTAGCAACACTGGTACCTCAGCAGTTGCCCTCTTTTAATAGACACCATTTTTGTGACATTTTCAACAGCGATGCAGAATCACATTGTAACTACAGATTAACACTAGACTGTAATAAAATTGCATCATAACTGCAGTTTTACACTAGACTCAAATAATCATTGTAACTGCAGTTTAACACCACAATGTAGCAAAATGCCATTGAAACTGGAGTCTAACTCCCACTGCAGTACAGTCTGAATAGCATTTCACAGCAGTGTAGATCACAAAAGATGGTTCACCTCCTCTGTAAATCATACATTGAAATGGTATGTAAAAAGTTCTACCTCAGTCAACGATCAAGACTGACTGGACTCAGCAAGCCTTGTCCAGTTTAGGAGGGAAACCCTCCTGATAACCCTCTCTTCCATTGCTGGCAGGCTCAAAAAGGGAGGTTTGCAAAAAAAATGTGATATTCTTTTTATATTTTGTAAACACTTTATGAATTTATCCAAGAACATGTGAAATATGTTCTACTTATAAGCTTCATAAGTCAACACATCTCATCTAGATATGAAAATAATCAACAGTCATACCAGTACAAGAGTGTAGCAACTAAAATAAATCTTTGCCAATACAATATTTGCTTAAAAATCACATTATCTTAAATACATACTGTAACCTATTGTTAATATTGGGGCTACCCTTGTCGGCAGTATCCAGCTCTGTGTTTACAGGATGCTGGAGGCACCCACCCAAGGCTTCTAAGAAAAATGAAGAGAAAAATACCCCTAGAGTCTGCGAGAGCGGGGGCAGAAAATGACTCAACGTTGGACAACACTGTTAACGACTTAGGAATGGAAACGGATATGAGAATGGAGAGTACTTCACAAAAGACTAGTTTAAGATCTGCAGTTAGCATGGAAGACATGGAACTCCAGGTTTGTGTCTGCGACTGGAGCAAGGCGACAATGTCATTGGTTTGAAGATTCATCAAGGGAGAATGAAATGCTTGAGGGAGAAGGGACAAGGGCCTTGCATTGATCAATACTTCTTACGAAGTCAGTCAAGTCAGTCGAATGAAATCCAGCGACAGGAAGCAAACCACAGTTCGCAGGATATCAGCACCCCTGACATAGACGTGAGGAGGACTTGCATGGATACAGCTAGTTATGAGCCTAATGATCTTTGTGAACCCTGTCAGACAAACCAGCATAAGAGAGAAAAGAACCTCAATGGGCACAAGCCTGGAGTTAAATGGCCAAGAGCTTGTGAGAAAACTGTGTGGGACACAGTAAACACAGCTCTGCTTTGCATTGGAAAGGTTAAGTGGAACAGTTGAAAAGAACCTGGATAAATTTTGGGACATCATCTACGCATATGGAAGCGAGAGGTTTGGAGTTGAAAAAAGGAAGGAAAAAGTACAAACTATTCCTGGAAAGTCTAGACGGCAGCAGGAGATTGAACGCTTAGTTAGAGAAAGGAGACAACTTAGGAAGCAATGGAGAAGAGCAGAACAAAGTCAGAAGGAGGGTCTCAATCTTTTACAAAGGGTCATAAAAGATAAGCTTGCAACATTGCGCAGAGCTGAGCGCCTACGGAAACGCTACAAAAAGAAGGAGCGTGGGAGAACTAACTTTTATAAAGACCCATGCAAATTTGTAAAGAAATTATTCAACAGTGAGAAGAATGGCACACTAAAAGCATCTAAGTTTGAGCTGGAGAGATAGTTGGAGGAAACACATACAGATTCAAAAAGGCAGGAGCCGATATCAATTCCTTTAGACATCCTACCTATCAATCCACCAGAATACCAAATGGATGACTGTGCACCTAAGTGGAAAGAAGTAGAGCAAGCTGTGAAAAAAGCAAGGGCTTCATCATCTCCAGGGCCTAATGGAGTTCCGTACAGAGTGTACAAGAGTGCTTCAGGAATTCTACAAATCTTGTGGAAATTGATGAAAGTGGCATGGGAAAAACAGGTTGTAACAAGAGCATGGCGCTGAGCAGGTGGAGTCTTTATACCTAAAGAAAAAGATTCTACAAGCATCAGTCAATTTCGCCCTATTTCCCTATTAAACGTAGAAAGCAAGATTTTCTTCAGCATTATTGCTCAGAGATTGTCAACTTACCTATTAAAGAACTGCTTCATTGACACTTCAGTACAAAAAGCAAGCATACCAGGTTTCCCAAGATGCTTAGAACACATCGATGTGATCTGGCAACAAATTCAATCAGCTAAAAAGGAGAGGAAGGAGCTCAGTGTGACATTCCTGGATCTGGCTAATGGATATGGTTCAGTGCCACATGAACGTCTTTGGGCAGCATTTGATTTTTTCAGTGTACCAATGACAATAACATATTTAGTGAAAGCCTACTTTGGAGATTTGCAGTTCAGTTTTTCAACTTCAGAATTCAGCACTACATGGCAATGCCTAGAAGTTGGAATAATGGCAGCATGTACCATTTCTCCACTGGCTTTTACCATGGCAATGGAAGTAATCATTAGGGCATCAAAATGGGTAGTGGGAGGAGAGCGCTTGGCTTCTGGAATGCGACTACCACTAATTCAAGCATACATGGATGACATGACAACCATGACTACAACCGTAGCCTGCACTAATCGGTTATTGGGCAAATTAACCAATAACATGGAATGGGCACGAATGCAATTCAAGCCCACTAAATCAAGGAGCAACTACCAGTCTCCGCTCTAACCGAGGAGTTTAAGTGCGTCAAGGTCCGACTGGAAATGACATTAGTAGAGTCATGCGACAAATGCGTAAGGGAGGCAGCACCTGTGTTGAAAACTGGAAGGAAGTGGGTGGCAAAAAAAGCCATGGATGAGGTGTGTAAAGGTCGTTTCCCAGGCCAAGCAGGGAGAATGGATGAGATGGGAGAGTGTGGAACAATGCAAGATCGGCTGGCAAGACCTATGGACAATGGAACACAGCTGCGATGTTTGGCCTTAGCATTGGAAGACAAGCGTAACATGACCAATAAGTTGCCACCTGTTCCATCAAAAGTTTGTGCTCATCTTGGCGAGAGCCAAGTTCAAATCAGCATGAAGTTTTAACATCTACTCTCTTAGATATATATATATATATATATATATATATATATATATATATATATATATATATATATATTAGCTCAAAGAGCCAGCTGCCCAACGTTTCGATATGTTGTACATATCTTTCTCAAGGGACATGTGTTTGAATCAAAACATTGGAGGTATTTATAGGTTTTTGACGGCATGACAACTACTTGTTATTGTACTGTATATATTCAAATCCATGATTTATTCTTACATGATGTAATGGTGTTGTATATATTTTGATATCATTTTTACTTATATCTTTAAATCTGTATTAATTCTAATTAACATTATTTTATATAAACTTATATTTATATTATCATGCAATGCTGGCTGTGAGGATCAGCCTTGATTTGGCCTCCCCAGCGCATCAGCATGCACAAATAATGAATTGTGTTTATTTATTTATTTAAATGTTATATATTTATTGCTGTTAATTAGTTCATTCTTTTCTGTTGAGTCCCGCTGGCATAATCATGTTCAGTCTATTTATTTCTAATTAATGAAAGGTGGTTCTGAATTATTTTATATAAAGTTGTTCCAGTCTCTCCAACATATTTTATTTCATCTAATTTTTCACAGGCTATTCCATAAACAACATTTCTGTTTTCACAGTAGTTATTAGTTTTTAGTGGATATGTGTTGTTCTTAGGTTTAATTATATTTTTACTTTTGTCCATGTATTTACACACTTTACATATACTAGTGCAAGTATTTGTAGAACCTATTCTGTCAATATATATGTTAGTGGGTGTGAATGTTTACTCACACAAACAAGATTACTGTGTCTGTCATGTACATAAAGTTTAAAATTTTTTTTAAAAAGTATTCAAGTTAATTATTATTTAATATTAATGGTGAAACACATTAAGTGAACTTGCCTCATTTGCCCCAGACCCAGCTTCAGAAATAGTTTCAGAAGGAGACGGAAAGGGTTGTTTTTTCCAAGTGAATTCATTTGTGCTGGAAGTGGCTGGTAGAAATCGCTGAGATTTAAAAGAAACATTTCCACTTGTTGTTGATATGGCCCTGTCATTTTTTTCTGCCACTGCTGAAAGACCTTAAAACAAAAAAAGAAAATGTTGGAAGAAGATTAATTATTTTCAACATGTTATAGTTTCATATGGATACAGAATAGCAGTATTGAAAATTATGAACATACTGTACTTCTATTTGTCAATAATTGGGATGTTTTTACATAATATTAATCAAGGGATTCCAAGCTTTAAATCCTGCTGTAACCTCACACATGTAGGGTACATTAAAGTCATCTGATATCTAATTGTAGCCGTTTGCCTTTTGTCACCTAACTGCTTATAACATTCTACTAAATCTCTATAGACAAACCTTTCTGCAGCTCAATCACAATTGTTTTTTGACTTTGTGGAAGGGTGTGGATATTCACTGACACAGGAGACAGAAGAGTGTATTTTACAACACCGCACAGGAGCCCAGTTTTATTTATTACTTTTTTTTTTAAAGTGCTTTAGTTTAGCCCGCAGAGGGCGCTGTTGTCCATGTCCTGAATACCAGCAATGGTAGACAGGACCACAGAAATACCCACAGGTAAACAGACCTGCTGACGCACTCACAGGTGCTCTCAAATAATAATAACAAAAGGTGAAATTAAAAAGAGAAAATATAACACAGTAATCAAAAACTACAAAGAAAAGGTGCTGCACTCGGCAGCGTTACCCCGACCGTCGCTACCCGCATGGCCCTGGTCCCCGTCCTACACTTTACTGCTCACTCAGCCTGCTTCCTATACACTTATGGCGTCTGCCCAAGGTTTCAATATTTTTAATTTTCTTCTCTTTGGTTTTCTTTTGGTTTTCTTTTTCCGGCCGTTCTCGGTCCTGGAGCAGAGCTTCCGCTGGCTCGTTGTTTCGTCTTACAGGGGCAGAGCTGAGGGAACAACAGAACGTTATTTTATAGGGCCAGCAATCCCCCCAAGGCCCGCCTCTCAGCCACTCAGAGAGAGGGAAAGCCCACACACCCTCTCTCCCACCTCTCTGTGTCACTGCCATGACTGACCGGCGGATCTTACAAGGCTGCTGCCCTGTTCCTGCAGCATCATGCATGCGCCATACAGTCAGCACAGATCTCCCCTGTTACACTAATGTATTAATTTTTTTGCTACGAGATGAGCTGCGGCTTTCTCCGGGAGACGAGATGCTTCAACTTTGCTTCAGCCCTACTCTGGCAGCCGAACCTGGGACGAGCCCATTCCCTCTTCCCCTCTCCCGACCTGCTCTCGCACTTGGTTTGCTTGTCTGTCGCTTCGAACTGAACTTCCTGACCGCTGTTTAGCCAGGCTATTTACAGTTTAAAAACTGCTAATTAAAATGATCCATGAGTGGGAATGTTTGTTACCTTTTGTTTTTTGTGTAAACTTCATGCATGGTTAATTCATGGAAAGAGACATTTTTGCTTCACTGTATGTGCATAATAGAGAGGGAGTTATTTTATTTTGTATTTCAGTCAGATGTGTGTTGTTATGTGTCCTGCGGTGCCCCCCACCCCCTCTTCCATTTATAACACTTCAGTTATAACGCTCATATTGTGTGTCCACCGAGACCCGCGTTATAGCAAAGGAGCACTGTGTGTATATATATATATATACACACACACACACACACACTGCTAACTAATGTCACTGTTTAATAAAACAAACCCAGCAGTGAAAAGGCAGGGTGCAAACATACACATTTATGAACAAACCAGTTAGTAGAGTGGGCAAACTTTTTTTAGAACAAACAAAATCACAAATAGGTTATTATTAATAGTTTTTACTTAACTTAAGCATATCTGAAATTAAAATTAAAAAAAAAAACTTTAAAACGTTTAAAAATGCTTTTTCACGCACCAAATTGAACTTCCTATCCGGTGGCCATCTTGGATTTAAGTTTTGCACTCTACTGACTTTAGAATTTAAAAAAATAAATAA
This sequence comes from Acipenser oxyrinchus oxyrinchus, assembly GCA_030684275.1. Taxonomy (NCBI): domain Eukaryota; kingdom Metazoa; phylum Chordata; class Actinopteri; order Acipenseriformes; family Acipenseridae; genus Acipenser; species Acipenser oxyrinchus. The sequence continues at coordinate 47,630,139 of CM060251.1, forward strand.
ATGATTTGTCAATAAAATATTAAAACTTTTCATTGGTGAAATTCATTCCAAGCTAGATTGTGATTTTAAATTGAAAGATCTTTTTTTTTTTTATTGCACTAGAGCCCACCCCTAAAAACACATCTGTCACTCTGCCAAGACTGTCAGGAGGGGGTGGCACCGAGAGACACTGTACTGCAAAAAAAATGCATAGACGTCATTTTTAAATGCATGGGAATTGTTTATAATATAGAGCAACATAATGTATTATAGCATGTTTTAAAGGGCATTTATTTGTCTGTTACAAAATTATGATTGTACCCATTATGCAATGTTTTTTTGTAGTATGTCTTAGGGGGTCAGAAAGTCATAATAACAACATTTTACACATTAATACTTTGTAAAGAATGGTATTATAAAACATTGGATTAATGTATTTGCCACTGAAAAATCAGGTAATGTGAATATACATAATTAATATGAAGCATTTTTTATGTTATAAATGTAATCCAATTTAAACTAAATCTGTGCATTGCAAAGTCATGTCTTCCACATGTTTTAACTTCCTTTCTATATTACAAATCCATGTATTTAAACAGTCTAGCATAGTTGCAAAATCAGATTTGAATTGTATCGATGCTGCTAGCCCTGTGAGTGTCTGCACTATCTGAGCTGCCCTGTGACCTGTGACCAGTCATGCCATCTATGTCACTGCTGTCAACCACCTGTCTGCTTACAAGTAGAAACATGCCCTTTAAATGTATCACGCTTATTCTTAGTGGAGTTTCTACATACACTAATTATGTTATTTATATATGTGCATATAGTGCATTTGATACACTGTTCATGCTACACAGTTCTAATATCAAGCCTGGTTACGATTTAAGATTATTATTATTATTATGTGAACTACTCCGCGAAGGGCGAAGGGACAGATTGAGGAGGGGGGAGGGAGGGGCTCTAACTCCGCGCATGGCTCAGCCGTGCTAGCAGGGGACGTTGTGCAGGATGTGCAAGCGTGGAATTTAGCCATGCTTGATGTCCCTATGGCCCAGAGGGCATTGTTGCAAGGAGCGTCTAAGCACTGTGGGCTTCAAGCCCCGAGGCACCGAGGCTCTGAGGCATCGAGGGCACCGTGGGCAACAAGGGCACTGAGGGCACTGATGCAGGGAGCGTCTAAGTACCGCGGGCATCAAGCACCATTGATGCAGGATGCGTCTAATCACCAAGGGCCAAAGCACCGAAGCTCTGAGGCTCAACTCACCGAGGTGGGGCCTATGCAGCCGGCGAGGTCTACTCTACAGCGGGGTGAAGTAAACAGAGCCCAGTGGAGGAACACAAGTCTGGTTAGCTGTTGTAAACAACCGTTCAGCAGCTAATCCACAGCACGACCCAGACAAGCAGGGCCATGCTCTCTAATACGGAGATGGGGGACGGGCAGCAGCAACCAAACAACAAGGCCCACTGCAACTGCCAGATGGCGGCTGGTGGAATCACTCGACAGCGGGGATCCGGCAAGGCCTAGCCCCATGGAGGAACTCTATACTCCCAAGTTAGAAAATAGACACACACTCACATGAGAGGTACTGCACAGGCAGTCATTCACACATGACAGATAAGAGAAAGCAGCCTACAACACAAGTGAGGAGGCTGCGGAAAGATAGCTGGCTTTCAGCATGAATGCAGGGGAAATGCAATTGACTCGCAAAGCTCTTTTCTATCAACACACTCAACTAAACACAGAGGTCTTACCATACCGTCTTGAGAAGGAAAAAGAGAAATGGCTTCCTCAGGATGACGGTTTTAATCCCTCGGTGGGCGGGACCGAGTGCTTCACCCCAGAAAGGGGCCTACTGGCAGCTCTGAGTTCAGCAATACCTACCCAATGTGCAGGCATATCCCATACATAATGTCGTTGGTGGTCATCTTTGAATTGAAAGGGAACTTACTATAAATAAATATGCCGTATATATGTAGGGCCTTCTGTAGTGTTGGCACAGCTGAGTCCCAAGACCCAAACATTGGGCTCCGTGGATAGGCCATCAATACCCAGTTGAAATTGGGTGTATAATTAATGGCCGTTCTGTGTTGAGTCACGCAGTGTGCAGCTCAACATACTGTATGCTTAAATTGTGTATATTTACTTATGTCAATTTAATATCGGTATTTCTGGTTTGGAGGTTTTATTTCTGAAGGATGTAGCTGCCTTTAAATATGTTTTTTGCTGACTCTATTTTTATTAAAAGGTGAAACGAGTCGATTAACTAAGACTTCTACTCCAGTGAATAACCTGCAGAATGAAGATCGGCTTAATTTGTGGTCTTGCTGCACTGTCACAGAGATGAGCTTCATCTCACCAGAACAGACATTTTGCAGAAATTTGATGCCAGTGATCACAAAAAGATTTGCAAACTACATTTAAAATCAGATCCACGTGATGTTGTGTAAAAAAAGCACTGCATTTTCATGAAAGAGTGTACTTATATTTCTCTATATACTATACTTGCTGTGTCACAGCCCTGTACAAAATCACACGTGTCCTGCAAATGTAGAACCTCAGGTACTTTATATTATATCTTATTCAGAAAAAAAAAACTGTTAACTAGGGAAGCTGGCCTGTGATGTCTTCTGGTGCATATACTCTCTATGTTCCATCCGTGACATACTTGAATAATCTGGTGTTGTGCAGGAAAAAGGCAACAAACGAGATGAGTTCCAACCACGAGAGCTCTCTTACACCTAGCATGTTCGATGTGGATTATTTTTCTTGGAATGTGCGCTACAAAATAATTGCTGCTGGATTTATTTTCTATTGTGCAGTGTTTCTGTTCTGCCATGTTGTATCAGCTTGCTTCTCTCAGACGTACTGCTCCTTGTCAGCAAAGGAGAAGGTGTTTTGGGACCTTGCAGCTACTCGTGCAGTATTTGGGATCCACAGTGCAATAGCCGGCCTGTGGGCATTACTGGTAGATCCAGTGATCTCTGCTGACAAAGTAACAACACAGCAGAACTGGTCTTGGTTTACCCTACTCATAGCCACAGGGTTTTTTCTCTTTGAAAATGTGGCTCTTCATGGATCCAATTTAGTGTTCAGAACATTTGACGTGCCTTTGGTGATTCATCATTTCTTTGTTTTTGCTGGATTTACTGTTGCAGTTATTTGGGACATTTTTGGTCACTATTTACCTACAGTGGCACTTTTACTTCAGATGAGCACTCCATTCACTTACATTTCATGGATATTTCTGAAGGTAAATGATCGCTTTTCATTTTTTTGTGTTTTTTTTTTGTTTACTATTATCTTATGCTATTTTAAGGTAAACTATAACTTTTAAATATACTCAAACTGGAAGCACACTGATAAAGTACAAGATGGCCAAGTGGTTTGCATGAGGGAATTTAAATTGTTTCCACCCAGCAAATTGAGGGGAGGGGCAAGGTTTACCTTTATGGATTGTTACATATATATATTTCTTTCATCCTCAGATTGGCTGGTCATCTGGAAGGCTAATGATCTGGAAGGCTAATGATCCACATGTTCCATTGTCGCATGGTGCTCACCTACCACATGTGGTGGGTCAGATGGTGTCATTGGAATAAAATTAAAGAAAACTCTGCCCTGCCTTGGCTGCCTTGGCGTGTCCTCTTCTTCACTGGACTGGTCCTGCTTACTTTTATATTAAACCCAATGTGGACTCACAAAAAGACCATGCAGCTTCTGAACCCAGTGGATTGGAACTGTAGCAATGAGAGTGTCTGAAAATAGTTTGTCTCCATCTGTGAAACAGGATGGCCAGTTACCTAAAAAAAAAAGCTAAAAGCATGCTTGAATATGAGCATTTTAAAAACCCAACAGACATTAGATATGCATGGAAATGACCCTTTACCAGAAACCGGGTCAGCGTGATCCAAATGTAGATGCCTAAAATGTGTTATAGTTTTATAGACTGAGTACATGCAGGTATTTTCAAGTGCTTCAAGCACACTAATTACAGTAACTATGTTCTGTTCTTTGCAGTATGTTCTGCTTGGTATTCCCGTCACAGCTCGTTGTTGAACAGCAGACTGCTATTAAGGACAATGGTTTTGCATTCCTTACTACCCATCACTCGGATGAGACTAGCTTTGGGTTTTCCTAAAATGAACCCAACTTAATTAGTGAAAGATATGTTGTGCCTTTTATATAAATTATTCAGGGTCAACATGTATTTTAACATGCATTCTGCCGCTGGGATTAAGATGGGTTGTTTATTTGTATTCCTGTGGAGTGGCATTAATTGATCAGTGACATATGAAATTTGTTTTGAAAATTACATTGCAATCCTGTTTATGCAGATGTACAGCAATGTGTTCCCTGTTTATTAAAGCTGTTTACTCCAGGGTGCTATAAGCATCATATTTGTGAAAGAAATAGTTACAGTTTTAGACAAAATTAGTATCAACTTTGGTGGAAGGTGACAAGTTGTTTCTGTGAAGACAGTTTTATTTTCTCTTTCACAATAAGCATTCAGGAATCAACCTTATTTATTTCAGTCAGGAAAACTCATGTGATAAAAAGAACAATATGTATTAAAGCTTAGACCGCACATACTACGTTACACATATTTTCTTTACATCTTTGGCCTTCGGCCTCTCCCTTCACGGTAGCCCTGCCCATAATTTGGTTTGCTGATAGTGGAGAGCTGACTAGGAAAGCCATGGGCCGAAAAACAGGTGGAGGCTGGGGAGGAGGAGGCGAACTCTGATGCACAACAGGGACGAACGGATAAGATATAAAGCCATTTCTAGATGCTAGCCATTGGCTGACAAATGTACTGTAATGGAGGTGCCTAATTTGCTTGATGTTTACATAGGGTGTTTTCCTTTCACAAACATTAAATATATGAAATACTGGATGCTTGTGTGTGTAACTACCAGAATATTTTGGTAAAATGTACTCTCCCGACTTTAATCAAGAGATGTCACTTCAGGGATGTAAATAAGACTCTCATTGTATAGCAGTTTGATGCATTCCTGGTTTTACTATGAGTTTAACAAGATAAACCTGAGCTTGCTACCTATATACTGTGGTTAATCAAGGTTGTGGTAAAACATGGAATGGGTGAAACTGCTATGCAATATGAGTCTTATTTCCATCCCTGCACTTGTATATTTCTAGTGGTCCTTATAATACTGCCCGCAGGCCACATGGGGCCTCTTGTGACCCGAGGTTCCACACTTCTGCTTTCCCCAGGTAAACTATACACTTCATGTTTTGAGTGGTGTGCAACCAGCCAACAAGGGCGTGGGTTCAATCCCAGGTGGGGGACTCTGCTGCTGTACCCTTGAGCAAGGTACTTTAGAACAAAGAACAGGACCAGAAAGACTAAGATAGAAATTGAATGGAGACAAACTTTGGCCAGAGAACAGGAATCACTTTTTTACACTTATCCTATGGGGATTCCAAGCCAGATCAATGACAACACCTTTTAAAACCTGCAAAATATACAAATAGTGCTAGCCCCAAAAAAATCTTAGTCAGTCGCAAAAAACGTACTGTGCAAAAAGGGGCGAGTAGTATGAATGTGTCTGCTGTTGTATATTACACACACTTTCAGTGCAAATTAGTTAGTCAAGTCTCGGATACTGTAGGGTTAATATAGCACTGTATTTCTAACAGTTTAAAAGGGGTAAGTCAGTTTGAAGTTAATCCTGATGCATTTGCTTACAATAAATTCAGCCTTCACCATTCCAGACAAGTTGGAAATGCATTTTAGCAAACGACTACATGGGAGGTACATTCATAACATTTCACTGCTCATTGGGTAAAATGACCAGAGGAATGCGACGAACAAATGTAACCCACCAATCGGGTGCGAGTTCGGAGATAAAGTGGGTTGTATTTCCTGAAGCGAGTAACAGCATGGACCAAATTGAGATCATGTGATGTTTTTAAAACGGAAATGAAGTTGTGTACAGAACTTAATGGGAGCAGTGAGGTAAGTTTGGAGAGCATGCTTCACAATTGCAGTATGTTATACAATATAAATGTTAAGTTTGTTAGCGAGTTGTGTTACAGTATGTGATATGAATGTCAGACGTAAAGCAAGTGACCAAAGATTAAGTAATGCATTGTTTGTAGCACAGAAGATATATGAAACCATTGCAAAATATGTGGGTGCAAACTGTGAGTGTGTGTGTGTGTGTGTATACACACACACAAACACATAAATTAGAGCGCCTCAAAAACAAATGAAAATATCATTACGTGCCACTAGTTGTATTGACCTATGTCTCCAATTCGCCTGGTTCGTCACCTGAGGTGTACGCGAACTAAGTACGTAAATTAAACTAAAAAAAAATGCGGACTTGTGTAAATGTTTAATTGTGATTTAATATAAAGCGGACCTTGATAATTTAATAGTTATCAATAAGAAAATCATCTTCGGAAAAAACGTTGATACAATTGCTTTCTGTGCATTTGTTAGACCAATGGACTAAATCTGCATCTGCAAAAGTGACATCTAAGTATGACACCCGCCACTGCTGTATAGAGCTGCGTGTATGATGAAAACGTTGTTGACCGTGAAATACAGTATACAATTATAGAATATGAATTAGCAATGAAATATTTATACATAGTTAGATAAGCAATTCTGTAGATGTATGAAAAAAAATGTAGTGCGACATACAGACAGGTGGATGAACGGACATACACACACCACCAATATCCCCAGAATCAGATTTAATCAATAACTTAAGCTAGTATTCTTACTACTAAGTTTCATGACCATTGGAAAAAATGATCTCCAAATAAGAGTATCTGATATTCTCTGTAATTTTACTCATACACTTAAGCTAATAGTGTCAATACCAATAGCTCCAGATATTTGTGAAGTGTGACACACTGCTAAAGACCCTTACACACTGGCACGCTCTGCCCAGGTCCGATCTTACCCTTGTCATGACTCCTGTTATGCAGATTTCTGTATCCCCATAGAATTTTGTGTCCCCTTAGATTTGACACCTGCGTAGATCAAGATCGCTATACGTGAACACTTGGTGTTTCTGAACAGTATTTACATGTAATAAAATTTAAAATGTGTTTTAAAAGAAAAATAGTTGCATAAGGTTACTTTTAATCAAGGGTTTCGTGTATTGAGCAACGCAGGAGGCTGAGCGTAATGTAGAAAATCAGTGGTGTTAAATGTGCTGTTTTATTTTGCTACAGAATTAGTTTGGTCATGGTTTCAATATTTGTTGCAAACTGCAGCAGAACTCAATGGCAGTGCTTGAGAACACAGCGGGACTCGGGTACAAATATCGCGCGTGCACATCCAGCTTTGAAAAACTGCATCTGCACAGGTATGGAGTCATACAGAATTCTATGAGGTTCAGAAATCTGCGTAACACCGGCTAGGTGATTTCACCCTGCTTTTTGAAGAAGTGGAAATACAAATACACAATGTACGTACGCAGTGCCCCAGAAGCAGCTTGTTACAGACGCATCCAAGCTTCGCCAGTCCAAATGTTGACAAGAGCAAATGTTTCTTCATCCGTGCTGCGATCTGTCTCAATCAGTAAAAATATGGCTAAACAGAAATGTTCCTTGCGAAAGTGAAACCTTCACGCCGGTGAGGATGTTTGTTACTTCATCCAGTTACCAACGCTCATCATGCATTTTGTCTTGCGCAACCCAGGTCAAAGTGTGTCAAACCACATCCTGAGGTGGCACAACCCAAGTCAAAGTGTGTCAAACCACATCCTGAGGTGGGGCAACCCGGATGTTAGGGCCCGGGTACTAGTGGGGGTTCATGTATAAAGGTTGTATGGGATGTCAGCTGAACACTTGATAGCTGATATACAAATGGTTAAGAGTGGAGGTGCTGGATTATTACACTCCGGTTCCATGCAACAGTTATGATGGTGATCAAACATGTGTGAGTACTGTTGTGTAAAAAAAAAAAAAATGGTTAAAATGAACAGTTGCATTCAAAAAATGTAGAACAGCAAAAAACAAAAATAGACATGCATTAACAAAATGCCCTGAAAACTTTACATAAAGAAAACAATTTAAATGAAGCAATAAGCTCAATAATTAAGCTAAAAAGGAAGTGAAAAGGTTACCTTTTTTTTTTGTGTTAACTCAAATAACCCTATTTTATCTTTCCCCAGTCAAATCGTAGAGTGCCTAAATAAGCATGTTAATTTACCATAATAAAAAAAAAAGTAATGAAAAATGTAGAACATAAAAAGAGCAACCAGATACAGTCCATGAAAGACAATGCATTATTCAAGTTCTTTTGTCGTATTATATATTTAAGGTAAGGCAAGTTTATTTTTCCGTTAAAAGTGCTCCCGGCTATAATGTTCTGCTGCCTGGCTGTACAGAATTCCTGGGGAGGACCCTGCTATATTATGCCCTTGCTAATGCTTTTGTACTTTACTGCCTGGGACTGAAGCTTTTTTTATGTCTGTGATCCATATTGGATCAGTATGTGTTCTGTGATCCTACAGATGTTTGAATGTAAATTAATATTATCTTAACAACAGTGCGATTTAATTATCATTCGCATGTGATTTCTGTCGTATGGTACAAGGCAGTAAAGGCATAAATAGTGGAAGAGTGAGTATGCAGGTGGCCCCCAAAATATGGCTTGGTATAGGTCCCCAACATAGGGCCGGATTAAACAATATGCCAATAACACCATTTGCCGTAATATGCATAGGGCCCCCAAAATATGGGTCCTTTAGGCCAGCCCTGCCGGGTACAAACCAGGTATGTTTTTTTTTTTAATTATTATCATTCTTTTAACATCTTGGTTAATACTCTTTTAAAAAATATTTTATTTGCTATTGGTAAATCATGGGAAAACACCAGTTGGATTTAACCTCTGTAAAATTAAACGGTGGCAGTATAGTATGACACCCCACCCCACCCCCCCCTTGCAAAATATTGGTACTTTATGGTAGTCTCCTCATCTATTTGTAGGCGTACTATACATTTAAATGGCAAACCAGCTTCTACCTGCTTCTACCTGTCTATTTTATTTAATAATATTGTGGTGGCAGTCCTAAGCTGCAGAAAATATACAGGGCCTCCAGAACTGTGGTTATTTTAGTTTACAGCGCAAAAGGTTAAACTTCAAATCTGTATCAGCAAAAAAAAAAAAAAAAAGATTGCTGTTTTGATGTAAATGTCTGTGCTGAGACACAAGATTTCTTACACTGCACCTACTGTAAAGTGCGTATCAGGACAAAAAAAAAGTGTTGTGTTCTTTCAGAACTTTGTCATCTGGAAAAATCAGTCATGCTTTTATCAACCAATTTTGTATTGCTTTCTCATAATTAAACTTGCCTCATAATTTTAATTTCAGGTGCAGACAGACCTCTATAGAGAACCTGGCTTGAGGAACCTTCCAGTGTAGCATCCATGAAGTTGCTGTCTGTGTAGCATCCGTGACGTACTTGAATAATCTGGTGTTGTGTAGGAAAAAAGCAACAGTCTAAAATGAGTTCCAACCACGAGAGCTCTCTTACACCCAGCATGTTCGATGTGGATTATTTTTCTTGGAATGTGCGCTACAAAATAATTGCTGCTGGATTTATTTTCTATTGTGCATTGTTTCTGCTCTGCCATGTTGTATCAGCTTGCTTCTCTCAGACGTACTGCTCCTTGTCAGCAAAGGAGAAGGTGTTTTGGGACCTTGCAGCTACTCGTGCAGTATTTGGGATCCACAGTGCAATAGCCGGCCTGTGGGCATTGCTGGTAGATCCAGTGATCTCTGCTGACAAAGTAACAACACAGCAGAACTGGTCTTGGTTTACCCTACTCATAGCCACAGGGTTTTTTCTCTTTGAAAATGTGGCTCTTCATGGATCCAATTTAGTGTTCAGAACATTTGATGTGCCTTTGGTGATTCATCATTTCTTTGCTTTTGCTGGATTTTCTGGTGCAGTGATTTGGGACACAATTGGTCACTATTTACCTATGGTGACACTATTACTTGAGATGAGCACTCCTTTTACCTGTGTTTCCTGGATGCTTTTAAAGGTATATCAATTATTTTAATCTGTTCTTTTTGCACTATTTCTTATGTAGCAGAAAGATTGGATATATGTTTTTTTGTGGATATATTAAGTCCAAATAAATACTGGAACATCACCAAGAAAAGGGGGGTTGGTTCTAGTTGATGAAATACATGAATAAAGCAGTATGAAGATTAGATTAAAGGGCAAGAGGGGCTCCAGAGTGGTGCATCTAGTAAAAGCACTTGCGTAGAGTGCAGGATGCGCCCTATAGTCTGGACGTCGCGAGTTCGAGTCCAGGCTATTCCTTTGCCAACCGAGGACGGGAGCTCCCAGGGGGCGCTGGTGGCTGAGCGCCGCCTGGGGGGAGGGAGGGCTAGGTCGGCCAGGGTGTCCTCGGCTCACTGCGCACCAGCGACCCCTGTGGTCTGGCCGGGCACCTGCGGGCTTGCCTGTAAACTGCCCAGGGCTGCGTTGTCCTCTGATGCTGTAGCTCTGGGTGGCTGCATGGTGAGTCTGCAGTATGTAAAAAAGCGGGCAGCTAACGGCACACGCTTCGGAGGACAGCATGTGCTCGTCTTTGCCCCTCCCGAGTCAGCGCAGGGGTGGTAGCGGTGAGCTGAGCTGAACAAAATAATTGGACACTACTAATTTGGGGAGAAAGTAACATAAAAAAACTAATTGGCGACTACTAAATTGAAAAAAATAAATAAGATTAAAGGGCTAGTGAGACCAGCTATACGAGCTCTTGACAAAAAGGGGAAAACTTACTATAAGACCAAGGACTCTTATTTTGAAGCAAATGCAAAAGCAAATTTTTCCACAATGAACAGGTCAGTTTCCAATTGTATTGGTTCAAAAATAGCAACAAACATTCTCAGAAGAAATTGGCTACTCCTGCACTACATGTAACTGTTATTTCTTACTATTGAACTCTGCCATTGCATTTGCACTTGCTTTAAAAGGGCCTAAAGAGTATGCATAATTTCAATGAACATGTTATTCGAAGGAAAATACCTGTTGTGTTTGAGATCTGAAAAATCGGGCCCTTGGTTTCTTCTAGAGTTAACATAAATAAGTTTACAAAAAACAGGTGATCACAAAATAAGTAGGGGTGAGACAATACACCAAGGTCACGATACGATACTTATGAAAAACTCATCTCTGCTTGACTGACTTGAAAATATTTCAGATCTATACACGGATTCAGTTGAAAATCAGTTATATGTATTTACCATTAAGTAGTATAGCACTTGTTTGAGTTTAAAGCAGTAAGTCAGCTAGAGTTTTTGGGATATCAGATTTAACTTAATTTTTCAAATCTCCGAACCACATTTCTGAGAAAGGAAACCTATACTAAGCAATGTGTTTTGATAACTATTAAAGTACAAACTTTGTTCATGTGTTTCTTTTAGAAAAATCTAAATATCAAGTCTTTCAGCATTAAGTTGTGATTTTTTTTTTTAAATGTACAGTACTGTGCAAAAGTTTTAGGCAGGTGTGAAAAATTGCTGTAAAGTAAGAATGCTTTCAAAAATAGACATGTTAATAGATTATATTTATCAATTAACTAAATGCAAAGTGAGTGAACAGAAGAAAAATCTAAATCAAATCCATATTTGGTGTGACCACCCTTTGCCTTCAAAACAGCATCAAGCATCAATTCTTCTAGGTACACTTGCACACAGTTTTTGAAGGAACTTCGGCAGGTAGGTTGGCCCAAACATCTTGGAGAACTAACCACAGTTCTTCTGTGGATTTAGGCAGCCTCAGTTGCTTCTCTCTCTTCATGTAATCCCAGACAGACTTGATGATGTTGAGATCAGGGCTCTGTGGGGCCATACCATCACTTCCAGGACTCCTTGTTCTTCTTTCGCTGAAGATAGTTCTTAATGACTTTCGCTTTATGTTTGGGGTCGTTGTCATGCTGCAGAATAAATTTGGGGCCAATCAGATGCCTCCCTGATGGTATTGCATGATGGATAAGTATCTGCCTGTACTTCTCAGCATTGAGGAGACCATTAATTCTGACCAAATCCCCAACTCCATTTGCAGAAATGCAGCCCCAGACTTGCAAGGAACCTCCACCATGCTTCACTGTTACCTGCAGACACTCATTCGTGTACCGCTCTCCAGCCCTTCGGCGAACAAACTGCCTTCTGCTACAGCCAAATATTTCAAATTTTGACTCATCAGTCCAGAGCACCTGCTGCCATTTTTCTGCACCCCAGTTCCTGTGTTTTCGTGCAGAGTTGAGTAAACAGCCTTGTTTCCACGTCGGAGGTATGTCTTTTTGGCCGCAAGTCTTCCATGAAGACCACTTCTGACCTGACTTCTCTGGACAGTAGATGGGTGTACCAGGGTCCCACTGTTTTCTGCCAGTTCTGAGCTGATGGCACTGCTGGACATCTTCCGATTGCGAAGGGAAGTAAGCATGATGTGTCTTTCATCTGCTGCAGTAAGTTTCCTTGGCCGACCACTGCGTCTACGGTCCTCAACGTTGCCTGTTTCTTTGTGCTTCTTCAAAAGAGCTTGGACAGCACATCTGGAAACCCCTGTCTGCCTTGAAATTTCTGCCTGGGAGAGACCTTGCTGATGCAGTATAACTACCCTGTGTCTTGTTGCTGTGCTCAGTCTTGCCATGGTGTATGACTTTTGACAATAAACTGTCTTCAGCAACCTCACCTTGTTAGCTGAGTTTGGCTGTTCCTCACCCAGTTTTATTCCTCCTACACAGCTGTTTCTGTTTCAGTTAGTGATTGTGTTTCAACCTACATATTGAATTGATGATCATTAGCACCTGTTTGGTATAATTGTTTAATCATACACCTGACTAATGCCTACAAAATCCCTGACTTTGTGCAAGTGTACCTAAAACAATTGATGCTGTTTTGAAGGCAAAGGGTTGTCACACCAAATATGGATTTGATTTAGATTTTTCTTCTGTTTGCTCACTTTGCATTTAGTTAATTGATAAATATAATCTATTAACATGTCTATTTTTGAAAGCATTCTTACTTAACAGCATTTTTTCACACCTGCCTAAAACTTTTGCACAGTACTGTACATCAGCGTTTTTGATTGCATCATACTTAACTTTAACTCAATAATAGATTATTATAAGACTTTTATTATTATTATACCATACATATTATTACCAAGTATTTTAAGTTAAGATTGAGTATATAATTTTATTTTGTATACTATTCTATACTGTGCTATTGTTAAATGTGGTTAGAAATAATTTAAATTATTAGATTTAAATTAATGATAAAATTAGTATTATAAGTAATTTTCATCCGGAAAAGAAAGTAACATATTCAACCAAATCAAACATTTGATTTGCAAAATATCATTGTAATGATTCCCTTTTGGGTATTGTTTATAATTTGTATTTTTTTTTTTTTTTTGTTATCGTCAGGCTGGCTTGGCAAAAACTGTCTTCTGGAAGGCCAACCAGTGGCTAATGATCCACATGTTCCATTGTCGCATGGTGCTCACCTACCACATGTGGTGGGTCAGCTGGTGTCATTGGGATGTAATCAGAGGAAACCCTGCCCTGCCTGTGCATGTCGTCTTCTTCACTGGACTGGTCTTGCTTACTTTTATAATAAACCCAGTGTGGACTCACAAAAAGACCATGCAGCTTCTGAATCCAGTGGACTGGAACTTTGGCAACAAGCCAGCACCTGAAAATGGTCCCTCTGCAAAACAAGATGGCCAGTTATCAAAAAAAAAAAGCTAAATAACAGACGATTACCTAAGTATTAGCTACAGGTTAATCAGCGGTGTGATCGTGGTGGAATGTGTTGGATTTCTGTATACAGGGATTTTCAAGCAACTGTTTTAAACATGTTCTCATGGGTGAAAGTTTTCCGTCTGTAGATGGAATTCCGTCAAAATTCCCTTTTTAGTGACCTTTTATTTATTTATTTTTTCCTGTTGAACTGTAACTTGATTTAGTTTATATTCAGTATGAATCTACAATTGTGTGTAATTCCGTAGCTGTTCAGTTCTGGCAGGATTTAGCCAAGACAGAGCAGCGAGAGGTTACAAGCATCCGAATCCACCAGGTTAAACTACAACAACATCAATAAATAGAGCTTGACACAGTGAGTAAAGGAAGAAAGAAAAATGCCAAAACGTAAATGTATTTTGAATGATGATTATTGTTATTATTAGTTGCAGTAGTATTAATAAACTCAATATAAAAATGGCAAAACGTATGTAACACAATATGGCTACTTATTGGCCACAAAATATACACCCAGAGTGTACTGAAATTAGCAAGCTGCTTAAAAGAAGAAAAAAAAAAAAGAAAAAAAGATAATACAAAGTGAGAGGATGACTATTTAAATAACGATTAAAATATCATATATTTAACAGGCTTAATTAGTCTTATCAGTTATTTAACGATGTGTCCCGGTTTTGAGTTTTGAAACTAAGCGGCCCCCAGACCCCCAGCCAAAAAGGTTAGTTTTCCCCCCAGGAGTTTGTCAAAATGATCATTGGCCACTTTCACTCATGTGTTCTGTTCTCTTTTGCTTGATATTCCTGCCTGCTAAACGGTTGAACGGTATCTATATCTGGGAAGGAAGATGCAAACCCCCCCTGGCTGTTAATGCATTCTTCATTACCAATGATTTTGATTATGCGTTCTTTAAATACCTCCTGAGTAAAAGCTTTACTATAGAACCCTATGTTAACTCCAGACTACCAAGCTGTTTCTTACTAGAGTTAAACTGCTGCTAGGTTTTCCTCTGCCATAAATTGTGCAAATAACAAAATGGTTTACATAGAGTCTAGTGTGTTTAACAATTAGAATCTGTTAGGAGGGTTTACCTGTTTAATATCCAAAGTGATCGCTGTGGTTGATTCTGATTTTATCTATTTGCCATGCTTACGAACAATCCCTGCACAAATTGCTTCTGAAATGACTCCTGTATTTATTGTTACTTTACAAATCCTAAGAATTCAAAAGCCATTCAACACCAGCAAACGTGTCTAGATTTGTTTATGGAAATGTGGATCTTTTTGTGACAAAGGGTCTGGTTTAATACTCTGCAATCAATATTAAACTTGATCTACTGCAGTTTTAACTGATAATCTCAGTGAGCTAATCAATTTTTGGTACCTTGCAGTTGGGTTTATCAATGGTACTAATATTAGTGCAAGCAAACTCACTTTAATTCCCCTGCTTCTGCCATCTAGAGACAACTGAGGGTAGTACTCTTGACACCCATGTATAAGTTGGTATCAGTACTGTTCTGTTGGGTTAATTGATTTGGGAGGAGGGGGGCGGGTACAGTTATTTAAAAAGTACAGGATTATGTATGATTGCAATAAACCATCAACCACAAGTGTTATAATGAGCAGTTTTGCTTTTACGTTTACGCAAGCATAATTGTTCAATAAAACTGCTTCCGGTGTACAGAGATCAAGGATGAACGAGACGCACAGTCACATTCATGCTAAGTGGCTTGCAGTTTACTTCAGCATCCAGGCGTGCAGTGCTATTACTGAACAACCTGTTTAAGAGCTTGAAAACAATAAAAAAAAAAAAAATCAACCCTATGGATTGGCTCAAGGAGTTTGGCAGTAGCCATCCAGATGAGAAAGACTAACTCAGAGATATACTAGTATGAATACTATTTTTTGTTTTGTATTATTACTACACAGAAGTATTTGTAATGTTTAAAGTAAAATGGGAAGTTTGTTAATCCTTGATTGTTGGCACTGGTGAGCTTGTAACTTTGAAAAGTGTTTCAGTAAATACCTGATTTGCTAACTGTTATTCCGTAGTATTGTTTGTGTATCTTCTAATGTGACGGGGACTAAACTATTTTAATTATCGGATATATTTTTTTTAATTTATTTTTTTTTTTTTTAATGCAGCTGAATAGGATCCCTGGTTATCATGCATATGAAACACTAAGAGGAAATGGGTTGCATTTCTGAAAGCTAGCTTCACAATATTTACTACTGATTGAATTGACAGATAAATTTTTGTGCTTTGTTTTCTACAAATGCAGCTATTCTTTTTTATTTTACTTTTAATGTGTTACTAAGCACAGCCAGCATAAACAGCTGTAATTCTATCGTATACATTGGATTATAAGCAAGAATCACTTGGCTGGTCAAATTAAGCACTTGGAGTCCACCTACATTGTTTATTCCTCGATTTGTAACATCGCTTGTGTATTTAAATAGGAGTGAGGAATAGTGACGTTTATATTTGAGAGGTATTCAAAATGTTCCGAGTCACAGAGCAAATTTCTATAAAACCCCCATTCAGTTGAATTTTAAATGTACTTCTGCAATTATATAATTGCCCCAGTACCATTTCATTTGCAGCCTCAGGGTGTTAATGTAAGTGATTCTTAACTTTTGTGGTGATATTGGCTAAGAGTATTACATTTCAATTAGTTCTGGGATGAACATGGAAATTTCATGTTCGGATATTCGGTCAAGATTTATATATTCATTCAAATACTCATTCATTTTCAAAACCATATCAAAACCATTATGTGTAACACTGTATTAAAGTTGAAAAATATCCCAGAAGTAAGAAAGGCCTTATTTTACCCTCGTGAATTAACTACAAAACAAAGAATGCCATACAGTAGTTAGTCTTGTGTGTATTTCGGATAAAAAGAAAGTTAGGGCTACTGATTTTCCATTCTTGGGAATAGCAAATTCTGTTTTTTTCAAAAATGTCCAATTTTGTTTTTTTTCCCCACTTTTTATCAACATTAATATTTAAACATGGCATTTGAACATAAATATAACGTTGATAGTTAAAATAAGTAAATTAATAAATATTACCGCAATTTTTTGTATTTTTATTAAGCCAAGATTTTCAAAAAGACTCTGTGCTGTAGATACTCACAGCTGTAATTGCTGCCAAAGGTGCTTCCACCAAGTATTAACTCGGGGGTGGAGACTTATCCAATTATGATCTTTCCGTTTTGTATTTTTAATATATAATTTTTTCTCAATAAAAACATTTTTCCCCTTAACAGTGTGGAGTATGGTGTGTAGATAAGTGGAAAAAAATCCTAATTTAAATGCATGAAATGCTGAGGCACTGACAACAAAATGTGAAAAGGGGGGTGTAGACTTTCTATAGGCACTGTAGATAATCAGTTTTTATTTTTAGTCTTTTACTGAAACATTGCATTTTTTTTTCTTTGTGCAGCAGCAATATTGTTTCAGCAAAGACATGTGACAAGTCACATGATACATTAACTCAACTTGGCTGGGTGTAGTGTAAAAAAAAAAATAAAAACATTCCCAAAATGCCTGTTTTGCGATTCCGTCCACGATACTGCAATCGTGGAAAATCAGTAGCCCTACAAAGTAGACAACGCATTTTTTTTAGTAATCCCTGCCATTGTTGTGTCTTTGCAATAAACAAAGTGAGACTCGTTTTCTTAAAGTTTATAACATTAGTTTTATAACTTGAATAAACACTTGAAATAAATTAACGTGGAAAAGGGGATGTTGTATAATGAAAATTATATTTACTCATTGTTTTATTATTGTACATTCAACTTAACAAAAATTAGGATCACATCATGAAAGAAAATGTAAATGCTGATCACTATGCGAGTAATTTCTTTGTATATTGCAGACAGAAACACACCCCTATTGATGAAAAGTCTTGCATTATTGTTTATTTTTTTATTAAACCAATGTTATTATCTCTGTCTGAAAAATACAATAAATTATTGTAGTGTTATGGGTTCTTGGGATAGAAATAAGACAAGAGGTTGAATTCAATGGAAAGGCTCAAGCTGTTTATTTACAACAGTGATCATGAAAATAAAGCAAATTAACGGAACTGGGAGTCGAAAACGAAAGTAAAATGATAATTTCTGTTTCTTTTATTTCTCTACCCACTTAATCTTTCCTGCTCTCCCTCTTTATCTGTCCATCCACGCATCCTCTCCACTTACTCTTGTCTTCCCCCAATCTCGCAGTCATTTCCTCACTCCCCCGCCCTTATACGCCAGACCCTGGCCCCCCACATCTTTCGCGCCTTTCCTGCAACCCAAATCCCCTACACACACACATGCTCTATGCAACCTCTGCACGCACACACAACCACGCCATTTATACTACTCACTTCTCCTGCTCTGCACATTGTAGGCTCGCTTCTGCCTCAGTCCAGCACCCGCTAGCTACTCCTGACCAAGTTGGTGGGCCGGACTTGCAGATCGTGCACATAGTCGGGGCCCACCAGAGCACAGCCGTCCTCCGCTCCAGATGGTTGGCTGAAGAGCAGGTCCACGGGGGTACGCAGCGCTCTCCCGAACATCAAAACTGCTGGTGTACACCACGTGGACTCCTGGACAGCTGTCCGGTAGACAAAGAGAGCCATGGGTAAGTGGCGGTGTGGTTAAACCGCTCGACTAACCCGTCGTTCTGGGGGTAGAGAGGGGTGGTGAGTGTCTTCTGTATCACCATCCACTTGCACATCTCAGCGAAGACCCTGGACTCGAAATTGCGGCACTGATCGCTGTGGAGCTCAACAAAGTGGCTGAACATGCCCCCCAGGAGGGCATCAGCAAAGGCGGTCTGGTCTGGTAGAGCGTATTATTAAACCTTTATTTTACTAGGAAATCACATTGAGATTAAAACACCTTTTTCAAGTGTGACCTAGCCAAGACAGGTAGCAGCAGTACAATAAAACATATTACAAACATACAAATACAAAAATAAAATACTTTTAAAACACAGACAAGTCATACTCAATACAATAAACAGTCAGTGACAATACATTAGTGACAGGTATAATTAAGTACTTAAAACAAACACAACTCTCAATAAGATAATCATGCAGCTTACTCTTGAATTGTACTAAAGTTATTTGGGACTGCAACTTAAGTTTAGACATTACAAGACCATGGAGCAAAATAAGCAAATGATCTTTTAGCAACCTCAGTACACACTTTAGGAACCGTCAAATACAAAAATGAGTGCAATCTAAGACTGTAGTTACTACAAGCAACTGTAAAGTATTCATTTATGTATGGAGGTAGCTTACATAGAATAGCCTTGTATAAAAAAAAAAGCGTATGCCTCGCGCCATTTGGCATTGCCACCAGCGCGAACCAGTTCCCTTGCTCGGACCTAGAAGGGCTCCATTGGGGCCCCCACCTGGTAGCTCTGTAAGGGGCACTCATGACTGTCCCAGTGGCTCTTTTCGGGCTGTGCAGGCAGGTAAAACTAGTCCTGCACTGTCTTTGCCACTCCAAAATGGTCGGTGCCCAGGCTGCCATGAACAGCCCCGCAGCACTCATTCCCGGGAGTACCTCAGGGACGATCAACCGTCGAGTGGCTGGGTGGACCCAGGCTTGGTGGAGCACTCCCTCTCTCAACTCCAAAGCGTCCCACTGTCTGCAAAGCGCCTCCCCCAAGCAGGCTGGCAGCCCTCTTCCATCTGGCGGATCAGGAACCCAATCTCTGGGTCATCCTTCTGCAGCTGGGCCAGGTCCTCTGTCAACACCCCATCACTGGTGGAAGCCATGCTCACCCGTTCCCCGGTGTTGTGGCCTGCCTCCTTCAGGTCCAAGCGCTCACAGTACCAGCAATGAGCAACGTTGCATGGCCGGCGAAACAGGGCTTTAGCGTTCCTATGCTGCCGGCCGGCCCGGTGCTGGAACCAGATGTCGAAGCCCTGGAGTACCTCGATCCAGTGTGCCACTTGCCCCTCTGGTTCCTTAAAGCGGAAAATCCACTGTAGTGAAGCGTGGTCAGTCTAGGTAGTGAATGCCTAGCAGTAGTTCCATTCGGTCCTGCTGAGGACCTTGCTGTAGTAGGCCACTACTTGTTCCCCTTTGGGGCCCACCTGGGACAGCACGCCCCCTAGTTCGACATCACTAGTGTCGGTGTCGAACAGGAAGGGTAGTGCCGGGACAGGGGCCTTGCCCAGCATATATCAGAGTTTTTGGAATGCACTGTCACATTCCTTGGTCCAGTTGAACCCTTCCCCTTCTTGATGATGGAGTGCAGTGGGCGGGCGATGTCAGTGAACCCCCAGACTTACCGCCGATAGTAGGAGGCCAGCCACAGGATGCCCCTTACTTGGCAGACTGACATCAGTATCGGCCACCCCCTACCGCCTCCACCTTGGCTGGATCGGTGGCAGCTCCATTGGCTCCCACCATGTGACGAAGGAATTGGGTCTCCTGGCACACCAGGTGACACTTCCCCGGGAGGCAGCTTCAGGCCACTGAGGACGCGCTTCATAAGGCACTCGAAAGTGGCTACTCTGGCTGACCAGCCCCACTATCACAGTGTCTTTGTTAGTGACAGGAGTAAGCTGTATATCGCGGGCCGGTCCCCACTCCCCTAGGCCGACCCGTGGTCTTTTGCTGCTGGCGGAGTGTGAGGTACCAGAGCCTGTGGTGACTGGGGGCAGCGGGCTTCCAAGTGGCCCTGTACCCCGCAGATCCAGAACACATGGTGGTCTGTTGGCCTGATGGCCAGCCCTGACAAACAGCCACATTGTCTGCTTCTGCTGACACTTCAGGGGTGGCCTGCGCAACTGCGTGTCCGTCTGGACTATTGCGGCCTGTCTCTGAATGGGAGAAGGCGGTCATGGCCAGCATGAGGATCTGTTCTAGGCGGCGTACCTTCTGTACGGCCTTCCCTAGCATTTTCGGCTCCCCTAAAAGGATGTGCCGCTGTAGCTGGTGTTATTGCCCCAATAAATGCATCCCTCCCTAGCTTTGTTGGACAGTTCTGGGTATGTCTTCTGTATTAACATGGTTATATCATCATTGCCCAGTGCCCCTAATAACAGCCCGGTCACCTCCATCGCTCCTTCCGCCGTGTCATGTGTGTGAAGCTGGACACGGCCTGTACAAATTGCTGTTCCTCTTCCCCTGTCGGTAGGGCCAAGATGCAGCTCTGCGCCTCCCCATTTAGTGCAGTTATCAATTGACCCCCCTTCTTGTTCTCCGATCACTGGTTCACTAGTGCGATCGCTTCAAACGCTCTCTGGAAGGCCCCCCAGCTGCCTCGCCCATCAAACCAATTTGTTTTGATGCGCGGAGATGATGTCAACGCTGCGCCTTGTACAGTTATTGCAGACCACGCTTCCTTTAACGCCATCCCCAGTCTCGCATAGGGTGCCTCCCCCACCTCAGACTCACTTTGGGCGGTCTCGGACGCAGTCAGCGTCTGCAGGATCTCTTCAATCTGGCGATGGGCCTCCTTGTACTGACGCCGGACCAAGCGCTCCAACTCACCCGTCTGGCGGCTCCTCAGCCTCGGCGGCCTCCGTCGCTCTCTGGCTGTGGAGGTCACATTCGCCTCAACTCGAA
Source organism: Acipenser oxyrinchus oxyrinchus (assembly GCA_030684275.1). NCBI lineage: Eukaryota > Metazoa > Chordata > Actinopteri > Acipenseriformes > Acipenseridae > Acipenser > Acipenser oxyrinchus. Next base: position 47,651,459 of record CM060251.1, read on the forward strand.
GCCAGGGTCCCATCACTGTGACTCCACAAGGCAGTTTATCTCGACCCATACCTCACTCTTGTCGCCCGTGACCAGGTCTTCTCCCCAGACCGGGGCTAACTTTTCAAACAGTCTCATCTCTATCCGACACCAATGTAGCATTTCGCGTTCTTGGGATAGAAATAAGATGGAGGCTGAATTCAATGGAAAGGCTCAATCCGTTTTATTTATTTACAACAGTGACCATGAAAATAAGAACATAAATTAAGGGGAAGGAACTGGGAGTCAAAAAACGAAAATAAAATGATAGTTTCTGTTTCTTTTATTTCGCTACCCACTTAATCTTTCCTGCTCTCCCTCTCTATCGCTCCATCCATGCACCCTCTCCACTGTTGTCCCCCAATCTCCCAGTCATTTCAACGCATCCCCTTATAATTCCTCACTCCCCCACCCCTGATGCCAGACCCCCACCCTTCCAACGTCTTTCGTGTCATTCTTGCAACCCTACACACATGCACCATGCAACCCCTGCACACACACACAACCACACCATTTACACAACCCAGTTACACATCCCCGATTTCATCGTCCCCAGATCGCTACATTATGTTCTGTACTTGCAATTCTTTTTTCATATTAGTAGTTTAAGTGCACATCAAGTTAAAGTTCCTGCCGCAGACTACCAGTGATAATGTTGCTAAAGCTAATTAGAGGTAAGAAAATGTTCTTCAAGCCCTGTTTTTTCACCTTAGTAAAATCTTGTGTTCAGTTATATTAGCCACAAACCTAACCTTCCACTGAAGAACACAGTGGCCCTGAATATCAAAGCTTTCCGACCATCAGGGAGGGCTTTTGTGGCGGTGTTTTAACACTAGAACCGCCAAGGCCATCAATTTGACGGTTTTCACTTTTAAAATTTAAATTACTCTGCGTGTGTGAAAGATACAGAGATGTCCGTTTTTGACTTTTCCGAAATATATGTATTTTGGAAAAGTACCCTGACAGTGTTTGAAAGGCAGGATCGCAAAAATAAAAAAAAGTTCTACTTCTACCTAGAACCGTCAGATGCCGTCAAATTATAGAAAACAATAGCATTCGCTTATACAGTATAATATTATTATTATTATGTTTATTATTATTATTATTATTATTCATCAGTCAGGACAGTGCCGGCAATGTATTGAATTGATTAGTTCAGTCTGCAGCCGTTACATGAATGAAACTGTGAATACAGCGAAGTATGGAGTTGACATTTAGACCAGGTGGCATGGGCTATTTCCATGCCACCTGGTCTAAAATATCAACTCCATACTTCGTCTCGCAGGTGGATGGCACATAAGTTCATGTGTTTTACATTACATTGCAGCCATCATTTTATTCTTGTAAAGAATTCTCGTAGAGAAAAAAGTGCACTGCATGTAGGTGTGAGATTGTGGAGAACACTTCTTTGAGAACATGCTGTGCCGTTGTGATTGTAAACCCCATTTCCTTTACTTATTTGTGTTACTGTGTTTCAATTATGTCTGTATGAACGCAGTTGTCCATTTATTTTTTTATTCACATAGTTCATTTGCATAGCGTGCTTTCACATGCTATTTATTTTGTGTTACTTATTTTGTTTGTACAGTTATACATACTCATACTTGTATATAGATGCACTTCTGTTCAAAAGTTGTTTTTTTTATTATTATTTTTATTTCTATTTTTACACACTCGGCTGGTATATGTGCATTTTAATATATAAACCCATTTATTTCCAACTTTGTCTTACTTATTTACAGAGTTTTGGTTGTATAGTATTGTGTATAAATAATATACCTATATAAACACTCATTTCTGTTCAAATGTTTGTTTATTACATTTTTTCATCGTATTTTGCATTTATGCTTTTATGTAATGTTTGTATATTAACAAATGTTCAAATGGCCACTTATTTACATTATTTTGGTTGTGCAGATGCTTTATGTGATGTGGCTAGATAAAACTACAAATTAAATCGGATTGTTTGCTACAAATTAAATCGGATTTATTACGGCCGTCAAAATGACGGCTCGTGGCGGTTCTAGGTATGCAGCCGCAAAACCCCAATTCCAACACTATGAAGAATGTTATGCAAATTAAGCCTAATTAACATATCCCCCGTGCAAAAATCTGAAGGGTTGAAGTGGTTGGATTGACTGTTTTCTGTCTAAAGTGGTTACACCTGTTTCTGTTCCACCAAGTCCTGTATGGAGGTGGGATACTTTCAAACAGGCCCTGTGCTAAAATAAAAAGGTCTTCTGTGGGTGGAGTAACTGTCTTACTATACTAATGGTGATGGTGCTGTACTATTTATGTAATGAACTTAGGATTTAGTCAAGCACCCTGAGGGGTCATGTATTGCCAGTATCACTCACAGCCCTGTCATTCTTTGCCACCGGTTGTTTGTATCCTATAATACACTCACGTCTTATTCATTTATCATAAAGTGCAACCGGGTATGGAGCATATTATATACTAAAATGAAAAATAAATAAACGAATAAGTAAACAAATATCTAATTATTTATTTATTTATTTGTTTGTTTATTCGAAACTATAATTTAATGAATACAGACCATACATCTACAAAATTAGGCTAAATTAAAATGACCTCTCTAACTCTTTTTTTCTCTCTGCACTTGATTTATTATTATGTTCTATTAAATGCATCTTCTCTTGTTGTCCATATCTCCTGAAACACACGCCTGTTTTGTTTTTCTCCGCCTTACCTTTCAATGCCACCTGTCCATTGATTGAAATCGTGAAATTACGTAAAAACTTCATTGACATATAGGTTTCTCATTTAAATACTGAATAGTTATTCTGCCACCTTTATGTAAATTGCACCCAGTGTACCTGTCAGGAAACAGCAGAAAAGTGTTTCATTTTATGATGGAAACAATTGTTTGGGATAAGTTGGGTTAAAACAGACAGAGACAGCAAGTTTCAGACTGTCGGAAGCCAGTGGCCCTGAATATCAAAGCTTTTCTGACAGTCGGGCGGCCGTTTGTGGCAGTGTTATTATTATTATTATTATTTGTTTATTTAGCAGACGCCTTTATCCAAGGCGACTTACAGAGACTAGGGTGTGTGAACTATGCATCAGCTGCAGAGTCACTTACAATTACGTCTCACCCGAAAGACGGAGCACAAGGAGGTTAAGTGACTTGCTCGGGGTCACACAATGAGTCAGTGGCTGAGGTGGGATTTGAACCAGGGACCTCCTGGTTACAAGCCCTTTTCTTTAACCACTGGCCTACACAGCCTCCTTTCCAGCTGATTTTCGTGGTCTGAGAAAAAATCTAAAATGGCCAGGAAGAATGAGAACAGTCGGAAAATTCCAATTCCAAAAGTTTGAAGAATGTTATTCAAATGAAGCGGCTACCTAATTAACATACTCCTGTGCAAAAATCAGAAGGGTTTATGTGGTCGGAGTAAGTATTTTCTATTTAAAGTGGTTCTGTCTGTTTCAAAGAGTCCTAATGGAGATGGAAACCTAATTCAAACAGGCCCCGTGCTGAAACAAAAAGGGTGTGATGTGGGCGGAGTAACTCTTTGACAATACTAGTGGTGATGGAGCCCAATGTGCTACTAGGGATTGCTGCGATGTTAGAGCAGCGGTTCTCAACCCTGTGTCTTTTAGCTTCCATTGTTAGCTCTCAATTACTTAACTAAACCCTTAATTGAACTAATAATTAGCTTAACTGCGGATTTTTAATTGTTTTCTGTGATTAAGCAGTTGGAGATTTCAGCTTAACTTTACAATGTTACAAGTAACTTGAAATCTGCAACTTTATATGAGCAGCGAACAATTAAAAAGGCTTAATTAAACTACTCATTAAGAACAATTAACAGGCCTAATTAAGGGCAACTGTTTTGCCTCATTAACATTTAGGTTTCTAATTTAAATACTGAATAGTTATTCCACCATCTTTAAGTAAATTGCTCCCACTCCACTGGTCGGAAAACATCAGAAAGGGTTTCATTTTTTGATGGAAAAAACAAGTTGTGTTAAAACAGATGGAGCCAGCGAGTTTCGGACTTAATGATTTTATGGAAACTTGTGTTGACTCTAAACTTTTAGTTTCAGTTTTCTTTTGTTCGGCTACCCTGTACATGCAATTAAAAATAAAAAAAATAATCAATAAAAGCCTAAGCCAGTGACACAGTGACTACCTTCTGATTCTATGAATGTAAACTGATGATGGGAATGCTCAAGGATGTTCGAGTGGGAAACTTGCAAAGGGAAAGGAGATACAATAGTTGCTACCCACTTTTATTGACACTGCAAGAGTTATGCTGAGATCAAATACATAATAATTTTCTGTGAAATTTGTGTCGCTTGCGTTCCATTAGAATATATATATATACTGTATATATATATATATATATATATATATATATATATATATATATATATATATATATATATATATAATGAAGGATTAATCAAAGAACTTAAGCTTTTGAAAGAAATGACACGAACAGGTAGATTCTACATTGAACCATTAATGATTTTATTTTGTAACACATATCCAGCGGTACACCTTTTTTTAATACTGATCAAATATAAAATATTAAAACTGGCCTTTTATTATAAAATGAAATAAATATTTTCTGTGGCACTTTTAAAAGAAAACATATTGAATTATTGTATTTCTGAAGTTGTGCCAATGTGAGAGTTAGTTACACCCTATGTTCCTTCCCTTACTTTGAGATGAGGAAATGAGGGTCCCTATGTAATCAACAGTTTCGTGCCATGTTTCAGATCTTGTGCCCCGTACTTAGGTATTCTTTTTTTTTATTTATGCTTTGCTTATGTAGCAAACATAACAAAGCACAGCCGAGTCTCATAGACTGAGGGAGTGCCTGAGTCAGTTGAATTCAAGACTAATAGGAATCTTCACATGAATTATGCCAATGTTGATTAGACTATTTGTCAGAACCCATGCAGAAGCACTTTCTATTGCCAGCAGCATATAAAATGTATCAACCGGATACCACTAAGCAGGGCAGTAGTCAAGTCTGGATGTGTTTTAAGCAAGAGCATTATCTTCAACATCCAAGACAACAAGACCAGGGCCTTAATGTTTCATTATGCAGGTTGTAATGTGAAATCTTAGTAACTTCAATAGTTTTTGAATATTCATTTAAAATGAATCCCAAATTCCTGACTTCTTTGGTAAAACACAAATAGGAAACCTAGTAGAAATGTGTGTGTGTGTGTGTGCGTGTGTTTAAATGGTAAAGCCCACCAATGTAATCACTTATCAGAGCACAGATAGCAGTGAAATGCACTCAGTGACAGACTCACAAACGTGACATTTAATGGGGTTTGGAAATTGTGTAGTGGTAATGAGCTCTATCTGTTAGCTCAGGAGACCAGAGCTTGATTCTTTGTTACTGCCTCCATGATAAATAATTATTTTTCCAGTGTTTCCTAGCAACTGAAAAAGTTTATATTAGGAGTATTTGTTATATTACCTAAAAGTTTTGCATTGTACTATGTGGCACAGGGTAAGAGTGGTCTGTACATCTGACCTGTGTAGTGAAAATGAGGTAATGAATGCAAAGGAAATGTACCCGATCTGTATCTCCTGCTGCAAGTGAACACGATGGCGCTTCTGTACTGTGGTTATGGGCTGAAGAGTGCAAGATACTGAGTAAAAGGTACAGCCTCCGCTTGTGCAGTTAAGATGGATATCAAGAAAGCGTTCATTGGTCAAATGCTCACTTTTTGCGTTCTCACCAAATAACCTTGAAAAGCTAAAATGAGCTCCTCACCTCCCCAAATGTCTTCTTTCTGTCACACTTTTATTACAAGGTATTTCTCATTCTTTGCTAAAAAAAAAAAGCTCCATCAGTGAGCTGAACAATGGAATATTTGGCTTAAATCATCAGAGGATAGATAGCAGCACTGGTATTTTTTATGACTAAATACCCAGGCCTAAAATATATCATGAGGTTTACAAAAACATAATCATCACAGTTTGTGAAAAGGCTATGCTGCTCCTGCCATTTGGAATGCATATTTATTAAAAGATTTGTAAAATCAAATGTTGTATCTTTATTTGCTTCTACTGGCTACCTTTTCACTGCCTGGTTTAATTTGGATGATGATACCAGTCCTTAATGGGTAAATGGATAAAAAGGAGAATGGTGTTTCCAATAGCAACGTGTTTGACATGACTGAAATTAGTTTGTTGTATAAAGCACTGTTCCAGCTCCACGCAAGTGATTTTAAGGTCAAAACAGGTTAACATCAACACTGTGTTCACACCATGCCCACAGAGATTATTTATGTGTTCTGTCACATTTTAACTTGATAAACACTTGTTGGGCTTTGCTTCAGAGCTCGTAAGTATTTCCTCTCACAATATGATATTTAACATAAATGGGAAAAGTCTACACTGTAGATCGTTTTGAGACTGTTAAAATTAAACGGTTGTTAACCAGCATCATTTGTTATTTAGTTCGTTAAAAGTTATTTTACGTTTTTCTTTTGACAGCTGTTGCTGTTAGTTGCAATGGTTGGAAACGAGGATGAGATTGAGAATTCAAATTCTAGTAATTGATGTTTCACTCTTGCACACAGCTGTGCAAAGACAAGCCACCTCGCGGGTCACGTGTATCATTGGAATGCAACCGGCTGGGGACCACAATACTGTGATTGAGGTGCATTTGACCAATCACTTATTCAAAGCTACAGAGCAGCACCAGTAAGGAGCGGTGGGGTGGTGGCTATCTACGAGACAGACTATCTTAAAAAAAAAAAAAAAAAGATTTAATAACTGGAATACGAAAAATGCAGACAAACAATTGAGCTAGTGACAGTAGTATGATTGAATGGATTGTAGAGATCAGCTTTGGAACAGAGGACGGAAACAGTTAACAATGCTTCAATGCAGCTTTTATGCGGTTTAGAATTCGGTAAGCATACCGAGATGTATATATTCCATGGTAATTGTGTTGTGTGGTGTCTGTGTGCAAAAGATAAGCGAAACGGTCATTCGGAAAGTCTGAGATGAGATACGCAAGTGGACGGGTAGGCGACGTAGGCTATAGTTTGGAGTACGGTATAATTTGGTTTTAGCATTGACGCAAAGTAGTCTTAGTTCCTCTAAGCTTAGTTTAAAATAAATAAATAAATAAATACCTCCAGTGTTACAGTATGTGCATGTGGACGGATAATTTGTGTTTTATATTATACCTCCACGATCACTTTTTCTTTAGTCTGTACTATTTGTCTTTAAAGAACTAAACACTATTTTAACATCATCACTTAACTTTAAATCAGAGGAAACAATTTGAAATGTTGAGTTGTAATACATATGTTTAAAATTCTGTTTTGTAATACAATGTTACCAAATTGCATACCTGCATAGAGAGAGGGAATATTATTGCTGTGAAATGCAAACGAATGCAATTGGTCATCCTAAACTTTTCAGATGAATTTGACGGCACTTGTTTCGTAAAGGAGGTGGTGGGTTGTTGCTATTTATTGTTTTAAAACTGCATCTTGTTCATTAAGTGATGCATATAGCATATTGATGTACGTTTTAATTTATACACATGGCTGTACAAGTAAGTAGATATTAAAATAAACGTTTATTGATTTGTTTGTAACGTGCATTAAAGATTGATGAGTATAGCCCCTTTAAGACGCTCTTCAGTAGAGCCCCTTGCACACTGGCACTCCTACCTGGGCTCTGGCTACCTGGGTCACAATCCTGCATAGTGTGAAACCACGTACCTGGGTTGCAACAACCCACCTCGGGATGTCGAGCAAGACAAAATGCATGACTGCTGTTCGTAAGCCGATGAAATAACAAACAGCCACACCTGCGTAAAGGTTTCACTGCCGCAAGGAACATTTCTGTTTAGCCATATTTTTGTTGATTTGAGACACACCATGAGCCAGATTGCAGCAGGGATGAAGAAACATTTGCTCTAATCAACATTTGGGCCAATGGTTCAATCCAGAGAAGCTTGGATGGAAGCGTCAATGCTGCTTCTGGGGCATTGATACACGTATTGTTTATTTGTTTCTGTCACCCAGGTCGACCTTGCTTTAACAAAAGCACTGTGAAACCGTGTAGCCGACCACATGACACAGGTAGGTTCTGACCCGGGTAAAGTATGTTGGTGTGAAAGGGGCTTAGATTACACCTGGAAAATCTCCCCGACCTGCTATTGCACCATTGCAGTTTACTGTATCAGCGTATCACTGCACAAAAAAAGACCATTACAACTTGTTACAATTGAGTAATTCGGTTTGGTGTCAAATGGATTTTATTACAGTATAGTTGCCTGGGCTTGGTCTGAAATGTGGCCAAAATGGAACGAGTGTTCCACCCACCATCTGCAGATTCATTATACTCTTTCACTGAGTTGGATTCATGTTTTGTAGCCATAATGGACTATTAGCTTTTAACTATAATTGGATAACCATGATATAAATATTTCTCCACTATAATAACATTCTATGTTCACATCCTAAATTTCCATAATCCCTTTAGGGACATTCCATCTCAAGAGGTCAAGGGGAGGTTGCTTGGACACTTCATTGTCTTCTGTGAATCAATTACTTTTTTTTTTGTTGGAAATCCCTTTAAACAAGTTTTAAATTATATTAACATTATTTGCCTACGATATCCCCCACAGAGAGAAAATAGGTCAAAGTTAATCAAAATTTACATTTTTTTACCACCACAAATGCATCTCTTTTGCACAGACACACAATTCCTTTTTCTCCATGAAATGTTTTCGAGACATCATGAAACACCTCCGCAGAATTTGGTCAACTTGAGTTGAAAGAGCCTTTGGTCAACTTGAGTTGAAAGAGCCTTAGTAAGAAAGTTTACTCGGATGTTGTCTGCCCTAAAACACCCACATGCCTAACCAGCTTCAGAAAAGAAGTGTCTGGTTTTCTGTTCCCAGACATTAACAGCACATTTCAACTGTAGTGTTATATATATATATGCATGTTTTTGTGCTTAGCCTTTGTTTTTAAAATGAAGAAAATACTGTTTGAACAGATGCTCCAAGGAAGGAAATAAGATGCCCATTGCATAGCACTGGGGCTAACCAAGCACATATTAAAGCCTGAAGGATGAAACTTCTATACAATATGTCATATTTCCATCCCTGTGCATTTGTAGTGGCTGCTATCACTCATATAAGTGGTCTGTCCTTCAGTGCTTAAAGGCTTCTTGGAGTGGAATTAACGAAGCTCTGTATCCAGATTTCTTTGGATAAGTGAACAGCCTTCAAAGTCTGCAGATTAACAGGCTCCAGTCAGTCAAGGGAGTCCCCTGTTTGGTTCTGCAACCATACCAGACATCTAAGACATTTGAAGACACAGAACAGGCATTAATTGCATTAGCCTCTAACAAGCACAAACCTGAACCCTGCATCCAAACAAGACCGTATTAATAACATTTCTTTGTTTTGATGACATCTGGATGGATCAAAAAAGTACAGTCGTTGATGCAGCAAAACTTTTTACTATTTTTTTTTTTTGTAATTCAATGATCTGGGAGTTTATTTTTATTATTTAAAGTAAAACATTTTAATGGTCTCTTTTTTGGAAACTTTTACTTTCCGTGGAGGGATTTATTTTATTTTTATTAGTTTACTAAGGTCACCCAGTAATGCAGTAGCTGTATTAGTGTGCTGCAAGTAGCAAGTGAAAAAAAGTGTTCAGCAGGATGAACAATTTGATCTTCACTCGCATTGTCTGGCAGTATGCTTGTCAGTTTGGTTTACATCACTGCGTTTGAAAGTTGGTTGCCTGTGAGATATTTGCACACATTAATCTATTTAGCAGATTTGTTGGGTCACCAAGAAATGTTATGAGGATTTCAAAAACTTACAAAAGCATTGTGGTAATGAATATTAAGTAGATATTTAGTCCAGAAGCTTTCTGTTGAATCATTTTTGTATTGCTGGTTCATAAAGCTTAATCTTTTATCTACTTTAATATTTTTATTATTGCTCATTTGAAATTATCATGTAATCCAGCATATTGCAGTGTCATATAGTGATCAGCACCAATTGAGTGGTTAAGCACAGATTTGTCAAGTATTGTTAGATTACATTAAAATGATTGATTTCCATGAAGTCATGTGTATATGATCTGATATGAGCATTTCAAAAGTGGAAAAATATTTAGCTTTTGTAGTTGAGTAAAGTTGCATTGTTTATGTTCCAGAGATTTTCTCAATGGAAGTTACCAACATTTGAAAGTCAGGACCATAGTTGAGAGTGAAAACTGAACAAATTACTTTCCAATTAGTTTTAAACTTCAATTTGGGGCCTGGTTCACAATATGAGACTCAAGTCAAATGCAAGGCAATTATTTAACAGTAGATGTTCAGTAAAGTGATTTTATTAAATGTTTTCTTACAAATGACCGTGCAGTGACATTTTCAGTTTTGGAAGCATTTTCAGGGCAGTTTAAACCTTTAGAAAGTTTTAGGCTTCTTGTGTAGACTGTAACATCAAATGCTTAAAACAGCATGTGGTTTTCAATTCTGGGGCATGAACTGGAAAATTGAATTGATCTGATGTTCCTTTCCATTCTTGGATGGTTAAAGTCAGTTTCCTTTCAGTAAATATTGTTGCAACACTCTGGCTAATATCTATTCATATTTCTCAGTTTAACAACTTAATATCATCCTTTGGAAGAAAAAAATACAATTAGAAAGTGACAATAAAAGGATTTATGGTTGTAATCTACAGTATAAGACATCTTCTGAAATACAGCTTCAGATTAAGTAATAGATATATCGCTAACAAAATATAGTAAAAAAAAAAATTAAAAAAAGCTACTTTCTGGATTCAGGTGAATGGTCTCAAACATGGAAACCTTTACCTTGTCTCTGGATGGTTTTCTGTAAATACATCTTGGTTGATGTATTTAATTATATGACAAGAATCCAAGGTAAAGAACATGTGCACGGTAGTTTAACAGTTTCTTTGAAGATGGTAAAATGACTGATAAACACTGTAGGCAGTAAATCACTGTTTGTAAGTCAAGAACAAGTTTACTTGAGCCAAGGGGTCAAACAGTTTAGAAGCTCTGCCTTATGTCTCGGGGATGTACAGTACAGTGCTGTTATTTCATTAACCCTTTGAGTAGTGAGTTATAAAATGCCCTGCCGGTCCAACGGGAGTGAGTTGTTGTTGTTGTGTGTTTTTTTTTTTTTTTTCTCTGTCTACTGCATGCGCTTGATTATTACGAGTACAGCGTACAAACAAGCGTACAAACATGTTTGTATGTATGTGGTGAACACTGACGAAATACACACAAATCATTTTTACCGTAAATAAATAAAACAAATACATATAATGTTTTATTTTGCAATAGGGAAAGGTTTTGACAAAAAATAACAGGTAGACAATAAACAACGGGTTGGAACAACCACAACAACACGTCCTAACAAAAAAAAGGCTGAATCAGAGGGAGAGAGAGAGAGACACAAATAAATCATATCCGGCTAAACAGATTGTGGGGGCGAAGGGAGTGAGAGTGTCTAATGCTTCAGTGTATGACACTCCTTGAAGCATGGAGCAACGTACAGAGCTTGGCGCCGCCTCTTCGCTGGACCCCTGTCACTTGATGTTGATGGTAAATATTCTTCGCTTAAGTCTTCACTGACACGCTCGCTGACATCTGATTCAGTGGAAGAATTGTATGTATTTGAATTTAAATCAGAATCTGAATTCAGTATTATTTCTAATACTTCTTTCTCAATGAGCAATTTTTCTTAGTTTACAGACATCGCTGACATTTTTGTGATGGTTTATTGTATGTAATTCAGTCAATATCTAGCAGAGGGCGCAAGAGACCAATAAAAGCTGTTATAGAAACCTATTGTTAAAATATCTTGTTATCAGAAGTTTTGTAGGCTCAGTAATTCAAGTTTAAAGTTGCAGAACGTACCAGTACGTTCATACTCCCTGGGGACCAGAGAGCAGTGAACGTACCGGTACATTCGTACTACTCAAAGGGTTAATGGCTCGAGCAATAGCATTACTTTTCTGGAACATAAGATGTTTTGTTTCTTTAGTAATTCAGGATATGCAAACAGCATCAAAATATTCTAGATCAGTGGTTTTCAACCCGCGGCCCAATCAGCACACAGCTGTGGCCCATGTGATTTGACGCAGTTTTTTAGAGCAGAGCAGTTGAGTAGTCTAGACGAGAAAAAAATTGATCAGTTTCTTGTTTGCGGAGAGAACCGCCCTTGTGTGGCTTCAGAAAGCAATGAAAGTAAAAAGGCAGATGAAGGAAAGAAGCATCGCAGTTTGGCAGTAGAAGGCAGAAAGGTACAAGATGACTGGAAAGAAATGTTTGCAGTTGTAGAAAGAGATGGGAAGCCATTTTGTTTATTATGTCGTACAGCCCACTGTGTGCAAAACGTACAATGTAAAAAGGCACTTTGAAGCATCAAGACTTTCAAACTAAATATGGAGACAAATTTGAAGATAGAAAGTTGAAAACTAGTTATCTTGAGAAATTGCTAAACAATGAGCAGAAAGTTTTGTGTGCCACATTTACTGGAGCAGACGACTGTATGACTTGCATTGTACAAAATTTCTTGGATGCTTGCCAAACACGGGAAACCATTTAGTGATGGCGAGCTAGTAAAATAATGCTTTTAAGAATCCGCAGACTGTCTCTTTAATGATTTGAGAAACAAAAACGAAGTCATAAGAAGGGTAAAAAATCTGCAGTTAAGCAATGACACAGTATGTCGGCACATCTCAGATCTTTTCGGAAAACCTGACTACCCAACTTAAAGCAAAGATCGCCTCTGCTGCAGCTTTAGGTTTAGCAGTTGATGAATCAACAGATATAGGAGACGTGGCCCAGCTTTGCATTTGGTTTCGATGCATTGATACAGTCAACTTTGAAATTACCGAAGACTTACTTTCGCTGCAGTCACTGCACATTCGCTGTCGTGGGGAGGATGTATATATTGCTGTTCGCCAGGCCTGCAATGAAATGAATGTTCCACTCAATTCAGTTGTTTCTGTAACAGATGGAGCTCCGTGTATGACTGGTAAACATCGGGGGCTAGTTGCTGAAATGACAAAGGAGAAGCAAAATTTGTTGTCATTTCACTGTATTGTGCAGTTAGGAGACGGTCCCATGAAGGGAATGATGGACACAGTTGTGAAAGTAATAAACTTAATTCGTGCTCGACCTTTGCTACACCGCTGTTTTGTTTCTTTGCTGCAAGAAATTGACTCGTCATGTGGCGATTATACTGTTGCACACAGAAATAAGATGGCTAAGTCAAGGTTAGGTTCTTCAAAGATTTGTTGCATTACTTCCAGAAATTGTGCAGTTTCTTTCGGAAATTGGTGAGGAGGATAAATATCCTGAATTAAAAGGTGACAGCTAGAAGGAAGTCGTGGCATTTCTTGCCGACCTCACTGGGCATCTGAACAAGCTGAATTTGCAACTGCAGTGTGAAGGAAAAGTAATTGACGAGATAATGTGTGCTTTTGCCAGTTTTCAGATCAAGCTTGAAATGTTCCCGGGCATGAACTGGAAGAGGAGCTGTCAGATTTGCAGGGACAGGGAGCAATTTATGCAGCATAGCATGCAAGTTCTGTTCAGGAATTATTAAATGTGTTGCTGGACAAAATATGCGTCTTTTGAGAGCCAAAATACAGTCTATGTTTGGAATCGACTTACATTGTGAAAGTACGTTCTCAGCCGTGTGCCGGATTGTCCCACTATCGCACTTGCTTTACTGATGCAAACCTTCATGCCCAGCTGCGGTGTGCTGTCACCCATCTTCAACCAGACTGTGAAGCAATTACTGCTTTGAACAAAGGAAGTTGCCAGAACTCCCACTAATGTACATGTAAAACCAAATTAATTTTAACAGTTAATATATTTTTTTTTACTTATTTTGATCATATAAAATGCCCTTGGTAGACATTTGCCAGTGTAGAAATGAAAGGTATTATATTGATTTGTATGGCATTACTGATATTAAGATACAAAACATATTTTTTATAGGTATACAGGTAGTGAGTATATTGTGTGGGTGTGGCCCACTATGATAAATAGGTTGAGAACCACTGCTCAAGATAAAAAGTTGCTCACTTTCTGGTACCAACGAGATCAAAACAGATTTATGAATCTCACAGATGATGTATCTGTAGCTCCAGCACTGTTTGACTATAGCATGTGTTTAAGCGGGGTATTTGTAATGGGTGATTGTGACAGAAATACAGTGATTCTTGGTGGTAAATCTCCCTCCCGACCTGTGAGGGTGCCAAGTAGCGAGAACAGAGTAACTTAGACGGGTTGACCCGACAGTTCTTGGGGTCATGTGTGATGGCATAAAAGGGGACAGAGAGACTCAGTCTGTTCCTTCGTTTTGGTTAAAGAAAGAACCCGGAAGGACCTGTGAATTGTGGAATCATATCGTGAGTGTTTGTTTGTTTTGGTCTCTAATTGTTTTTTATTATTAGTAGACGGCTAACCCGTCCAGAGCTGTCACCAGAGGCCAGCACGAACCCGGACAGCACTCCACCTGTGTCACAATAAATAACTGTAATCGCACCACACGCACTACAGCACGCACCCTGGACTGGTGACCGTGTTAGTGTATTGTGTTTGTAATGGGTCTGTTTGTAACCCTTTGTTTTGAACAGTGCAATACACATTGCTGTGTATTGCCTGTAATTATTGTCTTGGTCACCAGACCTGGATTACAAATTAAATCTATTTTCTGATTGGATTATCACTGTCTGTTTCTTCATTGCGCACAGCATCACTCCTACACCTGTACCCAACTAACCACTTTGCCACAGTGATGTATTGAGTCATCAGTTATGTGGAAAAGCTATTTTAAAGTAGTTACAGTATGTGAGGAAACCAGATATAGTAGATGTTGCCCTGAGGTGGGTTGTAACTAGGGCGCCTGATTTTCGGGTACATTTTTTTCCAAATTCGGTGAATGCTTTTTAAAAATCGGGTAGAATTATTTAATGAAAAAATCGGGTGGATTATTTTTTATATATAATCAAGAAAGAATAAATATTTGGGTAGAAATCAGGTTTTATTTAGAAAGAAATAAACACATGCTTAAGCACAAAATGTTCAGAACAAAGATGTCATCAACAGTTTAAATCCCCAACGTATGTATATTTCTTTACATTGGGGAATGCAAACTTTTGACCATCTCTCTCTCTCTCTCTCTCTCTCTCTCTCACACACACGTACTGTATATGGAGGCATTTCACCTTTCCAGTCAAGTTTTATTTTGCAGTGGAGTTGCAAGTATAATTGCACACAGAACATACGGGACAACTTTACTCCATGCTGTTTTACAAAGAGAAACGATCGACTGTTACAGCTAAATGCTCTGTTTTATTTGAATCACAGACAACTGCGCCCCCAAAGGCAGCAGTCTCAAATGTCCCTGTAGATCCTAGTTATTCAAGGTAAAATATCCTGAGAGAAGCACATTTAGTCAGACTATTGGTAGTTAACATATTACTTTATTGATTGATTGATTTTCACATACTGTATGTCAGGTAATTTAACTGCTTTAATATGTGATAATGACGTCGCCACAACATGGAGTCCCAGGCTACAAACACATGGGTGAAAGTGCGGCGTCTGTAGACGGAATTTCTTCAAAAGGTCCATTCCTGTGATTTGTGAAGAAATGCCAAAAAACTCGGGGGGGGGGGGGAGATAACCAGCAGAGCGCTTCAGAAAGTGAATCAATTATCTTGGGGTTGCATAGCAAAGGATGTATGCTGATTTGAAGTTTTTATGTACTGCAGAGAAAATTGGTTGTGGGGTATGAGTGAATTTGTGCTGCTGGTAGAGCATCCTCGTGGTGCAGAGAGATCGATGATTAGTCGCTTTTTTCCTGATATACTCTGGGTGGTGATGCCAATGGGGTTATCCTGAAAGAAGAGAAGGGAAGGGAAGGGAAGGGAAGAGGGGAGGGGGGGAGGGGCTGAGAATGGTCCTGCCAAGAACCCTTTGTTCGTCTTGGATTGAATAAGGGGCCAGGCCACGGATGCCGAGTAGAGGTTATTGCAGTTATATGATGATTTTGGGATTCTTGCTGGATTTAGCTCAACGGAGAACAGGGTCACGGTGTATGAAAAAACAAAACACTTGACAAGGGAGATAGGCGTGAATGGGCATTAAATAGGAATTATATGATGATTGACAGGAGACAGATTATGATTGACAGGAGCCAACAATTAGAAGAACCCTAGCTCCCGCCCCCTGAATTCCACTTAAAGGTTAACATTAAATTAAAAAAATATATAAAATACTGTTAAAACCTGTTGGACAAAATTAAACGAAGTGGCAGCACCGTAAAACCAAAGCAGCGCAAGAAGCAAAAAAGCTACAGGTAGATCTCAGTAGACCTGTCGGAAGGTGTTTAAGATGAATTCTGTTATTCAGTTAACAAAAATATTCTTTTTTTGTGCCGTCTCTCCAAAAGTTTGTCAGGCTTGGTAATAATCTAAGTGAATGACGACTGACAGAATGAAAAAATATTTTTTTGATTATGTAACTGTTGTATGATGAGAGGAATTTTTAAAACATTGTACCAGCGGCTGATTCATCCATTTTACTGGGCTTCATTCCAGTTTACACCTTAAACTTCCTTACTACATTACATACTACATTGATCAAATCAACAAATCAGGGTCCATTGATTGCTGGATGATGATGTTCTGTCTTATATCCATTCAGAACTATCAGCTGTCTCATTGCTCCAATAGGGAAGCCTTCCTTTTTTTTTTTTTTTTTTTTAATAAATTGTCATCGCCAATGTTTTTTTTACCCCGTTTTTCGCCCCAATTTGGAATGCTCAATTGTTATTTGTATCCCTGTTCACCATTGCAACCCCCTGGCGACTCGGGAAACAGAGGCTGGAGCACGCGTCCTCCGAAACGTGTGCCCGTCATTTTTTGCACTG
Source organism: Acipenser oxyrinchus oxyrinchus (assembly GCA_030684275.1). NCBI lineage: Eukaryota > Metazoa > Chordata > Actinopteri > Acipenseriformes > Acipenseridae > Acipenser > Acipenser oxyrinchus. The sequence goes on from CM060251.1 coordinate 47,668,440, forward strand.
CAGATCCACAGAGAGGCCACCAGACTTATAGTGCCGGAGGACAATACAGATCTGATGGCTCCACTGCAGAACCGCAGGTGCCCTATCGGCCACAGGGGTCACTGGTGCGCGGTGAACCGAGGATTCCCCTGCAGACCTAAGCCCTCATTACCGGGCGGCACTCGGCCAAGTGTGCACCGCCCCTAGGGGTGACGGTCGGCAGTGACATAGCCTGGATTCAAACCTGCGATGTCCAGGCTATAGGGTGCATCCTGCACTCCACACAGAGCCTTTGCTGGATGCGCCACTCGGGAGCCCCGGAAGCCATCCTTTTGAAGTGGCGTTGAATAAAGTACTCTTCCTGCCATTGAAGTAAATTGCCTCGGGCAATAATGTTAATATTCTGAATCGAGAAAGTATTTTTTTCTAAAATGTAATGACCATGGGTGGGACTTGAAACCAAATGTTTTTCACAGAATTTGGAAGACTGGTACCTAAGGGTCTTACAGCAATACTTACATTTTAGGACCCACATCCCCTACAGGGTAAAGGGTTAGGCTGAAGTTCGAATAAAACTCGTCAGTTACCCCTCGTTTGGCAATTTGCCAGAAGTGAGTAGGGTGCTCCCAGTATATTTTTTTCTGAAAAGCCCTATTCATTACGAGTAGAACGAGGTACTACACATGATACACGATTTTTTTTCTGGTCAAGGTCCCTTTCTCACTTTAGGTTGACCTTTGTTGAAGGGGACATTTGGGTGCTTGAGACGATTCGCTGTTTGCGTATGGAACCTCTATGAGCAAAATCCTGCCCCAGGGGTAGTAAATTGTCCATTCATCTCTGTAAAACCTAAAATGATTTTATTTTAGTGCTAGAGTAAGGAAACGAGCTGTGGAATCCACTGTATTAAGGGAGCTGGCTTAAACTTGCATGTAACTGCAGTAGACACGCCTAGTCAGCATGATTGTAAAGTAAGATGGATCTTGTTTCTGAACACAAACATTGGATAAATTGATGTAGTTATTCGCTCCTGAAATGCCACCAACCTTGACTTGCTGGAGAACTGCATTTGAATCTGAAAAAAACCCAATGATAATGCAATTGAACATCTGAGACAATGATATCCACTATCCAAAACATTGCAGTTTGTAACATTTCTGCTAGCACACTGTTAGCACCTCACCTTTCACTTAGTTTCCTGTATTTACAGGGGGGATGGTTATTCTATTACAGAATTTTGTATTTAATGTGGTGTGTGTGTTTTGGTCCCCCCCCCCTTTCCATCTCTTCCCAAAATCATTCAGCCACGCAAACTGACTAAGTTGCTTTGTTTCAAGCTTCTGAGTCACTCGTGAAACTCAATTCCAACAATCTGACCTTCAGATTGACTTGCTTGTTATTGGCCCTAGTCATTTTTGTTGTTTCTTTGTAATCATTAAACTATACTGAGAACTTGTTCTGCTGTAACAGACACCTACAAAAAGTTTCAAGAAAGAATTGAGTAAGCCAGTTTCCCTGTGTCGGGAATTCACTCTCTTTTTTTTTTTTTTTTTTTTTTTTTTAAGATTTTCCATTATTTTCGTTTAGGTTCACAGGCGTCATCTGTGATTTGTTTTTTTGTTTTATAGTGTGTTATGGAAAAACATTGAAAAGAATGTCAATGACAAATATATTTGTGTCCAAAACTACCATTTTATTTTATTTTTTCAGCTATTTAATATTCCATGCATGAAAGGGTTAAGTAGCACAGCATACTGTAACTAAGAAATGTAAATCTTTTATGGAAGGTGTATAAATTCCTGAATAAAGATTTATCTTTGCTTTATTTAATACCACAACCTACAATGTTCTGGACCTTCTCTACAATTTAGGGTTTTAGCCCTTCATAATTACACATTTGTTTGAAAACCTGGCAAACTTTCCCTTTTGGAATGTTATCATGGAAGTTTTGCCAAAAATAAACAGACAAAAGTAATATTTAATGGCTGCAGTTGTTTTTGAATTCAGTATTTATTTGTTTTTATCTGCTACAGACAAATTAATTTCGGCTAGCTTCCAATAGGACGTATTTGTTGTGGTTGGATGCAGAGACGCTGGAACAATTTTTATAGCGGGGGTGCTGAAAGCCATTGAACAAAACTGTAACCCCTGTATATGATGGAAGCCATGCAAAGCCTGGGATGCTGCTGCACCCCAGCACCCCTAGTTCCAGCACCCCTGGTTGGATGGTTGTGTGTGTGTGTGTGTGACGTATGTGAATTTATTTTTTTTTAATCTCTGTATGAGCTCAAAAAAGGTGCTCTTTCTGCTCTGCATGCTGAGTTTCTGAGTAAGCCACCACAGTCTGGGCTCAGTAGGATTCTGTAACCTCTCTGGCATTTATTTGAACTTTCAGAATTCTGGTTTCACAAAATTCTTAAACCTTCTTGTATTACAAATATTTTCCATACAAACATACAAGGATGCCTGTGCTGTAATAATGGGTTGCGTTGCTGTCTACCACTTTCACACACAAATGCAGCTACTGAGCCGATTCAAAAATTCTTTAAAATACCCATTCACACAGCACAAAATTGCACAATCTATGCTGGTATAATACCGTCATTACCGTTTCACACAGACAAAGGGATCATGTGAGTACAACTTTCAAACCTGTCAGTCAACAGATCATTTTCATGGCAACGGAAACAAAACAAAGCAAATAAATAAATAAATAAGCAGAATAACATGGGTAATCTACTTTAAAAATAAATAAATACATAAATAAATATAATAGAATGTGTATATATATATATATATATATATATATATATATATATATATATATATATATATAATATACAGTACTGTGCAAAAGTTTTAGGCAGGTGTGAAAAAATGCTGTAAAGTAAGAATGCTTTCAAAAATAGTCATGTTAATAGATTATACTTATCAATTAACTAAATGCAAAGTGAGTGAACAGAAGAAAAATCTAAATCAAATCCATATTTGGTGTGACCACCCTTTGCCTTCAAAACAGCATCAATTCTTCTAGGTACACTTGCACAAAGTCAGGGATTTTGTAGGCATATAGTCAGGTGTATGATTAAACAATTATACCAAACAGGTGCTAATGATCATCTATTCAATATGTAGGTTGAAACACAATCATTAACTGAAACAGAAACAGCTGTGTAGGAGGAATAAAACTGGGTGAGGAACAGCCAAACTCAGCTAACAAGGTGAGGTTGCTGAAGACAGTTTATTGTCAAGAGTCATACACCATGGCAAGACTGAGCACAGCAACAAGACACAAGGTAGTTATACTGCATCAGCAAGGTCTCTCCCAGGCAAAAATTTCAAGGCAGACAGGGGTTTCCAGATGTGCTGTCCAAGCTCTTTTGAAGAAGCACAAAGAAACGGGCAACATTGAGGACCGTAGACGCAGTGGTCGGCCAAGGAAACTTACTGCAGCAGATGAAAGACACATCATGCTTACGCTTCGCAATCGGAAGATGTCCAGCAGTGCCATCAGCTCAGAATTGGCAGAAAACAGTGGGACCCTGGTACACCCATCTACTGTCCGGAGAAGTCTGGTCAGAAGTGGCCTTCATGGAAGACTTAGCGCCAAAAAGCCATACCTCCGGCGTGGAAACAAGGCCAGCGACTCAACTATGCACGAAAACACAGGAACTGGGGTGCAGAAAAATGGCAGCAGGTGCTCTGGACTGATGAGTCAAAATTTGAAATATTTGGCTGTAGCAGAAGGCAGTTTGTTCACCGAAGGGCTGGAGAGCGGTACACGAATGAGTGTCTGCAGGCAACAGTGAAGCATGGTAGAGGTTCCTTGCAAGTTTGGGGCTGCATTTCTGCAAATGGAGTTGGGGATTTGGTCAGAATTAATGGTCTCCTCAATGCTGAGAAGTACAGGCAGATACTTATCCATCATGCAATACCATCAGGGAGGCATCTGATTGGCCCCAAATTTATTCTGCAGCATGACAACGACCCCAGACATACAGCGAAAGTCATTAAGAACTATCTTCAGTGTAAAGAAGAACAAGGAGTCCTGGAAGTGATGGTATGGCCCCACAGAGCCCTGATCTCAACATCATCGAGTCTGTCTGGGATTACATGAAGAGAGAGAAGCAACTGAGGCTGCCTAAATCCACAGAAGAACTGTGGTTAGTTCTCCAAGATGTTTGGGCCAACCTACCTGCCGAGTTCCTTCAAAAACTGTGTGCAAGTGTACCTAGAAGAATTGATGCTTGATGCTGTTTTGAAGGCAAAGGGTGGTCACACCAAATATTGATTTGATGTAGATTTTTCTTCTGTTCACTCACTTTTCATTTTGTTAATTGATAAATATAAACTATTAACATGTCTATTTTTGAAAGCATTCTTACTTTACAGCATTTTTTCACACCTGCCTAAAACTTTTGCACAGTACTGTATATATATATATATATATATATATATATATATATATCAATTTCTTATCTTTTAATGGCGCTGGAGAACTGTAGTGTACTATAAACTTCCCTGTGCTTGCGTTGTCCTCTCTATTAATAATATAATATATGTATATATGTGAAAAATTGAAATACAAATATTTACGTGGGGACACAGTATTAATATTATTCATTCAGCCGTCTGATACCAACTGCAGTGTATTAAAAGTTGTAGGCTTGTCAATCATCGAAAAATAACATTGGGTTCTACCTAGTGCATATACTGTCAACAGCCACAAAAAATTACAGATGCGTTTTTTTTATAAAGATAGATAGATAGATAAATATATGTTTATCTAACTATCTAACAGTCTGTTGCGCGCTTTGTTTCCTCTGCATTCTCAAAGTCCCTCGATCACATTAACTGATTTTGTGATGGCATAGGCAATTCACACAGACCAAAATGCTGCATCAGTGCCGGTTCTGAGCCGTCATAACTCATCTGTGTGAAAGGGGTATCAGACAAGTGTTATAGGAATGACAGAAGCAACACAGCTCTTGGTTCTGTGTGATTTGCACACATATCTTTGCACAGTTAGGATAATTATTGGTTTAGGACTCGTTGACTAAAAATGTATTGTCACTCTGTAATTCCAAATAATGACTCAAATTGCACATCTAACACAAACTGAAGCACTTTAACTTGCCACACAAAACTACCCAACCCTTTTAACGTATGTGTATTAGCGGTGCAAGTTGGTAATTATGGCTTCCCTGTGGAACTTTTAATCTACAAGTATCAGCCAGTGCTCTTTACTAGCTACTGGTACTGAACTTATTTCACACTGGATTCACAAGATACTAAAATATGATATTATGCCCTGCGAAATTACAATGCAAATTAATTTAGACAACTGGAAGGTGAGCCCTGTACCCTGCCTCGACTGATTTTTGTATAGCTTATTGTGACACTGGAGTACAGAAATGGTACTGTCGCTATACTTTACAGCAAGTATACCTACCTTTTGAAGAAAAGAAAAAAAAAATCCAAATTGTGTGCAGTTACAGAACAGCTTAGAACATTCCTCACACCCCACCTGACCAGATTCCATATGACCAGACACCATGTCATGTGACACTTGCCTATTGTTTTATAACACTATAAAACAGTGCTGTAGTTTTATTTCATTGATTTGAATTAATAAGAATACTCTGGAAATGGACGTGGTGTTAACCTTTCTTTGAAATAAAAAATAAAATTGCTTATACAGTTAATTTATTTCCTTGGCAGGAATATGGTAATTCCGAAAGGATTCTCAGCAGACTGCAAAATAAGTGTCTCCTAGACAACCATCTTTCAGCATGGATGTAGAAGAGTTCCCACCCCCTCCATCTGAAGGTAAGGGTCTCATTGTTCTCTGCTGTGAACACTTTATATTTTTATAGAAAGATCTTATCAATATTAGTATATTAAATGGTCAGTGTCTCTAACCCACACTTCACTCATTTAAAACATGAAGGAACACAGAAACACCTACTGTAAATCATTGGAAAAGCAGTTATTGGTTACTGAGAAGAGTATTCAAAGTGTGAAGCTTATAGTAGCTTGAGTTCTTATAAAATTACAAGATATGCAGTTTGTAAATAACCAATCACTGCTTTTCCAATGCCTTTTTTCCAAGGTGCAGCATTGATATAGTATAATTATTAAGTTCATTAATAACTTGCAAAATAAATACCCTGGGGGTTTATTAAAGCAGGTGATACAGGGAGCACATGGGGGTTTAATTGTCGTTTTTATATCTCGTTTTTGTTGGACATCTTAAGAAAGGAAGTACAGGCCTACGTATCCATTAATTCAGAACTCCTTGGGGCTATATATTAAACCTATAGATAAAGTTTGCTTGTTAACCTGGCTTTTATTTTTAAAGTTTAGCAAACGGTTGTTTGGGCTAAACATGTGCTGGTAGACATATATTTTATAGCCGCCTTCATATTTCATGATCATTATGCACAGAATGAATTGTGTCCAAACCATTTGAAATATTCAGTATATATTCAGTGTACTAAAAAGCAGTTTGTCAAAATCTACACTAATAATACCCTTCACTTTGACATGTGGCCTAAGATGGCCGCACTGCAGTATAGATTATTATTGTTGTTGTTGTTGTTTTTTTATTTTTTTGTAATCCTCTAAAACAAATGTTTTTAACTAGCTTTCAAACAAAAGGATCCCAAACAGTGTTTTTATATGACACAATAATCAATTGCTGTGAAAGAGTAAACCTCTGCTTTACAAAAACATGTAGGCTGACGTACAGAAATGAAGTCTTGGATTGAGAACAGGAATTTAACAATGCAATCTGTGGTAAGAATTTTTAAATACTGCAGTGCCATAATTAATCTGTAGAAGTGTAGAAGAAAATGTGTCATCCAGCTGTATTTTGGTGTTCTTTGTTTGTGAGATGCCTACATTTTCGTATAACCCAGTACTGACTAGTTGAAGAAAGCAAGACAAGGCAGTGGGAAATGAGAACAGAATATATATTGTTATGAATTGGAAATTTTTATCATGAGTGTTTTGAGTTTAGCCCTTGCTGTTCTTAATTTCTGGCTAAAACTATTTCCTATAAAACAACTTGGAAAATCCCTATAAATTAGACATATGGTTTATTTAAAAACAGTGCCATCAATTAATACTGTAAATAAGTACAGTATTAATATTTTTCTTTGCAAACAACTAAAGGCTTTTTAAATGAAATACTGTATCTATCTCCACACATGTTGCCTGTATTCAGATGTATTACTGTATACTATTTTATTAACATGTAAATTAATGAAAAACCAAGTTTCCATTGTTTGAACTGTACATTTTTCGAAAGCTGTTTTGCATTATTTTTTAAAGACATGCCTAAATTGATTGCTAAGCCGTAACTAACAAACCAGGAACTTGCAAACCAACCACAATAATCGGTCTCAAAGGTTTGCCTATGTTTAACAGCAGCTGGCTTCGCAGACCCTAATAAGCACCAGTCATGGCAACCATAAATTAAGTTTAGTGATCTTTGGTAGAATCCCACTGCAAAATTCATACTTTTAGTTTTTATTAGATGCTTAATTCAGTATTGTAATATGGTGTATTTTAATTTTACAGATATATTGTTTAAATAAATCCAGTTTTACAATAATAAGTGTTCTCAATAATATGTACTGTAGTAGCACAACATTGATCAAAGAAATGCATTTTATGTCTATGCAAAGAATAACTTTAACCAAAATAAATCCAAGATGATGTTAATGAAATGCAATGCATTTTAGTCTAAAGAGACCCACTTGCTCAACCTTGCTGAAGTATTTTAACAATGATCAATTATGCAATTATTAAATTACCCTCATTTATAGAAGATATCTTCCCTTAAATTTCTATGATGTACTGCTTGGTTTAGGATCCTACGGCCTCTTTTAAAACATACATGTAACTTTTATTTGACTAAGCTAAAGATCAGTATTGTGTCCCATGTGTGTTAACAAAATATGTGATATCGGCATGATTGTTCTCTCTATAGTTGAAACGCAAACATCCATGTCTTGCTGTGGAATTTAAATTGCCAACATATGCTGTGGAATTCAGAAGAAGATTATCTTATGTGGGCAGACAGAAATATTTATGACTTGTTAGAGCTGTTATTTATTTAAATTAGTTTGTTCATATTATAGCCCAAGGGGATTCTCTCATAATATTTTACTGTAGTTTTATTTTAATATAGTGAAATCTGTTCAATTGGGCCAGATTAGACAGTGCTGGGTTACAGATGTAGTGAATTAGGTATACAATTTATTTAAATATAAATTAGTCTCTAGGTGCCCTGTTTTAAGAACATCCAAATGTTAATAACTGAGACATACCATAATAGTTCGGTGGGATCATGTAGAACTCGGATTCCCTTAGACAATCACGGACATTCACACAACGTTACAGAAATATAAAACAACAGTTTATTTAAGAATAGCAAGGGGTGCTCAACTAATCTAATATTACAGAAAGAAAAGGCTATTGGTTAGAGATATGCATCAAGTGTGCAGTTAATTGATTCCATAGTCAAATGATTACAACGACCATAACATCATTAGCATACATGGTTAATATACTAATATTAAATATGGCTTATCACACAAAGTGTCTACTTTGCATTAGTATTTCCAATACCCGCTTCTCGTTGTAATCGATGTCAATATGCACGAGAATTCATTCAACTTCCCATTCAGAACGGAATCCAACATTCCAGTACCTAATTTAGCAAATTAGTTTTACCGTGTTAATTTAGTTTAGACGTGATGTACCAAACTAGTATGTTATCAAACTCAGTTGATTACATATTCAAACTAACTCAGAAATGGGGCAATGATCAAATTCTCTGTATTTACGAGGCAACTCCTTTGAGTTGCACATTTCAACAAACAAAATACATTTCTTACACACTCTAAAACAGGAAGTTATATTCTACTCCTAGAACAGTTTATCTACCGATAGCATTTACTACAGTTACTTTCTCGAGTTATGAAGTATTTCATATTAGATCTGTTGAATACTTAGTGATTTCCATATAAAGAAGTCAATCTGTGTTGATGAATACTGCAGCTCTTTGCATCTGAAGTTCTAATGAAGACGGTACTTTGCTGTACGCATTGTTGCGTAGGCTCGCAATAAACAAATAGTTCTTTTCAGATGGAGATCAGCTTGTTGATCTCCAAGTCTTGCAGCATTATAGTTGTTGTTGGCAGTTTTCCCACTGGAAATAGTTCCGTTGATCAGACGTAACTCAGTTCAGATAATGCGTTGCAATTGAAGAGTTGTGTAGTTCGTAGAAGTGTTCTTGTTGCAATTCTTCTGTACGGCTAGTACATGACCTTAGGTCCAGCTGCTGGCTATGCTTCTGTTTACTGTTTCAGTCTCTCGTAGGGCAAAGAGCTACGGCGCTCTTCAAACTTCAGAACATTGGTTTTTCCGTGAATTCGAGCACTTATGCACCCATGATTTAGAAACTTTCTTCAGAGCAGTTTAGCTTCCATTTCGTTCCTCCAAACTCCAAGCCACTTCTAGCAGGTGGAGCTCACTTCTTTCTCTTGCCTGGAGCACTGTTCCTTCTGTGGGGCACACTTCTAGTGTGGGGAGCTCATGGGAAGCTCTCATATGGGGCAAACTCCAGCATGGGCAAACTCAAACATGGGCAAACTCCTTTTTTTGCTGAAAGTCACGTGGCTGGTTTTGTTGGCCTGACTTAAACCCTGTGATTGGTTAGTTTGGTTATTTTGGGCTGTGCCCGAGTTCACGTGGGTTGTTTCTCATTGGTTGTTCTCGTTCAGAGACAGCCCATTGTTCTCAATTGGTCCGTGGTTTCGACAAGAGGTACTGTTCACTGTCCGAGGTGTCAAAGCATACTTAAAACTGTCTGGTTTGCCTTCTGCAAGATACTGCTGGTGCCTAAATGATTCATTCAGTGATAGGTAAAAATAACACACTTGTCCAACAGTTAGTTTATGACTCTTTCTAAAAGCATTCTTTGTCAGTGGGGGAGTTTGTGAGCAGAAACCAAGTAGACACAGAATGGCTTAAGACCCCCCTTTGTATATTTCAATTCTGTTAATTTCATACACAGAATGATATTATGACCCTCTCTGACGCTACTGTTTGGTAAGCTTTCAGCTTTTTTGATAAGCGCAAGCTTATTTTGACCCCCTGCATTCATTATCACTATTTTTGCTTTGAAAATAATTGGTTATTTTTTTTAGCAGTCATTTTTAACGTTTTAGCCTATCGAAGTGCTTAACACAGAAAACCTGCCCCTTCAGCTCTCTGATTGGTTAAATGGTAATGATTGGTAACACAGCTGTCATGTGGTTCCAAGATTTTTTTTTTCTCACCCAGCAATGTGCAACTGATCTAGTCTGCTAGAAGTGCAATCAATTCTTATTGTTAAAGGCACAGTAGAATCTGCAAGACGGGCGGATTGGTTTTTTTCAGCCTGGCTGAAAAGGCCTAGGGAGAACCTTGAGTAGGTCTGGGACCAAATCAAAATTTTGACACCCGCTAATTACACTTAATAAAACTGTATTTAATAGCGTTTTCTTTTTATGAGTAGAAGAAATAAGATACTTACAAAAAAAGAAAACTCTATTAAATACAGTTTTGTCAAAGTTTTGATTTAGACCGGGCCTAGGTCTCAGGTGCAGTTTTGAAAGAAAGATGTAATAGCAAACATGTAGTACTAGACAGGAAGTGCATAACAGGTAAGATTTATGAAATTATTTTGTTACCCACAGTACTGTACAACCACTAACAATGCAGGGGAACAAATCATTTTGGATTAGGTTATTGGGTATGTTTTAAGTTTTTGGTTACATTTAAAGGCTGAAATTACAATGGTCAGGCGGGGGGGAGAGATGTTACTCCCCTGTTTGTAATGTTCCAGAGTGGAGCTGAGGGCATCAAGGTTTTGACAGATGTTTTCAGCTTTAATGTTCTGATCTGAACAGGGGATCAAGGAGGATCTGGCAAATGAACTAAGTCGTTTTAATGTCCAGGTCTTTTGTTGGCTGTAATGCAGGTATGCATTTCAAAGCTGGTATAAAGTGGTGTAGGAGTGGAGACTGCATATACAGTAATTTGGAGAGGACAAAAAAGGGAGATCAAAGAGAACCTCTTTAGTACTGAAACAGGTAGGGCAGTTATGTTGTGTGTGTGTGGTGTGTTTTTTTTCAAAGATGAGCTTGCAATCAGAAATAGGACAGTTGGAGAACAGTTAGATCAGTTCATTTGTCAAGTAAAATGTTATATTATATTGCCATGATTTAAAGCATTGTTTTTGCTAGCTAATGATTGTTGTATGTGATAATGTAATAGTTTCATGATGATAATAATTTAAGAAAAGATACAAGAAGAGAAGAGATAACGTGATCTTGGGTAGTTATTATAAAGATAAAGAGGATTGAGCGTGTTATGTTGAACATATTCAGTTCTGTGCAACTCCTCTTGCTGTATGCAGCAATCCAGTCTGGGGGCTATGTTGGCCTTTGCTTTTTAATACAACTCCAACCAGCCCTACTCCTACCTACAGTACTCGAACTGCAGCTCTTGATTGATTCATCGCTATAGGAACTCTTGTTTTCAGATGTGAAAGCCTACATTGTTTTCCACCCACTTTTGTTAGAGCCTTTTAATAGTAAAAACGCAAGTAGACACATCTGGTTCCCCGGTCCAGGAAAGACGTACTTTACACCCGTGACGGCTTGTCAGAGGAGGCAGAGGAGGCACTACCTACTCGATCATTTAAAAATAAATAAGTCTTTCTTTCTTTCTTTCTTTCTTTCTTTCTTTCTTTCTTTCTTTCTTTCTTTCTTACGCAGAGGCAGCCACCCGATCCAAATTGTCCACTCTGTCACTGCTGTACGTTCGGAGGAAGCAGACACACTGTTTACTCCTCTATAGTTATGATTAGCATGTCTATAAGCCAATCGTATTCTTCCATTTCTTCCATTTCAGCCAAAGGCGGAATGCATGTGCCACCTCACATTGATGACCTCGGATGCTATGGGTTGTAACGAGGACGTAGTAATAGCGTTTACAAATACAGTAGTTTGATTTATTTAATTTTCAGTAAATGTTTATAATTAAAATTACTGATTCTGTTTGGGTTTTTTTGGGGGCGGGGGGAGTAGGTTTTCCATCAGCCACCTTTACTTCAAGAGATGCAGCTGAGTAATGCTCCAGAACTTTTTTGAATTGCTTCTTTTATATTAAATAGATATGTGTTGTATGTACAGAACAGTATCTTTTGTTTGCCATTTATTAAGTTTAACATGGTGTGGGCAAATTCGCAGTTATAATTGAATGTACTTGGTAAAATGATATTTCCATTCTTAAATCTATGAGACTCGAGATGCTTTGATGTTAATCAAGTTGGTCTTTCCCTAGATCAGGGGTGGCCAATCCTGGTCCTGGAGAGCCTCGGGGTCTTTTTTTCGTTCCACCCGAGTTCTCAATTACCTAATTGAACCAATTATTTTCTTAATTGAACCAATTATTTTCTTAATTGGTCAACACTAACATGTTTCCTAGGTCTTTGGCCATTGATTTAAAGAGATCCAGAAAACCTGCAGGATTGTGGCTCTCCAGGACCAGGATTAGCCACCCCTGGACTAGATACTGTAACTGGGTCATAAAGATGTAAATTGGGGAATGGTTTAGAATACCTGCTGTGCTGATCTGCTAGTCTTGTAGAAACAAACAAAGCTAATGATTGAATACTCTATTTAAACTTAGTTTGAGGAATGTGTAACAATTTAACTGATTCAATTGGTTTTAGAATCATTTTAATAACTAATCTTGTGGATGCAAGTTTAAGACTTGTTTAAGTATCTTTTAATGAAGTTTTAAAGTGAAAATAATTAAATTAATTTCCTTTTAATTATTGTATGACATGTTTAACATGCTTGTAACGGTAATTTTAATAAGGAGAATGAAAATGGAATTTGTATCCAATGATTAATATAACTAAAGTTATATCAAAATGAAGTTTTGTTCTATAAAGGTTACTGTTTTAATTAACTATCTCTCTCCGAGGAAGGGGGAGTTACCCATGTTAATGATGCACGTTGCTTGTGTAAAAGGAACTTTTCATTCAAACACTGGAAGCCAATGAAAGGACTGATTTCGTTCAGGGATAAACTTCCTGTGTTGACCCGGAAGTGATGGAATCACTAAAGTAAATTCCCTTTGGGCGCAGTAAAACAAGCATGAACTGTCTCTCTTTCTCTCTCTCTATCTATCTCTCTCTCTCTCTCTCTCTCTCTCTCTCTCTCTCTCTCTCTCTCTCTCTCTCTCTCTCTCTCTTGGATTCAAAAACATCTTGACATTAAGTGATCACGGAGCTTTCGCTTGTAATGGGGACCCATTCAAGCATCGTACGTATCTTCGTCCTGAAGAAGAGTTCTCATCCCTACATCCTGCAACTCTACGTGTTTCCAAGAAGACCAATTGCATTTCTACTGCAACTTTGTTTTTCAACAACTAACACATCGCCAGTATAAGTATTCAGTTTCAAAGACTTTAAGATTCAAGTAAAATGCTATTTGTTTGCACTTTGCTAAGATTAAAAAGACAAGCAATGCTACTTTGTTGAACAATTGAAACTTGTTCATCTGAACGGATATTGTGTGTATTTGAAAACAAGAACTACAAACGTTGGAACCATTTCAACATTGATTTGAGTTTGTCTACAAGTTTGAAGTAAATAATATTTCAACTCAATGCTAAATGCAACATAAACTGATTGCGAACTGTACTTGATGTAACAAAAATGCAGACCACTCTTCCTTCCAACACAACAGACACTGCTTAACACCGTTGCTGCACATAATGAGCTACGAATCCTGCTTGCATGTGTATGGAAGCCTGCGTGTTTATGAACATGTTTTATTTGTGCTTGTCTATAATTATAATTCTGTTACCATGATTTCTAACTTTTCTATTTTTCTATTCTATTTACTTTTATTAGCTTAGTAAACTTAATCATTTGTATGTGTTGAGTTTCTTTTTGCCTGTTATGAGTACTACAGTAAGCATTTATGATTGATTTGGGATGCTTAAACCTATATGTAAACTTTTAATGTTAGTTTGTTGATGTAGTGATTTCCATTACATGAGAGTAGGTGTTAAAACTTCATGCTGATATTGGACTCCGCTGTCTCCAAGATAAGCACGAACTACGACATAACTTCTTTTACTGTAAACTACTGTGATCCATCTGCGTTTCCTTCCATCTGATGATGTAGATATCCTTCTGCCTGGTGTTGATGGCTGAAGTGTAATGTTGGCTCCAGGGATCTGCCTGTTTTGCCTCCCTGTTTTGCCTCCCAACGGCTGCAATGCTGGCTCCAGGGATCAACGAATTTGTGGCCTCCCTAGCGCATCAGCATGACAACAGTCTGGACTGATCTGAGTAGGGTACTTCTCTGGGGTCTTCAAGTGGGCACCTTCCATCCTTAGTGTTTCGTCAACTAGCCCACGACACCTTAAGAGGGCTCCACAGTGATTCTGGCATCCCAGCATCATCCCCCCTCTGTCTCCCACTGAGCTATGCCCAGCTTACTTACCTTCCTTTCCATTGATGTTCCATTGACAGTCCCACTCTGAGACAGCGTGGATCTTCTAACCATTTCCCAACATACTGTTGGTATTGCCTCACCGTTAATGTATAACCTCTTATCCACTACTTTACCTTTAGTGGGCTTGAATTGCATTATCAGACTGGTTAACTGCTCTTGATCTAGAATCTGAAAAGCATTTTTTTTAATAACTTATTTTATATTATGTTCATAGTTCTTTTGATATATTTGATAAATAGAATAATGGAATGGTGAATATACTTTTATAATAAATATGACTAAAACCCTATATTTAAATATTAATCACATCATGTAGGCATCATCCTATTATATTGAGAAATTTTAATATTAACTAATTTTTGTATTTTACCAACATAGTGGGGGTGTTGCCAAGGATACCGTGGAATTAATGTTAGATATTATATTTTCCGAAATATGTGTGACAATAGGGTGTGCTTGATTTGTATCTGCCTTTTTCCTGCTTTGTTTAGAAACTATTTTATGCAAAGTATGTTAAAGTGACGTGGTCTTGAAATCTAAATGCTATATTGATGTATTTTAAACGTACCTTGGCAGCGTGTGACAGTTAAGTTTATTAGAATAAATTATGGTGGGCTACTGTTTTCTGCTTGCTGGTGGAGAAAATGCATTTAACAGCTTTGAATTTGGGTAAAGAGTTAAGATATGAAAAACGTTGTCAGTCGGAATATAATAAGATTCTTCTGCTGCTGGTGGCTTAAGGGGACCCCAAGACCTCTGCTTTTTTTTTGCCTCCCAATTTTTTTTTTTGACCATGAGCCGCCACGGCTCTACGTTCGGAACAAAAAGGCAGCTGTGGGACTGAGGTTTCCCTGTTCCAGTTAATCAATGTGTAATGACAAATTGAACATTTTCTTTTCATGCTTTGCATACACCTATTAAGCCAAGGTATTGATCTTAACAGTGAGCTGTAATTTAAAACTATCTATTCCAGTTTGGATTTATTTTATACACATTTCATTCATATTATTTCCAACATTTTAACATGTTAAAATAACATGTGCTGTTTTAATTGATACCACAAATTTATATACAGAGCCAGAAACATACCCAGAACACTAATTCAAAGGCTTAATAAAAACATGAATCTATCTGACTTAGTTTTACATCTGTATTAGTGAATGAATCTAGCATTTCAAGATAAGTGATAAGTAAGTTACAAAGCAATGCTTCTGTTTCTGCAGTGATGCAGAATAACCTGTCCTTTGCTTATGAAGACGAGGGAGAGTTGTTTGAGTTTGACAACAGCGCAGATGAAATTCCTGAAGCTGACCGACAGCCTCCTGCACCACCTTTACCTGATTATGAAATTGAAACGAAGGCCAAAGACATTGACTCCACTGATGATAAACATAAAGACACACAAGGGCATCCTCTCAGTAATACACAGAAGACAACGCTGACTAATAATGACATCTTCACAAAAACAGAGGACTCAAGTTTCACCACAGGGTCAGAAGGTGGGAGTTTACTGTATCTTTAAAAAAAAAAAAAAAAATGGCCAATACGTAATGTTTCATAATCTGTAAATTCTGTTTTTAGTTTCTGCATTTTCAGTAAATGTCTGATCTTGTGACATTGAGTAAAAGCAACCCCAGTTTCTGTACAGACTATTCTATGTTTTATCCAGAAATGTGAAGTAAACCATTTATGTTTTTATAGATGAAGAAGATAATAAACGTGTTTTTGTTTTGTTTTAGTTTCAGAGCACGATAGTCCAAGTGATAACCGTGTATCTCCATCTGCAGAAGCTGCCAGGGGATCTCTGCTTGGAAAAGTAAATCCTTATTCGGTTGTAGATATAGCTCCTTTGCAGGAGCAGAGTCACATACACGAAGAGGATGAGGTCGGCCAGGAAGATGCTGCCAGTGCCAGGGTTCCTAGCGGGTATTCTGTTCCGTGGCCATGTGGATACGCTGTACCGTCCAACGTCCCGCTAAACCTGCCTGCTTACTCCACTCCTGTCGTCATACGACACTTCTCAGTAGATGAAGAAGGTAACATGATTGCCTTTTTAGTTTGTCTCAAGAGAGGTGTATTCTGTATACAAGCAACTGTTATCATTTAGGATTGGCTCTTGACCATTGTTATAATTCTACATTGAGGGTGGATGCTGTTTATTTTTAGTCAGAGTCTGGCTTGGACAATTCTGTTTTTCTTGTCTTGAATTTCTGAAGCTGTAGGCATTTTCATTTGCAGTCCAGAGTTGTTTTTTTTTTTTTAAATCTAACTGTAATTATGTTAGAAACTTATTCTACCATAGTCATCTTAATATGTGTAATGAAAGCTGAATCATAACTCCTAAAATGTGACTTTTTATACACCAAGTTAAAATGTACCATTAGCTTCTACCACTTGTGTATCACTGTACTACTTTGGGAAGACAAGCTAATTTACTGTGGCCTTTTGTCTATTTAAAACCAATAGAATCATGTAAATGAAAAAATAAGACCATATGCTCAGGATGTACACTACCCTCCAACATGCATTGGTATGTAGGCTGATATAATTAGGCGATTTTCTGATTTGTTACAGTCCCCCCCACTTGTCACCCAGCCTTCTCATCTGGAAAGACATTGTGTATTAAGATGAAGTGCAATGTGGATTCTAGGCTAAAGAAAAACGAACAGATGTAAACCCAAGGTTTAACCATCTAGTTTAAACATATGGATGTGTCAAATTGATATATAATTTGGAATCCGATAATATTGTTTTTATTCATGTTTTTCTTTTGCAACTTTGCAACTACAACTTTCCGTGTATCCCTAATCTATCCACAAGCACAGTGCCACAAACAGGAATAATTCAAATACCGGTATAGCTTATTGTGGAATAAAGACTGCCCTCTTGTGGCTGCCTTCATCTATCACGTGAATTTGTCAGGCTGGATTTTATAAATAAGGAAACAGCAACAGTATTTGATGCTTTTGTACACACATTAACAAGTTAACTTCTAACTAGCCTTTAAATTAATAATCCATGTGTATTTGTACTTTTTTTTTTTTTCTTAGTGGTGCAATGGTTGCAAAGTAACAAACCATTTAATTATCATTTAATTATCCCCTGTGGGGGAGGCATCAGAATGCTTTTTGTGTCACGTGATTGTTAAAGTTGCTTTGCTGTGTAATTCTCTGACCCAAAATTATATACCTTTTTTTTTTAGTGACTGTGCATCCAGCACAAGACAGGTATGTATCCTACGTAGATTATACTGTATAAAACCTGTTCAGACAAAAATGTGTTAATATAAATAGTGTTTTTGTTTTTTTAAATACTTTTTATTTTTGTATAATTCTGCTGCAAAATAAACATCCAGCTTAACACTGTAAATAGTGTGTAAGGCCATATGGACTGTGAAAGTTGCTCTACTGTATGTGATAACATTTAAAAAAATATGTATTGTTATTATACGTCACCTGCAAACTGAGTCTGTACTTTCAAAACTACATTAAAATGTTGTCAAATCTGCGATAGTGAATAAAACAGGCTCTCAACAGGAAATGTGATGTATTAAAGTTTTATACATGCCAGGAGTACAAATTTGTGTAACAAATAATTGATCCTGTAAGGGAAGACCCATGTCATATTCCAGTTTTCCATCTTGGTTCATGTCAGTAACAACAGTGTCAGGAAGGTTTGCTTCGGATTTAGGGGCCAATGTAAGGGTATGTGCAAAGTGATTTGTGGCTGCAAAACAGACATATTGCTGCCAAAAACCACAATTCGCTGGCTTAAAGTGGGACTTTAGCGGTCACTAAAAATGCAGTGTATGTAAAGAATGGTTTTCAACTGCCGTTCTACACCTGCTATCAAATTAGCACTTTGCCATCATTAATCCATTTCAATGATATTGAAATGTATTCAAATGAAGAAAAGAACATGGAACTGGGCAGAGATCTGGAATACTAAGCGGGCGCAAACATTATAATGAGATGTAAAGATTTTGCCTTGCACTTGGGCAATTGCTCAGGGTGGCTGCTGTGGTACACTCCCTCATGCAGCGACGCTTGGTTCTTGTTGAGGACAGGCAGGAAAACCTTTGGAGGAGAAGGGCAAGACAGAGAAGACCCTGCATATTCAAACCCAGAGTCACTTTGTTTGGGATGGATTATCCTCTCTGCTTGCCTCTCCAGCAGTGTCAGCTGTGATGTGGATGGCAGCCCTCCTCCTGTTCCTGCTGCATGTCTGTGCTGCGATGCAAGTTTTGCTTTTGTTCGCCGCCGCAGGTGCTGCCACCTTGTCATCACCTGGTTGACTGTCCTCCTGGTAACGCCGACAGCATTGGCTTTCTCCACTAGAGGACCATATGACCTCTTTGGTAGCATAACTGATGTTGGCTGAGGCTTTTCCAAATAACTCAATTTCATGTTGAGTGACCTCAGCCGTAAGTAAGGTCAGCTCCTCCACAGAAAACTTTTATTTTCTTTTCCATGTGCCAAGAGGACTTTGCTGCCCTTCCTCTGACATATTTTTTTGTTTTGTTTTGATTTTCGTGCTCTCTGTACTCCTAACTCCCTGTAAGTGCGACCGCTAAATACTAGCCCAATGTACAGATGGCGCTCATTGCAATCCTCATTATCATGATTGCAGCTCATTATTCATGCATGCTCAGTAATTTGCATTGCTTTTAAGCTTACGTAGGCCGCAGTGCAAAATAATTGCCTGACTGCTAGGCAATTGTTTGCACTGCGCCTATCCTTACATCAGCCCCTAAATGCATGTGAAGGAAGTGGTCACTTTACAAGCTGTTTTCTTTGTTTTTCATTAATTACAGTGAAGATCGGCCGGCAGTTAAAATGGCTGATGCTTTGGCAAGATGGGTTGCGGATCCTGCAAATACAGCTTGGATGGAAAGTAGGTGGAAAACTGTTTTTATATAGTGTGTTGAACAAATACATAATTATATTTAAATTGGCAGTACTGTATTTATCATTCCAGCCACCACAAACACAGAATTATGGTATGTAACAAAAAAGCAGCATATTTTCAGAATACAATCAGCAGTTTTTTTCTTTTTCTTTTTCATTATTGCTTAATTACAACATAATTACACTCCATCTTGATTCCTGACAGCTGTAATCGGCAATAGAAATATGAGTAAAGCCCGGGACAGACAGGTGTAGTGCGGCACACAACTCATTTTGCCAGCTGTATTGCTGCCATTGCTTTCATATGGTGTTGTACAGATCAGCGCGGGACGATACCGCTAGTCCCATGGTGACGCTCAGTGGTACCGCTCAAATCAAATCCAGAGCGATTTTTTTTCTGGCTGCCGCACAGTACCATTGATGGATAAACCAATTGCAGCCAAGTGCTGACATGTGCTTGCCAGGAAAAATCATGAATGAAACGTTTGTCTATGGAGGTGTCCAAGCACCTACAAGGACAGGCAAGTCAGGATTTTATACATCGCCCCTGATAAGCATACTTCCTGCCTTTTTTTTATTATTATTTCTGTAGTTCACTACTATTTTTACAAAATAACTGGCTGTAAAAGGTTATATTTTTCTAACACTTTAGTAGTTGGCGACTTGCAGTCAGCAACGTATTATATGTTTCTTTGCTAAATTGATCGCTCATTTCATACACCTGCACACAGAGAAAAACAAACCAGTGTTTTTATTTAGTAGATTATATGGGGGGCATTACAG
Source organism: Acipenser oxyrinchus oxyrinchus (assembly GCA_030684275.1). Taxonomy (NCBI): domain Eukaryota; kingdom Metazoa; phylum Chordata; class Actinopteri; order Acipenseriformes; family Acipenseridae; genus Acipenser; species Acipenser oxyrinchus. The sequence goes on from CM060251.1 coordinate 47,688,703, forward strand.
CTATGGCCAGAAGTTTTGCATCACACCCTATAGAATGAATAAAGTTACATTTGACATATTGAAATTACATATCACTTTGTAGTTTTCCAAAAATTGAAAAATGTGACATTTCGAAATCTAACATGAAATACTGTACTACTGATGATGTTAAATAAAATATTGAAATTATGTTAATACAGGTGTGTTGTGTTTGTTTTTTTTTTTTTTTTTTTTTTTAAATTGTCTGCATCCTAAGATTCAACTTTCTTTGGCCATATATGTAAATGATATTCGAGTACATAGCCTACGGTGTGGTACTGACAGCTACTGTACTGTACCATTCAATTTATTTACAATTTTTCTACCGGGTGCAGACTAGCAGTATTGCACCGTGAAAATGACCAGCGGTGTCGTGCCGCTTCTGTCTGTCTCGGGCTTAATACTTCTGTCACATACTGTGACAATATTTATGAAAGAAGCAAAGTGTGTCTGTGTGTGTGTGTTTTTTTTTTAGATCCTGATGAAGTTATTTATGATGATGTGCCGAGAGAAAACTCTGATTCTACAACAGGTCTGTTATTAAAATATTTTGGGTCTTTGGATTTCCAAAACAAAGTTAACTTGTTGTAAGCATAAATTCTACTGTAATATGTTCATTTTACTTCCAGATCCAGATGAAATGATCTACGATGATGTAGAACTTGGGGAAGAAGGTGGAAACAGTTCCCCGGAGAATGGATGGAGCGCCAGTGAATTTGAAAGCTACGATGAACAAAGTGATACAGAGAGCAAAAGCGACAATGGGATTCCAAATACTTTCCTCCGAGGCAAATCTCAAAAACACAAAATGCATGTGTGTAATAATGTTTTAATGAATTACTCAGTATTTAATAATAATAAAGAAAAAATAACATATTCGGTATATTCACTGCCATTTATTGCCAGTATTTGAACATTATTAAACTGGTATCTTTTTAAATATAAAAAAAATAAATACAATGATCTCTCGTTGATATCTAGTGTACCAACTAAACACATTTGACTGTTTAGTTCCTTGCTTTCCCTATGCTTGCAGATAGGAGTGGTCCAGTGGTTAAGGAAACAGGCTTGTAACCAGGAGGTCCCTGGTTCAAATCCCACCTCAGCCACTGACTCACTGTGTCACCCTGAGCAAGTCACTTAACCTCCTTGTGCTCCGTCTTTCGGGTGAGACGTAGTTGTAAGTGACTCAGCAGCTCATGCATCGTTCACACACCCTAGTCTCTGTAAGTCGCCTTGGATAAAAGCGTCTGCTAAATAAACAAGTGATGTAATATCATCCTTGACAATTGGGGAAGATCAGTGTGCACACTCACAAAAAGATTTTATACGAATGACGGTCCCTGATCATTGCTCTTAACATTTCAAATTATGACCGTTCTACCTGGTGAACTTGAGTTATAGTAGATTTCTTTGTAAATATATATTTTTCAATGATTTTATATGCATGCTTCCAGTTTATTGTATGTTTGTCAGCTGGGCTTCACACTGCACTTGCTTTTTTTATTTTTTTATTAAAGAGTACGATGAAAAAAAGATAAGATCTCATGACAAACGCACTAGAACTTCAGCAGATTAGGCTGAAACATGAGCAGAAGGTAATTGGATAACAAACATAGACCAAAATATGTTCATAAGGAAGACAATCGTGGGAGAATTATTGTCTTTCAAAGTTCATGGTATTTAAAGTCATTTTTACCAGGATGGTATGTTCTTTTTGAAACACAATTTTAAGCTATTGCAAAAGAGAATTTTTCCTTTGAGAGTGGCATGGAATAAATGTACTTTTTATATAAAATAAAAATGTTTAATTTTATATTTTAGTCTCCCAGCCACATTATATTTGAAAAGTTATTTTGCTTTGCAACAATATTTATTTTGGTAGAAAAACGTAAATTAGTGAACTTACATTTTAGAGATAGATTACCTCATTAGATAGATGACCTTGTTAGATTTGTTAAAGGAAGATTTGGAGGTTTTAATGCAGGCTATACAAGAGCTATAAAAGACTATCATTTACCAGTTAAAGCAGCACATGCTATGTATTAGTAAAGGAACAATACACCTTTTGGGTGTTAATACAATTCTGAGATATTAAATGCATTGTTATACTGGGTGATTCAGACATTACCAGACAAGTGGGATGAACACATTTACTAATAGATAAATATAGAGGTCACAGATACTGTAGACTTTTAAATCGCCCTGTATACAACTTTGTTGTTGTCCAGTCCACTGGCTCTTTGGGCAGTTTCATTTTTTTATGTTTTTTTATTTATTGATTTATTTGTATGTATTTTTTTTAACACCAAGCACATCTCGACTCTTCATAATTCTGTGTGATAACAATACCTTGATGATCATTTTCTTTTCACCTCTCAGGTGACCTTTGCTCCCACATGAAACTGTAACATCCTGCTTATCTTAAAGCTTATTACAAAATGGTCTTCTGTCAAATGTGGCTGATTCTTCTCTAGGCTACGTTCAGTCCTCCACATGCAGCATTCAGTAGCTTAATTTGTTTCAACACGCAGTGCCTTTGTGCTCCCAAGGACAGTGTTTTGTTTGGGGTGGAAGGAACTGAAATGTAATGAAAGAGCTTATTATTCCCCTGCAGGGGATGAATATTCATTCCAAGCACCAGGCCTTTAGTTTAGTCCTTGGCCTCTCACAAGCAGAGACTGACAGTTCTAAATTGTGCAGTGGTTTGGGACATTTTGTCATAAATACTGTTCTAGAAACATAAAACTGACGTGCGAAAAGTGCCAGTGAACTTGCTCTCGTTTTACATTTCACAGTGCCGTCCTTGATTTTGTTTTTTCCCCTTTTTGGTACATGCATTGTATTGATAGTAACCATCTGGAGTATGTAAAGCTTTATAAATGTTTCCTGTAAAATGTTGTGAATTAAAATGTTATTAATACAATAGTGTGACACTTTAATTTAAATGACCCCCACCCCCACCCCACCCCGCTCCATAGACAGGTTAATGAATTTTCATATTTAACAAAGTATATTATTTTCCTCATAATTTCCAGTCAAAAACATCAATTGAGTTTAATTTAAAATGTATATAAGAATTTCTATGACTAATATATATTTCTGTATTTTCTCAAAGATGCAAAAGTTAATGAAAGTAGCAAAAGATGGAACCAAAGATGGGCTTGAAAAAACCAAAGCTGCTGTGAAGAGAGGACGTTCATTTATAAAAACAAAGTCTCTTATTCAAGGTAAAGGGTCAGTTATTGGTACAGTGGAAATATTACGGAGGATTTCTTGAATTCACAAAAAAATCTATTTAGTTTAACTTCGTTTGAAGTGCTCTCACAGCAATATTTATTTATTTATTTATTTATGGGTCCATTTTGGATTTTTAAACTACCTTGTAGAATGTTGGTAACATAAATCCATCAAATCCTGTGAGCCCATCCACCTGAGTGCCCTCCAACACCAACATTTTAAAATTGAATATATCATTTTCTTTTTTTCTTTTGTGTTTTTTCTGTGTGATAATATGTGTTTATCATTAACCTTTTAGATCGAAAGTCATTCTGTCTTGAAGAGGAACCAGGTGTTTTTATTGAAGTTGATTGTCTCAATACTGAACCTGTGATGATGCCTATGCCAGAAGGCTTGACACAGCAGCAGGTTCGAGTCCAGGCTATTCCTTTGCCGACCGAGGACAGGAGCTCCCAGGGGGCGGCGCACAATTGGCTGAGTACCGCCAGGGGGGAGGGAGGGTTAGGTCGGCCAGGGTGTCCTCGGCTCACTGCGCACCAGCGACCCCTGTGGTCTGGCCGGACGCCTGCGGGCTTGCCTGTAAGCTGCCCAGGGCTGCGTTGTCCTCCGACGCTGTAGCTCTGGGTGGCTGCATGGTGAGTCTGCATTGTGTAAAAAAGTGGGCGGCTAACTGCACACACTTCAGAGGACAGCATGTGTTCATCTTCGCCTCTCCCAAGTCAGCGCAGGGGTGGTAGCGGTGAACTGAGCTAAACAAAATAATTGGACACTACTATATTGGGGACAAAATAACAAAAAAAGAATTGTTCACTATTTAAAAAAAAAAAAAAAGCTTTATAAGATATATTACCTCACAAGCCCAAATTGAAAATAGTGTAACATTTTAGCAGGAAAACATAAAAAATGTGGCACATGCAAAAAAGATTTAATCTGCACCGAAGTAAACAAACTGGTAAGCCAACAATTCCTGGTATATGATGAAGTAGAATGCAAAAAATACAAGTAAGAGACATTGTGCTTGATTTCAAAACAGGTTGTTCGAAGATATATTCTTGGGTCAATACTAGAGAGTGAAAAAAACTACTTGGATGCATTAAAACGCATTTTAGAGGTAGGTTTTTATTTATATTTATTTTAACTTAAGTTTCTTTTAGTACTTTAGTATTACACAGTTATTTTTAAATGTGTTTTAATTCATACTGCACATACCTACAACTTTAGCTCTGAACAAGTCACCCTCTCATTCATGTCTTTATTTTCTACTGTGCTCATTGCTCTTTGTTTTCAATTTGTGCAACTGGTCCAATGTGAAGAGCTTCCTTTCTTGCTTCTTTAAGAAAAACTGCATGAGGTAGGCCTCCTGAGCTGAGGTGTATTCCCCCTGCAACTGTAGGTTAGTTGAGGAGAGTTTGAATGTTAAAATGCATAAGCAGCCTTCAGTTACGTTGATCATGCCAGTCTGTAAGAGAAAGGATGACTAAACTTGCTGTTACAGGGCAGACACTGTGTGTTTTCCTTGACTTTAGAGCAAATGGTGGTTTTAGAAATTCATGTTTGCAGAGTTGTTGTTTTTTTAAAATTTCTTTTATTTTATTTAAACAGTTATATTTTGTTTTCTTGCTGCTTCTCTTTTCTCAACAGCAATATGAAAAGCCACTGTCAGAAATGGATCCAAAGTTGATAAGTGATCGAAAATTAAAAATGATGTTTTACCGAATCAAGGAGCTCCTTCAGTGCCATTCTCTGTTCCAGATTGCACTAGCTAGTCGTGTTGCTGAGTGGGACAGCTCGGAAATGATAGGAGATGTGTTTGTTGCTTCAGTAAGTATTTTGTTTCTGTTTAAAGAAACTTGCATCTTGTTAAATTACAGTATCAAAATAAAATGCTGTAGAACTTTAACACCATCGTGTTTGTTTTTATTGCCCCTAACTACATAACTTAATAATTCTGTAATATTGTTCCAGGCATGCTTCAACTGCATTTATAATTTCCTCCATACATTTCCGATAGTAATGATGTCATCTTCAGAGTGCTGCAGCTGTGTAGAGGAATAATAAGAAGTCAGCATCTTGGGTTCCATAGCCTAGCAACGGGAGCTGTATAAACAAAATATTTCCAGAAACTGAATTATTTTATATGAATCAGCATTCCGTTTTTCCTGTACATTTTTTGTTCTTATTGTTGTTAACTGAGGTTTTATTATAAGCTGGACCTGCAACAGTAGGAAGCGCTCTTATGAATAAGCGTTTTAGTCAATTTAGTTTGTTTTGGGTTTTGTAATGGGGTGGGATGGTGTAAGATAAAGCTGTTGTTTTGGAGGGGGTTATGGGTCAAAGCTTTAACAGTTGATGTAAAACTGTAAAAATATATGTAGAATTACCAAAACCATATACTATACTTGTGTTCTGTTATACAGTATACCTGCAGATTACATGCATTGTGATTGGTGGGATAGACTTCATTGCAACCTTGTGACATTGTTGACATTATAAACTGTGTTCCTTGTCTTTCTTATCTTCTACATACAAGTACAACCACGGTTTGTAACAGTGTTTTTTTTTGTTTTTGTTTTTTTTAAGTTTTCCAAATCCATGGTGCTGGATGCATATAGTGAGTATGTGAATAATTTCAGCACAGCCATGGGGCTTGTCAGGAAAACATGTACAATAAAGCCCGCTTTTCTTGAATTTTTGAAGGTAGGTGAGACACTTTTTAAATTGGACAGAATAGGGCCATATTTAATTGAGTATTATATTGAAAATGTGAAATGTACTAAACTAGAACCAAACCACTACATAATAAAAGGTCTATTCATTAAAGATGAGAGTAAATATTTTGAAAATATGGCTCATCTTGCTTGAATTTATAATTATTGTCCAGCTTTGCTGTCCCCCATCAACCAAACAAGTAATAAATGGTCAAATTAAACTCGCTGGCACCCACAATGATTCAGTGAAAGTTGTGTTGCAGATGCATGAAGGTGAACAGTAGCTACATAATGTGGTGGCCAGGCTGGTCAAGACTTGTCGAATGATGTCCCTCTGTTAGGCTAGTGAATGTTTTTACTACTGAAGCAGCAGCGTGAAGTGGGCCGATTCATAGCTACCTTGTATGTTTATTTATGAAATAAACTTATTTATAGAGCATGTTTTTTCCTCTACGTAAGTGAAAGTCTGGAGTGTCTTATTAACTAAAGGCTTTCATCCCTGCAGCACTGCCAGGATTCCAGCTGCGATCGCAGTACGCTGTGCGGGTTAATGATGAAACCTATCCAGCGGTTCCCACAGTTTATCCTGCTTCTTCAGGTAATTACACATTTTGCTATCTCAGCTTGCCATGCTGTTTAGTAATGCATATTTATAAACATCTCAACTAACAAATGAAATGTGCCTAAGAGGGTAGTGTCAGAAACCACTTGCTATTTACAATGAATCATTATCCATGCACTCATACCATTATTCCTTAACTTGGCCACCAAGACTACCAATTTACCAGTGTCTTGTCCTAATCAAGCATAAAGTGTGAACCCCCTTGTTAACTAAATAACAAAGGGGAAATGCAGAGATTAAAAAAAAAAAAAATCTGGTGTAACAGATGGGCAGGGTTATAATTTGCACATTATAAACATTGAAAACAAGCACCACATGCATATCTTGCTCATATTTATTTTATTATATTTTTCAAATAAACATTCAACCTTGGCTCAAAGAAATCCAAAACATGTGTAAGAACTTTGCAAACCACAAAGACATTTGGCCACCAGGTGGTGCTATCCAGCCATACTAATTATTATTAAAAACGTTTACATTTTTTATTTGAAACATTCAGTGGCTTGAAACATGAAAATGAGGAAATGTCTTTACTTGCCTAATTCCATTGGCATACTGAATACATGTATTTTTGTTTAGGACATGTTGAAAAACACTCCTAAAGGACACCCTGACAGACTTCCTCTGCAAATGGCTCTGACGGAACTTGAAACATTAGCAGAGAAACTAAACGAGAGGAAGAGGGAGGCAGACCAATGCTGTGAAATTAAACAAATCGCGAAAGCCATGAATGAGCGCTATCTTAACAAGGTACTGTGCTGCACAGGTATTAGAGATTCAAATAGGGCTGGAACTGTACTGAATCGTTTGATACGTTCCTAGATAATTAAGAAGGCTTTTTCCGTCTCACATTTTGAATAAATGACACACCTCAAAGTGATCGCTCATTTTTGATCAGTGATCCTTATGTAGTCTGGGCAGTTAATTTTGCACATGTGCAATGTTAGTCTCACATCGTCTTACACATTTGTTTTCAGAAGCCCAGAACTGACAATGCTAGCCTTGAAAATATACTATATAACTGTAAACTTTAAAACAAGATTACTGTATAAAATGGAACTGATATTCTATATTTCACCGCATGGGGTTAGATTATTACAGGTATGAAAATAATAATATTAGCCTATTGTTTAGTTTTATTTTCATTCTTGTCTGTTCTCTTTTGTTTTTACCTGCTTTCAAATTTCACCTACGCAGAAGTGTGTTTATGTTGGTCACATTGAAAGATTTTAAGTACACCTTGCCATTAGACCATACTTGGACACTTTTAAACTTACACTATCAGGAGCAGATCTCTATTAAGAGTATTTGAATTCTTCCCTTTGGTGGTTGTAATAAATGGATTCCATTGTACTGTACAAATATTTTCAAAAGTTTGTGTGTTGCAGGTTGATGCCTCTGTTTGTTATTTTAAATACACGGGTATATGACCCCACTCAGTTCTCCTGTTTTCTATATCTCTACGGTCCAGACTTAACAATGAGCTTTTCAAAGTGCAGTCTCTTCAGCTTGTTTTTCCTGCTGATAAACGGTCTTTCCCTGGGCACTCTTCCACCCCCATCCAAAGTCAGGACACTGTTTCCCACAGTCTGGGGGTGTACATACACTTCCTAAGTTTCCTTCAAACTGTCATTGGCCTCATCTGTTGTTTTCCTTCTGCCTAGTTGTACTAGTCCAGGGGGTTTCCAACTTTTTCAGTCTGGGACCCCCTTTTTCTGAGGAATTTCCATGTATGTAAAATTTAAACATACACAGCTATATTTCTAAACAAATATATGATTTCAAAACATTTAAATCACACACTTTTAAAGTTGCATTGGCAGTCAAAGTCTAATTTAGTAATCTACACACCTACTTTTCAGACAAGGCTCTATGCTGGTAATACACATTCGCAGATCATCTTCAACATTGAGACGGTTGCAGTATTTGATTTTGATTGCAACCAAATTTGAAAATGCTGACTCACAAAGGCATGTCAATGCAAAAGGCACAAGCACTTTCATGGCTTTGCATACTAACTCTGAGTATGCAACACGCAGAGATAACCAAAAATCACAAAGTACAGTGCTCCCTCGCTATCAGGCTCTCAATTATAACGCGCCTCGGATACAGCATGTCCCCCAATTCCCTATACTAGTGATTCGTGCAATATTTCTACAGTAAATACAGTACCAGTGGTGTTCAAACTGTAAACAACTTCTCAGTCTAACTTCTGTTTCTGTCTCTCCCTTTTGATACAGTATTTGAACTGAAGAAAAGCTGGGCTGGCACTTTATAACACAGACATCTTATTCAGCATTTGTTTTATAACTAAATAAATATTAGGCCTATTTACATGGTTAACTTTCCTAATGTATTTACTTTTTTGCTGCGAGAGGAGCTGCAGCTTTCTCCGGGAGACGAGACGCTTTAGCTTCGCTTCAGCCCCGCTCCGCCAGCCGAACCTGGGGCGAGCCCATTCCCTCTTCCCCTCGCCCGACCCGCTCTCCTTCTCACACTTGGTTTGCTCCCGACCGCCGCTTAGCCAGGCTTTATAGTTTAAAAACTGCTAATTAAAATGATCCACAAGAGGGAATGCTACTTTTTTTTTTTTTAACATGGTCCTTCATGCATGGTTAATTCACGGAAAGTTACATTTTTGCTGCACTATATGTGCATTATAGAGAGAGATTTATTTTATTTTGTATTTTAGTCAGATGTGTGTTATGTGTCCCTGGCGCCCCCCCCACCCCCTCCCCCATTTATAACGCTCTTCGGTTATAATACTTATATTGTGTGTCCCCCGAGACCTGCGTTCTAGCGAGGGAGCACTGTGATTGTTTTGGAAAAGTGAGCTTCGGTATTATCCACAAGCTTGTCATTCATAAAAAGAAGGTTCGTATCACGTCCCTGCAGACTTTTGTTGAGCTCATTGAGCCGATCAAACACATCTGCGAGATAAGCAAGCATTGCAAGCCACTGTGAATCTTGAAGTCCAGCATAAGGAAATCGTTGTTTCTCCAGAAAAACCACTGCTTTTCATCTCAGCTGAAACAAACGTGTCAAAGCCTTCCCACAGGAAAGCTATCGTACTTCAGTATGAAACAGAAATTGCTGATGTTCAGAACCCATTTCTTCGCAAAGCACGGAAAACAAATGTGCGTTAGTTGGTCGACCTTTGAAGTTTCATGATGTATTGAACAATGAGTCCAACATGCTGAATTCAAGTCACCAAATCATGTTCTTTCCAGTCATAGCTCTGGCACCATCAGTACATACCCCAATACACCACTCCCAGTCCAGCCCAGCATCTTTATAACTGCCTCGGAACAAGCATTATGAATGGTTTCTCTCGTAGCTCGACCTGAAAGTGGATGACAAAGCAATATATCCTCCTGCACAGATCCATGCAAATATATCTGCAATATATGCAAAAGCTTAGAGCTGTGCAGCCCCTGACACATCAGTTGATTCATCGAGTTTAATTGCAAATAAGTCACTTTCATGAATGCGCCGTGCAACTGAATCATTTGAAAGGGGTATAAGTTTTAATTTACTTGCGGAATCAGGTCCCAGCATAATGGTCGCCATGCCAGCAGCACATGGTGCTATTCAGCAATGGTGTGTGGTTTACCACTTTCCTTAAAGCCACTATGTAGGACACACTGAGAGCTTTAGTATTCACATGGCTTGCTTGAAAAATTACAGCCTGTTTTTTCAGATTCGCTGAATTCCTCTGGGGAAAAAATAAATCAATTGGTTTGTCCTTCAGGGAAGGATGCTTGGTTTCTAAATGACGCCGCATTTTCGAAGGCTTCATACTTTCATGAGCAAGTATTTCACCATAAAGAACACACGGTGGTGGTGTGTTAGTCACACATCCAAAGTAGGCTATATAAACCTGTATGGACACCATATCCAGTGGTGACGGACATTAAAGAAAAAAACATCTTGGCCACGGACAAACAAAAAGGATATTGTATACAATTCCGTGAGTGTGTTAGACGTTTCACTGCCATGGACACTGGTAATTCTTGCCACGGACATGCTCAATACATTTTTCGTCATTTCTTACTTTTCGTTTTTGAAACATGACTTCCATGCTCACATTTCTCACTAGCTGTCATAGAAGCAGGCTTTTTATAAAAACGATCGATATTATTACATAATGTAGTTAGCTAATACTGAAATTCATCCACAAAAAACTTGTCTTTGTAAAATGGCCACTTAGATTTACGTTTTCATATGAGATGAACTCTTCTTTGCTTTATTGATTGATCCTCTCTTTTATAGTTACCAGAATAATCAGTGAGAAATGTCAAAGAAAGGACCACATAATTATCATACCTAATTCTAAAGACTCACCCTTCACAGTTTAGCGCGTAACCTGCAAAAACAGTGGTATACTGTATCTGTAACTAACTTCTGGTTATGTAAAGATATAGGCGGGACCCACAGATATAAAGGAAGGAGAAGTGTGTGCGCGTGTGTGTGTGTGTGTGTGTGTGTGTGTGTGTGTGTGTGTGTGTATTTAAATATTTTATATACAGCAGAACCCAAGCAGTATTAGTCATGCACTTTTTTTCTAAGTTTTTTTAAATGCTAATTTTTAAAATGGTAACCTGCTGAAAGACCTGTAGTATTAAAGGTGTTCATAACACAAGCAAGAAATACATGTGCAGCCTATATTATATTGATGTAAACCCTGCTTCATTTTTTTCCAGCTCCTAAGTAGTGGGAGTAGATACCTGATATGTTCTGACGACATGGTGGAAACTGTTTACAATGAGAAGGGAGAATTTATTAAAACCAAAGAACGCCGGCTGTTCTTGCTAAATGATGTGTTGATGTGTGCCACCGTTAACGTCAGGTATGAATCTGACAAAAGAAGCATGTCAAATGTATTGTACAAAATAATGACTAAAACAGTTTGAAAGATATTAATAATCATTTATTTCTGCAGTTATTTGATCAAAACATTTGAATGTTATTGTACCTTAACGTATATCGATAACAATTTTCCCTTTCAAGTACGAAATGTAACCATTATCTAATGGGATATATCTGTTATAGCCCAAATTATCTGAGCACTTATATCAAAGCTGCTACTTTAAAAGCCCTGTATGTGTCAGACATTGTCTCCGCCCCCAGGAGGTAAATACGAGTGACGCATAAGTCTCTGCGCCATTTTCTGCCATTATTCAGCCTGCCTGAGGAAGGAGTGAGCTCTGTCTTTATTTTGAAATAATTTCGCTTTTAAGTGATAATTCTTCTTAGCTTAGGTTGTGATTAAGTCGCCTCCGCGGCCATGTGCCCTGTGTGAAGCCGGCAGCTCTCCTGCTCCTTCCCCGGGATTCAGTCCCTTGTTGTGCCTCAGTTCACTCTCTCTCTCTTGCTGCTCGTCCCTTCATGAATTGATATTAAAATTCTTTAATTTTTTTTTTTTTTTTAATTCTTAATTATATATCTCAAGTGTCTAATTATTTTCTGTTTTTCTTTCACAAACCCAGCACGCGTAGGCTGTATCTCCTGAGTCAGTCTTTGTACACAGACAGTATACTGCGCTAGCCATCTGTTTTTTTCAGTCAGCTTTTTGCGCTACAGAGACACTGCCAGTGTTAATGACTTTTTAGCTACACTGCGCTGTTGAATTGGCAGGTGCCTTTTCGACCGGAGAATATTTTGAGTGCCTCTATGCCATTGCTGTGTTTGCTTTGCGGCACTGACACGAAGGCTACTAGATTTTTTCTAGTTGGCAGGCAACTGCAGCCCCTGTCTGTTTTACAGTGCATGCTTGCAGTTTGCCAGTGGTTTTTGCAGGTCTTTTCCTGCACGCCACTTGTCCTGGTACCAGCCCGGTACCAGTGACTCGCTCTGCCGGTACCAGTCGGTACCAGAGCCGGTACTAGTCACCTAGTCAGAACCAGAACCGCTATCAATCACCGGAACCAGATCCTGTACCAGTGACCTGGTTGGTACCAGAGCCGGTACCACTCGGTACCAGTCACCTGGTCAGTGCCAGAGCCTGTACCAGTGGCCTGGTCGGTACCAAAGTAGGGACCAGTCACCTTTATTGGTACCGAGGTTGGTACCAGTCATCTGGTTCATACCAGAATCTGTACCAGTGACCTGGTTCAGTCCAGTTTTGACACCAAGACCGTTACCAGTGCTGCAATTATGTGTATTCTGTGTACACAACAGTTTTCAACACCAGTCAGCTTACAGTATGTTCTTGTGCACATACATTGCACGACTGAACTGTTTTTTCAACCTTGCACCGTGCCTGGGTTTCACCTTTGTGCTGGCTGCAAGAGAAATATTCTCCACACTCCTCCAAATCCTCCTCTTCATCCTCTGGCTCGGAGAGCTCCCCCTCTCCCCCGCCAAGGAAGAGGAACAGAAGCTGCTGTAGCAGACATTCTGGCAGTACTGACCGGGTTGCAGGGCAAATGGTGAAGCTTTTTGAAGCTGTGAACCAGCAGCAGTCTCTTTTGATGGAGCTGCTGCGAGGCCCCCTGTTGTCTCAGTCCCTAGGGTTCAGGCACCACTGCCTAACCCACAGCCAGCGCAGGAGGACGCTTTTGTCCCTTAAGGTGTAATCATCCTGGGCACGCCCGCCGACTGCCCTGCTGTCTCAAGGTCTTTGGACAGCCTATATAGGGTGCACAACACAGATAAACTGAACCATGCCCAGTTTTCGCCTGTTGAGGCTTCCATTGCATCTCTGGTGCAGATGCTCAATCTGACCGTGCTGCAAAGGGACATCTGATGTCCCAACAACAATGCTGCATTACAGAAGTGATGCTGAAGAAGGCCTATGCGGCCTCAGCATTTTGCACATGCCTGGGTAGCTACAGTAGCATACTGGTAGCATACCAGTCCAAGCTGTTGGAGGCTCTGTTGACTAAACACAGGCTCTTGTCCCACTGGTTGGACGAGTTGAGCTTAGTCAATAACCACCTGCTCCAGTTGTCTAAGTACACTGGACAGGGCATTGGCCACATTGGTGGAAGGCAGCTCTGGTTTTCTCAGGCCCGAGTGACTGACAAGTACAAGGTGTCATTGCTTGATGCACCCGTAACACCGGTTATATATTTGGATGCCAGTGGATGAGATGCAAAAACACTCTAAACTTTACAGGGAGTTGGCAACGCCTTCTCCCCAAACAGAAGTCCCAGCCTATAAGCCAGCAAAGCAATGGCGAAACAGGCACCCTCAGTCCCAGAAGCAGACGCAGGCTCATACAGCCCCTGCTAGGGCTAATGCACAGAACTGCTTTCGGGGTGCACAGCGCAGAGGCTGTCGCAATTACCGGCGTCCTGCTCTCAAGAAGCAACCGCAGGTGCAAGTCCCGCAAGCCAGCAATCCTAGGTTTTGCTGCCACAGGTCTAGGGCCAATTCTATCAGGCCCACCTGGATTATTGGCGATCTTGCACCTTAAACACCTGGGTGCTTATCACCATCAAGGCCGGTTACTCTCTGCAGTTTCGTTTTGGCCCTCCGCCTTTTCAGGGCATGATCGTAACAACGATCATGAAACCTCAAGACAGTATTTTAGATTCTCAGGAGGTATCGGCCCTGCTACAAAAACAGGCCATTGCAATTGTTCATCCTCTCAGCGAAGGAGAAGGGTTTTACTCCAGGTACTCCTGGTGTAAAAACGAGATGGCGGTCTCAGACCAATCCTCAACCTCAGACATCTCAATCTGTACTTAAGAGTAAAGTTTCAAGATGCTGACAATGCAACAACTATTGCAGTCAGTCAGGTCAGGCGACTGGTTTACTATGGTGGACCACAAGGATGCCTACTTTCACATGCCTGTAAAACCTGGCCACAGGAAATACTTGCGGTTCGCTTTTCAAGGGACCACTTGCGAGTTCTTTGTATTGCCATTTGACCTTTCTCTAGCTCATCGCACTTTTCTCAGAAGTGCATTGACGCTATACTGGCTCCTCCTGAGATTCAAAGGCGTCAGAGTCCTCAATTACCTTATGTGCCAAGTCACCAGCACAGGCAGTGTTGCACACGGGACTGGTCACCAGCCACCTCCAACGGCTAACTTCACAGTGAACCATTCTAAAAGCTGGCCGACGCCCTAGAGGGTTGTCTATCTCAGCGTAAGCCTCGATTCCATAACATTCAGTGTCTTATGTCCACTGTTTTGAAAGCTCTCTCGTGGTGGAAACAAGTAGCTCATCTGTGCAGTGTCACAAGGAGAGAGGTGGTGACCACAGACGCTTCCAGCCTAGGTTGTGGCGCTGTCTGGAATGGCCAGGGAGTGCAGGCATGTGGAAACCCCCATGGGAGGGTTTCCACTAAATGCTTTGAAGCTGCAGGCAGAGTTTTAAGAGCAGCCACTCATTCTTCTTTTTAACACATTTTTAACACATGTTCCACTTTAAGTCTTGGGGTAGTTAGCCATACTCCTTTTTGGACTTCTGGTGTTAAATGCTGAGGTTGCTCAGTGTAACCTTGCAGCATGTACACTGCATGAGGGTTGTCCTTCACTGTTCTGTGGACTGTGGCCCTTCTCGGTTTTCGGCCAGAAGGCTAAAGGCAGTTATCTTCCTTTTTAGCACATCTGCTGGTGCTGTAAGTCCTTCACTTGCGACGACTTGGGTATTGTATCCCATTAAGTAATGGTTTTATTTGAAAGGAATTATCATAACTCTTATTCCCTGAAATAGAAATGTAACCATTACCCTTCAAGGTTACTGTGTTCACTTCAACGCAGCAGGCTGAAAGAGAAAGTGGCGCTGAGTCTTATGCACCACTCGTATTTATCTCCTAGGGGCGGAGAGGCGACATCAAATGCATACGGGGCTCTTAAAGGAACAACTTTGATATAAGTGCTCAGGTAATTCGTGCTATGAGATATATCTTATAAGGTAATGGTTACATTTCTTTTTCTGTTTTCTGTGGATGATGTGTATTTGTAGATCTACCTGTGAAGGCAGTGGTATTGTCCTATCTGGTCAGAAGTACTTGCTGAAGTGGAGTGTACCACTGAGCCACGTGGACGTGGTGGAGTTTGGAGGCAATGAAGGGCTGGGAGAAAACTCCAGATACCCTGCTCGGCATTCTGGAGAAAAAGTGGTGCTTCATGCAAAACCATGTATGTACAAGCTTTGTCCAATTTTTAAATACAGCATTTTTTATTGTTTTTATTTTTTTGCTATGTGCATTTAGGAAAGTATAATGGTTTTAATACAGGATGTAATTGTTTTTGACATTACACATCTGGTTTGTGTTTAAAAGTATATTGCATTGACCTTTATTTTCTGATACATTTATGTATTTATTTAGTTTAGTTATTTGTATTGTATTTGCTTGGCTTTTTGTGTTTTTTATTTTTTGCATTATCTTGGTATTTGCTGCATAACTAATAGTATACTGAGCTCTGTGAAAGAGAGCCAGTGAGATCAATAACTTGCACTGTTGTAAGCTCTTCTGTAGATGTTGTACTGGCACCTTTGGAACATTGCTTATGATCGGGTAATTACAAGAGGTCTTATTGACTGTTTGGATTTATTGGGGATGCATTATACTGTGGAGCTGAAGAAATGTATGACTTTCATCCTGAGGCTTGATTTGTGCTTCTACGTTTCTATTAGCTTATAGTTCAACGCTGGGTCATTCCGGCTCATGAGGGTAATACATAAACCACATGTGGTGGAGAAAACTGTTCTAGAGTAGATGGTGTGTGTGCTAAAGTGCCCATCCCCCACATGGTGAGAGCGTGTTCTGAAAAATGGAAAAAAAAAATACATTTTTCTCTATGTAGGTGATGACGTAGACAAATGCCTGTTACACATACACTACTGTGCAAAAGTTTTAGGCAGGTGTGAAAAAATGCTGTAAAGTAAGAATGCTTTCAAAAATAGACATGTTAATAGATTATATTGATCAATTAACTAAATGCAAAGTGAGTGAACAGAAGAAAAATCTAAATCAAATCCATATTTGGTGTGACCACCCTTTGCCTTCAAAACAGCATCAAGCATCAATTCTTCTAGGTACACTTGCACACAGTTTTTGAAGGAACTCGGCAGCTAGGTTGGCCCAAACATCTTGGAGAACTAACCACAGTTCTTCTGTAGATTTAGGCAGCCTCAGTTGCTTCTCTCTCTTCATGTAATCCCAGACAGACTTCGATGATGTTGAGATCAGAGCTCTGTGGGGCCATACCATCACTTCCAGGACTCCTTGCTCTTCTTTACGCTGAAGATAGTTCTTAATGACTTTCGCTGTATGTTTGGGGTCGTTGTCATGCTGCAGAATAAATTTGGGGCCAATCAGATGCCTCCCTGATGGTACTGCATGATGGATAAGTATCTGCCTGTACTTCTCAGCATTGAGGAGACCATTAATTCTGACCAAATCCCCAACTCCATTTGCAGAAATGCAGCCCCAAACATGCAAGGAACCTCCACCATGCTTCACTGTTGCCTACAGACACTCATTAGGTATGCGCTCTCAGCCCTTCGGCGAACAAACTGCCTTCTGCTGCAGCCAAATATTTCAAATTTTGACTCATCAGTCCAGAGCACCTGCTGCCCTTTTCTGCACCCCAGTTCCTGTGTTTTCGTGCATAGTTGAGTCGCTGGCCTTGTTTCCACGTCGGAGGTATGGCTTTTTGGCCGCAAGTCTTCCATGAAGGCCACTTCTGACCAGACTTCTCCGGACAGTAGATGGGTGTACCAGGGTCCCACTGTTTTCTGCCAATTCTGAGCTGATGGCACTGCTGGACATCTTCCGATTGCGAAGGGAAGTAAGCATGATGTGTCTTTCATCTGCTGCAGTAAGTTTCCTTGGCCGACCACTGCGTCTACGGTCCTCAACGTTGCCCGTTTCTTTGTGCTTCTCCAAAAGAGCTTGGACAGCACATCTGGAAACCCCTGTCTGCCTTGAAATTTCTGCCTGGACCTTGCTGATGCAGTATAACTACCTTGTGTCTCGTTGCTGTGCTCAGTCTTGCCATGGTGTATGACTTTTGACAGTAAACTGTCTTCAGCAACCTCACCTTGTTAGCTGAGTTTGGCTGTTCCTCACCCAGTTTTATTCCTCCTACAGAGCTGTTTCTGTTTCAGTTGATGATTGTGTTTCAACCTACATATTGAATTGATGATCATTAGCACCTGTTTGGTATAATTGTTTAATCATACACCTGACTATATGCCTACAAAATCCCTGACTTTGTGCAAGTGTACCTAGAAGAATTGATGCTGTTTTGAAGGCAAAGGGTGATCACACCAAATATGGATTTGATTTAGATTTTTCTTCTGTTCACTCACTTTGCATTTAGTTAATTGATAAATATAATCTATTAACATGTCTATTTTGAAAGCATTCTTACTTTACAGCATTTTTTCACACCTGCCTAAAACTTTTGCACAGTACTGTATATATATATATATATATATATATATATATATATATATATATATAAAATGTGTTTGTCATGCTTTCAAAAGCATTTTGCAGAATCTTATCAAAAGAATATGAATAAAGCAATAGGAACTCACACAAATTGTCATCCACGATGCATACAAATCAGTCCATAATCCTGGTTATTCCTTATTTGTAAAGTGATCGTGTTGTGATGCCAATGACCATATTAATTTTAGATTTTCTCTAGTTTTATTTTACAGCATATGTTTTGCATTCATTTTGCAGCATATGTTTTGTATTCATCTGCTGCACTGTAAAATCAATAGTAAACAAGTTTAAACAAGGAACTGCCTTGATTTAATGTACTAATTTTCTCATATACAGTAGTCACTGGCTAAGAGAACGCTCCTCGGGAAGCTAGCGAAGTGTTCTCTTACCGAAGTGTTCTCTAAGGCAGAGTTGACCACCGGGCACAATATGCCCAGGCTGAACACTATATAAATCAATAAATACAAATGTATTTATTACTTATGTCATGACGCACGTGCATCAACATATGAAATTAACAGAATAAGTAAGAGAAAAGCAATAGGCAACCATATAGTAACAAACTATAATAATAATCTAACTGACAAAAACTAAGTTAACAAAACACCCTACATATTGTAAAAATGCAGCAGTGGCTGTTAATTATGAATACTAGAATGAATTAACGCAATAGTTATTAACACAGCACTGCCCTACACACGTTAAAAATGCAGCAGCAGCTCTAGGTTACTCTCAACAAGTCAGTTTTGAAAAGATTGAATAAACCATTTGAGTTTGATGATGAGTTATCAGGTTACAAAACAGTACTGTATCAGTTTGGAATCGGTTAACAATGAATCGTTATCAGCTACCAACGTATTTAACTGCATACCAGCTATACGAATACCGAGTCAGGTCCCCTGGTAAATAAACTGGAAAAAATAGGTTTTCAGCACTTAACTTTGGAAAACTCAGTCAATCTCCTCAGGAGAGTAAGCGTTGTAGTGAAGCGTCTTTTACATGTGTCATATGCACCCTGGTTAACCATATATCAAACTCGGTTTGTCCGTAACTCAGTTGTGCTGTCTTTTGAAAAGTTACAATTTCATTTTAACTGCAAGTGAGTTTGGTGCTTCCAAATTGTAAGTGTCTTAATTTCAGTTAAAACGCTGGGCATAATAAGTTAAATATGTAGTAGAGAAACCTGAAATTAGCCTGAATTAAAGCAACATCAGGGCTTCATCATAGCAATTACTAGGAGTATCTATGGCGGTGCCATAACATCTGATTCAAGTCAGACCCAGGTCTCTGGGAATGCTGCATCATATATTTTAAAGGTTTTTATTATAAATATACAGTAACAGTATATTTATGGAGCTGTGGTATTATCCCATACGAAAATAAAATATATTTTATGATATATTTACCTCAATATATTATCATATCTTTCATAATGTATGTGTTGTATTTTGCCATATACAAATTATTGGCATTTTCATATGTTTTAGTTTGGTCAAGTATATTGTGAAATATAAGGTAATATGTATCAGACTATATATATACAGTACTGTGCAAAATTTTTAGGCAGGTGTGAAAAAATGCTGTAAAGTAAGAATGCTTTCAAAAATAGACATGTTAATAGATTATATTTATCAATTAACTAAATGCAAAGTGAGTGAACAGAAGAAAAATCTAAATCAAATCCATATTTGGTGCGACAACCCTTTGCCTTCAAAACAGCATCAATTCTTCTAGGTACACTTGCACAAAGTCAGGGATTTTGTAGGCATATAGTCAGGTGTATGATTAAACAATTATACCAAACAGGTGCTAATGATCATCTATTCAATATGTAGGTTGAAACACAATCATTAACTGAAACAGAAACAGCTGTGTAGGAGGAATAAAACTGGGTGAGGAACAGCCAAACTCAGCTAACAAGGTGAGGTTGCTGAAGACAGTTACTGTCAAAAGTCATACACCATGGCAAGACAGAGCACAGCAACAAGACACAAGGTAGTTATACTGCATCAGCAAGGTCTCTCCCAGGCAGAAATTTCAAGGCAGACAGGGGTTTCCAGATGTGCTGTCAAGCTCTTTTGAAGAAGCACAAAGCGGACAGCGTTGAGGACCGTGAGCGCAGTGGTCGGCCAAGGAAACTTACTGCAGCAGATGAAAGACACATCATGCTTACTTCCCTTGCAATCGGATATGTCCAGCAGTGCCATCAGCTCCAGAACTGGCAGAAAACAGTGGGACCCTGGTACACCCCATCTACTGTCCGGAGAAGTCTGGTCAGAAGTGGCCTTCATGGAAGACTTGCGGCCAAAAAGCCATACCTCTGACGTGGAAACAAGGCCAGCGACTCAACTATGCGAAAACACAGGAACTATTTTCAGCGTAAAGAAGAACAAAGGAGTCCTGGAAGTGATGGTATGGCCCCCACAGAGCCCTGATCTCAACATCATCGAGTCTGTCTGGGATTACATGAAGAGAGAGAAGCAACTGAGGCTGCCTAAATCCACAGAAGAACTGTGGTTAGTTCTCCAAGATGTTTGGGCCAACCTACCTGCCGAGTTCCTTCAAAACTGTGTGCAAGTGTACCTAGAAGAATTGATGCTTGATGCTGTTTTGAAGGCAAAGGGTGGTCACACCAAATATGGATTTGATTTAGATTTTTCTTCTGTTCACTCACTTTGCATTTAGTTAATTGATAAATATAATCTATTAACATGTCTATTTTTGAAAGCATTCTTACTTTACAGCATTTTTTCACACCTGCCTAAAACTTTTGCACAGTACTGTATATATATATAATTTACAATTATTGAAAGAATATGATGATGTCTCTACACTTGATTTGTTTATGTTTTAAGTTCAATGTTTCTATCCATTCATTTCAATTAAAAAAAAAAGAGATTACCAAAAAAAAAAAAAAACCCGGTCTATTAAAAAAATGCTATTTTGTTTAATAAAATCCTGGCAAAAAAAAACAAGCTAAGAACATAAGAGCAAGAAACGTTTTAGCGCTATCGTGTCACTGCCAAAAATGCGCTGATTTGCCTGACAAACACACAAGCAAATCTTATTAAATGTGTCACCTTTTGCTAAAGATATTAATTTAAAATAAATTACTCAGTAAACATCCCCCCCGACTGCAATCTGTAAATGAGAGAACTGTCAGCATTATTTTGTATAATTTCAGATGTACGCAATAATAACACAACCAGAGAAATAACGTTGGAATTTGTTCATCTTTTTTTATTCTTTATTCAGTAATTATTTTCTTCCATTTTAAAAGTGGGCTTTTGATTGGCTGATTTGGCACCACTTGTCTCCTCAAGTCTCCACTGAATGTTTAATTGTCTTTTTTTCTTAAGAGCGTCCATTTTATGTGTGTGTGTGTGTGTGTGTGTGTGTATATATATATATATATATATATATATATATATATACTGTATATATATATATATATATATATATATATATATACTGTATATATATATATATATATATATACATATATATATATATATATGTAATTCTTCTTCTTCTTGATTTTCTCATTTAAAAAAAAAATTAACGACATGCAAGTCAAGAATCACAGCTGCAGTACAGTCAAATTGTTCTTACAGTTTAATAGTAGTTTTACATTAATATAATCTAATTCTAATTTTAGTAAATAATGAGCAATATGTTAAACAATTTGCCCTCATTTGTAATATACTGTATATACATTTGTCTCATGTCCATAATATAGGCTACTGCATAAACACATACTGTATATATTGAGCCTTATACATGTTTCACTAATAGATGGTAACTAGCATGCTTTTGCAATTAGAAAACTTTGCAGAAAATCTGCAGGGCTGCTACCTGGAAGTCAGCACACACCTGTACCTCTCATTAACATATTGTGTTACTTGGTTCTGCAATCTCTTTTTCCTAAATACTGGTTGTGTGCCTTTACCTTTACATTTGGTGACAGGGCACAGAGCTCGACCCCTAATCCTGCTCGGGAGCAAATTATTTGTTTGAAAGGTCACAAAATTAGTGAAATGGTTTCAGCCTGTGTGTACTCAAAGTGGTTTAACTTGTAGATAATTTCCCTCAGGTATATAAAGACTTTCAAGCTGCAACTCACATAGTGATCCAACAAAGCAACCATGAAGACCAAGGAGCTTTCGAAACAAGTCAGGGATAAAGTGGTAGAGAGGCACAGAGCAGGAGAAGGGTACAAGAACATTTCAAAGGCGCTGATTATCCCTCTCATCACAGTGAAGTCCATCATTAAGAAATGGAAGATGCATCATACCACCCAGACACTACCCAGATCAGGTCGCCCTCCCAAACTGAGCAGCCAGGCAAGCAGGAAACTGGTTCGGGATGTCACTCTGAAGCCAACAATGACTTTGAGAGATCTGCAAAGTTTCTCTGTCTGAGATGGGAGTCAGTGTTCACACATCAACAATAAGCCGATCCCTACACAAAGCTGGCCTGTATGGATGGGTGGCAAGAAAGAAGCCATTACTCAAAAAGCCTCATCTTACAGCACGTATGGAGTTTGCGAAAAAGCATGTAGATGATACTACAGACATGTGGAAAAAGGTTTTGTGGTCAGACGAGACAAAAATTGAACTTTTCGGTCTAAATTCCAAGCGTTATGCAAGCCCAACACTGCACATCACCCAGTCAACACCATCCCAGCTGTCAAGCATGGTGGTGGCAGCATTATGTTATGGGGATGCTTCTCTTCAGCAGGGACTGGGAAGCTTGTCAGGACAGAGAGGAGAATGGATGGTGCAAAGTACAGACGAATCCTTGAGGAAAACCTGTTTGTGTCAGCCAAGACTCTGAAACTGGGGAGGAAATTCACATTTCAGTCGGACAATTACCCCAAAGCACAAAGCCAAAGCCACACTGGAGTGGTTGAACAAGAAGAGAATTAATATTCTTGAGTGGCCCAGTCAAAGTCCTGACTTGAATCAATCGAAAATTTATGGCAAGACCAGAACTGGAGCAATTTTGGAGCAAATGGCCAAAAATTAAAGCTAGTAGCAGAGACCTAAAGCTAATAGAGACCTATCCAAAAAGACTCATAGCAGTAATTGCTGCAAAAGGTGCTTCTACCAAGTACTGACTTAAGGGGCTGAATATTTATGCAACCAGTAAATTTCATTTTGTACATTTTCTTTGCAAGTTTTGCTGACATTTAACCTTCTCCTCATATAACCGTGTAAAGTTTAACCACTACAGCTTTGAATAAAAAAAAAAATTGTTTGAAATATATTACTTATATTTAAAATATATATTTGTTTCAGCTCATTTATATATTTTGGGATGAGTATTACATACATATTAAGTCAGGGAATATATTTTATATTTTTTGTAATATATTTGAAGGTAGAAAATATATTTAATATATTTTGTAATATATTTCATTTTCATAAGGGATATCTCTGAGATTCTACCCATTGTTCCTAAATTTTTCTTCTATAAAAAGCCCTTCCATTTTGAACAGATTAGTGTAAAATGATGCTCATAAAATACAGCAGATGTCTTCTTACATAGTTGGCCTTTCTCGAAGAAATGTGTTCTAGTTGTGTTAACAAACATTGGCTGTATCTGTGCACTCAGCGGTTGCATTTTAACTCTGTAATGGAACAGATCCCAGTACTTAATTTTGTATTTATTTATTTATTTATTTATTTATTTATTTAGTTTTTTAAAGAGTTAATTATTTTCACGGAGCACAGTCCAAATACTCTTAGAATGGTTTTAACAAGGCAGCAGTAGTAACCATGGTTACTGTAAAGGAGCATGTAGCTGTGAATAAATGCAAATAGAATGTAGTGTGAAGCTGTAAAAAAAAAAATGCACTTGCGTAAGAGAATTCGCATGAAATCTGTAACAGTGTGTAATAAAAAAACATGTATGTATGCTTTAAGAATAGTGATCCTGCTCAATATACACTGTTTTGTTTATGTGTTTTCAATATTTATTATCAGGCTTACATTTCAAATCTCTCTCTCTCTCTCTCTCTCTCTCTCTCTCTCTCTCTCTCTCTCTCTCTCTCTCTCTCTCTCACTCATTTTTTTCTACATCTACCATCCTTTGTAATATGTGTCTTATTTTTAGTATTATGATTACACTAATCTGTGACTTGTCTTTGAACTGTAGTTCTCAAACAAAATTAAGGATAGTATTACTGGCACTGTAACAATGTTCCTTTTCTTCCCAAGTTCTATACAAAACTTTGGCCTATTTAGAAATGATGGCGTCAGCATCTTGTGGTCTTGAGCCCTGTGTAATTGCAGTACTTGGGATCCTTGTAGGAATCAGGCTTGCATCCAATAAAGGGAGAGGGAAAACTTACAATGGCATTTTACTTTGAAATTATTATTTCAATGTATTTTTCAATTATTTTATGTTATTTACAAACCATAACACTATATGCAAATAGCATTATCCTGCCAAAAAAAAACATTACAAGTAACAGTACCGTAGAAACAATTGGACACAAGAAAAGATGAAGCTTTCAATAGTTCAGCCAACCAGGTGTGCAAAAACTAGGTCATCACCTTTACGTACAGTAACATGCATATAGGAAAGAGTCTTGCAATACATGTGCCAGAGTTGTTTTACAAGACCAGCAGTTTCAAAGACCTTTAGTTCCAAATTCCGTGATGTAATCGTGAGGAATGGTCACATGTTCAATGAGTGTTATGGTAGGTGTTTCTCATACCCCTCAGGGAATAATTTGTTAGCAAATGCTGGTACATTGTGTCACATCCTCATGAGCGTTTCAGTTGCATGTTGTTCTGTTCGTCCTCCCCCACCTGCAACCCTGTAAGGGGGAGGAGGTCATTCTACAAAATAAATGTGACCAGATTCCCTTTCCCCCTTCTAGGGAATGCCGACAGAAGCATTAGTTTTCCCACACTGCTTCAAACATGTCAAACAATAGCCATAATAATGTGACTATTGATTATCATATGGTAGAATGCAAGAACTTGAAACTGGCTGTACTTGGAATGGGCCTAGTTTTTCTGTACAAAATTCGAATCTAAAATTTGAAAAGAATTTACGTGATTTATCCCAAAGCATTCAATCGTACAGTACAAACCATAAATGTAACCTGGATGGTATCAAATGTGTTTTTGTCTAGATGGAAACACTATATATTTATTGTGAAGTCAACAATAAATGCTTTGTTTGTAATACTTTTTAGACAACCAAAAACTAGTAATGGAAAAAAAATGCAATCAGACAAAATCTACTATCACTTAAAGGGATACATTCTATTATTTGCAATTCCCTAATGATTACATTTCTTGTATGTTTAATGTCCTGTTATGAGTGCTGTATATTATTCTCTATTGTCGGTTTACTATTTGTGTGTCACACCTACATTTTTATATGTATCTAGAGAACCATTTCTCCAATTGTGATGGTATGTGTTTCTTTAAGAAATAATTACTACAGAAATTCAGTTTTGGCTAACTAAAGGGTCGATTTGTTTAACCTATAACCACTGAGATAAGCCACTGCTGGATTTTATTAGAGTTTACAGGACTCCTGAATTGCATCAACCGCTTATACGGGGCTATCCTATGATTACCCCTAAAAATGCCATCAAGGCAATTTCCAGGTTCTGTAACATGCTCAAATAAAATCACCAGGCAGGGTATAACTTGTTCAAAACAACCTCTTCTTCTCTCTACTTTTTAATGTTGCATACAATCAGGCGCCTACCTGCAGAAGTGATACCTCAAGCATTGGAAGAATTGAAAATAAACCCATTGCCTTAGTTATGTATCCCCCTTGCATCTAGATAACATGTAAACCTCCTGAAGAGAAAAAAAAAACAACAACTTGCTTTTAATAAAACTTCCATTTTATTGATTCTGAAAAAAACACACATTTTAGAGTGAGTTTGCTATCTTATCCTGTCCAAAATAAAGCTGCCTTTTTGTGACCTTTTTTCTGAAATAAGAAACTTTTTATAAGCTTGAAACAGTTTGGCTGGCTTTAAACTTTGGTTCTCATTATGAACACAAGTGTTTACAATCTATTTGCACTAAAGAAAAGGCATCTTGTTGGCAAATTATGAAGGAAGCCTTGGATAAAGCTACCCTTGTAATTTCCAATTTGGCATTATTTGTCTGGAATATACGTAGAAAAATTAAGCAGTCTTTTGTTAAGGACAAGACTGAGAGTGTAACAATGATTACTTTGTACCCTGCTTTCAATTACTATGCAGCACACATTATGAGTCTAAAGTCGTGAGAAAAGAGTTTGTCCTTTTAAAGAAGAGTTAAAGATTAACTAAATCAGAATGTATGTGCTTCAGACTTGAAAAACTGTTTTCCATTCATACAGTAGCATGCTGTTTTTATTTGTGTCTTACCACAAAGCAATTATTTTAAAATGACTTGGAACTAGGGTCTTTCATTGTAAATAATTAGGTCTTATGGGTTCAGCCTGTTAGTATTTTAGACGGTTTGACATTGCTGCTAATTTTTTTTCTAAAATAACTTGGAAAGGTGGGTGGCCAATTCCCACCAGCCATCAGCTGTGCAACTTTCCCATTAAGCAAACCATATGCAGCGAGGAGTGAAAATAGTCTGAAAATTTCAAGTACTGGGTTTCTTTAATAAATTACAGCTGTTCAGTTTCCACTGTAGCAGTCTGAATCATTTACTTCTGTCACTCATCTTCAGTTTGTCTTCTGTCAACAATAACCCAAAGAATCTACTGTACATACATGGATTATTTTTAAATTTATGTTATGTTATGATGATTTCAGAGCTTTACATTTCATCTCAAAATGTGTGCATGGAGGATTATGTTAAAAGAAGGTTGGAATTATTCAAGAGTAAAGGCAAAAGGCTTAGGTCATTCTGAGTTCAAAATGCACAAAATTTTGGACTTTGGAAACTTGTTTTATGTCCCTTTTTTAACTTTTTAACTTCATTCAAGTCATTTAGGATGTTTTCCCTTTTATTTCAGGCAAACTGTATATGGGTCCAGGGCAGCTGTACCAGGATTTGCAGAATTTAATCCATGATCTGAATCTTGTTAATCAGATAACACAAATGATTGGAAATTTGAAAGGCAACTACCAGGTAAGGAAGAATATTTTGCATTTGGGGGAAATATTATGCCAAGCATTATGTTGGCATTTGTAAGTTTAATAGATGTTAATAGGCTTGCTACTATTCGATTTTTATTTTTTTGCCAAATCGACGATTAATATCAACGTTTATTTTTGGAAGAATTTACCTTTTTTTCCATCTTTATTTTTCAATTGAAGCAGAGAATGAGTGAAATCGACCTTTATGCTAAAAAAAATAATGCTTTTTATGGCATTGAGAAACGTCTCATTTAGCGAAACCCCTTTATCATATTCAACATGCGATAAAACCATGGTTACCAACATTCTAGGTGACGTAACTTTTGTTCACAGCGGAGCTACCTTGTATAGATAGGGCAGCAGTGTGGAGTAGTGGTTAGGGCTCTGGACTCTTGACTGGAGTGTCGTGGGTTCAAACCCAGCTGGGGGACACTGCTGCTTTACCCTTGAGCAAGGTACTTTACCTAGATTGCTCCAGTAAAAACCCAACTGTATAAATGGGTAAATGTATGTAAAAATAATGTGATAACTTGTAACAATTGTAAGTCGCCCTGGATAAGGTCTCTGCTAAGAAATAAATCATAATAATAATAGATAAAGATCTTACCCAAATTTAAAAATGGTCTCTACTAAGTCATAGAAAATGCAATATAAAAGTTTATTACACAGATTTTTATAGCACAGATTTACAAGTAAAAATAATATGCACAGAACAAAAACATTAGATAGCTGAACAGAACTAACTTGCACTTATTATCCGGAGTCTGAGCTCCCCCTCTCCTGCTTCAGCACAGCTGGAGTCACTGAAGGCAAGGCAGACGGGCCCGCTTCGTCCTGACGTGGAGTCTTCAGCTGTCAATCAGGGTATTGTGCACAATACTCATTAAGCGTTTTCCTCTTGCGCCCCATTTACAAATCAAACTAGTAACTGTCACCGTATATACCTATAGCAAAAGCTTACCTACACCTTAACCCGCTAATTTCAAAGTAGGCGCTTTGAATGACAAGCGCTGTAGCTGGCAAATGAAAGTGCACAGTTGGTGCAGGTTTGAGTCACAGTCATTTAAACGAATGAGAGCATTCTAGCGCTGCTTCACTCACAGATCTGTCAGAACAGGAGGAAATGACTGACGGTGAAACTATAGTAGCCACTGAGTTGACTGATAGCGACCCCTAGCCATTCAGAGTGGAACTGAGATGGGACAGACAGCAAGTACTTAAACTACACAAACTAGAGATGATTTCTAAATTATAATTTTGGTAAGAAAAAAAAATAGCGAGTGACTTTACTGACATTTATCGTATATAAATTTATTTCAGTCGAATTCGTATTTTTGGGAATTCGGCATTTAACGAGCTTTACCGATTTAAAATCAGAAAGTATCAAGTCTAGACATTTATCAAATAAATGACTGGTCTGCTTAAAAATACTCAATTCTGATTGCATGATAAAACTGGCAGATAGCTCTATACGCCATTATTTAGACCGTTTTTTCTGCACCTGTTTTTCCCACTGATTTTGAGTAAAGCTGCAGAAAACACGGCAGTAATCTATCCACTAGTTTGGTTCATTAGTTATTCAGACGCTTTCTTTTTGGCTAAATTTATAATGCTCTATAAATCTGTGTCTTTTCCAAAGATCAAAGTGGTCGACACTTTAAACTTCCACCAGTTTGCTTTCCACCTGCTTCAGAATGTTCAATACCTATATATGCCAGTATAAAAAGAGTTACCGCACTTCAGATCCACCCTGACTTTCAACATGGATCCTATATTAGTAGCAGCTGCTATTATCATTGAGGAAACACAAGAAAATCCAATGAGAAGGGGGAGAGTTTATAGACCGTGTAATTTTATGTAAAGAATACCTTTTTCAACGTGTCTATCTAGGCGTGCACATACTGTACTCCTCATTTTTAAGAAGTAATATCAATGTTCAATACTGTGAAAATATGGGAGGGAATCTAAAGATGAGAGCAGTATGGCTTGTTTATTTGTTTGTATTAATAAACAAAAATGACCTAATCCCTAAGAGAGATTGTGGTAAAGCAATACAAATGTTAGATATGAAGGCTAATCACATATTTAAATTTAAAGCAGCAAAACGCTTAATTGTATACAAAACAATGTTGCCGTTCCAGTTTGGGTACACTTCTAATAAATTTAAGCAGATATATCCAAAAATGCTTTTTACGGACGGGTAGCAGAGGTCGGAAGGCCAGCCAGGAGGGAGTAGTCAAGGCGGGACAGTAACAGGGCCTGAACTAGGAGCTGTATGGAGTAATCGGTAAGGAAGGGGTGAATTCTGCATATGTTGCTGAGGAAGAAGTGACAGGAGCATGCCAGAGTCAAGATGTGCTGAGAGTAGGAGAGGGAGGGGCCAAGGGTGACACCAAGATTTTTGGTGGATGAGGAGTGAGAGAGGGTGGTGGATTCAAGCGGAATAGAGATAGAGAGATCAGCAGTGGGGGAGGAAGAGGGGGGTGGGGAAGTAAAGGAGATTTGATTTTGAAGATTGAGTTTGAGATGATGCGAGTGCATCCAGAAGGAGATGGCACAGAGACAGGAAGAGATACGGGAGGAAATGTCAGAGTCAGAGGTGGGAAAGGAGGGGAGATCTGAGTATCATCAGAATAGAAGTGATACAAGAAGCCATGGGTGGAGATGAGGGGACCCAGGGAGCGGGTGTAGAGAGAAAACAGGACTGAGCCTTGGGGGACACCAGTCAAAAGAGGGCAAGAGGCAGAGGGTGAGACACGCCAGGACACCTGGCACATGCGCTCGGAGAGGTAAGAGGAGAACCAGGCAAGAGCGGTGCCGGAGAGTCCCAGGTCAGCAAGGGAGGACAGGAGAATAGTGTGGTCAACTGTGTCTAAGGCAGCAGAGAGGTCAAGGAGAATTAGGACAGAGGAGAGGGAGGCAGCATGGGCAGAGAGTAGAAAGTTTGTGACAGCAAGAAGACCAGTTTCAGTGGAGTGCGCTGGGCGAAAACCAGATTTGGAGGGGGTCGCGCAGAGAATGTGTTGACAGGAAAGCAGAGAGCTGGTGGTATACCGCTCACTCAAGGGTTTGAGAGGTACGGGAGGAGGGAAACAGGACGGTCATTCTGGAGGGATGCGGGATCCAAGGAGGGTTTTTTTAGGATGAGGGTGATGCAGGCTTGTTTGAAGGCAGAGAGGAAACAGCCAGAGAGCAGAGAGGTGTTGAGAAGAGATGAAATAAAATGGAATAGGGCAGGAGCAGCAGGCTGGAAGAGGTGGGGATGGGGTCCAGAGCACACATTGTGGGTTTATGGCTCTCGAGCAGTGAGCACAGGTTGGAGTCTGAGATGGGTGAGAAGGAGGGTAGAGTAGTAGGGGTTGCAGAGGTTGGTGGGGAGGGAGTGAGCAGAGGACAGGGTATGGGTGGGGAAGGAGGCCGAGGTAGTGAAGAGTTTGCAGATGTCTGCAATTTTGGAGGAGAAGGAGGGGGCTAAGGAGGGAGGAGAAGTTTACGAGGATTGTTAGTGGAGGACTGAATGATAGAGTGGAAATAGGCAGAGATGAGTGTAGAAGAGAAGGAAGTGAGGAGTGAGCGATGGAGATCCAAGGAAGCATGGAGATTTGGTTTTCTTCCATTTCTTTTTAGCAATGCGTAGCTCGGTACGAGCCAAGCGGAGCATGGAGGAGAGCCAGGGCTGGAGTGGGGAGAGGCGGGCAGGTTGAGTCACCTAGTAGAACAACAATGATGAAGGGAGAGGGGAGGGATGAGAGGAGGAAGTCGAGCTCATCAAGAAAGTGAGTAGGGGGTCCAGGAGGGCGATTAGAGAACAATGAGGAGGAGGCGACAAGGGGAGGTGATTTCTACAGGATTAAACTCAAAGGTGCTAACAGAAAGAGAGGAGAGAGCAGGGTGGGGACCAAAATAAGCAGGGAGGGAGAGAGTGGAAGTCCTGTTCCCTCATCCCTTCCAGAGAGGCGAGGAGAGTGGGAGAGGACATGGAGAAAGGAAAGGGCGTCCGGAGATCCAGGTTTCAGTAAGAGCTAGGAAGTCAAGAGAGTGGTGGGAGGCAAAGGCAGAGATGAAGTCAGTCTTGTTGGAAGCTGAGCGACAGTTCCAGAGGGCACCAGAGAGAGCGCAGGTGGGGGTGGGGGGGGTGAGCAGAGGAAAGGGGGAGAGGCAGGGAGATGAGGTTAGAGGAGTTAGATTTGCAGCAGCAGGGAGGACACAGAGGACAGGAATGAGAGGAGAGGATAACAGGGATATTAAAGATAGTCATGGTAGGGAGTAGCAGAGGAAAGGAAGTAGAAATGGGTATGGGAGAGGGTGGTGCCGAGAGGGAGGCGGAAACAGACAGGTACAGGAGGAGCAAGAGCATTAAATAATAAGGAGAAGAGAAAAAAGGAAGTGTATACAAACCTGGTTTTGAGTTAGAGCATACAATTTGAAGCGTGGAGTTTGGCAGCCGGTCCTTGTTGGCCTGTCCTCGTGTGGACTACCACATAGTAGACTGCTGGCCCTTTGGTGATGAGGCCCTTCAGTGAGCTGGCACACTATTTGCGTCAGTGCTTATATAATACCAGAGCGATTGGTCTGTCAACTGCTAGCCTTCCTGCAGTGTTGTCCGTCAAATTCTGCAAAGACAACATATGTTTGTTTGTTTTTTTTTTCTTTTGTGTATTTCTATTATATACTTTTTTTTTTAAACAGTGTATAACATTTTACAGCTAATGCACTGTCAGCAGCCGGCTGGGTGTTTATAGAGTTAACCGCATCCGACAGGCAGAAAACGTACACAAGTAGGGCTGTGGTTTTATTTGAAAGGAGATTAAACGTTGATTCGATTGATAAGTAGCAAAGTACTACAACGTGGTAAAAAATGCGTTCTTGTCCGCCATTACAGGATTTTTCTCGTGTTGTCCCCTGACTAGAGCTCATGTACCCCCAGGGGTATGCATACCCCAGTTTGAAAACCGCTGGTGTAGCCTACATACAAACATAATAAGAAAAAGAATAATGCAAAAAAAAAAAAATGTAATATACATGTATGCATTTGCGTTTTGACTCGTTTTTTGGGACAGATTTCAACTGTGCTTATAGTATTGCTAACACATTTGAACCAGAACCATTTTTTTGTTGGATTACACCACTTAAATGCTCATAACGTATTAATTTAAAGCTCCCAAGAACCACAGAAAATTACGCATGAAATGTGGTCCGCCAGCGGGTAGAACAGAGGATCACTTTAGAAAATAGGAGGATATTTCCTAATGGATTAACAGGTGGAAACATTCAGCGTATTTTGCCGTTTCCACCGAAAAATGAAACCCCTTTTCGCGCCCTTAATGTTTAGAATCAGCCAATAACATAGGATGACAACAGGTCTGGATGTTTAGAAGTGTTTAGTCACAATAACTGAAACATATTATCCTGTAATGTATCTGTCATATAAAAATTGCATGACCAATCAATGGTATTTTTAATACTGTATATATGTAATGCACTGATACAGTAACACAAACAAATAATCATCCAAGAGCTTCAGAACAGTAAAATAAATAATACTTTTTTGGGGTGGTGTTTCTGATGGGGGAATTCCTGGACAACTCCCCCCGTTTCTAATTGACATTGCATACTAGGTAGTGTTCATGTTCAATCAGCACAGTTGAACCAACAACAGGAAGAAGATATAATATTTATTCCAATAATAAAAAGACCTACAAAATATGTTCTCTAAGTTCATGTGTATTTATTTTGTTCCAAAATGTAAACCTTGGCAGCTGTAATTCCTTGGATAAGACATTGTAAATTGAAATAGATTGAAATCAGTCTTTTTTTGCTTTTCTTTTGGCTGACTACTCAGCAGTCCTGGTCGCATTTGGCGCATGAAGTTGCCGCTTGTTGGCTGACACTGAAGAGATTCAGCTGGAATTATGACACAGCAGGATGCTGCTGCTGATCACTGCACAATATTGTTCTGGAGCTTAAGAACATGTTTTTGCAGTGTAACTTTTAATAACACAAGGTCCAGTTTAAATGTGGTTCTTTGTAATGGAAGTATGCACACTGTGCAAGTCAAAGCTTTGGTTGGCACATGTGTTTTGCATTACAGTAGAAATTGCAAATGGCACATTATTTTTCCATTCCTCTTTTTATTTCTTCGGATAACGTCTTAAACTGGCGTAAGGTTTATTCCTTTTTTATCTCAAATTATATTCATCCCTTTTCTACATGTTTTTAGAACCTTAATCAGACAGTGGCCCAGGACTGGATTTCTGGACTACAAAGGCTGATATTTAAAAAGAAGGAAGAAATAAGAGCAGCTGATCAATGTAGAATTCAACTCCAACTCCCTGGAAGGCATGATAAGTTAGTACTTAATGTTAAATAAGCTCAGTGTTTAAAATGGTGAGATTTGTTTACAGTATACACAGAGATCATTGTAGTCTCAATTGGGGGAAAAAATCAATTCAGAGGCACATTGAGCTAAATCTATGTTCATTCTTTTGAGATCATTTGTTCAATGTGTATCTATCAATTTGTAATACCTTTCTAGCAGCTGATGTATTTTTATAGATGAAGCAATATAATGTGACCCTTCTTTCCTAACTGCTGGAGCTGGCATGCTGCAATATGATCCAGCAATGTAAATATGTATTTGATTTACATTGGCATCAAGTAATGCCTGGATGACCTTTGCTTTAAAGAGATTAACAATGACAGTTTTGTATCTCTTTTTGGCAGGTCAGGAAGCACTACATTTTTTACAGCAGTGTTTAATACGTTTACTCCCTCCATCAAACAATCCTGGATAAGCAGTTTGCAGATGGCAAAACTGGCTCTCAGTAAGATTAACCTTCCCCAGGATCTGATTGTGATCCCTTTTTTAATTCATTGTGCTGTAGCCATAAGGAGCTTGATATTTTATTTTATTTTATTTTATTTTATTTTATTTTATTTTTTATTTTATTTTATTTTTCCCTCCTAAGAATGGCAGGTTAGTATAAAGTTGATCTTACCTTTTTTAAGACTGTAAAGTACAGATTTCTTTTTTATTATTATTTATTTAGAATTTTGCCAGATTTTTGCTTAGCATCTTAGTGATTACTTCATTGCTTTAAAATATGAATATTGGGGAAATCCTGAGTGGCGCATCCAGTAAAGGCACTCCTCGTGAGTACAGGATGCGTCCTATAACCTGGACCCTGCTGATGATCTGATGTTAAAGGCTCTATAACTGCTCATGCAAATAAGCCTGGCTCTTCACATCTAGCCTTTTCTCTAACATGCATGATGACTACCTTTATGTAACTAAGAAATATTGTGTGTAATAATTGTGTAGTAGAGGTATTAAGTTCCCAAAAACACATCGCTTTTACATTTATTTATATTGCAGAGGAGGAAAACCAGCAGGGATGGTTTTTTACAGAGGACGACGGGAATCGGATAAAAAAACAGAAACATCCACTTCTTGTTGGGCAGATTCCAGTTGTTATATCCAAGTTACAGGAGTTTAAGGTAGGATCCCTTTCAAGCACGAAATGTAACCATTACCGAATGGGTATTTACCTCCTAAAGACCCGAAACCTGAATAAGATAAACAAAGCTGCTCAGCCAAGCCTGTGACACAGATCTCAGTGCCATTTTTCCTTTCAAGAACTGACCTGACAGGAGAGCCTATTCAGATAAGTAGTTGCATTTGTTGTATTTTTACTAGAGCTGTCAATCGATTAAAATTTTTGATTGGTTAATTTATGGGCATTAGTTGATTAATCAGTAGATTAATCTGTGCACTTTTTTTCTATAAATTTAGTCGTTGCTAATGATTTTTACCCCAGTTTTCTCCCCACTTGGAATCGCCAATTGTGTTATTATTAATCCCGGTTCACCGCTGCAACCCCCCGGCGACTTGGGAAACGGAGGCTGAAACGTGTTCCTGCCAGCCATCATTTTTTGCACTGCTGGTCCACAGTGAAGCCACCAGACCTATAGTGCCGGAGGACAACACAGATCTGGCGGCTCCACTGCAGACCCACAGGCGCCCTATCAGCCACAGGGGTCGCTGGTCCGCGGTGATTGCTCTGCCGACCTAAGCCCTCTCTACCCGGGTGGTGCTCGGCCAATTGTGCTCTGCCTCCTGGGAAGTCACGGTCGGCAATGACATAGCCTGGATTCGAACCTGCGATCTCCAGGCTATAGGGCGCATCCTGCACTCCACCTGGAGCGCCCTTACTGGACGCGCCACTCGGGAGCCCCTATCTGTGCACATTTTTAATAAAGGTAACAATATTATAGTGGCTGTCCTGCATAGTAAAACTAAAAAAATCAATAGAATCTAAAAAATAAGCCAATGGGAATTTCCATCCATGGATCCATTATCTGTAACACCTGAATCCTATAGAGGGTCACGGTGAGCCGGAGCCTGACCCGGCAGACACAGGGTGCAAGACAGGACTACTCCCTGGATGGGATGCCAGTCCATCACAGGGCAACTAAGGGGCAATTTAGAGAGGCCAATCCACCTAGCCAGCATGTCTTTGGACTGTGGGAGGAAACCAGAGTACCCAGAGAAAACCCACGTGAACACGGGGGGAACATGCAGACAGACCCCTGAGGCCGGAATCGGACCCAGGACTCTGGAGCTGTGAGGCAGTAGCGCTAACCACCGCCAGCCCCAATGGGTATTTGGTCTTTTTAAAAGCATTGTTATTATCATTTTTATTTTAGTAAATGTAACACATTTTTACAGAACATCAGTTGTTTACATAGCTACATACTTGGCTTCCTTGTACTTCTGAATCTAGCAGAACCTGAGGCACTGAAGAGATTAAGCCATTCGGAATGTTGTTACAGGTACCCGAGAATACTGTGGCTAAGTGATTGCTAATGCATCATAATTGCCTCTTTTTGAAGAATTGGTGCCTTCAGGTATTTCTGGTGTACACCTCCGTTTTTTTTCTGAGAAAGCTCTTGAAAATTGATTCGTAACCAAATCAACTACAATGTCTTTAATTTGTAAAAAGCAATTTGAAATATTGCTTTGAAGTTGTCAATATAATTCTCCATAACTGTCTCTATACTAAGCAATATCGTGCGAAATTTAGCTATGCATGGACCCTATCCCAACATATTTATGTCCCGCCTCTGCTCACTCATGATTGGACACCTGTATAACAAGGGGCAGATCTTTGACTCTCCCACTGGTTAAATCTACTAAAGACCTTCAACTGTTTATGCCCCGCCTCAGCTCACTTATGATTGGACTGTCACAGAGAAAATGCAGATCTTCTATTGGTTGATTTTATTTTATATACAAAAATAGAACTGCATAATTACATTTAAAAAAAATGTATCTGCGAATCAGTCCGTTTTCATCTAATAATCGGAGAAGCCCTAGTTTTTTGGCCCAAATTACGAGACGGTTTGTGTAATTAAAGTAATTGTTAATTACTCTGTTTTGTTGAGAAAAATATTTTTCTTTTCTCATTCTGTTTTTCTGTTTTGACAGAGACTAAGCGCAGGCTTGTCTGCAGCATGTGCTGTGGCACACGTGTAGTGACATCAGCTGCTGGGCTCAGCAGCGCTGCACAGGACCAAGAGGCTGCTTTAGTTGTAATTGCTTGCAATCTCTACCACAGTATCTTGATGCAATTTTGGTGACAGCTTTTGCAGCACCATTATGAAGACTGTTTGTTCATTCTAACAAGCAGGCTTCCTTCAGTCTCTTGTGAGTACTGACTGAGTGGTTTTGCAAGTAGCTTGCACAGGTGGGCATCCCAGTCTTGCAAGTGCCCTGGCCGACAGAAGGCCTTGACATCCTGTCATCTTGGGGTCACCCGACTACAGCTCCTGCTGTTTCCCGATCTGTTGACACATATAGGGTGCATGATGCGGAGAAGCTGGTCCTGGCCCAATTTCCACCTGTGGAGGCTTCAATTGTTGCATTGGTACAGATGCCAAATTTAGCGCTCGTCCAAGGACACTATCTGACCCAACATACAGTGTTGGGTCTTGGAGGTGATCCTCAAATGTGCCTATTCAGCCAGTGCATTTGCTGCACGGCTGGACAAATTTAGTAGTATTCTGGTAGCCTACCAGTCCTATTTGCTGAGATCCCCCTCTGACAGATACAGGCCCTCACTACAACAGCTGGATGAGCTGCGCCTGGTTAATAAGAATCTGCTCTGTATGTCAAGACTGAACAGGCAGGCTCTAGGTAGAAACTTGGCTGTGCTGGACAAAGCACCGCACCACTGTTGGATGCCCCTATTACACCTTTGGCATACCTTTGGTCCCGCTGTAGACGAGATGCTGCAGTTCTCTCACCACGTGCATGAATCCACGAAGGAGCTGGTGCAACCACCCCCAGTGTGCAAACCAGTGGCAAATTGGTGCCTTCGGCCACAGCAGCCTCAAAGACCGGCACAGTTGGCTGTGCCAGCTGCCAGAGGTGGTGTTCAGAATCGGCCCGCGGCTGCTCGCCGCGGAGGCTACAATAGGTTTTGCCGCCTGGCGCAGAGGCAGAAGCCTCAGGCCAAGCCGCAAGCCATGCAGCAGCCTTAGGAGTTTGCTGCCACAGGCCCAGGGCCCGTTTTTAGGGAGCTATCTGGAGTATTGGCGTCAGTGCACCACAGACAACTGGGTGCTTACTACCATTCAGACCAGCTGCTTGCTGCAGTTCAAGCACGGTCCCCCTCCCTTTAGAGGCGAGACTAACATCAGTCATGGACCCACAGGAACCCTGGTTCCCTGAAATAGAATTGCCACATGTTTCCCTGAAATAGAAATGTAGCCATTAACCTTCAAGGTCCCTGCGTCCATGATTGCAGCAGGCTTGAAGGGGAAATGACGCTGAGATATGTGCACGCAGTCCTTTATACCCTTGGGGGCGGGCATGACTGCGTCACAGGCTCGGCTGAGCAGCTTTGTTATATCGTATTCAGGTTTCGGGTCTTTAGGAGGTAAATACCTATTTGGTAATGGTTACATTTCTATTTCAGGGAACCAGGGTTGTGATAATAACCTAATGTTCAGCAGCTTTACAAAAGTTCAATGCAGTATATTGTGTAAAAGCCTAGCAAAGACTTGCACATCACAATAAGTGTGGTAAATCATGGTGTGACTGGGTACACCCCGCCCCTGTGTGTATTTTGTGTTGTTTTGCATTGTTTGGGTTATGTAGCACAAGTGATTTAAAAAGTCTTATGGCTGCGTTTAAATGTGGTCTGGCAGAGGCGGGGTTAGCAGCTTCTTCTCTGTCAGACAGCTCGTGAGAATGTGTGGTCAACAGTTAATGATTATTGACAAATTGACTGTCGGCCAAGCAAAATAAAAACTCTCGTGCAGAATTTGGCCATCTCCAGGTTGATTTAATATATTGCTAATCTGGAGATGGTCACATGTATAAAAACCCGCAGCTTTGGCTGAACGGGGCTGGGTTGTTCAGAGGAGGAACGAGACAAGAAGAACTGAGATACTAAAAGTAAACAATTGCTACTTGTTCACTGTGTGTTGTCTGTTTGTTTTGGCCATCGTCCCTTTTTGTTTACAAAGTGTTTTGTTTTAAGATTTTATTTTCAATAAATACGCACACCAGCGATTCATCCCCGTAGTACTGTGTGTGTCCATTTCCTAGTCTGACGTCACCACAAAGCCATCTTTGTGGCGCATGGTAAAATCAAAATTGGTGCCCATTTTGTCCTGGAAGAATAAACACGTTTGAGCTTTAATGTAGTACATATTGATTGTGCATTACATGTTGATAACATTTAAGTTTGCTTTTTAAGCATCAAGTGTGTGTTCTGCTTCTTTCCTACAAGGTGGCATGTGCTGTTCATAACCCTGAGCCTTACTGTGGCTATGATAATGTACCAGACTCTTTCACCATGGGACATGGATGTCTGTGGGTAAGTTGAAGCCTGAAATCTTTTTGGTGGTGTCTGTTTCTGGAATGTCTGTTCAACGTTAATGTACACAGGCGATTCTACACTAACACAGCTCCCTTGCCTTCATTTATCATAGGTTGCTAGTTGCACCAATCAGATGGGACAGATATCCATTGTGACGCTCCATAATTCAAACCCCAAAGTTACTGAATGTTTTAATGTGGAATCTCGGATTGTGTCCATGGTGCACATCATAAATGAAGACAAGCAGGAAGTGCCAGAAACATGTCCCAACTCTGAACCTGCAGCAGGAAAAGCAACAGATTCCCCCACCATCTGCCTGGGCATGGAGGAAGGGAGGTAATGCAAAAGCATCCTTGTTAACATAATTGTATTTTTTAAATAATATATGAAGTGTATTAATGTACAGCAGACAAAAAAATGGAAACGCCAATGTAAAGTCACTTAATAGGGCGTTGGGCCACTATGGTATCCCACTCTGTGGAGTTCTCGACGGACCGTTTTTGATTTTTGATTTGCTCACGCCCCAGGTTGAAATCTGCAGTCAATTGATCTGCAGTTGCTCGCCTGTTTTGCCTTGCACTTCGAATTAATGCACGGATATCACGATCCTGGAGTATGCACTTCCGCCCACTGTTGCCCTTTGCTGATGATGTCTTTCCCTCGGAGTTCCATGCCGACATCACCTTAGACACCGTTGCTCGTGAAACATCAGCAAGTTGAGCTGTCTTGGTCACTGAAGCTTCTGCCAAACGCACCCCAACAATCACCCCTCTTTCAAAGTCACTGAGGTCTCCTCTTGCAGCCATGCTAGCCATAATTATAGGTAACCAGGCCTGTCCAGCATTTTTATAAATGACCCTAAGCATGCTGGGATGTTATTTGCTTAATTAACGCATGAGCCAGACCTGTGTGGAAGCCCTTGCTTTCAATATACTTGGTGTCCCTCATTTACCCAGGTGTTTCCATTTTTGTGTCCACTACCTGTATATAGAAATAGATTAATTTTTGTTATCCTACACTGACATTGTTTTACCACAAGGTTGTCATTCTGTTTCATGGTACTTGGACCTGATTTAGCTGAGCTATTGAACCATGTTAAGTTCTTGAAAAACTTGAGGCATTTAAGTTGAGAATTTATTCCAAATTATGTGGGTGTTGGTGATGATAAGGACACATGTAAAGTAATGTAATTTGTTATTTATGTTTGCTTGCTTACATACATTGAGTTTGTAATTGATTATCAATGATACATTTAATTTAAACTTTATAAAAAATGTAATTATTTATATGCCTTATTGTATTTTTTTTTTTCAATTCCCCAGCATATCAGTTTATAAAAGTAGTCAACGTTCCAAGAAAGTGCGTCTTCAACATTTCTTCACTCCAGACAAATCAACGGTTATGAATCTCATGTATAAGTGTGAGTGCCTGTATGCTGGCCTAGTGAGTGGAGCCATTGCAATCTACACCAAAAGAGAAGGTTAGTTACTGGATAGCAGCAACTTACTGTAGCACTGTGTGTGTGTGTGTGTGTGTGTGTGTGTGTGTGTGTGTGTGTGTGTGTGTGTGTGTGTGTGTGTGTGTGTGTGTGTGTGTGTGTGTGTGTGTGTGTGTGTGTGTGTAAATATTAAACACATTAACCAAGGTTTCACGCTTTCATAGCGCTCTGACATTTTTTTCATTTTATTAGCTTGTATTGGCAGTGGTTGATTTGGTTAGCCTAGCGACATTAGTCTACAGCACTAACCTATATAGTGTGGACATACACTATTAGTGCAGAGATGGAGATTTTGCTCTGCCAATGTGATGGTATCGCCATGACAAGGGTGACCATGTGTCGCTCCATTTCATATCAACATTTCTCACAGCAGCACTATGAATTATGAAGAGGACAGCATTAGGCACAAAGACTACTGCAGTACATTCATTAGGATATTTTTTCATAATTACTGCTTTTTCTACAATACAAACTGTCAAGAATATAATCTTTTATTTTCCTTCTAATTCCAAGTTTTCTTATCCACACTAACATCTTATGGAACTGCAGCCTATGTTAAAGGTAGCCAAAAAAGCCAAACCATGTCCGGATTTCAATTGCTATGTGAAGCCTTGCATAAATGCTGACCATTGTTAGTTATGAAAATGTGCCTTGCCCTAAATTTCATGGGCTTAATCTACATAAATCCATTTTGTTTTTGACTCGTCAGTTTCTCTCTCTGTCCAGAAAGATATTTACAAGGGAAAGATTTCTTATGATACAATACGAAGAAAGCATCATGTAAATGAATAGACTGAATAGATCCCTTTCATATTCATATGAACATATGCTATTTGCGATGGAGGTATTTAATTCTTCTGTCAACACACTGACATATGCAAGCCATATATCACTGTAGTTAGGCATGTTTTCTACATTCAAGCTGAAAGTAGGTTATCTGTTGGCTGGTAGTGAGCTGTTCTGTGCTCTGGTTGTGTAAGCCGTTCACAACGCAAGCACAGGACAGCATGTGAGCATGTTAATGCATGTCCATAATACTGCCTGTGAGAGGACTGCCAGGAACTCGACAGTTTGTTTTGTTTTTTTTTTTCTTCACTAACCAAAACAAAATAAATATATAGAGTGTATCAGGAAGCATGTCATTAAAATGCAGACTAGTCATCACAACTAATAACCAGTACTTCCAGTCAGGACACAACAGTAAATGCACATATAACTGATAAACGTAAGTTCAGCCCTTAAATGTAAATGTAAATGACATTGGACAATATGTCCAGAATTAAGTGCTTTTTAGTTTCATTTAACATCTCATTTATCCTATGGACAGTAAAAGAAAATAAGCACATGCAGGGTTTTTTTTCTAGATATTGGAGAAAAAAAAGAAAAGTGCATACTCCTGAAGATCTTGCTTATTTTAAAATGGTATAACTCTACAGCTGTGCATAGTAAACATGGCTTCTCTAACAGATAATTATAGGTTTTTAAAGACTGAGAAGACTGATATAATTGCAAAGTCGAAAGTCCAGCAGCTGCTGTGAGCAACATATGATAGTTTAGAAAAACAAAGATAGCTTCTTTCAAATGCCTACCATATCTGTGTGCCCCTGATCAGACGAATGAAAACTGTTTTTGAATCAATGTGTTTTGAAACAAATCCAGTCAGGCTAACTGGAACAGCAGACCTAGTCTAGAAAAAAAAAGAAAACTAACTGCATTCTGTATTTGTGAAAATCTCTATGGTTACCAAGATAAAACCAGCAAGTATAAAAAGGCTGTAAGGACTCAGCTGGAGAAAAGGTCAGATCTCTGAACTTGGCCTGAGGAGTCTGAATGTAATCAGTGCTGCATTAGGAAACAATCACTTTTTTTTCAGCAAAATGCCTTAAAAAAAACAAAACGGCAAATATTTCTGTATTGTGGGAAATTTAAATGTCATCATGAAAAAAAACAGCGCTTTACAAAGAACTTCAACCTTCAGCCTGAACCCTCTACAAATATGTGAAACTAATGGCATAATCTGTACTTGGGCTTAATCCGATTTGTGAATTGCTAACATACATCTCCCACCAACTGCTATAAATATTTGCCTGATGGCATGAGCACAAAGGAATAAAGAATAGGTTCAGGGTCATTACCTGTCACAGGAGCCATTTCCATCATGTGCAATCGGGATATTGTACCATGCAGCAGTATTGAAAAACAATTCTGAAACATGTCCTGTGCACATATGACATTTAATCGATCATCGCTGTCTACCGTGGATGCCCCAAGAGCGTGATTCGAAGAGATTTGTTTGCAGTTTGCGCTGATCATACAGTGGAGCCCAGCTGATTAGTAAATCTCCTCTTTGGGGAGCTGCAGTTCTTCGAGGTAGTGCTCTCATCTGCTGAAAGATTTCAGGGATGAGGAAGGAAGTGTTGCTCTGCACAGCTGCTTGTTGTGGATTTTAACAAACTGAGAAACACAATTTCAAAGTGAAACTAAAGCTGCATTCACACTGGATAGAGCAACGCGAGCGAAGTCACCGAATGTCAGTCCACACCAGACAGGAAACGATCCAAAAGACTGGAAATAAACACATGACCCCACCCATGCATTCCTATTGGACACATTAGAGATGGGCTGTCCCATTACAAAACAGTGCTTGTTTGGTTGCCACCCTGACCTCCAGCAACTCTGTTGTAAAATAAAGGTTGGACGTAAAATCTATAGATCAGAGTTATTTAACATCCCTATATATCCAACAGTTTTATTGTTATCATTATTAGGAGTAGTAATTGTACAGTTGTAGTCATAGTATTTTTTTTTCGTGGTACCAGTAGTAATAGTAGTAGTCTGATTTGAAGCCCAGTACATCTCCAGTAGCTGACAAGAGTAGTATAGTTGAACTGATATTTTCGACAAAATTATTTTATTGTTAAACATTTATTTAAACAACTTACTGCAATCTCAGATGTGTTTCTTTACAAATTCCTTCTTTGATCCTTTTTGTTTATTACCTTTAAGTATTTGAACGTACAGCATTATTATTATTATTATTATTATTATTATTATTATTATTATTATTATTATTATTATTATTATTATTATTATTATTATTATTATTATTATGTTGTTGTTAAGTAACATGGAGGCTGTGTGGTCCAGTGGTTAAAGAAACGGGCTTGTCACCAAGAGGTCCCCGGTTCAAATCCCACCTCAGCCACTGACTCATTGTATGACCTTGAGCAAGTCACTTAACCTCCTTGTGCTCCGTCTTTCGGGTGAGACGTAATTGTAAGTGACTCTGCAGCTGATGCATAGTTCACACACCCTAGTCTCTGTAAGTCGCCTTGGATAAAGGCGTCTGCTAAATAAACAAATAATAATAAAAGCACATTATTATTATTATTATTATTATTATTATGCACAGGTCACCACTTACCTTGTATTTACTTTTATT
This sequence comes from Acipenser oxyrinchus oxyrinchus, assembly GCA_030684275.1. Lineage (NCBI taxonomy): Eukaryota > Metazoa > Chordata > Actinopteri > Acipenseriformes > Acipenseridae > Acipenser > Acipenser oxyrinchus. The sequence goes on from CM060251.1 coordinate 47,732,653, forward strand.
TCGTTTTTCCTTTTAAAACAGTCCGGTGAACTTGACAGAAAATGCTTTATAAATATAGTGCCTTGCATAAGTATTCACCCCCCTTGGACTTTTCCACATTTTGTAGTGTTACAACCTGGAATTAAAATGGATTTAATTAGGACTTTTTGTCACTGATCTACACAAAATAGTCCATAATGTCGAAGTAGGGAAAAAAATCTACATATTTTTCAAAATTATTTACAAATAAAAAACTGAAAAGTCTTGATTGCATAAGTATTCACCCCCTTTGCTGTGACACCCCTAAATAACCAGTTGCCTTCAGAAGTCACATAATTAGTTGAATGGAGTCCACCTGTGTGCAATTAAAGTGTCACATGATCACAGATTAAATACACCTGTTTCTGGAAGGCCCCAAGAGTTTGTTAGAGAGCATATCTAAACAAACAGCATCATGAAGACCAAGGAGCTATCAAAACAAGTCCGGGATAAAGTTCTGGAGAAGCACCAATCAGGGTTGGGTTATAAAAAAATATCCCAGAACATCCCCCGGAGCACCGTTAAATCCATTATTAAAAAATGGAAAGAATATGGCACAACCGCGACTCTGCCTAGAGAAGGCCGTCCAGCAAAACTCAGTGACCAGGTAAGGAGGGCATTAGTCAGAGATGCAACCAAGAGGCCAATGGTAACTGAAGGAGCTGGAGAGATCCACAGCTGAGATGGGAGAAACCGTCCATGGGACAACTATAACCCGGACGCTCCACAAAGCTGGGCTTTATGGAAGAGTGGCGAGAAGAAAGCCATTGCTGAAAAAAACCCATATCAAATCCCGTCTGGATTTTGCCAAAAGGCATGTGGGAGACCCAGCAAAAATGTGGGAAAAGGTGTGGCGCAAAGCCAACATTGCTCATCACCCTGAGAACACCATCCCCACGGTGAAGCATGGTGGTGGCAGCATCATGTTATGGGGATGCTTTTCATCGGCAGGGACTGGGAAACTGGTCAGGATTGAGGGCAAGATGGATGGAGCCAAATACAGGGAAATTCTAGAGGAAAACCTGTTTCAGTCTGCAAGAGACCTGGGACTGGGGCGGAGGTCCACCTTCCAGCAGGACAATGACCCTAAACACACAGCCAAAGCTACAGCTGGAGTGGTTTAAAAACAAGAACCTGAATGTCTTAGAATGGCCCAGTCAAAGCCCAGACCTCAATCCGATTGAGAATCTGTGGCAAGACTTGAAAATTGATGTTCACCAACGGTCCCCATCCAACTTGACAGAGCTTGAGCAATTTTGCCAAGAATGGGCAAAAATTACAGGATCCAGATGTGCAAAGGTGGTAGAGACTTACCCAAAAACAAACAAACAAACCAAAAAAAGCCATAGCTTAAAATTAGGTCACATGTTCAAGCTGTGTGAATGCGGGACCTTTTTTGTGTCATTTTTAAAAGCCAGCAAAAATGCACATTTTTAATTTAAATGCTGGATATGTAGACTGCATGTATTCTCAGTTTTATTTTTGCTTATTAATAAACCTATTTTTATGCAACTTGCATAATCGGAAAGAAACAGTCTCGGTGCTGCTAAATGCATCACCTGCAAGCCACCCAGACATTGTCTTTCTTCTGGATGTCTTTGTAGTCGTTCAATTTACAATCATGTAATAATGGATAGTGCTGCACCTCACAAATTCACTTTTTGTCGTCCATGATTAACTTGTTTTCAGGCGTGACTTGTTTTGAGGCATGTGTTTGACGTGTGTCAACGGTGTTAACCTTGCTTCTCATTGGGCAGTTTCATTCCAGTCGCGCGACAAAAAAAAAAAAAGAAACAGGTGCTATTTTAGCGACACGAAATTCTCAAAGCAACGTCGCCGTACGCCGCTGCTGGTGTGGATACTCCCATTGGACTGCAGTGACTTCTAAATTATTCGCTCGCTTCCACAGTGGATGCAGCTGAAGACGAACATGATTGTATGTGGACATTGTAGGTTTTATGTAGAAAAAAAAAAATTATTTAAAATGAATTGCTGGCTTCCCCTGTCAGCTCTGCAAGAGCACCCCAGTCCTGACCTGAACACCCCCCTGCTATTCAATACAGGGGGTCTCACAAGTGAATTGTGCTGTGAACATTAGTCACTTAGGGGACTTTATAGCTGGTGAAATAACTCGCGCATCTATTGCATGTTTTTACTATGCAGTATATTAAACATAACAAAAGTCGTGGAAGTGGTGACCTACTTTTCTATGGTTTTGAGTTCTTGGGCTGAGATATTCTAGCCTATGGCCTCTATGTACAAATCTTTCTCATCATTTAAATAATGTTTTTATAAAAAAAATACAGTATGATATTAATGAAATGCCTCTATAGTGTAGTTGAAGAACCCATCATAAACCGACCATTGAAAAAAACATTGTATAATTTTTAAAAGTTATTTGTGAATATGTTTGTGAATCTTTGGAACAGCTTGCCTGAATTAGATGAAACTTTGCATGAGTATTTGAGATTGTACTCCAGCATTGTACATTTATGTTTTGGGTGTGTATTGTGGTGATCGTATTTTCTGGAAATGACAGTGTTTTTTTTATCCTTGGCAGGGGATGCATATATAACTTGTTCTTAACACCCTGCAATCCTCTGCATGTTTGTGGTCAGGACGGACCAACCTAGTGCTTCAGAATCTGACAAGTGTTCATTTAATCAAACTTCTTTTATTTAATTTCATTCCTTTTCAACAACCTTTGTAGACCAGGATTAAACTTCTGCCCCAGAGGCATATAGAGTTACCACAATCCTCTGAGGTGCTGCTCACACAGTACTTGGTTATTCTCTGGTGGTTTGATACCTAATACCATATTCATTTCCTTTTTGACGCACACAAAGGGGTAAATATATTTATGTAAACTTTTCCAGCATTTTTCTACCCAAAACTCTTGATTTGCTACTAGTTTTTTTTATGCAGTAGCATTTTTCTGATACCTTACGCTGCAGTTTATATGACCAACTCTGAGTGAACATGTACATAATTACCAGTATTATTTTTTATTTTTTAAACACGTACATTATTACAATCAGCACTCGGGTATCCGTTACCCAGATACACGTCAGTCGCGTTTTACCGCCCTTGTATTAAGAATAAAATCAATCCCCATATGTGTGTGTGTATATATGTGTGTATATATATATATATATATATATATATATATATATATATATATATATATATATATATATATATATATATATATATATATGTATATATGTGTGTATATATATATATATATATATATATACAGTACTGTGCAAAAGTTTTAGGCAGGTGTGAAAAAATGCTGTAAAGTAAGAATGCTTTCAAAAATAGACATGTTAATAGATTATATTTATCAATTAACTAAATGCAAAGTGAGTGAACAGAAGAAAAATCTAAATCAAATCCATATTTGGTGTGACCACCCTTTGCCTTCAAAACAGCATCAACCATCAATTCTTCTAGGTACACTTGCACACAGTTTTTGAAGGAACTCGGCAGGTAGGTTGGCCCAAACATCTTGGAGAACTAACCACAGTTCTTCTGTGGATTTAGGCAGCCTCAGTTGCTTCTCTCTCTTCATGTAATCCCAGACAGACTCGATGATGTTGAGATCAGGGCTCTGTGGGGCCATACCATCACTTCCAGGACTCCTTGTTCTTCTTTACGCTGAAGATAGTTCTTAATGACTTTCGCTGTATGTCTGGGGTCGTTGTCATGCTGCAGAATAAATTTGGGGCCAATCAGATGCCTCCCTGATGGTATTGCAAGATGGATAAGTATCTGCCTGTACTTCTCAGCATTGAGGAGACCATTAATTCTGACCAAATCCCCAACTCCATTTGCAGAAATGCAGCCCCAAACTTGCAAGGAACCTCCACCATGCTTCACTGTTGCCTGCAGACACTCATTCGTGTACCGCTCTCCAGCCCTTCGGCGAACAAACTGCCTTCTGCTACAGCCAAATATTTCAAATTTTGACTCATCAGTCCAGAGCACCTGCTGCCATTTTTCTGCACCCCAGTTCCTGTGTTTTCGTGCATAGTTGAGTCGCTTGGCCTTGTTTCCACGTCGGAGGTATGGCTTTTTGGCCGCAAGTCTTCAATGAAGGCTACTTCTGACCAGACTTCTCTGGACAGTAGATGGGTGTACCAGTGTCCCACTGTTTTCTGCCAGTTCTGAGCTGATGGCACTGCTGGACATCTTCCGATTACGAAGGGAAGTAAGCATGATGTGTCTTTCATCTGCTGCAGTAAGTTTCCTTGGCCGACCACTGCGTCTACGGTCCTCAACGTTGCCCGTTTCTTTGTGCTTCTTCAAAAGAGCTTGGACAGCACATCTGGAAACCCCTGTCTGCCTGGGAGAGACCTTGCTGATGCAGTATAACTACCTTGTGTCTTGTTGCTGTGCTCAGTCTTGCCATGGTGTATGACTTTTGACAGTAAACTGTCTTCAGCAACCTCACCTTGTTAGCTGAGTTTGGCTGTTCCTCACCCAGTTTTATTCCTCCTACACAGCTGTTTCTGTTTCAGTTAATGATTGTGTTTCAACCTACATATTGAATTGATGATCATTAGCACCTGTTTGGTATAATTGTTTAATCATACTCCTGACTATATGCCTACAAAATCCCTGACTTTGTGCAAGTGTACCTAGAAGAATTGATGCTGTTTTGAAGGCAAAGGGTTGTCACACCAAATATGGATTTGATTTAGATTTTTCTTCTGTTCACTCACTTTGCATTTAGTTAATTGATAAATATAATCTATTAACATGTCTATTTTTGAAAGCATTCTTACTTTACAGCATTTTTTCACACCTGCCTAAAACTTTTGCACAGTACTGTATATATATATGTGTGTGTGTGTGTGTGTGTGTGTGTGTGTGTGTGTGTAAGTGCATTAATAAATTAATGCACTTACTGTCACATGCGATTTCCGACTCCGTCACCAGTTTTCGGATACAAAGCCCTTCTTCTCTTCATCATTACAGTTTATCTGAATATCCATCACAGCCCATGTTTTAAAAAAAAAAAAAAAATGCAGCCAAAACAAAGCTAACGAGACAAGGGTAAAAGTATGTACTGTGTTACAGTTAACGTTGTCTCTTTAGTTTTGGCAAGGGATATTAAAATACTTATTCTGTTGAAAATATAGTACTGTACCAACAAAACCAATAGGGTACATCTAAATGGAAGCCTATTTATTTTAAAACAGTCCTTTCAGCTATGTATTTTTGATATTATATTTTTTTTGTGTTCACACGCGTTTAACTGTCACTGAAGTCAAAATTTGATAGGGTCGGATATGTGAGTGCTGACTGTAGTATCTTTCCTAAAGTGGTAAACCATTGCTTATAGAGCTTCCCGATAGATGACTGAGGTTTGTACCCACAATGCAAATCGTATTGGACAGTGGAGTACTACAGAACAACATGGATACAATTTAAAGCTATGAAGTTTATTTTATAGACCAAAACTAAAATTAAATAACTGTTAAAAATATTACAATTTTATAAGATAACAGACAATGACCTAACAGGATATTAAGTTTTATTCAGTGTCTATAAAATGCTCTGTCAAGGAGAATGGCAGCTCCAGTTTTGTTATAATGTTAACCCGTGTTTCACTCACTCTAAAAATGAACATATAATAGGTAGATAATTCTTACTTTATCAATTCTGATTACAAAAAAAAAAGCAGGTGCAAATAGCTAGAACGTTACCGTGATCTAAGTAACGGCTTCCTTGTTTAATCAGTATGAATAACAGACAAAATTAATTTATCTATCTTGTTTTCTTTTTATAATATTTTATAATAGATTATCACTACCTTGCATACATCTCCTGTTTAACTAGTGAAATGTGTGTTTTAACTTGAAAAGGCAGAGTGGGAGTATACGTATTTATGAACAAACCAGTTAGTAATACAAGTGTCATACAATGCAGGATTCAACGATAATGTGACACATGTTACTTCTTTATTTTTATTAATCACTGTCTTTTTATAGGTGTGTATGATTTGATAGTTACAGAAATCTCAGTAAGCAACTGAAGACAGACGAGGATAATTTCGTACCACTTAATTTGCACCGATGAAACCTGGTTAACCGTACTGATGGCATATCAAATGCTTAGATGACCGATATGGTTGCATTTTTTTGGAAGTTAAGGATAAAACAAAATGCATTTCAACAAGAAATTGCATTAGTTCCATTACTTAGGTAGTTTCAATAAATACTTTCTGATTTAAATATAGGCCTACGATATGATAGTTTGGGATATTCAGTTTATTTGAAGCCGTAGGTAGGTGTTTATTTTTTTTATTATTTTAATATATAATTATTAGTTGAATAAACTGCTACCAAAGAAGACAATTTTGCTACCTGCTTTCTAGCCCTGTAAGGCCACGATGTGTAGTCAGGACAACATTGCTGTGTGTTTAAACATTCTTTCAGGGAAGGTGGGGGTAGAAATGTAAAGCAAACTCTTTTCTCCATAGTAGCCCCTTAGACTCATCACATTTGAGATGATAACTTGTGAAATATCAGTAAACCCTTTTCATCTAAGCCTCATAGATATGCTGTCTTGCTCATAACTGAAAGTGACTTGCAACAGCATTATCCAGATTTTGAGTATAGAAGAATACTTGTCAATATAATCCTGTCCAACCCCTTGTAAATACGTATTTTTCTCTCCTATTCCCAGATGGGTCCTGGAACTCAGATTCCCCTAAGATTCTGCAGCTGGGGGTTCTCCCTGTCAAAAGTGTTCTGGCAATGGAAGACACAATCTGGGCATCTTCAGGTGGACAGCTCTCTATTATCGGCACCAAGACGCATATTGTGGAGGTATTGCAATTTCTTTCAAATAGTCGATTGAAATATGACTTTTTAAATTTCTTTCTAATATATAATGATATCATTTTGTAATTTTTGAACAAAGGGAAATTGAGTTTTATGGATAACAAAAACTTTAATTTAAAAAAAGGGCTAAATGACATTAAAAATCTGTTTTCGACATACAATTCTAAAACTCTTTAATCTTGAAGGATGCAGTAGTTCACCATTCCTGTCTTGAAGTCCTTGTTTCAGAATCAGATTTACCAAGGTATGGTATAGCCCCCAGATCAAGACTGGTCTGTGCCCTTGAAATAGTGCCCAGACTCAGAAACTGCAGTTTAAGCGCCCCAGAGGTTTCATCCTTTCACTGACACATTGCTTTATACAGACCACATGCTTTGGCATACCATCTTTTAAAATTGGTACACAGCTGTATTCTACTAAACTCTTAATGAAGTGTCCAGTGAACATTCACCGTTTTCTGTGCCTCATTGTTTTAAGCTCTGGTCATATTAATGATACAGACCACAGTCAGACTGTGGCCGGGTTTCTTCGCAGTATAGAAACTCCATCTTCTCTCTCCACTGCCATGACTTATGTTACGTAACACACACATTCCTCACGCTATAGGCAGGGCCAGATTAAATATATATATATATATATATATATATATATATATATATATATATATATATATATATATATATATATATATAATTTGGGGCCCCTCAGAATCTGAGGCCCCTAGATAATCCGCCCTGGCTATATGAAGTGTGCATCTAAAACGTTGTAGGACTTTAAAGGTGGGTAAATCACCTTTTCATGCTAAAAAGCTGTACAATTGACTTCAGCAGTGAAAATCCTGTTTGTGATGTAACCTCAAGCAACTTTCTACTAACTAAAGGCCACACCAATCAATCCTTTATTATCTGAGGTCTGCTGAAAGTAGCCCTGGCAATCTTTGACCAAGTAGGAAAAAAATAAGCATACAGTAGAAGGGGTTTAGAGGCCCCTTCATTCATATTTTTTTTATGTGACAACATTTATTCAATGTTTCAACTTATTGCCATTTGACTCATGAAATGCTTCATAACAAGGTTATAAAAAAAAATATTGAAGCTACTACAAAAAAAATTGCAGCCCTTTGCAATAAATAAATAAATATATAAATAAATAATGAAGCTATTTGCAAAGCACAGATTTTTTTTCATCCTTTACACTTTAGTTATCTTCGTGTTTGGTGATCAGATAGCCGAATGCTTTAAGCTTAGACTTTTCTGTCTCTTGGCAATAAGATGCAATACACTGTACACTAGCCTTAAGCAACATCTATCATGGGTCCCTACTAAGGACAAAAAAAGTTAAGTTTGCACACCAAAATATATTAAATTAGCATAGTTGGGAATTCATAACCGACACCAGGCTTGAGGTTTAATCTCTTTAACCTAATTCATTGAAGAAGATTTGTTTTAGAAGAACGAAAATATGAAGAAAAGAAAACTGTTGGTTCCACGAATCTGTTCAAAAAGGCAAACACGGGGCTTAACATCAGCTTGCTGCATAACTTACATAACAAAGTTCCAGAGCGTCCCAGGTGGATTAGCGTCTACTGAGAAATGTGTTGAACTCATATGGACTACCACTATACAGGATCACCAATGACAAAAAAACAGTAAAACAAATGTTTAGCAAATTAATACAAGGTTAGTAATTTTTTTTTTTTTTTTTTTAATATTTGTGAATATTATATTATTGTAGAAGTCCATCTTGGGGCATGCCATCCAGCAGATCCCCTGAACAGTGTGTTATGAAATGTATAGAGTATTAATTTAAATTACATAGTCGTGAGCATAATACAAGGATGCATTTAGTAAAGAGTATACAGTGATGTATACCATTGTACAGTATATCAAATGTCTATTTCTGCTAGAGAGGCACAATATGTTGATATTTTATAGATAGCACTTGCATTTATTCAAGTTAACATTTGTATTTCTTTTCAAACAGACATTATCTATCCAACTTACAAACTAGTAGGAGTTTTAACATTCTCATGACACACTACAGGAAACAGTGTTCAATTTTCTGACTATGGGGGTCTGCATTTCGATCATGATTTTTTACATCCTACTCTGTGTTGAAATAGTCTTTGAGGCATTTAATGGATTGGGAATTCACATGCTTTATTAGCGAAGGCTACTTGCACAGCCAGTTCTGCTGGTCTCTTGTGTTACATCAGCTTATAGACATTCATTTGTAATTCACTTCATGTATTCTCAATTTCATTAATCATTATGTGGCAAAATATTGTAAAACACTAGTCCAGACTTGGTAATGTATACTGACACATACAAACTAAGCTGGTATCGAAAACCTGCCCTTGTTCAGCTTTTAACCCTCTACATATTTTTTGCTTTTGTTATTGGCAACAAGGATCGGCTGAACTAAAGATGTGTTTTCAGTACATCGTTTTCTTGTTGTGTATTCCTTATAGAAAAGCTGTGCCTCTTTCCCATGGAAAGCCTAACAGTAAAAGAAAAGCACCTAGATTGATGAACAGGCAAACACTGTGCTTTTTATTTAAGTAAATATTTAGTTTATGCCAACCAGACATTTGTATCTGTACAGTTCGAGGCTGTAATCTCTTAAGTAGGAAAGCTGAAGTACATCAAAGCTTCCTGTTTAATTTTTCAACTAAAGATTTGGTGTTTCCAAGTGACCACTCATACTTATGACATGTTTAATTCACCCTGCTCTTTGGACATAAAGTACATAAAAACAAGATTTATTAAGAAAACATTCTTTAAAACTGAAATTCTTTTAAGTCATGTAGGGTTTAAAATGCTTGGATGTTTATGCTAATGTTATCCTCAGTGATTTGACCATGGGGAAATCATGTAATGAGTTTAACATCCCTTCGAAGTCCACATATGGTAGATAAGATATGCTAAGAAACATGCATAGTTGTATTGGGCTATTTAAATGAAGCTATATTTTCAAAATGTGCTGTTGGTTTTGTCATTTTTATATATGTAAATCAGAATTTCTTTATTACTTTTGACACTTTGTGTTATAGTTAGGGTTGCAAAGGGGTGGAAACTTTCCAGGGAAAGTTTCAGGAATTTTGAATGGGTCTGAAATTTGGGGAATTTTCAATTTTAGGTTATTATAAACTTTAATAAAGATATAGAATATGTGCACACTAAATAAACTCCAAAATAAAGTTTTATTTTTCAAAACATCATGCCAGCAGGTCAGAAACATTGATCTGACCTGTTGGCATGGTTTTGAAAAATCAAACCATTTTAAAGCTTATTTAGTGTGCGAGTATTCTATATCTTTATTCTTGTTTGGACTACTTCATACCCTGCATCTTTTTCGATTCATGGACGTGCGTAATAAATAACTTTTGATTCCTTATTATAAAATATATATTTTCACCAGTTAACAACAAAATTTTACCAATTTAAGGTCACAGAGAACAGCTCACCTGCCAGGCAGCAGATGACAGCATTTCAAAAGGCTGATTTGAATGGCGATAGACAGGTCTAATCAGAGCTAAACACATTGCGGACTGGTAAATAAAATAATCAAATAGAATACCGTGCTGTGTATAATCAGAATACAATTGTTTTCTATGTGGCTCCAGGGCTTCTAGGTATAATGTAATATAACGGCCATGAGAAACGGTAGGTACCGTGAAATTTGCTATGCATTCTGAAATGTGGTCTATAGTATATCATAAAAACATTGCATCACAATCTGACTGCATGGTACCTGTGCGATAAGTGTGCTTGTGGATATCCCGCCTCACAAACTCAGCCTGTCAGTAAGCTACTATACATACAGCTGAATGATCTGAATGAAATTTAATTTAACATTTTATTTTGGATATTAACCCTGTACACTTGTGCTGTGTTGTATTGGGCCCGACATTCTCGCATCAATATCTCAGGCACCATAATAGTACTATTCCTGGTTCATAGCTAATAAGATAATGAAAGTGTTTAAAAGTGTTTAGAGCATGTTTTTACTTTCTTCTGAAACAATTGAGTTACCTTGAGTACCCTTATCACTTATCTGTTCAATATTACAAAATGAAAATTCCCAAAGTTCCCGAATATTTCCGAAAATTCCCAACATTCCCACAAAATTTCCAAAATTGCCAATGGAAAGTTACCGCTCTCAAAATGCCCGGGAGTTTTGCAACCCTAGTGATAGTTCAATTTGGATGAGAGGCAAGTGTGGACTTGCTAACCACAGGACTGTAACGTAAGTTGTGACATGTACTGGATACAAACAGCCACTGCATGTCTACTAGTAGTAAAGTCTGCTTCCTTTGAACCGCATAATCCCTTTCATGTCATTTAAGCTTGTTATAAAACCACCTGCTCGATGCTCTAGAATCAGCTGCTGCTTGCAAACTTTTTATGGACACAGATATGTTCTTTCTGCACACTTTGTAATGTGTGTTTATTTTGTAAATCCTGATGCATTTAGTGATGTAAGTGTGTGTTGACACACTGCTGACTTCAAGGTTACTTAGGGGTTGATATGTTCAACCTATACCCCACCTCTGCGTTTTAAAAAAAAAAAAAAAAAATGTAGTCGTTGCCAATTATTTTTATTATTTTCTCCCAATTTAGAATGGCCAATAATTTTTTTTTAGGCTCAGCTCACCGCTACCACCCCTGCGCTGACTCGGGAGGGCGAAGACGAACGCTGTCCTCCGAAGTGTGTGCCGTCAGCCGACTGCTTTTTTTCACACTGCGGACTCACAATGCAGCCACCCAAGAGCTACAGCGTCGGAGGACAACGCAGCTCTCGGGCAGCTTACAGGCAAGCCTGCAAGCGCCCGGCCAAACTACAGGGGTCGCTGGTGCGCGGTGAGCCGAGGACACCCTGGCCTACCTAACCCTCCCTCCCCCCGGGCGACGCTCGGGCAATTGTGCACCGCCCCCTGGGAACTCCCATCCACGGTCAGCTGTGGAATAGCCTGGACTCGAACCGGCGACGTCCAGGCTATAGAGCGCATCCTGCACTCCACGCGGGCGCTTTACCGGATGCGCCTTCGGGAGCCCACGCCTGGGTTTTTTTTAAGAGCATCTTACACCACTCTTGAATCACCCCTGATTTCATATTGATGGTTAACCCTGAATTAACCCTAAAAATAAGAGGTTTGATGCCATCCTCATGCATTCCCTGGTGCTCTAATAGCCCCTAAACATCCAGATGCAGCTTATCTTGGCGAAGTATAGACAGATCAAATCAACCATTTAGTTAGTGTATTATTATTATTATTTGTTTATTTAGCAGACGCCTTTATCCAAGGCGACTTACAGAGACTAGGGTGTGTGAACTATGCATCAACTGCAGAGTCACTTACAATTACGTCTCACCCGAAAGACGGAGCACGAGGAGGTTAAGTGACTTGCTCAGGGTCACACAATGAGTCAGTGGCTGAGGTGGGATTTGAACCGGGGACCTCCTGGTTACAAGCCCATTTCTTTAACCACTGGACCACACAGCCTAGTGTACCTCTTTTCTAAAAGGTTTGGTTTGAAGTGTTAGTCCTATATTTGTTTGCTTTTGTATACTAGGAATAGACAGATTTGAACACAAAATTAGTACCTTTCTGGAGAAATAGCTACTTTTTATTATGCAGATGTATAAATCTGTAGGTGTTCCAGTGTGTTATCTGGTAGTATAAGGCAAAACTATATAGTCCTTCATTAACATTTTGACGTTCTTTTGTAGCGTCAGCTCGAAGCCCATCAGGAGGAAGGGATGGCTATATCCCACATGGCCGTCGCTGGTGTCGGAATCTGGATTGCCTTCAGCTCCAGTTCTACACTACGACTGTTCCACACAGAAACTCTGGAACACCTCCAGGACATCAACATTGCAACTCCCATCCACAACATGCTGCCGGGTAAGAATTAGCTGCACGGTATTCTGGTATCTTTTATAAAATGTTGACAGTTGCTGTCATTGAAATTCAAGCTTTGATTGATTACATCAACCACAAGTTACTGTCAAGCACTTTTAAAGTGTGTAATGCAAATAAACACTAGAGTTAGAGGGTGAGATTTTTCCACAGTCCTCCAATTATAAATACATTAATTGTCGGAACATTGAATGTTGATTTCCTTTTTTACGAATTCCCCCAAAATGCAGAACAAGAAAAACAACAACATTTAAGTTTGCTCACATATTGAGTTAATTTCATAATCCTATAAGGAAGTAAAAACAAGCTGAAACTTTTCTTGTTATAAGTGAGGTATGGAGACATGTTGTAGCTTGTTTTCATTTATCTAGGATTTGGCAAGCATGGCACCTGTTAATTTATTTCTTGTGGGACTACATTTATGAATATTTTTATTTTATAAATATTTTTATAAATACATATAATATAATTATAAAATAAATAACCTTTTTTTTCTTTAACTTATGCTTATGGGGAAGCTGCTGGTATTATGCAGGAGTCGGTGGAGTTGGACTTGCCTTGGTGACAAAGGTGTAGGAAAGAAGGCAGGCTTATTTGTTTATTTATTCTTTCTTTTTGATTTGGTGAAAACTTGATCCTGCTAATAAAATAATATTCTGTCCCCTTGAAAGTGGCAGAATCCTGGTCTTTTATGCACTTTCCCACAAGGCCTAAACAAACCCGTTTGCAGTCACCAACTCAACTTCTCTTCTCTATCTAAACGTCCTGTGCATCCTAAATGACACACACTAAGTGACAAAGCTCTGAGAACATTACTATATCATTGTATATGAAACTGAAAATACCTGTAGTGCTATCAGATTTTGAGAATAGCTGGTGAATATGTTACTCCTACTCATGCCCTGTAACCTTTAAATCAGGTCATCCAAGAATCATGACCAATTCACACAATAGTCACATTTAAGCAAGTTAAGACAAAAATACATTAAGGCAAGTAAGATTCAACCATATCCCTTTTGATTTCAGTCACACACCCTTTCAAAGCCACATAGCAAATAAGTGACGGATGTGAGCTGCTTAGTCAGGCTTGCCTTAGACTGCATTTGGCATTGACCTTCCTCTCCCATAAACATAATTTAATAGAGCGTTTGTTTTATTATGGTTTTCACTGTTTCCATTTAGAAGCATTCCTACAATTCCCATGCTACATAATGTGGGTGTAAGTCTCACCCACCTGTCCCTTTAATTAGGGTCAGTAGCCTGGCCAGGTTAAAACTCAATTTCCCATAGTCCCTTACTATCAACCTCTGTTCATTCTCTTCCTCCATTGGCTCATTCAGATATCCTCTCCTCCAATCTCAGAGCTCCTTGTAAGCCAATACCTGTTTAAAGCTGGCTGGCTAGGCCAGGAGACTCTCTCCCTTTTCTCTTGAGGAATCCATTTTACAAACAGCCCATTACTTAATTACAGTGTAACTTTAACTTTATTTTAGATAAATACAGGTGCATCCATTTATTCATTTGTTAATCCTGTACTTTGTCTAAACCTTTCTTTTTTGTTTACACTGTTACTTGTTTAAGTTTAGTTGCTGTACAAGGTCTGTTTAGGGTTTGTTTTTTGTTAGCGTGTTCAGCCTCCATTTTGTTCCTGATTCTCCTGATAGTTTCTAAACAGCTGTTCACCAGTTCAACCCGGTACTACTCGACAGACTCACCATCTTCTACGATCGCTATTTTTTTCATCAACCTTCATCCATCATCATCAGTACAGGACTCTATTCGGGACTTCATTATTTTTCGGTGAGATTATTCCTTTTCTGTTTGCTGGGTTTTTTCTACTCTACTTTGATACTTTGGTTCCTGTAATTTTGGTTTTGTTCTTTTGTTACTTTGGATTACATGTGCATTGCTTCACTGGATTTGTTAGGCCTAAATTCCATTTACCATCCATTGCCATCAAGACTGTCTTTGTAATTGTTTTCCCTGTATACTTATTCATTCGCCTGTGTCTTTTTTGCCGGTCAGTGTGTTGGTTTTGTATTGGTGTGGTGTTTGTGTGTGTGTGGGTTTATTGGAGGCCCACCGGACATCGCATTCATTTTGCTTTCATATTAGTTTGTTTGGATGTTTGTTTAGTTCTCTTTTACTTTCTGACTCCCCTGTATCTTACACTAAATGTTCTCTTCAATAAGTTGTTGTCCTTATATTTCATTTGTTACATTATTGTTCAGAATAATAAACCGGTTGTTCGTGAAATTGACACCTCTGACGTCCCTGCTTTTGCTGTCTGTCACTCTTGCTGACTTATTTAACTATAGGAATAGGGCCAGTAGTATCTCCTTAGGGAGGACAGTGCAACTGCCTCTCAGTTGTGCAGAGTGATCGTTACAGAATTGGTGGCCCGTACGGGGACCCTTTGTGTCATTAAATTCAAATCTAAATTCATCAGTTTAAATTGTTGGGAACTTAATGTCAGAAATGGAAGATCAGACCTTGACTTCGCTAAACTTCTCTGAGATTGGAGATAGACCCCATGTGACTATCAGAGAGCCTATCACAGAGAGAACTACCCGCCTTCGTGATCTGTACATTACCCAAGAAGGGGCAGAGCTTTCAGGAGGCGATGATGATGAAGGGAACCTTACTGACAGTGTTGCGATAGGGCAATTGACTGAGCACTGTTCCCATCTCACCGACCGTGTTGAGCAACTGGAAACACAGCTGTCTGAGTTACAGGAGAGCAGCATTAATCGTGAACAGGTCCTGCGAGGTTACATCGAAGGACGCTTCGCAGATATGGAGAATCGAAGGCAAGAGGCCCTTGACGAAATGGATCTGGAAGTGGTGAAGTGCCTGAAACGCCGCGATGTGCTGTGGGGAGAAGAGCTGAAGAAACTCTTCAAAAAGACCAGCACCCCTCGTCTGCCACTTTCTTTGCCGTCTCTCTCCTCTAGAAAGCAGTCTGCACCACAACAATTCACCTTTGATGGTGGGTCTGCTGATTACCGTGGCTCCAGAACTGAAGGAAGTCTTTCCCAAGCAAAGCTCCCCATTAAAATCAACTTCCCAGAGTTTGGCGGGGAGGCCAGCAGCGATGCCATTGACTTCCTGGACAAATGTGATGAATTCCTAGCGCTACGTCCCATGACACCCTATGAGATCATGGCAACCATGTCCAGTGTGCTGAAAGGCTCAGCAAAGAGCTGGTGGTTTGCAGAGCGCAAGGGAATCCACTCCTGGGAACAGTTCAAGACTGCCTTCCGTCAAGCCTTTCTGCCGTCTGACTTCCAGACCGAAGTGGAAGACCGACTCCGCTCCAGAGTCCAGCTGCCTGACGAGCGAATCCTTGACTTCGCCTATGACTATCGTGCCCTATGTCTGCACTGGAAGCCAGACTTGGAGGAGTCTGAAGTGGTTCAACGGATTCTCAACAGCTGTATTCCCAAACTGGCAAGCTGTCTAAGGGGAACGGTGAAGACAGTGAAAGAACTGGTGCGCATCGGGACCCAGGTGGAGAAAGACAACGCTGCCCAGCGGGAATACAGGGTCAAGGCAAACTCCAGCAAAGCCGTTCAGGACAAGAGGAGCCATAAAGGAGCTACGAAGAAGCCGGCAGAGGTCAGCATGGTGAGAAGCCAGGAGAAGAATATAGCTCCTGCTGCAAGCCTGACTCTGCTGATCGTAGATGTGGGCGTTCGAGGGCTCCAAGGGCCTGCAGTCCTGGACACTGGGAGCACCTTCACTCTGATGAGAGAGAGTCTCTGGAGGAAGATCGCTCATCCAGGGGAAGAGCTGGAGTCTGCACAGGACCAGTATTTCATGCTGGCGGACGGACAGTCACACCAGGCCAAAGGTCAAGTTAAGCCTCACTTACCTTCTCCACGGGAGATCTGGTTTCTAGGCACATATATCCTACAGGATCATCATCTAACATTTCCCCTAGTTCTAGGCTTGGATTTCCTGGAGAAAACTCATACCCAGATTGACATTGTCAATAGGCAGTATGGTGTCAAACATCAGAAGGATTTCTCCTACCATCCTTTTTGCCACGGTATGAGGGGAAGCTTCCTGGGACAGGTCCTTATCAGTGTCAGCCTCTACTTCCATACATCTTGCCAGCCACCTACCACCTCTGATCCAAAACCATGCCAACCGGCGAAGGTGACCATGACCATCACTTCAGCTGAACCATCTCCTGTTGAACAACAACTCCAGAACCTCCAGCAAAAGTGGTCATCGGTCTGCACTGATCAGTTGGGAATGACAACAGTCACCCGTCACTCCATCTCGACAGAGGACGAAGTTCCTGTCCGGGGTCGACTGTATAGAGCATCTCCACTGAAAAAGGCTTTAATCAAGGAACACGTCCAAGACATGCTTCTGGACGGAGTTATAGAACCATCGAACTCCCCATGGTCCTCTCCAGTGGTGCTCACAGAGAAGAAAGATGGTGGTTACAGGTTCTGTGTGGACTACAGAAAGCTGAATGCAAAGACTGTCTTTGATGCATATCCCATGCCCCTCATTCATGACATCCTGGAGTCCCTGAGTGGAGCTGCAGTATTCAGTTCCCTTGATCTACGCTCGGGTTACTGGCAAGTGGCGATGGACTCAGGAAGTAGAGCGAAGACTGCATTTACCACACCCTTTGGGTTCTATCAGTTTAAAGTAATGCCATTTGGGTTAAAAAATGCTGCAGCCACTTTTCAACGGCTGATGGAGAGAGTGTTAGGAGACCTCCGAGGGAAGATCTGTTTCGTCTACATAGATGACATCATTGTCTATTCACCAAACTCAGCGCAGCATCTTCAAGACCTCGAAGCTGTCTTCCACAAACTTCATCTGGCCCGTCTTACACTCAATCTTAAAAAATGCCACTTCTTTAAACACACTCTCCATTTCCTTGGTCATGTGGTTTCAGGTGAGGGTGTAGCTGCTGATCCCCACAAGCTCCAAGCCATCCAGGAATATCCCATTCCTACCAACTTGAAGGAGGTTCAACGGTTCCTAGGTTTGGCAGGGTGGTACCACAAGTACATCCCCAGGTTTGCGGATATTGCTGCCCCACTTAACAACTTGAAAAGAAAGATGTCCCCTGGAAATGGACAGGAGAGTGCCAGAAGAGTTTCAAACTCCTCCAAGAAGCTTTGATCAGTCCTCCAGTCCTTGCTCACCCAGACATCAACAAGGCGTTCGAGTCTTCACTGATGCCAGCGATGTAGGACTAGGAGCAGTTCTGACCCAGCTAGAAGGAGAGGATGAGAAAGTAATAGCCTACGCCTCCAAATTACTGAACTCTGCCGAAAAAAACTACTCCACATCTGAAAAGGAGTGTCTCGCTGTCGTGTGGGCAGTAGGAAAATGGCGGCATTATCTGGAGGGGATGGAGTTTGAGGTTGTCACTGACCACGCTGCACTCTCCTGGGCATTCAATAACCCAAAAACCTCTTCCAGACTGACCCGCTGGACTCTTCGCCTACAACAATTCACTTTTACCGTTTATTTACAGGAAAGGTAGTCTGAATCGTGTACCTGATGCACTCTCCAGAGCTCCACTTGTACCACCTTCAACTCCTTCTGCATCAGTGTGTGCTAGCAATGCCCCTGCGAGTAGCATGGATCTTCCCACCACCATGGACCAGATTGCGGCCGCTCAGTCCAAAGACCCAGCTATCGCTGATATCATCAATGACATTGCTTCCAATACTGCCAATGATAACCGCATCTCCTTCATCCAACAGCAGGGACTTGTGTATCGCCGGGTGCCCATTCCTAAACAAGGATTCCGATACCAGCTGGTTATTCGGAACAGCTGACGGATTCCTTCCTCCACCACTACCATGACAACCCTTTGGGAGGTCACCTGGGCAGGATGAAGACCTTGTTAGCATGTTGGAGGTTGCATGGTGGCCCTCCATCCGTAAAGATACATGGCGCCACATAAAGGAGTGTCAAACCTGCCAGAAGTACAAACCGTCCAACACCAAACCTGCAGGTCAACTCCAGTCCACTACTGTGAAGGAGCCTGGAGAGATGCTGGGTCTGGACCTAATGGGACCTTTCCCAAGAAGTAAAAGAGGTAATACTTATATCCTGGTCATTGTTGATTACTTCACAAAGTGGGTTGAGCTGTTTCCATTGCGGGACAGTAAGACCACCAAGATTGTGAACATTTTGGCGCAGGAAATATTCACTCGATGGGGAACACCGCAACACATTCTTTCAGACCGTGGACCTCAGTTCACGAGCCAGCTACTCGCAGAGGTGTGCAAGACCTGGGGAGTCGTCACGAAAACTCACCACCAGCTACCACCCACAGACCAACCTGACAGAGCGCGTGAACCGCACCTTAAAGACCATGGTTGCATCTTTCGTCGGAAAAACCATCAGCTGTGGGATCAGTGGCTACCTGAGTTTCGTTTTGCCCTCAACACCGCCAAACATGAAACCACTGGCTTCTCTCCTGCAGTACTAGCTCGGAAGGACCATCAGAGGCCCATTGGACCGATTAATCGCTGTTGCTCCTGCTCCATCCACCGATCCCTACCAACTGCTAGATCGCCAGCAGCAGATTGCCGAAGAGGTGAGGGATCACGTTGCCAAAGCTCAGAAACGGCAAGCTCGGAATTACAATGCCGGAGAGCACACTGTCAGTATGAAGAAGGTGAGTTAGTCTGGATAAGATCTCACCCCTTATCTGATGCCTCGGAAAGTTTTCCATAAAACTTGCCCCTAAATGGTTTGGGCCAGCTCTTGTCACCAAGAGACTTGGACCCAACAACTACAAAGTCAAGTGGGGGAGCCAGATTATTTCAAAGAGGATACCGTCAATATTGTTAATTTAAAACGCTACTATGGCGTTAGTCCCTTGCACCTCCAGTGTGGGGGAATATGTAGCAATTCCCATGCTACATAATGTGGGTGTAAGTCTCACCCACCTGTCCCTTTAATTAGGGTCAGTAGCCTGGCCAGGTTAAAACTCAATTTCCCATAGTCCCTTACTATCAACCTCTGTTCATTCTCTTCCTCCATTGGCTCATTCAGATATCCTCTCCTCCAATCTCAGAGCTCCTTGTAAGCCAATACCTGTTTAAAGCTGGCTGGCTAGGCCAGGAGACTCTCTCCCTTTTCTCTTGAGGAATCCATTTTACAAACAGCCCATTACTTAATTACAGTGTAACTTTAACTTTATTTTAGATAAATACAGGTGCATCCATTTATTCATTTGTTAATCCTGTACTTTGTCTAAACCTTTCTTTTTTGTTTACACTGTTACTTGTTTAAGTTTAGTTGCTGTACAAGGTCTGTTTAGGGTTTGTTTTTTGTTAGCGTGTTCAGCCTCCATTTTGTTCCTGATTCTCCTGATAGTTTCTAAACAGCTGTTCACCAGTTCAACCCGGTACTACTCGACAGACTCACCATCTTTTACGATCGCTATTTTTTTTCATCAACCTTCATCCATCATCATCAGTACAGGACTCTATTCGGGACTTCATTATTTTTCGATGAGATTATTCCTTTTCTGTTTGCTGGGTTTTTTCTACTCTACTTTGATACTTTGGTTCCTGTAATTTTGGTTTTGTTCTTTTGTTACTTTGGATTACATGTGCATTGCTTCACTGGATTTGTTAGGCCTAAATTCCATTTACCATCCATTGCCATCAAGACTGTCTTTGTAATTGTTTTCCCTGTATACTTATTCATTCGCCTGTGTCTTTTTTGGCGGTCAGTGTGTTGGTTTTGTATTGGTGTGGTGTTTGTGTGTGTGTGGGTTTATTGGAGGCCCACGGACATCGCATTCATTTTGCTTTCATATTAGTTTGTTTGGATGTTTGTTTAGTTCTCTTTTACTTTCTGACTCCCCTGTATCTTACACTAAATGTTCTCTTCAATAAGTTGTTGTCCTTATATTTCATTTGTTACATTATTGTTCAGAATAATAAACCGGTTGTTCGTGAAATTGACACCTCTGACGTCCCTGCTTTTGCTGTCTGTCACTCTTGCTGACTTATTTAACTATAGGAATAGGGCCAGTAGTATCTCCTTAGGGAGGACAGTGCAACTGCCTCTCAGTTGTGCAGAGTGATCGTTACAAGTACATGGACAATATGGGCAGCAGTGTGGAGTAGTGGTTAGGGCTCTGGACTCTTGACCGGAGGGTCGTGGGTTCAATCCCCAGTGGGGGACACTGCTGCTGTACCCTTAAGCAAGGTACTTTACCTAGATTGCTCCAATAAAAAACCCAAATGTATAAATGGGTAATTGTATGTAAAAAATAATGTGATATCTTGTAACAATTGTAAGTCACCCTGGATAAGGGCGTCTGCCAAGAAATAAATAATAATATCAATAATTCAAATGTATTTTATATTGTTTGTACATGTACATTTGTTCCTCAGTCAGAATGCTCCGATTGCTGCAATTCCCTGTTGCATTTTTGCTTATGGTTTATTCAAATGCTCGAAGTACAATACCAAGGTTTTCTTTGAACACTATTTAAAATAATGTTAGTAAGGCAAATTCCCCTCAAACTAGTATAGTTTACCAAGCCTCTGAGGCCTGTCTTTGTGTCTCAACCAATCAGAGTGCTTCCTGTGCAGTAGTTTTGTTCATACCTCTAGGGGGGAGGGGTTGAAAGCTATTTTTGGTTCAAGATGTATTGCCACCTTGTATATGTAACTTTTGGGAGTACAATATGGGCTCTGGAAGAATATAGTAAGCAGTGTGTTCAACTCCACTCCCACTTAAAACAAACATAGTTGGTTGTGTATAGGTACTGTACACATAGGGTTGCAGATTGCTGTACATTAATGAAATGTAGCAGATAACAACAGCAAATCTTGGGAAGAGAAAGGTTTGGCTGGCACCTTGACATATGGTTCAGCAATCGACAAAAGCAGTGGATGATGTAATGTTCACAAATTTGCAAGCAATCATTTTATCCAGCAGTAACAGAACAGATTTGCCCCAGAAATGAACACTAGAAAATTTCAAAATATCTTACATTTTGAACCTGAGGCATGCACTGTAAGAATATTTTCCTGCTAAAAGCTCCTTGAAATAAACAACATAAAGCTACAGGGCGACGCTTTTAAGAATGCCTGTATAAAAGCACTGTTTCATATTTATAATATTGAAAGGTTTAAGTGTTTTTCATGAAAAGACATGACAACTTTAGGAAACTTCATTTCCTTTGCGGTGTTTTACCAAAGGAACATCTGCAGTTCGGTTTATGATCTATAAACATATGTTGACCTTGAAATTGTCTCTTCTTTAGGCTTCATTGAGTTGATGTCACCTTGTGAATTCAATTTCCTTCCTTTTAATCTTTTCGTAATTTTTCCTAGCATAAAATAACAAAAACATTTGGAACATTAGAAAAAGAGTGTTCCCCATCCTTTTTAGATATAAATAAACATGTAAAAGAACTAGTACTGAAACGTTCCTTGTAAATAAACTGTTGGTATCTGCGAGAAGGTTTTAAACATATACTTTTTGTTTTTTCCTTGTTCATCAAAACATGATTGTCCACAATTTTATCACATATTATCAACATGCAATACCCCTGTGTGCTCTCATACAGGTATCACACAAGACTGGACAGAAGATGACAACATTGCTCATTGTTTCAGTGCATGAGTATTTCAAATGACTAAAATAGAAGCAGGACACAACAGCATACTGTACTTCAGTTGTATATTTTTAAAACCGTGTCTGTCCTGCAGACAAAGTATCTACATCAGATCATCTCTGTTGGCAGACTTTGACACACAAGTTATTTGTCTTTAGGGAATCTGAACTGCAACCGGTGCTCAGTGGCTTACTTATCCACTCATGTATGCATTAATGTGCAGAATTGCATTGTAAACAAGAGTGCTACAACCATGTCTCCCCTTGAAAGAATGTATAGTTATTGTACAGGTTTACATTTGTAAATTCAGTATTGCTCCCATAGCACTTTTCATTTGTCTTTTTTTTTAATTGATGTATTATGTAACTTATCCTTGGTTTCCATAGCAACTGCCTGTTTCTCAGTACTTCCAGCAATTTCAGTAATTTAATTGCTTGTCTGAGAACAAAAAAAGCAGTGCTAGTGTGTCAATTCTGTGAAACATGAATAGTGACTTTATTTTTGTTACCAAAACGATTAAACACGTTATTTTTTTATGTAATATGTTTTACTTTTAATGCCACACATGTTGGTTGCTGACTAAAGGAATAAAAAAAAGCTATTGAAGCATGGTACATTGAAATAAATTTTAAAACATGAATGTCATTCAAAGTTGCTTGTTTAGGAATGTTCTGTTATCCACTTTGGTAACGTATACCATATTATTGTTTTGGCTTTTATTGCTATCCTGTTTGTATATACTAATTTAAATACAACTTGGCCTAGTAGTCATCTGGATTATTGGCGCCAGTGCACCACAGACATCTGGGTGCTTACTACCATTCAGACCGGCTACAGACTGCAGTTCAAGCACGGCCTCTTCCCTTTCGGGGCGTGACAGCATCACGGTGGACCTCAAAGATGCCTATTTCCGTATCCCCATACGGAAATTGGCGCGCTTAAGTACCTGTGGTTCACCTTTCAGTGTATGAGTTCAGGGTCTTGCCGTTTGGCCTCTCTCGAGCTCCCCATGCCTTTTTGAAGTGCATGGAGGCTATTCTGGCCCCATTGAGATTTCGAGGCATCAGAACACTCAATTGCCTGGACGTCTGGCTCAATTGTGTTCAGTCTCCAGTGCACCGACCACCTTCATCGGTTGGGCCTGTCGGTGAATTGTGCAAAAAGCCAGCTCACACCCTCGCAGACAGCCTACTATTTGGGAGTGCGCCTAGACTCCAGGTCCATGTTGTCCACTCTATCGGACGATAGAGTGCAGAGAATGGCCATTTGTTTGAAGCTTTTTCAGCTTAACAGAAAGTTAAGAGTAGTGATATTCCAGAGGCTTCTGGGCTTGATGGCAGCAGCTTCCCAGACTCTTACTTGGGCCTCCTGTGCATGCGCTGTCTCCAAGCCTGGTTCAACAGCAGGGTTTTTCAGCCCGCATTGAACCGTGGCCGCCTGGTGACAGTGTTTCGTCAAAGTGCTGGGCAGCATCACCAGAAGGGAGGTCATCACCACGGATGCGCCCAGCCTCGGCTGGGGCGCTGTATTGAATGGCAGGGGAGTGCAAGGGGTATGGAATCCCCAGCGGAAAGATCTCCATATGAATATTTTGGAGCAGCAAGCAGTGTTTCTAGCCTTGCAGATTTTTTTTTTACAGGTTCAAGGGAGACATGTGCTTGTTCGGACGGACAACACTACCTCAGGGCAGTCCCCCAATCTCCATCGAGCAGCCCGCAAGCTGTTGCTCTGGACGCACGATCACCTCCACTCCTTGCGAGCAGTACACCTGCCCGGGGTGATCAACTGGGCGGCAGACCTCCTCTCAAGAAGAGTTCCCAGTGCCTCAGAATGGAGGCTTCACCCGGAGGTGGTGAGACTCATTTGGCAATGGTTCGGGAAAGCAGAGATAGACCTCTTTCCCTCCCAGGAATCAACCCATTGTCCCCGCTGGTTCTCCATAACAGGAGCCGGGGACCCACTAGTGATAGATGCCTTGGCACACCAGTGGCCGAGGCAGCTGCTGTATGCCTTCCCACTGCTCGCCATGCTCCCACTGTGCCTGGAGAACATCAGATAGGACCAGGCCAGGGTGCTGTTAATAGCTCCTTACTAGCCCAGGAGACTGGTTTTGAGCTCTGATGCAGCTCCTGAGTGGCCAGCCGTGGAGCCTGCCCGAACATCGCAACCTACTCAGTCAGACGCGGGGGACCTTGTGGCATCTCAGCCCATTGAGCCTGCGGCTCTGGGTCTGGCCCCTGAACGGTAACATGTGAGGCGTCTGGGGTTTTCCAACAGGGTTATTGACACCCTGCAGAATGTCGGATCAGCATCCACACATTCCCAGTATGGGTACAAGTGGGCCATTTTTCAGACATGGTGCTTGCCTAAGAGCATTAACCCCACAACCTGTCCCATGGCAGTTGCACTGCAATTTTTTGCAGGACCTGTATTTGGTATTCATACCCATTAGGTAATGGTTACGTTTCTATTTCAGGGAACCAGGGTTATTATAATAACCTAAGGTTTTCTTTTCTGTTTTTTTCTTTGAGGAGAGGCTGACTTATGACCAATTAAAAAAATATACTTCTGAGATTACTGAGTAAGCCTGTGGGGCTTCTCTTGCTGATATGTTCTTTTAAGCTGCTTTAAATTCTTTCATAAAGTTATTTATTCAATTTTATCTTATTGGAGAAGGGATTAGTCAGATAAATATTAAGCAGTAGCTGATAAGTCAAAATGTAATGATAATTCTACACCGTGGTAGATAATGTCATCTAGTAAAGACAGGCTTCAGATGTTAACTTGTTGTTCCTGTCCTTGCTGTCAGGTGACTGTTACTGCTAGTTGCTGAGAGCTAATCTGCTCTTTTTACATGGCTTGGTCTAACCAAGAAGTTTGAGATAAAGAAATAGCCGAGCCTTGCATTTTAAAATCTGCTTCTGCCACAAAGACTGAACTAATAAGTATACAGTACAGTATAACAACTATGAGAGAATGTAATTGTTTTAACTTCTTTATTGTTCTATCACCTGTGCATCTTTCCATATAAAACAGTTGAGAAAGCATAAGCCTATCAACATCAAACTGCCATTTGTCCTTCTCTGCCAGTGTACAGAACATGTGAGAAATATTTAAAATATGGTGGTTGGCTGTTATGTAACTATAAATGTGGGTGTACTGAATACTTAATAACTTGGAGTGCCTGAATATACAGCTTCATCATGCTATCTTTTAAAAAGACCGGTCTAATTTTCCCAAAACATTTTTGAAATATTACCAGCTATATAGCATTTTTATTTCTTAACAAAACATGTAGAGCCTGATGTTTTTAAAGCCAGTGCATAGTTGAATTTATTTGTTTCTGAAATGGACAGTGACACAGGAGAGTAAAACAACTTAACTTTACTTTGAATGCATGTAGAAGCAGCTTCCTGTAATTATTATTTTGTAAGGTAAAATTGTTTTTATTACTTTCATAAAAAAGTGGGACCAAGTGATTTTAATGTACTTGATACTTGTACCCTGGTATTTGGTACCCTTTTATTATATCTTGGCTCTTCATAGAAAAACATAAAGAATACTAATCATCAGACTTAAAATTTAGAAATCATTTAATATTAATTTATCAGAGTAGTTTTTTAATGGTGTATTTCTTATATAAACTTGGGACAGGGTGCTACAGGGAGAAATGTTCGTGCTTACTCAGCAACCATTTTGCATTTGAGACATTGAAACTTTTAAATGCTGCCTATTCAGAAAGCTTTAACTCATGGCATGAGTAATTTGAAGACTTTTTAAGTCTGTTTTGATGGTTTTAATACAGTTTGATATTCACGACTGTTGTTGACTTCTTTGACAACATTCTAAAACGGTCTCAAGCATATAAAACTTAATTTAACCCATCACAACTGACTTAAATTTTTTTTTGTTTATGAATTGCAACATTTATATGACTGTGTCCTGTGTTTTGTTTTTTTTAGGTCAGCTGAGGGTTTCAGTGAGCAGTCTCCTGGTGTGTCATGGCTTGCTGATGGCTGGCACTAACTTGGGAATTATTGTTGCTTTGCCTGTCCCTCGGTTACAAGGCATACCCAAAGTAACAGGTGAGGTTTTGTTTTGTGTTGTGTTTTTCTAGCATAAATTGGTTGGCATATAAAAAAAAAAAAAAAGCATTTTGGATTCTGTAACATTGAAATACATACATGTTAAGCCTTCAATATCAAATGTCTGCAAATATGGTTTTATAAAGTATCCTCTCATACACAATAAATGTCTCTACTTGTGTTCTGAATGGGTTCCATGGCTTGTCTGAAATGTATTATTTTCCCTGATATGTGCATAACTTTTGGCGTACATCCAAGTTTATCTTTTATTTATCTTGTGAGTCTTTGTGTCCTTCCTGTGTGGCACTCAAAACATTTCTGTTCTACAGCCAAGACAGAAAAGCATTTGTCCAGCCATTGTAAACATAAAAAATATCAGCTGTACTGTCAATATTATAAGTAGGACCATTCTTACTAAATTCAAGATTGTTTTTCTCCTTTTATGTTATATTTTTGTTGCAGTAAGGCAGTAGATTTTGGCTCTTCATAATCCTTAAATTAAGTACTGTGGCTTTTTTTTCATTGTTTAATCATGCTAATAATAATTATATGATTTCTTAAAATAGATTTCAGTCAAAAGCAATTTAATATGTTCTAGTTCATAATAGCAAGGGATACACTGATTGCAATTATCTTCTGTGGCGAAATAGAAGTTAATTAAGGAACTGGTGTGCCATTTAGAGAGAATAATTTGAATATTGGCATTCTTCTAACCTAAATAAACTTCCTGGGACTTTGTATCGGGGTCTGTGAAAACAGCCGTTGGTCTGATATCATTTTAATGATGATGGAATAATTTGAACATACTTCTTCATTGAGATATTATGCTGACTTTACCTGTAGCAGTGTCAAAATAAACTGAGTTAAGACTGTCAGCCATATGTAGTTTACATAGTTAACTTACTGTTTTTTTCTATTCATACTGAAATTAGTGACAGCAAGTTTTTTTTTCTTGTTTTTTTTTATAGACTTCTCTGTTGTACATTGGGACGTTGTTTTTTTTTTAAATTTAACGTTGTTAACGTTTAATTTAACAGGGAGGGGAATGGTCTCGTACCACGCTCACACCGGTCCTGTGAAATTCCTTACAATGGCTGCAGCCTTGAGCAGTAAGAAACAGAGAGGCACATCAGTAAGCAGTGCTCCATCCCAGCTGGAAGGTAAAGATGGAGAACAGAGAAACTGTTCCCCCGAGGGATTGTCCTCTTTGTTGAACACTAAAGACAAAGGGGTTTGGCTGGGAGACTCGACCAAGTCCATTGCTCAACAAAGCACCCTGTCGGCTTCTTCAGGGTCTCTGGCACTGTCTCACGTGTCACTCGAACACGGGCCAGAGGATGGTACCATTTATGAGCTCCTGAATGACCCAAGCTTTTCACACAGTGACAAAAAATCCAAAAAGATGACTGTTAGTTCTGTGCTTGTGGTTTCTGGGGGCTTAGGCCACAGAAGGGTGAATAAGAAATCAAAGCAACAGCGGCAGGGTGAGACTGTGTCAACAATCATGGTTTGGCAAATTCCATTGCTTAATATATAAAATGTATCATGTTTTCACAAAAGAAAGCGAAGAGCTTGCTTACGTTGAAATAGCACTGTGACCTAGTCCTAGATCTTTATGTGTAATACATTCATGTTAGCCCATTACATCTCATCAGCTTTTTAATAGGATCTATCTTTAGCCAGCAACTCTTGTTGGTATGTGTGTGGGGTACTAATATTCATACTTTAAACCTGTTTGGTTGATGACTCATGTAGAAAGGCATTATGCACAGAAGGCTCACGAATCCCACTTTAAAAATGACACACCTCTGATTTTCAATATAATGAACATTTAAAAAAAAAATCACACTGTGTAACAGGGCTTGAATAATGTTATGAGCACACAACAACATTACCAGCTCGAATACTAGAGCCTATTTAGTATTCTCTAATAACATTACCGTGCATCTTTAAAATGGTACTTCATTTTCTTAAATGAGAAGGTGAGGGAATGTAATCCATGCATTTTCATTTGCACCGATAACTTCCTGCTTGAGTATGATATTGCATTTCTCAGCTGGAAGCTAAGGGCCCAATTCACTAACCAATAGTTTTAAATATGGGTTTTGGGAGGAATTATAATTTTCAGATCTGTAATACTAAGACTCTTAGTACAAAAATGGGATTTGATAGGTTTATATTGCATATTTGGTCACTATAAGGAATTAACTAAAGAATACTGTGCTTTGTGGTATTTCAGATAATGTTTTCTACAAAGATAGATTAACTTTTGATATACTTTTATATTATTATTATTATTATTATTATTATTATTATTATTAATAGAAAACTCACTTTAGGAATGAAACGAATGATGACTGTGCTACTGTTGGCTTCAAGACTTTCTTCTAGTACCATATACTGTAAGGGCACAGTGAACTAAACAAGATAAAGGAATATAGTTTACCACCTTATAGTGTTTAAGAAACTTCAGATATCTT
This sequence comes from Acipenser oxyrinchus oxyrinchus, assembly GCA_030684275.1. Classification (NCBI taxonomy): domain Eukaryota; kingdom Metazoa; phylum Chordata; class Actinopteri; order Acipenseriformes; family Acipenseridae; genus Acipenser; species Acipenser oxyrinchus. Next base: position 47,761,644 of record CM060251.1, read on the forward strand.
GTGATTATCTATCTATCTATCTATCTATCTATCTATCTATCTATCTATCTATCTATCTAGCTAATATATACACATACACACACATTTATTTGGTATGGAGTATTGTGGGGAACTATATTCCTGTATCTATATTCCTGCATCTTGGCCTTTTATACTACATATTCTGGTTATTTCAGTGTATATGTAATATTACTTTGCATGTAAATCTGTTGATAAAGATTAATGGCAAAACAAACAATAAAGGACAATTAATCTTAGCATTTGCATTGCTTAATTGATTGGGCTGTTTTCTTTGGCCTCTTAATAGTGACACTGGTATATATTTTATATTATTTAATACCATAATCAAGGTGTACTTAATAGTAATCAGTATGATTCCATTATAATGCAGGCACAATTATTATTTAACCCTGGTATCAGATTTGTGGAAGTTATTTCTTATAAGTTTGGTTGATTTTGAAAGCACAGAGGACTGTGTTTGATTCTCTACTGACAATATTTTCAGAGCATGAGTTTTCACTGAGTCTGCTTTTGAGAAAAATAAATAAAAGAACTAGAAAACAAGTGTGATCTTCCAGAAAATATATTACATTTGTTTTAACAATACATTCTACTGTTTACTGATGAAACACTTTAATTTAAATAGCACCCAACTGTTCTACAGCTTGTATTACATGATGCATTCAACGGTCGTGCTATTGGAAAGTATACTGCACTGGTATGTACTTTTCATGATGAGCTGTCTCCCATTGTTTTCTAATGTAAACATATTTCCTACTGCCTTTCCCTGTGTGCAATTTGGCATACCCTTTCCCTGTTATCCAGTTATTATAAATGTACAATAATACACATGTGACATGGTTTATGTCAGTATAATTCACACATTGCTTTCTCTGTTTCTTCAAATGTTTCTTGTTGATGTTTTGTAATGGTGTGTGCTGAAATCCATCTTACCTGAAATGAGTAGTGTTGATCACCATTTTAACTATACAGAACATTTGACCCGTAGAGACTGAGGTCATCTGACAAAAGCTAGGGACTTTACATTTATTAACGTATAAGGGGTGATAAATATACACATATTCTGTGTTTTAGATTAATATACATGAAGAATTTGAAAAATGTAATTTGTGATGGCCTCTGAAAAAAATTATATGACTGGTTATAAGTTGGTAAACTAAAAAGTGTTGTGTTTAAAAAAAAAAAAAAAAGACTGCCGTATGAAGGAGTTTGCTGGGTATTGTACAAAGTGTGCAGCTCGACAGGTAGCAAATAAACCGGTTAAAACACCCTCCTCCACTTTAATATTATTCCAGTAATACTGACAATATCAATAAGATTTCAGACATAAGGTAACTTGATTTGATCGTAACCTACAACAAAACCAAGAAAGCAGTTTTGTAATAATCCCTTTATTTTACTATATATCCCTAACTATTTTATGCCAAATAATGGTTTTACTCTGTGGTTTAATTTTGTCTTGAGTCTGTTTGTCTTTGCACAGACCAAATGTATGCTCTTGTAAGTTCTATTTGGTAATTGGCATGTGTATAGTACAGTAAATGGAATACACTTATCCCAAAGGTAAATACTCATTTATTGTGTCATTTTCAGGCTAATTTAATAATGACAGTTATTTCTGTGCGTTTTGGTTTATAAAAGGAATTCAATCAGGTTTATCTGCATCTTCTTAATACCAGTACATTTGTTAACTGTAAACAGTGCTTTGCAAGTCTGAACATTGTTCAATACCACGAGCTTGGCATTTTACTTTTTCATGGAAACTCCTTGATAATGATGCCTTGAAACGCAAAATACAATTGCCTATTTGCACAACATTGACATTTTAATATTTTGTAATCCTATCCAATACATAGCAGGCTTAGCTAGTAAGCATGTGTAGGATAACGTATTCTGCAATTTCTTTTAATGTATTTTTTTTTTTTCTGCCTAGATCTTTTTCATTGTAATGTTTAGCGGACATGTCCTGTTAACACTGTTAGCATGTTTAACAGTTATGTAAAGCCTTATTATATATATATATATATATATATATATATATATATATATATATATATATATATATATATATATATATATATATATATGTGTGTGTGTATATATATATATATATAGTGTGTATATATATATATATATATATATATATATATATATATATATATATATATATATATATATATATATATATATATATATATATATATATATATATATATATATATATATGAGTGCCTTGCAAAAGTATTCAGACCCCTGACCAATTCTCTCATATTACTCAATTACAAATGGTACATTGAAATTTCGTTCTGTTCGATATTTTATTTTAAAACACGGAAACTCAAAATCAATTATTGTAAGGTGACATTGGTTTTATGTTGGGAAATATTTTTAAGATAAATAAAAAAACTGAAATATCTTGCTTGCTTGCATAAGTATTCAACCCCCACACATTAATATTTGGTAGAGCCACCTTTCGCTGCAATAACAGCTTTAAGTCTTTTGGGGTAAGTATGTACCAGCTTTGCACACAGTGTCAGAGTGATTTTGGCCCATTCTTCTTGGCAGATTTGCTCCAGGTTGTTCAGGTTGGTTGGACGACGCATGTGGACCGCAATTTTCAAATAGTGCCACAGATTCTCAATGGGATTGAGATCAGGACTTTGACTGGGCCACTGTAGGACATTCACCTTTTTGTTCTTGAGCCACTCCAATGTTGCTTTGGCCTTGTGCTTGGGATCATTGTCCTGCTGAAAGGTGAATTTCCTCCCAAGCTTCAGTTTTTTAGTGGACTGAAGCAGGTTCTCTTGCAGTATTTCTCTGTATTTTACTCCATCCATTCTTCCTTCAATTTTAATAAGATGCCCAGTCCCTGTCACAAATCTGAATGGGTGGCAACCATTTTCGGTCGCATAAGGTTGCTCATCCCACATTGAAAATCTTTCATTGACCACAGAACAGTGACAATCGCGATTATGTGTTTGTTTCCAGTGTTTTTGGAGAGGGCAGAAGTTACACCCACAGGTGGTCATGTATAAAAAGCAGTACAGTGCAGTGCTACTTAGAGTGGGATGCTAGAGCACCCTGTTCCCTGAACTGCTTAACATAATACATATTGAGCATCCTGGACCTCCCTTTGTTACAAGAACACAGATTGTACTGCAGTGCTCCTTCAGTATAACGCAGGTCTCGGGACACACACAACATGAGCGTTGTAACTGAAGAGCGTTATAAATGGGGGAGGGGGTGGGGAGGGGAGGGGTGGGGACACATAACACACATCTGACTAAAATACAAAATAAAATAACTCCCTCTATAATGCACATAGTTAAGCAAAAATGTAACAACATGAATTAACCATGCATAAAGCACCATGTAATCAACGCTATATTATTTTACAAAAAAAAAAAAACATTCTCACTCGTGGATCACTTTTAATTGGCAGTTTTTAAACTATAAATAGCCCGGCTAAACGGCGGTCGGGAGTTCAGTTCGAAGCAACAGACAAGCAAACCTAGTGTGAGAAGGAGAGCAGGTCGGGAGGGGAAGAGGGAATGGGCTCGCCCCAGGTTCGGCTGCAGCTCCTCTCAGCTTTGGCTTTTCCAGGAATGCGTGCCTGACAGTGATAAAGAACCACTGTTGGATGCCCCTATTACACCAGGGCATACCTTTGGTCCCGTGGTGGATGAGATGCTACAGCGCTCTGACCACGCATGGGAATCCGCAAAGGAGTAGGTGCGCTTGCTTTACAAGCGACCACCCCCAGTGCACAAACTGGCGCCCTAGACCCCAAGAGCCTCAAAGACCGGCACAGCCGGTGATGTTCAGAACTGGCCCACAGAGGCTACAATAAGTTCTGCCAATCGGTGCTGAGGCAGAAGCCTCAGGCCAAGCGACAAGCCATGCAGCAGCCTGAGGAGTTTGCTGCCACAGGCCCAGGGCCCTTTTTCAGGGAGCCATCTGTAGTATTGGTGTCAGTGCACCACGGACACGGACGGCATCAGGACACGGGCAACCCGGGCAAGCGCCTGGGGCCCCGATGACAGAGGGAGGCCCACATACATACAGAAATGAAATTGCAAATATGAGTAAATGTACTATTTCTGTACCAGGAATCCTACTCAAGCAGCCTTTAGGGCTAGAAACATTTAGTTTTCACTAAACTAAACTGTATGTGTGCAGTGCAGTGAAACTTTTCAGATCTCCCCTTCTTTTTTTTCTCTTTTATGCTCATGTCCTGTTCACTTAGTCCTGTCTCTCCTCACTCCTTATTGGCTTCCATCCTCCCCAGGTCTTCGTAAAGCCGAAAGCTATACACTACTTCCACCACGTGATGTCACATTTCAGGATACCGGTATCTCAATTTCCAGCGAATGAGCGGTTTATTTAAAGTCCTGTTGTTTAAATCTTTTCCTGTGCTGTATTGAACGGTTTTAAAATAGTTTTAAAAAATTTGGCTGATAAATATTCAAAGACATAAATTCACAGTAATAAAACACAGTAAAGTGTGTATATATATATATATATATATATATATATATATATATATATATATATATATATATATAATTTATTTATTAGAGGTCGGCACAGGTAGAAAATCTGGATCCGGATCCGGGTACCCGGATCCTTTTTGGGTAATGATTTAAAAAACCAAAAAATTTCATATATTAATGTTTTAAGTGCATGATACATATTTATTATTTGGAGTAATTAACATTTTAAATGCAAAATGGGTCACACTGCCCTGCATGGCGGTTCTAGTATTAAGCCTGATATCTGCTATTAGCTGCTGTATAGTTGCTACTATTTGATGTATTATGTTATTATCATGTATTATGCATTTTTCTCTGTATTTAAGGTATTATGCATTGTTTCTTACTGTATATCATGTATTATGCATTTCTCTGTATTTAAAGTATTAGGAATTTACTTGTTTGCGCTTTGTGATGGTGGTCCACTATGAAAGGCGCTATATAAAATAAAGATTGATTGATTGATGAATTAACATTGGATTATCACCTGCCAAACATGAACAACCAGTATTCAGAAGTTGTACACAGAAAATAAATACTGTAAACAACTTTTCTTGGCAGCACAAACGCAGTTGAGGGAAAGGGGGCAGAAAAGTGGCCTATTTACTCTCTTGAAAAAAAAAGTGACAATGACTGCTATTCACAAAGGTTTTCTGTGCTTTGCTTTGATTTTGGATCACTGTTAATTTTTGAGCATTTGCTTGTTATAAACGGTTTCTTCTATTTGTATATATATTTCAATTAATTGTTAACACTTTATTAAATATCATTACCTCCAACCTAGTTAGTTATTGTCAGCAGGTATTACATTTTAGAGGAACATGGTGAATATGAGCTGTAAATGAAATACTGTGTGACTACTGTAGCAGACAAAAAATATTTTTAATAATAGTTTATTAAATAATGTATAGTAATATACATTTAGGTTCCTTAGATTCAAAACTCTAAAGCTTAGGGATTGCAAGTCCCTGGATAATTGTAATGACCTTAACATTTTCAACTCTGATATATACTGATGCACAAAAGAAACGCAACACTTTGGTTTAATGGACCTTTACAGATAAGATGACTCTGTAACATCTATCCCTATTCACTATTTATTATAAAACTGAAGTTAATTCAAATGATTTATGACACAGCTAACACCAGTTTTAATGGTGTTTTGATTGTTTGTTTTGCACACCACAGCTAATTGCTTAAATATGTGGATGTTTTTTTGATTCTGGTAGCACTGATGATGGTCAAACACTGACCGGAGCGTTTGCCCTTTGTTCTTTCTGCACAGTTTGTCAACTGTCTTAGCCTGTTATATAAATAAAATGACCGGTTGGTTTTCACTCAACTTTGGCATTGGAGCACTTTCTTTTCTTCAGTGCGCGGATCTGTGTGGGGCTTATGATTTGTTCTAATGGATTTAATCAAATATTTAATACATAGAAATCAAACAAAATCACAGAAAATGTGAACAGAAATACAGATCAAAGAATCGTGATAAGATGTTCTATTGCACTCAGGTCAGAATAAAAGCTGGCCAGGCAAGACCTTGACATTGTTTTCTTGAAGTCGTGCAATTATAATCCTAGCACTGTGTGGTCTTGCAGTGTCCTGCCCGAAAATCGACACTTCCGGATTGGCTTGAAAGAACAGAAAAACTGTTGCCTCAAGGACTTCGTCAATGTATCGCTGAGCAGTAAGGTTGCCCTCAATCTGCACCAAAGGCGTTCTTGTGTTAAAGCAGATTCCTCTCCACATCATCACACTTCCACCGCCCCACCGGTTGGTTTGAATAACGCAACAGAGCATGTAGCCACTGCAGTCGGAAAATGATTACGCAGACGGATCAGTCGGATGTGACGGTCCTGGGCCGGTGTGGTGACCCTCTGCCTTCCAGGACGTGGCCTGTCCCTCACAGAGCTGGTTTCCTGGTTTCTCTGGACTAGTCTGCTGATTGTTGAAGCAGAACATCTCATTCTCTGGGCAACTTCTCTCACAGACAGGCCGCCTTCAATGATGCCGATATCAACCAGGCGATCTTCATTACTCAAGCGGGGCATGGGCGTATCTTTCGCTATTCAGGGTGGAACCTTTTAATTTCATTTTTTTTAAAATATATGATCTTATTGTCTTTGTAATTTCATTTATACACAACAAGTATAGTTATTACTTACACAGTAGCAATATAATAAGATCAAATTTTGAGATTCTATTTTATTGTTGATTACTGCTGCAAATTTAGTCCCTTTTCTACCTAAGAAACTGCATCTTCTCTCTGATTTCCACTTTCCATCTTGCTCTCTCTCTCTCTGTTATCCTCCAGCGTCCAATCTGCAAACCAAGCCCTTCCTGCATGAAAACATTACATATCTCAATATTTCTATTTATTAAATGGTTACTTCATAGAATCAATTTTTTTTTCAAAATACCATTTAATATGACATGGTATTTGTTCTGTATATTGTTTTTCTATTGCATTTTCTGCTTGGATCATTAGTGTGCCGTGATTAATAGTTACTGACATTTTTTCAGCCGCTTTCTACTATAAACTATTACTATTAAAGGTGAGGAATGTGTTAAACATCCTCTTTTGACTGTGTAATAAATGAAGCCCACTAATCAGCTTTTCTGAGTTTTGTTTAGAAGCTGCCCTGATTGCAGAAACAGGAATTTCCTTCTGAAGTACTTATTAAGTCTGGTAAATAGTAATCCACGTAGGCAAACCCTTTAAATTTCTCCTAATAGCCGTATTTCCAAATCCCCCCTTAACATGCTGTAAGCTGACAGACATCACTCAAAGCAGAAAGGAACCTGTTAAAAATGTTTTATTTGCATGATGAAATGTCCTGCCTATTCCATTTTTCGGTGCCAATCAATAAGCATGAGAAACTGTCTTCTGACAATCTAAATTAAATAATTACGCATTTTACGATGGCTAATTTATTTGCTGATCTTGGCTGGAGTTTATTTTTTGGTGTCAACAGTATAGGCTGAGACATGGATCAAGCTGTAATACAATTAAATCGTATTCATTTTCTGATCAAATTAAATGTTGTCACTTCTTTACTTACAAAAAGAATACCATTTAATCTTCCTTTATATAAACAGAAGCATTAGCCTATGTAAAATGCGCAGAGAAGTTTTCAGATTGTCAGGGGGTGTTTTCTCATTATCATTGATTGGTACTGAAAAACTGCCCAGACAAGACAGGAAATGTCATCATACAATTAACGTGTTTTTAACAGGTTCCTTTCTGTTTTAAGTGATACCTGTCGGCTTAAAACATGTTAAAAAGGAAATCTGGAAATAAAACTATTTGGAGAAATTTAAAAGGATCGACCCCAGCCCGCCAGTAATTCAAGCCCTGACATTTGCCTCTTTTGCTGAAGGAAAAACATGTTTTTATCAATGTGTGGTTTTTCTTCTATTAAACTGTATACAGCATATACAGCATGCTACACATACAGCAGTTGTTTCTATGGCTCATTTTATTATGCGCATGAATACCTCCTTTGCAGCAGCACTATTGTTTACAGACAAGCCCCGTTTCTTTATACTGTGCTTGCAAGTGTGTTGCGTGCAGGGTTAATAAAAGGAGGTGGGATTTAGCAAAATTATCGCCCATCCCCTAATGTGAAATCAAAATATTAGGTACAAAGTGCATCAAACAATACAATAGATTTAGTTTCCCTAACTAAACAGAACTAGGAACTAAACACAATAAAACCGAAAGATGCTGAATTTATTTTGTCGGGCAGAAGGTATGTGTTTCTGCTGCACATCTGGTTACAGTATTTTTGATAGAGAGACCCGTTGCTTTACAGCAGCAAAAAGCAATATATTGAAATGGATGCATTCATTTCCGTGGATTTGACCTGAAAACTGCTAAAACAAACAGACACAGCCCTGTTTTTTGTCCTGGACTTGAAGCGAATGGCTGGGCAGGCAAGGATTTAAATCAGTTGCAGGATACATCACATCAGGCTTTTATACTAGTTGTAATGAACACGAGATTTGTTCCCTGGCTCGCAAATCGGCAACAGACGTGGGTTTAAATCTGCATCCAAAGGGCTTTCTTTGACCAGAAAGAACTATGTTATGGACTTCAGATATACCAGCTTGCACGTTGTGGTCAGCTAAACTATGTTTTTTTTGTTTGTTTTTTTAAGTTCATCGCGCCTTGTAGAATTAAATGTTTTTGGAGGAACTGGCGGGCTTGATGATGTAGCATCTAGAATAGCATGTAAGTACAAATCAATTATTTATTATTTAGTGTTCACACAAAGGCCGTATATAGTAAGGGGTTTTATTAATGCTCTGTGGCCGTTTTTTTAATGAAATTGCTTTTTTTCGACAATTTTAAGTCATTCAAAATACTGTTACATATCATTCTAGCTGTCATTTTTATGAGTGCAGCACTTTTGAAGAGGCTTCGTGTTTTGACTGTTTACAGTGTATCTTTAATAGTATGTCATTTGTGGTTTTTTGTTGTTGTTTTTTTTTTAACAAAGAATGGAAACATATCCCTTTAGCAATTACAGAGACAGCAAATTGAACTGATTGGCGAGTGGGGATGCTTCTCCATCAAAGCGAATTAGTCCACATCACGGACTGTCTCTCAGCCAGCAAAACTGGGCATGCTCTCTGCGCACTGTTCCCCAGGCCAAAAGGGAAACAGCACCAGGACAAAACAAAATACTGTACATTGAAATCAGTAGTGGCATGACTGTTTTAGATTGTGTAAACCGCAGGCAAAGCTGAGGGAATATGCCATTCTATATCCACTATTTACTTCATAGAGTAAATAGGTGTTTTTTTCAAATATTTGTTTTCTTATAGAAAAAAAAATGTATTATTAATGATAACGCGCATGGAAAAAATGGTATATTTAATATTTATTGTGTTTATCATACAGTCATATAAAAAGGAAAGCTAGTTTTCAAGTAGGTCTAGCAATTGACCACTGACTATTAGAATCAGAAAATATCCAATGTCATTAATTTACAGCTGAGTTTGAGTTACTACTGTGAACCAACACTGTATTGAAATATGTTGATCTTGGAGCCTGCAGATAGTAAGTTTAACACATACGATGTGTAACATGTAATATTATTTAAAGAACTGATGGAAATCCAAGTTGCTGTTATTTATTGCGTGTTCTACCTTAATCTGTTCCATAGATAACTCGTGATTGGAGAGTAACTGAACTCACAGATTGAACTGGACCTACAGGATTATTTGTGTACAGGTTAAAACACAAGCATCCAGTCACCTACACATGCCACTGCAGACTGATAATCACATGTCTTCAATCACTATTGGCTGAGTCATCTGGGAAACGCTGTACAGTCATACATTAGCCTTTATAAATCGGGAAACTGTGATACAGAACCTTCTAATAATAAGCAAAATAACACAACAATCTGCAGAATAATCCTTGCATTTTTACGAAGTGCGAGTGTCGGTTTCCTAAAATAATATGCAAAATCCCTGCCTTCAAAAAAGCGACTGTAAAGGAGTAGTATTAATTGAAAAATGTAAATTGGATGAAGGAGTAATGAACGAAGAAGCTCAGTGTGTGACTACAAACCACCCTGGCGCCGAGGTTATAGTAGAGAAAGGGTTCGGTTTTAAAAATTTAAATGCTGACACACCCCCTGTTCCTCAAGGAGGGGGCCAGTTTAGCAAGAGTGCTGTGTTGAAACAGGAGTCTTTTGAAAATGTGCCAGAAAGGAAATCGCAAGAAACCCAGGCAAGCTGTCGACAGAGATCCAGAGTGGCCAGCAAAGGATTAGGTAATGCAATGGACTCGGCAGTGAAGAGACAACACGACTTGGACGCCGAGAAATATCATAGGCGAAACACTGGCGAAGAACAAAATATAAACGAAAAGGCATGGGCGTTCTTTCAGGACAATTCTGATTTTCAAACTTTGCAAATTACGTCATCTGATAGCCCGAGAGGTGTGGGTGAACATGTGCAACCCTGTAGAACCTCTCACCTAGCGTGTTTTGACCCAGCTCAAGGCCAGGATAATTCGATTAACAGGAATGGAATGAGAGAGGAAACCAACGGCGGCGCACAGAGTGAAGTGTCCAGTAGTCTGAGCCCTTCCTTATTAATTTCTGCCGTAACCAAAGACAAAACGGAAAGGAGCTGTTCATTAAGTAACGAAACCCGAATTGTTAAAAGTCAGTGTCAGATTAATAATGCCAACGCTACATTGGAAGAGGAGGGGACCTCAGCGCCTATTACTTATTGTATCCAAATGGAAACAGAGCCAAGAAACGAGTTGGGTCATTTGGTCAGTCCGGGCTACACAAGTGATAAGAGCGAATTTGAAACAATACGAGGAAATAAAAACCTGGAAACAACTCAGGGACGTTGGGAAAGTGGAAATGGCGTCCGAAATCTCTATAGTTTCAAAGAGCCGGATTTAGTGATTGAAGTGGCTGGAAAGAAAATCCGGGCGCACAAATCCATTCTGGCAGAGAAAAGTGACTATTTCAAAGCACGTCTTTCAAGAGACATTCTGAAAGTGAAAGGGGTAAGTTATAAAACTTTAACGGTTCTGATAGATTATATATATTCTTCTAGAATGGCGGTTAACAAAGAGAATGTGGTAGATGTCATTACCGGGGCTAAAATTCTGCAAATCCCTTGCGCAGTAGAGTCTGCAATGGACACGATGACGAGTCAGATAACGATGGAGAACTGCTATGAAATTTTAACCATAGCCAAAAAGCAAAGGCTACATGAGCTAAAGGACACAGCGTACAGATTTATGAGTGATAACTTTTTGCAGATTTTAAGGGATTCTGCTGTATATGGACGTTTAACAGGATCTGAGAGGGATTTGATTCTGAAAGCAAGAATGCAAGGGAAGAAATGCCTAATGGTGGCTGAAATAAACGATGTTTACGACCGCGTCGGCAGCAGACCTCAAAGCAGAGATAACAGCCGTCCACAGAGCCCATTGTCTATAGTTTCTTTTGAGGAAAATCATTTGATTTATTACTATAATGAAGCACTTAAAGACTGGAGACAATTGACTCAGATGCCAGAGGAGGTAAACACAAAGGGGTGTGGAATTTGCACCATGTACAATTATCTTTTTATAGCAGGTGGAATAAAGGGACACGGCGACAAAGGGAAGCTTTCGGATAAAGTGTTTTGCTACAACCCTATTACTGATAACTGGAGCGAAATTAGACCACTAAATCAACCTAGATCTCAGCTGAAACTGGTCTCGGCGGATGGCTATTTATATGCAATAGGGGGTGAATGTCTGTTCAGTGTGGAGAAGTACGACCCTAGGACCGACAGATGGAGCCCTGTCGCTCCCCTGCCTAAAGGAGCATTTGCAGTGGCGCATGAAGCAACTACCTGTAACGGAGAGATCTATGTCTCGGGAGGGTCCCTCTTTTATCGCCTTCTTAAATACGAACCGAAAAGAGACGAGTGGCTGGAATGCCCGTACAACAACAGCAGAAAGAAATCGACAGACATGGTTGCTTTTAAAAATTTCATCTATAGGTTTGACGTTAACCGTGACCAGGGTGTCAATGTTTTCAAATACAACACCATTGTGAAACTGTGGAAGGACAGCGCCTCTTTGCGACAGAGCAACCCATTGCCTTTCAGATGCGCAGTCATAGGCAACTGCATTTACTGTGTAAACAAATCCCACACCCTGCAGTTCATTGTGGAGGAGGACACCTCACGGTTTGGACCAGAGGAGCTTAAAGCTCCTTTTGAGGCTAAGGGAGTTCTCATTCCCTTTATACTCAGCCTTCCTGAGAAGTCTGCTAAAAGCACATAATGATGCTGTGGTGTGGTACCAAGACAGAATGTAAGCCAAGGTGACGATCAGATGTGTTACATTATGTACCTTAACTTTGATCTCTGTTGGGTGGGGTATGTTTGTAACTTAAATGTAAATGTTTCTTATGCATGCCGACTGAACAACGTTCTTGGTCGTGGAGGCGATAGGTTTTTGGAATACATTTTTCTAATAATATTTCCTTGGTTTAACTGAATGCGTTATTAATCATTAATTTAAACGATTAACTTCGGAGTATGTACAGTTGTGTTATGTAATCTTGCTTTACTTCAATGTCTTAGCATGGATCCTGCTTTGCTGTTACAATTTCTTCTTCAGTTTACTTTATAGTCACCTTGTATTTGGTATAACAGGCAACGTGACAAAAATTGACTTTGTAATCCTGAAAGCAGGGGTGGAAACTGCATTGCAGACATTTACAGTAGTCATGCTAACACATTATTTCAGAAAATAAAAAGGTTAAGAAGCTTCAAATAAATAACCTAGGAGGTTCAGTAAAGAGCTGTCTTATATTATTATTATTTATTTATTTAGCAGACGCCTTTATCCAAGGCGACTTACAGAGACTAGGGTGTGTGAACTATGCATCAGCTGCAGAGTCACTTACAATTAGGTCTCACCCGAAAGACGGAGCACAAGGAGGTCAAGTGACTTGCTCAGGGTCATACAATGAGTCAGTGGCTGAGGTGGGATTTGAACCGGGGACCTCCTGGTTACAAGCCCATTTCTTTAACCACTGGACCACACAGCCTCCTTATAGTTGTTTCTTGTTGGTTCTGTGACATTAACATTAGCAGTTTTGTTTTTTCTTTTACAAAAACATGGTAGCATGGTGGTATGTTTTGTGAATATGACCATTTATGTTGCCATTTTGTCTGTTGACTTTTTTTTCTATATTTTTAGAGAAGAGGTATTTCATGCAAAATGGTGATGTATTTGACAAACGAACACGTTATTTCTTTTATAACAAAAAGCACTTTTGCAGTGTCAGACATTCTATTTCAATAATTAGCTTGTGTGCTTACCACCTTCATAAGCTAGGACTGCACCAATAGAACACTAATTATCTTTGCAACTACAGTACAAATCTTTATCTTGCCAGGTTGAACCAGAAATGGATTTAAAGACGCAGAATAGAACAAGATTTTTTTCAGTATGTAGACTTACGTTTTAAAAGACAGTTTTTACAGCCGTGTTTTTTTGTTTGTTTTGTTTTTGTTGTTTTTTTGTTGTTAGCTGAATTGTATTGTATTGTAAATAGCTGTGTTTTGGACTTGATGTGTTGTTAAAAAAAAAAAAAAAAAAAAAAAAACGTTTTAAAAACAGCTTTACTGACTTTGCACAGCTTTCTAATTGTCTATTGTATTTATTAACAGTTAACAAAAATGGCTTTCAAACTGTTTGATAATGTATCCCAGTTAAAAAAAAGGTGCTGCAATAAAATTGTTATGAAACTCTAGAGGCATGTTGGTGTTTGTGAATTGCTGAACTATTGAACCTTATTTAATAAGAATTAGGACACAGTTGGCTACTGTACAGCAATGGTTGAAGTTGAAGTCAAACTTCTTTAAAATAATGACTAAATCTATTTAACATTGCTGTGGCATGTTTTACTGTTCTTGCCATGATGCAAAGTGCAAATGATATTTCTATATTCTGTCCATTATTTTTCTTTGACAAAACATTTCTCTGTGATATACATCCCATTAGTATCCAGTAGGTAGGTTTTAACGCACAGAACATACATTTCATCTTAAAAATACATATAAACAGGTCCTTTGGTTTTCCTCATTGCTTTTGAAAAACCTGACATCTAGAAGCCAATAATAAATGTAGTCACTATATCAATGTTAAAAAATATTTTTTATAAAAATATACATGTGTATTATTGATGCCATTCTACATATTGTGGATCGTTGATGATTCACTTTCTGTCAGGGATTATTATGTTACTTGATTACGAAAAGGTCAACTGTTTAAAGATCCTATTAATGAATCTGGTGAATTCACACTTGTCATGATGACAGCAAATTGTACAAGCATTATACTTTACTGTATTTATGCCCTTCTCTAACTGACTGTTTCTAGTGTTCCATTTTTATGTTTAAGTCAGAAGAGTAAACAAAATTAGGGTTAAATACTACTTTGAATTCTCACCAGGTTGGTAATGGACCCGGGGGCATTTGCATTTTTAGTGTTTGTCAGAATGTACTCAAGTTACTGCAGTAACTTTGTTATATTGGAAACGGATTTCATAAACTTAGAAACTTGTGTTCTAACTGCTTAAAATAGGATTTAGGATTTTCGTTGTATCTGACTGAAATAGATAGCATACATACTTACAGATAAAATATATACATTTTATTCTGCATTGTCAATAAAAAATATAACTTGAATCTGCCAAAATGGCCACAATTTGGGCAATCTGCAAACGCATAAAACTGAACAACATTGAACATTTACATTTTTACAACTAAAATACTCTGAACAGCAACATTACTTATTTTTTTTTCCTTTTTTAAATGCAGAAAGTACATACTGACATGCAGCACCCATGTTGAAAACAAATGCATTGTTAAAAGGTAGAAACATTAGGAGAAACATCTGATTGCCTCTCATTCTGCTCTGTAGCTAAGGAATCCATTTGCAGTTCTGGTTGCTGAAAGTTTGTCCTTGAGACATATTGTACATATTGTGCAGCTCTCGGTCCCTGTATGAATAATAATAAAAAAATTTAAAAAAACATAATACTGTAAAAAAAATGTTTTAAATGTTAACCCTTGTTCTAAGGAACTGGCTATAATGAACGGATATAAGGATATAAGTATACACAGCAACTGTTGCATGCTGAATACTAACATATGCCATATGCTTATTTTAACACTAACGTAAACAAATTGTAGGTTACAAATACTGCATCACCTTGTAAAATAAATAATAAGTTATTTTTTTCATTAGATTTCCAGATCCTTTTTTTAAAACTTTGTGACAATAACAGCACTGATAATGACTAAAGATTATTACCTCCGTGGTATTGTTATCAATCCAGGGTTTGATCTCATGTGTGGTTTCGTTGATGGAAACACTGAGAATGCTTTTGCGATTCTGCATTGATGAACGTTTCACCCATGGAATAAGAGCAAGAACAAAGACTGAAGCTACATTGAGCGCTCCGGCTACAATGAAGCCAAGATTGTAGCTGCCATACATATCATTCATCCAACCTGTTAATTCAAAAAGTTATACTGAGGGGCACAAGGGAAAGGACATGCTGACCAAGGCTTGAACTAGTCATTTGTTACCCGCTGTGCCCCCTACCCCTCTGTACAATAAACCTATACACTATTGTTGTTTTAGTAACAAAACTGATTTACAAAGTTATATATTGCCGAGCAGGCAAGAGGCCATTCCTATGTCTTCCATTGAATTCACAAATCTGTTCAATACAATTATGATCTACTAAATATTGAAGCATTTGCATTGATCTCCTGAAATATAAAATGTAAAATATTATGTAAATGTTCTAGTTGTGATCCAGCAAGACATTTTTATATGTTGTTCAGTTTTACCAGAGATTACAGTATTACCTGTGACAAGATTCAATAACCCTTTTTGCATTTTAGCATTCGTAGGGCCTCATTTATGAAATGGCACTAAACTTTATGTTTGACTGTTTGACTAAAGTAGTTTCTATATTTCGCAGACCTTTTATCTGGTGTAGTTTTAGAGGCATCAAATGTAAACTACAAATTTACTGTACTCTACCTGCAAAGGGAGGTCCATAACAACTGATCGAATTTACAGTTAGCATGAATCCCCAAGCTACTGCCATCCTCTCAGCACCCATCAAATCAAAAGTGAGGACAGGAAGAAGGATATAGTTTCCTGCATCGGCTATTCCCAGGAACAAGCCAAAGGCAACAAGGGAACCAAAGGTTTTAAAGAAAGGAATTAACAAGTACAGCAACCCTGAAAAGACATAATTCAATAACATGTTATCAGTCTGAAATCATATTTCTTGACAGTTGCCTAATTCAACTGAGTCTGAACCATCCATTTAGAATTTACAAGTCAATTTAATATTCTGTTGAAATGGAACCAGGGTAAGATGGATGTCCAATACCCTTTTCCTTTTGTTTATTATAAATATTAAATATTTATTTATTTTAATTAAAACTATTTAAATCTATAATTTTAATTATTGACAGTTTAAAAATAATTCAGTAATCATTTAATTCACTTATAATAGTAAAAGAATAATAAAAAAATATATTTACTTACCAACAGTGAACACAGAACCTTGATTGATATACAAACGGTTAATTCTGCTGGAATTACAGATTCTCCCAAAGATGATTCTACTTATAAAACTGCTCATTCCAAGCACCAGCATAATATTAGTTGCCAATTCAAAAGGAATTCCTAATTGTACTCCATGATTTATCTGAGAAAAGAACACCTGAATAAAATGCTACACTCTCTTGACAGTTTTACAAAAAAATGTCATACATGTTTTTGAATGTCTTTAACAAACCTGATTTTTTTCTCTTTAGAATCATGCCTATCAGTTTTGTTTTTCTTATGGAAAGTGAAATGTATAGAAACTAACTTGACAATCTGAACCTATAGCTTCAGTGTGATTTGCAAAAATAAAAAATACCCATATTATATAGGGTAGACTTAAAACCACAGAATTCTGACAATAAAGTTCTTCTATAAAAGTTGGAAACTGGTAAAAATAAATGTTTTATGTGAATCAGCATAGTTTAATTGAGCAATCCTAATTTCAATGCATATTTTTAACTCAAAAATCTACCACTACTTACTATTGTTTAAATTATCTAGGGGTGTAAGGTTACATTTTTGTCAAAAATAAAATTAAGGAAAAAAAACCTTACCAGGTGCACATAAGGAATGAAGAATCCAAATTTTGCTAAACCATTGGCAAAAACCCAAATCAAGAAGACTCTGTCTTTCCACAACCCAAGATCTACGATGAACCCTTTTATTGGTGAGGTACTGAGAGTCTCAACAACACTTCGAGAATGTCCTGTAACACAGATTTAAAACACTTTGGTTACATTACTTCCAGGAAGAAACCATGAAAAACTGTTTTTCATTAACCACATTTTAACAAGTTAACATGCACAGTTTTAAGGTAAGTACTGTAGGTAAATGTTTTTCAAATGCCTTGAGCAGTCTTCACTAATACATCTATGGCCAAAACCTTGTGGTATATGGCCATCTGTTTATCACATGCTAAACAATGCAGCATCTGCTCAACATGTTACAGTTAAAGTTGTAAGTATATTACTTCAACTTACAGAATGGCAATGTCATGGTTTACATGCAGTTTAGAAACTCAAAATGCTCCCTTTGTTGTCATGAGAATATGATGTAGCATGCAGATACCAAATTCCTCATGCTATTAGGAGTACAAGGCCAAAACATGGTATGACTAAAATATTCCAGGTAGGTGAATTCTCTTCTCACACAAAAAATCTGTGCAATTTTTTTTTTTTTTTTGCATGGCATGAAGTCTGAAAGCCATCCATATGTTCAGAGAGACTTCAGCAGTGAAGATCTCATTTGTGATGTAACCTTGCATAACTTTCTACTAAACAAAAAGGCTGTACCATCAATTCTTTCAAAAGAACTGAGAAGTGCCGAAGTACGAGTGGCAAGCTCCTTTGACCAAATAAGAATTAGTAAACAACCTTTAAAATTGGCATTTGCAGGTGACCCCTAAAATGAAGGTGCTTTATAATTTAGTTATCTTTAAGCAAGGTAAAACAAACAAATTACTGATGCTACTATAACGAAAAATGTTGCAAAAAAATAAAAAAAACTAAATAAACTTAGTCCTTAGCAAATAATAAAAACATCCACCAAAAAAAAAAAAGTTTTAGCCATTATCGGCTATGGTTTGGTGATGGTATAGCTGACTGCCTGATGAAATATTCATTAGCATATTTTTTTGGTGATATATAGATCATTTTGTCAATTAATGTATCCACCTACAAATATTGTGTAAAACAATGAAACCCCATATTTGAATAATCTATACATCGGCTCAGTTTGTTTGTTTTTTCGTTATCGTGGCCAAAATGAGGCATGCTGCATGTCCTTCAACACAATCTAAAATATTTTTGTAAACAGTTTAAGAAAACTGAACAATATCAGTATGGAATGCTGCCAGACACATTTAAATAAACCCTCCCATAATGTAATATTAATTAGGTAATCTGAATTTTGAAGGACAATTTTTCTCCCAGAAAAAACTACATGTAAACCTAAATTGCAAAAAGGAGACATCCACAAAGATTTGCAATGACCAATTATTTATTGTATTTGACAGATTTGACAGTGTTCGACTGATGACAGCTATAGCCAGCGAGCAGGACAAGTGAGACTCTGGGCCACGTCCCCCCGCCCCATGAGCTGGCTGAACTGTGATGTAATGATTGTTTGATGACAGTTACAACCAGCGGGCAGGACGAGTGCCACTCTGGGCCACCTTCCCCTGTCCGTGTGCTTGGCTAACTGTGATGCAATGACTATTCATTGATGACAGATATAGCCAGCGGCAAGGCAAGTGCACTCTGGGCCACCTTCCCCTGCCCCATGTGCTTGGCTAACTGTGATTTAATGACTGTTGATTGATGACATCTAAGCCAGCGGACAGGACAAGTGGCACCGTCCCCCTAGACAAAGCACGCTGTAAGGTGTAGGCAGGGGCGGGGGACCAAACAAAGAAACGACAAGGAGGCGTAGGCGACAGTTTGATTACGTATGTGATTACGGGGATGATCCTCCTTTCAGAAACACAACAAGTTTCCAATCAAACTAGCGTGGCAAAAAGGTAACACTTACTTTTACTTTTGCATATTAACTGCCAATGTTGGAAAAGTTTCCCTTCATTTCTCATAACCCCCACTAGATGGCAGAAATTACAATGGTAACCACAGTTGTGCTAACATTTTTTTTTCATTTATTTGAAGTGTACATACTGTAAATAATGAGACTGCTTCTGAAGCTTAACTTACAAGGGTTGGACAAGATAAATGATATGCAGCACACACTTTTGTGTAAACCAGATGTCACTTGCATCATAAATTAATTTGTTGTGCCAATGGCATCCGTGACATGTATTCTTAATTAAAACTGCTTCCCCGAGTAATTCAGTTTCAGTAAAAATGGGCAAGACTACAAGACTCCGGGATCATTTCAAAAGACATGATTGTTGCTCAATAAAACTATAGCTTTCAGTATCATGAAAAAGTTGTTCACTATGACCTACATCCACAGTATGTACTTATTTTTTATGCATACACATACAGACAGATGGCAAAAGCCTCCATATATCATTAGATTCTGATTCTCTAAATAAGTTGTAGTAAAGAATGCCCTTAGGTCTGATCACACCTGGATGTAAAAAATGTAAGGCTTGAAACATACTGTATAACGGACAGGCGCCTTCTAAAATACTTACCAGTATCCCCATAATTTGATACTGAATAACTTATCAAGTTTCATCTCAATTGGACATAAATTGTATCATGTTAAAATGTTAGTGTGACATGCAAATGAGCCAGCACCTTCTTATAACTTTCAATTCAGACACTCTTCCTAACTTTTGTTAAAGAATGTCCTTACTTAACTGTATCAACCCCGGATAAGCAGTCAGTTCTTTTGATTCATGTAAAATGCGAGTGTGACATACATACTTCCACACACCTCGACTATATAGAGCACATTCTCTGTGGGAGATCATTTGATGAGATAAGCAATGAAACTGCTATCTGTAAAGGCCACCTTAAATTGTGCATGTACTGTACCTGGTGGATTCAGAGGTTTGTATGCAAAACCAGCCACTACAGAAATTCCCATTATACCAGCAAATATGCGCATGCTCTGTCTCCAGCCCACAGTCCTTATGAGGTATTGGTGAAGACGGGTCTGGACGAGAGCCCCTGCTGCTCCTCCGGACATTACAATCCCAGTGGCTAAAGAGCGCTGGGTAGTGAAATACTGGCTTATCATTATCATACCTAGGAGACAAAAACAGGAAATGTAACTCACATTACATCACTTTTCTTTGAGCTTCAGGTTATTCAACCTCAAAAGGACTTTGGAGAAATACTACATAGCATTAAAATTGTTAAATTGTGCTTTCTTCAGATGGTGTTGTTTATTACGGCACTAAGCACATATCTTGGACCTCATTAAAGGTGACATTAGGTGGTCCAAGACTAATGATAATTGGTCTGTGAAATGTTCAGAGGACAAAAGGACCATGTTCATATTTAACAAAAGTATCTGCTACTTGGTATAACCAGTATGATTACCCTTTTTAAAATGGAAATGCTGCAGTTTGACTTCAAACAGCATTTGAAATAATTCTACTTTAGAAAACTGTTTGTATAACATTTTTGCACGATCAGGTTAGAAAAATAAAAAATAATTATAAAAAAAATACCTGCAAATGGAGGCTATAAAAAAAGTGAACACACTAACACCAAGAAAACCAGAAAAGTGGAAAGCCACAAGTAATTGTTACCAAATCTACCCTTGATATTATACAATTACTGTTTTTATTAATATATATTCACCAAAATTAAATTTATTTTAAAACAAAATGACTTTAAAATGGGCGATTTATCAAGATCTTTATGCTATTTTTTTTTTATTTTGTATCATTTTATTTTAAAATAAAGGATATCTATTGTACTGTGAATAAATAATCAGGGCATATTTTCTATATTACTTAATTTCTCAAGAAAGTCAAACTGTCACGTCACTTTGATCTCCACCAGTACTATTCAGTAGTTTCCCCCTATTCTCTGTATCTGCTATCAGAGTGAACGCCTCTGGAAAGCCCATGTTACCATGTATATGGCAACGTGGCCTTTACCTTATTAAATTATGTGTATTCTTGCTATAGTAATTTAACCTCACATAAATAGGCCAATAAGCAAAACATATTAAGTCTTCAATGCTGATGAGTAAATTGAGTATTATCTTTGAAAACCACACAGATAAGTAATCTATTGAACATCCAGCAAGCACCTGCACTTTTACACAAGATGTGCTCCCTTGTCTCGGCTCTTACATGCTTACTACTGACTACTTGCTTTTTTAGTTAAATTACAAACTGAAATCTTGCTTTCCCTGGGCAGATAAATCTAGGCACGAAAGTGTAACACAGCTGCACCAGTAGGTCAGCCATCCAAAGCTGGCTTAATGATTTAATTCAGAATACACAAATTTCACCAGGATGAGGTCAAATTATCCCAGAGCTTGGCATGAGGTAAAACTATTTAATCTTAGTGTCCCATCAGCAGTTTTACACAACTGCCAGGTTGAAGTTTATGGATCTGATTAAAAAAGCTGTAAGTTATTTCTAACATCCAATCAGTACATTAGACAAATACTGCCATTGAGATAATATGTGTGCACCACAGTTGTCAAAATCCAATATTTCTGCGTAAAAAAAAATATTTTTAAAAAGACAGGGAGGTCTTTTGAATGATTTAAAGCAGAGTTTTTGTGTGTACCATGGTTTAGATAAAATACCCCCCCCCCACACACACACACACACACACTTACACACTTTTATATACCTACATTTAAAAAGTGAAAATTAC
Source organism: Acipenser oxyrinchus oxyrinchus (assembly GCA_030684275.1). NCBI lineage: Eukaryota > Metazoa > Chordata > Actinopteri > Acipenseriformes > Acipenseridae > Acipenser > Acipenser oxyrinchus. The sequence continues at coordinate 47,783,681 of CM060251.1, forward strand.
ATGTTTAAAAAAAAATTACCAAATGTTTCTAACATACTTTTGAACCCCTCGTACAATCTTTTTTTTTTTTTAAATAAGAAATCACATTGTATTACTTTCCTTGATGCTGCACATCTTGGGGGAATTTATCTGGTAATTTCTCTGTCACAGAATACAATTGGTAGTTCATAACATTACTTAGATACAGATAATCTCAAACTCTCACTACACAGTAATGATGCATACTTACCGGGGGTAAAAGCAAAACTGGATCCTATTCCTGTCAGAACTCCATGGGTCAGGAAAAGAAAATCCAATTTTGAAGCATAGGATGAACCAACAATAGAGACTATAATCAATATTGACCCTAATATTGATACTATCCTCGCTCCAAATTTTTCTGTCATTTTTCCAGAAACTGGGCCAAAAATCATAATAAGGCCATAACTGATTGATCCAACCCAGGCTAAAAAAAAGAAAAGTAATTGTAATTATGTATATCCTAAAGAATATTGACGGTTCCTACTCATTTAGGATTAAAATCTTAAACAGTAGTGTACTTACTATGAATGTTGATATTATCTTGTATTATATCTACTATTGTTTTGTATTATCATTTACCTCAGATTTGAAACATATACAGTAAGCTCCCATCACAAGGATGCTTTAAATGCACTTGTTTACTGATGGGCAAATGTTGTTGCTTTTAAAAGAAGGCATTTAAACCTGTTAGATTTAGTTGTTATTCAACACTATTTTATCACGTTCCTAAAATATTCAAATTAGCACATAAATGAATAGCTGAATAGTCCTCAGGAGGAACTGTAAAGTGAAGATAATTTTAAAAGAAATAAAAAATAAACAGCAGACAGACAGGAGTTTTCAAAATATGAAACCTGAGAAATATAGAAAACACTTTTGTTTAAATGGGCTGTTCTTCATTTGACCACTTCAAATGCCATGCCCATGATCTGTTCTAAAAGCTGGACTTCCAGGTTACATGTCCATTTAGGTTACATGTCCATTTTTAGGCCAATAGCAGGCTGGTGATGTCCGTATCCAATACTGAAAAATAGCAGTGCTCCACGGGGAAGTCTCAAAAGTGACAACAGTATGGACAATTCTTGAGAACCAACTTCTCAGCAAACTTATGGCCCCAACCACCCTGAATGAATTTGAGGTGGTATTAAATGAGGAATGATAATGTGTTAAAGGACCTTATGGACCCACCACCCCTAAACATTTTATCCTCAGAGACCTTGGAGCACATTCAGACCCCCCTCCTGTTTAAATGTGTGCTAAAGGTAATTAATTATATTATTGCCTTGTGGCTGCCAACAGTTTAGTAGTTAATGTGGCCATTCATATTTTTTGTGAGGATGACTACCTTAGACAGTGTGCTGGTCAAATGACTTTGTGCTTTATCTGAAAACATTTATTAATTCTTAACATAGCAAGGACTTGCCTGTTTTTGATGATGTCTCTTTGAATGTTTCTAAAAAGCTAATCAGATAAACTCCAAAGGAGTTGTGAAATCCAAGAACCAGCACATTGAAGATGAAGGAAGACAGAACTACGACCCAGCCCCAGCCTCCATCTGGCGGACTTTTCTGTAAAACAGGATTGTGTGGCTCACTCACTCTTTCTTCAGTCGAAAACCGTCTGAATGGTACCCGCTGGAAGAAATTCATGATGCACCACAATATCTGTAGTGTACGTTCTGTAAGGGGGCCAAAAATTACAAAACCGCTAACAATGGCCGTTAGCTTTCATGAGCATTGAGTACAAGAAAAAAAAAAAAAAGATCTACTGTTTATTAGAACATAATTAAAATAAGCCTTGTGACAACACCTTACTGAATGTTCATATAAACAGACAAGCTAGCTTTAGCACCATAATGATCATTAAGTACAACATTTGACTGACCGTCACATAACAACCGAGATTAAACATATCCGTGTTTTGTTTGATGTGTACTGATTTTGAAATCTCTACAATATATCAATAACAACACCACAAAAAACTTAATGTGTATATATATAGGCCAGGTAAAATACTATATAGTGACGTCACTGTTTGACCCCCGATGAACGCTGTCAATGTGGTATATGAAACAAAACAAAAGCAATCTGAAAGTGTTTGTTATCAGCGGCAACAGCAGCTACTCTGGTTTTAATGACAAGTTATAAAAATAAAACAAATGGATGCTGACACTGAGCAACTAGACTTCAGTAGTTAATTACAGAACAGCAGACTTTGAATAAACTTTATGAACACAAAAACTGAACAAACAGCACAACAACACGTTGGCTACAGCTGTCAAATTATATTACTTTCGCTAATATATTTTAAGACGTTAAGTTAGGGTCTACTGAAATCTACACAACAAACACGCACAGAAATAATATTTAGTTTAAAAAAAAAAAACAAACGATAGTTTGATTGTTTAATATGTAGGCTAATTAAAAACAAACAGTTGACAAACCAGGACCATTTTAAGGTACATACACTGAATGTAAATTATTAAGAACATTATTTTCTTACGTGTTGTTTATACTGCGCCGCTGGGATACTGAACCTAATACTGAACAGGGCCTAACCACTCACGGAATTCAGAGAAAACCACGTGGAATATTGAGGTAAAAGTTTTCAAAAATAACAAAAAAATAGTGCTTAATAATATTATATGGGGGAGCAAAACTAATAATATAAGTAACTTATTTTGTATCTCACCTGCCCACTCCCACAGTCGCCAATGGCAAATGCAAATTAAAATTTGATCGCCGAGACCAATTCTGGTCGCAAATTTGAGCCCTGATCGACCATAATTATTTTCTCTACGATACACGTACGGACTTTAAAGGCCCTTTAATATCAGTTAATTATTTATTCTGTACTGTCGTCAAATATTCAAAACAAGAAAAAAATATGATGTACATGTGTATGTATGCCCGTAATGTACCGCCAATTCTCCCACTGCAGGTACCTCCTTCATTTCCTTCTGACAAATATACCACTTTTTTTAAAGGATTACAAACTAATGAATTTGCTTTTTATCTGTAAGAAAACGTTAACGTCTGCTGAAACATAATTTAATTATAACAAGTATTAATGCTCACAAACTATCTTCCCACCTCAAGCGCCGGTGCAACACCTTTTTTCAATAACAAGCTTTATTACCAACATACAAACTGACAATGATGATAGTGGTAAGTCGACGCAGGCAACGCCACGTTCTAGCAAACCACGAGAAATAATAATAATAATAATAATAATAATAATAATAATAATAATAATAATTATTATTATTATTATTATTATTATTATTATTATTATTAGTGTGCTCTCTTCCTCCATCCTCGAAAGAGGGCGGAACGGTCATCAATGGTCAGGAACAGCTACAGTAAAGTAGCGTTCAAGCGCCACTTCGCGCTCAGAAGAGAACACTGTAACTCCTCAACATGGTTAGCGAGACCAGACTCTTTAGAAACGTATTTCACAAGTAACAAACTATAGAAATGATCCCTGTAGTAGTCGTAGTAGTCCTATTTAAGGCACGTTTAGAGACTACACCAGCTATCCAAAGACAGCTGGAAAAAAATTCTAGTTAGCACCCTTGAGGGTGATAAAAACGACGGACCTTAACTAATTTAACAAAAAAAAAACCCGGGTCAAAATGGCTGTAAATGAAATTCCCAAAACGAAAGGGGAGGTGGTACAGAGCACACCCCCTAGATCCCACTGGTCGAGAAAGGCCGTCATGTCGCCAGCGGACTCTGCGTGGGCGTGCTCTAAAGAAACCCAGGACCTGACCAGGGCCCTCTATTTAAGGGACAGTTTATATACTGCACCGACTGCCCAATGGCAGCGGTGACCGCGCCCAAAGGCGGCAGGAGAAAAAATTCAAATTAGCACCCCTAAACAAATAGGGGTGCCAACAAGGACTGAGCCTTAACTAACAAACAGAAAAACCGGTTTCAAAAAGGACTGTAAATTAAATTAACAAAACGAAAGGGGAGGTGGTACAGAGCACACCCCCTAGATCCCACTGGTCGAGAAAGGCCGTCATGTCGCCAGCGGACTCTGCGTGGGCTTGCTCTAAAGAAACCCAGGACCTGACCAGGGCCCTGAACATGGCTCCAAGTAGTAGTAGTAATTTTAAAGAAAAAAACGGTTAAAAGGACAGTAAATTAAATGTTCAAAACGAAGGGGGGGCGGATGGTACAGAGCACGCCCCCTAGAGCCCACTGGTCGACAAAAGATGTCATGTCGCCAGCGGACTCACGGCGTGGGCGTGTTCTAACTTAACCCGGGACCGGACTAGGGCCCCGAACATGGCCCCACAGTCAGAGACCCTCCCTGATCATCTTACGCTTCCTGGTCTTGTAAATGGCTAGTTTAGCAAGAGCCAGGAGCAGATTCACCAGGAGGTCCCTCTTTCTGGTGGAGCCACGAACAGGGTGCCCGAAAATAAAAAGGGTAGTAGTAGTCGTAGTAGCCCCTCTCCCTGTTATAACAGATTTTAATCTTTAAAAACACGCACACACCCACACAGTGGAGGCACACAGTGAGAAAGCCATGTCTGACAGCAAGGCAGCATTTTACAGAAATAAAAACACTTCCCTTTTTCTTTTTAAAATAAAAAACTACAAATGAAAATGAAAATACAGGATGACTGAAACTGGCTTGGGGTCCAACAGCGCTGCTTCCCTTTCATCTTTCCTTTCTTCGTCAGTAATTTTTTTTGTGCTGAACTTTTTGCTGACTTTGACTTTTCATTTGAACTTTCTTAAACCAGTGTATATGTTCTATTTTATTTCTCAGACCTTGATTTACCTTACCTGCAGGTACAGTAAAGCAGGTGTTAACAGCAGACTCAATCATTTGCATCTATTGCAGCCTGCTGTATAAGCCCACAAGTTATAATGTAGAAGACCACTTTCATCCAGCACCAGCGCTGGTCAGCCAGGACAGGTTACAGCTGCATTACATTTCGCTCCTCATGTTTCCTTCAATTATATTCCTTGGGCTATATTATCATATATTATCATTAAAATATCCCAAGCAGAAATGCAGTAGAAATAGTAGTAGGCGGCAATTATTATTATTACTTAAACTGATATAATTTTAGATTGTATAATTGTAGACGAGAAAGAAATAATTTTTTAATGTTCTGCAAATGGGTTATGGTAATTGTGTTGACCTAATTTTGAGGACCACTTTTTAGAATGTGTGTTTGTTTTTTTTAAATAACTTTAATTGCAGTCAAACGTTTCTTCAAAGCTGTGTGGTTTTGAATAAAATCAACTAAGAAAGTACCTTCTTATTCTTAAAACTTTTGGGGTGGTAGACAAACTTTAATTATCCTTTCATGTCAATATGATTTAATTAAATTAGGCCCTATGTGTCAAATTAGTTATAACCACATTCGCCACAAGTTGGATAAGGGAAAGTAAAATAATGGTGTGTCAATAAATTGGTAAAAATCATTATTATAATTATTGTTTGCACTTAAACATAAACAAAACCATTACCTAAACCACTGCTTACGTGAAATAACAATTTCTGAAGAAAACAGAGAAAAGCTGGCAGAGAAAATAGAAAGGTTTCTCCATGGAAAAGTTATGACAAGCCCAGAGCAGGTAAAAGTAAGAGAAAGAAGAGAATTTCAAGCTCTTGTGTGTCAGAATTGGAAGAGGTGTGTTATTTACGTGAAGTAACCTAGGCAGTGTGAAATCAAACTAAAAACATAATATTAAGGTTAAATAAATAATAGTCATTATCACATTATAACATCTTTTTCATGTTGTGACAAGATAGGGGACTTTTTTGTTGCCCTACCAGGCAGCAAAGTGCTTCTGTAACATCCAAAAGGGTTAAATAATATAATTTAAAAAATAATTCAATCAAAAAAAAACAAAACATGCCACTAACTTAATAGCTCTTATAATTTTATTGTGGTAATACACATAAACTGTAGAGATTATACAGTTGGAGAAAAACTGGGAAATCCATTTAGATCTTGATATAGTTTAGTCAATACAGTCAATTCACATTAGTTACTTTACAAAAATGTATCAAAGTAACAAAATTAAGAAAAAAAAACATTCCAGAACATTCAGCATTACAGTTTAGTCTTACAGTTTGACCCCTGGCATTTCCTGTCGAATGCCAATTACAGTAGCACATTGTTTTGATGTTTGTATTTCAGTTGGGAGTATTCAACATAAGGTAGATTGGTCCTATGAACATCATCATCCTTATGTCCCCTCATGAAACAACACTGTTATTTCCAAAATATCATTCACAATATGTTGTATATTTTAGAACATTTGTTCTCAAGACCTCTGCAAATGAGAAAAATCAGTGACTTGAAATATCTGTTTACCCCTATTTACAATGCATTTCACTTTTTGTACAATTCAAGCTGCATGAATATCTTTAGTAGGTCTGTGAACTACTCAACAGCTCAGCTCAACATCTAATTCAGGGTAGATTTGTGTGTAGGTTTTGAAAATTATTTGTGGTCATCACTGCCAGAAAACACAGTCCACTGCTCATAACATATCACACTACATTGTGAAGGATGATGGATTATCAGCCTCAAACACCTCACTGGTTTTCCTTGAGGTAAAGCCCTCAGATGTGAACCTGGAAGTACGTCTAACAGATATGTATTTCTTACTCAGGCACCACAAGTCCTGGAAGATCTTAAGGAAATGATTTCTAAATTTCACTCCAATGAAGGCATACAGAATAGGGTTTAGACAACAGTGTAAATAAGCCAAGCATTCTGTAGAAATAAGGGCCTTGGTTTTCATTTTTTCCACATTGCAATCTAGGTCTGTCCTGAACTTATTTAGAGTGTCCAGCAAGAGAATGATGTTATAAGGCAGGTGACACACAATGAAAACCACTACCACTGCCATGACAACACGTACAGCCTTGTGTCTCTGGAAGTTTTTAGCTCGCATGAGGGTATAAGTGATGCTTGAGTAAGTGAAGATCATAACCAGCAAAGGAAGGAAGAATCCAATGCTGAGCTGTGCGCTTGGCATCAATGTTTTTAACATAACAGCAGTCTGACGATCGGGCAAACTAGTTTCACACACAGTAATGTTTTGGTGTTCATACGTTTTATAGACTATGAAAGTGGGAAGGGACATGCCAATTGCAACAAGCCAGACAACCAGGCAGATTACGTGGCTGTATACCAGAGCTGTTGAACGAAGTTTGAAAGACCTTCTTGCCTGAACAATAGCAATGTAACGATCTGTGCTGATGCAAGCAAGCAGCAGCATACCGCTGTACAAATTCACACTATAGATGCCTTTCAGTAACTTGCATGATAAATTTCCTAGAATCCATTCGTACTGTTCGTTTACTACCAAAAGAGGAATTGAAAGAACAAACAGTATGTCTGCTATGGCCACATTTAGAAGATAGATGTCTGTCATGGATTTTAGCTTCTTATAAAATGCATATGTGACAATAACCAGTACATTGCCCAAAATGCCCAGCACACAGATGATAGAATACACATAAACCATATTGGAACGCAATGTTCGGATATCATTATTGTCACATTGATATATGTAGTCATTTGGATCATAACTATAATTGTCATAGTCATTGTCATTGTCATAGTCATTGTGATTGTCTTCCATCTTATTGGAGCTCTTCTGTTGAAATCACCTAAACAATAAAAGAAGCATCATATGAATGTAATCACTGTTTATTCACAGGTGTTTGATCATACATTGGCAACCTCTGTACACTTTATATCTTCTAGTGACAACAAATATAATTATACATGTCCTTTTTTGTTTTGCAGTTGCCTAGCGTATAAGGAAGGAGTCCCTTTTGCATAATTTGATGCCATGCTCAAAATACTGAGCACCAGTCATATGGGGACATGTAACGTTATATTTTTTTGGAACCTCGCTACTTACTCTAAGTGTACATCTCAAATTGACACAAGAAACTGCTTTTTTAATCATGTCGGTCCAAACAGTATTGTGTTCATTTAACAAATGACCTTAAAACTAGACATTTGAAGTCTGATAAATTGAGTGAAACAAAATGTATTATTACTTCATTACAGAATTCAGTTACATAATCTTGGTCAGAAAGAAATGTGTAATTAGGCACTTTTCATCCTGTCCTTATTACATTTATGAAACTACAGTGTTTGAAACAAACAGCAACTAAAAATGAATGAAATGTAGCAAAAAGAAAAATACCTTTTTAGGCAAGAAGAAGAAAGTTGTTAAAACACACACATGAACATTAAAGAACTAATCGTTATCAGAAAATGGAAATTAATGCATTACCTTGTAGGAAGTGAGTTTTGTATGATTTCAGCAGGTGTCAAACACTTCCTCAGATCTTGACTGGCATGAGTGTCACATTCGTAGCAGGAAGAGATTGTTCCCAATATCTTTATTTACAACCTGTAAAATAAAATAAAACTGATTGATTCATACTACTGCACAGCATTTCTACCATGGTGCTGCTCTAAGACAACAAAATAAAAAAATAAAAAAACTATGTTATAGCAAAGTTCTAGAATAGAATAGGCTGTATTCACAAAGCTTTGAATAGTACAAAATTATATTTTCTTATGGTAGCTTGTAGGAATTATTAATAATATTTTTTGAAATTATGATGAACATAATTAACTTATCACTCCTTTCAGATTTTTTTTTTTATGCAGTACTTCCTGTCCAAACATGAAGGATCTCAAAATAAATATTTTGTTACATAATCACAATGAATCCAACCTCCGGCTCCCATCCCCCTCGGCCTCATCCACAGTTGTATTAACGGTGCAAGTGTTTTGGGGAAAAATGTCTGCTTTCCATTTAATGATAAAACTGTTTTATAGTGTATCTAGGTGAAAATGGTAAGTTAGCATTTTCAATAAAAAATACCTGTTTTGTTTTAAGAAAACAATTAAAGACATTAAGTGGGAAGTGTTTTCATCTATTTAAACAGCTAGAGGTTAATATTTTGTCTGAATCTAGTACATCATATCCCTTTTAGAGTAGAATGTTATGTGGCTACATTAAAAAAAAACACACTGAAAAAGCAATCCCTTTGAAATAAAACCATTTTGTTTTATTTACCAACGTTTCAGTACAAAGTACCTTCATCAGGGTAAAAAAACAGACACACGCAGGTGTTTAAATAGAAGTGATAGGAAGATTCATGCTACATTTAACATTAGTTCATGGGACAGGAGCAAGGACTGAGTGGAGAAAGAACCTCAGGAATTGAGATTTGGAGAGAAGTGCTCTGTGACTTATGAAGGAGTACTGGGTTTCCCCTTAGCTCGCAGAGAGCCGCCATCACGGAGGACCGAACAGATCAGCCTCCAAGCCTGGGAATCAACCGTTCCTTCCCTGTGACAGGGTAGCGTCACGGTCCAAGCTATTACTGGCAGGAAGAGAGACTCAGAGATAAGAAAGCTGCAGTGAAGTGCTATAATTACACAGTGCAGTAGATGAAACAAAAGCCACAAGGGCCAAAACAAAAGGTCTATACAAAACTCACAGACATAAATAGGACAGCACACAGCAACACATACCATCACCAACACCAATATTAACCTTACTTACACCCGTGATTCCCCTCAATAACCATTAATCATTCAATTATGGCCCCAGCCACATTCCCATGTGTTTTCTTCATGATGAGATTCTGGGATCAATAAGCTACTAACAACCAAACAAGCAAGATGGGCTGAATGGCCTCCTCTCGTTTGTAAACTTTCTTATGTTCTTATGAAATCCACTTTTTCAGGTCGCCCAGACCTCCAAAAATCTCTCTGTTAATGCTGACTGGCACTCTCTGGGCACAAGGATAAAATCACATAAAATAAACAGCTGTACAGAATTACCACTGAAGTCCTAAATCCAACAGTTCCGTTGAACTCCATAAGTATAGTAAAAGCTATTCAGAGAAGCGAACCCTTTATCTTACCTAACTCATTGCTTGTGGGTTTTAGTTTGTATGAAACAAAGATTGCTCAGTGAGATAAAGGCAATTTATCTCAAAAGCTGGTGCATGCAAAAATGTCCTGGGGAAATCTTGTGGGATACCTGATACAGAACATACCATACAATCATTTTGACATTTTTAACAAAAGGGAGGGGGGGAGGTCCTGAACCCCCAGAGCTTTCAAAATGAGAGACTGTGCAACAAACTGTTAAAATTGTAACTTTCAAAAAGATCAGAAATGATAAAACAGAAATAAACAACAAAAATAACTGTTTTGTTTTTTAATAATATATAAAATCTATAAAAATAAGTGCTTAAAATGTGTATGTTAATTAATTAACTTTATATGTACCCTATACATTTTTTTTATTACATATTAAACTACATACAGAATGTTTTTTTTTAAATTTTATTTAGAAAGCCACAAGATGTTCTGTTTAACTAAATGTTGGCACAATTAAGAAGACATACCACACACTTCAAAGGTGGACTGAAACACTTCCTGTCTGTTTAACTAATGAGAATATATTAAAGATATTTGTTTGTTTTTGTATGATTCAAAGAAATAAACTACATAACAATTCATACATACATTTTCTCATCTACAGTAATAAGTAAAACACCATGGACTATTCTAAATTATTTTCAGAGAGAAATACTACCTAATTGTAGACTAGAATTTTACTCTTCTCATATATTCATCCATGCATAAAGAAGAAGAAAAAAAGGTTTTGCTTTTAACTTTAACATGAATTTACAGAACTAATAAGTACTCTCCTTTTGAATAACAGTTTTGCTTGGCGATCATAAAGAGCCAGGCATTTCAGCATAATGAGGAATATCATTGCTAGGAACATGAGGAAGTAGTGAAAACCTACTTGTTGTAACATGATTCAGTGTAGTTTTGTTATCATCTAACCAGGAGGTGTTTTTATAATTTCAGATTTTATGAACTGCAAAGCACCGAGAGAAGATCTTCTTTTTACAGTATAATACACATGTATTCATATCAAACATCCCAAATTGCTTTGGAATAAATGTACTTTACATTGTGAATTTCTGTTTATTTTAGTCTATTTAGAACGCCTGGCTTCTGGCATGTGGCTGCCACCACTGAGAGCATACATGGACGACATGACAACCATGACTACAACGGTAGCCTGCACCAATCAGTTACTTCACAAACTAGCAGATGACATTCGCTCTACAGGCGAATGTTATCTGTGGGACTGTCTGGCCTTGTCCTATGCTGGTTCAAATTGTATCTTTCTGATAAGTTTGTTTCAGTTCGTCTATTGGGAGTGTTGGGGAGGTAAAATCGGCATTATCGGAAGTTGTCTGTGGTGTTCCACAGGGCTCCATTCTAGGTCCCTTGTTGTTTTCAATATGCTACTGTTAGGTGACATTATCCGCAGACATGGAGTGAACTTCCATTGCTATGCTGATGATACCCAGCTATATTTGTCCCTAAAGCAAGGAATTTCTTCTGCCTGGGTGTTATTAGCTACTTGCCTTACAGACATCAAGCATTGGATGCCACAGAATTTTCTAGTGTTGAATTCAGATAAAACAGAGGTTATGCTAGTGGGATCACAGAACCAACTAAAAAAAAAAGTGGGATTACATGAGCTCGACCCTTGCGGTATCTTATCAAAACTTAAGAGAAAAGGAGTTTGGGGGTCATCTTTGATTCTGATCTATCATTTGAGACTTATATTAGGTAAGTTACTAAAGTATCTTTTTACCATTTGAAATATAGCCAAACAGACCAATTATTTCCATATCTTATGCCGAGAGACTAATGCATGCCTTTGTTTAATCTAGAATTGATTATTGTAATGCACTTTTGTCTGGTATCCCAAAATGTGTGGTATCCTGCTTGCAGCTTGTTCAGAATACCGCCACTAGAATTCTGACTAAAACCAGGAAAAGTGAACATATTACCTCAGTTTTGGTCTCTTTACATTGGCTCCCTGTGCAGTATAGAATTGATTCTAAGATTTTGCTGTTAACTTACAAGGCCCTGAATGGATTAGCACCTAGTTATTTGCAGGAGTAACTGACCCCGTATCTTCCAAACTACACTCTGAGATCGCAGGATGCAGGGCTGCTGGTTATTCCTAGGGTCAACAAAAGCAACACGGGAGGTAAGGCTTTTTCTTGTAGAGCTCCTAAATTATGGAATGCTCTGCCTTCGTTTGTCAGGAAAGCTGGGACCGTTACAGTTTTCAAGTCAAGACTAAAAACACACTTTTATAAAATGGCTTTCTTATCTTAGTGGGCTTTAATGTAACTTTAAACATTTTTGCTTTTGTATTATTATTATTATTATTATTATTATTATTATTATTATTATTATTATTATTATTATGTGTATACTGTTATTTAAATCTGTTATTTAAGTCTGATTGTGACAGTTGTATGTATGACATGCTATACAAATGTATTGTGGTTTGTTCTTTTTTTCTGCTATGTACTGTACAGTGCTTTGCGATACATCAGATGGGCATGTATGAAGTTCAAGCCTGTCAAGTCACGGAGCATCTCTATCATCAAAGGCTAATGGTGGATAAGGTGTTCTATATTGATGCAGATGCCCGAGTCTTGGGAGGTGGTACAATGGGGATTTAAAGGACAGTCCGATTGGGAGAGGTGAGATAGCAGACAACTGTATACAATTTCAGGAGAGCAGATTACAAAGGAATGCAACAGGAGCTTCTAAACATAGACTGGGATAGAATACTAATAGATAATGAAGCTGAATACAATTGGATTAAATGTAGGGATATAATGTTAGAAATGCCGGATAAATCTATCCCAAAAATGAAAAGGGAGCAGCCTCACAAATAGAGTACAGAAAGGCCTGTAGAGACCTTAAAAAAACAGACTAGGAGAGTGAAAAGGGAATCATTAGAGAGACAAATAGCGGCAGAAAGTAAACTTAATCCAAAAGGGGTTTTTCAATATGTTAATGCTAAAAGGAAACTGAAAGAGGAAGTCAGTAGTTTACATGACAGCAGTGATAATTTAGTGACTAAAGACAACCAAATCACAGATGTACTTAATCAATATTTTGTACACGTATTTACAAAGAAGGATTTATACGCTATACCAAAGTTAATAGAATGTACACAAACATCATTTTGTTATAAAAGAGAATGAAGTACTAAGAGAGCTAGTACTACGTAAAATAAACAAATCCCCAGGGCCTGATGGAATCTGTCCTGAGGGAAACTAGAGAAAAAGATTTTTAAACCAATATGTATATATACTCAACAAATCTATAAACAAAGGAGCCATCCCACTGGACTGGAAAGTTGGCAATGTTGATCCTATATTTAAAAAGGGAGGTACATTTGACCCTGGGAATCACACATTTAACACCAAACATATGTAAAATCATGGAAACTATAATATGGACCAAAATTGAAGAATATTTATATAGTAACAGCATTATAGGAGACAGCCAACATGGCTTTAGGAAGGGTAGATCTTGTTTAACTAATGTACTAGATTTCTTTCAGGAGGTGACTAGAATGAACAAGGATAGTGTGTATGAAATAATCTACTTAGATTTTCAAAAAGCATTTGACAAAGTATCGCACGAAAGACTATACCCAAAGATTAAATCACTAAGAATAAATAGTAAAGTAGCAGCATGGATTCATAACTGGTTACAATATAGAAAGCAGAGAGTTATAATAAGAGGCCAGGCATCAAACTGGAGTAATGTAACAAGTGCAGTAACACAGATATCAGTATTGGGATCATTGCTATTCTTAATCTATGTCAGTGATGCGCAAACTTTTTATATGCTGCTGCCCCCTTTTTTAGCATACACGTAACACAGAACACAAACACAGTGTTTATTTTAGTGTGTGAAACTAGTGCTTGTGCTGAAACAAGGGAAGTGCTGGTGTTCGGGTTTGTGGCTGGCCTGCAGCTGCAGCTCCAGATAGTGTTTAGTAGTCTTTGAAACAAACGAAAAACAAACAGTTTACTTCAGACAATAACAAAACACAACACTTACGTTTTGATCCCAGGTTCTACTTTTACGTTTGTTCTATTTACAAAGGAACAGATCACTTACACTATGTCCCCTATTTATACCCTCGCTCATGACCCCTAGGTTAACAAGTGCATCCGCTCCGCCAATCCTCAGATGCCACGCCGTTTACCGTCCGGGTCATTGAGTTTGGGTACCGTAGCTCCGTCCCCTTCCTAAATGACCAACTTCCACCTACCCTAAGGAATAAATTGTCATGCCATTTAGTTAAGGGTACTCTGTTCCTTTTACACAGTGCCCTCACAGGTCAGGAGGGAGATTTAACACCAAGAATCATTCGATCTCTGTCACACATGCTTACTGAACAAATCAAATAGTTTGGACCCCAGACCCGAGAATGTCTCCTCTGCCTATACTCAAGCACAGCCAGTCAAAAAATTCCAAAGATGTGGCGACCTGCTCATGCCGTGGCACTCCTGAAGCTAGGGAAAGATCCATCTGATCCAAAGAGCTTCAGACCCATCTCATTGTTATGCCACACATACAAACTGTACGAATGACTCATACTGAACCGGCTTGCTCCACAATTGGATAAACAATCCCCGAACAGGGTAGTTTCCGTCCTGGAAAATCAACAACAAGCCAGCTGCTCAACCTAACGAAACATATTGAAGACAGATTCGAAAGAGGTCAAATCACCAGAGCTGTGTTTGTCAACCTAACAGCTGCCTACGATACCATCAACCACCGTTGACTCCTCTACAAGACCCTGGAAATTACAAAAGATCTACACCTTTCAGAGCTGATATGAACCCTTCTCGAAAACAGACATTTCTTTGTTGAGTTGGACAGGAAGGAAGTGTACTTGCACCACTGCTATATAACATCTACACGAATGACCAACCAACCGACTCAATAACAAAACATTTAATTTATGCAGACAATCTGTGCATAATAGCCCAAAACACTGACTTTGATTACGCTGAAACAACTCTAACTGAGGCGCTAACCGGACTAACTTCATACTACGACAAAAAACAATTACACGCCAACCCAACGAAAACACAAGTCTGTGCCTTCCACCTGAAAAATCATGATTCCAACTGTCAGCTCAACATCACTTGGTCCGGGACTCCACTATCTCACTGCCCGAACCCAGTCTACCTTGGAGTTACTCTTGATTGAAGCCTCTCATAAAAAGCACACATAAAAAGCCTTAGCTCTCAGCTTTTCAACCGCTGAGTATGTATGTTCCGTATGGGAGAGATCCATACATGCCAAGTGGCTCAACCCCATCCTGAATGCCAGTTGCCGATGCATCACAGGATGCCTGAAGCCTACCAGCCTTAACAGTTTGTATCTGCTGGCTGACATTGCTCCACCCGCCATCAGAAGAGCATTGTGAGACACCTGTTGTACGACCACTCCCCAGCCAGCAACCAACTGAAGTCATGCAGGAGCTTCCTCCTCAGCACCCAACCTCTCAACGCCACACCCAAGGAGACCCAATTACAGAATGAGAGGCTAGAGACCATATCTGACGTAGAAAAAATGTATATACCAGCAGCCGAGTCCTTACCACCAGGGGCTGATGAACCATGGCAAAGTCTCAACTGCCTACGCACCGGAATCGGACGCTCAAAGGAAGCAACGAGGAAGTGGGACTATAACACCTGCTCAACTACGTACGATTGGGGCACTGTCTCAGACTATGCAATCTGTTACAGTGTCTGCTGCTCGAAGGCACAATCAATGAACTTGCAAAGAACAACAAAAGCATGTGTAGAAAAATGGTCAAACATGGTGGAAAGACACGAGAAGTAGAAAGAGTGGAAGCCTTGATTAGTTCATACATTAGGAAATGGCTTGGGAGTTCATGATGTCTTAGCAGGGTAGCACTCTATGGTAAAGAGAAACTGCAGCTGCCAGTCTCAGCTCAAACAGAAGAATTCAAGTGCACTAAGGTTCGGCTGGAAATGACACTGATGACGAGTGTGTCAGGGAGGCAGCAACTGTAGTGAGAACTGGGAGAAAGTGGACAGCAAAATACGACTACCCTTCTGTGGCAGGCTGGCTCGCAGTGGTGAGATTGATGACGTCACGGACCAGGAAGTAACTGAAACCACAACAATGGATGGGCGGGTGAAGCTGAATGCTATGGCACTCAGCGTTTTAATAAACAAATAAACAAAACAAAAGATTTAAACAAAACACAAACCAAAGGGCACGAGGGCCAAACGAATAAACAGACAAACAAGTAAGTGGCGTGCTGGCTGAACCAGCACGTTTTAGCAATTGTTTTATGTCGTCTATGCACTCTCTCTCCGCTCTCCCGTACTCTCTACTCCAAAACTCCACCCCGCAGCACAGACAGCTGTCGGTTCTTATACTCTGGCCGAGGGGTTAACTAGCTGTTAATTATCTTATTACCCCTCGGCCACAGTCTGCACGCGTTTGGTAAGGATGCATGACTGTCAGCTAGTTAAATAATCAGTAGCTGATCAGTCATGCATCCTCACTGGGTTTTTAAATATAAATATAAAGACGCCGGCGCTTTTACCCGCCGCAAAACAAAAATACAAATAATAATAAATAGGGGGACACTCCGCCACACATGCCCCCTTGTGCGCAGCACACATGGCCTTTTTCGGCCACCTCCCCTTATTCCCTAAAGTCCCGGCTAGCAGTCCTGGCCCCGAACAGGGGAAGCAAGGTGTCTCCGGGCGGCCACGGGCGGGATGTCCTCCTCCCACCCCAACAACTGTAGCGCCCTAGTGGACCATGCACAGGCCGCCCCTCTGGCCAGAAAATTTTGGGGTGGTCTCCAGACCTGCCCCCTTCTTCATGGCCGGCATCTCCCCTCCGTGGGGCTCCGCCACAGTATTTCCTGCAGCGAATTGCTGCGGGGAGCTGGTCTCCTGACCCCCCTTCTTCATGGCCGGCAGCTCCTCCGTGGGGCTCCAGCCACAGTATTTCCTGCCGCTGAAAGTGCGGCTGGGGAAGCTGGTCTTCTGACCTTCCCCACTTCTTCTTGGCCGGCAGCTGCCCTTCTTGGGGTTCCAGCCATAGTATTTCCTGCCGCGAAAGTGCGGCTGGGGAGCTGGTCTCCTTACCTCCCCCTTTCCGTGGCGGCAGCTCCCTTCATGGGGCTCCAGCCACAGTATTTCCTGCCGCATGGCAGGACTGGTAGCGACCCCAGGCAAAACAGGACCCTCGGAAGGCGACGGCAGCAGCTGCAGACCCTTGGCAGGCGACGGCAGCAGCAGCGGACCCTCAGGAGGCGACGGCAGCAGCAGCGGACCCTCGGGAGGCGACGGCAGCAGCAGCGGACCCTCGGGAGGCAACGGCAGCAGCAGCGGACCCTCGGGAGGCAACGGCAGCAGCAGCGGACCCTCGGGAGGCGAACTCAGGAGGGGAGCCCCTGGCCACGGAGGCGGCAGCGGGAGCTCCACTTCTCCCTCGTACCCTGTAACTGGTGGCTCTCCAGGCGATGTGGAGCAACAGGCAGCCCCAGGCGATGCAGAGCAACAGGCAGCCCCAGGTGATGCGGAGCAACAGGCAGCCCCAGGCGATGCGGAGCAACAGGCAGCCCCAGGCGATGCGGAGCAACAGGCAGCCCCAGGCGATGCGGAGCAACAGGCAGCCCCAGGCGATGCGGAGCAGGCCTTCTTGGGCGGCGAGGCAGGCATCCTTGGGCGGCGAGGCAGGCATCCTTGGGCGGCAGGCAGGCATCCTTGGGCGAAGCGAGGCAGGCATCCTTGGGCGGTGCGAGGCAGGGCAGGAGCAGTCCTTCCCATGATGGTGGATGTGGAACCAGCAGGTATTCACCCTCTGCTGGTGGAGGTGGGAGGAGCAAGCAGTCCTCCCATGGCGGTTGAGGCGGAACCAGCAGGAATTCACCCTCTGCTGGTGGAGCTGGGAGCGGTAAGCAGTCCTCCCACGGCGCTTGAGATGGAACCAGCAGGCATTCACCCTCTGCTGGTGGAGGTAGCGGAGGCAAGCAGTCCTCCCACGGCGGCTGAGGCGGAACCAGCAGGCATTCACCCTCTGCTGGTGGAGCTGGGAGGGGCAAGCAGTCCTCCCACGGCGGTTGAGGCGGAACCAGCAGGAATTCACCCTCTGCTGGTGGAGGTGGGAGGCGCAAGCAGTCCTCCCACTGTGGTGGAGACAGAGGCAGCTCCTGCTGCTCTGCTCCTGGCGGTGGAGACAGAGGCAGCTCCTGCTGCTCTGCTCCTGGCGGTGGAAGTGGTGGAGGTGGCGGAGGCAGAGGCAGCTCCTGCTGCTCTGCTCCTGGTGGTGGAGGCAGAAGCAGCAGGTATTCTTCCTCTGCTGCTGGAGGCCTGGGCGCTGGATGCACGGGCTCCCCCTCTGGGCTGGATGCACGGGCTCCCCCCTCTGGGCTGGATGCACGGGCTCCCCCTCTGGGCTGGATGCACAGGCTCCCCCTCTGGGCGCTGGATGCACGGGCTCCCCCTCTGGGCTGGATGCACGGGCTCCCCCTCTGGGCGCTGGATGCTCGGCTCCCCTTCTGGGCGCTGGATGCTCGCTCCCCCTTCTGGGCTGGATGCTCGCGCTCCCCTTCTGGGCTGGATGCTCAAGGCTCCCCCTTCTGGCTGGATGCTCGCTCCCCTTCTGGGCTGGGCACAACGGGACTTCGGGCTCATCCCTTTCCTCATCTGTGTCCCGGTCGACCTCTGGGCAGCTTTCCTCCTCATGCCCATATCGATGGCAGTACGTGCACCACTCCTCCATGGAGTCCTCCCTGTGTACCCACCATGCGAGATCCCATGGCTGGAGCTCAGGATCCGTCCTCTGGCTTCCACTGTCCCTCTGTTGTGGGGCTGGCCATTCCTCTCGCCTCCCTTTTTCTTCCCATTTTTTTTTTTTTCCCTTCACAAAAAAAAAACACTTTTTGAAAAAAACAAAAAAAAACGTCCTTTTCCTGGTCCGGCTGTTGGAGGCGTTGTTTATCCCATGCAGGACACCATATGTGGCAGGCCGGCTCGCAGTGGTGAGATTGATGACGTCACGGACCAGGAAGTAACTGAAACCACAACAATGGATGGGCGGGTGAAGCTGAATGCTATGGCACTCAGCGTTTTAATAAACAAATAAACAAAACAAAAGATTTAAACAAAACACAAACCAAAGGGCACGAGGGCCAAACGAATAAACAGACAAACAAGTAAGTGGCGTGCTGGCTAAACCAGCACGTTTTAGCAATTGTTTTATGTCGTCTATGCGCTCTCTCTCCGCTCTTCCGTACTCTCTACTCCAAAACTCCACCCCGCAGCACAGACAGCTGTCGGTTCTTATACTCTGGCCGAGGGGTTAACTAGCTGTTAATTATCTTATTACCCCTCGGCCACAGTCTGCACGGGTTTGGTAAGGATGCATGACTGTCAGCTAGTTAAATAATCAGTAGCTGATCAGTCATGCATCCTCACAGGGTTTTTAAATATAAATATAAAAGACGCGGCGCTTTTACCCGCGCCGCAAACAAAAATACAAATAATAATAAATAGGGGCGGGACACTCCGCCACACCTTCTAACTGACATGATCTTGTGGTCAGTCTCATAACGCCATGTTCTCCTGGTGGAGATAACAGTGCCATGGAAGGATTGTGGGCTTGTCGACGAAACACCTAAGACAGGAGGTGCCCACCTGCTTACCCCAACAAAGTACCCCACCCAGCCCATTCTAGAGGATTGCCATGGTATGGCACTAGGGATGCCGCACTTTGGTTGATCCCTGGAGCCAGCACCACTGGTGTTGTGTGTGCTGATGTGCCAGGGAGACTGCAAATAGGCTGGTCCCTTGAGCCAGCATTACACTTCTGCCATCATCCCTGGGCCAATAGGAAATCCACATTACCTAGCACAGGAAAAGCGCTGAAGGCTCATATATTACAGCGAAGTTACATCTTGGTTGGTCCCCACCACTACTATCTAATTTTATCTTGGCAAAAGTGGAATGCAATATTAGCATGAAGTAAATAACAGCTACTCTCATGTAATAAAAATCTATTAGAAAAAAATTTGAAGAGAAAGAAAAAAAGTGAAAATCTATTAGAAATCCAACTACAGCTATGCATTATGAATTTTACTATCACAACTTCGCATTCTGTTTTACAGTAAAGCCACTTTAAAGCATCTTAGCCCCCCACATTTTTCTTTGAACTTATCTTCAGCTATGAGGACCCTTATATTTGGACACATGTGTGTTTCCAAATATATTAAACCGAAGGAGTAACTACATTTTCACAGAAAAAAGGTGTATACCCAGGTATGTCCATGCATATTTGTGCAACAACGCAGAACTGTATTTTTATTTAAATCATTTACTGTAAACGGAATTTCATCTTTAATAAAGAAAATGACATACTACTCTAACAAAGCTGACTCCCATTAAAAATAGGTGCCAGTTGAGACAATAAAATGGAGAAGCTGAAGCAAAGCACCATGTTTCTGTCAAAATATCCTAAATAGTTGAAAACCACCTGACCCAATGCCTCTCTCCAGTACCTCTTAATACATGACTCATTACAAATTGATAATAGCTGCTTTTATCAGTAATGAATGAAATTATAATAATGGTAAGTGGTATCTTTTTCAGTTAAGTGTATTCTGATGTAGTATTGACCCCGTTGTTTCAATTGTATTGCATGTTATAACCATATCTCAATGTTTAAATGTTTTTTTTTTTTTACCAGGAATAGAACCATTAGGAATTTGCACCTCGTGTTCAATGAGGACAGTCTACAGATTCATTATGGGCTCTGTTTGAATCCCAGATTTGCATCCTTAGCTTTGTGAATAATACCTTGCTTGTCATTATATCTGTATATAATGCATTATCTGTCTTGGGATGGTTACAGAAACAGATTATTCTTTATCATTGCAATGATTCAAATTCCCCCAACTGTACACACTAAAGCAGGAAGAAATATCTTGAATTATTAGATCCCCACCCTTTATAAGTGCAGATACTGTACAATTCAAGTTCATGCTCAAGTTATAAGAATTTAATCAAAAGCTTTTTTTCCTTTTTAAATTACTTATTTTTCAAAAACAGTTTTGTATTGCTGTAAAAAACAAAGTTTTTATTTAGTTATTTATTTTAGTGATCTATAAGGGAGTTCAACTTAACCTAAGAGAATGTGATACATCACACACACATTAAAAAAAACAGCCCTTAATAATAATAATAATTTTTAAAAATCCTTTAAAAAGTCCTTAATGTGAATATGGCCAGTTTCACTCCCAGTCAGAGCAAGTCAGATTATTATTACTTTTGCATACTTTAAATAAAACAAAATGCAAAATTACAAATAAACAAATAGAAAAGCGTCAAAATAAAGGAAACCAAACAGTGATTTAAAATATTTTTTTTTCTAAATTACATTCCAATATTTTACACATGATTTTAAAGACATAAGTACAGAAGTCTAACTAACGCTAAAAATTAAAGAATACAAATGAAAGAAAAAGTTAAAAAAAACAAGTAACATTTATAATACGAACAGTTTATCGGTCCAGCAGTATCAATAAAACTAAAAAACTAGTTTTTATGGGTGGATTCTTAGCATTTCAAAAACAGAATTTTAGACTTAATTTCTCTTTACTTACTCTCTGTACTATTAGACTAAAGAAGAAAAAATGCAGTACTTACCAGAGATATTAATGTGTGCTATATTATATATGTTTGTATGTATACAAAGCACAACTGTTTCATGAAATGTTTTACTAGCTTGACACTCCAAACCTTGCAGCCTCAGTATCTGCTGATAGTAGGAGTGACTGTAGAGTAAGACTGAGGTGATACTATGAGACTTCCTGCTTTTTCTTTTAAGTAAGGACTGAGCGCAGCAGGTTTTTTTTTTTTTAAATGCATTTGCAAAAATGACTAAAACAAGTTTCAGAATTTACTGGACAGGAAGATGGTAAGTATTAATTGAAACAAAAAATGAAAATAAAAATATATACTAAAAACATGTATTGTGTGTTATTGTAGTGTAAAGAGAAAGTTAAATAAGGGAATGAAAATACAAAAAAAAAATTAACAAACAGAATTATTTTTCTTTATTTTTTTAAACAAACAAACAAACAAACAAAAACATAGCCCCCCAAAAAACTCAGTTAATGTGCACTTTCCATCAGCTGCCACTGACCTATTTTAATATGACCTTATAACCTGTCAGAACATCTTCACTTGAAAGCAGGAGGAGTAATTTGTGAAAATGAACTGTTGCCAAAAAATCTTCTTTGTTTTCTAGTTCAGTTCCACTTTTGCTGGCCTTCATGTCCAATTCTATGTTTTGTTTTGTTTTTTTTACTAATTTTGTGATATTTCCTCTGAAGCCTCATTTAACACTTTGATGCCCGCTAACATGAACACATTTAATCAATTATTCACAATTTGTAAGATTTTCTTTTTCTATATGTATACCTGTTTAGACATGAGTTTATACTGGATGCTGATGATCCATTTTTTATTCAAGGGTGATCATGCTCAGGATAATCATGATATTTTATCAGATATATTGCTGCATGCTCAATGGGGAGACATGATGGTTGATGCTGCATTTACAGAGCCCAGGGAAGTTCTTATTACAGCGTTGTGGTACTGCAGGTGTAGTAGCCTACTGTGACAGGTTCCCCCAATTGTTTTGTTTTCTTCAACCAAAATTCGATCCGCAGCACCACCATACTTACCTCATTCCCTTCTTATATTGGGATTATTTAGGAATTGGAATTGATTTTCAAAGAACAGATACCTGTCACTTCCTAATTTGTCTCTATTGGATTTATGCATGAAGGACAAAAGTTAAACGGAAGTTATGTATTGACATACTTAACATACTAAACAGCTGTATGTCCACAAATTTGTTGACATACTGCAGGAATAAATGTATGTTCCTGTTTTGCAGTATGTCAGCTTTCAATGTTTTGATGAGACTAAAAAAACACAACAATGTAGGACTGTAATTGTGTTTTTCATTACTGTATACTGTACATAGCCATCTGATGTTTGATTCTTCATATTAATTGCCTGATATTCTTTACTTGTAATATTAAACCATAGCACTGTCTACATTTATCAATATATATATATATATATATATATATATATATATATATATATATATATATATATATATATATATATATATATATATAATTTTCATATGTTTTTCTATATATCAATATTTTCTGCTATTCTTTGTTACAAATTACTTTTTGAAATACATAGAATCAAAAAGGTAAAACATGTGTATTGTAAAAAAAAGACAAAGTAATGCTTTGCTCTTTTTGTTTATGAACAGACCCCCATAGATTAAATTATACATTGTTATAACACTGTCTGCGATCTGCTATTATATGTATAATGTTGGTGTTGCTCATGTAAAAAAAAAAAAATGATGTTACGTGCCACCTGCCTGGAATTCCTCAGGATTGAACTGGACTCCAAGAAAAGGGTCTCCCCCAAGACAAACTGCATTGAATTTCGCCACAACTTCTGCTGCTTCCAGGAACATTGCTAAACACCTAATCAAGGCTATGGGAAGATGGACTTCCGGTGCATACAAACTCTACATTCGAAAGAATGTCTCAGACTTCTTATTGGGAAAAAAACACTATGTGGCTAATTCTGAACTATTGAGGTTGTCATTTTAGAACCAGGAGGAAGGGTAACCCTCTGCCATGGATTCCCTAAGGTTTCCCCCTATTTCTGGTGAGTAGGGTTTTTTTCCTTACCTAAGCGCTGAGTGGTTTAGATCTGCAAGGTGGCCTTGTTCTTTTGGTGGAAGGTGGCTGAGTGCCACTCGTCATGCCCCTGGCATCCACATCCACCATAAAACACAGATCATGCTTGTCAGTGTAGGGCAGCGTTACAGCTCCTTGAACCAGGCAATACCAACAAGTAAACATCATGCACTATTACAAGCAAGTTCTCAATCTTATCTTGCATTATGTCAGCCTGGGCTATTGGTCAAGTGCATAGTTAATTCTAAGCATTATCAATGGACTTTACCCGCTGTGTCTCCCTAAAATATGGGCCGGACGGTTAACTATGCAAACAATTGGCGGCGGTCTTATATTTTGGGGGAAGGTGGCCCAAGTGCCACATGTCCTGCCCGCTGGCCGAGTCATTCTTAATCACTGTCTTGTATTCATCTTAGCTCGGCCAGCATAGGGGTGGTTATCGAGCTCCGATGGATAAGGCCATGGGCCAAATTATAAATGTGAATGTATTTTGTATCTGTCAGCTATCACGTTCATATCGGACATAACTGTTCATGTGCCCCTCCTGCATATGTTTCGCAATCAATAAATTGTTATTTTCTTCAACGAAGTGGATGTCTCCTTTCTGAAAGGACAATTTAGCTACTGTACCTATGATAATGCAACAGTTTCCATTTCAATTATTTCAGGACTTTGAAAATCTTGTGTTGATACTATAGACTGATGAGTAAGACATTTTAAATATTTTGTGTGTTACAAATTAGGTTTTGTCTCTAAAATAAATATAGATGTTTAATGCAGCGAAATCTCGATAGATGTCTGGCTTAATTAGGATACTACTAGGTAAAGTGGAGCTACAGCCACCAATTACATAATTAATTAATTTTTATTTCTTAGCAGACGCCCTTATCCAGGGCGACTTACAATTATTACAAGATATCACATTATACATTATTTCACATTATACAGATATCACATTATTTTTATTACATACATACATTTTTTTTTTTTTTTACATACAATTACCATTTTTATATAGTTGGAGCAATCTAGGTAAAGTACCTTGCTCAAGGGTACAGCAGCAGTGTCCCCCACCTGGGATTGAACCCACAACCCTCCGGTCAAGAGTCCAAAGCCCTAACCACTACTCCACACTGCATAACCACATTACATATCCACATAGATAGGAGAGACAGAGAGCATATGGCCAGACCTGTTGCAAATGGAAACAATTTGAGTTTCCTTTTAGCACCAAGCAACATATGACATGCTGCCATCACCAAAGAACATCAACCATGCTTAGATGCACTTTGAATCATCTCATCTCTAGTACATTATGGCTGAGGGTGCATATAATGACCCCATTGTTGATACAAAAAATCTGCTCCTAACATATTGTTGCATTTAAACGTACTGTGCACTAAGCATTCACACCTCCACTGCAAGGTTGACCCATTTAAAAAAAAAAAACAAGATGCACATAAGTTGTTTCTTGCTAGTGTTGTAACAATAGATGTTTGGTTTCCTATTCGAGAAAAAAAGCAAGAGCAAAGGTTGAAAAGGTCTGGCTTATTTTGTACTGTTTCAATCATCCCTACTTCACCACTTTAACCACTACCTCTACTGTACCTTGCTCCATTGTGTTGCATCTGCACTACATTAGCAAACTCCTGTACCCATTATATATACAGTACTGTGCAAAAGTTTTAGGCAGGTGTGAAAAAATGCTGTAAAGTAAGAATGCTTTCAAAAATAGACATGTTAATAGATTATATTTATCAATTAACTAAATGCAAAGTGAGTGAACAGAAGAAAAATCTAAATCAAATCCATATTTGGTGTGACCACCCTTTGCCTTCAAAACAGCATCAAGTATCAATTCTTCTAGGTACACTTGCACACAGTTTTTGAAGGAACTCGGCAGGTAGGTTGGCCCAAACATCTTGGAGAACTAACCACAGTTCTTCTGTGGATTTAGGCAGCCTCAGTTGCTTCTCTCTCTCATGTAATCCCAGACAGACTCGATGATGTTGAGATCAGGGCTCTGTGGGGCCATACCATCACTTCCAGGACTCCTTGTTCTTCTTTACGCTGAAGATAGTTCTTAATGACTTTCGCTGTATGTTTGGGGTCGTTGTCATGCTGCAGAATAAATTTGGGGCAAATCAGATGCCTCCCTGATGGTATTGCATGATGGATAAGTATCTGCCTGTACTTCTCAGCATTGAGGAGACCATTAATTCTGACCAAATCCCCAACTCCATTTGCAGAAATGCAGCCCCAAACTTGCAAGGAACCTCCACCATGCTTCACTGTTGCCTGCAGACACTCATTCGTGTACGCTCTCCAGCCCTTCGGCGAACAAACTGCCTTCTGCTACAGCCAAATATTTCAAATTTTGACTCATCAGTCCAGAGCACCTGCTGCCATTTTTCTGCACCCCAGTTCCTGTGTTTTCGTGCATAGTTGAGTCGCTTGGCCTTGTTTCCACGCCGGAGGTATGGCTTTTTGGCCGCAAGTCTTCCATGAAGGCCACTTCTGACCAGACCTCTCCGGACAGTAGATGGGTGTACCAGGGTCCCACTGTTTTCTGCCAGTTCTGAGCTGATGGCACTGCTGGACATCTTCCGATTGCGAAGGAAGTAAGCATGATGTGTCTTTCATCTGCTGCAGTAAGTTTCCTTGGCCGACCACTGCGCTTCACGGTCCTCAACGTTGCCCGTTTCTTTGTGCTTCTTCAAAAGAGCTTGGACAGCACATCTGGAAACCCCTGTCTGCCTTGAAATTTCTGCCTGGGAGAGACCTTGTTGCTGTGCTCAGTCTTGCCATGGTGTATGACTTTTGACAGTAAACTGTCTTCAGCAACTTCACCTTGTTAGCTGAGTTTGGCTGTTCCTCACCCAGTTTTATTCCTCCTACACAGCTGTTTCTGTTTCAGTTAATGATTGTGTTTCAACCTACATATTGAATTGATGATCATTAGCACCTGTTTGGTATAATTGTTTAATCATACACCTGACTATATGCCTACAAAATCCCTGACTTTGTGCAAGTGTACCTAGAAGAATTGATGCTGTTTTGAAGGCAAAGGGTGGTCACACCAAATATGGATTTGATTTAGATTTTTCTTCTGTTCACTCACTTTGCATTTTGTTAATTGATAAATATAATCTATTAACATGTCTATTTTTGAAAGCATTCTTACTTTACAGCATTTTTTCACACCTGCCTAAAACTTTTGCACAGTACTGTATATATATAGCATTCAGAACTGGGCAGACACATGGCAAATTACATTTAATAGAGAAAAGTGTAAAGTACTGCACGCAGGCAATAAAAATGTGCACTACACATATCATATGGTAGATACTGAAATTGAAGAAAGAATCTATGAAAAAGACCTAGGAGTTTATGTTGACTCGGAAATGTCTTCATCTAGACAATGTGGGGAAGCTATAAAAAAGGCCAACAACATGATTGGTTATATTGTGAGAAGTGTTGAATTTAAATCAAGGGAAGTAATGTTAAAACTATACAATGCATTTGTAAGACCTCACCTAGAATATTGTTTTCAGTTCTGGTCATCTCGTTACAAAAAGGATATTGCTGCTCTTGAAAGAGTGCAAAGAAGAGCAACCAGAATTATCCCGGGTTTAAAAGGCATGTTGTATGTAAACAGGCTAAAAGAATTGAATCTATTCAGTCTTGAACAAAGAAGACTACGCGGTGATCTGATTCAAGCATTCAAAATCCTAAAAGGTATAGACAATGTTGACCCAGGGGTCTTTTTTGACCTGAAAAAAAGAAACAAGGGCCCGGGGTCACAAATGGAGATAGATAAAGGGGCATTCAGAACAGAAAATAGGAGGCACTTTTTTACACAGAGAATTGTAAGAGTCTGGAACCAACTCCCCTGTAATGTTGTTGAAGCTGACACCCTGGGATCCTTCAAGAAGCTGCTTGATGAGATTCTGGGATCAATAAGCTACTAACAACCAAACGAGCAAGATGGGCCGAATGGCCTCCTCTCGTTTGTAAACTTTCTTATGTTCTTATATATCTATCTAATGTTTCTGTACAGAACATTATCAAGCAATATTGTACTACAGATACCTTGTTAAAAATGTAAATTCAAAAACATCAGTGCACTTCCTTAAATTCCTTTCAATGGCTTTCTCTTAAGACTTGGTTAACATCCTGAGCCCAAAGCTGCATTTGAACCCCAATAATCACACTGTGGAACCTGTGCTAACAGTCATATGAACTAAGCAGTCACTTGCTCATACCAGGCAGTAAAAAATATTTTTACTGTACAGAAATGACAGAGGCACCTTGAAATGTTCAGTCCCTTTGGTGACCAGTTAGTTTGGTTTTTACTGTACAGAAATATAGTTTATTGCAAGACATTACCATTTTTGTCTTTTTATTTTAATCTGCATTTTTTTTTACCACAACACTATTCAGAAAACTTTAACCTATCAGTCTTTTTCTATTCATTAAAAAAATGAATGACTTGCTAGTTTTAATTTAAAGGTTTCATGCTTACAACCATTTATTTAATCCATCACTTTAAAACACTCAGCTTTATGAATATACATATATATATATATATATATATATATATATATATATATATATATATATATATATATATATATATATATAGATTAGTTTTTAAGGCTAGCATATTTTAAATATTTGTTGTTGCTCTGCTTATATATAATTTGTATCAGGAACATTTGGTGTATATTAAATTACGTATTATAAAATTGTCTATATCGTACTTAAAAAGTATGTTTTCACTATGGGACAGGAAAGGGTCAGTTTTTACTTGATATACCTTTTGATTGTTTAAAAAGTTGTCAATGAATTTGGAGCATTTATTAGGTATCAGTTTTCTAAGAAAGAAAAAAAAAATCGCCCAATAGTAGAACTTTGTGGTAGAACCTTTTTTCGGTCTATGTTTACAAGTGATATTGTTTTAAGTGAAATCTGGACTTATTCAATTAGCAGACCATTATAACAGGTAGAGAGCTACTCAAGTCAGGAAAAAATTGAGAGCTGATATTTTGGAATGGAGAAAGACTAATGGTGTTGGGAAATTGCACTCAAAGCCAACCTGACCTAACGTTAACTAGAAAAAAAGTCTTGCATGAACTTGTTCCAGCCTTGTTCTAAATTGTTTGTTTAATTGAAACAATTAAACCACCATCCCGTAGTTAATTATCTCATTTTACCTATTAAACCTGGAGTGTTATGAAAACATGAAAATGAAGTACATGAAAACAAAATGCTCGATTGAGATGCATTGGCATTAAAAGAATAAACAGTTTGGTATTGTTGAGTTAGACACTGAGGGACTTTGTTTTTTGTGTATTGATGAATGGAAACAACCTTAACATCACATAACAATGTTTTTATTGAATAACATTTTTCTTAATTGTTAAATAATACTGCAATATGTGTCATAGTAGCTATGAATTTAACTAGTTTCAGTTGCTGCCAATTAGTGAGAAAATATTAGTTTGACTCTGACCCATTTTTTTTTACAAATAGCAGTGGGTTTGACCTCATAGTCTCAGTTTTCAGTTCTTGGTAATTCTTTAATTTTTTTCCACTTAGCACGTACTTACTGTTGCACACATGCAGGTGTTGTGGTTTGTTGTTTTTTTTTTTCAAATAGAAAATAGGACTTGATTTCAAAGCTCATTTTTTAGCTTTTGCAAAATGGATACAAAAAAACAGGATTGTTCAAATGCTATTATTATTGAATACATTAGCAACGATTCATCCATTCAAAACAAAAATGTACACATTTTGTAAAAGCTTGAAAATGGATTGCTAATTGATTCAACAGGGGGTTTGATAATGACTACATAAAAAAAAAATCAATGCTATTTAATCAAAGGGTTTTTATGTGTGTTTTCTTTATCATTTGCGCTCCACGTTTAAGCAACCGAGGAGTTCATTGGGAAGTTTATAAGTGACGTGCTGACGTGCAGATTTCTAATTGATCTGTTGAAGGACATCCATCTCTGAAAATCGAAGGAGACAAGGCAGCTTTATACACAAATATAAACATGGGTCTAAAAGCCTATTTAAATGATATAAAACTAGTATTTATTGGTAGTTCAAAGGCCTAACCATAAGCAGACATAACATCAAGTATGAAAATGACACTTGTATTTCCAATCTGTATTGGTGTGAAGCTTACAATACTCTAATTAGGTCAGTTTCTTTCATGTCTGCTTTCCACTGTATGCTAGATAAGATCAGTTACTGGTGTAATAACCCAAAACCCCAAACTTTACCTCAGCATTTTCACAAGTGTTTTGCAGGTTACTTTTATTGGCTTGTTTCACAGAGCCTCTGATTAGCAATAAGCTGTTACTATGTTACCTGTTTTAAGTAATTGTTAGGGTTATAGATATATTTATTTTATTTACTTTGTTTATTGTATTCAATATTGGAATGTTCCAATTGTAGGCTAATTTTAATTTTCATACATTGGTTGAGTGATGTGCAGCAAAATAAATTTCGTTCTTTTTTTTTTTTTTGCATAAAACTTAATCTAGGAAAACAAAAAAACAAAACAAAAAAAAACCTAAATACATGTAATACCTTCACGCACCACAGGATCAGTTACACAAACATTCTACAACCTATAATAATAGAATGATTTAAGAGAACAAATATTATAATATATGCAGTAGGCCTCTAAGGCCATTTCTTTGCATATTTTTATTACAATCACGTATCACATTTCCCCCTCGACCACCAATCTTACCTATAGCCTATCTACCACCAGAAAAAGTTCCCTCTCAAAAAGTGCAAATTGGAAAGCTACACAATTCTTACAGCTTCTCAGAAGTCACATCCGCCTTAGCTTTAGATTTAATCTACCCTCAGGTGGTCTGTGAAACCAGCCATTTGTTTATCAGATGTTATTTTCTTTGACTCAGATGAAGCCTGCCACAGAGCTGCAGTTTGTTATAAATATTTGGTTTGCTCTCGATGTAACTTCTTGAACCAACACATTTTCCTGTTGGCAAAATGAAATGCAAGTGTAAGGGCCTAGAATGCAGTACACATGAAGCAGACTTAGAGTGTTCTGGTAGGAAAAAAATGACATTAAAGTTCAAATAAAGCCTATAAAATAATGGGGCTGTACAGATAGTATGTTGACATCTAGAGGCACAACCAACATGAAACGTACACTTTATTTTAAAGACTGTGCTGGAAACCACCACCAGGCCAAGAAATACATGTGGTTTCGTTGCACATGACGGGGTGTTCAGTAAATATGTCACAAATACTATATATTTTATGTATCAAACCATGATGCAATATCCACTACTATAGCACCTACAGCTATGGCCAAAGGTTTTGCATCACCCTATAGAATTAACCAATTTTGCTTCATAAATTCGAATAAAACCTGCTGAATAATGTTATGTCAACATATTGAATTACATATTGCTTTGTAGTTTTCCATATACTTCACAAAAAACTGACAAAAATTGAAAAATATGACATTTTAAAATCTAACATGAAATACTGCACTATTAGTATGGCGTCCGGTAGACTTTTGTGATACCATTCTGTAGTTTCTTTGATTACACAACCTAAATTATGTTCATATAGTTGCTTTTTTTAAATTATGGCTCAATTCTAAAATTCTAAGTGATGCAAAACTTTAGGCTATAGCTGCACAGGCATGTATGGTCATTTATTTTGCAAGAACGCTAATGGGATTTTAAGATACATGGTTGTGTTTGCATAACTGAAAAGCAATATGATCATGCTATGGGGAAAGTGGTCTGTGTTTTTCACACTTGTAATTACAAAGGTCTTGTGGTGTTTGTGGGTGTTTGCTTCAGAGTATTATATTGCTGTCTGAGAAAATCTGTAACCTATCGATAAACAATATTTCATCGAACATGGCACATCTGTTTTATTTATTTATTTTATTTCTTTACTGCAACAATAATTCTGTATACACTATAAAAACAAATGTTGATAAATAAATACAATTATGGGGAAGCAGCTGGTTTGTTACTGACAGGAAGAAGGCCCTGAAAGGGTGGGGACAGTTTCACTACTCAGGTGTAGTACCACATATCATGTTATAAAATAAAAATATATGTTTGCTAAAACATGTGTTTACTACTGTATATAGAGAATGGATAAGTGCATGGCGGAGGATATGTATGGAATTATTTTGTTAGCAACAATCATTTTAAATCTGGAGCTGCAGAAAAAAAAAAATCATGTTGGCAGATCAGAGGTATGTCAATTCTACCATTGGGGAAAAATACTGTTGGTGAAGTAATTTATAAATATAACTCAACTGAATCATGATACATTTAGTATCACTTCTGCCCAGTTTGACGTTAGAACAAGATGAGATTGAATTCTGCAGACTGGTTTCATGGTTCAGATGGAGACTTAACATACATACTGTATATCACAATGACATTCTTACCTAGATATGGAGAACCGTGCATCCAGTTGTGAAGAAAGTTGTAGGTAGCGGTTTGGCTATTAATGAGACCTATGTTTTCATTGCATTGCATTGAAAGTGGATGAAACTAATTATTCCATGTGAATGTAGCACATAGTGATAGTTTCTGCAGTACCAACACCTGATTGGCTCAGCTATTGAAATCCATATCTTGGGAACAACATGTTGACTTTTTATTTAAAAAAATTCTTGGCATTTGGTATGCTGTACTGTTTTACAGAATGTAGGTCACAGTGACCTATTTAATGTACGGTACTGATACCTCTAATGTGTTATTTCCATCCTCAGTGTGAGATGTGTAAGATAATGACATACCTTGTTGTTTTCTGTTTGTTCAACTCTTTTAATCCAAAGACCCTGCATGCAGTGAATGGCGACAGCACGGAAACAGAACAAGATACCCATTTTTTTCTGTTGACACTGTGAAGCCAAATATTTAACAAGATGGTTATTTCTGTAACTTTCAATATTTTTCCATGAGCAATAGATTTCAGTGTCCTACTTTTTAAAAGTCAGTTACAACAAACATGTGTTTGAAATGCGTGTTCATGTAAAGTACCTTGTGGCTGTAATAAAACAAAGCCCACTCAGAGTAGTAGGATTGCTTACGTCAGTAATATTTCAATCATACACTAGAAAGAATATGAAGAAATTACTTGTAACGCCTTTTTAGTATTTACCGGAACAAAATATTTTGCATTTTGTGCCCCCCTTAAACTTAGGTTGCAGAACATTTTTACAAGTAGGTTAACTGAAGAAATAAAAGGTCATTATGCTTTTGTAGTTGTTTTTTTGATTTTCCTCTGAGGATGTTTTGATGTTTTGGATTTAAATGTTGGAGTTTGCAAGCAGTTTCGAGCAAGCACTCTATCTTACTCCATTTTGTATAAATACAAATTTTTATATTTAGTAATAGTAAAATAAACTTAGGCCTGGATTAAATCAAAATGATGGCAAAAGTACATCATTACTTTCATTTGATTTAATTTAGGTCTTACATTAAGTACCTTGACTTCCTCTTATGACACCTGTCACTGCAGTTATCTCCAGGTAATGATCGATGTAGAGGATATAAATGCTATTATAAAGCATAAAAATGTAAGGTGTAGAAAAAACATTTTAAGATGTTATATATAGTTTAGACTGGATGAAACGTATGTTGATTTATTGGCTACACAATTTCACACTGCTTTTGAAGAAGCAGGGTCGACCTGAGTGACACAAGTAAATACACAATGCGCGTATCAATGCCGTGGAAGCAGCTTGTTAGATGCTTCCATCCAAGGTTCTCTGGATTGAACCGTTGGCCCAAATGTTGATTAGAACAAACGTTTCTTCATCCCTGCTGCAATCTGGCTCATGGTGTGTCTCAATCAACAAAAATATGGCTAAACAGAATAAACAGAAATGTTTCCTGCAGAAGTGAAACCTTCACACTGGCATGGCTGCTTGTTATTTAATTGGCTTACAAACGGCCATTATGCATTTTTGTCTCACTCGACCTGGGTAACAGTGTATGGACCCACATCCTGAGGTGGGTCACTGCCGTCCTGCGAACAACCCAAGTAGGTGGTTTCACACATCAAACATTAAGGACTGTTTTACAGAATATTTTGTTAAGGACTGTTTTCTAAATCCCATTCTGATCAATTAAATGAAGTTCATAAATCCCATTTTTCAAATGGGATCAATATCAGCTTTAAGAGTTTGCAACTTTTTACACCAATCAAGAGAAAATAGAAAGTACACAGGCCAATTGCCAATTTCCCTGTTTCTGGTTTTAATTATTTATGTTCATGACCCTTTATATGCTCTGTTGTAAATATAAATTAATCATTAACATGTCTTATTTAAAGGTTTCCATTTTCAGTTTCTTAATTAATTTTTTATTTGCAGGTATTCAATTAAAGATTGCAGTTTGTTGTAATTAACGCACTTTAATTACTTGTGTATTATTTTATGTTCTCTAGGAAGTCATACTTGATCGTTGTATGCAGTAGCAAAAATAACGACAAGAAGTTTGTTCACAAATAACTATTTCCTTTTAAATATTTTAAACCTTAAAATGAATGCCTTTAGGTGAAGAAAGGTTATCCCTGTCAAGATATTTATCATTTCCTACAGCACCACATCATTGTAAGTGGAATGTTTCAAAACCAGCATAACCAAGCCAACAAACATAATTGTAAATGTGTTTTGTGCCCCGTTTTTCGGAAGCTACTATATTCTAAATGCAGTTCCAAGGTAGGGACACCCCCCTTTGCCAGGGTGATGCTTTGAATGGTAAGCTGTTACTGTAATAAAGGTAAATTGTACTCCTACAGATCTCAGAGGTTTTGATTAAACTTAGAAGATTTAAACTGTTCCTACCTCAAGATTTGAACTGTGATATAGGGCTGTTGCAGGATGCAGTGCTTTGACCTAAAATACCTTAAAAGCAGTGAGTATTTTAAATGTCATAGCAGAGGGAAAAAACAGGTAATTCATATGCCAAATGTTGATTATGAAGAGACTGATAACTACTTTTAGTGATTTCATTTTACTATTTTCTTTTAGATCTTCAGATTTTTTTATACTTATGGACTGTAAATATGAATCATCTTCTTAGACAAATACACTCTCCTTTGTTTTTTAGAGATATGAAAATAATTCCTTTAAAAAACAAGTGGTGTACAATTTGGCAAACTGCATGTCAGAACAGGCCAGCAAATGTCTCAGCAGTGCAGCCTAGCAAATGAGCCACTAATTAAAAATAGTATTGGGAAATTCCCTAAACAAATATTAAGCTGATTTCAGACCCCGATTAGCACTAATCTTGGACTATTTATGTTACCTTAGGTAAGGTTGTCCATTATTAGTGACCAGCCCATAAGGTGGGCATATGGTGGTGTATTATATTATTTTGGCTTCATACTATTGTAATTGCATTATATATATTTTATCCTGACCCCCTTAACCATAACCATGTTTTGTCTTCAATACAGATTTGGGACATAGCTGCTGTATTCATTAATGGTTCCTTATTGATCACAAAGCCATGTTATTTCCTCTTCTTCAGGTGGCAGAATGGAATGTTATTTTCCCACACAATGAAAACTTCTGATAGAATATTTTTGTACATGTGCTGTTACGTTTTTTTTGTTGTTGTTGTTTTTAATATATAATTCTTCAAAAACTGATCTAGAATAAACAAGGCGTGAGGTACACTTATCTTTAAAACACTAATGCACTAAGCCAGTGGTTTCCAACCTTTTTTTTTTTTTTTTAAAACTGTAGCCCTTTTGTCTGGAGGTTTCAGCTCAAGTACCCCTTCACAATTTTCATTCCACTGAATGGTACCACAGTTGCAATAAAAAGTTGAATAATCTGATTAACAAACTAATTTCCCTGTTTACTAAATATGTAATTGATGTCACAAGTTTGGGACTGACACACTGCTGGTTTAGAGCAGAATTCCAAACAATATTTTTTTAAACTTTTAATTACAATAACTTTTTGTGGCTTGGCACTTTCTGTAGACTCTTGTGTTTTCCTCATTTGTTTTTCTTTTGCAAGATGTGTACACATTTTTCACCCGAGAAATGGTACACAGGATAATCTGGATGTACTCTACCAAAAGACCGAAAAAAAAAATTCAACCAGCTGCTCTAATAAATGCAACAAAACCCATTAAAGTATGAATATTGCCATTTCTCTGTGTATACTTAGAAAAATAATGCAGAAAGATTGTGCGTCACTGATTAGTATTGAGCAGAGCTATCCATGGGCAGAATGGCCAGATGCCTGCTTCACCCATACTCACATCACTCAGCTCAATACAAATCATACGTGCGCAAAGGTGGATGACAATTTTGAAACTATAGGTCAGACTATAACCTTTGAGCTGCTAAACAAAAATTTACTATTTATGCACGGTGGTTGAGCGATAATATATAATACCAATGGGACTCCTGAGTGGCGCATCCAGAAAAGCTGCTCCGCATGGAGTGCAGGATGAGCCCTATAGCCAGCCTGGAGGTCGCCATTTCGAGTCCAGGCTATTCCACTGCCGACCGTGGACGGGAGTTCCCAGAGGGTGGCGACACAATTGGCCGAGCACCGCCCGGGGGGGGGCTCAGGTCGGCCAGGGAGTCCTCGGCTCACTGCGCACCAGCAACTCCTGTAGACTGGCCAGGCGCATGCGGGCTTGCCTGTAGGCTGCCCACAGCTGCATTATCCTCCGACGCTGTAGCTTTGGGTTGGCTGCATGGCGAGCCTGCAGAGTGAAAAGAAGCGGTCGGCTGACGGCACACGTTTCGGAGAACAGTGTGTGCTCGTCTTTGCCACTCCCGAGTCAGTGCAGGGGTGGTAGTGGTGAGCTGAGCCTAAAATACAATTGGAGATTTCAAATTGGGAGAAAAACAGGATAAAATCAATTGGTGACTACTAAATGTAATAATATATTGTTAAGGGGAATAAAGTTTTAATTGAGAAAAAAATGATATATTAAAAATACAAAACTGAAAGATCATAATTGGATAAGTCTCCACCCACCTGAGTTAATACTTGGTGGAAGCACCTTTGGCAGCAATTACATCTGGGAGTCTGTTGGGATAGGTCTCTACCAACTTTGCACACCTAGATTTGGCAATATTTGACCATTCTTCTTTACAAAACTGTTCAAGATCTGTCAAGTTCCTTGGGGAGCGTTGATGGACAGCAATCGTCAAGTCATGCCACAAATTTTCGATTGGATTTAGGTCGGTGCTCTGCCTGGGCCACTCAAGGACATTTACCTTTTTGTTCCTTAGCCACTCCAGTGTAGCGTTGGCTGTGTGCTTTGGATCGTTGTCATGCTGAAAGGTGAACTTCTGTCCCAGTTTCAGCTTTCTTGCAGAGGGCAGCAGGTTTTCCTCAAGGACTTCTCTGTACTTTGCTCCATTCATTTTCCCTTCTATCCTGACAAGTGCCCCAATCCGTGCCGATGAGAAACATCCCTATAACATGATGCTGCCACCACCATGCTTCACAGTAGGGATGGTGTTCTTTGGTTGATGCACTGTGTTGGGTTTGCGCCAGACATAACGCTTTGCATTTAGGCCAAAAAGTTCCATTTTAGTTTTGTCAGACCACAAAACTTTTTGCCACATGGCTACAGAATCTCCTGAGTGTTTTTTTGCATACTTCAAACGGGATTCAAGGTGTGCTTTCTTGAGTAATGGCTTCCTTCTTGCCACCCTACCATATAGGCCAGATTTGTGGAGTGCTTGGGATATTGTTGTCACATGCACACTTTGACCAGTCTTGGTCATAAAATCCTGTAGCTCTTGTAAAGTTGCCATTGGCCTCTTGGTAGCCTCTCTGATCAGTCTCCTTCTTGCTCGGTCATCCAGTTTGGAGGGACGGCCTGATCTAGGCAGGGTCTTGGTGGTGCCATACACCTTCCACTTCTTAATAATCATCTTGACCGTGCTCCAAGGGATATTCAAGGCCTTTGATATGTTTTTATACCCATCCCGCCTTTCAACAACTTTGTGCCTTTCAACAACTTTGTCCCGGAGTTCTTTTGAAAGCGCCTTGGTGCTCATGGTTGAGTCTTTGAAACCTTTTGGAACCTACAGGAAATGCTGAATTTATCCTGAAATCATGTGAATCACTCCATTTTAACACAGCTAATTTAGGATTGCTATTACAAGGGGGGTAGACACTTATCCAACCAAGCTATTTCAGTTTTTATTTTTA
The DNA here is from genome assembly GCA_030684275.1 of Acipenser oxyrinchus oxyrinchus. Classification (NCBI taxonomy): domain Eukaryota; kingdom Metazoa; phylum Chordata; class Actinopteri; order Acipenseriformes; family Acipenseridae; genus Acipenser; species Acipenser oxyrinchus. The sequence continues at coordinate 47,821,661 of CM060251.1, forward strand.
AATTCATTTTTTACAAATTTCTAGAATATTTTTTTCACTTGGAAGCTGTGGGGTAGGATGTGTAGATAAATGAAGAAAAAAAAACTATTTTAATGCATTTTAAGTCCAGGCTGTAAGGCAACAAAAGGTGAAAATTTTGAAAGGGGGAGTACTTTCTATAGGCACTGTGTGTATATATATATATATATATATATATATATATAATACTGATGTTTTGTTTAAATTATTTATAAAACAAAGAGCACGACACAATCATGATATGTGAGAAAGTATTTTACTTTGATTTAGTGGTTCTTTTTACACATTTAACATTGCAATTTATTTTTTACAAACATACTTCAGCAAGAAAAAGGCATTTACCAAGCGGCACAAAGTATATGTTTATGCTTTAGGGACATCTGTATGTACAGTAAAACGTCAAACAACTAAGCATTCTGGTTAGTTGATTTTCAGGATAACTTACTCTGAGGAGTAACTAGGTTGCATTGAAAAAATGACAAATAAAACAAGTGTCTTGCTTTGCTTGCATAACTCGGCCAGTTATGAACCTTTGTAGCCTGCAAAACCCACGTTTTCTTTTTTATTGTAATCAGTTAGTATTTTTGTTTTGACAGTCCAATTAGATACAGGCTACATTTCTAGAGTTGTAACTGTACTGTGTTGTCTTTTAAACAACAGATTCAATATGGATTTTTAAAAAGCAGAAACCTTAAAAAGACAGCCATAAATATACATAAAAGGCAACCTAACAGATCATCTGAAATGATTGGTACCACGTTATCAACTTTAAATAACCACTACTGGTTGTAGTAAATACAGAAAATCATGATTTGAGACGTGGTTCTTACTTCACAAGTACACCCCCCCCACCCCCACCCCGGCCCTTCTGAGATACAGGCTGTTCGTAAGAAATTACAGAAAAAACAATGGCGCAAAATGTATTTTATGCACAACAGTACAATAAAGCAGCACATTATACTGTATAATTAGCTCAATTTAACCTTTTTTTTTTACTTTTACAGAGCGTACAGTTCTCTCCAATAACTTTTATTCAGTCAGCAATACCCTTCCACCTCAATGTAATTTTATTACAGTATTACTCCCTTTTTCAGTTCAATAATGTCAGCACTGTAAATGATCCTCCTGCTGTTTCAGCTGCACAGTCGGTGTTTGGCACTGGTAAGCAATACATAAACATCTTTTTGATGCATTAGTCAAATAGATTTTGTGTAACTCTGAAATATTCTGAGAAAGTAGTCAGAGAAATACCAGACTACTTAGCAAGAAAGGGAATTCATATTTTAATGTGCTTCCATAACAAAATCAGACTGCCACATCTTACACAAAAGAAAACTGATACTTAACATACTAGAAATGAGTGCATTATTCTGATAAGCCCATTTTGCAATTTTTAATAGATTACTCAAGCATATACAGTAAGAGATTGTATTGCATCCTCATGTCTGAATTGCCTTTTTGTGAAATGTAGCAGTGGCTCTAGGGACACAATATAAACAGGGATAAATATGATTCCGCTGATCAGGACTTCTCAAAATAACAGTATACTGTAACTAGAGTAGGAATACAAAAGCAATAATCACATTTATGGTCCAAACTATTGTCTGGTTTCACAGACCCTGCTAGCACCATTCTTGAGCTAAATCACTTTAAGGTAGTACAACATCAAGCTAAGTGAAAGAAACAGTATGAAAGCTTCCTTCCATAAGCTGTCCATATTTCACTTTCAGTGTATTTCACCATCTAGCTACAGCAGGGTTGTGTGTGATTAATGTGTCTGGAGTTGTTTTTTCACAATATTAATACAATTGTTTTGATTGAAATGTAACAAATGAAACACTTTAAATTGTACAGTCCTGACTGAATAATGATAGCAGTTGTAACCGCCTCCTCTGCACAGTTAGGAAAACGTAGTCAAGTTTCAGTTTAGTATACATCTGTAAAGAAAAGGCATCGACAAGGTTTTCAAGTTCCAGCTTTTTGAGTAAAGTAAGATTGTCTGAACAGTGCCGTCTGATCTATTGTACATTACAGCATGTCTATGCAACTTCCTCCATGTAGTCAACAGCTTCACTGAACTGTGAAATGCTGTGATCCAGTGTGAAGTCATCAAGCTAGAAGAGATAGAAAACTGAAGTGAGCATTTAAGCAGTAAAAAAAAAACCCTTGATTGTAGTGCAAAAGCATGTAAGGTCCTGGAAAATAGATCATAATGCACTTTTTATACAGCTACGTGTGTGTTGTGTATTTCAATACAAATCACACATACTGCATTTTTGTAGATTATTGCCTTTATCATGGACATCAGTGCAAACTTAACTGCTGCATGCATAATATAGGCATTTATTTTTCAGTTTTTATAGTAGTATGTGCCTTGAATATGTGCTTTTGACTCCTGGGCAAGTATTACTTGGTGAAAATAACTAAAATTATAGGGAAGTTAAAATGCTAGAAATAAAAAAGCTTAATAAAACGAGATAAAGACCATGTGATTTTTCTTATTTTAAAAACCCTCTTACTTGTGGACATTTTTATTTCTACCTCCATCCTGCTTACGCATGTGCTTTTGTTATGACTACTGGTAACTTGATTTGCAGGTTTCTCAAAATGCTTTCTTTGATATGGTTCTAATCTATTGCTGTTTTTTTTCATGAAAGCCCTCTATTCAGTCTATTTGTAGTACATTGCCTTCCTCTTCAGCTACTTCCCCAAACATTGCAGAGGCCCAGTAATACAGCACTGAAACAAACCAAACATAATACTTAAAAGAGGAAATCTTTTGAAATATAGGAAGAAAAATTCATTTGAAATCACATCAACAGCTGGTCAACTACAGTAAATAAACGCTTTGGTATATTTGACAAAGTATGTATTATTCATGGGAGGGGAAGAAAAAGTGATCATGATTTAAACTGAGCCTACCTTATCACTGGCTTTGAAATCCACCCCCTCAATAGAAAGCTCTTCTTCAATCTCTTCTCCAATGCTCACTTCACTTTTAGTTTTATCTGATCGATGGCTGGTACTGATAAAAAAAAAAAACACAACAAAACAATAAGTACAGATTTTTTTTAACAATGATGTAATGAAAACATTAGACAAATAAGTAATTAATAAAACGTTACCTGTTAAAATCATCATCATCATAATCATCTTCATCTCCTGCAACAAATATATATATATATATATATATATATATATATATATATATATATATATATATATATATATATATATATATATATATATATATATATATATACTCTTTGTTAATAATACATTATTCAATTTTATTAAAATAAAACATGTTAAAACTAGGGAAATAAGTTCATTTGTTTATGTGTATTTTAAACCATAAAAATGTGGTGGCACAAAAAGGTGGGGAAATCTAAATATGTACTCATGCAAAAAAAAAAAAGAACTGAAGTTATTTCAAGGGCTCCTACACGCATTTTCAATTTCTGAAATTACTGGGATTGTTAAATCTTGCCCAAACACTACTAATGACATTAAAAAAGAAAACTTGCCTAATCCAAGGGAGCCTATTTTCTCATTCATTGTCTTCAGGTCTTTCAAATCAATATCTTTGCCATTACCAACTATTAAAGAAAAACAAAAACACACACATTAACTGCATTCAGATTTACATCCTTTTGTAGCTAAAATAGGTACATTTCTTAACGTTATGCTTCAGTTTATAACAGTGAATTCCCTATGCAGAAAAAAAACAGTGCACATGAATTCTTGTTTGTAGGCATAGTTATAAATTCCTGCACTGATTTACAAGTAATCTTCTTCATAAAGAGGGCAGTTGACACAGACCACAGGAAAGATGTATGGAAAGTATCCAGCCAGTGAAACCTGATGCCCACCCAGGACTGAACAGAAGCAGGAAAGGGCTTTACAGCAAGCACTGTAAAGAGCCAGCTGCTTAACCTTTGCAACTTATTGTAAGACTGCAGTGGACCCCTGAGCATCAGCAATACAGAAACAGTAATATCTAAAAGACTGGTGCAGCTTTTTTAGGTTTTTGTAAAAGACATGTAGTTTCACATGTTTTTGCCCTGTCTAAATGCGAGTAGAAGTTTTCTTACTGTCAGTAGGTCCTTTAAGTGGGGGTACTCCAGCCAGGGACCCTAAACCAGTTTTTAAAGGAGGTGCATCAGAAAGAGATGCAAGGCTTCCTACTGGCCTACTTGAATCTGTCCTCCTAGAAAAACAAAAGTGTAAGCAAGTCAGTAAAGAGCAAAGAGACAAGAAACATGAACATAAGGATGCACACGTTGTTTACGATTTCTTTCAAATAATTATTATTTATTTTATTTATTTATTTATTTATTTTAAAATCAACATCCCTGGCAGTTAGCAAAGCAGAACATGACAAACTAACGCCAATCGTAAGAAAAGTAAAGCAAAAGGTCATCAACCAGGCAACAAGACTTCAGGGAGATTAGACTTTTTTTTGAAATCTTTTTTAAATGAGAGACTATCAGGTAGCCCTAGTCTCACCTCTCTTCAGGATTGTGCCTGTTACCATTCTCTACAAAGGGATCCTCAGTCTCTTCATCTGTGTCACTATTTTTACCAGTGATCCTAATCACAGAGTAAGCAAAGGAGAAGAAAGAGATTTGAGACACAGCCAGACATGCAGGGGGGAGAGGGGAGGGTGAGAAGACAATGGTAAGCACATGTTAAAAGACACAGAAAACCAAGATATAGAATATCAAAGCCTGAACACTCATGGGGCATAAACTTGGGATACAAGCAATTTGTAAAGCCCTTTTAAACAGTAACAGACTGCTTACAGGCAAGCTGTCAATCATAAGATACATAGTAATCCAGTAACAGTACTAAAAAAAACCAGTCATTATTAAAGGACCCTTTTTTGAAGAGAAGTCGTTATCAATACATTTTTTATGCTATTGTTGTTTTTGTATCAAACCATTACAAAGCACTCAAATGTCATTTAACAACAAGCGTGTAAGCAGTGGGAGTGGTTCTGAAGAAGTGGTTCTAGAACTTAATCTTTGTGGCTACTACCGTTCTTCTTGCTTTTTGAAAAAGATCCTCCTGAAATACTTTTGTCTGTATGCGACCACCTTCAATTATTTTTGTTATTCAAGAAGAAAGGACAAAAGCACAGCATTCTCCTAAAGTGCTTTGATTGGAGTTTCGATTTTAGTGCAAAATTAATGTTCAAAGCAGTTACTATGAATTTTCTGAAATCTACAATGTAAATATCAATTCATTCAAATAAGGACCGTGCAGATCGATTTTTCCCTTCCAGTTAAGATTGATCATATGCCGTAGACCTAACTTCTCGTACGTGTTTCATTTCATTTGTGAAGTATTGATACTTTCCAGCACTTTTTATATAAAGTTTGTTTAATCGATTTTAATACAATAACAAATTGCTTGTAATTTGAGCGTATTTCTTGTCACATAGTGTGAAGAATTTGTTAGATGAAATCTTCACTGTTTGAGTTTAATGGATATTTCCCCCAAAAGTAATGAACGTTGGAAACCAATTTTTGAACATGTAAATGAAAAACCTTGCTTCTTACATGAACTTGCAATTTGGTCACGTAAATCTGGGATGCGTAACTAAAAATCACCTCACTTTAGTTGTTTGGATCTTGGAGCTTGAACCATACACCAGTGAACTCCCACCCTGCCAAATTAGTTTTTAAACAGGTAAATGTATCTGCATATCTTTTTAAGTGCTAGATGTAGAGTTATGTAATTCCAGGGTTCCTGACATACTTACTCTTTGTGATTACTGTTCATCTTGTTTTCTGAGATACTTGCCCCTGAAACACTTTTGTCTGCCAGGGATATACTAATATCACAATGCAGCAATGATAAAGAGAAAGAATAACAAGGGAGGAGGCTTAGTTTTAGTTATTTCTAATACATTTGAATAAAAAATACACTATTGTGTAAGTTTACAACACAACCATAAATATACACCATGTGTACGTTTGAAACACAGTCTTTTATGAATTCTGGGGAAATAAGAGGCCATAACCTCGGAATTGTTAATATAAGGATAAGGAACAGTGGAATCTCACCAGTTTCACAGTTAAGACATTCCTGTAAATGAGAGAAAGAAATGAAGCTCACCAGCCATATGTTTTCTCAGGTTTAGGCAATGGATCATCAAAGAAAGAATCTCCTTCATCCTCTTCATTGTTCAGATCAAAATCTTTACCCTTCTTAACTGCTGGAACGTTGCTGTTGAGCTTTGAGTCCAGTTTTGATTCACTGGCAAATATCTGGACATTGCTTTTATTCTTCACACCTGCAGTTGGCAAGCTTAATTCGCTATGGCTGGATTCAATAACCTTCAAAGAATTTAAAGCAACTGTTAGAGCCTTTGAAAATGTTAAAACAATTTGCATTACGATTACATTGCTCCGAGTCAAAAATGCAGAGCTGGACTTTTTCCTATCTGAACAATTCACTATTAAAGCCACTCTCAGTCCCTCAATGAAAGCCAATTTACCAGCCCCTTTAATGATTACAATACAGAAAACTAAATGTTATATTACTATACGTACTATAAATCCATTAACACTTTTTACTATTTTTATTTACTATGGATTACTACCCAGTAATGCGACAACTGCTTTTAATGCCACATTTCCATTAGCACCACAAAACCAGTCTGTCAAACTGAATCTTGTTCCACTATCAGACGGGTTGGCGCAGGTTAAATCTGCAGTCTCCAATCTGCAATCCAGCAACCGGAACTTGCACAAAGGTTAAAGACCAACTTGCATTGCATTATTCAATAATTGTCATTTACAAATGAATTCACCTTCCTCCAATATTTCACTGCATGATACCATTTTTTTCACACCCCTCTACTCTCTTCTCTACAGTATCCCACTGGCTCATTAGCTAACTTCCTCCATCACATCGAGTTGGCAAGATTAAGTTCTGCCAGTTCAGTATAACGGACACTGACAATTAAAAAAAAAAAAACATTAAGAAAAAGAATAAAACCTACAGATACCTTCAATGTAAAATTAAAAGATTTTAAGGGCATTGGTTGAAACATATTGCTGATATTGTATGCTGCTGTTTTTAGGTCACTATAAAAGTAATATGCTATTAGTACAGAGAAATGACAGAAAACAATGACAGAAACAGATAGTACATAACATTGTTAAAACTAATCAAAGGCACACATTTGAAATTAATGCAGACTCTAAGCTACAGCTATGAACATAATGTCAAGAGATACGGATATTATTAAATCTGCAAAGCAGGCCAAGAACATGTGTTGTTAAGATAACTTCTTATTAGTTCTGGATTCATGAAACAAGCAATGGCATGTCTCCAATGTGAACAAAAGCACCTAGCAATGATCATGAATACAGAAACCTTCCAAAATGAGGGCACAATATGCTTTTTTTATGCAATAAGGTTGACAGGAAACAAAACAAAAATCATGAAAGTCTGCATTACACTACCTTAACCTGTGTTCAGAGCTTCATCATGCCTCAGAATAAGCTGCACAATTATAAACCATTATCTTATTCCCATCATGCAATTACCTTTCCACTAGCCAGATCGTCACTTTCTTTACATTTTATATCACAGCCAAAAGCTCCTTTAAGATTATATTCTACAGTATTTTATAGTTATGACATACAACTTTCCTATACTTGCCTCTTCATCCTTTCAAGGAAGCACCAAAAAATAAACATAAAATAAGTATTAAAGATACCTTTTTAATCCTCTGCCTTTAGCATACCAAAATAGAAACGGCTCACTTATACGCACAATGCACAGGGTGCGCACAATACTTGGGATGCGTGTTATACTCCTAAATTTAAAGTATACTTTTTTATCTGCTTTTTTTGTATTTTATTTGTAATCCTTTCACTCTATTGAATCACCATGACATGTTTTTTAAAACATGCAAAATAATCACATCAGGAGTGTTATTTATCTCAAAAAGATTTAAGTATGTTTTTTTTTCTTTTTTATACTGTACATCTTTTAGTTTGGGAACATCAAGTCTCTTTTGACATACATTCTAAAGGGCATGCACATTTTACAAGAATCATTTTTTTGGAAGAGGAAAGTAAAGTAAAATCTACTTTTTTGGGTTGCTGTTTGTATTGTTTAAATAAAAAAAAGTGGCAGATTAACATACAATTTCAATTGAACTAAAAACATGACAAATAGACAGAGGGTTCAAAAGAACAGAATTATATATTTTTGTAACCTACCTTGCTTACTGGTGTAAAATGTAGCTTCTCCTCATGGAACTTGCTTGGTGTTTGAACAATGTCAGAGATATCATTTGTCACCTAAGTGAAAAAACAATTCAAAATTGATTTGTTTTGTTTCTTGCTTCCTGCATAAACCCATAAGGGCAAAACAAATTCCGAAATGTTACATATAGCCAAATTAATGATTTTTAAAATGAACACATTATATATATATATATATATACAGTACTGTGCAAAAGTTTTAGGCAGGTGTGAAAAAATGCTGTAAAGTAAGAATGCTTTCAAAAATAGACATGTTAATAGATTATATTTATCAATTAACTAAATGCAAAGTGAGTGAACAGAAGAAAAATCTAAATCAAATCCATATTTGGTGCGACCACCCTTTGCCTTCAAAACAGCATCAGTTCTTCTAGGTACACTTGCACAAAGTCAGGGATTTTGTAGGCATATAGTCAGGTGTATGATTAAACAATTATACCAAACAGTTGCTAATGATCATCAATTCAATTTGTAGGTTGAAACACAATCATTAACTGAAACAGAAACAGCTGTGTAGGAGGAATAAAACTGGGTGAGGAACAGCCAAACTCAGCTAACAAGGTGAGGTTGCTGAAGACAGTTTACTGTCAAAAGTCATACACCATGGCAAGACTGAGCACAGCAACAAGACACAAGGTAGTTATACTGCATCAGCAAGGTCTCTCCCAGGCAGAAATTTCAAGGCAGACAGGGGTTTCCAGATGTGCTGTCCAAGCTCTTTTGAAGAAGCACAAAGAAACGGGCAACGCTGAGGACCGTAGACGCAGTGGTTGGCCAAGGAAACTTACTGCAGCAGATGAAAGACACATCATGCTTACTTCCCTTCGCAATCGGAAGATGTCCAGCAGTGCCATCAGCTCAGAACTGGCAGAAAACAGTGGGACCCTGGTACACCCATCTACTGTCCGGAGAAGTCTGGTCAGAAGTGGTCTTCATGGAAGACTTGCGGCCAAAAAGCCATACCTCCGACGTGGAAACAAGGCCAAGCGACTCAACTATGCACGAAAACACCGAACTGGGGTGGAGAAAAATGGCAGCAGGTGCTCTGGACTGATGAGTCAAAATTTGAAATATTTGGCTGTAGCAGAAGGCAGTTTGTTCACCGAAGGGCTGGAGAGCGCATACCTAATGAGTGTCTGCAGGCAACAGTGAAGCATGGTGGAGGTTCCTTGCAAGTTTGGGGCTGCATTTCTGCAAATGGAGTTGGGGATTTGGTCAGAATTAATGGTCTCCTCAATGCTGAGAAGTACAGGCAGATACTTATCCATCATGCAATACCATCAGGGAGGCATCTGATTGGCCCCAAATTTATTCTGCAGTATGACAACGACCCCAAACATACAGCGAAAGTCATTAAGAACTATCTTCAGCATAAAGAAGAACAAGGAGTCCTGGAAGTGATGGTATGGCCCCACAGAGCCCTGATCTCAACATCATCGAAGTCTGTCTGGGATTACATAAAGAGAGAGAAGCAACTGAGGCTGCCTAAATCCACAGAAGAACTGTGGTTAGTTCTCCAAGATGTTTGGGCCAACCTACCTGCCGAAGTTCCTTCAAAAACTGTGTGCAAGTGTACCTAGAAGAATTGATGCCTGATTCTGTTTTGAAGGCAAAGGGTGGTCACACCAAATATGGATTTGATTTAGATTTTTCTTCTGTTCACTCACTTTGCATTTAGTTAATTGATAAATATAATCTATTAACATGTCTATTTTTGAAAGCATTCTTACTTTACAGCATTTTTCACACCTGCCTAAAACTTTTGCACAGTATATATATATATATATATATATATATATATATATATATATATATATATATATATATATATATATATATATATATATATATATATATACTGTATATTCCAAATTACAAAACTTCACTTTGTTTTTTGCCCTTAAAGAACACACTAATAGAACATTTGTTCATGTAAAATTACATTTTTGTAAACTTGATGACATCTTGCCTGTCATCTACAGTATTCACAAAAGATCCTGATCAGCTAACACATTATGGGCCTCATTTACGAAAGGGCACTACAATATAGCTGTAACGTGCATATTAAGTGGTGAGCCTAATGTGCACCATAAATCAAAATTTACTGTCTCATTTACTAACAGAGAACGCATTAATTTACATGCACACTGTTTGGCTAATTTACATACCATACTGTACACACTACATGTATAGTGAGCGATAATTTAATGTGCACAATAATGTCTAAGACTTACCCGTGACCACTGTGATATCAAAAGCCCCAGCAGTCCAGGCGTATCTTTTGGTCAGTGACTTATTGTGAAAGGTGGAGGTGGCTTACATTGACCGAAAATGAGCGATCAACAGACACAGCCCTCTGCACGGGGCTGGCAGAGGCAATGCAAAATAAAACTACACGCAAAGAAGTTAGAAATTCTAGTTTTTTTTTTTTATTAATTATAATACCTTGTTTGGTCCAGTGTTTTATTTAACCAATGTATTGAACTATAAAATTAAATCTAAGAAACTATAACATTCATTCACGCTTAATATAACCTGTTATTTACAGTTAATTTTCACTGCTCTATATGAAAACTTTAATGCAAGTAATGCCTCCATGATGCCAGACAGATTTCAGCCCAGAAAAATAAGTTTAAATAGTGAGCCTATCAGTGGTTAAAGTCTGGTTTCCAAACAAACTAATTATTGCTCACTTTAAGGTGCACACTATGATTATCGCGGTTGCCTCATTTAAATACATTATCATACACATCATATATTCATTCTGATTACCATAGCGTGGCACAATAAAAGTGTGTACCATAATATACCCATTATTTCACGCGATAATTAATTCAATTTTAAAAGTAAATATTGAAATCATGAACGTGCACACTAATTGAAATTATGGTGCACCATAATGATTAGTACCCTTTTGTAAATAAGGCCCTAAATATGTTACAGTAAAAGTCTGAATATTGGCAAATCTTAACATTTACTAGTAAATGTTGACATTAAAGCGGTAAATATCCGGAAACATAATGCTTTACTTCTGACATTTACCAGTAAATCTCAAGAATAACCAAGTGCCTTTACCAATAAGCTTCAGTAAATGTCCAAAAAGCAATAGAATTCCAGACATTTACCACCTTACCTGGTAAATGACAGTTACCAGTAAAACTTAAGATCCAGATTCTGACTTTTACATTAAGATATACACTAATAAACACATGTGCTGTGATTATGTATTCATGGTTCATAACAGGAGCCTATACAGTCTTAGAAAGCCCCAATACAATGTTTTTTAAATGTAGTTAGCTAGAGAAATGTTTTCCAAGACCCTATATTTAGTTCCCTTTCAATTCGAAGGCGACCAACAACCAATACTTTTGGGATATGCCTGCCACAGGTCAGGTAATTACTGAACATTTTATGTCAGAGCTGCCGATAGGTCCCTCCGGGGAGTGACGTCCTCGATCCCGCCTACCGAGGGAATAAGTAGTCACTCCGCAGAGATCACGTTCTATTTTGCTTCTCATAATCAGGTAGGTAAGGTAGGTATAACTAACCTCTCCAGTTGCATGATTGATTTCTTGTAAAAGAGCTCTCACTTCGAGTTTTTCTGCTAATTCCCCAGCAATTTATTGCTGGAAGTTGGCTTGCCACTTCCCCGGAATTGGAAACTCGGCTTCTGAGGACTGAGCTGAAACGCTACGCTGGTTTTTGCAGCTAAAAATATATCTATACAAAGAGAAAAGCGAGACGCATCCTCCACCACCCACCTCGGTGCGTAGGTCTTAAAAAAAAAAAAAAAAAAAAATCTCTTTCTTTCTCTCTTTTTTCTGTATATTGTCTGAAGACTGTGCTTCACTCCACTGTAAGATATACGCTGCTCCGGTTGTGTGACTGCATGTGGTCCAGACTAGACACCCAGCCTAGTAACCTCGGTGCTTATGCCCCTGGTGCTCTGTGCCTTCAGTGCCCTCGGTGCCTTGGTGCTTCGGCGCCCTCTGCATCTCGGTGCCTTCGGTGCTTAGACACTTCCTGCAATCGATGCCTTCGGTGCATCGGTATCTTAGAGCCTCGGCGCCCTTGGTGCTCCAGAGCCTCTCGCTCTCGGTGCTTAGACGCTTCCTGCATCGGTGCCCTTGGTGCTCCAGAGCCTCGACGCCTCCGTGCTTTGCCGCAATCGGTGCTCAGACACTCCTTGCATCGATACCCTCGGTGCCTCGACGCCTCCGAGCTTTGGTGCCCAGAGCCATGGCACCCTCACATGTCAGAATGGCGACTCCACCCTCAGGTGGTACAGCGCATTTGGGAACAGTTCAGGAGGGCCCCGAGACAATCTCTTTGCTACGACAGAGACGACTCACTGCCCCCATGGTTCTCCCTCCACCGCTGCGGCGGTCCACTAGGCGTCGACGCCGTAGCCCACAAGTGGCCCAGGATGCTCTTGTACGATGCTCTTGCTCCTGGCCTTCCTAGAGAAAGTTTGGAGAGAAGAGGCAACAGTTCTCCTCGTGGCCCCCAGATGGCCCAGGAGAATCTGGTTTGCAAACCTTTGCCAGCTGCTGCAAGGCCAGCCCTGGGAGATCAGTCAGGTGAGAGGCACTCTCTGGCACCCAAAACTGGGCAGACTCCAACTGTGAGTCTGGCCCTGAATGGGACAATCTGTCTGCCTTAGGGCTCTCAGACACAGTCAGTACACTGCAGAATGCTAAGTCCCCCTCCACACGGTCATTGCATGCCTATAAGTGTAGGTATTTCCAAAATTGGTGTATGGCCAGAGGGCATTACCCCATTTATTGTCCTATAGCAACCATTTTATAGTATCTGCAAGACTTCCTAGAAGAGAGTAGATACCCCTTCTATGCTGAAAGTGTACCTAGCAGCCATATCTGCATGCCATGTCCCCATTGAATCAGTGCTTCCGGGCGCTATTATATTAGCAACCCGTTTTCTGAAGGGTGCTCAGAGGTTACGTCCTCCTAGAAAGGACTCCTCTCCGAGTGGAGTCTAGATGTGGTATTGGAGGCTCTCACTAAGGCCCCGTTTAAGCCCATACATTCCACAGAGTTGAAATAACTCTCTATGAAGACAACCTTTTTGTTAGCCATCACCTCCGCAAAGCGGGTTAGTGAGCTACAGGCTCTGTCAGTGCACAGCTCCTGTATGCGTGTTTCGGATGATGGAAACAGGGTGTTGTTACGCAAGAACCCCGCTTTCCTCCCTAAGGTGGTTACAGCTTTCCACTTGAATCAATCAATGGAACTAGAGGCTTTTCATCCCCCTCCTTTTTCTTCGGAGGAGGATCAGAGATTGAATTCCCTCTGCCCGGTTCAGGCATTGAGATGTTATGTGGATAGAACGAGAGCGCTTCGTCAGTCTGACCAGCTCTTCGCCTGTCATGGTGAAAGGACCCTGGGTCAAGCCCTCTCGAAGCAGTGACTGTCCCACTGGATTGTGGACAGTTTCGACTGCATATACTAATGGCAGCCTACCCCCACCTGGGAGGGTGGCCACGCACTCTACCAGAGGAGTGGCTACGTCATGGGCCCTCTTTAGAGGTGCCTCATTGACTGATATTTGTACTGCGGCTAGCTGGGCTACTCCGCATACATTCACCAGGTTCTACCGACTCAATGTGGTAGATCCCTCTATGCCTTCATTAGGCACAAACCTTGAGATCACACCACAAAGACTAGTTTGGTGGTAGCGAGACATCCCTCATCTGCTGTCTCGGCTCACGCTCCCTCGCGACGGCTTTGATATACTTTCCCAAAAGTATTGGTTGTTGGTCGTCTTCGAATTGAAAGGGAACGACAGGTTACGCATGTCCGTTGCAAAAGAGAACGTGATCTCTGTGAAGTGATTACTTATTCCCTCAGTAGGCGGGACCGAGGATGTCACTTCCCGGAGGGGCCTATCGGCAGCTCTGACATAAAATGCTCAGTAAATACCTAGCCTGTGGCAGACACATCCCAAAAGTATTGGTTCTTGGTCATCTTCTCTTTCAAGTACCTGTTCTGCCTGATTTTACCAATTACTAATGAAATCAGCAGTAAATGTATTTCCCCCTTTGAATACACTGATGACTTCAAACAGAAGTATTTGAGTATTATAAAATGAACAGGCATATCACAATAAAGCCAAAAATCAATGCTTACCACACTTCTACACTGGATAAATAAACGTTTGTACATTCCAAGAAACTCGTCAAAGTCAATAGCTGAATGGAAAACATGAAGAAAAAAAACCCCAGTATGAGAAACAATGGAAGGGAAAATTAGAAGCTGCTATTGTTCATACATACAATATAATGTATACACATCTACTACCATTTGTAAATATGTTCATATTTAATTCATAGTGATTCAGTTAACAAGACTAACCTGCTCGGTAGGGGCGTAATGTTACACCCCTACTGCTTGCAGTAAACTATAAAACTTATTTTTATAATGAGACACTTTAGATGCAGTGCCAACTTTTTGTTAAGGTCACAACAATAAATTGCATTGGAATACTGTCTTGGATCAATACTCTTTTTATAAACTGAAAAAAGTAAATGAGGGGTGTCAGGAACTATTCAAATCCCTAAAAAAAAAGAACCAATGAACTGAATCAATGCTAGCTAGGTATGTAAACTGGTCTTCATTGCAAGATATTGATACTCTGTGTCATCAAACTCAGGCATGAATGTGTTCACCTCTTACAGGTACTGTTTTGTTTGTTTGTTTTCTGCTTCCCTATAAAACACAGAAGAGCCATTCTTCTGTGGGGGGGGGGGGGGGCATTTATTACTGTCAATGTGCAGACAAAATTTGAGAAAATGTCCCTGCAAAGATAGCAACTCCTGAAAAAACGACATTGTTAAGAACTAAATATGCCTTAAAAAAAAGTGCCAAAATATTTAGTTTGTTGTCCAATTTCACCCTGTGTGGAGTTTTGTATGACTGGAGTTAGAAATAAATAGAAATACAGCGAGTCAATGAGAAATCCCCACAAATATAGGAATGCAAAAATGTGTGTGTGTGTGTGTGTGTGTGCGCACGCGACGTGCGTGCGAGTGTAAGTGTACCAGGGGTGCTATTGTTTACAAGCAGTCTGAATTCTGACAATGCAAAGCTTATTGAGACCATGTTGCATAAGCTTGGTTACTTAGCACTAAAGAAGCGCTATTTTAAATATACAAATTGAAAGAAATATACTTACAGTTATTAAAATCTTTATCCACAGCTCTGAACTCATCAGTAACGTACCTTTCCAGCATATTCCTTTAAAACAAATGTTAAAAGAAAAACATTAACTTAATTATAAGACAATTAAAATCAGAAAAAAAAGCAACCGTTCCAGTGTAGAGGACATGCTGTATGTACTGGGAAAAAAATAAATTAAAAAAAATAATAATAATGTTGATAAATAACTAATAATTACACAGTGCTAAAACTGAAATGATAAAACCAGTAGGTCCGCCTTAATTATAAGAACATAAGACTTACTTATGAAAGTGAGGGAAAAGATCTGTAAATAGTATCCTCAATTCTTCTTTGTTTATCTCACCACTTCTGTCCTACAAAAAGGAAATTAACACATTTGTTGTTAAACAACATTATTTCTTTACTATTATATCACGAAAGACAACAATATTACGATCTACCACAGATAATATAGTTAATTTAGAAGTACCTAAATGGTACAGCAACAGCACATCACAAGCAACAAGTATAATACCTGGATTATGAGGTGAACCTGGATATAGTATTCCCCCGCTAGTCTTCTATCTGACTTACACATCAAAAAATTGTGAAATGCTAAAAAATAGCAAATTAGTCAAGGGTTCAACTTAATGGAAGACTGTTGAAAACGAATTACTACTAAGCTGTGTTCACACTGGGTCCGTTTACAGGGTTTGGTCCGCACTCGGTATGGTAATTTTGGCATGAAGTGGGAAACAAACCATACCGAGTCCACCTAAAGAGGTTGACAAACGTACCAAGTCCGGTTCACATGCTAAACCTCAATGTTAACTCGGACCTTTTGCACATAGGAAACTAACTGTTCAAGGTAGCCAGACTTGGAAGTAAACATTTTGCGCGTAGTTTAGTTAATCTTCTGTGGGAAACTAGTAGTGCAAAAACAAAATGTCTCTTTTTTTTTTTTTAAAGTACAAAACTGTATTGGTGTGCTCAGCAAGTTAATAGCAGAGTAATGTATTAGACTGTGTTAGCGCCATTCAAAACAAAAATAAACAAACAATCTTATGAATTATTTGTTTAATCATTCCGATTGTGTTCATCACACGTCGGCAATACTAATTATTATTATTATTTAGGAGACACCTTTATCCAAGGCGACTTACAGAGACTAGGGTGTGTGAACTATGCATCAGCTGCAGTCACTTACAACAACGTCTCACCCGAAAGACGGAGCACAAGGAGGTTAAGTGACTTGCTTAAGGTCAAACAGTGAGTCAGTGAGTGAGCTAGGCCTTGTACCGGGGACCTCCTGGTTACAAGCTCTTTTCTTTAACCACTGGACCACACAACCTGATATAGCTAATCTATTTTTTTTAATCTGGATTTTTGTACATTTAACATGTTTTGAGATGATAATATAAAAAAATAATGGAGTTGTTATAATGTTATTTTAACAGCTTCAGAGTTGCTATGGTGTCAGTGAACTGAAGAAGAAAAAAAAAGCTCAAGGAAATTTGGTCAGGCACCAAAAGCCAAGCTGAACTGGAAAAAACTTACAAAAATAGTAAAATATATTCAGTCTTTTCTCAAATTACTTTGTTTAATGCCTACAGTAGGAGAACAGTGCAGTGTTGCGTAACTGAATACTGCATTATTGTTCTCTACTGCAGGCATTCAACACATGTATTTATTAAATTAGCGAAGTGCTCCCCCCTTCGTTCCCATGTTTCCTTCTACAGCAATAACATCTGGTTCACACATCATATAAATAAAATGAGTGAACGCGGTCCTTTTGCTCGCAGATAAGTGTGAACAGCAAGCAGACTGATACATTGTTTCAAACTAAACAAACCACACGAATCCGTTTAAAAACAGACCCGATGTGAAAGCAGCCTAAAGCTAATTTAAAAACAAGAACCTTTTTTTATTTGTCATAGCATTAGTTAAGTAAACCTTGTGATAACAAGGCTTTCAGAAATAATGTTTTCAATAAGAATTACTTATATAGTAATCACCACTGCGTATCCTGAGAATTTTAGTAATACAAGTAACAATATTAATGTATGAATATTTATAAATGAAGGAAAAGCACCTTATCATAATGATCAAACTTTTTCCTAGCTTCAGCTATCTGCGTTAGCGATAATTCCTAGAAGGAGGAAACAAAATTGGTAGCAATGAAACCGTTAGATGGTACAGGTAAGAAAAATAAAATCAATTAAATACGTTATATTTAAATTTTATAATACACAATTCCAATTTAACAATATGTTAGTGGTCACTTTATATATAAAACTAAAATAAAATATATAAGCTTTGTGATATTTTAGCAAGCAATACAATTAAGTTCACCGAGGACATAAATAATGTAGGCTCCCAGGACCTGCCTTCATTACGAATGCCCAGGCACAGGTTCATCAAGATTGGATAAGTGAAAAATAATAATTAACTTATGAACCAAGTGTCATCAAAATGTATGGAAGTTTCTACTATATCCCTGTTACCAGTGATAATAATGTTTTCAATTAAAAGAACGTCACTTATAAAGAAACACATTTATAAAAGTGTTAAACATAAAGGAGCTGATGTAAGGATAAGCGTAATGCAAACAATTGCGGTTGCAAAATCCAAATTGCCTAGCGGCCAGGCAATTGTTCTGGACTGCGGCCTATGTAAGCCAAAGAGCAATGCAAATTACTCAACATGCACAAATCATGAGCTGCAATCATGATAATGAGGCTCGCAATGAGAGCCGCCTGTGCATCGGGGTATTTAGCGGCCGTACTTACAGCCTAGCGGTGAGGTGAGTTACAGAAGTACAGAGAGCAGTAGGCACTGTATGAGATTTGCGGAGCACGAAAATCAAACTAAACTAAAAAATAAGTCAGAGGAAAGGCAGCAAAGTCCTCTTGGCACCCAGAGTCGTTACGGCTGAGGTCAATGCTGTCAGTGTTACCAGGAGGACAGGTGATGAAAAGGTGGCGAGACTTGCAGCGGCAAACAAATGTAAAGGAACAGAAGGGCCACCATCCACATCACAGCTGACATCCCAAACAAAGTGACCCTGGGTTTGAATATGCAGGGTCTTCTCTCTCTTGCCCTTCTCCTCTGAAGATTTTCCTGCCTGTCCTCAACAAGAGCCAAGCGTCGCTGCATGTGGCAGTGTACCACAGCAGCCACCCTGGGGCCAATGACAGGTCTCTGAAGGTGTGTGGTTTTATACAGCTCTTAATTACTTGCTTCTATAATGGCTTGCTCCTTGTCAGAGGAGGTGCAAAGTTTTTGGAGGGTCAGCCCAAGTGCAAGGCAAAATGTGCAAAATGTGCCTGCTTTTCTTCATTTGAATATATTTGAATACCATTTAATACCATTTAAATGGGTTCATGTTGGCAAAGTGCTAATTTGATGGTGGGTGCAGAACACCAGGTGAAAAACATTCTTTACATACGCCGCATTTTCAGTGACCGCTAAAGTTTCACTTTACACCAGCTAAAAACATTTTTTTGGCAGGAATATGGGTGTTTTGCAGCCGCAAATCACTTTCCATGTACCCTTACATCAGCCCAAAAATCCATTAAAAATAAACGTTACTGCTTTAAAACTAAGAAAACCAAACATCTTCAATTATCATGAGTTTGCAAGATGAATTTTAAAAACCATGTGCAATGTTGCATAAAAAAGATAACCGGAATTATTAAAGCATAAACTATACAGACAAAAAGACAAGAATGTCTAACAATTGGTTTGGGAAATGTAGGACAGATTCATAGCAAACAGAATACTAGGAAGATTGAGATTAACAAGCTGGCAAGTTTTACAAAAACATGTATCTAGCACCCCCAACAGACCATTTTTTCAGAGAGGAAATGTTAAAAAGGAAAGACAAAGGCAATCACAAATAAAGATTTAATACCTTAGGAACATGTACAGCCCAATCACCCTGCAGATGAAACCAGAGTAGAAAATGAGGAGAACATGTATAGCGAGATAATAAGCAAAAACGTACATTAATCTATTATTAAATTATACAATACATAGTATCAAGGTTAAAATAAACAAAATCAAGTTAAACAGATTTTTGCTGCGTTTACACTTCCATTCCGGAAGGGTGCGTTTACACTTGTATGAAACTGCAGGGGGTACTTCTCTCAGGAGAATAGAATGAGCATGTGCACTTTGTAAGGTGAAGACGTCTGACACTATGGTGTAATGATGACGTCATCAAAGTACCATCATTTGTACCATACCTTCAGTGCGTGCGGTGGATATTGATGAAGAGGATTAAAAAAGACTTTTGGAAAGGAAAGCAACATATATTTCATCTTATTTTACTTTTACTATATTCATGTAATGTATAACACAATGAGTATTTAATCACATTATTTAATGCTACAGCCCAGTTAATCACAGGAAGGCAGCAAGGTGATGGCTTGTGTGCAATGCCTGCTGGGAATTCTCTCAAATTGTTCTGGGATGTGTCCTCTGCACGGCTAGTAAATATTCTGGCTATGCCGGAATCGGACCACAACTTTTGAGAGGATAAGAGGACGCGTTACGGAATGCGTTCAGTAGCATTAGCACAAGCAAAATCTTCCGAAATACGTCCTCTTGGCCACTTGCTACAGAACATTTGTGCAAGTGTAAACACACCTTTTGACCTAGTTAATGTAAATGGGCATACATAAACAACTTTCTGAACATTTTCTGGAAGTGTAATTTAATAGGATACAAAATTAAGAACATGGTAAAGACAGGACCGAGCTGTTACATCATTTAGTTACTCATGCATTTGAATTTAGTTCTTGATTTATTATATAAATGTGTACAAATAATCAAGTTCTACAGTAAAGCTTTTATAGGATTAATGATGCGATGTACATTAGATACCTTCCTACATTATAAGAAGAGGATATTGTCTAGCTGCAATGTGGATCTGCTCAAGAGGTACCTCTGCAAAACTGGAGCCACTGTCTTTGTGGCGACCCCTCTTCATTAATTCCAACAGCAGCGGTGCCCCTTTGGTTGCCTCTGTGTCCAGAATTCCCAGCTCCCTGGCTACAGTATCTCGGCTTTCCAATCCATTCAACTGAACTCAAACACACACAGGAGTAAGTAAGGAAAGAAGCAAAGCATGTAAAATCATAAAAGGTTTATTATAGGCATTAATGGAAAAAATATGTCATGCAGGGGATCACATTTTAATTTTGTCTATAATATAACAGTCGTGCCCCCCTCTTCAAAATTGCTTCTAATAACTCTGATACAAAACACTCTGGCCCTCTATAGACAAATCTCTTTTTACAAGCCCTTGATGAATCCTGAGGCTATGCTACCACCTGGTGTCCATTTTATTTTATCATTGGGGACACATTTATGTTTTTTCTTTTTGAGACTTTTCTAAAACTAAAAGACATTTTGCAAAGCTTGAAAATTGTACATAGGTTGCATGAACATTTCATTTGAAGGCTGTGCATCTGCCTGCCACCTAGTTCATTCATGGCTTGGAGTACGTAAATTCACCTAGTGGTGAAGTTATTCAATATAAAACCATTATTCGGTTCCGGGAATTCATCTCACTACCACAGCTCAACTAAAAGTTTACCATATGTATCCATGTAAACTGGCGTTTACTACAAAAAATGTTGCTAGTATAAAGTTCTGCATTTTGTACTAGATTTACATTTTTAAACTAGTAGATAATTTTGATAATAAAACTTACTGTGCTTATTTCAGGCTGAAAAACTGCCATTGTGAAGTCCAGGTTAAAAAACTGCAAAAAATCCGAGATAAGACTGGCCACCAATCGTCCTGCAGTTTTAAAACAAATGTAGTAATATACACCCCCCTACTGCTGTAAGTATACAACCAGAACAGACCTATATCTAGCATATAGACAGAGAAGCCTCCACACACCTCTCAATTCTACTCTCAATAACCTGGGCTAAAGAATTTCCTTAGCAAGGTCCACTACAGCTGGTTATGTATAGAGCCCAGTTAAATTCTCTTTTTATAAAATTATTTTTATTTTTAACATATTATTATTACGATACACAACACAAACAACTCAAACAGATGAATATCAATAATAGTATAGTATACATCATGTTATAACTACATACATCATTTACATTAAACATTTTCTGCTTTTATTATAACATTATGACATAAACAGACCTCACACAAAAAATAATTTCTCATTAGTGGCAGTAATGGTAACGTACAGTCCCCTACTCTTTTTAATTAACTGCCTATTTATAGTAAATACTGCCCAAGCCCTCTATAGAAATACAATAAGATCAAATATATATATATATATATATATATATACACACACACACACTGCCATACTATTGTGGGGCTGTCATAATAATTGCACATACAGCAATCTACCCAATAAAAAAACCAATAGGAATTGTATTTCAAGTATATAACAGTATACAGCAAGCTTGGTGTTTCTCAGTATTTAAACACTAAGCAAAGCAGATTCATTCATTCACATTCATTAAAAACCAAAACAGCATTTGCTCCAGTGCAAAGTTTGCACCACTTGAAATAAAATAAAGAATTATCATACTAATACAAAATATAAGCAAACAGACACATTTTCCCCAAAAGGAATAAACAGCTAATGCTTAACGATTTTGTCACCGTTGTTATGCCCGGTTTTGGCATTTTAGAAACAAATGTCTCTTCTTTTCCATCACAATCTGAATTCCCAAACGACTCGCTCCAAATTATACATCTGCGCAAATGCTAGTCAGACCTTCTGGTTCTCTTCAGATCATGTCTATGGTAACGGCTGAGCCTTGACAACTACTAGTGCAAGTATTTATTTAAAGTATTTTTTGTATAAACCTCCCAATTAAAAATTGTAATTCTATTGTAGCGATCCGTGCAGTTGTGTTTGTGTACTGTAATTCCCAATGTAATTGTGTTCCCTCCCGCTCTGTATTTCCTGCCACTGGTTTGTTTACCTCTGTCTGTGTCTATGTAATCCTAGTCTGCGTGTGGGTGTGTTCTGTGTCTCCACTGGGATTAGCTGTTGTCTGTCTGTCCTCATTGGCTGTTGTTTGTCTGTGCCCATTGGTCCTAGTGTGCGGCTGAAGGCCAATGTGATGTGCGTCCAATAAGGGGGGTGGGCTAAGGTTAAAAGAAGGCGCTGCGACACCATTTTGTGTTATTGTTGTTGGTCTTGTAAACCGAGTAGTTGACAGAGCTGTGGTCTCAGTGTGTGACAGAAAGGCGTGCTGAATAAAAAGCCCTTTGGAAAGAAACAAAGCGTCTCTCTCGTTTTCTGCCTCCTGCTGAAATGCTACACTATGTTTGCTTTATAATGACTTTGTTTTATTATTGCATTTTGTTTTATTGGTTGCATTTCATTTTATTTGGTGCTATTTCGTATTTGCTAAAAACACAGGGCTGTAGTTATGTAGTTATTTAGGTGTGGATTGACTGGCGCCTCCACCCATTCCTCCCAGATGGAGATACATAAATTAATATTGAAGACGCTGACCTGCTACATAGCTATAAACTTAATTACAGGAAGCACAACATTTTTCATTTTTTATCAAAATGAGATGAAAGGCTTATTTTTATAGCCAAACTGGTCTGCATGCACTATTGCAAGCACAGGGCATTCACACAGAAGAAAACTGATACAGACCAAAAGGTGCTTAATACCTAAAACTTACCATCTTTTGTGTTTAAAAACTTTTTCAAGCTTTCATTAACCAAAGGAGTTTTGTTCTGCAAAGAAAAAAAAAACACATAAAAGTATACAAATGATCAGCTAAATGTTTGTTACACACTGTCATAGGGTGGCCAATTCTTTTGTAAAACAATTTCAAGCTGGACAACTGAAAATAAAAATGATCGTCAGCAACAAAGCAAGATTTAGGTTTTACGTACCTGGCTATAGAATTAACAAACCTAAAATAGCATTCTTACCTCTACTTTTTCCTGTTCTTCCAAAGCTAGAAACACAGCTGCTCGGAGTTCTGCCTAAAGAATAAACATGTAATTATGTGTAGTAAACCAATAAATTTTTGAAGAGCAATTGGATAGAACTTCGTCTTTTTTTTTTTTTTTTTAAAGCAGGTTGAGATTTCAAAATACTGTAGCGGCGGGGCGAAACATGGACTGTGAGTGAGGAAGGGAAAAAGGGGTCAGAGAATGTAAATTATGTAAATAGTTCATCGGAGCGTGCTTGTGTATGTGCCTTCTCTCCCCCCACCCCCTCCCATACCCAGCTGTCAGTGAATGAGTGGTTACGTGCGCGTGCTGCCTGTGTGCCGTACGGAAAACATGCAAATGAGGGGTGTGTGAAAGTGACCAATGAGATCCCAAGACGGCAATATTTAAGAGGGGGAGTTCTGCTGTCTCGGGTTAAGTCCGTTTAGGTTCTTGAGCTTGTTTGGGTTTTATTAAAGAGCAGTTTCAATAACAGTTCTTTTAAGGACCAATTGAACCACACCACCAGCCTGGTCTCCAGTTATTACCACCGTCAACACTGTTCACCTCCTTCTACAACCCTCAGCGTTAAACTGGTGTCAGAACAGAAGCAGGATCCAATGAACACAGTGGAGCTGAAGGGAAATCGCCCAGGAGAAGGATCGCTCAAGCCAGGGGAGCTCAATTCAACTGTTGGGGACAGAGAGTGGATAAAGGCGCTTTGTAGGGGCGAACATAAGACGCTGCACAGAGACGGAGACCTACAGCGGGCCAAGGGAGAACTTCAACCCAGCTGGAGAACCAGAAAGAGGGGTTCTGGCACAGCAGAGCCTGGTGTGAGGCAGACACTGCGCTGGAGCTGGGAGCTCTCTCGCTGCTGACCCCACCACCCTCAGCTCGATTGGGGAAGACGGCGGGCAGAGTAAACATGCACCCACAGGGGAGAGACGGTAGCAGAGCCCAGCTACCAGCAGACGCTGCGTTGGAATCAGGAGCACTCTCGCTTGCTATACCAACCTACAGTGAACCACTGAGGGGAACGACCGGCATGTGGCCAAAGGACTACAGCCCGCTGTATGAGAGACACAGCCGGGGGGGTGAGCAACATCTGCTGCCAAAGCTGAACCTGACAGCTTCCACTGCTGGGGGACAGCAGCAACAGTATAAGGTGAGCAAATCAGGAAATCAGACAGTGAGGGAAATGAGAGAGAAAGTGAGAACGGCATTAATCGAGATCAGAGTGTGAGAAAACCCTGTAACAAACTAAACTGCACACTGAGGGAGATGAGAATAAATGCAAGCCTGCCACTAGAGGGCCAGCTCGCAACTGTGCGGAAGTACCAAAGACAACCACCCTGCGAGGAGAGTGCATGGGAGACTTGCTCACCGAGTGAAATGCGAACATCCAAGAGTCAACCACCCAGCGAGATGCAAAGGAATTAACAGCCACAGTGGGATACAGTAACCATTGAGGCCCCAACTAAATGCCAACCCAGCCGCTGCTGTTATCCACTGGTCCCCAAACCCAATATGCTCCGCTACAACAGTATCACGTCCCAGGAGAACTTAATAATGCATAAGAGGCCCACGCCTGGCCTGAACAGCAGACGGCGTACAACTTGGCACAATCACTGGTGAAGTGCTCCTTGATCTTGACCGCGGAGAGAGAGTATGCTACACCTCTCTTGTTGATGACCTGAAATGTCGGTTTGGGGACAGCGAATTGCCTTACGGCCTACAAGATCAACTCCAACATCGCCGCCGGGAAGGGGAATGAAACTGGGAGCCATGGCCGCTGATATAGCTCGCAAGGCATATCGAGATGAACCTGCCAGCATCAGCCAGCAGATTACACTTGACGTGTTCATGAGAAGTCTGCAGCCCCTAGAGCTTCGCCACCAGGTACGCCTCCATAAATCTGCTACCTTGTGGGAGGCACTTACTTGTGAGCAGTCTATTGAAGAGGTGATGTTGGATAAAGAGTCCACACCGCACCGCACTGACCCCAGGCCAGTAAGTGCTGTTGAATCACTAATAGAAGAGGGAGAAGGGGGGAGTGAGCTATCCATCCTCAGAGTGAGAGCCGTAAACAATCCCAGGCATTTGAGAGAGCGCCTGTGTTGGTGATGCAGGCAACCTGGCCATTTAATGGTGGATTGCAGGCAACTCGAGCCCCAAAACCCAGGAGCACGTCGGCTGTCGGGAAATGCCGGCGGGTCCGCATAGAGGGGAGATGTGGGCCTGCCAGCTGAACTCCAATGTCGCTTTTCCGCTGTCCCACCAACCAAGGGTAGTGTGGAGAACCGGAGAGGGAGACTTCCTGCAAGTTCCAGTGTATATAGAGGGGTTCCATGCACAGCACTAATTGACACTGGCTCGACCATCACAGTAGTTCATCCTGATGTTCTGCTGCAAGCTGAGGGAGACTGGAGAGTGAGAGAGAGAGAAAGAGAGTTCTGGAGAGAGAGAGTGGAGAGAGTTCAGCCCACTCATATACAACTGAAAACCGTGACCGGAGAGCAGGCCCCAAAGGAAAGGGGCTGGTTTAAGGTAACCCTGCGCCATGAAGTGTGGATTGCCGGGGTCCAAGACTATTGCATACTCTGCCTCGATTTCCTCCGGAGAGTGGGCACCTCCCTCAACTTGCAACATGGGCACATTATGTCAGCTGACAAACCCATTCAGCTCTACAGGGTCCAGAGACAACAATGGCTAGCCAAAGAGCAGCACCCTGCGCCTAGTCTACACTACAGTTCCCATCGGCCCCAGCCCAATCGGCCATTTCCAACTGTCCTCATCAACCACCGGAGTATTCGCCAAGGGAGCCCACACACTGCCCCACATGCACTGCACATCGCCCCCAGTCTCGACGGATCAGAAAGGGCAGCCGCCTCAACCCCTTGCTGTCCCCAGCAGCACCTGACCATCAACCTCCACCCTCCGTTGCGCTAACAGGCCAACCAATGCCCCACGCCCGAGCAAGTCTCTTTCCCGCACCGACCACAACGGGGGAAACCTCGACGCCCAGCAACCACCATTGAGCACTGCCACCTCTCTTTCCACCCCTGCTCCAGAGCCGTCTCCTCTTCCCACTCCAGCCCTGCACGTCCTTATTCTACCTGAGACTTCCCTGGGATCTGTGTCCCCTTGCTGTCACCTACTTCAGGACCAACCCCGAGACAGCGTCCCCGCCACAACGTACGACCGCCCCTCCGTTTCCGGAACTAAGTTTGTGTTGTCAGGGGCATTAAGCTGTAAGAGGTGGGCAGTATAGCGGCGTGGCGAAACATGGACTGTCAGACTGTGAGTGAGGAAGGGAAAACGGGGTCAGAGAATGTAAATTATGTAAATAGTTAATGGGAGCGTGCTTGTGTATGTGTCTTCTCTCTCGACCCCTTCCCCATAACCAGCTGTCAGTGAGTGAGTGGTTACGTGCTCATACTGCCTGTGTGCCCTATGGGGTTGATTAAGGAAAACATGCAAATATGGGGTGTGTGAAAATGTCCAATGACAGCCCGAGGCAGCGGGCTCTTAAACACTGCCACCTCGGGCTCTCATTGGACACTTTCAGTTGTCTGTTTAGGTTCTTGAGCTTATTTGGGTTTTATTAATGAGCAGTTTTAATAAATGGTACCTTTAAGGACCAATTGAACCACACCACCGGCCTGGTCTCCAGTGATTAACAATGTGTCTCCTCCCGCTAGACGCCACAGCTCATTCAGCGTTACAATACAATAGTATACAATATCTTGAGCAGCAATCTTGTCCATTACACTAGATCCTTTAAAAGTAAGATGTATTTTTTAAACGTTAGGTGAATAGCTAAATGATTCGTAGAAAGCAAACTGCAGCGTTGGCATGCATATAGTTGAAAAACACGTTTATAATCTGTCCAAGTTTACCAATATGTAAAATGAAAACATAGAACGAACCATAAATAAACAAATTTGGACAGCTGATCACACCAAAACCGATAATAAAAAAAAAAAAAACAGAATGGCACAAGCATCTTATGACCACACCCGCGGTTTTGCAAATTAATATAAGATTTATGAAGCATGAAACTGCATCGGCGACAGTCTTTCGTTTTAGATATCCAGCTCTTAGAATATTATTAATAATTTTCAATTTCAGAATATACAGTTTTGATCGTTTGACAACGTACAACAGGAACCATAGCCCTATACAGTAGTCGGTCAGTTTGCAGGTCAAGAGCACCAGGAAAGCCGAGGATCCAGCCGCGGCCTTAGTAAACAAACTACAGCATACATCTTATAAAGCAAGATATTCGTAAAACGCTGTAACATGTAATTTGAAAAATTAAAAACATTTAATGCGCTGGTAAATGTACCTTTATTTTATTGAGGACCCCGCTAGTTTCCAAGTTTTGTATCAACAAATCCCGAAGCTCAGTATCTTCTTCTGTGGCAGACATCTTCACCAAGACAACCACACAAACTCTGCTAGTTGCTTATTCGGCACTACACATTCACACAAAACTCAGACGCTCGGGAAGGATTATTATTATTATTATTATTATTATTATTATTATTATTATTATTATTATTATTATTATTGTCAAAAACGTACAGTTTATATTAAGTAATATCTACTTTTTTCTGTGTTATATGCAGTATGCTCGAATAATAAAAAGGGCTGATGTGTCGAATAGTAAAATGTAAACAACCAGTCAAGTTTTATTCAAACGGTTTATTTGAGGAAATAAGGACTGTCAACAGCGCAGCGGGAAAACTGAGGTTTGGGAGCGCTTGGAATTCAATTGCAAGTTGCCAATCGACTATCACAAGCTGAGGCGACAGCGATGTATCACAACTTTAGTCAACGAGTCTTACAGGGCATTGTGACCTTGTGACCAGCCACACACAGTTTTACAAATTTAACGTTAGCATTAACGATTTTGTGACCAGTGGAAGTTTGGAGGTGTTGTTTATGTGAAACGTATACATTAAAGGACAGTTAATTAAAGTTTACAATCTATTTTTTTTTACCTCTCGTTAGCTTTATTAACATACTGACCTCCTTGTATCTAATTATTTGGTACAAATATATATATATTTTTTACATAGGTTACTGTATTGTAATCACAAAGATAAACTGCTTAATATTGGTACCTTTGCTGTAGTCCCATTTATTATTGTTTCTTTCTTAGCAGACGCCCTTATCCAGGGCGACTTACAATTGTTACAAGATTACATTATTTATTTATTTACATACAATTACCCATTTATACAGTTGGGTTTTTACAGCAACAATGTGCCCAACTGGGGATTGAACCCACAACCCTCCAGTCAAGAGTCCAGAGCCCTAACCACTGCTCCACACTGCTGCCCGTGAGTCAAGAACACATAAAGCTTTGAATAAGCTTACAAAATGGCTTTTTGTATAGCAAAAAATATTTAACACCAACTAGTTTAATACCTGGACTTCTCTTCTATAGCCTTTCAAACTGTCGCTCCCAACCAGGGTTCTGGCTACATGGGTCACAATCCTGCGTAGTGTGAAACCACGTACATGGGTGGTACCTGGGTTTACCCAGGTCACAGCGACCCACCTCAGGATGTGGGTTGACACACTTTAACCCGAGTGAGAAAAAAATTCTGGCCGTTCATAAGCCGACAAAGTAACAAACAGGCACGCCTGCGTGAAGGTTTCACTTCTGCAAGGAACATTTCTCTTTATTCTGTTTAGCCATATTTTTGTTGAATGAGACACACCATAAGCCACATTGCAGCAGGGATGAAGAAACATTTGCTCCAATCAACATTTGGGCCGAAGGTTCAATCCAGAGAAGTTTGGATGGAAGCGACAGTAACAAGCTGCTTCCGGGGCATTGATACGCGCATTGTGTACTTGCGTCTCTCACCCAGGTTGACCCAGCTTTATCAACAGCAGTGTGAAATCATGTATCCGACCCGCAAGACACCAGGTCCCAACCCAGGTAGGTTCCAACCCAGGTAGAGCATGCCAGCGTGAAAGGGGCTTATGACGAATGCGTCGGGTATAGTACTGGGTGTGCGTGAAAGATTGGCACAGTGTGCTACTGTAGATTTAGCTTATGTCAAATTGTCTCACCTTGTACCACTGCACACAGCAAAACAATAAAAAAGTGAGATCCTGAGAATTCACAATACATTTTTAGTTAATTATTTTTCCCTATCCTTAATGAGCCACTGTAGAAAGTGTATGATCACGGAAAACACCATTGTTATTGTGTTAAATGTGTCCTTAAAAACGCAAGTTACTGTGCTCTTTCGACTTCATACACACTTATTAAACATGAGTCAGACTGAGTCCTCTGATCAAGCTTGTGTATTAATCTGTTGCATTTGACTTGTGTTATAGGTATCATCCTGACTAAAGCGTGCTGCAGCATGCCAGCAATTAACTTTCAGATACTGGTTTGACAGTTACAATAAAGAGGGTAGAGATTGTATCCATGGTGATGTTTTCAGTATTGTTAGCTAGGTGAACAGTTCGAAAATATGTGGGACAAGTTGAAGGGCTATAATTAGCTGTAATTGACAAATGAAAGCTCGATGTACTCCTAGATCAAAGAAAGTAGGTCAATGTAAGAAAATAATGAAAAATGCAATAGAGCCCTGCATCGGGTCAGGTACCTGCGGGTGACATGCAAAGTGGGTCAGGTTCAGGTTGCAGTGTGAACTTTTTCGTCGTTTGCAGTTCAGGTGCGGGTCAGAAAATGTCATGCTCAGGTCTGAATTTGAGTCGCCAAAAAGGTTGTCTGTCCCCTTAGCATACTAGTCTGTAACCCTTTCCCAAATAACGTATTAGAAAGATGTATTTCCTGCACCAAAGCAGGAGGCGATAAGGAGGAGTCAGCTGACTAAGCAGTGTTCTCAGTTTGTTTTGCTGCTTATTTAATAGGTCGCAAGATGATTTTATTACGACTGCTTGGTGATAATACAATTAAAAAAAAGAAATACTTTGGACTTTTTTTTTCTTCTACTACGTAGGACTTTCTGTCTTCTAAGTATGACTTTGTATCTACCATGTAGGACTTTCTAACTCCTATGTAGGACTAAAAAAAAGTCTTACGTAAAGTCCTACAGAGGAGATACTTTTTTTTTTTTTTAATTGGCTTGCATTAAATCACAATTGTGGTAAACCTAAAGAAGATCTGGAAGGGAAATTAGATGGGACAGTCGGTTATTTCATGGCCATTCTACTTCTGGGTTTAAATCCAGCTAAAGTGTTTGGCAGGCTCCATTCAGGCTCCAGTGGACATTGATAGACACTGCTTAGGAGAGGCCCAAAACTGAATAGAAAGTATTTTCAGGTCAGTATTGATGTAAGCACAGAGCTGTGAATGGAAGCTCTCATGGTGCATGCCAGCATGCCTGACTGTAACCAGTGCCATTCTCCATCATTAGGAACAAATTTAATAATTAAAAAGAAGGAAATCCATCAGTTTTAGAAGCCTTGCTTTCCCATAAATCAGGAGTGCCAACTCATTTATCTAAGGACCATGCATGCTGGTATAAATATACAGACACAATAAAATGTGCAGCAAAAGAAAATGATAAATACCCACCCAGGTTTCATACAAATTGAAAGGTTTCCAGCTGATTTCGCTTACTTCTAGAGTATAGCGATGATTTGGGGCAGCAGTGTGGAGTAGTGGTTAGGGCTCTGGACTCTTGACCGGAGGGTCGTGGGTTCAGTCCCCAGTGGGGGACACTGCTGTTGTACCCTTGAGCAAGGTACTTTACCAAGATTGCTCCAGTAAAAACCCAACTGTATAAATGGGTAATTGTATGTAAAAATAATGTGATATCTGTGTAAAGTATATGATATCTTGAAACAATTGTAAGTCGCCCTGGATAAGGGCGTCTGCTAAGAAATAAATAATAATAATAGCGATGATTTGGGATTTTGGATGAGTTCACAAGAGTGTTATACCCATCATAAGTTTGTTTTCACATCACTGAATTATTTGTTTGTTTAGCAGACGCCTTTATCCAAGGCGACTTACAGAGCCTAGGGTGTGTGAACTGTGCATCAGCTGCAGAGTCACTTACAACAACGCCTTACCCGAAAGACAGAGCACAAGGAGCTTAAGTAACTTGCTCAGGGTCAGACAATGAGTCTGTGAGTGAGCCAGGATTTGAACCGGGGACCTCCTGGTTACAAGCCCTTTCCTTTAACCACTGGACCACTGCTATTAATAAACTTGGCATTATAAATTGTTAGGTAAAAAAAAAACTAGAAACATACATGCAATGATCAGTAACACAGCTCTGAACCATTTTAAGCTTTCACATGGTTAGAAAAAATGTGCTACATTTTTATTGTTTAGCACTCTGGGATTCTCTGGATATATATGAATACATTGGTATTATGTTTTTTGTATCTTGTACAGTAAGAATGTATCCAAAATGGCAGTCTTTTCAAAATCAAGCCAAATGTAGCCTTTTAACTTTGCAGTGATGTACTGGCTTGGCTGAAATGGCTTTGTATTTCTTAATGAAGGCATTGGCTGTTCTATTACTGATATCTTCTAAATCATCACTCTCCTTTAGCCTTGGATCCTGTTGGACAAGAGGTTACAGTACAAACAGATATGTACAAAGTGTTGTATGGTATTACATAAATTTAATGATAAGAGTAAGGTATTTGGTATGGTGGTATTTGTGGTGCCAAATGTACATTTTTATCCCAGATTTTTAACATTTTTTATTTAGTACCCAACATTCCTGCAATGTGTAGGTCATTCAATGCACTAGTGATGGACTAGTAAAGGAAAAGGCACACTATATTTCACTAGTATATGCAGCATGCAGAATTAGTTGGACTTGAATTTTTAAAATATATGTACTTCATTCTATATTGAAGTAATATAAACACACTTGAAACAGTAAAAACCAAGAAAACAAAAGATGATGCATTTTAAGAGTCCTGCATAGTTTCCATTGTTATAAGAACAATGGAAATGGCTTAATAATTCAATTTAATGTGACAGCCCAAACTGATACAGTAACTTTACTGTACAGATCAGATATGTCCATACTATAACTCCTACAACTCAACATAAATAAAGATACTTGCCGAATAGAGGGTTTTAGATGTCATCCCTTATGTCAGGAAATATTAAAGTTTGAGGACATGCATGTGCAGATGGAGTGGAGTGGAGTGACAGAAGAATGAGACCCGAATTTCACAACAACAAGCCAGCTACAGCTTCACAGGCGATGCCAGGAGAAACCCAGAACCATTTTCTGTTTGTAACAAAGATCTTCTATATACACAAGATGGTCAACTCTGCTGATTTAACACTGGAATTCCGTCCATGCCTAAGCAGTGCATCATGGGAATCCAAAGAGTTCCGGTAGCGACTTTTCCCCTATCTATATAATGTAAAGTCTGCCTCATTTCCTATTCCAAGCCTTCTCTTTTTAAAACTATTGCATTTTTAAACACGATTCACCCAGATTTATTTAGAGACACCCCTCCTTAACACATATATGTGTTATTATTTCTACAATCGATGTTTTCATCTGGCCTGACGAGCTCTTTATAGCCGAAGTGAATTATTATTATTATTGCAATCACTACTACAAATAGTATTAATACCTCAGAGGTGTTCCGCATTTATTTGTGGCAACACAGTAAAAAAAAAATAGTAATGTATCCCTTTTCAAGTTAGTGTGGAGTAGTGGTTAGGGCTCTGGACTCTTGACCGGAGGGTCATGGGTTCAATCCCAGGTGGGGGACACTGCTGCTGTACCCTTGAGCAAGGTACTTTACCTAGATTGCTCCAGTAAAAACCCAACTGTATAAATATGTAATTGAATGTAAAAATAATGTGATATCTTGTAACAATTGTAAGTCGCTCTGGATAAGGGCGTCTGCTAAGAAATAAATAATAATAATATTTCATTCATGTTTACCTTATAAATGTGAATATGAATACTGCATCATCTGTACAGTGTGTAAGTGGTGTTCTCTATTACAGGCCCCAAAACAGGAATATGTCAACTACAAAGTTTACCAGGAAACGATCAAAGAGAAGCGAGTAAAGGAACAGGAAGTTACAAAAACGGTCAGTTTTATTAATCATTAATATAGCTTAAATAAATTTGTTTAGCCAAAAGTGTTCTTGTTTTAGACATCTGATTTAGGTTTACAGCCAGGATATAGAAGTGGACAATCAGAAGCCTTGAGCTTAAACACCATCTATTAAAGGGGACAAGCAAGGTTTAATTTGTCTCACTGTCTTCAATACCTGGATGTAAAGACTAAGGGCTTGCACTATATCTACTTTATATAAGTGGTAACTAAAGCTTTTTTAAATAATTTTTTACTGCAATTCAGGATACTCAAATGTTTAAAATACAATGCTCTTGAAAAAAATGGCTGCATCCTGGTACACATGCCATAGATCACATGGTCTTATTGCTGCCAGACCACTGCAGTGAATTAGAACTAGAACACATGAAGTCAGTAGGTACCAGGAAGCAGCTACAACTTTTGCTTGAGGTTACTGAATTAAATGTTCTCCTTGAGGAACAGGGCAGTAGTTCCAGTGATGATGGCTGTTAATTGTGTGCTATTGGTTCGACAGGAATCCAAGTCTGAGTTGATGAAGATGAAGAAAAAGAAAAAGCGAGAGCAGGAAGAAAGGTAAGTGTAACCACATTTAAGGAGAAAGTGAGGGGAACATCACATGCAACTCATGTGGGTCATTCCAACTCAAGTGGCCCAAATTATAGGGAGGTGTTTCCTCCAAATGTGGTTGGTAATACGTAAACCATATATGTTGGAGGAAAGGGTTCCAGGGAGCCTGCAAAGAAAGGACATATATTCATACATATATACACACATTACATCATTTTCTTTTCTTCTTAAAAATCAGGCCTAGCATCTGCAGCAGCGTTTCAAAGTATCTTGTTTTGAATTTCTAAGTCTTTTTTTTTCATTTTTATCTTTACAGAACTAAAAAGAAAAAGTCAGGATCAAGCATACTACCTAGTGGACAAGTTGGACGGTTTAAGAATGGAACACTGATTCTCAGCCCTGTTGAAATAAAGAAAATCAAATCATCAAGGGTGATTAAATGACACAAAAGCAATTCAGTTAAGTTATACTGGCTACTAATTAAAACAAGTATAATGTTAGTTTTCATGTCTTGTCTGTTCTCAATTATCCAATAAAGGTGTTATTTATTACACTTCCTGTCATTAGACCAATATATTTTTCACACATAGTATATTTTATCTTGGTTTAAATATCAGCATTCAAAGGTGTGGGTTTAATTATTTGGTAATTACTGACTTGTGGAAAATAATTTTAGGGTTAAGTCAAGAGTTAATACAAGATCAAAGGTAAACCGCCAAGTCTCCTCAGTAGTTAGCTTTTCAGTGGCTCTTGTAGTATGAGGAGGGGTTGGGATGAAGAGATGCATGACGAACTACTCCTGGCAGTCTAGGCAGTCAATGACCTAGGAGGCTTTCTCAGTCAGCCATATTCCTTTAAGCTGCCTTACAAATTTAATTGTGCAGTACAGTCATCTTATGATGACTTTGCTGGTGAAAACCGTTGTATATATCTACAGGGTTATTTGAAATTCAGTAAACCTGTATCGTATACATGTTAGTAATTAGTCAAGAAAGTACGTTAAGACAGCTAAATCATTGATGACGACATGGTGGCAGTACTTCTGGGCACCACTGAGGTTTCTGTTTAAATCTGAAATCCACCAGCATTGATTTTCATTTGTGTGTCCAATTTGGCTATAACTGGAGCTTGCACTAGCCATGCTACCAGTCCTATAGGCATGCTATATTATTTAAATGACCAGGTGCTGCCAGTAAGATGTCTTACCCCTGGAGGTTGTTGCACTACAAATTATATTTAAAATAAAAATATAACTATATATAACAATCCTGTCACAAACCAGTACTGTGTGAAAACAAGCACTTGCTCCTAAATCTTCCAATGTGTGGTGAGGTTATAGTGAAGCATGGCGAGATCAAATTTAGTTAAAAGCAAACACATACACACTAGATTTTATAACCTTACTGGTCTATTTTTCAAGTGAAAGTGGGAAGTAAAAGAAGCAGATGTTTGTGTTTGTTTATAGAGCACATTATAGGTATTTAAGGTATTATTTTTAGTCCTACAGAAAAAAGATTCATGATTTAAAATGTTTATTTATACCATCACAGTTTATTAATTTAAATTGGAAAAAAAACATTGTTTTTACACTGTTCAGTATGAAAACAATGGCATTGCAAAGCAATATACAAACCACTAAAAATACATTAAGTACAAAAAACGGTTACATGTCAGGAAAAAAAATGCACTTGCTTATAGAAAAGACTAGAGTATGGTTTCAGTGAACACACAAACACCTGGAACTCTTCATGGTTTTCATGCTACTGTGTCCAGCAGTACACAGTGCCATGGACTTTGTAAACTGTAAACTCCCTGCTCTTTTAATCACAAGTAGGGATCGACAGTCCCAAGATGATTGTTTTTAAATATTGTGCAGCTGTTGGTTGGGATTTGACTAAAAAAAGAAACCAAAATGCAACAAACTTCATGTTAATGAAAGGTTGACACATGTTGGCGTTTCTGCAAGAGCACCAGGGAAATTCCTGGAAATAATGTTGAAAACAAGCATTTAGGGGCAGCCAATCATTGAGGCAGGATGACTTGGTAATTAAACTGCCTTAGCACACCATTTGAATGTTCACATTCGAAATAAGGTTACATGTCTAATGAATCCATGCTAAATACATAACATTACATTTAAGAACAGGACACAATATGAATGCATATTCTTAAATTACATCTACATTATGTAAAGACAAGGGGGTTACCTTTCACATTTTTTACCTCAACCGAGAATTCATTCAATTGGAACTTCTCCATTCTGCTCAGTTTCACACCTCCATTTTACTCAACACATTAATCATCAACATGCTCTTTCCACAGTACGTCAGAACAGTCTGTATACAATTAACAGTGGCAAGTTATTCTTCATAGCATATTTCACTGCAGTATTTGATCCAAATTGATATCATTTTTTTGTTATGCTATAAAAAGGTATTTTATTAAAATAGCTATTAATCAATAAAGTGCTTCTAAATTGGGATTGGTGTATTCAACTGACACCTAGAGCAAAAAACATTTGTTAAAACCAAACTTAAAATCATCAGAAATTGCCAATTGTGTTGTGGGGCTGCAATTCATTCCCCTTCTGAAATATAGGAAAAACAGAGTTCCCATAAACCAGGCAACCCAGCAACTGTGTGAAGGGAGAAATTTCACAAAATGTGGATCACAGTGTGAGCAGCTCCAGAGAGGCGACCCATCTCATACACATTTAATTTTATAATTTAATTTTAAAAATTTCAATCCATTAGTAACAAATGCAATTCTGCCTAATTATGCTTCCACTTATATACAATAACCTTGTTTATACCAATAAATTGATCAATTACCAACAGACAAAAAAAACAGCCGACTCAGATATGCCACCAGATACACAACAATACCGACCTAAAAACGAGCCTTTAACAATAGTTCTGCAATTACACAGCGGAACCCATCGTTGCAATTGATACAGTAAAGATAATGGTATAGGACTTCTGTGATTTCTCTCCTGGGTTATGACCCTCACCTCATACTAATGCAGAATTTGAGGGACCTCCTTGTTGCTTTAGCTCAGCTGACTATCTTAAAACTATCTTCTCTTTTGGAAATCTTACGTTAAACTTACTACACACAACATGCCTTATTAGATAATGCGAATGGGCACAGTAAATTATTATGGGTTGCAATGTGTGAGTTGTAATTTTAGAGGGGTTTTTTTGTGTTTGTAATATACTTTTTAAATGCATTTTACCATCGGGCATATCATTATGCATATTGTTCAATGAAACAGTAATGATAAGAAAATAAGCCCCTTAAAGCACAATGAGACCTACAATCTAAATCACTGTTCAGCTCCACAGCAGTTTGGCAAAGCTTAAGTGGTGCCTAATGTATCACACTTAAAGACTGGAAAAGCCTAGGAGCAAATTAAGAATTTGAAATATTTATTATTTCTGATGACTCTGTGAACAATTCATGACATACAAGTTCTCACTGGATTAACTCACTGGGTGTGAAATGCTGTAGACTCATATCTACAGTTGGTAGAAAACAAATGGTGAAATGTTGTTATTTCCCATAGTCCATGTCCACTGCTGTATGTACGGTACACGAATGCCAGTGACATTACTCATTCTACAGTTAATAAATGTTGTGTTAGCGCATTTTGCATTTGGTTGTACACTCGCCGTTCATCAGTTTTGTGCTGCAACATCTAAACTGGCCTATTTTAAGTACAAGCTGTCCAGCAGTATTAATTATGATGACTGCACATTGGCCAATGTGACCAATCTTTTGGTCTTTACTAATACGCGTTACAGGCATAGGAATGTCAGGCATTATTCTCTGGTATGCCAAAGATTTTAGTATACATTCATTTACAAGTTTACTTTAAACCCTTTTTTTCTCCTCAGAAAGCTAGTCTCTAGGTTTTTTGAGTCGTATGGTAATAGTTTTTTAAACAAACTTTATTTAGTTTTTACTCTTACATGAATGTA
Source organism: Acipenser oxyrinchus oxyrinchus (assembly GCA_030684275.1). Taxonomy (NCBI): domain Eukaryota; kingdom Metazoa; phylum Chordata; class Actinopteri; order Acipenseriformes; family Acipenseridae; genus Acipenser; species Acipenser oxyrinchus. The sequence continues at coordinate 47,859,728 of CM060251.1, forward strand.
GTGCTTACATCTGAGTGCACCAACCTGAATAAATTATTCATTTTCAATAAATACGGGAGGAGCTTTTAAATTGCGAATATAATGTAATATTAGGACTATATTGCCCAATTGAAGGTTTGGTAAAATAAAGGGGAAATACAACAAATAGTCCCTAAATGTTTCTAAATAACACTGCTTTAGGGAGATATTTATTGCAAAGATGTATACAGTATTTGGTCTGATTAAATAATGACCTTTAAATCCATGCTTGGGCGATAAATTGACTTCAGTTTTCTGTAAGTCCAACATTAATATTTACAACTTTTCTACATGCATACTAACTTACTAAATTTTGTTTAATATAGATTTAAGCCTAAATCTGCTGCAGCGTAACTCTTACATTCCACCGTTTGAATGATATACTTTAATAGGGAGATTTAAAAAAAATACATGTATTATAGAAATTGAATTGAGAATACAGTATGTGTTTAAGATGAGCTCAATTTTGAATTCCTTTGTATTTTTGTGACTTTTTGATTGAGTTTAAACAAAAAAGTTAAACCAGAAAATAAATAAACAAAGTTAACATGACAAAGGGCTCAATTCAATTAACTCTTAGCTGGGAGAAGATGTTTTGTGAACATACCAAATCATGCAATAAACAGAACATGTTGATCTATTTTATACTTTGATACAATCAATGACAGGTTTATCGAATACAAACAAAATTAGCCTCACATTTAGCTCTGCAGGAATTTTTTATCTTCCTAAAATCTTTTTCCCCAGCTAAAAGTTCATTTGTCCAAACAAAATGTTAGACCTTAGAGTAGGGGTCAAACTCCAGTCCTCGAGGGCTGCAGGGTCTTCTGGTTTTTATTGCAACTTAAGCTCTCAATTAACATAATTGGTCTAATTATTTGTTCAGTTGGACACATTTAATATTTTCAAGGTCTTTTACAGTTGATTATTTAAAAAATGCACTTGATTCAAGGTACACTACCTATTAAACATTTTCAGGCTTGGAGAGAAGTGTTAAATATGTCCAATTAATCAAATAATTAGACCAATTAATTGAAAATTCGAGTGGAACGAAAGCCAGAAGACACTGCACAGCCCTCCAGTTTGACACCGCTGCCCTAGAAGCTAGTTTCACAAAGTAATTCTAGGTAGCAGTCTTCTAAATCCAGTTCATTTCCAGCGGTTCTCAAACTTTGCTGCACTGCGACCCCCCTCTAGCAATAATATTGATTATGCGACCCCACTGCCCTGTGTTAACGCAGAATGGTTACTATTGATAAGTAAAACATGCATTGTAAGACAATATCAACAAAACTAGTATGTAACCATTGGTTATTTTTAATTCACAATACAATCGCACAATTTGTTACAGCCAACAGTAAAAACATAAATAAATAAATAAATAAATAAATAAATAAATAAATAAATGCTTGCTTCCAGGTTTACGCGATCGTAACACAGCTTCTTGATCCAGCTTTTGATTTAGGCCATGTCCACACTACAAATCTCGAGATGTGTAATTGAAACTGTTCTAATTAATCCAGCTCAAAGCGTCCACACTGAAGTACCATTTCATGTTTAGTTGGGCGTAATGTGTACAAACGCTATTCAAATAGTTCGGTTACAGTTCCTAGCAGCGCAATGAACAGTGGAAATTAATACGATAGTATCCCACCATGCACCGTATTTTATTTTAAAATAATGTGTTATACATTAATAGAGGTCCATATTGCTAAAAAGTAAATGCGAACTCACAAGTACAGCTTGAAGTTTTGAGGTTTTATTTTTAATCACGTGACGTCCCTTTAAACAAATTGAGCTGTTTATGTTTCAAAAACTCTCCAGCTTTGTTTTTACCTTCATATCTTGCCTTACCCTAATTGTGGTCCCCTTAATTTTATTTCAAACAGCTGACAAATTACGTGAATTGTTCATCCCCGATCCTACTTTTAACTATCATTTTATTTTTGCAGTCGCTTAATTTAACGTTGTGCTTTTGTTATTTTCCTCACTAGTTTAACAGAGGTGTCCTGACAGATTTTTTTAAGCATAAAAATGAATACCTAGTGCAGAGTGTACATTGAAGTTCTTCAGGTGCCTGCTCTGAGTATTTCGCCAAACATATCATCATGCATTTTGGGATATTGGATGATACACTTCTGATAAACTGCACTACATGATGCATTGGAATTTAGTGTAGACGCAAACTGTATATAGCACTTTTAAGCCAGTTTAAAGGCAACTAATACAGTTTAAAGGCATAGTGTGGACAGGGCCTTAGTCAGTGAGGGAAAGCTCAGATTAATCTCGTCCTTGGAGTGACGTGTTAAGAATATTTAAGCGATCAAAAATATCTGCCAGGTAAGCATCTACAAACTTTTCGGGTTTTCATTTTTTTACTGTTGTCAGCACTTATTTTGCTGCAGTGTCACTCGATTGCCCTTCATTACCCCTCTTTTCCAAAACTTTTCTTCAGAAAACCATCAATTTTTAGATAGTTATACAAAACAACTTTTTGAACTCACTTCACAACAAAAATCACAGAGGCTGGACAAAACACTACTTGCAGTGTCACTCGATTGTCAGAAAACTGTAATTTTTTTTATATTTATGCAAAACTCACTTCACAATAAAAATTACAAAGGCTGATTGGCTGACATGCAAGTTGGTTGCTAGGTAACCTGTTCAGAACATTCAGACAAAGGCAGGTAGAGCAAAGGAGTCATTGGGAGTAAAATTTAGAGTAAAAAGTGCTAATAATAATAATAATAATAAATGAACACACCGGTTTCTTAAACTAAAATATTTTTTTAAATTGTGCAGATATTCATGACCCCATTTGGGGTTGCGACCCACAGTTTGAGAACCGCTGCTTTAATCATATTGACTTTCATAGTGGATTTCTACTAAACTTTATTTTTCTTGAGGAACTCTGCATGGAGTGCAGGATGCGCCTTATAGCCTAGAGATTGCCGTTTCACGTCCAGGCTATTCCACTGCCGGCCGTGGACGGGAGTTCCCAGGTGGCGGCGCACAATTGGCGGCGCCGCCGGGGTGGGAGGGCTTAGGTCGGCCAGGGTGTCCTCAGCTCACTGCACACTAAATACCTCTGTAGACTGGACCGGCGCCTGCGGTCCTGCAAGCGGCCCAGATGTGTGTGGTCCTCCGATGCTGTAGCTCTGAAGGTAGCTGCATGGCGGGCCTGCAGAGTGAAAAGAAGTGGATGGCTGGCGGCACAAGTTTCAGAGGACGCGTGTGCTCGTCTTCATCTCTCCTGAGTCAGCATGGGTTGCAGCGGTGAGCCAGGCTTAAAAAAAAAATTGGGCATTTCAAATTGGGGAGAAAATGGGGTAAACCGTTTATCCGCCATGATCACTCTCTTCAGCAACGTTAGTTTATTATTGAACAGAGAAGATTAGTTCAGATATTGTGTTGTATGTGCTCTGTGTGCAACCATTGCTGGTAGTGTCACGTGAGCTGTACAGTGTGTTGACCTGTAAATAAATCCTGTTTGCCTGCGGGGCGTATCAACTTCAACCTCCGTCTCGATCTCCTACCTGTTACTCAGCAGCAAATGCACGCAGCCACACAGCAGACGGCTACTCTGTCACAAGCATTAATACCCTGTATCTTTCTAAACAAGGGATTTAGGGGAGCTCCCTAATAATTATTTTGAATCTCAAAACGATAATTGTGTGAATATAGTAATTGTTACAGCTGTGTATAATGGCATTTAAAACAGGATTACTCTGGTCCCACCGCAGTCGGATAGGCGACGGATTACTATATTGTTTTTTGAAACAGGTAAAAATAAGATAGCTTGTTAGTTAGCAGCCTGCTAAGTGCTAGCAGTGCTTTGTGAAACTGGCCGCAAACTTCTATTTATAGCCTGAATGAACAAACCTTGTTCTTAAAACAACAGTAGATTACCCATTATATTTTTACTGTACTGACGACATGACATTTGTTTGGATATTCCAGAGTTTCACGTTATCAGATTTGAATGATCAGAACATGTTTTGTGTTCATATGTGTAAGACCCTGGACTTAAGACTGACTATCTGAAGGAGCACTTTGATGACATCATATTTCATTGGTTGGCCTCATCTACGGTATATTCCAGAAGACAGTGTTTGCTGTAGCTTGGGTTTTGAATACAATGTATGATGGCAATCCCTGGACACCAAGTTCAGTGGGAGTTTAAAGTTGTTTATAATTCTTTGGTACCTCCAAGCCCGTGAGAAGTGTCACCTATCAGATGAAACAAAAGTCAAGTAATTAAAATCTGATTTATAACTGGAAGCAGATACCCACATTACAAAGCAAAGGCACATTTTCTGACAGCAATAAAACAATTGCAACGGTATAAAATTCAAAAGAAAAAGCTTAGTTTCTGGAAAGGGCTTCTAAATTGTTAAGTATGTTCATGCAAGCTTTATGCCATTAAAATTATTTTGTTCCTGTCTTTTGCATAGCCTTCAAAATCGAGCCCATACACAACAATTTAATGTAACGCATAATAAAAGATAAAACAGAATATAATAAAAGTTCATACAAAGTACACTCCTTTTTGGATGTAAAATACATGCAAGTGATGCAAGAGTGAGAGATGCAGATTTACGACCTGCGCTATTTCCTAGAATTTTAGTTTAAATATCCCTTCCCATAGATCTTTGCAGCAGCCGAAGAAGAATTAAATTACAACAGCTGTACCACAGTTTAACCATACATACAGTATACAATTTAATTATAGTGCATCTCTAGGGTAGTGCATTGTTGTAAACTATTGGCACTGACCTGAACATTTCTGTTAAGGCTTACAGCTGGCATAAATACTCCATCCAGGTTTTCGAATGCCACAGGCCCATGCTGCTGCTTGTTGATGTAGAACGACAGGGTGTGCTGGTTTAGATCCAAGAGGATACCAACTGTGGATCCTTGCATGATACCTCCCTCCGCCCTACAAAAGAACACCATGTGGGGATTTTTATGTTTATATATATATATCAAAGTACTTATGCAGAACATGAACACTCATACTAAATACAGTCCCAGACGGATCCAGTAACTTTATTATTATTATTTTGGATTATTAATTAATTTTGTATTCCTGTTACTTTGTATGTTTTTGAGCTCCCACTATTCGTTTGTATCTCCATTTGTTCATGTATTACTTTATTTTCTGGAAAACAAATAAAAAACAATTGTTCAAAAAAAAAAGAAATTATTGAATATATATACAGTACTGTGCAAAAGTTTTAGGCAGGTGTGAAAAAATGCTGTAAAGTAAGAATGCTTTCAAAAATAGACATGTTAATAGATTATATTTATCAATTAACTAAATGCAAAGTGAGTGAACAGAAGAAAAATCTAAATCAAATCCATATTTGGTGTGACAACCCTTTGCCTTCAAAACAGCATCAATTCTTCTAGGTACACTTGCACAAAGTCAGGGATTTTGTAGGCATATAGTCAGGTGTATGATTAAACAATTATACGAAACAGGTACTAATGATTATCAATTCAATATGTAGGTTGAAACACAATCATTAACTGAAACAGAAACAGCTGTGTAGGAGGAATAAAACTGGGTGAGGAACAGCCAAACTCAGCTAACAAGGTGAGGTTGCTGAAGACAGTTTACTGTCAAAAGTCATACACCATGGCAAGACACAAGCTAGTTATACTGCATCAGCAAGGTCTCTCCCAGGCAGAAATTTCAAGGCAGACAGGGGTTTCCAGATATGCTGTCCAAGCTCTTTTGAAGAAGCACAAAGAAACGGGCAACGTTGAGGACCGTAGACGCAGTGGTCGGCCAAGGAAACTTACTGCAGCAGATGAAAGACACATCATGCTTACTTCCCTTCGCAATCGGAAGATGTCCAGCAGTGCCATCAGCTCAGAACTGGTAGAAAACAGTGGGACCCTGGTACACCCATCTACTGTCCGGAGAAGTCTGGTCAGAAGTGGCCTTCATGGAAGACTTGCGGCCAAAAGCCATACCTCCGACGTGGAAACAAGGCCAAGCGACTCAACTATGCACGAAAACACAGGAACTGGGGTGCAGAAAAATGGCAGCAGGTGCTCTGGACTGATGAGTCAAAATTTGAAATATTTGGCTGTAGCAGAAGGCAGTTTGTTCAGCGAAGGGCTGGAGTGCGCATGCACGAATGAGTGTCTGCAGGCAACAGTGAAGCATGGTGGAGGTTCCTTGCAAGTTTGGGGCTGCATTTCTGCAAATGGAGTTGGGGATTTGGTCAGAATTAATGGTCTCCTCAATGCTGAGAAGTACAGGCAGATACTTATCCATCATGCAATACCATCAGGGAGGCATCTGATTGGCCCCAAATTTATTCTGCAGCATGACAACAACCCCAAACATACAGCGAAAGTTATTAGTCATGAACTATCTTCAGCGTAAAGAAGAACAAGGAGTCCTGGAAGTGATGGTATGGCCCCCACAGAGCCCTGATCTCAACATCATCGAGTCTGTCTGGGATTACATGAAGAGAGAGAAGCAACTGAGGCTGCCTAAATCCACAGAAGAACTGTGGTTAGTTCTCCAAGATGTTTGGGCCAACCTACCTGCCGAGTTCCTTCAAAAACTGTGTGCAAGTGTACCTAGAAGAATTGATGCTTGATGCTGTTTTGAAGGCAAAGGGTGGTCACACCAAATATGGATTTGATTTAGATTTTTCTTCTGTTCACTCACTTTGCATTTAGTTAATTGATAAATATAATCTATTAACATGTCTATTTTTGAAAGCATTCTTACTTTACAGCATTTTTTCACACCTGCCTAAAACTTTTGCACAGTACTGTATATATATATATATATATATATATATATATATATATATATATTATAGGTCAGAGGCGGAAGGATATTTAATAAAAATAACTTTTCTACATTTTTTTTTTTTAAATTATTTAGTTAGTTGACCCATTTCATAAGCGCAATAAGGCACTTCAGGGTGTGGGATATACTCTAATTGGTATGCCTTGTCATCCTGTCTAGCCAATCAGTGATCTTGTTTCCCGTTGCTATGATTAGCAATGGGTAAGAAGACCGTGATGCAAGTACTGTACTTACTTACTGTTAAATTTTGTGACTGAAGGTTTATTGCTGTTTTGCAAATACTGTAGTGGCTGTTCAGTTTTTTGAGTTAGCTTTTACTGCTATGCAAGTACTGTATGTTAAGCGTCATTATTGTTAGCTGCAACTCTTCACTTGTAACGAAACACAGGGTAAAATGTTTTATTTCAAATGGTGATAAAGAGAGAGTCTAAAGAACTTATGTTCTGGTTGTCTGTTTGTATGATATTTTCTTATTGTTGTTTTTGAACAACAATAAGCAATCTTGAAAGTAAGTATATACATGTGCAAACTGTTTATATTTATGACCACACCGAAACCACAACTTTAATACACAGTGCTCGCAACTTCTTGATAAAAAAAATCACAATTTTTTTACATATATTAAACTGAAACATCACACAGAACTCTTTAAGAGTCTTCTCCTTTGTGAATCCTGTGAATCTTGTAACTATACAGTAACTATAAATATTTAAAAAAATCCTGAATATGAAACAGTGAACCATTTGTATAGTTTGTATAACCCACATATAAAATTGATGCAGGAGCCTGTTTCTTGCAATATATACACCTGGTACTTTTAGTTGAGAAATTAAGTCATTGTCAATCTTAAACTCCTAAATGACAGCTGACAGGAAAAGAACATTTAAAAAACATGAAGCACAATGGTAAATAATAATAATTTGAAACAAGGTAAAACAAATATTAAAAAGATGTTGTCCAGATGAATCTCCATAATTTTCTTATCCCACTATGCACATTTCAAAACAGTGCAAAGCTTACAAAAAAAATTAAATTACACTAATTTGTCATGTAAAAGACTCAATTAATGCCTAGAGTTCTTAAGTATGTGCAGCTGACATAATGGCAAGCCTTTTGTTTTTTCATGTAAAAGGTATAGTCTCAAACTTTTTTTAAATCCATATACAGTACTACTTTTAATAGTTTCAATACTATTTTCACCGCTTTGTGTAGTTGAACTTTTCATTTCTAATACATCTCGCCACTTTTAAAGGCTCTGACGGTACAACTATACACACCAGCCCTTTTCCATTTCAGAGATGTTTCAAAATGGAAAAAAAAACTCCTTAAAAATGATTTTAAAAGTGGAGCAGTGAAAACTAGCCCCCATGTGGTTAACTCATAATAAAATGAACTGGTACCTACCTGTTTGTGTGGGAGTTGTTGTGCATGAACCAGCTGCGATTGTTGTCCACGTACATAGCCCAGGCCTTATCGTCCTTGCCCAGCATCATGTCCTTTATGACATTTATCCTTGCGACCCCAAAGGCCGGGTCGGGATGGTTGTCATAGCGATCAATGGTCAACTCCCAGTAGTGTACTCCTTTAGAGAAGGCTGCAGTTCCCAGTACTACCCGGTCATCGTAGCTACTGCAGGACACTGCTTGATTTTCATTGGAGAGGACGATATCCCGGTGAGATGAAGTGGGGTCGAAGGTAAACCATGCCACTGAAATATGCAGCATTAGATTTAACAACAGTCACTAAAGATGTCAGGTTTAAGAATTACACAGGATAAGTGACAAGCTTCATTTAGGTTGTGGCTTAGATATACATTATGCGTACATTATATATCATGTTTGAAAAAGCTTCACAGAATAATGTGTACGTGCTTAAACACTGCATTGCCTGTTATCCTCCAGTTGGAATTGAAGCTATTAAATGCCTGGGTCTATTAAAATGATCATGTTCTGCAAGTAAATGTATTTAGAATGTATGCATGTAATGTTTGTACGTAACTAAATCAAGTAGACAAATGTTTTGGCTAATGTCTTTAGGCTATGGGTGATAGAGAGTTTGTAATTGTCGTTGGCTAACACAATGGGTATCTCTAGAAACCTGACAGAATGCACTACTGACATTACATACCATCAGAGGTCTTCAGCACGACAGTTTTGCTGTAGGGACCAGCCCCTGAGGAGTTATAAGCCTTGACCCGTGCATTGTAGGAGCTGTTAAAATGCAGCCCATCAACAGTACATAGTGTTTCTTTCCCAACGTACACCTCCTGGGTTAATAAATATCAAACAAGGGCATGATTACACTTTTTGGTGTTTTTTTTTATTATTAGTTTTTATTGTAATTAATAAAGCAATGAATGATTTGAAAGTAAGGTATTAAAATATTTTGTATGTAATACCCACTTCCCAAAAAAACAAACAAGTAGTAACATCGAAAAAAGGCTGTAGTTTCCCATAGTATACTACAGCAAATACTGTAGCATACAATAGGAACCCCTAAATGGACATTAAAAGTTTTAACTGGTGCGCACCACTTGATATCTAGTGTGCACCAGTTATTATTTGTTGAGCATCAGTCAGTATCTTGTGTGCACAACTTAGTATGATTTACCTGATCATGGCTGTAGGCAGCCTAGTAGTCACATTTACAGCTGAGCAATTGATTGGGTTTTACTTTGACTTTAGATTAAATATTAGCGTGTTCTCTCGTGTTGCTCGTCATGTATTCTCAGGAGAGAAGGTCTGGAATGCAGGATTTCTATATTCATCAGTCTCAAAGATTAACAGGCTTTATGAGTTTTATTCAGACAAAAGCCACCTCCAATTTTGCATGGGCGTGATACAGGTGACCAAATCAAAAGGCATAATGTTTGATTGCCACTGAAAATATCAACATATTTAACAATAAAAAAAACAATTGCAATAGCTTATATAGCAGCCGTACACTGCAAAGTCACTCGAATGCAGGAGTTTGTTCGATTGTTACCATCTTGTTTAGATATCATGGAAGCTATTGATATTCTGTCACTCAATGGCAGAGAGTACGATTCTAAATGAGCTCCAACATGCAATTGTGCCTGGGCTATAAAAGGCAGTAGCTAAAATATTTTGGACAGATTAATAAATGCAGTGGGGCATTTGTTGCCTGTTTTACCCCACTATGAAGACCAGGCTATTATGCACTGTGAAAAGTTGCCAATGCTTTGAAAAAGAATCACGCTAGCCTATTTATACTTCATATTATACTACTTAACTGAAGGTTTGTACATAACATATAGGCCTAGAACACATGACACATGTTTAGAGGAATCACATTTCACATATATCTAAACAACAACATGGGCAACAGCAGAAACAAAAAGTTTGTTTTACATTTATTCATACATTTTATAAACTGAAATGCTTCCACTTGATGCAGATCTAAAGCAACTCTACTCAGACACATGTCTTCCCTCTGATGTTGTTTTCTTATTTGGTACTTTTTAAAATAGTTTGAATGTGTAAACTGTACATGTGGTGTGGTAGTTAGTTCAAGTAAATTCTCATGTTGTATAGTGGTTTGTTTGCATGAAGTACATGGAAGAAATTTCTGCTCAATAACCCCTTGGCTAATGTCATAGCATAGTAGAACCTACTTATAATGTGTAATATGAAATCTACTAAATGCATAGGAAGTCTGCTAAATATCACAACAGCTACAGATATTCTAGGAAGGTTTTAGGTTTAGTTTTAAAACGAGACGTTACCCTATACTGGCCACCGTTTCCATCATCAAGCTCCAGCACGTAGCCCTCGACGGCAGACTGGGTGAACGTGAGGATCTTCCATGCCAGCGTGGCACTGTTGTTGTGGGTACAGCACTTCTCCAGCTGCAATACTGGTGCAGGGGGAACTGTAAAGGGATCTGATGATACATTTGCCAAAATTACTCAGGTATTAATTAGCCTGAAATGTATACATAAGTAATGCCCTTGTTCTTGTCATAGCCCACCACCACATTTGAAACAAAGTGAAGTCAAACATATTTATGAAAGTTGATATGTACTTTCATGAAAATGGTTGTATTGCAATAATGAACAGGTGCAAGACTACTCAAAGTAAAGCATGAAAATAGAGCTTTTCTAACCTAGTACCAGATATCATGCTTGCTATAATGTGAATATTTACTGTATTTACTGAATCTTAGGTAGACAGATTAGCAGCCACTTACATTTCACCTGAATGAAGTCCAGCTGGTGAATAGCCTGGAGTAATGGATCAGTGTTCAGAGACAGGTCATACTCTGGACAAACTTTGGGCTCTAGGGCACCTTTAACCCACTGCTCCTGAGATAACTGCACTTGCTTGATCAAAGCTTGCGAAATCTGAAAAAAGGTTGAAGAAGTGTTGATCAGTGATACATTTACCTTAGAAATAATAAAATATAGACCCATTATACAATTATAACCCTTAATTATTGGATACATAATTTAATGCCTATAACAAATAGTTCTTTTTGAACCCATTGTATAGATTATATAAGAAATATTCTTTATAGGGCCTAAACAATACAATAGATCCAGAGAATGCCCTTAGGAACCATTGGTTCTATATAGAATTTACCAGAACACTATTTTTTCATTTAGAAAACCATTCTTACAAGGTAAATGATGCCACATGTTTTCAGTTGATGGCAGCTTTACTGACTGAAACATTCAAATTACAACGTAAAAACCCACACTAAAATGAGTATCATTATACAGCTGTCAGCTGATATCAATGAAGAGTGGCATCTGCTTCTGTTACAGTGGGACAGATTTTATGAATATCTTTACCTGCAGAAAACCACTGGGGTCGTTCTCTTTGAGCACTTCTAAACAGTACTCCATCAGGCCTGTTGTCTGCCGCAGCTTCACTGTACAATGGGTCATCTGGTCCCTTACAACCTGTAAAATACAGTGCATCACATTCATTTGGGTTTACTGGCTGGTAAAAGCCTGTGGCCATTTCATTTGGGCATATTTACTTTTCATACGGGTGTAGTTTAAGGAAGCGCTTCTTATTAAAGGTTGACAAGCTATAAACTATGATCAGTACGAGAAAGACAGAAGGTGAGCCGTTTAATGCGGTGCTCAGGGAGCCATTTTAAATAGGGTAGTTAATTTCTTGAATATTTATCACTTAATTACACTGTAACATGACCAATCTATGGGAAACCAAAACTATTGTATGTGGTACCATTGTGAATACACAAAAAATGTGTTCAATACCATCTTACACAGTAGTGTAATGCATCAAAATAAAACAGTTTAGAATTAGATCATACTTAACAACCATGACATGCCTATTCCTCTCCTATCCTGACTCGTCCTGCAAAGGTAACTTTATGAATCATATGTTTTGGTGCAGACATTAAACGAAAAACTGTGTGTAGCAAACATTGGGTCCCTCATAAAAGTTTCCCAGAGTAAAAGCAGAGCATAGAGTCATAAAGCACAGTGAAAGCATGGTAAAGCATAGGCAAGCATTGTAAAGCACAGAGTGTATGGTAAAGCATATTAAGAAACATTACAAACCATAGTAAACTATGGTAAAACTGTAAAAATACTGTGCAAAAATACCGGGCTATACCGGGGTTTTCAATGAGAATTTGTATTTTTTATTTTCCTTAGGTATTCCACATGCACAAGCAAAACTATGTGGATAACCTGAATCAGAAATTCCAGTTCCCTTACTTTCTGGTGTAGTATCTAAACACAGCATTTAGGAAATTGCCACTGTTCCTCCATTACTGTGAAACACACAGTCTTACTCACCTTCAACTTATATTCACGCTCCTTGGTGACCTTTGTCAGTAACTTGGCCTTCTGTCTGTTCAGTGTATCAATGAGCCCGTCACACTGTGCAACAAGACAAGCTTCAAAATCCACGCCGTTTTCCTGCAAGACATTAAGAGCAACTGCCAAGATAAGTCTATGGATATATTGTGATTGAAAAAAGGTATATATATATTCACCATATTTTCCTGTTTATTTCTATTTGCTACAAACACTTGTGAATCAAGCTCATATAAAAGTAAATTAAACAAGTACATACAGTATAACGTTAAAATATATTTTACTGCAGGAAGCCATGGTTAAATTAAAGTGTAGTAAAAGTGTGGTAAAGGTCAGCATAAGTATAGAACATATCCTGATAAATTTTAAAATTACTTTGCAAATTAAGCAAAGTCGTTTTTTTTTAAGAGAATAATAAAGAATGTTAGCTCAGCTTCAACAAGAAATAAATTAACCAACTGTTAACACCAAACTTGCAAGCCATCAAAGCTTCATCTGAGCCAAAAACATGATACAGTATATGATCATAATATATTTATGCAGCCTCACCGTGAATAAAGTGAAAAAAAATATATATTATTAAGTCACTTACCTGTATCTGCTGCAATAGGTTTTTCAGCTGCACCAAAAACTCCTTAGCATCCTTGGCTTTGTCAGACACACCATTCAAAGCCTGGGATAGTTGACTCTGTAAAATACAACACAGCAAATGGGTTTTGCTATATATATAAACAGAATAAGCAATCACATTATTATTTATTATATGAATATTTCAACATAAACAGTAAGCCAGTAACAAACGGTACATAATCCAACAAAGATAGAAATAACCCATTATGGGTATATGATGGTAGCTAAATATAAAAAACAAAACTGAACAAGAGGACCATGAGTCAGTATCGTTACTATGAAACAATGTCTGTACTGTGGCAGCACTGTGTCACATTTAATTATATACATGGGATGCTGAACACATTTCCACACAGTTTGATAAAATGTGGGTTAACAGATATGATGTGGCCTGTATCTATCGGTCCCTTTAAATACCATGTTTCAACACAATTGGATGAGTGAATCTCAAGATATAAAAAAACAAGGTCCTCAATCCTATTAGCCCTGTCATGTGTCCCTCTTTTTCAACAGAAATCTGACAAAGGCTGGGTCTTTTAATAACATAAGAACATAAGAAAGTTTACAAACGAGAGGAGGCCATTCGGCCCATCTTGCTCGTTTGGTTGTTAGTAGCTTATTGATCACAGAATCTCATCAAGTAGCTTTTTGAAGGATCCCAGGGTGTCAGCTTCAACAACATTACAGGGGAGTTGGTTCCAGACCCTCACAATTCTCTGTAAAAAAGTGCCTCCTATTTTCTGTTCTGAATGCCCCTTTATCTATCTCCATTTGTGACCCCTGGTCCTTGTTTCTTTTTTCAGGTAAAAAAAAAAGTCCCTTGGGTCAACATTGTCAATCCTTTTAGAATTTTGAATGCTTGAATCAGATCGCCACATAGTCGTCTTTGTTCAAGACTGAATAGATTCAATTCTTTAAGCCTGTCTGCATATGACATGCCTTTGAAACCAGGGATATTTCTGGTCGCTCTGCTTTGCACTCTTTCTAGAGTAGCAATATCCTTTTTGTAGAGAGGTGACCAGAACTGAACACAATAATCTAGATGAGATCTTACTAATGCATTGTACAGTTTTAACATTACTTCCCTTGATTTAAATTCAACACTTCTCACAATATATCCAAGCATCTTGTTGGCCTTTTTTTATAGCTTCCTCACATTGTCTAGATGAAGACATTTCTGAGTCAACATAAACTCCTAGGTCTTTTTCATAGATTCCTTCTTCAATTTCAGTATCTCCCATATGATATTTATAATGCACATTTTTATTGCCTGCGTGCAGTACCTTACACTTTTCTTTATTAAATATAATTTGCCATGTGTCTGCTAAATGGCCCCCAAATCAGTATTGCTTTGTCATTCAAGAGAGAAAGATCCCGAGTTAGGCACCATGACTACTTTCCACAAAGTGATGCTTATTGGAGATTGCTATAGAAAAAGGTGGTGATTAGCATCAAAACCCAAATATGCCTGGACTACGTCGAGCTTTAGGTCTGTTCTCTTTTTAACATTAACATAAAGTCTGCAGTGATTGATTACATATGCTTTACCCTCCCTTTTAAGACCTGCTGTTGTCCCTTGGGTGTCATCTGAGCATGGATGAATCAGTTATGCTACTGAATCATGTCACCTCCCCAGAATGTTCCATCTGGATCCACAAGCTGGCTGAGTGGCTAACATGCTGATTAGGAATTCGCCATTTTGGTGCTGGCCAGGGCCTAATACAATGTGGATATGGATCACATGTCTCCCTTGTTTTTCAAAACGGATTCTGAATTCACATTTGATTGGTATACTAAGTCCAACAAGCATGGCAAAATCCTGTTTATAACCCAGCTCAAGTTGCAGAGGGAATAGGAAGGGGGTGATATCTGTTTTATTTGAAGATACACAAGTTTTTACAAAAGCTGAGAGCTCTTGTGTTATAGTGCTTCCCAATATACCAATAACCACTGCATGCCAAAATTAATAAAGGTCAAGTACATAATGTACAAAAAAGATCTTTAAACTAGTATTTTATCCAGTTACAGTAATCCGTCAGATAGCCGACTGTGGTGGGACCAGAGTAAGGGTGGATATGTAGAAAGGCGGATGAATGAATCCTGTTTTAAATACCATTAGACATAGCTGTAACAATTACTATATTCACACAATTATTGTTTTGAGATTCAGCTTTTATTAGGGAGCTCCCCTAAATCCCTTGTTTAGAAAGATACAGGGTATTAATACTTGTGACAGGGTAGTAGCCGTCTGCTGTGTGGATGCGTGCATTCGCTGCGGAGTGACAGGCAGGAGATCGAGATGGACGTTGATACGCCCTGCAGGCGAACAGGGTTTATTTTCACACAGAACTGCTCAAATGTCAGTACCAGCAATGGCACCGCACGGATCACATACAACACAGTGTATGAAAACTTTGGGATCTACAATCTCTGAACTAATCTTCTCTGTTCAATAATAAACCAACATTGCTGAAGAGCTTGATCGTGGTGGATAAACGGTTAGGGCGGACATACCACGGATTACTGTATATCATTTAAAATGAAGATCTCAGGATTTAGAAAGTACAACTTTAAATGTATAAAACATACTTTTTAGAAAGCATCTGTATTAATATATAATTTGTTACTTAATTGTTTTGCAAGCAATCAGAATGTGACAGTGTTGTTTCTAAAACTAAGGATGCAACACAGAAGTTATCAAAGTTATGAAAAAGCTACTGTTTCTGATGTCCCATACAGAAAAACCCTTATTTGGTTATTGTATCAAAGTAAAATCCTTTAGTTTGTAACATTTTTTATGTTATTTGTAAAATGGTCAAGCAATGATTTTAATAGAATAATGTAAAGTGGCAATTTCAGGAAACTCCTGCCCCAGTATACAGGGGTTGAAGATAAAATACTTGAATACTAAAATTTGAGATATAGCCAATGGAATTGAGGAAATTATCCACGACAACCTGTTCTTCTTAAAAAGACACTGTGGCATATATTTAATGTGAACAGAGGGGACAGGACTTTAGTCTCCTTTGTTATACCCCTGCTGCACAGCACCCCCTAACACTGTGAATAGATATTGAATGAGTGCCCATTTTGGAATTCATCCTGAACAGACATTTTCTGACTGTAGCCTCTGAGAGCTGACAATAATTTATGGCTGTCTTTTTAATTAGGATCATTTTGCAAGCCCACAGGCAGATCATGACAGGTCGAGCTGGCTCTAAAAGTGATTATGGGTATCCAGTACTGTGTTGGTGAGGGTGAAGATCTATCTTTAATACAGGCTGAAATTTAAATGTTAAATATGCATCAAATAGCAATGAACATTTATATCTGTCTTCTCATTGAGGGCAAAGTTATTAATATTTTAGAACACAGAGGCATATATTAAAAAATAACTCATTTGGTTTTGACAGGACAAAAATCATTCCTAGCGGGGTGGCGATGTTAGAATAAGTCTGAACTATCAGATAGTTCTTCAGCTGATAAATGATATAACAACAACTCAATCATACTACATCTCCTTAAACTCAATCATGCTATACACAGAACAACACGTTCTATCCGATTAGAACTATGTTTCAACAATGACTCTTTGTCAATGTATATTGCGTTACATGACTCTTAAATGCAGATAAATTGCCACTACAGCCAACACAGTTACTGATAACAGCAGTCGAGCGACCCTAAAGTATATTTTTGCAGTTTTTGCGTGAGACAGTTCTACAGTCTTGACAATGGTTCAATATTAGTACGCTTTTACCAGTGTATAGTGCCTTTAGATATTCCAGTACCGTTATCATTGGAATTCCACACAGACATTAATCAATAAAAAAACAGACATGCCAGGGGTACTGTAGTTTCGCCACCAGCACAGGCGTTATGTTCATGTATTTACCTTGTGCTGTTTCCACATAGCTCCCAGTGCTTTCACGTCGTGCATCGCGTGCTTGCCTTCCTCGAGGCACTGGTAGCACACCGGGGTTTTGCAGTTGACACAGTACATGCTGTAGTTCTCCAGGTCGTGTTCTGTACAGGTGGCTAATTTGCGGGCTGCCTGCTGTTGACTGCCGCCTGTGGCCGCTTGGCTCGGAGGGACCAGGCGGTGCTTGGCGAGGGGTCCGCGAGATGGATGGCATCTTTGCTGGCAGGGATTGCAGTAAAACACATCACACTGCTCGCACATCACTGTGGCTTCGGCGGGGTTACGGTCACAAAGCTGACACTTTACGGTCTCCGAACGGCTTTGCTGATAACGAGAAACGATCGCCTCCAAGAGTCGGTTCCGAGGAAACCCTCGCAATCCCCGCTCCTCCAAGGAGACGCTCTGGTGACAAAGCGGGCAAGTGATGGAGCAGTTACGGTGGATCGGTGCTGGGGGAAAGACCCGAACTCCGTTAGGCGATTTGAGACACGGGGTGTAAGATCCATAGCCGCTGTCCGTTTCGCTGTACATACTCATTTTATCCACATCTAGATAATCGTAATCTGAGCTCCGAGATGCTCGGCAGTGAGGTGACTCGCCTTCTGGGGTCTGCACAATAATATTGCGAGCACAAGCCAAGCATATGTTATGAGAGCAGGGTAGAATTATAGGATCCCTGAATAAAGAACCGCAAACGGGACATTTTAATTCCTCGTCCATCTCTGCAATAAAATACACACACAACAAAACACGATCAAGCTAGCAATCACACCCCACCAGCACCATTTGACAAGAACAGCTCCCGTGGACTCTTTTTACGCAGGCGCCAAAGAGATGTATTGTTGGATTTGTAGTTAATGGAGCCTCCTAGTCAGGATGCTAATACATTTACTGCATTTTAGCTCTTGGGTACGTCTTAAAATAGAACTACAAATCCCTTAATGCCTTCAAACAACAACCTTAAAGGTTAGGTTTATTATACATTATATATATATATATATATATATATATATATATATATATATATATATATATATATATATATATATATATATATATATATATATATGCCTGTGGATATTGTGTAGCTAAATCTGCGTAGGCTGGGACCTATCTGTCATTTTAGATTGAAATGCAATAGTTAAATCTAACAAAAACAGCTTTTTTTTTTTTTCAGAAGTAGAAACTGCCATAACCAAATAGAAAATTTTCTGTAACCTGCCGATGACAAAGACTAGCTTGTTAGACTGAAGTCTTGGTATCTTATTATGTGGAACATTTTAAAATAATAATAATAATAATAATAATAATAATAATAATAATAATAATAATAATAATAATAATAATAATAATAATAATCACAGCAGTATTATGGACATGTCATATGAAAATGTCAGTATTTTGTTATGCTTGACATAGCAGCAAATGTATTGGGTTATGTTTTGGAATAAAGAGCTTGCAAGTATGAGGTGATGATATCTCACAGGTTGCACATAGACCATGGGGTGCGCCCCCAATATGAAACATAGTCAGGATGGCTAAATTATGGACAGCTGTTAATTCATCTACACTAGCCTGACCTTTGAACAGCATGTATCCCCTGTGCCATTCTGCAGTTCACAGGGTCAGCATGATGACTTCTACAACTCGGCCACATGCACACATAAGTTTTCACTTCCCATGTTAGCCTTATTGCATGCATCCTGCAAGCTGAACATCCATTGGACCAATACTTTTGCTATGCCATGACAATAAGGCTTACTAACTTAATAACTGTGTGCATTTTGTATTTAGTGATTACTGCATCTTAAATATTTAATGCAGATATTGCAGTCAAGTTTATTAAATATATGTAAAACACTGGTCATAGCTAATTTTGTTATGTTGATAATCCCCAGGAAACTTTAGTTTGTCCAACATATTTTTGTAAGTCTGAGGTCTACACAAAGGGCAAAATTCAGATAGTAGCTTGGGAAACCTTTTGATTTATTGCAGCACCTGTTAAATGTTTATACAGTAAATTCAAGTGGTATAGTTTTATTTTTCACTGTCTATGAAGTTCATACATTTCCAGAATTAGAAACCTTTAACAGGACCAGTGGTAATTACTGATGTGTCAGTTTTTTATATACAGTCATTATATAGTTTTCTTGTAAAGCTGTCTGGTTTGGGGACCATGTAATGGCCACACATTTTCACTAAGTCAACGGGACACAAAAGGCATTTAGTCTAATGTCAGTCGAGCACAGTACTGAAATGTTGGCCTATGTTTAACTTTATTAATGAATCCCCTTCAGGATTAATAACAGTTCTAGCGAAAGGCCTAACCATATGGTTCAATATAGAAGGAATCCTCTTTTCTAAGAGTGTATACCAGTCCTAAATATAAATATTTTGGATAACAGAGTGAAAATGTAATTAAACAGTATGTGGGGACAATTACTAACTGATTTAGGCCGGTATTTTGTGTATTCTCGACATATCTATTTATGATATAAATAATATCAATGCACCTTTATTTTAATGGCATTCCTGTTATATTATTTGAAAATGCATTAAAAAATAATTAAAAGAAAATACTCAGCACAAGTGGGGATGTGGTACTCATCTCTATAGTGTTATATAAGTCAACTATAACAAAACTTTGTCCTGTCAGTGTTCAGTAGGACAGCAAACATCTCATTATACTGCTCACTTGGGCTGGGCTAACTTATTTTTGTTCATCATCATGAGTCATCATCAAGTGATGCTGGAAGTCACCGACTGCTCACATCAGAGCTGTAATGTGTTCACAGTTACATAAGCTGTCTTTCAGGTTTAAGTGTGCTGGGAAATGGAAAACAGAAGCAAATGCTCCAGTTGCCCCAGGGCCTTAATAAAAATAAAATGAAAAGAAAATGTATGTGTAGTGTTCACAGCTTTACTTTTTTTTCTTTACATATTTTAAACCCATCAATTTTGATAGGGTTTTAGTGGGGAATGAGTTTGCTTAGGGATTTGCAATAAATGCCTGTATTGAGTGTGGGTGTAGTTTTAATTGATGCTTGTTAACAGGAGTTAAATAGTGGGGGGTTACCTCTCCTGGTAATTTGCAGCTTTGCAGTCTGGCCAGTGTTTGGAGAGGTTAAGTTATATATTCATGTTTAACATTGTATTGTATTAGTATAATGGTGACAAAATTACATTTGCATCTCATAAAAAATTACATTAGTTGTTTAAAAAAACAACTGTGATATATTTTCTTTCTCTCCTTTTACTGTAAGCTGTTTCTCTGTGTAGTCCCTTGTCCTTTATTTACACGGTTTACTGTTTTGATTCCCTGTTCTTGTGTGTCACATGAATAACCTCCAACTGCTTCAAAGAGTAGCAGGACATGCCAGTTTGGTTCACAGAGATGCAAGAAGGCTTCAAGGTGGGAATAAGTTTGAGTTTCCCACAGCTAAACTACCTTTGGGGAATGTAAACAAACTGGTATGCCAAAACTGTTTCTGTTGAAGCCAAAGTGCAAAGGGGTAAACTATGAAAAATGTAGTAAAAAGACATCTATGATTCATACTATGAGTGTGGGACACTGCAGCTAACCCTGATGAAATACACATTTTAAAAATGAATAGTACAACTGTTACTACTTTAGCGGATTATGTCCCCATTATGACTTTGCACTTGCTTTAAAATATGAGCCAAGGGTCTTAAGAGTCACAGTAGTTCAAGGCAATCCTCACAGCTTGACTTAATCAGAAATCTATGTATTTATTAGGTATGTACAGTACATGTTATATTAAAACTTTGCCTAAAACTCTCTTGACAGAGGGGACATTGTCTGGCCATTGCACAAAGCTGTTGGAAAACCCTCCCTATTGTTCAAGAAGTTAGACCAAGGGGTAGGTCCAAGGGGAGATGGGCTGTAAAGTCCCAACCACATTAATATTTAGCCCCCAGAATAAAGTTTGAAATATTATTCTATTATTATACCATTCAAAGTGTGGATAATCCTGAATGAATTAATATAGGACAAATCGACAACCTGAATTGAACATGTGTGTCATTGTACATTTCTTGCTATTGGGTTATATCCCTATGGTGCATCCTTTCTTATTCATCCTGTACATAGTGGTGCTCATAGGTATTAACAGCCTCTACTATTTAAAGTTATTCCTCTGAGCAGAACAATTGTTGATTTTGATTAAATGATTTGACACTGAAGTGCAAACATCAGCACTAAAACAAATGAGTAATGCAAGTAAATGTTAATAAAGAGCAGCTGCTTTTATTACATTTTCTTAGAATGATTGCATTTTTTTTATTTGTAGTGTGTGATACATCCCTTTCCCTTGGTACAGTGCTGTTGTCTAGACAAAAGCAAGAAAAACAATAAACACAAATTTGTAGTTAAGCAGCTATCTCACAGTTTGATTGTAGTTACTTTGCTGACTTAACACTTAAAATGGTTTTTTAGTCATCAATATTATCCATGCAAATAGGCAAGCTTCAGCTTATGACCCTGTTGACAATGAAATGTGATGACCTTGCAGTTTGCAAAGGCTTAGGCCTGCTGCGATCAGATGTCTCAGTAATCCAAGAGCAGAATTTGAAAACAATGCCTTGTACATGTACATGCTACAGAAACTGGTTGTTCAACGTTTGCTTTAACGATTTATTATTTTTTTAAACACAAAGATCCTGTTTATAGCTATACATTTTGAAAGAAATTTGGGAAGTGAATATTACGCGTTTTTCTTTGCACAGGCTGCAAAACATATTTAAATTGAGTTGTAAAAGTGATTTACTACAGGCTGAGCTGTCCTAGCAGAAGAATATTTATTTCAGAACCACCTGGTTTTAAAATAGCTGCGAGACATACAGATTTATACGAATGGAAAATAAACTACAAATACCTGGGACAGGGTTCAGAAGTTTGTATTTTAACAATATGTGCACACAGCAGAGAATGGAAAAACAGTTTTAATGAGGTCTCACCACAATTAATGTGATGGTAAAATAGTTATAATTCAACAACCCTCTGGGTGGGTGCTAGAAGAATACACTGATTAGAACCCTGCATTTACTATCAGACAATTTAATATATATATATATATATATATATATATATATATATATATATATATATATATATATATATATATATAATTTAATTTTTTTTATTGAAACTGTGGCAGGTGGATAGACATTTAAAGTACATTGTGAACCTCCTCCCTTATTGATTACTCGAAGCAACTCTCATGGTAATGCAGCATCTCTGAAAAAAGGCTCCATTTGTGCAGCAGCTCTGGTATTTCTAAGCCCACTGCATGGAGAAAAAGCTAAATCCTACTGAATAGTTGCACTGCTAATATGTTCAAACTATGTTGCCAAATATTTAAATAATAGTATGTAACTTAACAGTCTTTGTAGATACGATTCCTAATAGCAAGCTTTCTGTTAAGTAAGTATCTGGTCGACTGGCAATGTTACAAAACTACTGATAAACAACTCAAAAGATTAATTTTGAAACATCACTGGTTTTGCTTTCACTTTGGAAATTGACCAAATTCATGTTTCAAATAATATCAAACGCTTTTTTAAACTGGTATTCAACATTTGGCATTACTGGCAACTGTAAGCCAAAAAATTAATAAAATATTGCTTTAGGCAAACAAGTTAAATTGAAATAGCACTATGTTTACTATATACTATTTAAGACATAGCAATTGCACAGTATACAGTTTTGAACATGCTTGTTTGGTAAAAACAACCTATGTTTACACAACTGACATTGTGCTCTCCGGATTCACACGAATCAGACGGGATCCATTTCTCAAGTCCTGCAGCTGCTTCGCAGGCTTCCCTACTCCTTCTTCAAACCTCTTCTCCACGACTGGGAGGACAGTTTCATACAGGAACGAAGCATTGTGGCAAATGAAGGCTTTCTTTTCAGAATCCTGCTCACATCGCAAGCTGTAGTCAACGTGTTGAACAGCAACCAGAATGATTTCCCTCAGGCTTTCTAGGAGGACCATGTGTAGCTCTGGAAAATAGAGTTTTAGCCCTTCCTCTAAGAAGGCCATCATTTGTTTTGTAAAAGCAACAATAGTATAGCTGAGGTTTACCCAACAGTCCTCCCCAGTGTACTGGTCAAAGCTGTTAATCCCGCAGTTCCGCATTTCTTCTTTCAGTTTGCCCAGGGCCTCTGGAGTCATCAAGTTCATTTTTCTCCACATTTCTTCAGAATTGCGGTGTTTGGTGGCCTCAATTATAATCTCTTTATAGCTCTGAAGTGCAGCTTTGATGTCCTTAACCAAAAGGGACTGAAGGGTAAATGTCAGGTCCAGCCCGATTTCGCTTAGCTGCTTGCAGTGCTCTTTGGCAACTTTCACACACTCTGCAGCTGTGGATAAGCTCTCCTTGCTGTCGAAAACCTGCTTGCTGAAGGCGCCCACGAACATCTTCATGGCTGAGCGGGACCACACCACAAATGCAGAGTAGCAGCCAGTGTTTCCGGCGAAATCCATCTCAAACTCTTTGGCTGTCTCCAGGAGGCTTGTGAAGAAGATGTTGCAGAGCTTGTGAATATACAGCAAAGTGGCACCTTCTATTCGCAACTGGCGAATAGCTGTCTGTACGGCAGCTGCTCGGTTTTTCAGGAAGAGCTCGCAAGCTTTGGTGGACTGTCCCAGCCGGATCAACTGGGATACGGCCCTCCTGGTGGCTTTGGGGCCACCTGCGAGATCTATCGGGAGACAGCTCAAAAACAAGAACTTCTGTGAGCTGCCGAACCCTTTCCTCCACTTTCACCTTGAGCCCCTTAACAGGTTGAGTCAAGGGTTGATCCTTCAGGTACTCGTTCAACTTATCCAGCAAATCCACTGCACCTTCAAAATCCCGCTGAGCAATGCACACGTCTAAATCCTCAGGAAGCTCCTGTATCCACTCCATGCTCAGGTCCACAATCTCTTCACAGACGACTTCCTCATCCTCGTCAAATGGGTTGTTAGACATATCTTGGCGCACAGGTGAATGTGGCGGCTCCTCCTCTTTCTTGTGCCTTTCTTTTATCGCTTTGTTTTTCTTGGTTTCATCCAAGATCTCCAGCCACTCCTTTTTAATCTTACTGTTCTCAGCCTGAAAAATGCGGCTGTCTGGGAACATCAGGATTTTAAACATGTCCTTCATGGGTGCATTATCTTTCACATTAACAATAGCGAAACTGTCCAAATCATAAAGAGCATTGTATTTGTATCGCACTGCCCCACGCCTGTTGGGAAGCCAGGTGGCAATCAGAAGGCAATCATTCATCAAAAATGCATGTACCTTTTGGATTTGAGACATATTATCCACATCATACTCAAACAGATCTCCATTATAAACCAAATACCTCCCAGGGGTTTCCATTATGTTTTTGCACCCCTCTACTTTTTCCAGCAGTGTGGTCAGGGTCCTCTGCTTAACTTCTTCTGTCTCCTTAGGGAAAGCTGCCTGCATTTCCTTCGCTGCTTCATCTTTGTCTGTGGACAACAGGGCCTGGGTGATACTCTCCATAATACTCTTCTGCTCAGTCAGAATATGGCTCAGTTGGTACATTTCGCTTTCTAAATAGGAAATCTCCTTGGCAGTTTCAATAAACTGTCTGTAATTTTTGTAGACATTTTTCTTCAAATTTTGAGCCGTTTCGTCGGCCAGAGTCTGTATCTTTTGACGGTGCTCTTGCAAGTCTCGGTCTCCGTCTGACTGCTGGGAGAGCTGTTTTACATACTGTTTGGGATCGAAATTCGCCGATTCCAATTGTTTACGCAGCCTGTTTCCCGTATCTGTCATTTTCGCTCAGATTGCCAGCCGCCTATTTAGATATATGTAACCTATTAACCTTTTTTAAAACAATTACAATTGGAAGTAACCAGAACACCTTCCGCAAACCAGAAGCTGACCAACTCCCAGTGAAATCATGGGATCCTGTTGACGTCATTGATGGCCAACAATAAACGATAAATGTTCAAGTAAATATAAAAGCACTCATCCAGAAGGGCATAGCATTACCTTAAATACAGTGAAGACATATTTGTGTAGCGCGGTGATCTTTTATAAAAATTAAAAAAGACTTACAAGACAAAATTGTATCTTACGTAGAAATTAGAAACTCCAATAAACTTTATAGTTGGACAGCAGAGAAAACACCAGAACGGTGGAGGGAGGGAACGGGGAGGACCAATCAATCCCAGAATACCTTTCATTTGAAAATAAAAATTGTGTGCTGTATTGCTGTTTGATACCGGAAGCGCTTTTTTTAATAACAGGATTTTCGTATTTCAAAACATATTTTTTACTCTTTTGTTACTGCAGCAACTAGAATGTAAAGCAGCCGGTCCGGGGAAAACAAAGAAAACAAAATCCCAGTCATTAAAATGGTCATTTTAAAGTTTTAAGTAAATACAAAAACAAAGTAGAGAATGATTACATTCGCAACCGACTGAAAAAAAGTGACTTTAGATTTTGTTTTGCTGGCATTGCTTCTTGCTGCTGGGAATTGATCAGTTTGTGTGAGCTAGTATAATGGATGACGATTTTTTGTTAGCCTTAAAGTTACAAGAGCAGTTTGACAACGAAGCAACTTTCCTTCTAACGAACACTATTGACAATAATTGTTACGATGAAACTAAAAAGAGAAAAGTTGAATCGACGCAGGGTCAAATTGTGCATAGTTATTCTGGCTCATCCTTGAACCCCGAGAGGCCGATGTCCATTGTAGATGAGTCCTGGGAGAACCTGGACCCCAGCCCCGATGTCAGGGCAATGTTCATGGAGTTCAATGACACGTTTTTCTGGGGGAAGCTCTGTGGCGTGGAAGTCAAATGGAGCGCTCGGATGACATTGTAAGTTTTGATTCATAGTAATCATTGGAGCAGATACAGAAAAAAACAAAGTGAACTGTTTTTTTTTAACCCTGTAATGACCCCACCCCCCACAGATTTTAGGATCTATTGATTATCTGCCCTATGAGTTGAATTTAATGGTGGCCTAGATCCTTTCTAGTTATGTGTTTTTGTGTTCTGAATTTTGATTGCAAAGTAAGACGGTGACATTGCATTGCTAACCGGTGATGGACTTCCAGGTGTGCAGGGGTGTGCTGCTATGAAGGCAGAGGAGGCCTGTGCTCAATCCGCCTCAGTGAACCGCTGCTGAAACTGAGACCAAGACGGGATCTGGTTGAGGTTTGTTGTGTTTATTTTTCACTATGCTTACTTTTCTAAACCAGGATGGAGATCAGGAAGCCCAGGGTCTGACCACTACAGCAGATTCTCAGGCTCATCCCAGCTCTGTAATTAGGTAGCTGTTGAAAACTGAGCAAGGTGATAACTGGGTGTGATTATTACCATGACTACCCTGCAGTGACCAAAGAAACTTGTTCCATAAACTACTGTTGGGTCATTCCATGGGCTTGATGTTCACATTGGTGGAAGCTGATTATTTTATTATGTTATTTCAGAAAACTAAAATGGCTGACTCACTCTTCTAAAAATACCTTTCTGCATTGCCTTTGGGATCCGTCTTCTAAAGAAATGGATACAAATACAATTTTGCCAAATTGTACAATATTTTAGCAATAGTTTAGCAGATACTAATTTACATAGAAGCCATAGTTTGTTTTGCTATCTGTTCAATTAATTATTTGTTCTCTAGATACAGGTAAACCTACAAAATGCAATTAGTGAGTGTACAAAAAATGTAAGAATAAAGTGTGCCATATTTAAGTAGAAGGATACAGTTTACAATTTTCATCTTTTTCACCTGACGTTTGAGAAAATATAGCTGTATTACATGGCCCATTAAAAACAAGCTTCTATCCCTTTTGAGTTCTAGAGTGCTAAAGGGATGCCATTTTTGGCCTGATGTTCAATATGGGGCTCAAATCTCAGGAACCAATTACCTTGTGACTCTGACAACGCATATAGTCTTTGTTGTTTATTGGATAACCTGGAGAAACTAGTCAGTCCGAGGGTTCTTGCTAGGGGTGCACCGATAAAGATTTTCTGGACGATACCGATAGCCGATGGTTATCTACCCATATCGGCCGATACCGATAATAGATAATGCAGGTAAACTGTTCTAAACTACGAGAACAAGACATAGGGCTTATATTTAAACTGTTTTATAATTATTATTAGAAAATGAGCAGATATTATTTATTTGTGTATTTGACAAAAATTAACAGGTATTGTTTACTTGTTGCATATACTTACGAAAATGAATATAAAGAATAACGTAGTATTATATTTTGTGCTTGACAGCAATTTCTAGATTTCTACTAGTAAAACACTTCTGTAGAAAAAAATATATAATGTGACATTAACTTTTATAGCCACTTGCTTTCAAACATTGCGTATTATGACTTGTACTTATGCTTATACTGTACAGAAAAGAAATGCAGCCAATGCAATGTCAACTGCAACAACTTATATTAAATTCTTATTTTAAGCATACGCTGCTTAAAAATGCAGCACAACTTAAATTGTTCACATAACCAAAAAAAGATGTCATAAAATATTATATTTCTGGTTCAAATTTGAATTTGTTATTTAACAAAAGATGGCACATTAATCAATTTCTGCTTCAAAATGTTGCCGAATACACCCACAACCAATACAGATTAAGCAAGATCAACAAAAATTACAAAAGGTAATTTTGAAGTACAATGTGTAAATAATAATAATAATAATAATAATAATAATAATAATAATAATAATAATAATAATGATGTTATTTCTATCAATGTTATTTAGGATTCAACCTACATTTTATTTTTTTTTAAGCATCACAATAATATTCTACTCGCAGTTCATCGTTGGATTTAATGAAGCATCACGTCTGTTCTGCAGCAAACAACTCTGCTATCCTATTGTTGTCTTCAGATATTTAAAAAAGAAAAAATTCCAAGGTTGATCGCACGTTACACAGCCCTGCAAGGAAAGTGACTGTCTCATGTTCTTGCGTCATTAGTAAGTGTGCCAAACCAACCATTAAATTCTGTGCTGGAAGAAATTCAAGCATGACTATTGGTGTACATTATCGGCTAAAATAACAAAAACTGCTGATGGCCGATTGCGTTATTTTCCCTTATATCGATGCCATGCCGATAGGCTACTGATTATCGGTGCACCCCTAGTTCTTGCAAGTACAATTTGGTATTTGTATTGGTGTCTTTGCACTTTTTTCTGCATTGGCTCCATCGCATTAACATCAGTGGTTACAAATAGGTAATATGTTGACACATTACTAAACTAGAAGAGCAGTTATGTATGTGCAGCGAGTATCAAGAAGAGATCTTGAAAAACAAGATCTGACCTCATTTGATGTGGAATGACCCTGTTTGCTTTGGACCCAAAAAATACAGATTACTTTTTAAAAGACCTGATGACAATACACACAATTCCGAATGGAATGCAGCATTTTCTGATCCAGCTCTGATCAGCTCTGCCAGGGACTGTTGTAGACCTGATAGAGATCTGATTGATCTCAATCTGCTGCTGATGATGGCGGTGGGAATCCAAGTGACTCAAGTAACAAATTGAAACATGGCATTAGTGTGGGTTTTAGAAGCTTCTATAGTGTATTTTGCTCTACAGTATGTTGAGTGTTCAAATGCAGTAGTATACTGTTATGTAGCATGTACTTGTTTCCATTATATAATTAAGAGTGTCATTTTGTTTTCAGACTCTTTTACATGAAATGATTCACGCACTGCTTTTCGTCACGCAAAACAACAGAGATCGCGATGGACATGGACCAGAGTTCTGCAAGCATATGAATAGAATAAATAGCGCTACTGGGACCAAAATTTCAGTAAGTACGGTAAATGTCAGAAATACAGGCTTCGCACTAGGAAGTCTTATGTACGGTATCATGTACAGACAGCCTTTAATACCAACTGCTGTCTTGTTAACATGCTTTTACAGGTTCTGGTGTAAATGCATGATAACTGGACAGCTTTGTCTTATGTAATGTGATTCTGCTGCTATAGGAGCTGCTATATATTTAAATGTTTTATATTAGTTTGAACAAGAGCCCTTGTTCTCAGCAAATGTGGGTTGCTTTATCATGATGATGATGGAAAAAAAACTGACTGCAGCGGAACTGCTGATCAGCCACTGTATGTCGCTGTATATCAACAGTAACTCGGTATATATAGATATAAGGGTCTCTGTATGGGTTATGCCTTGCACACCAACCATGTTAGCATGTGCCAAAATAAACTGACCAATGTCTTTTTTAAATAAATACTGTGTGGGTGGACATTTGTAAATTATGATTTTGTTGGCAGGACAGAATCATTTTTGACAAAAATTTCTTAGTGTAAGTGGGGAAAAAAAATCAGCACACAAGAAGGCAATACTTTTATTATTAGTAGTGGGCAAGGATATGAAAATTTGTCATCGATATCGTGCATGTTTTGATATCGATATCCGTAATATCAAATTCTTCTGAAGCACAACTGCAATATACAGAATACTTCATGGGGTAGTGCGTGATGCCCACCCGAGGGGTGAGATGCTACATAAAGCAAGCATTCCACCCTGAGGGTGGGCACTACATTCTCATATATCACACACTACCCACTGCAGTATTTTTTTATAATCTCTAGTGAGCAATTGTTTGTGAACGAGCGAGAGAAGAGAAGAGAGCAGCTATGCGGTACGGTTGGAATTAATGTCAATTAGATGGTTTGTGCACTGTTGGTGTTAATGAGCATGTGTTTTCCATAATAACCGTCCAGTTATTACAGGAAATATCAACTGGATGAGATCATTTAAAAGATTGAGCACCAGTTATTTTATATGATTGGTATGTATCGGGTATATATTGTTTATTGTATCTCAATATAAAATAAGCTTGATTATATTGCGTTAGCATATTATTAGTATTAGCAATAAAAAGCATGTCTCTACAAGCATTCCTGTACGTCTCTTTATGGAGAGTGTATGTGGTCTTTGATATTTCTGATTTCTCTATGCTGAAAATATCTATTCTATCTAAAAATAAATCCATTACAGCATAGCAAATTGATATTCTTGTTTAGCTTAGTAGTTAGATACACCATGTTTACTATGTTTATTTCTCAAAGCTCTCAAGTTTCAAACGTTAGTGATGACGCACAAATTAAAATCCTATGATATCAAAATATGAACAATATCGATATCATATTAAAATATTGATATTGGTGTTCATCACTATTATAAAAAGGCACACCTTTCTGTATTACATTAATCCAGGATTTTCAATTAGTCTTAAGGTATGTGGCACTTGCGTGGTTTAAGCATATGCTAGACTAGTAGTGGTCAACTTGTAGTGTCTGACAAAGTACTCCATTAGTGCAATGAAGGAGTTTTATTTCAGCACTTCTCCCAGCAAGGCACAATCAACTAGACAAATTGACTTTTGGAGCATCAAGGTCCCTGCAATACAAGACTGGCTGAAAAGGTGTGTGGAATTGGCAACCGTGCTTTTAATTGTGTACCGTTGTAATATGGTAAACAGCATGCTGCAGCTCCCCCATGCTCCGCGTTTGTCAAGTCCTGATCTGAGAGCACGTAACACAGACAACTCTTATGATTACATGCTACCATTTATCTTTCAGTAAAAACAAGTTTAAATTGCAGCGTGTTTGTTCTGATATTTTCGATATTAAATACACCACAGCAAGCACATGTTCATATATTTTAGATAATTTCATTAGCACAATCTGAGAGCTAAATTTAGTGAATGGCAGTTATTTTTATTGCAGTCAATTAAGCTGCTGTATATTTAATTGAATTCCCTTAATGTTTATTTTTATTTATTTATTCTCAGCAGTATGCTTCCTAATTACAGTTGCAAGTATTTCTGTGTGTTCTGTTTTCATCTTGTCAGTTTGAGAAATAAACTTTGTTTTCCTTGCAACAGCTGACCCTGCGTTAGTCCAAAACTCATAATGTTTTTCATTATGGTAACGTCTTAAATTACCGTGTTTGCTTCTTTGGCTGAAGAGATATTATCAGCTCATCATCTAACTTGGGAATCTGATGCACTATTAAATCATCCTTAAACTCCTGATGGTAAAAATGTTGCGGGTGCTAAAGAAGGTGCAACAGACAAAAAAAAAGCTTGTGGGACGCAAAACTGTATTGTAGGCGCTCTGCGATTTGACTGGCGAAAGATAATGTTGGTTTATTGGAGTTAACAAAAAATAATTTGTTTCATTATTGAGCTGTTTGCTGCATTGCACACCTTCATTAAAATAATTTGTGTTAATGGCACGTGTGCAACACACAAACCTTAAGTGTGTTTTTATTTTTGTTTTTCGCTGTTCTAAATTTCCTGATTTTTTACACAACAGTACTCGCACACGTTTGGTCACCATCACAACTGTTGCCTGAAACTGTGGTTACCATATTCTGCTAGTGTTAAAGAGTAAGTAGTGGGGTTCAGAAAAATAGTGTGTAATATGTCCCCACATGTTGCTACAACTGTTTAAATAATGTACCTGTAATTTCATTGTTAACATACTGACATCTTTTTACACTTAACTTTAAAGTCTGTTTCAAAGCTATTTTCAAAATGGCCGCTAGTGCACTGAGGTTGAGATCTTTTCATTTCCATACCACATCATGGATCTTTATTGCTGTGTTAACTGTTTGACAATGGTGGAGTTTCCATGCATGTTTTTTTTAGCTTGAGACATTTACTCGAGGAAAATGTCTTGTGTAAAATGCTTTTTTGGGTTTCCATTCGCTCAGTTTATTTTACTCAACTAAACCAGGCTTTTCACCCAACGTCATGCAAATGAAGGGGAAAGGTAGGGTTTGATATGAAAATTAGCTATGCGTAAAGTACTCATGCTGTTTTTGAAGATTACTAGTGAAATT
Organism: Acipenser oxyrinchus oxyrinchus; assembly: GCA_030684275.1. NCBI lineage: Eukaryota > Metazoa > Chordata > Actinopteri > Acipenseriformes > Acipenseridae > Acipenser > Acipenser oxyrinchus. Next base: position 47,891,842 of record CM060251.1, read on the forward strand.
TTGTGAAAATGTGGTTTCCATGCGCAGAGAACTGGCACACGAGTGACTCTAAGCTGCTGTAATAAAGCAAAATATCTTGTGCCTGGTAAGTTAATGTGTTTTACTGCTCTTGCCCAAATTGTTTTTTTAAATGTCATTGGCGGGGTGGCATGTCGTTAGTATTGAATCCAGTTTCAACGACTCATTCTTGAAAATTAACTGGGAGGTATAAAATTGCAGATAAACTGGGAGGTATTGCAGATCACCATGGCTGTGCCACACATTTTCCATGTATGCGCCCAAGGCTGTCTGGATTACGAACTGGATTTTTTCCCTTTGATTCGGGAGCTTGAACCTCCAAACATCCTCTACCAGCAAATCCTTTTGCCTTGTTATCTATTGCTAATGGCTGGCGAAAAGACGGTTTGGACACATACTCGTCTGTCTTGCTGGTGAGAAGAGGTTGTGCTGCATCACTCTTTCACAGATCTGCAGTGGATAGAGTCCTTTCACGTCACCAGGGCAACATACGGCATTAATAGTGGAACTGGTAAAGGAAGATATGCAGCCCAAAATGAATATTGTTAAATAATGTGCATGTCTTGTATATTTCTGCTGCATTTAACATGTGTAGGGGTGCTGTGTTAATTTAGTTTGACAGTTAGTTTATTAATGTTAGTTTGTCTTTATTATTATAGTTTATTAACATATGCTTTTCTTTTACTTATTCAGTAATTTCATATGTTGATGCACGTGTGCCATGACAAGTATTTATTTATTTATTGATTGATTGATTGATTGATTGAATGATTCATATTGTGTCTGGTGGCTAACTCCGTCTTGGAGAACACTTTGGCTATAAGAACACTTTGCTTGCTTCCCAAGGGGTGTTCTCTTAGCCGGAGACTACTGTATATATCGCCTTACAGTATGATAATACCCAAAAAATAATTCATCTTTTTTAATATAAGTAGCCTGCAAAAATATTGTATTAGGCGGTGGATCACGCCAGCCACCAGCTTATTTTGAAAACCCTAGTAGTCATGCAAGCTGTAATCTTTTACAGATTTACCACAGCTTCCATGATGAAGTGGATCAATACCGGCAGCACTGGTGGCGTTGCACAGGTTCCTGCCAAACTAAGAAGCCTTTCTTTGGCTACGTGAAGCGATCTATGAACAGAGCCCCATCTGCCAACGACACCTGGTGGGCAGAGCACCAGCGCACATGTGGGGGCAAGTATGTAAAAATCAAAGAACCTGAGAATTACAAGAAGAAAGGAAAGAAGGGAGAGACTGATGACAAGAAGCAAGAAACCAAGATAAAGGAAGCCATTAACAAGAAGGAAGCTCCTAAAACACTAGACAGTGGCAAGACCTCACATGATACTGGTAGGGCCAATTTACTATTTACATCACACTTGCTGTTTTTAAATGTGTTTTTGTTTCCTTTGATTGCACAGGTAAGTGACTCACCCATGGCAGTGAGGTCATCTCACTAGCCTCTAACCACTGGTATAAACTGATGGAAAGGGTAGAGGACAACACTGAAAAAAACAAACAAAAAAAAAAACCCATTAACTTATTTACAAGATTGTAGATTTACCATTCATTTAATACACAAAATCACATTACAATCAAACTTGGATGGATAGCAGTCTACATTTAGCTTATTTATCATGTGTCCCGGATACTCCAATTAAGACTGTTCCTTTCCATAAGTGCACCGTATCTGAACTCTGCTGAATCAGTGTAAGGCAGGGATCTTCAGCCCTGGTCCTGGAGAGCCCAAATCCTGCAGATTTTCTAGGTGTCTTTACATCATCAATGGCTAAAGATCTGGAACACCTGCTAATCTTGACTAATTGAGACAATAATTGGTGCAATTCAGTAACTGAGAGCTCGATTGAAATGAAAACCAGAAGACCCTGTAGCTCTCCAGGACCAGGGTTGGAGTCCCCTGGTGTAAGGTATGAACCAGCAAGTGTCGCTGTAATTGGCTCTCTGATAGAATGTAAACCATTAGTTATTGTTGAATGTTGAGCTCTTTGCTCAAACCTGGAGTTGGCCTCAGTTTATTCATATTTATTTATCAACAAAGAAAAGATCTATGTTCAATTTGCCCTTGAGTATTAAGCTGACAGAGGTATTTATAAACCTGCTCTATTTTTTCAGTTCAGTTTCTGTTGTCAAGCTATGTGAATACATTGAAAGATGTGTCTGATCTTAAGTGACCCTGTTGTCTTGAGGCTGTTTTAAGCTGCCGTTTTAGATGTGTTTAGTACAGTACTTTTGTCTTATTCACCTGTATATACCTACTTATCTTTTTCAATAAAATATTTACCTAGGAGATATCTCAACAGTATTGTAAATGGGTTTTTCACATTCACAACCTATGGACAGTGTAATAGGTTCTATTTTTTCCAATCCCATGTAAACTGTATGTTTGTCTAACTTTATTTTGTTTTTTTTTGTTAGGTAAAACTAATGGTGTGTACATTCAAACAGTAATCCCATTCAGTGGAAAAGGGTTTGTCCTCGGAAAAAGTTCTCAGGGGTCATCACCCCAGAAATCCTCCAGCGTGAGTAAACCGTCTGAAAACAGCAATCTGTTTGGCTCGCAGGGGTCTCCAGTGGATCGCCCGAAGGCAAGCGGGAATGGGAAGCTAGAATGGCCTGAACAGCTCCACTTGTCTCAAACAAACAGTACTGCCAGTGCGTTTCCTAACTCCGGGTGTCTCACTGGTAACACAAACCTACCATCGAGGCAACCTCAGTCCTCAGGCAAAAGATCAGTTGGTAATAGTAAGGCATTTAGAAATGTTAACGGATCCCCTGTAAGAATTTTGCCACTAAATGGGCAGTTGAAAAACCAGAATGATTTTGCAGGGGTAAAGCAGAGGACTGTCTACGATGTATTCAATTCGAAAAGCTTTAAACCACCTGAAAAGGCTGGGGTAAGTGCAAGCACCACAAACTTCCCAAAACCAGAAAATTGTTCTGCAGAGGCAAAGCAAAGGTCCATTGTCGATGCTCTTTATTCCCAAAGCTTTAAATCGGCGGAAAAAGGTGGGGCAAGTGGAACTGCTACGGAACACAAAAAACCTGAGAATCAGCCTCCAGATCAGTCCTTGGGGTTAAAACAAAAGAGCAGTTTTGAGGGATTTCATTCTAAATACTTTGAATCGGGAGAAAAGGCTGTAGCAGACGGAAGCGGCGTGAACCCCAAAAAGAGACTACGTGAAGAGAACAACACTGCCCCCATTCTGAATTTTTTTCAAAAGTCCAAAAAAGAATTGGAAAAGCCAACTACTGCAAATGCACACAGTAGTAACACAGTGGCAAACATTCTCCCTGCAGCTGCACGTCCTAACCCTGGCCCCTTGAGCTCTCCTAGTATAACTGTTAGTTGTCCTGTGTGCCAAGTTAGCATTTTAGAGTCCAAAATTAATGAGCATTTAGATTCGTGTCTTATATAATGCCATATTTTATACCCAGCAGTTTTAAACCAGTACAGTTTTTATATTTTAAAACTGGCAGCTTGCCACAATAATGACTCGCCCTGAATCTACAGAAATGCAAAACTGTGAATTTTAACAAACATAAAAGAGCATTCAAGTGGTGTACTTGGCTTTGTCGTGTCTAGATTGTCTAATGACTATGTTAAGCCAAACGATAATTTGCTTGAGCGACTTCCAAACAAATCTGATTGCTTAGTGAGCCAGCCTTTGTTATGTTGTTACTTGCTCGTTGGACAGTTTCATTTTTTTTCTCTTGAACTCAGGCTTTGTCAACGGGCCCCTTCAGAGCTCAAGCTGTCTGCTCAGCAACGTGTAAAGCAAACTGCTCATGCATTTCAGGAAGAGTGCCTATTCTTGTTCTTTGACTGCCAATCATTTTATTTCACACAATGGTGCTGCCTACCCAAAAGCCTTAAAATATGACATCATGCTAGAATCAGGGTTACTCTTTACAGTGGTTTTATGTTTTTAGGTATTCATTTATGGGGGGGTGTGGGTAGAGGGTATGTATGCCTATGTCTGTCTACAGCAATGGCAATACCTATTTGATTAGGAAATGTTTTTCAGGATTAATCCGGTATCATCTGTTTATATGAACACCCAAAATGTAGTTTTATTAATGGACAATTAATGGAAAGCTTGAAGCCATAGTCAATTTGGTATCATTGGTAATTTGAAAGTAAAACTTTTGCAACAAGCTAGCAAAGGAAGCTTGTTTTAGAAAAAAAAACAAACGTTATGCAATATCTGTTGATGTAACAGTACTTCAGATCTATCCATTAGATTGCTTTAATATAGGCAAATTATTTAGCTTTCCAATTGTAATCTGGGTTCTTATCCTTTACCTTGCATGTCTAACTGTGTGTTTGTTTTGAATAGTTTCATCAATGACTTTGCTTTTAACTTGAATTCATTTTATAATATTAAAGCTTTCTTAACATATGAAAATATTTGCTGTGAAATAAAGTTGTTTATGTAGTAATTCAGGGTACAACTGAATGGTGAAGTAGTTTGCAAATGCACCTAAACTAATAACACTGTATTTGTTTGAGCAGGCCTACAGCATATTAGAAATTATCATTTGATTTTAGTATGAACCTGCCTTGGACATACTTTCACAATTAAACGACTTCCAAGATAGAAAAGGTAGATAATAATTATTTTAAGGTTTTAGTGTTTTATGCTATTGTTTCTGTGTGTGTGAAATTGCAGTTCAAAAGTTTTATATTTCAAAGTAAATGTACATTAAAATTAAACTATTTTAAAAAAAAGGTGTCTCTTATTGTTTTATTTCCCAGGATAAAAATGGCAAATTAACCTACGCTGCAGAATGTAAGTAAAACCTGTTTGGAAATCCACGTTCTTTGCATAGCTGAAAAAAGGTTAAAAAATAAATAAATAACACACACACAATGTTGATCTGATCTGTGTTGGCGCTGCCTTGCCCTGCCCTGCTTAACTATTTCGAATATACAGTGTTCCCTCACTGTATATACAGGGTCTCGGCACACACAATAAATATGGACATTATAACCGAAGAGCGTTATAAATGGGGGAGGGGGTAGGGTGTGCCGCGGGACACATAACACACATCTGACTAAAATACAAAATAAAATATAAAATAACTCCCTCAATAATGCACATATAGTGAAGCAAAAATATAAATTTCAGTGAATTAACCATGCATAAAGCACCATGTAATCAACACTATATATATTTTACTAAAAAAAAAAGGTAACATTCCCACTCGTGGATTTTTAATTAGCAGTTTTTAAACTATAAATGGCCTGGCTAAACGGCGGTCGGGAGTTCAGATTGAATCGACAGATAAGCAAATCAAGTGTGAGAAGGAGAGCGGCAGTTCGACGCGACAGACAAATAAGCCAAGTGCGAGAAGGAGCGCGTGTCAGACGAGGGGAAGAGGGAATGGGCTCGCACCAGATTCGGCTGACGGAGCGGGGCTGAAGCATTTTGTGTCCCGGAGAAAGCCACAGCTCTTGCAACAAAAAAAGTAAATACATTAGGAAAAATAACCACGTAATAGGCCTAATATTTATTTAGTTATAAAACAAATGCTGAATAAGATGCCTGTGTTATAAAGTGCCAGCGCAGCTTTTCTTCAGTTCAGATACTGTATCAAAAGGGAGAGACAGAAACGGAAGTTAGACTAAGACGTTGTTTATAGTTTGAACAACACCTGTACTGTATTTACTGTAGAAATATTGCATGAATCACTAGTATAGGAAATTGGGGGACATGCTGTAGGAGCGTTCTATCCGAGGCGCATTATAACCAAGAGCCTTTTAGCGAGGGCGCACTGTATTTAAATGTGTATTAGATATTTGTAACGTCACAGCACAAATTGCGATAATCACAATATGCGTTTACTATTTATTATCCTGTTACACCTTTTGAAGTGCATTTTTAATTGTTTTACCTGCAGTAGTGCTAGAAGTACCCTCCATTGGGATTCTGAAATCTGAATCTTTTTTTTGTTCTGCATATCTGCATGGTTTAGAGATATACCATGAGCAGAATGTAGCCATTTTAAGGTCACAGTTATTTTAACCTCTGACAGTATCTCAGAAATCATTTGAGATATAGCCTTCATATTTATAATGCTCTAAAAGCACCCCAGGCATGATATACCAATGGCCTTGAATGCCTATACCGATATTTCTTTGGTCTTTGCCGTTTGAGATGTTTCCAGAATTACACCCCTGATCATTAGAATCCTAGCTGTGTCAAAACATTAAGACAATGCATAGAGAGGTGCATTACATATCATTAGCCTAGGACAAAAAAGCACACCTTTAACTTAATATGTTTTTGTTTTACAGCTGGATACCCACCTAAATATATTGGTCTATTTGATTTTACAAGCTTCTTGAAGATGGTTCAATGTTGCCAATGACAAAAAATACCAACATAAAAACTAATGTCTGTTATATAAGGATGTGGTTCAGGCTTAAAGCAGCAATCTTCAACACACACAACCCAAGTTATTTTTAGAATACACCTACACATCTTAATGTAACTGTTTATTACAGTACCTTTTATTAAGGAGCTTAAGTTATCAGGCTGCATACAGCAGCTTGGAGGCAGCAAGTGTTTCTAATGGGTATGGAGGTGAAGATATGTGCTGGAATGCTTTAGGTATTGAACTTTATGCCAAGAAAGGCTCCTTGTCACAACAATTTCAAAGCCTCTGCTCATAACCAGGACAGAGTGTGTGTGTATATATATATATATATATATATATATATATATATATATATATATATATATATATATATATATATATATATCATTGTTTAATCTGTTGTTTGACTATCTAATATCTAGAAGAAAAAAAAATTATATTGAGTATACTGCCACTGTTTAAGTAAGTACATGGTTATGAAAATTAAACATCCAATAGTATGTTAGTCTCTTCATATTATTTGTGTCTAATGAAAAAACAAATTAATAGTTTGATAATATTTTGATATGAAAATTAAAATTTTTGTGGACAGTTTAATACGAATCCGTTATGTTTTTGCAGCGATTATCCTCTGTTTAAAGCCGTAGGCAATGGGGACGTATTCAATAAAAATAAATCAGTAAACACTGAGCAATACACTTCCCTGGAAGACAGACAGCCACCTAGTGCCTGAGGTTGTTGCAGAAGAACTGCACAGCATGTTGTGGCTTTTACCATACAACAAATTGCACCCTGTCATTGATGGCAACGTATGTGAAAAGATCATCTAATAGAGCCAATGTTCAGTACTTATTTGTCACTGAAGTTACAAAAATGAATTGACACTTTATCCAAAGTTTAATTAAATATCAGAAAAATTATATTGAGCACAAGTTTTTGAGAGTATGATAATCTGTGACTATAATATAATATAAGTATTGTATTAATACTTGTACAGTGATTCTTGAAATCTATTTTTGTTTGCGACTGTAAGTCGCCCTGGATAAGGGCGTCTGCTAAGAAAGAAATAAAAATAAATAAATAAATAAATAAATAAATAAATAAGGAGGTGCCTGTCTAGTGTCTAATGATGGTCACACTTTTATTTTGGCAACAATATCATCAGGTTAGAATGTATTGACACAAGTATTTTGTAGTTTATTAGTCTTGGCATAGCTGCTTAGTTACAGTCTCACCTATGCTGTAAAATCACAGACTGTACTTTGCATTAGTTTATTTTTAACTCTTGCAATTGGACACACTGGGTAAAATAACTCCCGTCATAGTTTATTTTTAAAAAGTCAATGCAATTTTCCAAAAGTCTGTGATAGAGCTTTTATAAAACAGTATGCCAGAGAGACTTTATTGAGATAATGCAGAAATTAGGGCAAAAATTGTGTTGGACGGTGCTTATTTGTATGCCCTTTCGTTCAGTTTCAGTGTATATTCCAGCGGCAATGCCCAACACCAACACTGCCAGTGCCTCGGTTATTATTTACTCAGGGTGACCCGTCAGTTTGAGGGGCCTGCTTCCGATAAGGGTCTGTGTTGATGTTCGAACTCACGACCTTCTAGTACAATGTAAAGCTATGTAACAGATGTGAAGTAAAAAGGAACTACCGATAATTGTAACCAATTGAATAGAAAATATTGCCTGTCCAGCGGGAGAGTTGAAGTCTGTATAATATTCAATGAGCCTCGTCTGTTCCTCAGGTTTACGCCCAATGATTGCACGGGCCTCTGTCCTGGATAAAGTGGCAGGAAAGGAAATGTATTGCTGGAGAGGATTAGGTGTGGTGTGACGTTTTTAGGATAGAACAGTTCAGAGTAGACGAGAAGAGCTGTGTGCGAGAGTACTGTACTGTACGCCCTGACAACTGGAACGGTAGTTGACACGAGATGTGACTTTTGTCCACAGCCTTTACTTGCATTTCAGTGACGGGGCAATTATGAACGGCAAATCAGCTAACTGCAACCCGGGAGTCGGCGGTGTGTTGCCGGCCTGTGAAGGGCTTCCGCCGCTACCGAAGAGTCTCAGCGGCTTGCTGAACTCCAGTGGTGGATCCTGGAGGGAGATGGAGAGAATGTACGCGAAAAAGACCATGATTCAAGATGATCTGAGCCGGGGTCGCAGTAACACCGATAACGTGGTATCCAACAAGCCGGCCAACCTAGATGCTGCCCTGGCACTCCTAAGGAAAGAGATGGTATGTGGTCAGTTATGTTTTTCACTAGTTAATATAATTACACTATCTGTCTCTCAGTGTTTTTGTTTAATAACTGTGGAGTGGATCGGGGTACTGTGTTCATAATTTAAGTGAAAACCTGACTGAGTGAAAAGAAAGTAACAACAGCTGTTCAGGATTATCAGATTGTTGTAGTCGCTCGCGCTTTTCAACTAGTCTATTCATAATCCTTGTTGTTTAAATCTTATGTTAAGTTAAAGTTTGCAGTGCATCAGATATGCCATTTATCCAAAGTTCAAACTTTTTCTTGTTGTATAACCCACCACAAATGATCTTTGTACATAAATAACACTCGTGACAACAAATGCTCCCTGGGCTGAATTGCACAGTAATACAATTATGGCCTACAACATTTTTAAATAATCTTCCTTCAACATGGGTAGATTGGAAAAACTTAAACATGGGAGGAAATGTATTTCTCTGTGTTCGATTTAATTGTTTTGAAATACTCTAGTATCCGTTTTCCTGTGCTGGTGGTAGGGTGGTCGACAAAGATAGTGTGAAACGTGCAGGGTGTCCCGTTCCACAACAAAAAAGAGGCTGTTGGCTTTTTACGTTGCAAGGGGTTCATTACAGTCCTCATTTTTTTTTTATAGCAGGCTTATTGCATGCGTAAATTTTATAATGTTGTTTACAAATGGGTTGTGACTTGGATACACTATTTATATATTATCATTATGCCATGCAATTTTGTATCAAACAGTCCAGCAGAACAACATTGTAATTGTCAAAGGAAACAGTGAGACACACCACTAACTTCAGTTAGGATAGTAATAATTAACATCAGAGGTGTATCATTCATTTTTGACATAGGCTACCATGTGGGCAATGCAATATAAGTAATATCATTCATTAATCTGGCAATCGCAGAGGATACATAGTAGTTTTAGTTTTGCTTGCCAAACTATAGAAAATATATATTTTTTTCTAGTGTGATGGAATGACAAGCAAGTTTTAAGGCAGTGAGTTGGAAGCTGGTTTCAAAATAGAAAATAACTGTCAACAATATCTCTTTTTTTAAAGTATAAAGGTCATAAATATACTGCAGCTAGCTTTTTGCAACCCAACTACAGTAATCTTGTGCAGCAATCTCAAAGCGCCTTTACACTGTTGTTGCATTAAATGTACATTTCAGGAACCGATTCTGATCATTGTTAAATATTTTATTATTATTTTTGCTCATTAGAGTTTAGTGGTGTGGAGCTGTCAAAAGGGGTCCTCATCCTTTCACTTTGTGTTCAATATCCAACTTCCTCACCACTGCTGATAGACTCTTATGCATACTATACAATCAATTGCATTTGTTGTTGCATAAAATAGTAACACACAGGACATACATTCACAGACGCAATACAGTCGCCATGTATTGTGTCTGTGAATGTATGTGATCAGGAGGTAAATCCTTGCAAAAAAGCTGCAGTTTCAGGGTGTACCACACCCAACACCACGCAATGGTTGAATATAATTACAAATTCTTCACAAATTTGGAAAGAAACACAGTATAGGTACACAAGTTTCAGTAAAAAAAGTGTTGTGTGGGTATTGTATGCAATGACAGTGCTGCATCAGTTGATTATAACAAACGTTCATCTTTTATCTAACCATGAATTGATATGAATGATTTCTCTGTGATTTTTCATAGGTTGGGTTACGGCAGCAGGATATGTCTCTACTGTGTCAGTTATGGTCACTCCATGAATCGATTCAAGAATACAAAGGCAGTTGCCAGGACATGTCGGCTGCATCCAATGCAGATGGCTCCTACAATATGGAAAATGGCTTCTTTGACGAAGAAGATGAATACTACCAGGAGACAAGTATTACCCCAAATGAACACATGGATTTGAATGCATCAGTTCCCAAAACTCTGAACAAGAACAAGTGGATGCAAGACTCCATTCATATGAGCATCTAGCACTGTAATATATTGATTTCCTCCTTCTCACTAATTCTGTGCTGAGTTCTGCTCTACTAATATAAGACTGGCTTTTGATAGAGGAATTATTCAGTATTCAGTTCCACTGGCCTCTAATATCTTTCTAGTGAGTTTTCTATATAACCAATTATGAAACTAGTATTTATTATACATTTGACTAAACAATTTTGACATTGACATACCCCTCCCCCCCTGCTGAAAGCATTTTGCAAAGGTATACTGACTGTATATAAACTCATATAATAACACTTATAAACTTTGTGTGAACTTGGACAAAACTTGTTGAGGACAGTGGTGGTATGGTAGAGGACACCGTTCATTTTTTGTTTGCAGCAATGCAAGTCTAAAATCAGTTGCTCGTTGGTGGAGGCCTAATAAAGCATTTGGGTAACAAACTTGTATATGTGTTCCAGAGCTCCCATTCCGTGATGGACATTTTACTGAGTAGGACAATAATGTTTTGAAATATAATTCTCAGGTATGGGACATTACTGTATAAGCTTTTTAGGTTAGTTTTTATATTTTATGTGCTATAAACAGCCTTACGTATACATGGGTGAAAGCGCTCTGTCTGTAGAGGGAATTTCGTAAAAATGGCCTCTCCCAGGTCCATTCCTATGATTCGTGTAGAAATGCCAAACAAATCTGGGAGTGGAAAACTGTAATGTTTTCGCACGTACTTGTGACCTTTTAGTATATTTTGAACTGTAACTTGATTGAGACCATAGGCACCTACCCCATAGAGCACTGGGGAGGCAAACTAGATATTTTGCCACTCTACGTTTTTTGCTCAGTGTAAACACACTATTTTATGTTTTGTTATGGTTTTCCCTATAAACGGTTTAAAATGTAGGAAAAAAAAGTCATTCATAAGACGCCGTAAGTCCAACATTAAAAATAAATAAATAAGATTGCCTAACCCTATTGAAAATATCAGTTAATCTTTTGTTTTGCTTCTTTGAACAATTGTGAAGTGTGCAGGACGGGTTTAAGGAGACACAGCTTGTGTGCGTGCAATTGTGACTGCATTAATGGAATAGAAACAAACTGGAAAGCCAACAAGGTCCAATTGAACAACTGTAAATAATGGTAGAATGTACCTGTAATCTTGTTTTACTATAAAAATGATTGAGGGACACTGCAGCTTTAGGGACATTGTACTGGATCCCTGTACTGAAAACAAATGTTTTGCTGGGTGTATGTTGCATTCCTTTGGTTTTCAGGACACCTGTTAAGTAGATTTGGCTGGTTCACAACACAAATCAACTTAATCCTGCATTTAGAACAAAGCCATGGTATGTATTTTCTGGCCCTGGAATAGTACACAGCAGTGAATATGTGTAGCTGTTTAACACCAACATAAACAAACTGACTAAGATTACAAGGTCTGTTTTTGCAATGAGGAAGGACGTATTTAAATTGAAATAAACAAACTTGCAAATGGCAATACCAGAGTGTTATCTTTGCATATTGGTATGTGTTCTATGATTAACCCCAAACTTGGCTGCTCTTGCAAACTTGTTGGGAGCATTTCTTCTATGAAATTGAAAATGCAGCTTGGCCCCTTTTTCTAAAAGTCCCATGTTTGAACATGCAATCGTTTTTTTCTAGCTGTTTTTTGTACATATTAAATGTTTTGGTCTGATATATTCCACACTTTATACTGGAATACTATGTCATATACATGTAAGAACACTAACCCTATTGCAGCTTACAAAGTAAAAGTGATGGTTTCTTTGGACAGCTGCCCAAAGCTACGTAATCTTCAAAAACAATCTGTGCCGTTTGTCTGCATACTGAAGCTTGTCATGACATGAAGACATTCCATCTTGTGTGGATTTTTTTCAGTTTTGTTTTTTTCCCCATAAACTTGATTGAACGACATACATTTTAAAGGAGGACAAACAGTACAATGATGGATTATATAGAATAATATCATATGCTGACCAGTTTGAAACCATTTGTTTTAGTGTCAAAATATACATTACAAAGTCCAGTAAAATAGTGTCATTTAAATAAAAGGGGATTTACAGTTATTTATAAGGAAGTTTGTCTTTAAATGCAATACGGGGAGCATTTACGACTGTAAACTGCATTTAATCATCATTCAATAATCATTTGGTAGACTATAAGTAGATATGTAGTGCCATTGCCAATAGCGCAATCCACTTCCACCAATTGGTTGGTCATGTTTCACTCTATCAATACAATATGTTATGTAACACAATGAATAATGTCACCCCTACCCAGTGAGAGTTGATTCTGTGCTTCCTGAGATCTCACACACAGCAGTTTTTTTTGTGTTAATGGGATGTATTGATAGATGTATTGATATATATTTTTAAATTATTTTAACCATTTCAGAATGGCTTAAAAATTGATATGTTAATGGGTGGATATGTTTTCAGTCAATTTTCTGGAAGATGTAAGCTGTAGATGTTTCCATAAACAAACCAATGAAGATAACCAGGAGTGAAAGTCTTCTGCTACAGTTGAGAATAACTGAAATACAAAAAGCAAGGAAGAAAAGTATTATTCTTCACATTCTAAATCTCTGTTTTTCTATCTATGAGAGTGACTATTCAATGCAGAAGAGAAATGCTGGATTACAATATTTATAGATAATAAATCTTCCAATTATATTTGTTTATGCTGATATGCCTGAAGTCAAATTAATTGGACTCTAAATAGACACTGAAAACAAGAAAAAACAAGGACTATGTTGCTTATCTGGCTTTAATGCCAACAAACTAAGACCTGGATGTACTGTGCAGACAGCCATAAGATATTCAGTAGTACAAGTAGTGTTGATAAAGTAGGCGTTGGTCTGGTTTCGAAATTATTACTGTCATAGTGCTGTCCACATATAGGAGAGACTGGTTGGAAGTATAGAAGGCAATACCAAGGAGGAATTCTAACATTAGATTCTCAGTGAAAAGCCAAAAATAGTAGCAAGTATATTAATGAAAAGATAAAATATATGAAAGAGAAAAGGATAAAAATTACCTCTACCTGCTTGTGAGTTTGAAGTGAGCAAACACTGGAGGCAGGTGGAGGCACAGTGGGGAGTAGTCATGTAGTCATGTTCCCAGATCACAGCTGGCATGACTAACAGTTTGCCATTGTTGGACAGCAGTAGTGCCTTCAGCATCATGGCTGCTTCAAGAATTGTTTTTCACATAGCCTTTTATGAATCACAGGAAAGTAAACACCCCTATTAGAAACATTATCAGCTCTGGAGTAAAAAAAAAGGCAACAAAACAAGCCTGTAAAATTCAGCACTAATGAAAAACAAAAACAAAAATAAAATGATCATCAGCACAACAATAAGGGGATACTAGGCCCTATTCATAACACTTCAAGACTGTTTTAAGGAATGTTTTGGCACTGTTCTGATAACTTTGATCGGCTTTGCAGATCATGAAATCTGTTTTAAATTGTTTAAGAGTGGGTTACAAGTTACAAGTATTCTAACTTTTGAAAGACATTGAGAAAGACATAGATTTTAAAGTTGTTGTTACTTATATATGTTTGCGTTTTAACCAACAGACACTGTACTTATTAAACATATCAAATATGGTATTTTTTTTTTTTTTATACTTTGGAATGTCTTTAATGTGTTGATTTTATACTCACGTACCATACATAAATCTAACTTCAATGAGATCAAATGACTGGCTCATTCTATGTCAAATGGTACCAAGGAGATGGACATAAGAAAACCTGGAAAAGATTTGCTTCCTGAGATATACAGTATGGTCAGCCACAAATGTCCTGGAAATTGTACAGAAGTTCTATTTTCAACATCTTGACTAAATAGCTATAATTAGCAAACTTTACTGATCAAGTAATTAGTTCAGTCTTAAATAGCAATTGTCACATTCTACTCATAAATGAAACATTAATGTGAGAGAATGTGCAAGTGTCTTCTTACCTAGAGCAGCTAGTCCAAACACTGTAGAAATCCCATTATTTTGTGTATCAGATCATGTCTGCTTGGTCACTGTTTTGCTTGGAGCCCTGCAGTTGTGACCACCTGAAGTATGCCTCACATAGCAAGCAGAACACAAACAGCTTCCCATGTATCTAGAAAAGAAAATGTCTCTGATCAAAAACAAAATATCATGTTCCAATCACTGCAAGGAAAGTATAGAGCAAGGAGTACTGTAGGTGGGACAGTGAGCAAAATTCTAGACTGATGCTTTTCATCACTGTATTTGAATATGACTCAGGTCACAGTCTGGGCATTTGCATAGTAGTCTGGCATGTTGTTGCTCCCACCATTTCTTATGTTCAGCTAATGATGTGGTGCTAATTAGTGTTTTAACGCTAACAGGCTAACTGTACAATTACATATAAAAAAACAGTAAATACAAGCATAAAAGTAAAGACTAAATACAATAATCAATACTTACATTTAACTTTGTATTAAAAAGAATATGCCTGTAAGCTTGTGTTTTGCATAAAACGGCATCAATCAAAATGATAACAGGGCCATATTAAATGTACTTGTCCACAGGCTTTTGGCACGACTTCTGAAATGGAATAAAAAAGTCTAAACATTTAGTACACTTCAAGCTTTAATATTTAATCCTTCTATTTATGTTGCTAACTCACCACTGGTGACTTCTAAAAAGGAGTGTGTAGTCATCCTAGTGCTTTTTGATGCTTTACTGTGAAAAGCTGTATGGGGCTGCCTTGATTTGAAGCGGCTGTTTCAAAAAGAAAGGTATACAAAAGTAATTTAAGGATGACAGGCAAATCTATGGACTTCAACTCTAAAACTATAGCTGTGACAAAGTGTCAATTTGAACTCAGATAGTTATCACGTGATGCCTTTTGTCACGTTCACTTCTGTTGGTGGAGCTTGTGTTTTGCATAAAACGGCATCAATCAAAATGATAACAGGGCCATATTAAATGTACTTGTCCACAGGCTTTTGGCACGACTTCTGAAATGGAATAAAAAAGTCTAAACATTTAGTACACTTCAAGCTTTAATATTTAATCCTTCTATTTATGTTGCTAACTCACCACTGGTGACTTCTAAAAAGGAGTGTGTAGTCATCCTAGTGCTTTTTGATGCTTTACTGTGAAAAGCTGTATGGGGCTGCCTTGATTTGAAGCGGCTGTTTCAAAAAGAAAGGTATACAAAAGTAATTTAAGGATGACAGGCAAATCTATGGACTTCAACTCTAAAACTATAGCTGTGACAAAGTGTCAATTTGAACTCAGATAGTTATCACGTGATGCCTTTTGTCACGTTCACTTCTGTTGGTGGTCTCCCATGTTACTTTGTACTGTATTTGCCATCTTCAGTTTTGTCTTTAACAGTTTGGAAGTGGCGTTATATTACAATGTCCCATCTTGCAAGAATGAGTTCACACATTTAAATTATAGAGCTATATTTCCCAGCAGTATAAACATGCTTGTGTCTTTCAACCTGTGGTAATGTTTTACATATCATATTATCAAAAAGCGCAGCATATTCAGTACGGGTTTTGCATGTGTCTAGACCTGTATGACACATAAAATGTGTGTTTATAAATATACACATAGTATGCGTAAAGTCGTATCTGCATAGCAAAGGCCTCATGTACTAGAAACTCAACATCATTCTAAATATGACAAAATATACATTACAAGCCAATATATATATATATATATATATATATATATATATATATATATATATATATATATATATATATATATATATATATATATATATCAATACTACACGCATTAGTTATAATAGTATAATATGCAGTCTTTCTTCGTAACACGTCGATCATGTGCAAAAAAATGCAAACATAAGTATCGTAAGTTTTGTTACACTTATATTAGAAAGCATTGCCTGCATAAGGTACGAGCATCTATGTAAATAATAATGTCTGTGTAGGCTACCGTACAGTGCCCACAATCAAGATAAGTAGCACGGGAGCTGTCTTGAATAAAATAACACAGAGTTATGGTAATTTTAAACACCGCCTTGCTGTAACCTCTAGAAGTTCATTTGCCTCTTGGTTGCATTCAATACACTTATACGTCACTGCTGCCATCACAACCCGTTTCCAAACTGCCGGCTTTTCGCCCAGCTTCCTGGATTTTGGGTCCTTCCGATGTGCATGTTGGGCGTTGTAGTTTTACTGGTTTGTGTTTCTCCAAGCTTTCTCAATGTATTTCATACACAGAAAACTACATTACCATATTTGCAGCGCTTCTCACCTGCACAAACACAACATGGCACCTGCTGGTCGGGGTGTTGTTGTGCTTGCACTGTCATTGCTTTATGTATGTCGACCGGCTTTTTCAACTGAATTTTTCTCTACTCTCACTTTCTTCAACAGTGATCTGCAGAAACATCGATGTAGCTCCTACTCCGACTGGGAAGACTACACAGCAGAATGTGGTGAGAGTTGTTTATATGAGTTTGTGCCACGTCCTACTCTAACTCGCTGGAAGCGCCTGTGTTTCCGCACCCGATGACAGCAGCGGTAGGTGTGGGATGTGGCTGTGCACAGTTCTTTAGGCCAGAATGGGGATGAGTATTAGGGACAGGGTCACAAATATTTAATTTGTGTGTTTATATTTCAAGTAACGATGTTTATTGTCAGAGGCAAACAGCCGTAACGTGTACAAAACATATCAAAGTTTGTTGAAAACCCGTGTATCAGTCAATGAATAAAAAGCTGTCAAAATATGAAAAGAGACGGTTACTGATTTATAAAATGGCTTGGATAAATTAAGTGATGTGATTGGCTGAACAAGATCACATGACCGCGCGGTAATAATTGTCTTACCGCACGGCTATGACATCATAGACCAACTTACCTGATCTATTAATATTACTACGCCTTAATAGTAACAATTATCTAAACAGTGTTTATGTAGGTAAAAATGTCAACATACAACTGAAACAGCATTTAAGTCACTAAACAGTCAGTTTTTTTTTTCATCTCTGTCACTAAGAATTACAGAAAAATTGGCAAATATACTGTGGTATTCATTTAGTCAGAGAACAAAGAAAACTCAGAGGCAAGCAGTAGCAGTAACACTATTCAAAAGTCATCTGAGAAATCACCACGCAAGTCTCACTTGTATGTAATATATTTAAAAAATAGAAGACGATTGAGTGCGAACAGCCAATCAGCTTCCAGATCTAGCGGGCTTCTATTTTGCATAGATGCCCGCTTGAATGTTGAAGTGCTTAACTGTGAATTAAACTTTAAATCAATCCGCGCATAAATACCGGCTTTTCCCCTTAATATTCTAATCTACAACTAATCTGATAACATTAAAACATAAATATGTTAGCCAAATAATAATTTTAATAATAACTTTCTCTACGTGTGTTGTTTTTGTATTCTATTATGTTAGAGGCTATTCCTCAGCGGAAGGTTACCTGGTGAAATATCAGGGTGTGCGGTAAGACAATTCTTACTGCACTTCCTGTCGTGGGTTACTTCTTACGTACCTAACTTGCATAATTAATTAATTAAAAAAAAAACTATGATGGGGAAACAATTAGTTTCTGCTTCTGGCATTCACAGCAATGGCCTTTTGTGTTTTTACTGTCACATGTTTGTACACTGTTATTATACAGTATATGCGACGTATTTATTTTATTTCGTACGCAGTATTTTCATTTCCTGTTTTTGTTTTCAGAACAAAGCAGCCAATGACGAGTATACACATTTTGCACTTGGGTCTATCAGTTTGTGGGTTTCGTTTCCAGAGTCACACTTAGGCTAGATTGGAGAAAGTGGGGAGTACCAGAACTACACATTTTCTCGATAGTCATTTTTTGTTTTCAGTCAGTCTGGTTACTTAACATCGTTCTTTCCCGATATTGTAAACTTATACAGAATGGAATCAATGCTGTCGTCATGTTCTGTCCTGTCTATCGCGGAGAAGAACATATTTTGGAGAGGGGTTTGTTGAGGGGTTGATTTAGGCATTGAAGTATACAGTGCTATTATTGAATGCAAGAGTCTGTACCATTCCATGTTTCTAAGTGAGTGTTAAATAAAAGCAGTTTAGCAGTTCTAAAATAAAAAAAAAAGCTTCCAACAATTTTGGAGAAATTTCAGGATAAAAATGTTAAATATTTGACCAGGTAACCAGCTTAAATGTGTGTTTTATACTGCACCTTGCCAAAGACAGTACTGACAGACAGCCTTTAAATCTTCAGCTACAGTGATTGCTTAATGTTGGTTCTAGACAGACAACTAATGTATGTTTACCTTTTTATTGGACCAAAAGATCACATTCTAATTAACAAAATGTGGCCATAGGTGAATTCTTCTTTTCTTTTTGTTCCCCAGAGTCTTCCATTTTGCAATTTGATGACTCAGACTGTGAAAATGGAGGAAATCCACCCTGTGCATCAGTTTTTTCCCTGGATACAGAGAAGATTCTGGTATGCATTTCTTTAAACAAAACGGTACAAAATTATGGTTTCGCTCTGCAAAAAGTTGCAATTTCCTGATTTACTTTTGATATCATTCATCTAAAATGTCAGCTCGCCAGTTTTGGAAGCACAACAACCCAGACTTGCCAAAAATGATACTGTTACTGTAGTGCGTAAACTTATGCCATTTTGGTGTTTAATTTAAAAAATATATATAATTTTATTTTTCTACAGAAATTCCACATATGTCTACTTTTAAAATGCTTTAAATTAAACAATGAAAGATTAACACTATCAGTGTTATATTGCATAGCACAGCAAATGTAACATTTAGCAGTGAAATTAACTTTTCATTTAGGTAGGTTAATACATTCTCACCTGTTGTCAAACCTGTAGGAATTACTTTTTTTGTAAATTTGTATAAGCATATCACAAGCCAGTGCAATCAGATTTGTATATTCTCAGTGACCACAAACTGGAAAAATCCTGCAGTGAGCTCCCATCACTAGTAAAGTTGGCTTTTTAGGCCTGCTACAAAATGTGATGTTATTATCTCTTACTTTTCATTGTTACCACTACCAAATAATTTAAATTCAAATCTCCTAGACAGCCACAGTTTCATTTATTATTCCAGATTTAACAAGAATTGCCCTATTATCTTTTCTTTAGTACACAATTTGTCCATTGTGTCTGTTTATTTTAGAGAGGTAGTACACTGATTAATACACTGAATTGTACAATAGTTGTATAACAGTGAAGTCCGCTTTTGATGTTCATGTCATAATGGCAGGAATAAGCATTATTAGATTGGAAGACATGGCTATATGACTACAGTGTTTTGTATTTTTGCTTGCAGAGCCAAGCAAAGCTACTAGCAGAACACAGGAGATTACCTTTTGCAGTTGACAACCAGAATACAAATGAAGAGTTGGGTATGTATTTTATACAGCAATGGCATTGTTTGCTCAGTGTTCAAAAACCTTTTTATGGTTATTGCTAATTGTTTGCTGGTGTTACGGTTAACTGTAAATTATTTAAAATATGTTTTTGTGTTCACTGAACATTTATAAAGAAACCTGGTTTGAAATCGCCCAGCTTTGTACTTCCAGTAAATTAGCGGTTCAAAGTCCAAAGTATCAGCTTCAATATTATTTGATCAAAATGTATGAATACAGTAGGTATTGCAAGGGGACTTTGAATTCATGAATGAAACATTATTTAAGTCTTTTCCAAAGGGTATTTGGCAGAAAAATGTAATCTTTATTATGTAGTACAACTTGGATTGCAATCCATCCATCATTTAATACAGTATATTGAGTTGAAAAGACCATGAAAACCACTTAATTATAGAATCTCCAGGTAATTGAATGACCTGCCTATTGTAATCACAAATTGCACTCGCTTTTCTTTTCAGCCAATACCAAATGACAATTTCTTTCTTTTTTAACTTTATTAGCAATTGGTTATGTGCTGATTGGAAGTGGTTTGTATGATGAAGCAATAAAACATTTTTCATCACTCTTACAGGTATGTTTAAGAGTTGAATATGTCTTTTACAATAGTGTTGGTCAGCAAGCATTTCACAGTGATATTTTAACTAATGCTAGATGTCTTTGTTATGTCATTGGACGTTAATATGAAACATTAAAATAAAAAATAAAAACTTAATCTACAATGAAATGTCACGCTCAATGGAAAACAGTATAGGCTTGAAGTTTCATAGTGCTCCCCAGGACAAATCTGAGGCACCTTACATTTCAAGAGACTAGTACACGGGTTACTTTACAATGTGTCGGATTGTTTGTTGTGTTTAACTGATGTAAAAATGCTGATTGCGCACTATTCTAGTGGGTTGGCCTATAGGTCTTTATATATATATATATATATATATATATATATATATATATATATATATATATATATATATATGTGTGTGTGTGTGTATGTATGTGAAACTAATTTTATTTACTCGTAATGTACAGGTATGTAGAATAGGGTGGATTTTAAAACAGATTATTAATTCTCTGGGTTGTTTTTTTTTTTTTGGTATAGGGGGATCCAGAGTTGGTTAGTGCTATTTATGGAAGAGGGGTTGCATATGGAAAGAAAGGTCTGCAGGTAACTATTTCCAAGCAGCATTGCAGTTTGGAGTCTGCAAAATGAAAATGTAAAAATAAGATCACAGATTTGAATATTGTTAGCCTTGATTTCCTGCTTGAGCTCACAGTGTTATACTGGATGTACAGTTTTCAATCAAGACCAAGTCGAATAATAAAGTGTACAGCTTTTAGTTTGTTCTGCTGTGTATCTCCTTGAATTACTGTACACTGCACTTCCTGCACCCACAGGATATTAAAAATGCTGACCTGGCTCTGTTTGAGCTGAGTCGAGTTATTACTCTTGCACCAAATCGACCAGAGGTGTATGAGCAGCGAGCAGAGGTGAGTTTTAATATAGAATACTGTAGGTTATAAGTTTTTTTTTTTTTTTTTTTTTTTTTTTTAAAACCTTTGGACACAATATTTAGTCACTGTAATAACTTTAAAGACCTTGTACCAATGTGACTTTCATTACTGTTTTTGCTTTGCTTTTTATTGTTTGCTATGTATAAATAATTGTTTTTTCCTGTGGCTTGATGGGGTTTTGCAGATTCTGTCTCCGTTGGGGCGAACCAGCGAAGCATTAAATGATCTCACCAAAGCCATCCAGCTGCATCCATCTGCACGACTTTACAGACACAGGGGTACTCTTAAATTTATATCTGAGGTGTGTAGTTTCTGCATAGTAGTGTTATCGATGATCTCTGAGAGAGTCTATACTCGTTCTCTAGTACTGTTTGTTAAAATATCTTAACAACTGCAGTTTGATTTTCTGGTTTGCTTTTATGAGCAAAGCAAGAAAAGTGAACGCTGCACCCAAAAACACACATAATACAAAGTTAAATAAAATAGTAACATAAATATTCTATATTACCATTACATAGTCTTGAAGTGTTATCAACATGCATTATAAATCAACAGCAATTGTGGTAAATTATTCTATGGTTTTTGTAATCTTTGGAAAATAAATATTTTACTATATTTTAGTGTGTATTTGCATATTTATAACCAAAAATGCCGTAGCAATCAGATAACGGTCTCATTTGCAATGCACAATGCCAGCACTTCCGATGAATATTATGAGCTAGTCCCACTATTACATGAATTACAGTAGACAAAAATACTTGCATACTAACAGATCTTGCTAAATGTTTCGATCTGCTCTTTAATCCAGCTGTGTTCTGTCTAATGTGTTCTAGGAATATGAACTGGCCCTGGAGGACTTCCAGCAGTCTCTGGAGTTAAAGAAGAATCAGCCAATCACAATGCTGTATAAGGGCTATACTTTCTTCCACAGGGGAATGCTGAAGGTAAATCTGTTCATTAAACCCCAATAACAAACACTGCACACTTTGAACTATGTTTGAAATTCAGTTCACATCAGAATTGTATGAACCTTTGTCAACTTTGATTGTGGATATTATCCATTAAGTATTACTGTTTTGTGAAGACAGTTGTTTTTGTCTGTGGTCATATCAATGAAAGAAACATTTTCTTAAAGCAAATTTTCAGAGGGGAATACAATCATTTTAGTTCCTTTCTGCATCTGTTGCTTCTTGCTAGTTTTATGCCGTTATTATTGCTTTATTCACTCCGGAAAATGTGCCTTTCACTTAGCTCAAAAAAGCACCAATTGCTGTCACATTTGATACAAAGATAATTCTACTGTATGATTCCTTCGGTCACCTTGGCTATGGGTAGGTATCATCCAATACAAATGAACATTTTTGTGGCCACTTTTGTTTTAACCTCCCACGGTGTCTCAAACCATTAAAGATGCATCTGTCATATATACTTATTTCAGTTTACAACTACTACTTGTTTTCCACATATTACAGAGTATTCCATCAGAGCTGCCATTTCCCATAGACTGTACCACGGGTATGCTTTGTTTTATGTCCACAAACGTTCCAGTGCCTTATCCCTGCTGTAGTACATTTCCATGTTTGAGGTGCTGATTTTCTCTGCATGCTACTAAGTGCTTTGTTTTTAGATTGATTGATGGATTGATTGGTACAGTATATTCATTAATAATATGACCAAGTCTATGATGTGTGAAGTACTAAAAGTTACAAACATTTGCTTAACTTCTGCTTTAAAGAGCAGATGTTATTAATGGAGCTGCTTACTTTAGCCATTATAAGTTGCAGTAGGTTGTGGTGAAATTTGATATTGTACCTGTAAAGGTAGTGATTATTGTCTTGGTGTTATCTGTCACAGGAAGCTATTGAAACATTCAAAGAAGCCCTCAAGCTTAAAACAGATTTCATAGATGCATACAAAAGTCTCGGCCAGGCCTACAGGTAAGAGTGAAAACGTAGTGTGTTCAAGAAAGAGAAAATGCTGTCTCTGTGCTGAGCAACAAGGACTGTGAAAGTTGGTGTAAAAAAAAAAATATATAGTGCTGGGATAAACATTGAATTTTCATGTTGGTTCAAGATTCATACACATATGAATATTCATTACTTTTCAAAATATTATCAAAGCCATTCTGTGTAAGGGTTACTTTTCTATGAAGATTTGTTGATAATGGGTGTTCTTTATATTGTGAACAGGGAGCTTGGCGATTTTGAAGCTGCCATGGAAAGCTTTCAGAAGGCTTTGATGTTAAATCAGAATCACATTCAATCTCTTCAGCTCCGAGGAATGATGCTTTACCATCATGGCAGTCTGCAGGAAGCTTTAAGAAATTTTAAGGTAATTGGTGACAGAC
Organism: Acipenser oxyrinchus oxyrinchus; assembly: GCA_030684275.1. Taxonomy (NCBI): domain Eukaryota; kingdom Metazoa; phylum Chordata; class Actinopteri; order Acipenseriformes; family Acipenseridae; genus Acipenser; species Acipenser oxyrinchus. The sequence continues at coordinate 47,915,709 of CM060251.1, forward strand.
ACAGAACGGAGTCAGGGCTTAACTTTTAATCCTGTTAAAAGAATAGAAACAATTTTCTAGTTATATCTTGATAACATTTTAAAAATGCCATCAAAATCTTGTCAAGCAGGGCTGGCTCTTTACTATATAATTCACAAATGAACACTTTCAACAGATTTGGAAGTGACAGTCAAATTTTTATATCATATTAGTATTTGTAAATGGTTAGTTTCCAAACAGTATATATGCTGAATAGCAATGCTTGTGCATTTGATATGCTTATATTCTGGTCTTCATGAGTTCAAAACACACTTGAGAATGTATTGTTTTTTTTTGTTATCAGATCACTGTTACTGCTGAGACCTTACTGTAGCTAACTTACACATTTGTTATGTTCTACTTTTGCACTGTACTTTAACTGTAGTCTGTAAACCTTTATTTTACCTACATAATAAGCCAGCATCTGAAATCCTAACAGCCAATGAAACACTGTGTATTGAATTATGTTTTCTTTTGTTCCATAGAGGTGTCTCCAGCTTGAACCTTACAATGAGGTTTGCCAGTACATGAAAGGCCTTAGCCATGTTGCCGTAGGTCAGTTTTATGAAGGCATTAAAGCTCAGACAAAAGTAATGTTAAATGACCCTTTGCCAGGCCAGAAGGCAAGCCCTGAATATCTCAAAGTAAAATACCTCAGAGGTAAGTTACTGTTTAATTTTGAATGTTCATTACTAAATCTAATATATCTATATATATATATATCTATATATATATATATATATATATATATATATATATATATATATATATATCTCTCTCTCTCTCTCTCTCTCTCTCTCTCTCTCTCTCTCTCTCTCTCTCTCTCTCTCTCTCTCTCTCTCTCTCTCTCTCTCTCTCTCTCTCTCTCTCTCTCTCTCTATATATATATATATATATATATATATATATATATATATATATATATATAAATAAATTTGTGTGACTTGGTCAGGACATTCTTTAGTTATTGAGAGTATTATAACCTGGGGCTATAAGGAGATACCTATCTGTGTGTGTCACACTTTCTATTTATGGCTCACGGTGCTCTTTTTTTTCGTGATACTTTAGCTGTAATTTTGAATTTGCTGCTATATAATGTTTCTAATATACTTTTTTTTTTTTTTTTTTTTTTTGTAGAATACTCTCGCTATTTGCATGCACATCTTGACACCCCAGTCACAGAATACAATGTAGATCTGGATCTTCCTGGAAACTTCAAGAACCACTGGGCTAAAAACCTTCCTTTTCTAATTGAAGAGTATGAGGAGCAGCCCGGATTGCAGCCACATATTAAGTGAGTGTTACAGGGACTGGGAGCGTAGTGTTCAGAGCTCACTCAGTAGTGCCTTACTTGACATACTCAAGGACAAGCTGCTTTTTAGTTAAAACATCAGTTGTACTTATGTGGAAGAATATCGCCTCGGTTTAATGTGTCATCATGGTGATAATGTGTTTAATATGTTTTCAGCCATATGTGCCCTCTGTGCTAAAAGGAACGTCTCTTTGAGAGGAAATATGCATATTTGTCATTGACCTCCCCCATAGTTTCAGTAAAATGGCACAGCATGTGTAAGTGGGGTTTTAAATGAAGAATTAAACTGCATAAAGTAGTCCAAGTGAAAAGGGTACTGGGTACAAACATTTAAATACTGAAAACATATATATTGCATTTAGGTGCTATCTGTATAGGAAGCACCCCAGCTGATAACAGTTTACTTCTTGTTGTTTTAAGGGATGTTCTACCTCAGAATTTCAAAAGCTATAACCCAGAAATTCAGAAACTGATTTGCACTGCAGATTACCTAGGTGCCCTTATGCAATATGATACACCAGGATTTCTTCCCAATCACCGAATACACAGAGGTAGGTGGAAACTCAGAAATGTGGGGAACTATTAATAAAACTATGTCAGTAAAAAAAAAAAGGTTATATTTGACCAGCTGACAACCCTACAACCATGATGCCAGGAAAATATGATTTCATGGTTTGTTTTTTTGCTTAATTTCAATGGGTTTATTTTGTAAACCATTAACATCTCACAGCTGTGGTTGTGTGTGCTGTCATTATGAATTTAATAAGAAAGATTTTTTTTAATGGAAGTCTGTTAAACCACAAGTGTAACTTGTCTGTAAATTATTGATCTGTAGCCATGGGACTAGCAACATTAGAAGTGATGCAGGCCATTCAGCGAACATGGAGTAATTCCAAAGTGCGTATCAATGGCAAAACGAGACAAATGCAGTGGAGAGATATGTTTGACATTGCAGTTAAATGGAGAAGGTACGTTTGTACGCCAACTTTCCTTTATACTGCACACGGTGAACTTTTGTTTTCCTTTAAACTACCAAAGTCAATACTAAACAATTCTAAAATGTGAATTTTCAAAGCAATCTATCGCTGCCACATGGGCCAACACTTTCTCAACAGTTCTTATCTCATAAACCATTCGAGATGCCAACTTTCACATTTTCAGTGGTTGCCATTTTTTTTCTCTTTTGACTTTTTGATTTCTGGATGACAAATACTAAAAGCTTTGAGATATTGGATTCACAGTCAGTACGCAATTCTATGATTCCCTAGGTCATGTTTACAATCAACAGTAACTGTTTTGTGGCAGTAATTGTGTTGTCTCTTGTTGTAGGCTTGCAGACCCAGATCAGCCAGTGCTATGGCTAGACCAGATGCAAGCTAGAAGCCTCAGTCGAGGCTTCAACAATCATATCAATCTAATCAGGTACAAAAAGGCCTTTTGGTGGGAAAATGAAACTAAATAGAAAAATAGACAGCTACATGTACAGTATGAGTTCATCATGACATTTTCCTTGTTAATTTTACTGAAAAGTGACATTTGCTGCTAATTAACAGGTTATCCTGCAATCTCATTTGAGTAAGATGATGAGGAAAGCTAAAGCTGTGTTTTTCATGAATATTACTGAAAAGAAATGACATTTGTTCCCTTTGTTCACAGGGGACAAATTATCAATATACGTTATTTGGCATATTTTGATAAAATCCTTAGCTTCATCAAAGACAGGATCCTTGTTTATCACGGGTAAGTGGCCATTTCCCACTAAGATGTAAAAGTAGTTGAGTCTTGAGTTGATCTTGAGGCTCTTGGTTCTTTCTTTAGTTAGGGCATATTGTCTAAATATTAACCTTTTTAAATAGTGCCTAAGACTTGACACTAGAGCCAGTCTGAAGTTTGCAATATAAATTAATTGCTCTAAAAAATACTATGCGTGAGAATTAAGGTGGGGGTGGAAATCCATGAAGACATAAGCCTGAGTTTCCTTACAGCTATTCTGAATTTGTCTACCTGTTAATGTGCCTTGCACATCCTTTCATTCTTGCAGAGCCTATAACCCAAGGGGACTTTTAGAAGTAAGACAGGCCTTGGAGGATGTTAATACGGTTGAAGACCTTCTTCCCATAATGAAGGTAAATTAGTTAATACATTCATGAAAGCAATTGGGCATGGTCTGGACTGTATTTTATTCATGGTAAAAAATCGCTTCATGGCACTTCAGTCTAAAAATAGATATTTCACGATTTAAACATAATATTTATTAAAGCAGTAAAAATAGCCTCGTCAAATGTCCCTTTCTTTCACTGGACAGTGATCTTTAGCAGAAATATTTCCGATCTTTGATGCAGCTGGTGTCTTTTTCATTGAAGATATTTTAAAGAAATCATGCAGCTCTGTGCAATTTCAATCATTTACCGGAAACAAACTAAACCAGCTGCCAGGTTCCTAAATGTGACAGGTAGTGTGTAAGTTTGCTGGGGGTTTTCACAGGGAACTACATATTACATGGCATTGAGATCATTTCACAGAAATTGTGTAATCCGGGATAATCGTGAAAAAAATACAGCCTTAGGTATGGTTAAGTACAATGATCCATAACATCCAATAATGCACAAGAGTGAGACAAATGATCATTAACATAAACTAATAGAAAGCAAGCGTTTTAGCAGTTGCACATTGATTTTAACATGTTGAACATACACTGGCAAACACATGCGCCAACCTGTCATCTGAACAAATAAACAGTAATGTATGCAATTCGAAATCTGTAAAGTATTGCATTGTAGTTTTACAGTTTATTGTTCTCGATTTTAAATATAAATCATATTTTTCCCTATTTTGTATACAAAGCAGTTTAACAGCAAAACCAGAGACGGATTTACAGTGAACACAAAGGTACCCAGTTTAAACGAGCCAGGAAAAGAATATGATGGATCTACAATAACTATTACGGGAGACAGGTAAATTCAGTTATTATGAATAGTTTTCAGTCCATACTGTATATATAATGTATCTGAAAGGTGTTCGGCATTTTGCTAGCTTGTGTTTATAATAATGTCCTGTTACCAGATATAAAACAGGACTATTTTTAAAAACATACCAAATAATATTAATATTGACAAGTAACCAAGCTTGTCATTATCCTTTTCTATTTAGAAAAAAAATGCTTGTGAAGTATGCTTCTTCACATAAAGTACTGTGAAGTAAACTGACAGAAAGAAATCCAAAAATTGCCAAGTGTAGTTTTGTTTCCAAATTGTTCTTTGACATTAACTTGTTATTCCTGGTTCTATAAAAGCTAGGGAAAGGGTGCCCTGCTGGACTATGCCTGCACACATGCAGCCTCTGTATAAGTGAATGTGCAGATGCTGTTTCTGCTTTACTACTGTGCTGTCTGCTATGGTCACAAATAAAAATCCATCAATTTTATTTTAAATCGAAAGACAGACCACAGTTCCTATTTTGTTTTGTTCTTTTTAAACAGAGTTGGAAGCATGTTGTTTTCTGTGGAAACGCAGACAACAGAAGAAAGGACACAGCAATATCAGTTGGAGATTGAATCTCTGTACAAGGATCTGACTACAAAAGGAAAGGCACTAATGCTGTCTACTGAGCTTGGGGTAAATGTTTATTTTTTATGTTTTCTTTGTCTTCTTTCAAGGATCCTTAAAATTAAAATGTGATTTTATATATATATATATATATATATATATATATATATATATATATATATATATATATATATATATATATATATATATACGTCAACCCTCTTTGCCTGGTAAGGGCCATGGGCAAAAGCGGGCAATAAGCAAGGGTAGCGTTATAGTTATATTTATTTCACAAAGTTAAATGTAGGGTCTGCTCGCCATTCTGAACCTTCTGTTTTGCTTTGGGACCGGGAGTGTTGATGACTTTGGTATGAACGTTCAGTTAACAACGAATTAGGAAAGCGAGTCAAAGGTTAACTGCATAACGTTGTTGTTTTAATTGACCATGATTATTTCACTGGTCGCTACAATGAAGGAAACTACAATGCTTATATTTACGTTTGTTTGGCTTGGGAAATTGGCGGGTGGCAGACAGCGGGGTGGCGATATAACGGGTACAAATAGCACTGTTTTTATATTGATGACATTTGTTCAGAGAGAATAGCTGGGGGTAAGCGAAGGTGTTGAATTATAAAGGGGGGCGGTAAAACGCGGGACAACTGTGTGTGTGTGTGTGTGTGTGTATATATATATATATGTGTGTGTGTGTGTGTGTGTGTGGGTATATATATGTGTATAAATAATATATCATATTATATATATATATATATATATAAATAATATATCAGGTTGGCTCGGGTACCCAACGCTACCCGGGTCTCTTTTTACTACCCAGGTTTCGATTTAATAATTTGAGAATATGAAGAAAATGTAAGAACGGGTCTCTGGCCGGTGTAATAAAGACAACGTTAAAACAAGCTTTTGCATTAAGCCTTTTCTTAACTGACAGGACATCAATGTTTTACAGAAAACAATAACACAGCGATCGGCAAGTACACCTCAATAATAATAACTGTGGCGACTATTCTTCTCAGGAACTAAATCAGAAAGAAAACAGCATAATAACATCCTGTTGGTTTATGTCAGTGATAACTTTGTGATCCATTAATAATAATAATAACCGTGTGGCTTCCAATACAGAATGCTTTATCTGCAGTTATTGCGCAGATGTAGTTTCTTATCAAAAAGATAAAATAAGTAGCCTTTATTTAAAAATAAATAAGCAAATAAATACAATAAAAATACAGTAATGTGGAGCACACTAAGTAAGTGTGCTTCCTCCTTTGAAATATTTCCTTGGCAGAGTTTGCAAATTCCATTTTCTCCTGCTTGATAAAGAAATTCCACACAATGCTTGGATGCCATTGTTATGTATTCACAAGACAGAATTAGTGATCAGGAACGGCACTTTATTGTTACAACCAAACAGACGCACCTCTTTTGCGACTGCCGTCAAAACCCAGCTGGCTCAATTTATGGTAGCTGTTGCGACAGTCCATAACGTAATAGCAGCACATTTAACATTAATAACTGTATTTAAATGGAGAGGATTATTATTATTATTATTATTATTATTATTATTATTATTATTATTATTATTATTATTATTTCTGTGTTTCCAGTACTGAAAAAAGAACAAGTCTACAGATCTGAAGACTAAATGTATGTGTTCTATATAGTATTTAAATACAGTGGCTCTCAAAAGTATTCACCCCCCTTGGACTTTTCCACATTTTATTGTGTTACAACATGGAATCAAAATGGATTTAATTAGGAGTTTTTGCCACTGATCAACACAAAAAAAGTCCATAATGTGAAAGTGAAAAATAAAATCTACAAATTGTTGTAACACAATAAAATGTGGAAAAGTTCAAGGGGGGTGAATACTTTTGACAGCCACTGTATGTATCATGCACTTAAAACATAAAGATCTGTGTATTTTTCATGGCGGGTACCCAGTTCTGGATTTTCTATCCGTGCCGACCTTATATTTGTTAGTGCTGGGACAAATACCTGAATATTCTAACAAATATTTTTTGACATGTATTCGGATACAAAAATCAGGTGCTTGTATTCCCTAGAAGTGACAAAAATACCTTGCACTTATTTACCACCTCACCAGAAATTGTGCCATAGTTTAAAAAATGGCTGATATGTGAGATTAAAAAAAAACAAAAAACAAAAAAACAGGATCAACACAGCAGCTCTTGAGTCTCTATTTAAAAGTTTTCGACAGCAATGGAAAAGCCATCTGCCTCAAAAAACTGCTTTTAGAGAGAGTCAGAATCTCATGGGACAGAAAGGCAAGCACGTCTGAGCAATATAATGGCTTTTACTGCTTTTTGAAAACAAACGGATATTTAAATTATGAACATGAAAATCCTGTGGTCGTCCCAGCACTAATATATACATTACGCCCTCGCTATAACGCCCTTCATTATAACGAACCTTTGGTTATAACGAACCTGGCCCCTGGACCCTGGATCCCAAATAAAAAAGAAAAAATATATAACATAAACACACACTGTCAACATCGCAGTCTGTACGCATGGGATGCCACCTCAACAGTTAAGTCAACTCTTTTGTCTTAATAAAAAGTGTGCGCTGTGAAACTATACAGAAATGAAAATCATTTTATGTTGCAACAAAGCTGGAAACTATATTGATCGTTTGAAAAAAGGCATATCTCTGTTGTAAATATAGGTCTTCAAAAAGCACAAGCTTGTTCAGCAACCATGCGGCAAAGCAACATCGATTAAAGAAAAAACAACAACAACAAAAAACTTGAGGATCTGAGGAACTTTTCATGTCGGGTTGATTTGGAATAAAAGATCAGTTTGGATGCTTGCATGCTGGATTAAGATTTGGTGCACTTTGAAATGATTCATGTCAGACTGATTTTGAATAAAAGTTCAGCTTCAATTCGGGATTTTTGCTTTTTCCACTGTGTTTTATGCGTTGCATACATGAGATAAACAGGTACATGTAATTCTACTTTTATTCACAATCTCATCTCATTAACTTACTCCAACAGTTTATCGTTCATTTCGATTGTCCTTTCGCTATAAGGAACCCCGCGATATACCGAACAAAAGGCTTGGACCCCAACAATTTCTAAACCAATATACACTTTTCTATGAAATCATGCTGATGTACATAGACCATTTAGCTCATATCTCAGAAACCTAACTGTGTTGCTCATCATGACTGACCCCTGACCTAATTGGCTGGCATATTAAGATCAAGTGTCTTTTTAGTTTTCTGCTGTATAGAGACTGTACACGTTGAGTTACTCTCGTAATGTTCGGTACACAGCTATTTTCTTACCTGATGTCCATTACCAGTGTTATTCAGTAAAAATGTAACATTTCACTGGTGCACTGCTTTAACTTTACACACACACACATTGAAATAGTAAATATGTGTTATAGTTGGTACACTGCTGTGTTCTATGATTCCCTCAATGAAGTTCTATTACAGGTGGTGTCCAATAAGAATGAACTAGTTCACTGCAACATTTTTTCAACCTAACTTCACTCACTGTTTTTTTTTTTTTTTCCCCTCCCCATACAGGATGCAGAGGCTGTATGCAATCTAATCCTTTCGCTGGTTTATTACTTTTATAATTTAATGCCTCTCTCTAGAGGTTCCAGGTATGTTAGATTTCCAAGCTTTTGATTACCACAATTAAAAATTAAGCCACTATTATGTAACTTCTGTGAAAAACTTTGATCTGTGCGAGGATGCTGTCATTACTGTTGATCCACCTGGAAGTATTTCTGTTAGTTACAGTAGTCGGTGGTACCAAAGAGGGTAGCCCACTGACAAAATACCAGCATCTTGGGCTTTAGATGAAATTCCATTAATAGCAGATTGTTTCCTTTGTGTTTTCTGTTGACAGTGTGGTAGCTTATTCTGTGGTTATGGGTGCACTGATGGCTAGTGGGAAGGAGGTAATGGGAAGAATACCCAAAGGAAAGGTAAGCTAGTCTCTTTAAGGACCGGGATCGTGTTAAAACGATCATACTGAAGTGGCCTTCTAGGACCGTGATTGTGTAAACACGATAAAAAAAGCGCTTCGTCTTTTAGACTTACATGGCCACCTTACTTTGCAGTGCAGGTTTGAAACACACCTCGATGGATAGGGGAGGGACTGACGTTCACTTCCTGATAGTTTTTTTTTTTTTTTTCATGTGACGTCACTGAGAGGGGCATTTCAGAATTTCATTTCAAAAGCAGAAACAAAACATCACAGAAACTTGTTTAGAGCTAATACTAAAAGAGGAAGCACTGTAAATCTGATGTATTTGACTTACATTATATTAGAACGTTAGAACATTTATTCTGTCTCATGTGTTTTAATATATGTGTTTTTACAACATTTATAAATATCAAGAAACGAGTGGATATAAGCATATACTATTTCATGAACTAAATGTATCATGAACTAAATGTATCAGGCATGTTTTTTTTTTCCTTATTACTGATAATAATGAAATGAGTAACTATTATTTTATTTATAAATATTTATTTTGAGAAAATAAATCGGGAGAAGTATCCATTATTGTTTATAAAGACCCTGAGAATAAATGTGTGTTATGTCATTGCAATCACTCAGGTGAAACAATGTCTTGTAATCTACTCAAACATCAATATTGTTCAACAAAACTTTCAGGAAGTATTGTAAGGTCCCTCGGATCATAGAATAACACATTGTTATACATGCATCTCTAAGCAGAATACATAATAAAAAATACTTAACTTTAAAAAAATAAATAAATAAATATTGTGTTGAAAAAAAAAATCAAAGTTTGTATGGTTTCTGAAGTAGTTTATAATGTTCCCCAGAGTGTTCTGAAAAAAAGGACATCATTTGTAAGATGCTACTAAAAAAATTGATTTTTGGGGAATTTTTGTAGGAAGAGTGAACTATAGCCAAAAAGCGCCTGGTCTTGGGGGGAGCATCCCACTGAAAAATGCTTGGTCCGGAAAGGGTTAAAGTGCTGTTGATGGACCATTTAAAAAAATATATATTTGTAGACTTCTTTGGTTTGAATTGCATTAGCATAGAACATGTGTGTTTTTAAAAAGATGCTTACATTTTGTTATCAGCTGGTTGATTTTGAAGCCATGACAACATCTAGCCCTGAGGCCTTTGGCAAAATTTCAAAAAGCTGGATGGATCTGAAAAGGTAATTCTGTTACTGTTATAGTTAGGTTTATTATGCCTTTACAAATGTACATATGTCACACATGCATTCTTATAAGTACGGACTGTGGATGTAGGTCACAGCGGTCTATTTTGTGGGATGTATGTTACAAAAATACTTTAAATACTTCTTTTTTTATATATATAAAAGAACCTGTACCCATGTTTACTCTGGGAACTAAAACCATTATACCTGGAGCAAAGTACTGCTGTGTATCACTTTATGAAGTATGTGCATATTACTATCTGTAAATCTCAGAGGAAAGTGTGCCATCTGCTAACCAAACTGTCTCAAACTTAAAAGATGATTATTCTTTTTTTTTTTTTTTTAAAGCCTTCCAGACTGGTACAAAAGTCTTCCATCTGTAGCAGAAACATTTTCAACAACAAGAACAATGATCGAGGTCCTGAACACAGACTCCACTTCTCAGTGCCCTAAAAAATCCTAACAGTAGATAACACAGTAGTGAAGGACCAGCGCTTTACATGCACTGTCTTCTCAGAACCCACGGAGTTTCCCACCTCATGGGAAAACTCAGTAACAGGTAAAAGGAAAGGCTCAGTAACAGGTAAAAGGAAAACCCCTTGCAGTCCAACGTATCATAAGTATACATTTTAAGAAGGTAAAGTCACCCATTCATTCACTTTAATGTTTCCACACATACATCCAGGTCCTGGGTAGTCAATTACTGAATGATACCTAATTAAACCTCAGTTGACTACTCCGGTTCAGTGCCACATAGGGGCTTCCATATATTCTGAGCAGCAAGTGCATCTAAAGATATTTTAGCCATGGGTGTAAATTAAATTAATGTCCTTTGCTACTTTTTGATATTTTTTGATAAAAAAAAAATGGAATACTACAATTCTAGTAGGTACATTCAAGAGTCTTTGCCACGTTGGAGTTTCCCCTAATTATTTTGCAACATTGACTGAAAGAGATGTGGTCATTTAAATGGATTAGAACAAGAAATGGTAAGGAGTGCCCTTCAGTACAACAATTCCCGTATTTGCACTGTTCAAACACTGTAGCTTTATTTTGTATGTTTTGAATTAGGAAATATGCCACTAACATCAGACATGTTCAGTGATAGCAACTATATTTAACTGTGAACAGGACAACACAATGTGCAGCTATTTCTTCATAATGCTAATGTTTGTGGGGGATAAAAGAAACAAAAAAAAGTGATAACATCAGTTATCTCAAGTACTACTTGTGCATTTTTTATCATTTACATTTTATTATTCAAATCAGTCTCTTTGCTGTTTGGCAGAGAATTTGCACTATGTGAGTTCACCACATTTTACACAGAATTATTTTCTGTACAAGTTAATGTAGTTGGGGAAAATAACGGTTTGTCACTGGCCCAGGAACTTATCTTTGTGGAGAAAATTGTTTCAAGAGAATCGGTTCATCTATGGTCAATAAAATGTTTGACAATTTATTTGTACTGTCCTTTTTGTTATGGGAAATAATTAACCCATTACAAAGTGAAAAGCAAAAGAAGTTGGAAGTCCGGTTAGGGTTTGAAATACTACCAACATTTTAGAGTAATGTTGCTAAATGCCTAACCAACTACAGTAGTCCAAGAATATGAAGGAACAGAATCAGAAGACTGAATATATATTTGAAATGTAACAAGTTAGTACTTTAAAATGGCGAACATGAAGTTGAGTTTAAAGCTGTTTAAAACCACATTCTGAACATGACTGACTGTTCGTCTGCAACCAAAGATTTTCTGTAATTAAGCATGAATGACTTTGAAGCAGTATTCATGTCTGCACAAGAGTGAAGAAAACACTCCAGACTCACAAAATAGTTTGCAGTATTTACAGCCTGATGGTTTGCAATCTTTCTGAGTGGTTCTGATGCTCCCATACTGTTTTTAGAATTTTCCTCTAGGTCTGCATTTACATGGCTTTGAGCTTGTCTGGATAATTACCTGACTAGGACTGAACATTCCTTATTCCTTTCAAACCATATGACCTTTCTACTGGCCCAACCTACATTATCTAGAGAGGGTAAGTAGGCAGGACCAGCCAAGTTGAAAAGACATTTTTGTCACATGGGTTTAGACGTATGTTTAGTGCTAGACGGAATTTACTGCTGCAGATTTGGAGCCTCAAGAGTAGTGGTGTCCCCTTTTCTTAGCATACATTTTGTTGCGTTTTTTTTTTTGTTTTTTTTTACACTTGGCGAGTTAACATTTAGCTAATATTTCTATAAAAATAAATCTGAAAAAATGCATGTAACTTAAATCTTTTTTTACACTTGGCGATTCAACATTTACCTAACAGATAAATCTGAAAAACATTATCGTTCAGCAATTAAATCCGAAAAAATAAATCTGGGTTTTCACAAAATAAATATTTATTTTGCCAGCTAAATCTGAAGGTAAATGAGCCCCCTTACACTCCTGGAGAGCCAATCTCTCCACTTCCCCACCTCCTTTTAAGAATGTGTTTAACATTTATGTATTTAGCTAAATCTAGGATTTTTTTGTTGATTAAATCTAGGAAAAAATACACAATTTACATTAAATATGGGAATTTAAAAAAACAATATTAGTGCTTTTTTCAGGCCTGGTGCCAGTTTTTATGGGCCCCCCACCTTCACCCCCAAAAATATCTTTCTATCAAAAAGGTTTTTATAATCACTAGTCCCTCGCTGAACCAGACATGTCTGAAGACACGACTTGCCCGATTTAAAAAACAAACAAACAAACAAACAAAAAAAAACAACATTTTGTAATAACCTATACAGTAGTAAAATCAAATTAATACCTGTAGTGCACTTTCTTTTTACATTAGCCTACTGGTAACACAAAATAAACCATGCTGCTGCATTTTCAACATTACTGTACAGTGTGAAAATAGTAAAATAAATATTTAATTAAAACTAAATGATTTTAGCACATTTTCTTTTTTTTTTTTTACTGTAGCCTTCTTAGTAGACAATTAACAGAAGACACACACTTTACAGAAATATTTTTTTTAAAGTACATAGAAAATTTGATTGTGTACTTATTGCAGTTTTTTATTTTTTTGTAGTCTTTTCCTTCCATTTTTGACATCCAGGTTTGTGTTTCTTTTTATGTGAAGGTTCGGCAGGTTTCATTTTTGATGGTTTAAAATCATATAATTACAGTATAATGGCCGTTATGATAATAATAGATGTTATGATAATGAGGCTCGACAAAACACTTGTCAAATGAAAGTCTCCATTGTTCGAAAGTAAATGTGCCAATTATAGACCGCCTTTAATTGGCACATTTGTATAATTGTATGTTGAGATTAGCCAATAGCTGAAGCCCTGGGGAGGACAGAAGCCAATAGGAAGTGAGAAGAGGTGGGACTAAGGGAACAGGATGCCCGCAGGAAAAGAGAAAAGAAGTGATTCACTGCACTGCACGCATACAGTGTAGTTAGTGAAAACTACAGGTAAGCGTTTCTAGCCCTAAAGGCTACATGAGTAGGATAGCTGGTACAGAAATAGTACATTTACTCATATTTGCAATTGAGTTTTATTTTATTTCTGTATGTGTGTGGGTCCCCCTCTGGCATCGGGCTCCAGGCGCTTGCCGGGTTGCCTGGGTGCTGACGCCGCCCTGCTTTTTAAAAAAAAATTTTACACTTGGCACCCCATACATGGTAGCTGCTATTTCAGCTCTGTTCACTGCAGTTTCACTGACACTCGCCACTTCAGACATAATTTCTCTGTTTCTACAAGTCCTAGAGTGATCTCAACGGCTCATTTGAAAGGTAAGAATTTGGACTAATTAGCTGTCATTTATGTATGTATTAAATGTTCTATCCTTTAAAATAAATAAATACATTTTTACAAAACCCGCTCTTTAGTCATAGTCGAAATTAGACAAGACTTTTAAGGGATATCACAAGGTCAAAAAATAAAAACTGGAAACGAAGAACCCTTTAAGAACATTTGGATCCTAATCATTGCATATTTTAAAAGGTACATAAGGACCTTTTTATTTGATTGTGTTACATATTCCCATGTGTTGCTACAACTGTTTACGTAAGGTGTGTGTATTGTTTTATTTATTTATTTATTTTTACATTTTGACCACTTTAAACTTTGAAATGGCATTCCCATGTACCCGCATGGACCTCTCAGAACTACATTTCTCATCATCCTCCTGCTCACATATGTAACTGAGATGGATTTACCAGTGAGCAGGAGGATGATGGGAAATGTAGTTCTGAGAGGTCCATGCAGGTACATGGGAAGCCATCTTGAGGCAGGGAATGCAATTTCAAAGTTTAAAAAAGTGGTCAAAATGTAGAAAAATAAAAAATAAAAAATTTAAACAATACACACACCTTACATAAACAGTTGTAGCAACACATGGGAACATGTAACACAATCAAATAAAAAGGTCCTTATGTACCCTTTAAGCTTCCCTGTGTCCTTTGCTTAACAGTAGGCTGATTAAGAGTGAATGTGACCCAAATCAGAGACTCTGAGACATTGACAAGTTTTAGTTCAGTTCAATTATTTATTGTTATACCAGGAAGAGAAACCATTAACATACATATGATTTATAATATGCATCATAAACTCAAACAGAAAAGTTTTTAGAGAAGACAAAATGATGGGAAGGAAAAAGCTAGCCCACAGCAAAGATTGATCCTGTTTCGCATTCATAATACATTCTTTTTGCAGTCTTTGAGAGTTTGGCATTTATTTATTGATCCTCTTTTGAGTAAAAGCAGAGTATTTTGCAGGAAAAAAATGCATTATTGCATGCTTTTATTTTTTGCATTGAGTGATGATTTGTTTGTATTAATGCATGTTTTTTTATCAGGTAAAAGGTTAGATATAAATCTACATTTATTTAAACATTCACTCAAGTTAATTTGTATACTCATTTTGTAATCCAGTGTGAATAGCAAATTAAAGTAATCAAATGCTTTTTGAATATAATGAATTTTGATTTTTGTTGTCTGATCCCTTACACCCTGGTGTCAGCGAATCCGGTTGGGAGGTTGCAGACAGGTCAGCCATCAAACTCGCATAGCGAAGTACGTGCGTCTCTCACAGTCAGTATCCCACCAGTCCCCATCATCAGAGGTCAGCGTCACGCAGTTCTCCCTCTTACCGCCGTCAGGCTGGCTGGACAGAAGTTCCTCATGCCACTGGAAGAAGGTGACTCGGATCCCGTCTTCAAAGAGGTAGAGCCCTTCAGAGCGGCGGTCTGAGACACCGATCCACAGAGGCCAGTTACCGGGGTGGAAGAACTCTCTTGCATGTTTGGCCAGGGCTGCTAACTCCCTCTTGTCCTTTGGCATAGCTATCCGCCCACCTCGCTCACGGCATCGCTCGACTGCGCCTGCATAGGTCTCATAAGAACGAGAGATCAGAAAACACTTCCGAACCACACGATGGCCTTTTAGACAACCTGCAGAGGGAAGAAGATGAGAGGGATTGAGCACTGAGGTAACGGTCTCTAGACCATACTGAAAAGAAGGGTCTGTACAAGGGGCAAATTTATCTCTTCCTCTCAGCACGTATGTAGATATATTTTCCTTGTTCAACTGGACCCGTACCCAGTAACTCAAAACAGGTGGTGCAGAAACCAGGAAAACCCCAATTAAATAAGCATCTATGAATTGGCATGGGTTGCAGACGTTTGCATTTCAATCCTGCAATAACCCATATTGCTCACAGGATTATCGGACTCAGCTGAAGTCGCCAAACAAATTTTTGGAATATAGATAGTAAGTGGGCGTACTGTACCTTCCAATCGACCAATCTCTCTGTGGTTCTCCTTGTTGACGCGGGAGATGCTCTCCGTCTCATCCTGAATTTTGCCCACCTTGGCATCCATGCGAATTACCTTGTCAGACAGCTGGGACAGCTTCACGTCCAGGTTGTATTGAAACACATTCAGCCTGTGGATCGCAGAATCCATATCTGCTAGCCTGGACACTGGAATAGGAAGAAGGAATGTTATAGACTGGCATAGAGGTAGACGGAGAAGATGAGTGAAAAGAGAATTCCAGGCAGAGGAAGACAACATGGAGAGAAAGAAAAATAGACGGGACAACTGACACAGACAAGTTATTTAAATTAGGAATGGTTTTATGGTCATTGTTTGAAAAGAAAAAAGTGGACCACATTGCAACCAAGAGTTTGATAATGTGTTTACCCTTTGTGTCTAATGTTGGAATTCCTGAAGGTCTGTGATGAGTGTTTAAAGTTATGAATGAATAAGATTAGTCCTGGTGGCTTGGAAACACTTACGGATGTAGGAGAAGGTATCTTCAAGGGGAGTGGTGGCCAGCGCTGCCTCAGTTGGGCCTGGACCCTGCTCATCATCCTTTGTGATGGGCATCTCCTCGGCTACCTGAAAACAAGAGCACAAAACAAGCTGAGTTATGTTACCAAATGTCACACTTTTAGGATTTTAAAGCTTTATGCCTTCATGTATATTAGGAGGGTTTCACAGTTGAAGCCTACATGCTCACTGGACCCTATTGTAACAAAGTTGAACAATTTCAAATGAGTCATTGTCTTCTGAATTTGTTCCATCTATTTAATGTCACCATAGTGAAAGTACACTACCGGTCAAAAGTTTTAGAACACCCCCATTTTTCCAGTTTTTATTGAAATTTAAGCAGTTCAAGTCCAGTGAATAACCTGAAATGGTACAAAGGTAAGCAGTAAACTGCCAGAGGTTAAAAAAAAAAAGTTTAGGTTACCAAAAACTGAAAAATAATGTACATTTCAGAGTTATACAAAAAGGCCTTTTTCAGGGAACACGTAATGGGTTAACAACTTACAGCTGTTCTGCAGCAATGGAAGTAAATTAAGCCTTGAAAGTTGATGCTAACAATTCCTACAGGTGTCCCAACTTTTGTTGATTACTTACAAACCCTCTGTCTGTATAAAAGCAGTGTTGGAACAGACTGTGTTACTACACCCTTTTAAGCATTATTTGGACAGTATTGTACTGCAGGAAGTTGTATATTGCTATCATAATGGCGAGAAAAAGGCAATTAACAAAGGAAGACAGACAGAGCATTATAACCCTTAAAAGTGTAGGTCTTTCCTTTTAGAGAAATTGCAAAGAAAGCCAAGGTGTCAGTGAGTACAGTTTCCTACACCATCAAAAGGCACTTGGAAACTGGAGGAAACTCTGACAGGAAGAGGTCTGGCAGACCCAAAGCCACAACAGAATCAGAAGACAAGTTTCTGAGAGTCAACAGCTTGCGTGATAGGCGGCTCACAGGACAACAGCTTCAAGCACAGCTTAACACTGGTCGAAGTAAGCAAGTCTCAGTTTCAACTGTGAAGAGAAGACTTCGAGCTGCAGGTTTGAGAGGTCGAGTGGCAGTAAGAAAGCCATTGCTAAGATGGCAAAATAAGAAAAAGAGGCTTGCCTGGGCCATGAAGCACCGCCAGTGGACTACTGAAGACTGGAAGAAGGTCTTATGGACCGATGAATCAAAATTTGAAATCTTCGGTTCATCACGCAGGGTTTTTGTACGCCGTCGAGTAGGCGAAAGGATGGTTCCTCGGTGTGTGACACCAACTGTCAAACATGATGGTCTGGGGCTCTTTTGCTGGATCCAGAGTCGGCGACTTGCACAGAGTGAGTGGCACCCTGAACCAAAACGGCTACCACAGCATTTTGCAGCGCCATGCAATACCATGCAATACCCTCTGGTATACGCCTAGTTGGAAAGAATGCCACGAGTGTGTTCGGCTGTTATATCTGCAAAAGGTGGCTACTTTGTTGAGTCAAAAATTTAGATTAAATTTTGTTAAACAAAACGATTCCATGATTTCTTTTTTATCTCCAATTGTTTATTTGTTCTATGCTTTAATTTCAGAGTACATTGAGACATTAAACTGCGTAAATTTCAATAAAAACTGGAAAAATGGAGGTGTTCTAAAACTTTTGACCAGTAGTGTATATTCAATAACTATAGACCAATTTATAGAGCAATATATAATTTTAATCAAAAATTCTGGAATGAATGGTGGCAACAGTGGATCATGACATTTTGTTACAACACCTTGAATGGCTAGAGTTGCGTTAGATCTTATCTTTTTAACAACAATTTTAAATGGTCTGTGTGGTCCCACAGGGCTCTGTTCCTTTGCTGTGTTCTTATACTTGCTGGGTGATATTATTCATATATTAAAATAGGGATAAAATCGGTAAAAAAAAAAAAAAAAAAAGCTTTAAATTGAAACATCGGTAAAAATCGGGGGGAAAAAATCTCAGTATACACACTTTACATGTGGAATATGATGCGTAGCAGTTCTGGTTTCTGATTAATAATGTCCCTGGCATGTATGATAAAGTAGAATCTGTGCAAGTCGAAGCCACATTTTCCCAAGTTAGCTGGTACTTTGCGAACGTTTGGGCAATCGCTGTGCTGACGGAAATAGTATCTACAGAAGGTATGAACATGACATCAGCACAAAACAAGCCAGGTTTATTCACCTTGAAGTCATGAAAAGAAAATCGACAGAACTGGGCGGTGCAAGCCCAGGAGATGCGTGAAAATTCGCACTGGACATTTCTGTCAATGCGTTCCATAAGTTTACCAACTACAGCATCACCATTTTCTGTCAAATATTTACGATTTAATATTGTCGACATTAGGCAGTGTTTTACTACAGACAGTACTGTCGCACTAAGTCACCTATACATACCTCTGTGCAAGAAACAGTGGCTGTGTAAAAGCTGCATAAATGGATTGCTTGTCTCGCAGTTCACTTTCTTGTTTTACTTTAATGTGTAGCTTATTTTTCAGTATGTTCTTTTATTATGTCAGCGTGAACGTGTATCTCAACGCAGCAGTATTTGCAGCACTATGCATCCTCTGCCTCACCTGACCCACTGCTATTTTTGCTTTTTGTATACTTCGAAACGTTTGTTTATTTTAAATACTCATAAACTGATTTACGTTTTCTCCCCAATTCCTCATCCACTAAAAATATAATATTTTCCAGTAAGTATTTGAATTTAGTTTTTGATCAAGCTAGTTACTACGCCCAGCAATTGCCACAATAATGAGACTTTGATTGGCCAACATAAGCAGGTGATAATACGTTTGTGACAGAGAACCACTATTAACATTATTTGATCTTCTGACGTCTAAACGTCTGCCGTATCCTAGGATACAGTGGGCTGCTTATCATAATGTCGGAGTCAAAATAAAACTGTACGGGAAAATATTGAATAATAGACGGGTATAAATCAGTAAAAACTGACGTCCAGTTAAAAAAAAAAAAAAGAAAATCCTGTAATTCTTTGGTAAAATTCGGAATAAACCGGAAACGCGGAATATTAAGACTAAGGCATGGATTTCCATTAATATGTCTGTTCTTGCTTCTTTGCATTTGCTTACAATTTGCTTTGAATTTAAGACACTGTTCTTAATATCTTTGGTGTACGCTGAAGAAGGCACTTACTTAAAAGTTTGTCTATTTGACTTAGTTTCGTATAGTTTACCTTTTTTAAAGCTAGACCCTATATCTGAATGTTACACAGTCATCTGCGGTGTGATAATGCTCTGCAGTGGATCTTCCTAACTCGTGTATGGTGGTGTAATGTACAAAAACACATTCACTGAATTGTTACTGATCCTTAGATACCATAAATCATAACTGCCTTGCTGTCCAGCACAATCTTAAAAGCAGGGGAACTATTTCATGATAAGACTGAGGTTGGATATTTGTTGGAAAGTACTGAATTTAGCTTGACTTTTGACCATTTTGTGTGTTACTAAGATCCTGTAATCTACAGAAATTGTTCATGTCTATCCTTTTAAACTCAGAGAGGTTGATCCTAAATTTATATAACAAACCTTGTGGCTTTGATTCCATGACATAAGAGATCCTGCTTTAGGAAGGTAAGTAAACATGTGCTCTTGCCACAGACACACACACACACACACATATATATTTATAAAATGGGTATTTTAAATACTCTATCCTGATTGGTCAAAACAGGTCACATGGGGGTGTTGATATTACAGCATATCACCATGGGTCGGCTTATTTCTTCATGTTTTAAGGGACTATTTTTTCTAAGGTCAGGCAGAGGAGGAAGTATATTCAATAAACTTTTTTGTTAATTAAAACATGTTTTATGTTTTTTTGTTGTTGCTTTTTTTGTAATGTTGGTTGATTTAAAAGTGCAATAAGGCACTTCAGGGTGTGGGATACACTCTAATATCCACACGCCCCGGACGGTTAAAGCCACTCGGCTTCACCTCGTGACTTATAACGCACCCGGGGCGTGTGGATATTAGAGTATATATATATATATATATATATATATATATATATATATAAATTGGAAATGCTGACCTGCGATTGGTTAAAACCTCATCATAGGAGGAAAAATAGATTGAACTATTACCCTAACATCCTTACACCACCGGTCAATAGTCACGGTTTGTCATGTTGGTTCACATCACTGTCAGTCCTGCCCCTTTTCAAAAGAACGCCTTTCTCCCCTACACGCTTCACAAGAGAAAATGGCTGAACACCGATTCTTACAGAAAATGAATTACAAAACATACTACAAAAGAAAGATGCTCCAAACACCAAAATGATGATTACTGTCGCTGTTTTATGACTTTCTGAAATTCAAACAAGTTCACCTTGACGAAGACAAATATGACAGGCAGGATATAAACTGGATTATTCAGCAGTTGGCAAACAAGGCGGAGACAGAGAAAAACTTTGCTAACTGTAGGTATGAACTTCAAAAACATTTTCTGTTATTTATTTATTTACTTCTACTGTATCAGCTATATTTAAACAAAATATGTAAGTCAATATTTATATATATATATATATGGGGTTTTAATCAATTGATGATTAATCACAACCGTGGACTTTGATCGATTAAAAAATAATTGATCAATTTCGCAGTATGTGAAAAATAAATCTTCTATAGACCTTGGCAAAAGGGCAACTGGAAGGCATACCCAATATTTCACAATTTTATAGATGTATGCCAAATTAGGCAGGCTGAGCCCAAGAAGCATAAGTATAAAAATATTGTGTGTCCTTCCAAATTATTTGGCAGATTTCCATAAACATGTGGAAACCCAACAGTTCATAATCAACTAAACTTCAAGACTCCAAACACTTGAAGTGGTGTTTGTAGAAAGGCTTTTGTTTACCAGACTCTCAAGGTGGAAGAACCTTTCTAAATCATTGAGGGTGTAATGTTTCACTAAACGTTCAAAAAAGCTCAATCTTTTACAAATGTAATTCATAATCACTAAATTCATACCCGTGCTTCACCTTCACTGGTATCAATGCTCCCCTGCCTCCAAGCCCACTCCTTCTCCACCCTCGCCCCGCAGTGATGGAATGACCTTCCTACAGATGTCAGGACTGCCCAGTCCCTGACCACCTTCTGGCGCCTCCTCAAGACTCACCTCTTTAGACAGCACGTGTAGAACTCCTCTTTTTTTTCCCTATGGACACTCTTCCATAAATGCGCTTTACTTGCTCTTATCTGCCCCCTATTTTACTGCATTTAATCCTGTACTTTAGAGTACTGTAATCTGTCAAGTGTTATTTAATCTGTAGTATTTTGTATTTAATTATATCCTGATGTAACTATCACTGACACTGATATCTGCTCTGTTACTGAATCGTATTTTGTCATACTTGTACTTGCTAGAACCAAAGTCATTGTATTTATCTTGCTTTTAATTGTATTATTACTTGTACTGTGATTCTTGAAATGTATTTTTGTTTACGACTGTAAGTCGCCCTGGACAAGGGCGTCTGCTAAGAAATAAATAATAATGTAGAATTCCCACCTGCTTGCCTTGATAAAAGCCTCCCAATACAGTTTCCTTGTTCTGTCCGTCCACTGTCGACTGGTTCCCTAGCTTTTCTACCCCAGTTTCGCAGCGAAACAAGGGTAAGATGCAAAGAAAAACTAATAGGGCAGCTCCTTTACTCATTTCTTCTTCTTCTTCCAAACTACTTTTAAGTCTGTGTCTACCCTGCCTTGGGATCTTTATCTTTATCTGCCTTCTCTTTCCTGTTTTCTTTCCCCTTTCGTTGTTGTTTTTAATCTGTTCCCGGGGGCTTCCTCAGTTAATACAGGAAATGTCACTTTGTTTTGCTTCCTCTCATTCCTAAGCTTTCTGTTGCCAATAGATTTACTTATACTACTGCAGAAAAGTCTGATAATAAATACCACTGGAATATCATTATAATACCAGTGTATCACCCAGAAGAAACCCTAGCAGAACCATTTATCACCACAGTATCACCAACAATAGCAACACAATAGATAAAAAAATGCACAGTAGTCCTGTAGTTCTTTTGATACCATGGTAATTGTGATTTATTATGTTGTTGTCCACTCCTTTGGCAAGTCAAATTACGAATGTTACCATTGGTTCCATTCCTCCAAAGGCTTGTGCCTGCAACTGTCTATCATTGTGCTATCATTACACCTTTGCCCCATTGCATTGTAATTTAAGATCAATTGGGGAACAAATATAGAGGTTTGCTCTTTTCTTAAAATTGCATTACCTACTGTCACACATCTACTGTATTGAAATTGCAAGAGCCATACCACAATCAACACCTCGGTGACCTTCTACACTAAGTGAAACTATATTTCTACACTATACGCCCAGGGTTTGACTTATAGACTAATGTTGCATTGCTTAAAGGTGGCATAAATAAGCCTTTCAAAAATGGCTGATACAGCTTTCTTACAAGTTTCTTTTTATGTTGTTTTATTGTGTTTTATTGTGTTTTGCTTTAACTGCCGTGAAACCATGTATCCTGTTACAGTTCAACACAGTAAAACCTGTTTCCTGTCCATTTCCTATTCAACATGTATTAAGACCCCACAGAGTCATATTGCTAAGATACAATATAAGGCTTTAATAGCTGTAGCGAGAGATTTGAACTGCAGCAGAGAAACAGAACATAGGAAACTGATTTTTTTAAATAAAAACATTACATCTATATATACAACAACAGGCACTGGTAAGTAGTCATACATGCTCGTTTAATGCATGATTGTTTCTCCATGATTATACTTTAGTGCCTTATGATGTCTGGACACGCAACAGATGAGTGTCTCTGCCTCACACCCCAGTCCAGGTTTTGCTAGTCCAAAGATGTTTCCCATTAGGATATGTTACTGAAAAATAAAACCCACAAAACATTTTTTTTTTCTCCAGATACTAAAATAAGTAGAGACTGCCATCCGCTGTCTGTCTTGTGCATCTGCATGTACAAAAATGGTTACCTCCCCTTCCTTATTTGAATAGTGCTCTGTCTTTATTTCTCTACCTGACTTGCATATTATAAAAATAAAAATTAAATACTGAAAACAGTACAGGGAAATATGACTTTTTACTATTTTCTGTCAACATTGCCTCACAGTGAATTTACCAAATTAGTGAATTATTGAATGATGAAGTATTGAGGGAGCAATGCATTTGTTTGACAAGGGGTTCTTTGTTTCCTTTTATTTGGGTTCCTGTAAATGGGAACTAACTAAACTTACCTTTAAAAAAAAAAAAAAAAGACTAATAATCCTTAAAGAGTAAAGCGGGGTTCCGAAAAATATAGCGTTACACGCCCACACGTGTTGCTGCAGGTGTATAAATAACGTACCTGGAATTTTTCTTTTCATTGTTAACATCCTGACAACTTTTTACACTTCAGTTTAAAGTCTGTTCAAAGCTCTTTTCAAAATGGCAGCTTTAGTGCACTGATAGTGTAAGACAGGAGTCTCCAACCCTGGGGTCCTGGAGAGCTGCTGGGTCTTCTGGTTTTCGTTTCAACCAATTTCTTACTTAATTGCACCAATTATTGGCTTAATTAGTCAAGATAACAGGTGTTCCAGATCTTTTGCCATTGATGTAGGCCAGGGTTGGAGATCCCTGGTGTAAGGATTATTACATACATTGTCAAACAGGTAAAACAGCATAACGATCCATGATGTGGCACGGAACAGAAAAGCCAAAGCACTTTTTTTTTTTTTTTTTAAATTACTTTCCCTGCAGTGATTTTGATGACAGATGTAAAACCCCAGTGCACTATAGCAGCCATTTTGAAAATAGCTTTGAAACTGACTTCAAAGTTATAAGTGTAAAAAGTTGTCAGGATGTTAATATTGAAAATTAAACATTACAGGTAGGTTATTTAAACAGTTGTAGCAACACATGGGGACGTATAACGCTATATTTGTCGGAACCCTGCTATTAACTCTTTAACGTCTACAAAGGATTAGGTGCCCTGAATACTTATAGGTCTTTACTCATCCTGGTAGCAGGCTAAAAAGCAAAAACATACCAGTATCATACAGCACATTTGCCCAAGAATGTTATGGGGATCTATGTCTAAAAAAGTTACATCTGAGTTTTAAAATAATGGGTAAAAATATTGGTTTGTCTTCTGATTCCCTTAAACATTCTCATGTGCACATTGCTTTGAAAAACAAGAAATAATAAAATACTTCTAAAACAGTTGCCCCTCATTTCTGTCTTGTTTTAATAATGTTAAGATTAATTGAACATTATTTTACTGTTTTTACTAGTCACTTCAAGCATTAGTCTCATGTTTTGGAAAACAGTGTACTCCTCCCAACACAATTTTAGAAGCCGACAAAACATCAATTCTGTATTCTGTGAAAATATGTATTTTTCCTATGCATCTTCTCTACTGATAATTTTTTAAAGGGTATCAGATAGAAATATGTAATTTTTACTGATCTAATTTGAGACAATAACTTGAGCAACAAACTTTGGGATCATTGTTTCAATCATTTTACTGGACATCTAGTTATTGTTAATTGAAAGCCACACCTTCAATATTGTGGAGACTTTGCCCAGCATGATATTAAACACAGCACTGATGACACATACATTATTGCAGATAAATATAGGGAAAAAAAACAGTTAATTGTTTAATTGTTATATCTTTCTAGTGCAAGCCGTTTTAAATGCAGCTGCATTGAGCTTGAGGCAAATGAGGCAGTCTAAAAAACATGCATGTTTAAAGAAACGTAATACATAAATACAAATAACAAACTAAACAATATGAAGAGGTCAGTATGGCTTTAAAGAAATGTAACAATTGAATATTGGAAGTGTTGGATAACAGAGACAGTCCTGGTAATCTGTATTGTAATCTGAAGCAGAACACACAGAGGTGTAGTTCTATTCTTGAGGATTCCTCATGATAGTTCTGCAGGTTTTTACCAATTATCCAAAAAGTCAAAACCAGTCTTCAAAAGGTCGCTGCTGGTGTTAAACTGTTGAAACAAATATAATTGAATGAATAAATACATAAAAATTGCTTTAAAAAATACAACATTAGTAAGTGGCCATATGAAAAACTTGGGTTTTCAAATCATTTGATGGGATACAGGGTTTATTTACTTACAGGTGATTTTACTGGGCTGGAAGACTATTGTCTCCATGTACACTCGATGAACCATCTAATTAGAGATATTATGACAATTTATTTAATCTTTCAAAAAAGCAAATAGGCTAATATTTTGCAGTTACATGAAAGAAACTAAATAATGATGTTTATTAAAAGAAGTGACTTTAATAAAGTCACTGTATAAATTACATCTTTTCCCTCCGGACACTTATCACTCTTCCTTAAAAACACTTTACTTGCTCTTGTCTGCCCCCTATTTTACTGCATTTAATCCTGTACTTTAGTGTACGGTAATCTGTCAAGTGTCATTTAATCTGTAGTATTTTGTATTTAATTATATCCTGATGTAACTATCACTGACACTTATCTGCTCCATTATTGAATCGTATTTTGTAATATACTTGTACTTGCTAGAACCAAAGTCATTGTATTTTTATCTTGCTCTTATTTGTATTAATACTTGTACTGTGATTCTTGAAATGTATTTGTCTACAACTGGATAAGGGTGTCTGCTAAGAAATAAATAAATAAATAAATAAATAAAATAAAATGTGTCTCTTGAAAAATACAACAAAAAAAAAAAATATCAACACACACACTGTTTATTATACTACAGAGTTTCTTACCTGGGAAAAGAATGGGTTTTCTGCTTGGGCAGACTCCTCTTTATCATTGTCCTTTGCTGATGCAGTATGGGTAGGGGACTTTGGTTCAGGTCCCGGTGTGAAGACATCATCTAGGTGTGCTGGCTGGGACCTTTCCCACTCCGCCACAGTTGAGGAGACACTCATGCTCACAGGGTTGTCTTGTTTAGGGAGACGTGGCTTATCAGCTTTGTACTCCTCCTTCTCTTTAGGTGTGGATTCTTGTCTTCGGTATGAAGGCACTGCCTTCTCCCCTTTTTCAAGGGACTTTATTTGGCTGGGTGTCAAGGACTGGAAATCTGCCTGGCCTCCCTCCAGTCTAGATCTCTCAGCACTGATTTTCCAAAAAGAAGATTCCTCTTCCTTCCTGCCTGATGATATACCATCTGTGCTGGGTGTTTTACTGCCTTGGGATGCCTTTGCTACCTGACTGTTGCTGTTGCCATGTGAGGCTTTCATCGGTTGAGAGGTTTTGACCTGCAACTTCGGCTCCATTTGTGAAGAGGTGCTTCCTTGCTCTGGTGCAATTGGAGATGTAAGGCTGAATTCCAATTGACTCTGTAAAAGTCAAGATAAGATGTGCATTTACATTTAAATCAAATGTGCATTGGTCACATGAATGAATACTTATAAGACGACACATATATACAACAACAACAACAACAACAACAACAACAACAACATTACAGTGGCTGTAGAAAAGGTATTGAATATTTGCAGCTGCTTATTCAAGGTGCATAGCGCACTTATATTGAAGAAAATAATTGTTCTGGGGTTTATTGCCCAATTGACAAACGGGTGTTAAAATTGGTTTGCCCAGATACAGATCTAATTATTCACGTAAAATTGTTCAGGACTGGTATATTCCTTTTTACGAGGAAAAAAAGTAGTCACATGACAAGTTATCAAGGGACTGTTTTTAAAAAAACAAACAAAAAAAACAGATCCACCCTACAAAAATAAATAATACTACTACTACAATAGTGAGTTCTAAGAACTTTATAGTACCAGATGATAGCAACGTGCAAGATTCTAATATGCTTTTGATTGGCCTTTAAAAGCACATTAAAACAAAGAATAAAAACAGTCTGACAAGTCCCTAAAAATATTTTGCTCTCGATCTATTTGCCATTTTAAAACATGGTTAATTAAATGAGTAAATCTCAGCAACATATGCCATAATGTGCACAAATCTGCAAATAAGTTCATGAAACACATGCAGCGGCTGTAAACGGTGCCACACATACATACCTTGGTTTCCCACGAAAACGGTGCTGAATGTTCATCCTGCCATGTAATATCCTAAAATATTAAGAACAAAAATAATGGATCGATATTAAATTACTGACATGAACAGTGTCGGTACAGTAATGGACTTACATTGGGCAATTCTGATTGGGTAACGCCTTGAAACCCGTTTAATGCAATAACTAGATTCCTCAGGATCAGCCTTCAATTTCTCAACAGTTTGGAACGAACTAAATATAATTCTATAATCTGTAACACATGAAATGCAAAAGTAATGACAGTGGAAAGAATGTAAAAAGCCAACCTCCAACGACCATTTTAAAAACAACAAACTAAACGAGCATTCGGGGGGTTGTTTAAATCCTAGCTTTGAGGAGTATCCCAAAGGCCCAAGTTTGTTGTGTTGCTGTGCTACATTTTCAGTACTGCATGTAAAGCACAGTATTTAAATAATGTATTATGTGTACGTTTAATTGTACCCTTCTAAATGCAGACAAATGTATTTAAGTCACATTACTAGTCTATAGACAACTGGGTAACAATACAAATAACAAAGGCAACTCAGTAAGAATTACTGTGACTGTAACTAGCTTACTTTTGTTCTGTATTTTTTTCTTTCTTTCTGTAAATTACCGGAAGTTAGTTAATGCCCAAATGCCTCTCTCACCTCTTCTCCAAAATGTACCATTTTCTGTCCTGTCTGGATGAGCAGTTTTGGATAACAGACAACCTCCTCCCTCTCAGCCCGGTGGAGCGCATACCGAGCCCGAATCTGCGGGTCCATCATCCAGTTATCGATGGCGGTCTCCTGCTCGCTCAGACTTAGTTTCTCCCACTCAGAACCATGCTTCTCTCGGATCCTTTGCCGCTCCAGCATGATCTTCTTGGCCATAGGGTTAATGGAAGAAAAATACTCGAACTTTTTTTCCTCCATCCTGAGCACATCACTCCCAGACACAGCCGCCGTGGCCATTTTGCCAGCTGTGAGGTCTGAAGAGAAGTCAGGGAGGGGCCGTTGACGGAATGAGAGACTGCAAGACCGCCTCTATGTAAGCAATAAAACCCTTCAGGCCGCTCTGTTGAACCACCTTATTTAGCCCTGCAAATTTTAGGCTCGTATTGTACTTGCTATGTTTTTAAAAGAAAATATATGTTTGCTATGACTTTCAAAGTGACATACAGTATGAGATATGTACCCTTTTACCCCGGCTTCTCTCGTTCATTTCACGCCATGAAAATATTCTATGTGGCTGAGTCTTGCATAATCAGTAAAAAAAAAAAAAAAAACTCGTAGCTAAAACATAACAGCAATAGAACTCTGCTCTTTGATTTGTATTTTTGTATTATTAATTGTCTGGCTATTTACGTTATGTTTTCAATGGCAACTTCAAGATTGTATGGCAAAACACAGGGTTAGCAGCATAACTTCTTATTAAGAATGTTTACAAACGAGAGAAGACCATTCGGTCCATCTTGCTCGTTAGGTTGTTAGTAGCTTATGTGATCCCAGAATCTCATCAAGTTGCTTCTTCAAGGAACCCAGGGTGTCAGCTTCAACAACATTACTGGGGAGTTGCTGTTAAGCTGTTATCTTCACTATCAGTGAAGCATACATTTTATTTATATTTAAACGTCAGAAAACGTTATTATTGTTTTATTATAATGCTGCCTAATAAGTTACATCACTACAACATTTTTGCCATATTCATACCTCTACTAAATGTTATACAGTCAATTTATTGTTATTTACTGTGAACAGATTACTGTATTTTTATAATTGGTCAGGAGGAGTGTCAGTGCCAGCCACACAGGAAGAATACTAGTTTCAATGTTTCAATTTGCAGAGACCAGTATTTGCAGTGAGATAGCCACACTTATTCTCAAAGTCTTTTACAGATTGCAAAACATTTTAGGTAAGTGAATAAATGTTTTTTTGTTTTTTTTTGTAGATGTGTAGTTATCATTCCTTTATAATTTCCCATACACTACATTGCAAGCTTATGTAGTTTCATGTAAACTGGTGACATAAATCCAATAATGTGTTATTTCTTTTCCCAGTGCCAAAAATAAATCATTCCATAAAGATGGGAGATTATTATTATTTATTTCACTTTTTTTTTTTTTACATACAATTACCCATTTATACGGTTGGGTTTTTACTGGCGCAATCTAGGTAAAGTACCTTGCTCAAGGGTACAGCAGTAGTGTCCCCCAGCTGGGACTGAACCCACGACCCTCTGGTCAGGAGTCCAGAGCCCTAACCACTACTCCACACTGCTGCCCAGAGTAATCTGCTGCTCAGATTAGCACAGGGTACTCCACACTCATATACTGGTTAGAAATGCTCAACTATTTGTGGAATTTCCTTTTTAGCTTCAGCAACTTTATGCAAGTGTGTGAATAAGATATTTACAAAATACTCATGCTTTAATTTGTATGCACTTATGTACAAGGTGGAAATAAAGGCTGGAGGTGACTTTTCAAAGCTAATTTGAAGTGACCAGAAACCTTGTAAATGAGAATTTGGTTTTAGTTAGTTACTGGTCATAGATTAAAAAAGCAAATAAACAAGAGCATATTGGGAAAGATTGGGAAACATTGTGTGTTACTGAGTGAATTGTGCTAAAGCTGGATAATATTACCACCTGCAGGTGGTTTTCTGGGATCCTGTGCCATCTACTCGGACCACAGCCTGAACTTGGGCTACATCCAGTCCAGCCCCAAGCAGCCACTGATGGTTCCGTCACCATTGTATATCTTAATAGCGACAAGTGTGACAACGGACGCTACAATATCCCAGTGAGTTTGCTCATTTTTATTTTAGTACCATAGTTTTTTTTAAATAATTTAGCACTCATGAAAGGTGAGGGCAATGACCACAGTTAGGAACAGTGCCAGCATATACCAGGAGCTCTGCAAATTCACCTCAAGACTGACCTGAACTGCCCTTGTCAATCTGTCATAGCAATGACAGGAGCAAAGGCTGTTTTTTGTGATGTGTAATGTATAGTGACTCCTTTGTTGAGAAAACTCTTTTCACTTGTTGACCTGAGACAAGTTTGATTCCAGGCCAAGTCTGAATCCAGACTACCAGAGGTGAAATGCCACTTAGTATTAAGTATTTTACTATTGAGGTGGTGTAAATTTACTTGATAAATTATGTTAAAATATCTCTTACCAAGTTTTTGAAAATTCTGTAACTGTCTTGGTGGCAAAGTTTATTAGATTATGTCAAAGAAATGAAATACATTAAAATAATCCAAGATACCAACCTGAACCCAATTAACAGAACCTGAACCCATTATCCAACCTTTTGTCCAAATACTATGTCATCATAAATACTTACTGGGAACATTACATTCCTCACGCTGCTGCAGTGAGAACACAAACCTTGCAAAGTGAACGGTTGTTTCCTCAATCCGTTATGACACAGAAAAGATGCTTTTAAAATGTGTTGGGAACCTGATTTGGGTGAATCTGCAGGTGGCGCTCTTTCCTCAAATAAAAGAAGGACAAAAGAGGAGTAACCTTTGATACTTCCCTGCCCTTTTATTTAATCCTGTTTTTTGTTTTGGTCAGTATTTATATTGGATGGCTATAACCGAGTGTCCGGGATCCATAGCAGCCAGTTTTTAATGGGAGGCCTTTAACCTTTCAGCGTAAGACAAGAGGCACATGCTGTAGACTGGGGAATGTAAACAAATCAGACTAAAGTACACATACATATGTCCAGTGGAATGCTTTGCTTTTTCCAACACTAATAATCCAGAGAATCATCCAGTGCACCCAAAGAGCAGTTTGTTCTTTGTTGTTCCGCAGGGCTCTCCAGTATTTGTGCGTAAGGATGGCTGTGAGTTTGTGTTCATATGGAGGACCTCGGAGGCCTGTCCTGTTCGCAGATCCCAGGGTAAATGAGATGAGGTCTTCAGCCTCCAGAAATAAATATATCTAAACTAAAGCAACCTCACTTTGGCCCAACATCATAATGCTGCTTCTCTTCAACACTGACAGTCTTGATTATCAGTGCTGCCCCCTTCTGGCTGTGAGACAACTCTGTATCTCACATTTGAATGGCTTTTGTGGGATAATTCCTTAAGCCAACTGATGATGCTAACTGTTTGAGAGCTGGAGAATAAGGTTGCATATACAGCTATGGCCAAATACACCCTAAATATATATATATTTTTTTTTTCGTTAAAAAAACTACAGAGCGCTATGGAATTCAATATGTTAACATTATTCAGCAGGTTTTATTCGAGTTTATGAAGCAAAATTAGATAGAATGCTATACACTATTTGCAGTGTTCCAAGTTCACCACTTCTGTAGGGGCTCGCACAGTTAAACTAAAGCTAACATTTAGAAATTGTAATTAAACTTTACATCGCTTAAAAATGGTTCTCTCTGAATTTAGTAAGCATATGTGATGTACTAAAATGAACTGCAATTATATTATGCTAGCACTTTAATGCCACGGTTCTGTCTGCCACTGGGGACTGACTTGAAAGCTTGTTCATTTCTATGAGGAGCAGACTGAGATCAATTTCAGTTAGCACTCTGCCTGCCCTAGTTTGGGTTGCGTGCTGCCAGAACTCGATCTCTGAACTTCCACTGATGGTACTGAACATTTAAATATAGGACTGCAGGAGAAAAAATATGTTGGAAGAACATTTAATGTAAAGAATCCATTGAGGAAATATTGGAGGTTAGTGAATTAAATTATAAATAGCAATTCTACAATAATGTGATACCTACAGGTGATCTTTGACTTGTGTGTAATGTCCAGTTGCAGATTGGATTGTATGCTGCAGCTGGAACCAGCAGCTGCCCCAGTTTGATATTGGAACAAGATGAGATTGAGTTTTACAGACTGTTTTTATGCAGATGGAAATGTGGCACAATTTATTGGCAGGTTACTTTATGAGAATGGCAAAACATTAATAGTGGTAAACTGAAGCATGAAAGTGTTTAAATGTGAAACCCTTATTGGTTGAAATAATTTAATACCGACCTACAAAAAGTGAGACAAAACCGCACCAGGTAACTACAGACTAATAAGCCTGACTTATATTATATGCATAAGATATAATAAGATCCAAAATGGAAAATTACCAATATGGTAACAGTATCCTGGGAGACAGTCAGCAGGGTTTTAGGAAAGGGAGATTGTGTCTAACTAACCTACTTAAAATGTGCATTATAAATATCATATGGGAGATACTGAAATTGAAGAAGGAATCTATGAAAAAGACCTAGGAGTTGATGTTGGCTCAAAAATGTCTTCATCTAGACAATGTGGGGAAGCTATAAAAAAAAGGCCAACAAGATGCTCGGATATATTGTGAAAAGTGTTGAATTTAAATCAAGGGAAGTAATGTTAAAACTTTACAATGCATTAGTAAGACCTCATCTAGAATATTGTGTTCAGTTCTGGTCATCTCGGTACAAAAAGGATATTGCTGCTTTAGAAAGAGTGCAAAGAAGAGCGACCAGAATTATCCCGGGTTTAAAAGGCATGTCGTATGCAGACAGGCTAAAAGAATTGAATCTATTCAGTCTTGAACAAGAAGACTATGCGGTGATCTGATTCAAGCATTCCAAATTCTAAAAGGTATTGACAATGTCGACCCAGGGGACTTTTTCGACCTGAAAAAAGAAACAAGGACTAGGAGTCACAAATGGAGATTAGATAAAGGGGCATTCAGAACAGAAAATAGGAGGCACTTTTTTTACAGAGAATTGTGAGGGTCTGGAACCAACTCCCCAGTAATGTTGTTGAAGCTGACACCCTGGGATCCTTCAAGAAGCTGCTTGATGAGATTCTGGGACCAATAAGCTACTAACAACCAAACGAGTAAGATGGGCTGAATGCCTCCTCTCGTTTGTAAACTTTCTTATGTTCTTTTAGTAGGAGGAGTAGATCAAGAGATCTACAGTGCAGTCTAAACAGGTGGGTCTTGAGGAGGTGGCGGAAGGCAGTCAGTTCTGCAGTAGCTGGCTCCACCACAGAGGGGCTAGAAAAGAGGAGTGGTCACGGGAGGATGGAGATGGAGAGTGGACCATAGGAGGAGCGAGAGGGGGTGTAGGGAAACATGAGGGATTGGAAGTAGGAGGGGGCAGTGTGGTGAAGAGAGCGGTAGGCAAGAACAAAATGCGAATAAATGCGAGCAGAGGTAAGTAACCAGTGGAGGGTGTGAAGCAGAGGGGTAGAATGAGAGAAGTGAGGTTGGGAGAAAACAAGATGAGCAGCAGAATTTTGAATGAGCTGAAGGGAGCAAATAGCCAAAGCAGGGAGACCAGAGTTACAGTAGTCCAATCTGGAGAGTACAAGAGTTTGGACCAGAAGTTGGGTGGAATAAGTGGTACGTTTTTTTGCATTGCAGGATTCAAACCCAACATTGATAGATTGTGTCTATTCACTCATGTGGTTCACTGCTGCTGCCTGCCCTCAGAAGAGCAATGTGCATGGAGATTACAAAGTAACCAACCCAGTTACTGGTATGACAGCTTTTTTGTTTGTTTTTCTATTTCTGTATTTAAAAGCTAATCACCCAGATTTGCTGAATGTGTTTTGGAGTTCACATATTTAAAAGTCTAGTTATTTATTTAAGCATTATAAATACAGTTGTCCCACGTTATACTTCCCTCCTTTGTAACGCCATCCTCGCATACCGCCAGCTATTCTCTCTGAACAAATGTCACCAATATAAAAACAGTGCTATTTGTACCCATTATATCACCACACCGCTGTCCGACACCCACCAACTTCCCAAGCAAACCTAAATATAAGCATTGTAGTTTCCCTCATTGTAGCGCCAGTGAAATAATCATGGGCAATTAAAGCAACAAAGTTATGCAGTTAACCTTTGACTCGCTTTCCTAATTCGTTGTTAAGTGAACGTTCATACCAATGTCATCAACATTCCCGCTTCCAAAGCAAAACAGAAAGTACAAAATGGCGAGTCAATCCTACATTTAACACCAGAGCAAAAGAAACAAATCTGCATGTATGCATCTGAAAATAAGAAAGCAAGTCAGCAAGACATCGCAAATGTTTTCTCGCCTAAGTGAGGCATATACTGTTAATCGAAGGACAATTGGAGACATTGTAATGCAGGGGTGTCAAACTCCAGTCCTCGAAGGCCGCAGGGTCTTCTGGTTTTCATTCCAACTTAAGCTCTCAATGACGTTAATTGATCTAATTATTTGCTCAATTGGACATATTGCATATTTTTCAAAGTCTTTTACAGTTGATGATTTAAAAAATGCACTAGATTCAAGGTACACGACCTATGAAACATTTCGAGACCTGGAGAGAAGTGTTAAATGTGTCCAATTAATCAAATCATTAGACCAATTAAGTAATTGAAAGCTCTGGAGGAACCAAAACCAGAAGACACCGTGGACCTCCTTGAACTGAGTTTGACACCCCTGTTAATGGATAAAAACAAATGGCTTACCTTGATGGAACGGGTTGATTTGTTTAATCTGAAAAGGCATGACGCAGTCTAAAATAAGTGACTTTTATAAACCACAGTAAATGTTTAAAAAAAAAAAAAAAAGTAAATTAAGAGGTTTGTTTACGTGCAAGTTTTGCACAAATGAGGGCTGACTTAAACTAAAGAATCAGTTTTGTAAACAGCAGAATAGTTTTTTTTTTTTTAACTTTTTGTTTAAAAAAACTGTTTGCCTGTACATTAAAAAAGAATGCCGTTGAGTTTAAATTGCTTTGTGAAATAAATAGATGACATCGTTCAATGGGGGATAGTATACAGCAGGCTTACAGTCGTGCCACAAACACTGAAGTTCAACTGACTGAAGTTCAAAACGTACGCTTTTTGTGTTTTTATGGAATTGTTGTTTGAATGATTTTTATTTATTTATTTATTTAAGTATAAACTGTTCCTCAAAAGTAACCATGTATGTTTCATACAGATGGGAAAAGCATCATCAGTTTTGTGTGTAAATCTGAAACACAGCCGAACGATGGACCTCTGCTGGTGTCATCACATGAGAACACATGCACTCATTTCTTTTCCTGGCATACACCGCTAGTCTGTGAACACCAGGTAATCTTCAATTAACCATTTATGATGCTGGCTGTCATTTAGCAACTGTGGCAAGGATGGCTTTGTGGTGATGTCAGACCAGGAAGAGAGACATACAGTACTACGGGGATAAAGCACTGTTGCATGTATTTATTGAAAATAAATAGTTTTAACAGAAACAAAACACTTATACAAAATAAATGGCACAATGGCCAAAAGAAACAGACACAGAAAACAAACAAGTAAATTGCTGGTCGAAATCCAGCACGAGTAGCAATTGTAGTTATCTTTCTACGTATATTCAGTCTTGTCTCGTTCTTACTCCCTGAACACCCAACCCTGACCAGCAAAAGCTGCAGGTTTTTATACATGTGTGGATTAGCAATAAATGAATCAATCCGGAGATTGTCACATTCTACACAAGAGTTTTTACTCTATGTGGCCGAAAGCCTATTTATGAATAATCACTTGCTACCAACCATGCATTCTCACAATTTTAGCTGGATGGGGCATTTTAACCCCATCCATACTGTAAAATAATAACAACAATATTTGTGTTTTTACACACTAAACCCGTGGTACTCAACTCTGGCCTTCGAGATCCAATTCAGTCCAGGTTTTAACTCTAAGCAGGTTCTAGTGGTTAATTGAAGCTGCTAAGAGGCAATTAACTAATTTAGGACCTGGTTACAGGGCTGGAATGGATCTCGAGTTGAGTACAACTGCACTAAACAATACATTCAAATCATAATAATACAATACAAATACAAAATAAACCAAAATACACACAAGGGCAGGGTGTCCCCCGCCACAGCAACGAATGTATAAGTCCTTGTTGGCAACCTCTAATCAAGCTGAGAGTACATTTCTCACGCATGTCAGATCTATCAGACAAAGAGTGCAAGGTAGCCACTGAACACTAAACAAAAACAGATGAAAAGCTGCTGTTAACATATTTAATCTGTTTATGTAGATTATTTTGGGCTTTAAACGTTTAGAATTCTTTGGCATTGACATTCTGAGTGTGAGATCTATACTCTCTGTGAAATTATAAGTGTAATTGCTGCTAATAGGTTCCAATGGGGATGTGACTTGTAATACATTTGAATCAACATTCTGTATCTAGAGGCTAATTAAGTTTACGGCCGCATTAGTTTAAAAATCATACATGCTACTTCCACTGTACTCAATATTCAACATATACTTTTTACATCACGCCTCTAAACCATTCCCCTTGCATTATGCACCCAGGGGATGCTCTGTATAATAATGATGCTTTTTAAGACCAATGGTCCAGATTTTCAATTTTAACTAAAGTAAATTCAACAAGATAACAAACCAGTAACTTAATGAACTGGAATCAAGCTTTGGTACTCTGAAGGCTGGCAAATTTGAGTGTCCATATAAGGAAGACACCCCGGACAGCCAGTCAGTAGTACATAGTATTGTATTATTTTGTACCTAACTGGTATGTGTAATGGGCGGCAAGTGCAAAGTTCACTCATCTTTGTTGTACTATATAGTTACAAAGCTAATATTTCAAAACGATATAGTTAGATGTTAAATTAAAGTTGCACTGTTTGCTCCACAGACAAGGCAAAGAACTACACTTCAATGATTGTTTTAAGCTGTCAGAGAGGCACAGAGCTGGTAGGCCTTTTCTCTTAAGCACATTTTGTGTCAGTCATTTTGTAAAGTGGCCTCCTCTAGTGTCATATCTCCAACGTCATTTGAGGTATTGACTTTGTCATTTCCTTAATATGTGGAACATTAGCTGTACTGTCCAGTGTCAACAGTTTCACTGACACATTGTTTTTGCTATATAAATGATACAGGCACTTTTTTTTTCCTACTTTGTTTTTGTTTACAAGAACTCCCATTTTATGTCAGTAACATAATAAATGATGCTTACATAATGTTAATGGATAAGTTGCAAAAGTCTACCGGAAGCCATAATAGTAGTACAATATTTCATGTTAGATTTCGAAATGTCACATTTTTCAATTTGTCAGTTTTTCGTTAAGTACAGAGGTCTCCGGCTAAGAGAACACTTCTCAGGAAGCAAGTGAAGTGTTCTTATAGGCAAAGTGTTCTTTAAGACAGAGTTAGCCACCAGACACAATATGAATCAATAGTTATATGAATATGTGTTACCTGTCATGACGCATGTGCATCAACATATGAAATTAACTGAATAAGTAAAAGAAAAGCAATAGACAAGTATATACGAAGTAGGCTGATCTTTGCTGAATACAGAGAATAAAAGGATGTCTTAGTCTAGGTCTTTTAGTAAGCATTTTACAAATGTTAATGTCTCGATATACAATAATAAAACCTGTCCAAAACCAATAGTTGAAATTACTTGGTGTCATCAGGGAAACACTCCATATCTGTGAAACATCTATGCACTAAATTCGTACCTCTCGATAGATCAGAGTTGCCCGAAGCTGTTCATAAAAACAGTACTGAAAGTTATTTCAGGTGATCCTGGATGATAGGAAACAACACAGCAAGACCCAATACATCTTGTTATAACTTATATAGACATGATACTGGCTCTTTATTGCAAAATAATGAGGTCTATCAATTTTAGGGTGTTAATGTTTATGGCTCACCTTCAGGTGCTATATTAATAATTTTTTCATTCACTTCCAGTCACTGAAAAAGGGGAACTCTGTGTCATCCCATTCAAAGGGAATTCTTACAAGGGCTGCACAAACAATGGAAGGGCAGATGGGGCGTTTGTGGTGTGGAACAGAAGGTCGACTATGACACCGACTATAAATGGGGATTTTGTGGCAGTGGTAATATTTCAGATTTAAATAATACAATGTAAATTACCTCAATTGTATATAACAGCAGGATTTTATTTCTTAAATCTTTTGAGTAAAAAGGGTGCTTGTTGAATATGCTTTACTCGCATATCTTGTGGATTGGGCTGTACTGTCACTCTCCTGATCCGGGAGACCATTTAATTGCCTGATAGGTTTTTCTTAACTTGTAAAGAAGAAATCAGTTATCCTGTCCAGTTCATTTTGTAGAGGTCTCAAATTGTCTGTCCCATGTATAAAATGTCAACCGAAGCGTACCGTGCAGGACTTGATTGTAAATGAATGGATTCTCTGAAAGTTCTATTGTAAAATATATATAATTATGAATAATAACTACACATTTTAGGAATATTGTACCCTATAGAGAACAATGAGGTTTTGATGTTACAATGTTCCAACCCTTGTAACAGTGTGTATTTCATCTGGATTCTCCAGTAACAGGAAAGAGGAGATCCACTATAATTTTTGACCAGTCTGTGCGTAATGGAAACCCACAGCTGCTGAGTGAAACCATGGGATGTGCCATCACATCTTTGTTTATTTGTTTGTTTTCATTAAATATCAATACCTATTGTTGTTGCAAGTGTTGTTTAGCACAGGAGTTCACAAACTTTCTCAATCCATGGGCAACCTGAGGAGCCAGGCAATTTCCAGGGACACCATCACTGAGACAAAACAAGCATTTAATGCAGAAGCTACACATATAAACTATTGTATTTTAAAACCATTATACCACTTTGGGAGTAAAACTGGTGAAGGTGTCCTTAACTTCAACTAGGTTCATCTGTATTAACAAACAGACATAATCACACAATGTGTTGCCATAGTTGCACCAACTGTTTTACTGTGCTGATTTAACGCAGTACTCCTGCCTTAAGCTGTTGAACCACATGAATCCAACATATTATAAAAACCCACATTGTACTGTAGTTCAGAATCAGTTGTGAGTGCAAACATACAACTTAGAAAAAGGCGTTCATTCAGGATTCCTTTTACTGATGTTTCTATAGGCTTACCAATGTAATGCATGAGGTTTCTTTTTATTTTTAATCAGTTTACCATGGTATTTGTGCACATTATTTTTGCAGTTTTACCATGCTTTCCCCATGGTTATTCCTATGCATTTACCATAGTTTGCTGAATTTAATAAGCTTTACCATACCTCATTGTTCTTTATAATGTTTACCTATGCTTTATCATGCTTTTTAAAAATGCTTTATTAAACTTTGTTAAGCTTTTACTATGGTAAAGCTTTATAAAGATCCTTTTATTTTGCATACAAATATTTGTATGTGTTAACTATACACTGTTTCATGACCACCAATGTAACTGCACATTTTTAAGAGTTCATGAGAGTTTCTCTGCTTCTGACTATCATGTGACTTCTGGAATTTGAGACCACAAATTATATAAGAATTTGTACTCGTAATACAAACAATGTAAAGTTTGTGTTTTTGATATATTTTTTTGGGGTATTTTGTTTTCGTTTTAGTTTTAGGTATGACATGAATCTTTGCCAGAGTGTCCACGGAGGTCTTACAGACTGCCCTGAAAGTGCTTCTTTAAAGCCAAAAAGTGGTAGAACCCAAACTTTGGGTCTAGTCTATACCCAGCAGATATATGTTCATGGTATGTTCTGTTTATTATTATGACATATTTGTATTGCTTATTACCTGGCAAAGATAATTTGAATACATAGTAGGGATTTTATTATAAGATTGCTTTATTCACTAGCAACCTGTACTAGAACAGAATAAGCTACCTAACTCAAACACATTCATTATAAGTATTTAGACACAATGTCAAAAATGAGGTGGCACAGGTCTGAGGATCTAACCACTTGGCTAATATACTTGGGGAGGGAATAGTTTTCTTTTTGCCAGTTGATTTAAATTGTTATTTTGAAGGCGTTTGTCGATTTTTTTGTCCTCTTGTAAAAAGGCTCTATATGTGTGTGCCCCATATTAAAGTAATGCCCATATGTCTGATATCCCGACAGATGAGAAGATCTACGTGAACTATTCCAAAGGTGATGATGTGTGTGGCAAAGGTATTCAGGCTAAAACTATTGTGCAGCTGGAATGTGCAAATACATTTGGAACACCCACTCTTCTTGAGTGAGTATTCTTGTCTTTACTTTTAGGCTAGCCCTGACCCATTAACTATGTTTGCATGCATTACTGCCTACATTTTTTATTGGTTTACATTCATCAAAAAGTATTTATAAGCAATTCATAAGTTTCCATTTGATAGTTGAAGGACTAGGGGTTCACTTAATCATATAAGATTGGTCCTGTTTTGGAGTGTTCCAAGTGATAGAGAATAGTACAATATTACTTAGCTTACAGTGGTAGCCAAAACCAGCTATTTACCGGTCCCGATACTGTCACAGTGCGACAAAGCAAAAATGTTGCAGCTTTTCAATCCTGTTTTTTTCTGACTACATTAAATCAGCAGCACTTCATTCATCCTGCCACCAGGTGGAAAAGTGGAGCAGAAAATGCATTAAACAAAACAGCAGGAAGGGCTGAGGACTTAAAACTAATCGTGCATTTTGCCAGAGCGTTGCTAAACGGCACATGGTTTGGAGTTCTGCTCTTATGTCAATTGATTGTTCACACTCATTCAAAAGGGAGGAGTTATATTTATTGAACTAAAATCAATATAGCCGTCTGTATAAAAAGTGCTTCCATATATAAATACCCCACAAAACACTCAGCCTTTTTTAAGTGTACAGGAGATGGTCAGTCTAGCAACAATCTCAAATGATCTGCAGCATTCTTATTATAATATTCATGTAAATATGCATTTGTACTACCTGTACAGTACACTTCCAACTATAATGATTTGTTCATTACTCTGTATCAAACTATTATACAGTCCTGTTAATTTTGTATTTGTTAATTTATGCATGAAAGTTGAAAAAATGAAAACTCAAGAGCAATTAACTTAATAATGCAATGATAATGAAAAGTTTTATACAGTCTTAAGATGGCAGTGGCACAGATCATGCTATGTAATCGGTGTGTGGAAAATCAAAGTCATACTGTAGCCTATATGTTATGCACATTCATCATAACTTGTGTTCTATGAAAATATAAGAGGTCAGTGATTTTAACGTTTAATGTGTCTGTTGCCTCAGATCGGGGGGGGGGAGGAAACGCAAGGTACTAGATGCTACCAAAATGACAGCATGTAAAAAGTGAAACTTCCCAAACGCGTAGTGTTTATGTGCAACTGAATCCATTCTGTCCTTCCAAGAGCTGCAGTTACTGTTTTAAATGTGGGAGTGTTTTTTTTTTTTGTTGTTTTTTCTTGAGTCCATATAGTAATGCTGCGCGTGTAAACTAATGATCATTAAATGGCGACAACAACTGTAATGTTTGTATTGGAAGGTTTTATTAAACAAAATGTATATTTATTATATCAATACTATGCTGTAGCTTACAGCATGTTACATTATTATAATGCCCATCGTGAGGTCAGCGCATATAAAAACACGTAAGCCTACTACAGTGAAGAAAATCATTTTTATTTTATTATTATTGTCACATAGGTTTGTCTTAAATAGCCAAACTCATGGAAAATGTGAGGCTACAGGGAAGCGGGAGAATTCTATAGACTGGTTGTCAAGTAGCGTAAACGCATGCTACTGCTACTACGACTACTACTACTAGTAATAATAATAATAATAATATGCAAATTATTACTAATCCCTGTCATAATTAGTTTCCCAATCATTTGTTTCTGAACCCTTTATCATTAAATTGGTATCATTTATTTTACTTCTGAGTGAAATTGATGCATTTCAATATTTTATTATTACCAGAAACCCAAAAAAGGTTATTTTTATTCCATTTGTCACTGGTTTTGTAAAGAGTAATAATTTTGTTTTAACAAAATGTAACCTTTTTAATTGTTTTCAGCACTTAAACAGTTGCAGAGTTCAAGTTACTTATAAAATGTTATCGCTAACTTGAAATCTGCAACTGCTTAAGAGCTGAAAACAATTAAAAAGTTCTAACTAAGCAATTTATCAGTTCAATTAAGGGTCTAGTTAAGTAACTGAGAGCTTGGTTGGAATGAAAACCAGCAGACACAGTGGGTCCCTAGGACCAGGGTTGAGAACCACTACTCTAGGGCAGTGGTACTCAACTCTGGCCCTCGAGATCAATTGCAGTCCTAGGCTTTATTCCAATCAGTTCCTAAATTAGTTAATTACCTTTTAACAACTTCAGTTAACTACATTAAAACATGCTTGGAGTAAAAACCTGGACTGGATTGCATCTCGAAGTTAAGTACCACTGCTCTCCATGCCCATCCAATCCTTGGCCTCTCTTTTTGAGTGCCCACAAAGGTGCAAGTGACTGGTCGATTTTGATATTGACACCAACTAACGAATTTAAATTTATTCACACCCAGGTGAAAAACTAGTGCAGTAGCCCAATATGCCACTCAATAATATTGACTTGACTTCCTTAATCTCTTCCTTCTCCCTGGTTGATAGGGTCAATGAGGAGAAGTGTGAGTTCTGGCTAGTCTGGAAAACACGAGCAGCAAGTTCTGTGAAGCCACAGGAGGTCAAAGTAGTGGAT
Source organism: Acipenser oxyrinchus oxyrinchus (assembly GCA_030684275.1). Taxonomy (NCBI): domain Eukaryota; kingdom Metazoa; phylum Chordata; class Actinopteri; order Acipenseriformes; family Acipenseridae; genus Acipenser; species Acipenser oxyrinchus. Next base: position 47,958,587 of record CM060251.1, read on the forward strand.
GGGACCATCACAATCCCAGCGAAAGGGGTCAGCTTAAATCTTGGGGATATCTTTTTCAGGTAAGGAACCAAACTCAAGTGTACATTCCAGACAGTACCTGCAGCCTCAATTGTTATACAACTTGCAGTACTTGCAGTACTTTGATAACTCTAAGATGTCATGCATTTCTAGAGACGGTTTCAATAGAAACTTTCTTCCAAGTTTCTGATTGACTGTTTAAAGTTAAGAATGAACGCTTGTCTGATAATCAGGGATCCTAGGAATCTGTTTGCTGTGGAATAACTCGGAAAAACATGGATTTTCGATGCTGTCAGAGAATTTGTAGTTTTACATGCAAGGCTTTTTGTTTTTTGCTTATTTGATAACCAAATCAATACACTTATCATATATAATCATCAACACAGGCAATTTTACTTTAAATTCACATTAACTTGTTCAATAAAACTTCTGCTAAAGTCAAGGTTGAACGAGACGCATGGTCACATTCATGTTGATAAGTGGCTTGCAGTTTACTTCAGCATCCAGACGTGCATTGCTGTTACTGAACAAGCTTAAAGATGTCAAACGATAAAAAATCACCCCTATAGATCGGGTCAATGAGTTTGGCAATAGCCATCCAGATGACAAAGACTAGCTCGGAGATAAACTGAATACTGTTTTTTTGTTATTTTTATTTTTTATTGTTACTACACAGAAGTATTTGTAATATTTAAAGTAAAATGGTAAGTTTGTTTATATTATTGATTGATGCACTGGTGACCTTGTAAATTCCTTGGAATTTAAAAGTGTACCAATAAATACTTTCTGTGTTATTCAACGTTTGGGTATCTTATAATGAGACAGAGGGGAACTCCATTTTAGCCTTTTATTTTAATTGCGGAATAACGCAGGTTTTCATTTCTTTTATCTGAGCATTTTTATTTTTTTATTGCGGAAAACTAGGATCCCTGCTGATAATACACTGGTTCTAAAGGCATGTTTTCCTTTTAGGTTATACAATGCGTCAGGTGATATCCGGCCAAATGGAGACAAGTATGTCTACGAAATCCAGCTCTCAGGAATTACACACTCTTCAATCAAAGCATGCATCGGAGCCAATATCTGCCAAGTGAAAATCAGTGGGGTTTACAACCGACAGATTCGATCTTCAAGTAAAGCCAAATACTTTGTTAAAGGTAATCACATTAAGCATTGTAGCTGAACAGGCACAATGTATGAGAAATAAAGGGATGTAGAAAAAGATTTCAGCTGAAACCTTCAGTAGTGTTTTTGTATTGGTAAAACAATGTTAAAGACCACCTTCTGTATAAAATCGATTTTAATCACAGAAATCACATAAGATCAAAGTCGGCTTCAGAATTTGACCACCGATTTTAGCATTTTCTTGACTGTTAACTATTCTGGCACTCACTCCCTTCTGGAAATTACTCACATTTACTCATTTGAATTTAACATCTAGATGCAGAAAGATAAGAAGCTTTATTCAAGCACACCACAACAGCAACAATCTCTGTCCACTTAAGCAACACCTGTGTTTTAATAAGGGTTCAAACAGGAGGCTATTGAATGTACTTTATTTAAACCGCTGAACACTGCAACTGTATTTTTGCTTACTTAAGCAAATACATTTTGTATGACTGTATTCTTAACTGGAATACAATCCTACAAAAAAATAAATAAAAAGAACGTCATACAACTATTCATACTGTGTACCACAAATATTATTGTGACAGATAAGCAATTGATTTCCTGTGGCAGGCAGGTGTTGATAGAGAAATTTGGTAGAATTAATTGTTTTTGTTTTAATTGTACCGTACCCACGGTTTATGTCCATTTGCTTCAAATCGTCAGAAATTCGGGCATAAATGTTCTCATTTCTGACGCACGAATTCAGATCTTCCTGAACACGTCTATCTGCCCACAGAGAACTAGAGCCTGCACTTCCTCAGTGTCCCAAGGCTGTACTTTTTCTCTCATCACACTCGCTGCCCATCCTGTTTGTTGTTTTTCTTTCTGGAGTGTACTGACTGATGCACCGTAATGACGAAAATACTTAACCCTGCCCCTGGCCCAGCTTGGCTCGGAGATTCAGATGTCTTGTGAGGCGGGAGTTTCGCGGGTCGTTCTCGCTCAGCTCGACAAATACCCAGTGGAGAACCACCTGTACCATACTGAGCCCTCACGGGCCGGATGTGCCAGTGGAGAAGGGATATTTGACTTGTGACCTAGGATGGCAACCATATTGGAGTCATGTGACTTTATTTTATAAAGCTGCTGCCGTCAGTGTCATAACCTCACCACCATTTGAAATGATGGCTTCATATTTGCAGGGTTATATAAACGCTGCAAGCTAAACATATTGCAGATCATGATGTTGGCTGCCATGTTGAGGTCATGTGCCTTGTTTGTTCTGTACATGGACAGTACACTTGTGTTATTGTCTGGAACACAGCTGTATTATTTGATTTTATTTAAGTTCAATTACAAGGGTAGACCAGTACACACTACACAAGCTGACAGTGTCTTTATAGTTGGTACACAAGTTTGTCTGTCCTGGAGCCCATTTATATTCTTAGATGTGTCGAGTTATTCATAGATGTGGCAGAAGATATGTATGTTGTTAGCATATGACTTTGTTTTGCCCATGATTGTCTTGTTGTGTATAGGAGAATTCATTTTAAATGCCGTGTGTACAACATTCTCGGCTTCCCATGCCTACTCTTTCCTACTTTTCCAGCAGTTTGTCCACATTTCAATTGAACACACTTGATAAAATTAATGGTCTTAGGTTTAATTAGGCACTGAGCAATCCATTCTTTCACTTGAAGTAAAACATCTTTTGTATTTGGTAGAACAGTGTTTCTCTGTGTGAAGCAATAGGATTTGCATTTCAAGTGTTCCTCATTTCACCCTCCCTTTCATTTTATAAGTGGTCCTCATTTATTAAACTTTTTGTAAATGAACAGTGGTTCAGGGCCTAAGATAAAAACTAAAGAAACTACCCATTTGATAGCACAAAGGTAACACTGCAGTGTTTGACAAAGTATGGGAAATACAGTATTTAATCTACTTAAAAAAAAAAAAGTCAGGTTTTACTGTTTGATAACACTGATTGTCAGCGTTACAGGTAGGAAAATGAAAGAAAGCTTTTGGCTTGTAAGTAAACTAATATATGTTGTGGTTTATAATTTATAATGATTCATGTCCAAACAGTAATTAAGAATTTAACATAGTTCCTTTATTTGATTTCAGTATTCAAGAGTTACACACATATTATTTAAACACTGTCTTAATAATGTAGCACTAGTTATTACAGAAGTAAAGGTAGCGCTCAATGACCTCTCCTCCTGGGAGCGTGTCAGCACACACCTTCAGGGTCATCGGGAGGACTTGGAGCTGCGTCTCAAAATGTCTCTCCCGTGCCTAAATGAATATGTCTTCATGGCGCTGTGAGCTATAAGCTTGGTGTGTTGCCAACTGCTTATTAACTTTCTAAATTACAGTCAACAGCAGTATTTCCACTAGTAAGTGGGGCACTTGTTCTTGAGTTCAACTGTGAACCTGGTTTAGACATACACTCACTTCTCTTTCACCTTGCATGTCAAACTGCAACTTGATTCCTTTTCATAAACCTCTTTTTCTGTATTCTTAATATAGTTGTTTTGTTGCTACACAGACAAAATCTATGGTAATCTGGTAAATTAATTTTCCATCAATAATATTAACCCTTTCTTAGTTCATCTCTAACCCTACAGGCTTACACTGATCCTGTAGCCAGTACAATGGGACACATTTGTATGTATATTGTAAATATATACAAAGTGTGTAATTCTGACTGTGCCTTGCTCTTTATTTCACTCAGATTAGTTGTGGATGGAAGTAAGTCCAATGGTGGAGACAGTGAGCTTGTATGGCCGGAGTCATGCAGTTGGAGCTGTTCTGAGTGCGCTACTAGTGGTACTCACAGTCTGTCTGCTCACTGCTCTACAAATGAGAAAGGAGGTAGGCCAATGGATGAATTTATTTTAATTAGGATTTGGATGTTATAATGCAATATACAACATTATTTGTGTTTATTTTCTTTTTTTGCAGGGAAATTGTGATAGAAAAAGTTATTGCCTGCTGCAGAAGAGGGGGAAATGTTTCCTATAAATACTCAAAGGTATAGGAGCACTTCTCATGTATGCATGCTTATTCATCTGAACTTTATAAATACAGTCAAGCCAACTGTAAGGTTTAACTGGGAAACCTGTTGAGATGCTTATTGAAGTCTGCTTGTCTGTTTAAGTTCCCTGTAAGTTTTGATTGAGTGTTGTGAAGTTACAGAGGCTGTGTGGTCCAGTGGTTAAAGAAAAGGGCTTGTAACCAGGAGGTCCCCGGTTCAAATCCCACCTCAGCCACTGGCTCATTGTGTGACCCTGAGCAAGTCACTTAACCTCCTTGTGCTCCGTCTTTTGGGTGAGATGTAGTTGTAAGTGACTCTGCAGCTGATGCATAGTTCACACACCCTAGTCTCTGTAAGTCGCCTTGGATAAAGGCGTCTGCTAAATAAACAAATAATAATAATAACCTTTTTTATCATTTTATCAAAAACATTCTGAAATCTTGTGCCTTTTGCAGTCCAAATGAGTTGATTTTTGTCTGTTTGTCTCCCTTTCCCAGGTGAACACAGATGGACGGAGGAGAGGATGAGAAGAGTGGCTGATGGAGGAGATAGCAGAGCCCAATTCCAGGCTGTCCAAAGAGAACCAGGAAAACGGGCACATCACCATCCATCTGGATGAGCAAGACAGCGAGGACAAGGTGCTGACAGTCCCTGACGTCCGCGTCCACTCTGGCTGCCCACTTCAAAAGCAGTCACGAGCCTCCCAGCACAAGAAGGCCATGATGAGGAGGCCCTTCATGGACGAGAGTGGCGAAGACTTGGTGGGACTCCTGGGAGAGGACAAGGAGAGGAAGGCCAGACCCAAGCGGAGAGAGAATCCACCACCACAGAGTAAGAAGGAGCCGAACCTGACGAATGTGACTTCCTTCCACGATGACAGTGATGAGGACTTGTTGAAGGTTTGACTCTGATTCAATGTGCCTGTCCTCCAGCAGGGTGATGGGACACCTACATACTCCTGCCTGCTTGCCTGGGTCAACCAGAGTCCTTCAGAACTGCCCTGACCAAATGTTTCTATAACATGCCATTTAAAAAATATATATATAATTAAGGGAATACAAAAATTGTATGCTTGTTCTACTACCACAGTACTACGTTTTATAGGGGGGAAATCTGATTATTTCAGTCTATCCCTCCGATCTGGCTGGCTGTATTTTGCACACAGTCACGTGACTTACTACTGAGGTTAGAGCTTCAGGAAACCTCACATTACTGCTGAACACTTCCCGCCACTCTTAACTGCGGTCGGACAGTATTATTTTGTGAAAAGAAAGCCTGCCATATGTTCTGTTTTTGAGATGCGAAAAAAAAAAAAAAAAACTTGCTGGAATTGCTGTATTTATTGAAGATGAAAGCTTTGCCAGAAGATCACAGGAATGGTACTCTGAAGCAGGGTGAGTCAACACGTGCCAGTATTTGCCAAGCCTTCACTTATCCTGTCACCCCTTTTTGATGTCTGTTAATGTCATGTATCAGCTGGAGTGCCTGAGTTACTGATTTGCAATTTAATCAGATGCCATTTTTGATTTATATGAATGTTTTTTACTATTTTTCTTAGTTCTACACAGATCTACACTGGACTTAAAAGGAGCCCTTGTATCTTTTAGTTTGCCTTTTCACAGTTTCTGTCATTCAATTTGTTTTGCTTTTTTACCCTGTTTATGTTATTTTGAAGACAACAGAGGGTGTATATGGTCATTGGGAAATCGTAAGCTTACAGGGTGTTACACTGCATACATGGTACTAAGTTGATAATATATTTTTACATGATCCTGGCAAAACCACCATGTTTCCGAGTTATTTAAAACATGTTACTAGCTGAAGCTCGGTGGAATCCTACAGTACTGGTTAATGTCTGTGACTGTCCATTATTAATGACAAACTACAGTAGGTTACTTTGAAACACCCACTCAGCTACACTCAAGAAAATATCTTGTCTTTTTATTGGGAAATGTGAAGCGCTGGTGGTTTAGATTGTACTAGTTCGCAAAAAGGTTAAAGCTGTCATTTGAGGAATATAGACAGTGTAGGTATTTTTTTATTCATTGTTCACTCCGTACTATAAAAAAATGTCTCTACAGTATTTGCTTTCACTCTGGCATATTTGCCTTGATTGATAATCAATGCCGTATACCTGTACCAATTTTTGCTGGTATCAGTATCCATACTTCAGCACCTTCTTGTCTCAAGCGATCCCAACTACAATATGTTTAATTGATCTTCCAGAGCAAGAGGGTTTGGTACAGTTTTGTAGGTACGGATGATGTGTCTTTGATTTTCTGAATCGTTTTTCAGTTGTATTTTTCTTTAGTCCTTTGGAAGGTAATACTTTGTTGTCTTTTTTTCATTTTTTTAAATTAAAAAATTTTTTTTTGTATGTTCTTTTTTGTTTACTATTTAAAAATCACTTTATTTGGTGGAAAATAAGGTATTGCTATATTTCAATAAAAAGAAAGATTGAATAATAAAGTGGAAATCCTGTTTTACTTTCGTTCTGGAAGAAAAGTTGTAATTTATAATAACAAAGTTGTCAATTAAAAAATCTAAAAAGATTTGAGAAAACCACCACCTCTGACTTTGTGTCTGAATGCCTCTTAGGTGTGTTTATTTTCTTTAAAAGTAAGTATAATTACAGGTTTGGCCCTAATTTATTATTTAAAGTGTGTATATCTACCTCTGTTAGGTCAATTGAATAGACCCCACTATCTGAACCATTTATACAATGAGATATTTCACAGCTGCACTAACCATCTATTTTGAGTTGAATAAGAAATAGTAACTGATGCATTTTCCATTTTTGTAAAGTATTCAGTGTCCTCTCCATTCTTCCTTGTAGTGCAGATCATCATTGGTTAGCACCTAATTTCTACTGTTTATCTGAAAGCTGTGCTACTATAGGCAGAATATGAGATGAGACGACTCCGCCCACTCCATGAACTACTCACAGTGCGACTAGCTGCTTCTCTGACTCGCTTCAATTCACTGACAATGTCCGTTAAACCTCTCAGGACTATGTACATTTCTTTGCAGAAGGATGAATGTTTTAAATGCTGAAACATAATTTTCTAATAGCTTTAGCGGTCTATTGATAAAGTCTTACCACCTAGGAGTTGACCTTAACTTGCACCACGGTCAACAACCAGACGATAGAGCCTTCATCAATGGGCACTATGGCTTCATTAGTGACTAGATATTATTCCCTGGAATTTGCCATTTTTCTTGTATCTTGTCTGGCACAGTCTACAGTTAAATGTGGTGCCCCGTTCTCCAAAGGGAAACAGAAAAGTACTTTGCAAAATAGCAAAAGTTCTGAGAATACTATCTTGATTTGTAATGCTGGCCACACAACCTTGTCAAATGTTTACTTAAAAAAGAATAAAGAGATTGTATGCTTATCTAATTTTTTTTTATTTGCATAACCCCATGCACAAAGTAACTTTCATATCCCCTCTTGCATGTAAATGACAGATTTTGCAAATGTTCCTTATAAATTTACTCATCAACATATACTGGTATTTATGTTGATTTTACTTATTAACAATTTGAGGTCTATTGATAGAATTCTGGAGTGGCCTGAGAGATGATTGAATTGTAACTCATGTTTAGCTATTTTAAAATTAAGAGATTTAAGTCATTAATTTTATGGACTTTTGATCTCATCACCGCCTCAGCACAACCACAGAGTAACAACTGGACAACGCGAAGATGACAAACTTCGATGAGATCCTGGTGGAGGCCGGAGAGTTCGGGAGGTTTTAGAAGCGTTCTTTGGGTTGTTTTGCCTGGTTTCCATGCCGTGGGTTGGTGTCTGTGGGGATCATTAATTTCCTAATTTAACACTGCGACTGGCCCTGCATACAGTCCGAGGTATGACGTAGACTGGAACACCACCATTAGCTGTAACAGTATTCCGCCAAATTTCTGTGTTAACTGTTGAAACGATGTTTTGCTGACAACCTGCCAAGATGGCTGGTTATTTGACTATTAACAGAGAGAAATCCTCTGTTACAGAGGTAAGATCTTTTATTAATTGGTTGACAGAGCAGTGATAGACATTAGCAGAAACATTTGTCTTGACTCCTTAGTGTTACATTGGTGCATGCCCATTATAAAATGGTTTGGAGATTTCCTGCATCCTGATTGGATGCTGACAATCAAATGCCATGTGGTTAAACACCGGAAGGCTTTTCCTCGTGCCAGTTGGTTGAACTTTTAAAGGGTTTTTTGGTCACTGGTTAAATCCAAGGTTGAAAATTATTTGAAATGAATTTCCATGTGGTAGGAATTCTGTAAAACAAGTTTGCTGTTCTAGTCCAGTTCTTAGTGTGCCGGTGACTACATAAAAAATTGCAGAAGTGGAATCACAAGGTCATAAAAACAGCGCTTCATTGCCTTTTGTCATCTAAACCCTTTATTAGCCAGATTACTACATCATATCTGCAGTGTAACACCAGAGCTACAAACCTCCCTAAAAATATGTTCAGGGAAAATTTGATATACAAATCCTAAAATCCCACTGCGCCAATTGTCAGTTATTTCTTGACACAAGAAGAATTTAAGCAGTGGGCAGCAGTGTGGAGTAGTGGTTAGGGCTCTGGACTAGTGGGGGACACTGGTGCTGTACCCTTGAGCAAGGTACTTTACCTAGATTGCTCCAATAAAAAACCAAATTGTATAAATGGGTAATTGTATGTAAAAATAATGTGTAAAAAAAAAAAAAAAAACAAAAAAAACAACGTAATTGTATGTAAAAATAATGTGATATCTTGTAACAATTGTAAGTCACCCTGGAGAAGGGCATCTGCTAAGAATTAAATAATAATAAGTGACATTGCTAGTATTTGAGGTCAGGGGTGGCAACTGTCAAATTTCAAGTGGTACCCTCCACTTCAGGGAGGATCCTAATGTGTATGTTTTTTTGGCCCCTGTACTAAAAACACTCCTCGCAGCAAGTGAGAATACGATGGGAATACAGTGAAGAAATGTGAGTATGAGGAATGCCAACTTAATATTTTCATTTTTGGGGAAAATCTTTGGGAAAAATCTAACTTTCACTTTTACCTGTGATCTCATATACAGTAGCTACCATATAAATAACAAAGCACTTTGAGATATTGGTTTCGTTTTCGATATACACAACTGAGTCTGTACCTCTCTCATTGCCAATTATTTTTATTTCAACTCAGCTCACCACTGCCATCCCTGTGCTGACTCGGGAGACACGAAGATGGATACACGCGTCGTCTGAAACGTGTGCCATCAGCAGTCTGCTTCTTTTCACTCTGCAGGCCCGCCATGCAGCCACCTCAGAGGTGCAGCGTCGGAGGACCACGCAGTTCTGGGCAACTTACCGGCAGGCCCGCAGGTGCCTGGCCAGACTACAAGGGTCGCTGGTGCACAATGAGCCGAGGACACCCTGGCCAACTTAAGCCCTCCCCACCCGGGCGGTGCTTGGCCAATTGTGCACCGCCCCCCTGGGAACTCCCGTCCGCTGTCGGCAGTGGAATAGCCTGGACTCGAACCGGCGATCTCCAGGCTATAGGTCGCATCCTGCACTCCACGTGGAGTGCCTTTACCAGATGCGCCACTCGGGAGTCCTCAATGCTGGGTTTCTAAGGGGATCCTCAAGATGGCCTACTCAGCCAGGGTGTTCGCCACAAGGTTAGGGAACTACAACAGTATCCTGATAGCCTACTAGTTGCAGCTACTGCAGTCCAATTCCTCAAGCCACAGGCCACAACAGCTGGATGAGCTGCATCTGGTGAACAAAAACCTGCTCCAGTTGTCTAAGCTAAACCTGGCTGCACTGGTAGCCGCCAGCAGGCAGCTTTGGCTTTCCTAGGCACGTGTGCCTGACGTGGAAAAAGCACCGCTGTTGGACACCCCGATCACTCCAGGGCATATGTTTGGTCCTGCGGTGGAGGAGATTCTGCAGCACTCTCACCACGTGTGGGAATCCACTAAGGAGCTGGTGCGTCTGCTTCCCAAGCAACCACCTCCAGTACGTAAACCAGTGGCAAACTGGCGCCCTTGGGCCCAGTAGCCTCAAAGACTGTGTAGCCTCAAACACAGCCGGGGATTTTCGTGACCGCCAGCAGCTGCTCGCTGCGGAGGTCATAGTAGGTTCCGCCGCCTGACGCAGAGACAGAAGGCGCAAGCCAAGCCACAGGCGAAGCAGCAGCCCTAGGAATTTGCTGCCACACGCCCAGGGCCCCTTCTCAGGGAGCCATCTGGACTATTAGCATCTGTGCACCACAGACATCTGAGTGCTTACTTCCATTCAGACCAGCTATTCTCTTCAGTTCAAGCACTGTCACCCTCCCTTTCGGGGCATGACTACAACATCAGTTACAGACCCACAGGAGGTAGCAGCTCTTGGCTTAGCCTTGTAGCATTGGGCAGCAATGTAGAGTAGTAGTTAGGGGCTCTGGACTCCTGACCAGAGGGTCGTGGGTTCAATCCCCGGTGGGGGACACTGCTGCTGTACCCTTAAGCAAGGTACTTTACCTAGATTGCTCCAGTAAAAACCGAACTGTATAAATGGGTAATTGTATGTAAAAATAATGTGATATCTTGTAACATTTGTAAGTCGCCCTGGATAAGGGTGTCTGCTAAGAAATAAATAATAATAATTCCAGTTGTTCTGCAATCTTGTCCTTGCGACAGCTTTGGTACACTAATCCATTTGTTAATGGTTACATTTTGTACTTGAACTGGAGCGTTAGGTTATTATCATAACCCTGGTTCCCTGGAATATAAATGTAACCATTAACCTTCAAGGTTGCTGTGTCCATGATTGCAGCAGGCTTGAAGGAAAAATGGCGCTGAGATCTATGAGTGCAGTCCTTTTCATCCCTCGGGGGTGGGGTCACGACTGCATCACAGGCTCAGAAAGCAGCTTTGGTATACGATATTCAGAATTCTGGTCTTTAGGAGAGAAATACCTATTCGGTAATGGTTACATTTCTATTTCAGGGACCCAGTGTTATGATAATGTAAACCATACAAGACAGCCGGATACCACCATATTCAGAATACTTTTAATTGGCTCTCCCCCACCTCCCCAACAATATATGTTGCCCCTTGTTTCAGTTTAATCTGGTGTGTTCTAATGCCTGAATGGTGGATCCCTTGCAGTCAATACTCAATCTTGGCTTTATGGTGGGGACTATAGTCACAGGTTACCTAGAAGAGTGGAAACTGGGGGACGTGCTCGCCATAGGGGGGGTTTGAAGTTTCAGGATTGTTTTTTTTTTTTTTTTAACATCTTAACCTGTACCGTACAACGGGCAGGTCATTTATTTTGGCTTTATTGGCGGTTTTGATTGGATCACCAGTAATACTACCACCAATGAGAGGGTTGCATACGGTGCCTGTAGTGATCCCGCCCTCTGGCAGACTGGTATACAGAACAAGTTAAAGAAGTGCTGGATGAGGGAAATAATGTGTCAGATGTCAACGTGGATATGAGCAGTGATGAAGCCACTTTGCATGAAAACATTAAATGGGTAATTGTATGTAAAAATAATGTGATATCTTGTAACATTTGTAAGTCACCCTGGATAAGGGTGTCTGCTAAGAAATAAATAATAATAATTCCAGTTGTTCTGCAATCTTGTCCTTGCGACAGCTTTGGTACACTAATCCATTTGTTAATGGTTACATTTTGTACTTGAACTGGAGCGTTAGGTTATTATCATAACCCTGGTTCCCTGGAATATAAATGTAACCATTAACCTTCAAGGTTGCTGTGTCCATGATTGCAGCAGGCTTGAAGGAAAAATGGCGCTGAGATCTATGAGTGCAGTCCTTTTCATCCCTCGGGGGTGGGGTCACGACTGCATCACAGGCTCAGAAAGCAGCTTTGGTATACAATATTCAGAATTCTGGTCTTTAGGAGAGAAATACCTATTCGGTAATGGTTACATTTCTATTTCAGGGACCCAGTGTTATGATAATGTAAACCATACAAGACAGCCGGATACCACCATATTCAGAATACTTTTAATTGGCTCTCCCCCACCTCCCCAACAATATATGTTGCCCCTTGTTTCAGTTTAATCTGGTGTGTTCTAATGCCTGAATGGTGGATCCCTTGCAGTCAATACTCAATCTTGGCTTTATGGTGGGGACTATAGTCACAGGTTACCTAGAAGAGTGGAAAACTGGGGGACGTGCTGCATCATAGGGGGTTTGAAGTTTCAGGATTGTTTTTTTTTTTTTTTTTTTTTAAACATCTTAACCTATACCGTACAACGGGCAGATCATTTATTTTGGCTTTATTGGCGGTTTTGATTGGCTAACCAGTAATACTACCACCAATGAGAGGGTTGCATACAGTGCCTGTAGTGATCCCGCCCTCTGGCAGACTGGTATACAGAACAAGTTAAAGAAGTGCTGGACGAGGGAAATAATGTGTCAGATGTCAACGTGGATATGAGCAGTGATGAAGCCACTTTGCATGAAAACATTAATAGTATACTGGACATTTCCATCAATGGATTTAAAAAATGTAGAATTGATGATGCGATCAGAGACCCAGAGACACGGTAAACTGCCTGCTACTGTACTGTAGTAAACAAAACAAGCCACAGAACAACACGTTAAAATAAATTAGCTGAGCTGATTTTGCCAGTGCTTGCTAGTCTATTAACCAGTTTGAAATTATTTAAAAGCAAATTAAAGCATTTTCGTTTTGGCTTTACTGCAAGGTATACTTTAATCATTCGACTGTGTTACGTTGTGAACCATAGCTACGTTTTGAAAGAGAAGATGAGCACCAAATTGAATACTTTTGGGGATATGCCTGCTTGTCAGGTATTTGCTGAGCATTTTATATCAAAGCTGCCGATAGGCCCCTCCGTACAGTGACATCCTCGGTCCCGCCTCACCTAGATAATAAATAGTCACTGAGAGGAGAATCAGTCTCTTTTGCATTGAACCCGTGAATGCAAGTGATGCGACCTCGCAAGGTTGGCGGTCATCTTCTCTTTCAGGGAACCGGGGTTACATCCGTAACCTATCATTCCCTGATGTCCGCCAAATTGAATACTTTTGGGAAAGCATACCAGAGCTGTCGTGAGGGATAATGAGCGGACAGCATCTGAGGGACATCTTGCTACCGCCATCTAGTGTTGGTGGTGTGAGCATGCAACCTCAAGGACCCTAGTGCCTATTAAAGGCAAAGAGGGATCTACGACATTAAGTCGGTAGAACCTGGTAAACGTGTGCAGGGTAGTCCAGCTAGCCGCAGTACATATATCAGTCAACGAGGCACCTCTAAAGAGGGCCTATGACGTAGCCACACCTCTGGTTGAGTGCGCGGCCACCCTCCCAGGTGGGGGTAGGCCGGCATTAGTATACGCAGTCGAAACCATGTCCACAATCCAATGGGACAGTCGCTGCTTTGAGAGGGCTGGACCTCAGGTGCGTTCACCATGACAAACAAAGAGCTGGTCAGACTGACGCAGTGCTCTCATTCTATTTACATAGCATCTCAATGCCCGATCTGGACAGAGGGAATTTAATCTCCTATCCGACTCATCCGCGAAGGGAGAGGGAAGGAAAGCCTCTAGTTCCACTGATTGATTCAAGTGAAACCCTGTAATCACCTTAGGGAGGAAAGCAGGGTTAGTGTGGTCCAGTGGTTAAAGAAAAGGGCTTGTAACCAGGAGGTTCCTGGTTCAAATCCCACCTCAGCCACTGACTCATAGTGTGACCCTGAGCAAATCACTTAACCTCCTTGTGCTCCGTCTTTTGGGTGAGACGTAGTTGTAAGTGACTCTGCAGCTGATGCATAGTTCACACACCCTAGTCTCTGTAAGTCGCCTTGGATAAAGGCGTCAGCTAAATAAATAAATAAATAAAAATAAATAAGTGTGCAATGATACCGTTTCCTTCGTCCGAAATGCGCATACAGGAACTGTGCACGGACAGTGCCTATAGCTCACTGACCCGCTATAGCTAACAGAAAAGCTGTCTTCATAGAGAGATATTTCAGCTCTATGGTACCTATGGGCTCAAACAGGGCCTTCGTGAGAGCCTCTAGTACCACATCTAGACTCCATTCGGGGAGGACGTCCTTTATAGGAGGTCGCAACCACCGAGCACCCTTTAGAAAAAACAACCTATTTTTATAATATGGTATTTTACTGTACTAATATTATTAACTATCGGTGACTATTACTTTATATAAATGATCATGTTATGTTTTCTGTGGGGATGTACTTTTTTCTTTCAAATAGCATATATCTATGTGGCGGAGTGTCCCGCCCCTATGTATTTATTGATTATTATTTGTATTTTTGTTTGCGGCGGATAAAAGCGCCCGTCTTTGTTAATGTGTTTGTATATTTAAAAACCCGTGAGGATGCGTGACTGATCAGCTACTGATTATTTAACTAGCTGACAGTCACGCATCCTTACCAAACGATGCAGACTGTGGCGAGGGTAATAAGATAATTAACAGCTAGTTAACCCCTCGGCCAGAGTATAAGAACCTGCAGCTGTCCGTGCTGCGGGGTTGAGTGTAGTACAGAGGAGAATACGGAGAACACGGAGAGCGAAAAGAAAAACAATTGCTATATTTAAAATATACTTGTTTCTGTTTGTTTGGCCATTGCGCCTTTTTGTTTTGTGTTTTGTTGTTCTGTTTAAATCTTTTGTTTTGTTTTTATGAGTTAATAAATACGCTGAGTGCAGTAGCATTCAGCTTCACCCGCCCATCCACTGTTTTGGTTCAGTTACTTCCTGGTCCGTGGCGTCACCACACCTCACCACTGCAAGCCATCCTGCCACATATGGTGTCAGAAGTGGGATAAACAACGCCTCCAGGAGTCGGACCAGGAAAGAAAAGGTTGTTTTTTTGTTCGTTTTTTTTCGAATAAGTGTTTTTGTGTTTGGAGAAAAAAAAATTAAAAAATGGATAAAGTGGATGCCTACATGGAGAGGTGGCATGTGCATCAGAGGGAGTTGAAGGAAGGAGGGGCTACATGGTGCCTCGCCTGCCTGGAGTATGGGCACCTCCCTGAGGTGTGCCCATATGAAGACCCCCTCTTTGTGCAGGCCTTTGATCAAGGTGAGGTGGAGACTGTGGAGGAGTGGATCCACCTGAAGGCCATACCATCGCCGAGGTGGATCAGGAAACCGGCCTCACCTGCCTCAAAGGGGAGGAGTGGTGCTTTGCCGTCAGCAAGGTTGGGCACAAAGCACCCAACCAACCCCCTCCATGGCAGGAGGTGGAACTGCTGGTCCCGAAGAAGGGAAGGAGTGGTGGTGCCAAGAAGGCAAAGAAGCAGGCTCCAGCGCCTGAGTGGGAGCAGCCCGAACGTCCACAGCCCAAGAGGGGGGAGTCGGTGCATCCACAGCCCTGAAGGGGGAGAGGTAAGCTGCTGCAGCAGCAACAGCAACTGCAGCAACAGCAGGAGGAGGTCGGGGATGATGGCTGGGAGGTTTGTGTTATAAACCTCGTGGTGGAGTTATGCCCTGGCTGTGGGGCATATGGGCACACGTTGGCCATATGCCCCACGCAATACGAAGAGGGGAGCCGAGCATCCAGCCCAGAAGGGGGAGCCCGTGCATCCAGCCCAGAAGGGGGAGCCTGTGCATCCAGCACCCAGAAGGGGGAGCCCGTGCATCCAGCCCAGAAGGGGGAGCCCGTGCATCCAGCACCCAGAAGGGGGAGCCAATGCATCCAGCCCAGAAGGGGGAGCCCATAGGTCCAGAACCTAGGCCTCCAGGAGCAGAGCAGCGGGAGCTGCCTCTGCCTCCGCCACCTCCACCGCTTCCACCACCAGGAGCAGAGCAGCGGGAGCTGCCTCTGTCTCCGCCACCTCCACCGCTTCCACCACCAGGAGCAGAGCAGCATGAGATGTCTCTGCCTCCGCCACCACCAGGAGCAGAGCAGCAGAAGCTGCCTCTGCCTCCACCACCACCAGGAGCAGAGCAGCAGGAGCTGCCTCTGTCTCCGCCACCGCTAGGGGCAGAGCAGCAGGAGCTGCCTCTGCCTCCGCCACCTCCACCGCCAGGAGCAGAACCGCAGGAGATACCTCTACCTCCAACACCTCCACCAGCAGAGGGTGAATGCCTGCTGGTTATGTCTCAAGCGCCGTGGGAGGACTGCTTGCCCCTCCCACCTCCACCAGCAGAGGGTGAATACCTGCTGGTTATGTCTCAAGCGCCGTGGGAGGACTGCTTGCCCCTCCCACTGCACCAGCAGAGGGTGAATGCCTGCTGGTTATGTCTCAAGCGCCGTGGGAGGACTGCTTGCCCCTCCCACCTCCACCAGCAGAGGGTGAATACCTGCTGGTTCCACATCCACCATCATGGGAAGGACTGCTCCTGCCCTGCTTCGCACCACCCAAGGATGCCTGCTTCGCACAGCCCAAGGATGCCTATTGCTCCGCATCGCCTGGGGCTGTCTGTTGCTCCACATCGCCTGGGGCTGCCTGTTGCTCCTCATCGCCTAGAGAGCCACCAGTTACAGGGTATGAGGGAGAAGTGGAGCTCCCGCTGCCGCCTCCATGGCCAGGGGCTCCTCTCCCGAGTTCGTCTCCCGAGGGTCCGCTGCTGCTGCCGTCGCCTCCCGAGGGTCCGCTGCTGCTGCCGTCGCCTCCCAAGGGTCCTGTTTTGCCTGGGGTCGTTACCAGTCCTGCCATGGGGCAGGAAATACTGTGGCTGGAACCCCATGAAGGGCAGCTGCCGGCCACGAAGAAGGGGGGGGAGGTCAGGAGACCAGCTCCCCCAGCCGCACTTTCGCGGCAGGAAATACTGTGGCTGGAGCCCCATGAAGGGCAGCTGCCGGCCACGAAGAAGGGGGGTCAGGAGACCAGCTCCCCGCAGCAATTTCGCTGCAGGAGAAAGGGTGGCCCAAGCCCCACGGAGGGAGCTGCCAGCCATGAAGAAGGGGGAGGTCAGGAGACCAGCTCCCCCGCAGCAATTTTGCTGCAGGAGAAAGGGTGGCCGGAGCCCCACGGAGGGGAGCTGCCGGCCATGAAGAAGGGGGCAGGTCTGGAGACCACCCCAAAATTTTTGGCCAGAGGAGCCGGCCTGTGCGCTGGCCATCGGAACGCTTCTGGCTGTTTGGGTGGGAGGAGGACATCCCACCGTGGCCGCCACCTTTGGCCCGTTGCTGCTCCTGTTCCTGGGCGGGACTGCTAGCCGGGACTTTGGGGACTAAGGGGAGGTGGCGAAAAGGCCATGGGTGCTGCGCAAGGGGGGCATGTGTGCCGGAGTGTCCCGCCCCTATGTATTTATTTATTATTATTTGTATTTTTGTTTGCGGTGCGGATAAAAGCACCACGTCTTTTGTTAATGTGTTTGTATATTTAAAAACCCTGTGAGGATGCGTGACTGATCAGCTACTGATTATTTAACTAGCTGACAGTCACGCATCCTTACCAAACGCGTGCAGACTGTGGCCGAGGGGTAATAAGATAATTAACAGCTAGTTAACCCTTCGGCCAGAGTATAAGAACCTGCAACTGTCCGTGCTGCGGGGGTTGAGTGTAGTACAGAGGAGAGTATGGGAGAACACGGGAGAGCGAAAGAAAAACAATTGCTATATTTAAAAATATACTTGTTTCTGTTTGTTTGGCCATCGCGCCTTTTTGTTTTGTGTTTTGTTGTTCTGTTTAAATCTTTTGCTTTGTTTTTATGAGTTAATAAATACGCTGAGTGCAGTAGCATTCAGCTTCACCCGCCCATCCACTGTTTTGGTTCAGTTACTTCCTGGTCCGTGATGTCACCACACCTCACCACTGCAAGCCATCCTGCCACAATCTATAATCATTTATTTTAATTGCATATATATATATTCTGGCCACTATTATACTTTTGTATAGGAGTCATCAGTTTATCTCTAATGTAATGTAATCACAGTTTTACATATGGACTGCCCTGTTCTCATGCTACGTCCAAATCTTTGCTTTTCAGATAATGTCCCAAATTCTGGGCCACTTTGCTTTTCTGAATTCAGCCTAGTTTTTTTTTTATGACGAAACAGAAATGAAATATATTTAAAAAAATTATTCCTTTATTACAATGAAGAAACTACATTGCACTGAAATAGGCACATGCAAATTCATTAAAGCAGGTGTTTTCCTTTATTAAAGGTTAATATTAAAACATATTTTTGAGAAGGAACATGGTATTCCAAAAACAAAAAGAGGACATCTCATTTGCTTATGTAATGTTCATCAATATATAGTGAGGCGTAGGGGTTTATTAGACCTTCTGGGTTTAAGAGACCAGTGCCCTTCAACAACTTCAAATAAATCTTATTGTATTGTATTAGTCAACATATACCTTATCTACTCCTGATAGTTTAAACTGCAGGCTATAAATACTGTTTAAACAGTTGGACTATACAAATATCATGGAAAAAATTAAATACATTGTACAATAGTAATGATTACATCTAGTGAGAAATTACAGACATTCTTGTGCAAAGTACAAGTAATGTGTAAAAATGTGCCCCTCAACCATTTACTGTATAGTCCTTCCTACTTGGAAACATTTACAATGGCCATATAAAGGTTAACTACAAGAGTGATAGAATGATGCAAGTTAATTGTATCAAGCTGTGTGACCTACTTAATGCCTAGATTGATACTTTGTTGTAGCTGACACTTCTAACAATCCATAGGCATTCCTGATATTGATAGAATGCCACAGGTTAAATGTATCTACCTGTGCCACCTAATAACTGTCTAGATCAGGGGTTTCCAATCCTGGTCCTGGAGGGCTGGTGTCCCTCCTGGTTTTGTGGAACTCTACCCTAAATTACTTAATTAGACCAATCATTAATTAAAACCCTCTTTTTCCAAGTGCAAATGATCTCCTGATAAATTATGACAATTAACACAGATTTGCTTTTAAATTCCCACGCAAACAAAAGAAATAGTCACAAGAAGCCCTGCTCGTTAAGATATTATTTTCGTAAATCAACATTATTTTGGAAATCACATTAGGATGATTATTTAATAACGAAATAGGCATAACATCTGCTTTAAAATGCCAAAATCAATGCTACATACCGATTTCTTGATTTAACACTGGAGTTATCATTTATGAACTTTTGAAAATCCTGGCCAGCACTTCCTAGCAAGAACATTATGGCTTTGTTTCTTAAAAACACAAGGTATTATTTTTATTTAATTTCCCACACAGCACATATGTTCTGAAGGCATGCGAGCATCCTCTGATCTCACAAGCCTAAAGCCAGAATCGCTTTTATGCTGAGCAATCCAGAGCAGAGGTGGACGGGCTACCGATCCCGGAAAGCAGAGATCAGCCCTGCTTTTTATCCACTCTGAATGTGCTTGGTGTCTGGCCAGTAGGGTTAACTGTTGCGCAATGAGGAGAAGGAGTCCCTGCCAGTTTCCCATCCCTCACCCTGGTAGCATCAGAGCCAATATGATGCCCCCTTCAGAGTCCCCAGCAAAGTTTGGGCTCTAAACACAAGGTACATTTTATCATAATGTGTGCATTTTGGTTTTAACTCTAAAGTTCTCCTTGACCGATTTCATCACTACAGATATCAATGTGCCTTGATTTCGGCATCTGATCACGTCACTCCATGAGCCACCATTTTACAACAAGCCTCAGAAATTGTATACGGTGCAGCAGTATTGATAGTCGTTCTCAACTCCTTCAGGCGCCTGTTCTGAGCACAGTATATGTAATGTCCACGTGACAAACATATCAGAAAGCATTTTGAGATATTGGAAGATACACAAGTTCGGTATTACAGCGTCCACACTTCTGACAAACAGCACTACCTGATGCGATCTAATTTAGAACCGGACTCGAGACTACCCCCTGAGATGGTCTTGAGTCCGGTTCTTGAGTACAGTATTTAATGCTGCATAGTGTAGATGCAAACAGTATTTGGCACTTTTAAGCTGGTTAGTGTGGACAGGGCCTTATGTAATGCCCTGTGACAGGATGACAGAGGTTGAGACTCAGAGACAGTGTGAAAGTTCAAAAATAAAGCTTTTAATACATAAAAATACAAAAATAAACCGGCACGTGGGCCAAACAAAAAAGTTTCAAACAGAAATAATAGACAAAATAAACTTACAAATAAACGGTAATGCCATCAAGATTCTTCAAACAAAAACCACACAAACAGCAAAAGCAAAAAAAACCTTCCTCTCCTTCTGGAACTCTCCCTCTACTGGGAGGCTGAGGCCTCCTTTTATGCCAGGTGGCTGGGTGTTAATTGGATAATTGATTGCTCCCACCTGACGCAATCAACCTGGGCAGGGAGGAGAATTTAACCCCATCCCTGCCAGTATTTACAAGGCCAGAGCCCTGCTCTGTCACATGCCCTCACTCAGAGGACCACCATGAGTGAAGCTGACTACGCCAATCCAAGATAAACTATTACCTCAGTCAGTATTCAGTAGCACAGCGGACACATAAGAACTATCAAAGTTTATTGAGAGGAACGGTAGTTCCTCATGCTAAGTTATCAGCGAGAACTGCCAGAGACTCTCTATACAGCAAGGATATTTTACGTGTTTTCAGGGTATTGCCGCAGCAAAAGTAAATCAGCCAAAAGCACCATTTCACTTTTAATTTGTATTTCCCAACACTCTTAGGTGAAGTGTAGAACAAAAAGGAAATACCTGTGTGGCAGGATGGCTTGCAGTGGTGACGTCACAGACCAGAAACACAGACACACAGCAGCTGCGGGTTAAAACCGAGACGCGAAAGCGCTCGGTTTCTTTATTAAATAATAATAAAAATAAAGGAGTTAAACAAAACACAAACAAAAAACAAACGGGCACAAGGGCCAAACAAAACAGTAAACAAACGGGACGAAACAGACAAACAAGTATTGTGCTGAACCAATAGCAATTGTTATTTTTCGCTTCTTCTCTATCTCTCCGTACCTCCTCTCTGCACACCCGACACCGACTGAGTGACAACGTGCGTCTTTTATGCGGTTGTACCGAGACTCGATTGCTAATCAATCATTCAATTAGAATCTCGGTACAACTGCACATGGATTAATTACGTGTCCTTCCCCGTGCTCACATAGTATTACATTTTAATCAGCACGTGAAGTGATGTGCAACCCTAGTGGCTAAATACAAATATACATTTTATCACTGTATACGCAGACCCATTTATATCCCGTGTACCAATGACTATACACCAACATTTAACACACTACATGCAACATATAAACAAACAATACGCACAAGGCGGGGTCACACTGCCACAACCTGTTATACAGTAAGAGAAATAAGTCGCCAAAGTAAGGTAAAAATGTCCTTCTCCTCCTTCTTCTTTTTTTTCTCCCAGGCACTTTTATCCATGCATATGTATATTACAGGACATCCTAGTTTACAATTTTGTCAACATGGAAATATACTAGGGAATGCATTTATTTTGACATCTGTATCTTTTATATGAAACAATTTATTGATATTTTAAAATGGACTAGTTGCACGCATCGCACACAAAAAAGTAAAAAAATAAAAAAATAATTGAAGACCCCAGGGAGTTTTATCCACGTATATGTTTATTACAGGACATCCGAGTTTAATAACAGTTTAGGAAAAAATCTTTTGTAGCAAAGGTTTGCTTTTGTGGATGAGGAAAAAAAATTACAAGAAATAGATGTCTACAATTATTTATTTAAGCAATTTTTTTTCAAAAAACGTATTCATTAAAAGTATTCATACCCTGACAAGGAAAATGAAATTAATATCTAGTTGAGGCACCTTTAGCAATAATAACCTCTTTTAAATGATTTGTCAATGAGCTTTTGGCATGATTCTTTAGTGATTTTTGACCATTCTTCAACGCAAAATTGTTCCAGTTCATTCAAATTCCGATGACTTCTCTTGTACACAGCCTTCTTCAACTCATACCAAAGATTCCCAATTGGATTTAGATCAGGACTTTGACTAGGCCATTCCAAAACCTTAATTGTATTCTTCTTTAACCATTCTGAAGTAGAATTTGATGTGTGCTTTGGATTGTTGTTGTGTTGGAATGTTCAGTTACGCTTTAAACCAAGTTTTGTAGCAGAGGGTTTCAGATGATTGGCCAGTATCTTTTGGTATGCTATGGAATCCATTTTAGCATGTACTGGAACTAAATTTTCTGTGCTATTAGAGGAAAAACAGCCCCATAGAAGGATATTACCACCTCCATGCTTGACAGTAGGTATGGTGTTCTTTCTCAGACTTTCTCCAAACGTAACGACTATCAGTGTGACCAAGTTGCTCGATTTTTGTTTCATCACTCCACAAAACCTTTGACCAGAACTCATATCCCATTTGGCAAATGATTGTCCTTGTGACATTTTCCTAAGAGTGGCTTTTTCCTTGGCCTGTGGCCATTTAGACCTTCACAATGCAATACTCGACCTATGGTTGAAACAGAAACCGCAGTCACACTTGCAGCCAATTCACTTTGATTATCTTTGGCAGTCAGTCTCGGATTGTTATTAACCTTCCTCACAATTCTTCTACCTTCTTTCTTCCAGACCGAGGGAGCATTGTGACTGTACCATGAATCTTGTACTTCTTGGTAATAGAAACAATAGTTGAAATTGGGATACTCAAATGCTTGTAAATCTTCTTGTATCCTTCTCCAGCTTTATGACAATAAATAATTTTCTGCCTAAGGTCTTCAGATAGCTCTTTATTTTTTCCCCATATTGGCTTCTTGGTAATGACAGCAATCATCCTATGCCTAACCCTTTTATACTTTATAAGAATGTTCACCTACAATCCAGCATTTTCGAGACTTTTCTAGAATTAGGTTCTACATTATCATATTGAAATTCTATATTATATATCAAATATCAAATCTAGCACCTTGTAGACAATATTATCATAGCATTTGAATTTTTGAATTAGCATTTTTGGAGTTTGCAAAAAAAATGCTGAAATAAATAATTCTAGACATCTATTTTTGTACATTTTTTCCTCATCCACAAAAGCAAAATTTTGCTGTCCATTGGGGTATGTAAACGTTTGACTACAACTGTGTATATATATATATATATATTCATTCGGCACTGCTGAGTAGAAGGAAGTAGGAAGGTGTGCCCTGTTGCCGAGCAGCCAGAAAGTGAGTACTGTGTACTGATTGTGTGTTTGACAGGTAAACATCTTAGCTGTCCTGTACATAGTGAGGTTCCTGAACAGTGTTTAGTTAGTGCCTGTCGCAAAGTGGTTTGCAGTGCTCAGGTGTAGAGGTGATGCAGTGCTCAAGACATGGACAAACAACAAAGTACTTGTGAAATGATGATTTATTTTGTAATCCCAAGTCTGATGACAAAAGTAAACAATAATGATAACAGGCAATACAGCGTTGCATATTGCTCCGTTTAATCCATGGGTTGGTCCCGAAATAATAGTCCCAATATTTTAAACACGAACACGTAACACAAACACAATCACAAGTCCACAGTGAGTGCTACAGTGCCCGTGGTGCAAATACTGTTAATCGTGACACAAGTGCAATGTTGTCTGGGTTTGGTGCTGGTTTTTACCGACAGCTCTGGATCATGTTAGCCATTTCAATAACAACAAACAAGTATGTATTAACCATAACAAAGGAACAGATTACCTCGCTACGTCCCTTTATATACCGTCAATCACGTCCCCTTGGTTAACAATTGCAACCGCTCCTCCAATCCACGGCTGCCACATCGTTTCCCTTCCAGGTTGATGATTTAGTGTACCGTAGCTCCGCCCCCTTTCTAGATGGCCAACTTCTGCCTAACTCTGGCAATTAATTGTCTGGCCATCCAGTCCAGGACACTCTGTTCCCTTTACACAATACCCTCACAGGTCAGGAAGGAGATTTATCACCAAGAATCATTCTGACTCTGTCACAGTGCCTCAAAGTGGAGCTAGGTTTTTCTTTGTGTTTTGTTTATTTTTGTATTAAAAGTGAAGTTCCTGTGTCGGGTCTACGTTTTTAAAGGGGCAAACAAATGGTGTGTGAGAAAATTCTTTCACTATATATATATTTGACCCCTAACTAGTCATACTTTCTCCACATAACCACTACGCTACACAGATTCACATCTTAACCCTTTCAACAGACTAGGCTACTATATACATTTATCCTATCCAAACGGCAATATATTGCCTCAATATAGGTTGAACAATTTTGCATTTCCCGTAATGTGTGTGTGTTATTATCCATTAAGTGAAAAAAGAAGTGATATCTGAAACAAAAACACATTGGAAATTTGAAAAAAACTGCAAGTTATCAAAAGTGCCCAGCCATTTAATGTGGAGATATCAAAAACACAAGCCAAGTTTCAAGAAACCAACAATTGGGGCACCCTTGGCCAGCACCAAGCAAACAGGCACAACTGTAAAATCGGTGGGGGTCAAGGTTGCCCCAATTGTTTCTACAAACTTGGCTTGTGTTTTTCAGGCACAATAAAATCACACAGCAAACAGACCAGTCTTTTTATAGTTAAAGCAAAGTTAAACAGTTTTATCTCATGTATCTCCAATCGGGTTTGCAGTCCACTTTAATAGCAGCAACTTGAATGAAGACGCTGATCTGCCAGCACTCAACAAAAGACAGTGATCCATGCAACCACAAACAAAAGTAAAGAAACAAAAACCGTCCACGTCAAAATCCTGAATCAGGACAAAACGAAAGCAACCATTAGTTCTTCCTCTGTAACTGCACTGCTGTTGTCTGTGTTCCTCTGCACAAATGCACTCTGCACAACTGTGCTCCTCCCCCGTCTGTGTTCTCCTTTGCAAAATTTATAGTTGCCGACAGCTTGGAGCAATGGCAAAAAAATATGGAGGGTAAACACAAAGATAGAAAAGGTATTACAACTGCTTTGCGTCGGTTCCACGCAACGCGGATTCGGAAATAAAACTTTCCATGGAGAACCCTTTCTCTTCCTTGGCCTCAACATATATACTGGGAGATCAGGGTTAGGCTACTTAAGTACAACAAAAGGGTCTCCCTCCCAAAAATGATCTAGTTTCCCTTTTTTCTTCCTTCCCAATTTCCTAACTAATACCCATTCTCCTGACAATAAAGGTGATGTCCTAGTACCCCAATCATAATACCTTTTTTGGTGATTTCCTGCCTCAGCACTGCACTCCCCAGTTCTCCAGTAGGCATACTTCAATCGCTTGTGATGTCTCTGTACCCAATCTATTACAGATGTTGCATCTTCCTGAGGGCGGCCCAATATAAGGTCAACTGGAAGGTAGACGTAACGTTCAAACATCAAGTAGAATGGTGTGTACCCTGTAGAGCTGTGCACACTGTTATTACAAACATGGACCAATTCTAGCAATTATTCATTCTGCTGTAGCTTAATTGTATAGCAGTATGCCTGGCCAGGCTAGCTAGCCTCCTAGTTTTTTTGACTCCTCTGCCCTGTTCATTAAAAGAAAAATAATAATAAAAAGTATTTTCTTTGTCTATAAATGTAGTTTTCGTTTACTGTTATATATTCTATGCGCTGATAATATACTAATGTAGATTCTGTATTTTAAGCTGAAACTATATACATTAGTTTCCTTTTTCTAATGAAATTGTTTGGCAGTAGTCCGTTGTCTATAATGTAGCACTTCCTTATCATTGCTACGCTTTTTTCACGTTCTTGTCCCCGTACGGGCTACCAATTCTGTAACAAGCAACCTTTGACCAAAAGGCCAACCCAATATTCCCAGAATCAGAATAGGTAACTACCAAAGACCATTTAAATAATATTGCAAAAAGTAGATGGCAGAAATGCCAGAATAAGAGGAAACACCAGATGAGCGTCAGACATGATGTAAGTGTCCTGGTGCCAGTATTCGCCATGGAAATCATAGGTGAAGCGAATTTCTCCCAGGCAAGTATGCAGCTGTCCGTTGGCCAAGACAAACGTTCGGTCTTGACAGGGGATGAGATCAGAAGAGCCTAAACCTGTCTTTACTATCTGTCTGTCTTGGGGTTCGGGGCTGGAAAGGACCTGCTTTATTAGAACTGTCTGCTAAACTGCCTATCCGTATTAATTTCCCTGAATTTGGAGAGGGGGAAATGTTGGCAGTTATGTTGAGCTGTGTGAAGAATGAGTAATCTTGAAATTATAGCTCCTTTATCTTCAGTGTTGAAGGGACCTGCAAAGCACTGGTGGACAACAGAACAGAACAATATTCATACTTGGCCTCATTTTAAAACATATTTTCTGAAAGCTTTCCTTTCCACAGACTTCATCACAGAAATAGAAGATCGAGTGCAGGACAGAATGCAGACCACAGGAGAGAACATCCGTGACTTTGCATATGATTTCCATGCACTGTGTATGAGGTCGAGACCTGACATGCCTGAAGTGGAGATCGTCCGTAGGATTCTTAACAACAGCAACCCGAAGCTTGCAGCTTGTCTGAGGGGGGGACAGTGCAGCTTTCTAAAGTTTCGTTCACAAACATCTCAACCCACTCAAATCGCTGATATATGTAGCCCCGAAGACATTCCTCCCTGTTAAGGCTACTGGTCTGTGTGGATCTAAGATCCTGATGTAACTGTTCTACCTGCTCTTTAAGATGGTTTACTCCTATTACATTTTCCATTTCTAATTGACAGGGGGGAGGAGGAGGAGGGACAGAATGCCATCGTTCAAGCCCCGACTGGCTGAGTCTTCTGCTAGGAATAACGACATACTCTTTACCCCGGGAGTGACCTAAAGGCCTCTGATCCGTTGGAATAAAAGGAGCTCTACCGGGAGTTCTAAAAAAGAATGGCAAATACTGAGAGCCTGTAGCGACCAAGGACTGTCTCCCCGAGTGATATACTTACCAGCCTTTTTTAGCAACTTTGCTGACACTTTTTTACCTTGCCGTTTACCTGGAAAAGCCATTGTTTTTCTAATTCGACTGCAAGCCTTTTCGTCTTTTGGATGTTTTGCTGTTGGACAGTACCTGTTCTTTTTCTCTTTTTTGCCAACTGCATTGCCTATGGCCAGCCATGCAAACCGGTGAGACTGAACTATTATTATTATTATTATTATTATTATTATTATTATTATTATTATTATTATTATTATTATTATTATTATTATTAATTGCATGTACTTACTGTTACGTGGGTGGAAGGCAAAAGTGATTTGGCAAGAATTATTGTTTTCTTTCCTTCTTGGCCCTTACCTGTGCCTCAATCGTTTTTTGCTCTGTTCTATGCTCACTTGTGTGATATTTACCTGGTTGACTGGTGTTTATAAAATGACTCTTATAACAAGTATTCCAGTATTGTGTATGCTTGTGTGTGGTACAGAAATTAAACTGTTTGCAATCAATGAACCTAGCAATCCTATTTTTGCTGTCAATCTGCCTTTCTGCCATCTACTGTTTACAATATTATTTAAATGGTCTTTGGTAGTAACCTATTCTGATTCTGGGAATATTGGGTTGGCCTTTTGGTCAAAGGTTGTTTGTTACACACTGTTCCAAATAAATCCTCCCCAGATTGATTCTCTACAGTTGAGGGAGTACTACTTAAGACAGCGTAGGCTTCATAACATGCATGCACAACCTCACTCCTTTCATGGTTGAGTGTGGGCACCTCAACACTGTCAAGGCTATCTTCCAAGGGATCACAAGTTTCAGGCAGTGGTACTCTAGACAGGGCACCAGCATGGCTGTTCTGCTTCCCCGGTCGATGCTTAATTTCAAAGTTGTAGTTGGCTAGACAGGCAGCTCATCGCTGAGTCACACTATCCAACTTGGCAGTCTGCAAATCAGCTAATGGGTTATTGTCAGTATATGCAAGGAATGGAGCTCCGGCTAGATAATCATGAAACTTCTCTGTACAGACCACTTAAGGGCCAAAAACTCAAATTTAAAGGAGCTAAATTTAAATTGGAGTCATTTCGTTCTGTAGGCTGTAAACTCCTACTGGCATAGGCAATTACTCTCTCTTTCCCTTCTTGCTTCTGCGATAGCACAGCCCCCAGTCCGTGATTACTGGCATCTGTATACAAAATGAAAGTCAGCAAAGGCCAAGATAGGGGCACTCACCAAAGTCTCCTTCAGTCTCTTAAATGCAATCTCGGCATCCTCAGTCCACTTTGAAGGGGTGAATGGGGTCTTGCTCTTTTTGGGGACATACATAGCAGCTGGTGAAGCGGTACTGCAATTTTAAGTTTTCAATAAATCGGCAAAAGTACCCCACAAACCCAAGGAATGCCTGCAGTTCTGTTATTGATGTTGACCTCTTCCAGCTTTTTGCTACACCTTGCTCAGAAACATGTCCCAGATAGTGTACTTGCCTTTAGAGAAAGTGACACTTGGATGCCTTCAGTTTCAATCCATGCCGCTGGAACTTCTGAAACACAAACTCAAGACATTTTAAGTGAGAGTCAAAGTCCAATGAATGCACAACCACATCATCAAGGTAAATCAACAACGATTCTGTGTTCTGCTTGCCCAGGCAGTTCTCCATTAGGCATTGAAACGTGGCTGGGGCATTGCATAAACCAAACAGCATCCATTCAAACTCAAACAGACCCATAGTGGTTTTTTACGTTCTCTAGGATCCATCTCCACCCCTAATAACCACTTGCTAAATCCAGTGAAGAGTACCAACTTGCTGCCTTCAAGTTAGTTAAAAACTCCTCTATCCTAGGCAGAGGATACGCATTCTTATGAGTCACGGCCTTTAGCTTTCGATAGTCTACACAGAATCTATGAGTCCCATCTTTTTTCTTAACTATCACTATGGGAGCTGCCCATGGGCTACAAGTTTCTCTTACAATGCCTGCTTCTAGCACTCGACGTAATAGTGACAAGGTGGGTAGAATCTGACGATACCTTTCGTGAACAGGGGGAGCATTACCTATAGTGGTGTGGTGCTGGACAATACTGGTGCAACCATAATCTTCTCCACGATGGGGAAACAAAAAATACGGTACTTCAAGCACAGTTCTTTCCACTGTTGCTTCTGTCCTTGAGTCAGCTCAGTCTCCACTAGATCTTCCGGAAACAGAGAACATTCTACCTCCACTGTTGCTTCCCCCACAGGTATTACTTCCACTTGGTCGTCACAGACATCACCAGGTAGGTAAACCTCTCCCAGCTTTTGGTGGTGCTGTAAAATGATAGGAGAGCGAGCAACATTTTTAACCCTTATTGGGACCTTCCCCTGGTGAACAGGGCTCAAGGAACGGTGATAGACCCTTCATTAGACACAGACTCAATGACACACTCCTAGTCCTTGCCATCTGGACCTGTCTTTGTTTGGCCCCACACGATCATTTCGCTGCTTCCTGGTATTTTTAAGGGATATTTATTCAAAACGTGTATATACCCAACTCTCATGTCCATCACTACTGTGCTTTTGACATAATCGGATACCACAAACCCACTCTAGCTGACCCTCGTTATTGGCATTAAGGCAACGGGGAATTGGTCTTCCAGCCTGAAACAAAATATGACAAAATATGACATACACAAATATAGAATTGTCAAAGCATTAGCATCCTTTAATGAAAGCCAAGAATCTGGGCCCCTCAACTGCTTACCAGACTGACCAAAATGCTGTTCAAAGAAACTTTAAGCACAGTATCTAAAAGGCAAGGCACCATAACGCTCTCCAGCCACAGCTCTACCATGGGGCTTCTGCCAAATATTTCAGGCCGGAGTCAGCGCCACCCACCGTCATGGGACACACATAAAATAAGGAAACATTACTACAAGCACAGAAGTACCCCGCGCCTTATCTATCTCTTCAATTGTGCACCATAAACACCACGCACCGCTGTTCAAATACTGGGATCCTGTCGACTAATGCCAAGCGCTGTAACGCCCTCACTCAGAGGAGCACTGTGAATGAAGCTGACTACATCAATCTAATGCCTGAGAGTGCACTGGAGCAACGCTAGTGCCGCTAGCATTGCTGTGATCCAGTACATGCTTTCCCAGTAGCCGCTGTCGGTTAACAACAGTGGTGGCGGCGAGTGATGCAATGCTGTCCTTGTATTCCGAAACAACCCCTTGCCCCCCCCATGAGTGACTGTAGCACAATGCGCTCCCTTACTGTCACCACGCCCCTTCTTCCAGTGTCGCCACTCCTGTGCATCTTGTCCGGCCAAAGTAGCAGCACCCTCACCTCACTGCATGGTCTCTACAGGAGTGTCTCCAGCCAGCGGACTACCTGCCCCTCAGGTTCCGTGAAGCGCGGGTGGCGTGGTCAGAGTGGAGCACAAACCAGCGACCACAGAGGTAGGGGTGACAGTGTTTTACAACTTCCACTACCGCCAGTAGCTCTCTCCGGGTCACGCAGTAATTGCGCTCCGCTTTACTGAGGGCACAGCTGTAGTATGCCACCACCTGCGCTCCTTCTTCGGGGGTCCCTTGAAACAGCACCGCTGTGTCCAGTGTGAAGGGGGCTGACACAGAGGGGGCGGTGAGTACAGGGGCACTGGTCAGAGCGTGTTGCAGCTGGGCAAAGGCATTCTCGTGCTCAGTGGCCCACTAAAAGTGCCAATCTTTGTCCAGGAGGTGTTGTTGGGGGCTAGCTGGTTGCGAACCCTTTTACAAATTTCTTGTAGTAGGATGTGAGTCCAAGGAAACTTTAAACAAACCTTTTATTGGTTGGGGTGGGCAACTACTGCACAGCAAAGACTTTACCAGGGTTGGTGTTGAGGCCCTCCTCGCTGACCTTATGACCCAAGAAGGTTGTCTATGGCACTTGTCGGGATGCAGTCACAGTCCGGCAGCCTGGATCCTCTGTAGCACCTGCCACTGGAACAGGGCCTTGGAGAAGGTTGGGGCGTGTACCAGCAGGTCATCCAAGTACACTACACACGCTTGTCTGGGGATGCCGTCCAGTACCCTCTCCATCAGCCACTCAAACGTGGCCGGGGTGTTGCACAACCTGACGCGTGTACAATATACGCGTGTACAATATACGCGTGTTGCGGAATGAACTTAAACTGCCAGAGGCCCTGTCCTGTAGAGAAAGCGGTCTTTGGCTTGGCGTTGTGGGCGAGCTCCACTTTCCAGTAGCCACTTCTCAGGTCAAGGGAGCAAAACCAAGAGGACCCAGCGATAAGGTCCAGCGACTCATCAATGCAGGGAAGCGGGTACAAATCTTTCCTGGTGACCGCGTTCAGTCGGCTGGAGTTGATGCAGAAGTGCAGACTCCTGTCTTTCTTTCTGACTAAGACAACGGGAGCAGCCCAGAGACTGTTGGACGACTCAATCACCCCCGTCTCCCGCATTTCTTGTATTCCTGAACAAGGGTAGCCGGCGTGGTGGTTCCCTTGGTGGGGAGTGGCCGGTGTCATTCTGGTGTTGGACCATCCCTGTCCATCCTCCATCTTCTGTCCGGCCTGGTTGCGCTTTTGCACGTTAAGTCCCTCTTGGCTGCGTTGCTATACCCCTTCGATGGCTTTGCTGAAGGGGCTCTGCGCAGCTGTTATGTGAGGAGCGGCTGTCGCTACCCCCTTCCCCTCTTTGTACCCCGCTCTTTGGTCGCTCCCTTTGCAAGAGCCCTTGAAAGGGCTGGGGCTTGGTTGGGAAGGAGAATGTCGGTGGTGAGGGTGGCCATTGCTCTCCGCTGTCGCTCTGTTCTGGGGCCGGGCCTTTTGCAGGAGCCCTTGAAAGGGCTGATGCTTGCTGGGGCTTGGTTGGGAAAGAGAAGGTTGGTTGCTAGGGCGGCCGCCTCCTTGGCTTTCCGCTGGTGCTTCACCCCTGGACAGCGCCATGTGCAGGAGCCCTTGAATGGGCTGTCACTCACTGGTGTTCGAGTGGGGCTGACATGGACCAGGGTGTGCAAGAAGGCCGTGGCACCAGGGTTAGTGGTTGGTGGCTCCGATGGTCACTGTCCCCTTCGTCAGGTCCAGCTGTCCTCTCGCCTGCGGCAGGAAGTCAAGTCCCAGGATGCACTGGTCCTGGATGTCTACGACCCAGACCTCCTGGTTGAAGGTGGTCTGGCCCAGGTGCTGCTACAATAGCCCTCTCCCTCACATCGGGATAGCTGGGCCGTCGCCATCTGGAGTTGTACCGCCATGGGCGCCACTTTATCTTAGCTGGTCACGCCGGTTCGCTGGAACATGTCGGGCCTGACCAGGGTGACGGTGGATCCCGTATCGACCAGCGCAGTACAGGGCATGCCTTCCATCCAACAGTTTAAATGGAGGTGCACCCCGAAACCGGTTCTCCCCATGATGACTGGCAAGCTGGCAATTGGGTTGGGGTTGAAGACTTGGGCCGATATTTCCCCTTTTACATCGGCCCCTTCTCGTTTCCTGCCGGTGGTAGATGGGGTTCAGGTCACGGATCCTTTCCCAGGCAGGAGAACTGGATATGACCAGGCTGGCCACATTCCCAGCAGAGGCAGGGACCAGTGGTTGTTGAGGGTCTGGACCGTCCGAGTAAGGCTTGCTGGACGTCCACGATATCTCGCAGGATCTCGGCGAGTGGCGCGATGCTCTAGGTGGTATCGTTCGGCCCCCCGGACTGTGGGCCATGGACAGGCGCTGCTCTCCTCGTGCTTCGTCATCTCTCTGCACTGTCGCCGCTGTCAGTTTGGGTGGCCTGCGGTCTCTCCTTGCTCCGGGTATCCGGCACGGCGCTCAGACGGGCCCATGTGCTCTGCCACCGGTGGGCATCATCCTCCAATGCTGTCCAAGACTTGTCTCTCCTCGCTGGTCGTGGCTTGTTCTTCCATCCAGGCAAGCTCCCTCACAAAGTCCTCCTTGCCCTGGATCACCCGCTCCAGCGCGTTGTTCGTCTGTCTCCTAACCACTCCTGCTTGATACTCAGGGGTTCCATCTCAAATCCTGCTTCTGACGCCAGTGTAGCATTCTTGTAGGAGGCAGAAAACAGGATAAGATGCTTGCATTCTTTCAATGCTTTTATTCACCAGAGTCCACAGCTCTGTCAGCTACTCAGGTTACACACACACACACGCAGGCTAGATTTAGACATACACAGACAGAGGTAACAAGCAGTGGCGAGAAATACAGAGCAGGGGCAGGGACTGTGGCTGTGCCTGGAAATAGGGCTGAAGCTGATCCAAGTATAAAGTTTTTTTTTAAATTTAAAATGTATACATGACATGACATTCTGTAGATGCCACGGATTGCTTCTATGGTAGTATAACCCCCCACACACAGTGTATGTATACAGTATATATTCATATATATATATATATATATATATATATATATATATATATATATATATATATATATATATATATATATATATACTGTATGTATAAAACCCACACTAAAACTAAAATCACCAGGTTGTCGCTTTCTGTTTGACCTTATTTAATGATTGTTTAATAGTGATTAACAACTATTTTAAATCGCTCAACCTTTAAAACATTAGCAAACACAACCTGATGTGTTACATTCTCAATACTTGCTGTTACAGCCAGCTGTACTGCATATTCTTGCAGATGTATTTTTAAACACAATCCTGAGCTGTTTTTTTTGTTTGTTTGTTTGTTTTTTAATCCACATGCTCTGGGTTATTAATTATCTGCTATGAAATTAATTTGTTTTAAGAAAACTTTTCACTAAAGCATGTAG
The DNA here is from genome assembly GCA_030684275.1 of Acipenser oxyrinchus oxyrinchus. Classification (NCBI taxonomy): domain Eukaryota; kingdom Metazoa; phylum Chordata; class Actinopteri; order Acipenseriformes; family Acipenseridae; genus Acipenser; species Acipenser oxyrinchus. The sequence goes on from CM060251.1 coordinate 47,992,294, forward strand.
CAGATCACCAAAAATGTTGTATTTATTCAGGTTTTTATTTTTAATACCATCAGAAAAGTGACCTGTTCTTTCTGGTATTGCCTAAAAGTAATCATCTGTAAATGTAATGTGCTGTAGTATCCAGAGACCAGCTCAAATAAAATAATAGGTGGAAAACACAGTGTGTGCTGTACCCGTGTTGCAACAACAGCTGTGGGTTGTGATCAAGTATTAAAACATGTATGCATTTTTGAAAAGTACATATGCTTTTAATTTATAATATTTCATTACCACTGTACACTTTGGGATGTTCTCAACAAAAAGGATTTTCTTGTTTAATACTAATTTATTGTTGTTGTTGTTGTTGTTATAGGTCTTTGTGGTGAAGTGGTTAACAGTGTGCAGGAGCAGGTGATCAACAAACAGACAGACAACGATAATCCAGGTGCAATGGTGGTTTTTTAAAACCAATTGCCTGATGACAAACAGCAGTAAATAATAAACAACGATAAGCAATACAGCGGTGTGTATTGCTTTATTGTAATCCATGGGTTGGTCCCAAAATAATAAACAGTCCTTTTCTTTAAACACCCACACAAAACACAAAACACAAACACAAGTCCACAGTGAGTGCTAAAGTGCTTGTGGTGTAATTATATTTCTCTGTGAAATAGTGCAATGTTGTCCGGGTTTAGTGCTGGCCTTTGGCGACAGCTCCGGATCATGTTAGCCATCTAAATAACAAACAAGTACAATTTAGACACGACAAACAAAACAAACAAAACACTCATGGTTCACAACACAGTACTCCTTCCAGTTAGCGTTAACAATTACAAAGGAACAGATCACCTCACTCTGTCCCCTTTTGCACCGTCTATCATAACCCCTTGGTTTATGAATGCAACAGCTCCGCCAATCCGCGGCTGCTACATCGTTTCCCTGCCGGGTCGATGATTTAGTGTACCGGAGCTCCGCCCCCTTTCTGGATGACCAACTTCCGCCTAACCCTGGGAATAAATTGTCTTGCCATCCAGTCCAGGGCACCCTGTTCCCTTTACACAGTGCCCTCACAGGTCGGGAGGGAGCTGTATCACCAAGAATAATTTTGTCTCTGTCACAGTCTGTTATATACAGTATTTGTTTGAAAAGTTTTCAAATGGTGTGCACTGCAATTCTGTATTCACTGTAAAAACAGAAAGCAAGTGACAGCAAAAAAAAAAGTCCACTGCATTTATGTTTTTTTAATATTGACGTACTTATACAAAGGGATCATTCTTACAGCCATTCATATTTTGTTTTGTTTCTCATTGCTTTGGACTCCAAGAGCCTTTTAGCCTGAGGTAATACATTATTTGTACAACCAAGGAGATATAACCACATGTGGCCACTTTGTTTTGAATTCCTGGCCCCATTTTGTATTCACAGATGGTGCTGATTAAGTTTACTTTGACCTATTTAATAGTATCTGGTGTCGGGTCCCTGTCATATGAAAATTCTTAATAGTAAAGCCCGTTAGTGAAAGTTCAGAATTATCCCCACAACCCAAGTGAATTAGAAATAAATTGGGTTTTTTAGGGTTAGGTTTTCCCTGTTTTGAGAGGTTCCCACAGGATGTCTTCCCGGGCACCAATAATCCTGAGTTTTAATCTCACACACTGTGTAATACACTGATAATGCTCTTGTAAGAGAACAAGGTATAACTTCAGACTCTGTTAGCTACCCTTCCTTGCTTTCTACACTTTGGCTTTACTGTTAATGTGGGTTGCTAGTAACTAGAGCATCAACAGTAAATTGCGCGTACAAATTTGACCAAAAACTACAATATTTTCAGCAGATGAATTCTGGTTTCTGTAGCAGACACTTGCACATTCCATCGTTATATATAGGTACTGCAGTGTTTTGTGGCAAGTGTTGAATTTATGTCTTTCTAGTAATGTTTAATTGAAACCCATATGGCATAGACATTTTTGCAGATGGTACTGCAGTTGGTGCAAAGATGCTGTAAAAGTGAATTTGTCCAGCAATCAATTCAGAATGAGTACAAAAGACTGATAGTATTCTGAAGACACACATCTTGTGATATTGATAGAAGCTGATATGCCAACTTAGTGAAAACTAGTGAAGACTCCCCAGTAATGTTGTTGAAGCTGACACCCTGGGATCCTTCAAGAAGCTGCTTGATGAGATTCTGGGATCAATAAGCTACTAACAACCAAACGAGCAAGATGGGCTGAATGGCCTCCTCTCGTTTGTAAACTTTCTTATGTTCTTAAGACATAAATAATTATCACAGATGGCTTGGTAATATTATTAATATTATTACATATACTATGTGCTTATTGATTTGAACTATTGTGATATGTCCTTATTACAGCTACAGTGATTGGCATTAGGATCCAATTTAAAAGGAGAACTCAGCATTAACATGGAGCTTGAGGGAAGTATTCAGGCTGAAATTCATTCACCGGTGTGCTGTCTTACAAGAAATGAAGAAAAGAATACATTTTAACAAAAGGTTAGTAAATATGGTTACAAACTTTAAATTCCAATACAATTACAATGGGCCAAAGCAGGCAAACTTAAATCAATAAATCACAAAGAAACAACAAAAAACACTTCTCTGAGGCCTGTATTCAAAACTGTCTCATTTCACTCGTAGAATTAGTTTTGGGTTCACAGATAGTCAGCATTGCAAAACTGCCACACAATTCGGAACAATACAACAGAATTTATAGTCCTGGATTATAGAATGGTCCTGGACTGAATAGCAGGGGATGTTCTGGTCCAGATTAAGATACACTTGGAGACAGTGAGAAGGGAAACGTGGGCTGCATTGTGCAGTTGTCCCTCTCCTTTCATGCACAGTAAATTTGCACACACCAATACACACGCACACACAATCTTACTCCCTGCGGTTGAACATTTTCCTGTCAGTCCCAAAAAGATATAATCCCATGGTTGAGCTAACCACATGGACCTAAATAACATTGAAACAAATCCAAACATCTGTGATCCTGTATACATTCTACCAGTGTTTTCGGGAGATTCAGAAATGAATGTTAGCTTAACAGGACACAACAGTATCATATTTGTATATACAAAAAAAAATGACGCACAATGTGACTTGTGTTTGGAGTTGGATGATGAATAGACTGCATTCGGATCACTTCAATAAACATATCTGGCAAGTATAATCTTTCCTAGAGAAAGAACTGTCTGCTTAGTTAATCAATAGCTTAGTCAATCTACCGAGGTCACTAATTGTGGTTACATTTTGTAAATGCCGTGCGTTTCATTTGCATCATCTATAGTAGACTGCCTACTGGAAGTGGCCTGTTCTTATGACATGAGAAAGGCAGTAGTATGAAGCTGGCCATTAATCATTTTAGCCTGACAGAATGCTGGAAACAGGCAATAATTCTCTGGCTTTGCCTCTGGGACACAAACTCTCTGAGTCGGACATTAGTCCCAAGGCAATACCTGGACCTAGGTGTAATTACTGTATTCAACTTCCAAACATTCCTTGAAAGTAATGTCCTGTTTTTGATATCTCAAAATATGGGAAACTGAACACAATACTTATTCATCTATCATAAAGAGAAAAATTGAAAATGTTCATTGTCTATTTTCTTTTTTTTGTTCTTCTTCCAACAGTAGAATAAATATATACTGTTTTGTTTATTTTTTATATTTAGAAAGGGCACTGCTTGTAAATAAAGTCTGGGTGTTGTGTGTTTTGGTGGTGGTTGGCAGGGACGGGGTTAATTCCTCTCCCTGCCAAAAAAATGTGAGAATGTGGCTGTTCCCAAACAAGGTAATTGGTGCTGATTGGGAACAGCCACAAACTATAAAAGAGGGGAGCTGGGATAAGAAGTGTTTGGCTGTTTTGAAAGAAAGAAAGAAAGAAAGAAAGAAAGAAAGAAAGAAAGAAAGAAAGAAAACTGTTTTGTTAACGTGTGTGTTGACAGGTAAACGGCCTTGCCGTCCTGTGTGTTAGTCAGGGACCTGTTAAAGTGAAGGTAGGCTCTATGTTTGAGCTAGGTTTTTGTTTTGTTTGTTTTCTGCTGTGAAAATTAAAAAATAGCGCATAGCGCTTTAAAAACCTTCAAATCTTGTGAGACACAACCTTTCCTTTTGTCTTTGAGCCATTTATTTTAGTATGAAATGCTGATAACGTGACCAAGGTTTGCTATATTGATATGGGACAGAAAATACATTGTTTCAAAAAGTATAATATTAAAAACTGTGATAAGCTCTGTGTAGATTGGAGATTTAGAAAAAAAAAAGTATTTCTTTGTATTTTTTAATGACCAAGGAAAATGGCATCTCATTCTAAATAGTTCTGTGTGAATATGATGTCTTGAACATGCTTGTACCAAATTACATAATTAAAAAAATGTGAAAACTTAAATATAAAGCCGAAATGAAAATTATTTAATTTGCTTTGAAATAATTTCAAACTGGTTAATAGACTAGCAAGCACTGGTAAAATCAGCTCAGTTTTATCTGTTGCAAAACTAATTTATTTTAACGTTTTGTTTTATTTATGAACTTTATGCTACCAGCATTGTATGCAACCATCTGATTGCTGTAAGTCAGAGGTCGCAAACTGGCGATTTCGTTTGGCCCGCACAGTGTTTTAAAAAAAATTGAATTAGTTGCCAATCGGAAGATTTCACATAAAAATCTGGATTTCCAGCTTCTCTTGAAAAAATCGGAAGATCTGGCAACACTGGGCCCACATTCTCGCATGGCAAGAATCAGCTGGAACTGAGTATCGTCTGCTGCCTTTAGACGGGGCATGCGCTCTCCAGTTCGCCACAGTCTCCACCACTCCCTATTGTCTCCTCGACACTGAGGCCGAGTGTCAGTTGCCATTTATCATCGCACTTGCACTGTTGTTTTTCTTATAGTAGAGTTAAGATGAAAGTGAAATATTTCTTGTAACCATGTCTCTATCTAAAGTGGGAAAACGAAAGATAGACCGAGAGGGCCGCGTGTTTCAAGAAAAGTGGGAGCGAGCATATTTCTTTGTGGAAATGAAGAATATTCCTACGTGTTTAATAAGCAAACAAAGTGTGTCTGTGTTGAAAGAATACAACTTAAGACACCATTATGAAACAAACCATAGTAAGAACTATGACCAGTATACGGAAAAGATGCGTGATGAAAAACTTAATGAACTGAAAAAAGGACTGAAATTTCAACAGATTTTGTTTTTGAATGCAAATAAAATAAGTGATGCTGCTGTGAAATGCAGTTATGTATTAAGTGAAAAAATTGCCCGGGCATCAAAACCTTTTACAGATGGTGAGTTTATAAAAGAGTGTTTATTGAGTGCAGCAGAAATTATATGTCCCGAACAGAAACAAGCATTTGCAAATGTAAGTCTAAACGGGAATACTGTTGCTCAGCGTGTTGAAGATATGGCTGAGAACTTACAGGACAAGTTGCGTGAAAAAATTAAATCATTTGTGGCGTTTTCTATTGCAGCTGATGAGAGCACAGATATAAATAATACCGCCCAGTTAGCTATATTTATTCGTGGTGTCGATGAGAATTTTGATGTGACCAAAGAACTTTTGGACATGGTGCCCATGACAGGCACAACATCAGGAAATGACTTATTTTTATGTGTTGAGAAAAGTCTTGAAAAGTTTAATGTAGACTGGTCAAAATTAGTAAGCGTGACTACAGACTGTGCTCCTGCGATGGTCGGTGTTAACGTCGGACTTGTTACGAAACTTAAATCCAAGGTGGCCATGTTTTGCAAAGACCGTTCATTGCATCATTCACCAGGAATCACTTTGTGCTAAAAAGTTAAAAATGGAACACGTCATGGACATAGTAATTAACACTGTGGATACGCTCTCATGGCTTGAACCACAGACAGTTCAATGCTTTGCTTGATGAATTGGATGCACAATACGGTAGTCTGCTGTACTACACAGTGGTTAGGTGGCTTAGTCGTGGCGTGGTGCTGAAGAGATTTTTTGAATTGTTGAAAGAAATCGACTTGTTCATGTCATCCAAATGAAAATCCCCGCCTCAGCTCACCAGCGAAGATTGGATCAAAGACTTGGCCTTTTTGGTTGACATTACAAGCCAGCTAAACACTTTGAATATTTCTCTGCAAGGACGTTCACAAGTAGTTACACAAATGTATGATTCAATTCGCTCATTTCTAGCGAAATTGTGTCTCTGAGAAACTCATTTGGCAAGGAATAATCTGGCCCACTTTCCTACACTGAAATCGGTTTCCAGAAATGAAAGTGATGGCTTGAACTACATTCCCAAAATTGTGGAGTTGAAGACTGAATTCCAAAAAAGGTTCTCTGATTTCAAACTTTATGAAAATGAACTAACATTGTTCAGTTTGCCTTTCTCAATTAATATTGATAGTGTGAATGAAGAGCTACAAATGGAAGTTATTGAACTGCAGTGCAATACGGTACTGAAAACTAAATATGATGACGTTGGAATACCAGAATTCTACAAATATCTTGGGAGCAGTTACCCTAAAAATAAAAACCATTGTGCAAAGATTCTATCCATGTTCGGAAGTACCTACGTTTGTGAACAGCTGTTTTCCATAATGAAACTGAATAAAAATAAATATCGCTCCCAGTTAAAAGATTCAAGGCTGAATTCTGTACTGCACATCGCAACACGAAATACAAGACCTGACATTGACACCTTGGTGCATAAGAAAAGGTGTCAGGTTTCTGGTACCAAATCAAAGGAGTAAGGAATTACGAAAGAAAAAAATTATAATGAAATATTTCTATTTTTCAATTTGTATTTTTCAATTTCGAATTTAAAATACAATCTCCAATATCATACATGGTTGGATTATGTTACATGCGTACACCATAGTTCAGTAAAAATAAAGAAAGTTTGATTGCATTTTTGGCAGTTGATTTTTGTTACACCCGGCCCGCTTCACTCATTTACGTTACCTGCCTGGCCCCTGTAGGCATTTGAGTTTGCGACCCCTGGTGTAAGTATTATTATAATACCATCTGCAGTGAATTCATGTCTTGACATTCAACTAGCAAGTATTTCTGTGAAAAATCGGTAGTATTTCCTGCCCAACTCACGTGATAACTCGGAAAAGCATGGAAACACCACCTTTATCACCGACTCGAGTTCATCAACTCAAGTTCTGGGACAATTCAGGCCAATTCAAGAGCACTCAAGTGGACTTGAGTTGGCTATCTATGGAAACGAGGTATTACTCTTGGGCCACTGGTGGAATAATGCATTCATCTATTTGTAATAAAGTATAAGAATACCTACACAGAGAGTTGTGATTCCATTCAACAATATTGTTTATTGTTCAACAGTCACTATCCAGAACAAACTCTATGCCATCTTTTGTTACCTGGGCATCACGTGGCATCTCGAACTATTTACCTTCGCTAGTAAGATTAGCTGCAATTACTACTGTAATTAAGTAAGTTGCATTACTACAGTTTTACATATTTGTGACTCAGCAGTCCAGATAAGCTGCATACCTGCCATTTTTCTGCATTAAAAAATCTGAAACACGCACTAAATTTAAATTTAATAGCAATTTTGCTGCACAGCTTGTCTGCCTCCCCTAAAACTTCCACTAACAACTACATCTCCCAGAATACAATATCTTTCATATTAGGGTTGTGCGTTCCTAAACTCAAAAATGAGTAGCAACACTTCCAAAAATTGTTCCTAATTTCAACGATGAGGGCTAGTGACGTGTTTCGTTGGTTCAACGCTGACAGCAAACTCACCGACTCTAATATAATTCTAAATGTAACTTATTAAATATGCCTCAATCCCTGGTTAATTGATTACTAAGTTATATTTATAATTTATTTTAAAAACTCCAAAAATGTTAATTAAAAAATATTCATACCCTGATAAGGAAAATTTATTTAATAGCTTGTTATTAGCAATAATAACCTCTTTTAACAATTAGGATATGCTTTTTGCATGACTCTTTAGTGATTTTTGACCATTCTTCAACGCAAAATTGTTCCAGTTCATTCAAATTCCGAGGACTTCTCTTGTGCACAGCCTTCTTCAACTCATACCAAAGATTCCCAATCTGATTTAGATCAGGACTTTGACTAGGCCATTCCAGAACCTTGATTGTATCCATTCTGAAGTAGATTTTGATGTGTATTTTGTTGTGTTGGAACGTCCAGTTGTGCTTTAAACCAAGTTTTGTAGCAGAGGGTTTCAGATGATTGGTCAATATCTTTTGGTATGCTATGGTATCCATTTTAGCATATATTGGAACTAAATTTCCTGTGCCATTAGATGGAAAACAGTCCCATAGAAGGATATTACCACCTCCATGCTTGACAGTAGGCAGGTGTTCTTTTCTTTGTACGGCTCACCAGACTCCAAACGTAACCAGGAGGTCCCTGGTTCAAATCCCACCTCAGCCACTGACTCATTGTGTGACCCTGAGTAAGTCACTTAACCTCCTTGTGCTCCGTCTTTCGGGTGAGACGTAATTGTAAGTGACTCTGCAGCTGATGCATAGTTCACACACCCTAGTCTCTGTAAGTCGCCTTGGATAAAGGCGTCTGCTAAATAAACAAATAATAAAAACTAAGCTGTACTCTTTAAACTTTGACTCGATTTATATTGATTGAACCAAATTCACTATGAAGCACAATCTCAGGGTTTACACAAATTAAGATTAAACTAGCATTCCAAAATGTTAGTTTTGTAATATAACCTTATTGGTGTTGTACAGCCATTTATTTTTTATTTTTTATTATGAACAATTTTACCAATAATCTACTATCAGACTCATAAATGGAAAAAAAAGGACTGGCTTGTTTATTGTGAAAATTGGTGGTGTTCTAGTAGTGCTGATCCCTGCATATCTGTCTCATACTGAGCTGGAGGAGCCAGGTGCTGCAGGTGACATCTGTAGTGTAGCCTACACAGCAAACTGAGTGAACCACAATGCTACTGTGATTTAATAGATCTCTGGCTCTATCACTCGAGTGATAACTGGAAGGTGCATTTTGTTGCTACCTGACCAGAAAATAAGCTTTTGCCTACACACTATCAAAGCTTTATATTTTAAAAAAACATTTGAGGTGGTGACTTCATATTTCCATGGTTTAATTTATAATGTATTATAAATAATTAGTGTATTATTATCAGAAAAAGGTGTGGGGACATGGTGAAAATGACAAAGGAAGTGCTTGCAAAAATAGATTTATTAATGACAAAGGAATTGCTTGCAAAAATAGATTTATTTAACTTAGTATCAAATATCTTTTAAAATGAAAATACTTGTTTGCGAAACCATGTGATTCTTTCCAAAGGTCACATTTTAGATTTGACCTGGGTGTTAAATTTTTACAACTTTCAAATGTGTCAAGACTTTTATTAAAGGACATTTTTAAAAGGAAAGAGAAAGGGCATTGTTTTCATACAGTTACAACAGCTGCTCAGTAATAAGTGTGGGTAAGTATGTTTTTTGTTTTAAATGTATTTATTTATTTTACAACTTTTTTTTTTTACTATCTTTCTTTTAAATGTTGATGTGCTCCCCTTTTACTGGGGTGTAAAATGTGGTCGTTATCAGGAGGGGTGAACATTTTTGGAATCAAGACAAAATAAAAAATGATCACCAGCAGATCAACCTTAAGCGTTAAAGTAATTATTAACAAAGAACAAGTAAAAGCAGTGTTTTTATAGGGTTAATGAACTTTCAACTGAAGTATAAGAATGCTCTTGGATTACTGAATGTGCCTGCCCACTTTATAAAGCTCAGCCACTTATCTCTAAACAGAAATATATGTTTGGAACTTTTTTCACCAGTCTTGGCCAGCAGTGCTTATGTTAGTGTGTGAGTCTAGTTGCTCAAGCTTGGAAGCAGAACGACAGGACTTAAAAAGTTGGAAAGCTTTCGGCTGCTCAGTTACTTGAAGCTTTTGAAAGAGCACTCACTATAACTGGATTGGACATAATGCCAACCTTTGATGAGTTGTTGGTGGACATAGGGGAGTTTGGGTCATACCAGAAGAGGGTTTTTTTGCTTGTGTGTGTTCCTGGTATACTTTTCAGTTTTGTTTTTGTGGGGATAGTTTTCCTGGGGGATACTCCTGCTCACTGGTGCCGGAGTCCCGCAGTGGATGAAATCAGAGAAAAATGTGGCTGGACTTGGGAGGAAGAGAGGAACTTTACAGTTCCTCAGCTGAAAGGGGCTGAGGGTTCCTTCAGCCAGTGTGAACAATACAATATACATTGGAACAGCACTGACTTGAGCTGCGGCAAGCCACTGTCACAGTCCACTAATTACTCTACAGATGGGATACATCTTACTCCCTGTAAGAATGGCTGGAACTTTGATACTTCAAGAACCACTATTGTCAGTGAGGTAAGTGTTTAGTTTTTACTTATTACAGTATAAGAAAAAAAATGAGAATATTTTTCTAAAATAATATTAAAACAAGAATAATTTCTTACCTGGCTCCAAATTAAGAATTGTATTGCCACATAAGCAATTCTTCTGCATTTGAATACATTGTTCTTTATTTAATTGTTCTTATTATAGGACAAAATAAGAACATTTTTCTAAATAAAAAAAAAAAAAATTTTGTAGTTATTTAATGATGTTATGTATTTCTTTTGCATTTTTGTTTATAGGCACACATATTCACATACTCTTTTCCAGACTGGTTTGTATTTTGTAAAGATTTGCACATACCGGTACAAGGGGTAGTGAAAAAATCGAACCCTGTCAATAGAGTGTAAGGTCCCTGCCGGTGTAAAGAAGTGTATTTTGAATGTAAGTTTGGCAGGGACGGAGGTTTAATTCCATCTCTGCCAACAACACGCAGGGAATGTGGCCATTCCCCACTTATGTAATTGAGTGCCAATTGGGGAATGGCCACATGTATAAAAACAAAGCTAAAGCTTTTGTTTAGGAAAAGGAGTTTGGGGTGAGTGTTTGACTTGTGAGAGACGAGGTGGAGTTGGCCGTGGAATGGCTCCGCCGGGAAGTCCAACCCCAGCCGTCCGCCCGACAGTGCAAGATGGACCCATCTTTTTTCCAACCCAATGGGACGGCGGATTAGATGCCCACCTCGCCTACCTCGAGGACCAAAGTTGGTGCCTCACCTGCGGGGAGTTTGGGCACTCGTGCTATGCTGCTCACTCCAATATCAGGAGGAGGAGCTACCTGCCAGAGAAGAAGGAATGACCTGCCCAAAAGAGGAAGGGAAGGGGCGGTCGTTTCTGGAGGCAAGCAGAGGGAGAAGCCGTTGTCATCTCCAGTGGCAAAGGGGGAGGGTCCGTTGCCGTCTCCAGTGCCAAAGGGGATGAGCTGTTGCCGTCTCCAGTGCCAAAGGGGAGGAGCCGTTGCCATCTTCAGTGCCAAAGGGGCCAAAGGGGTAGAAGCCGTTGCCATCTCCAGTGGCAAAGGGGGAGGGGCTGTTGCCGTCTCTGGTGGCAAAGGGGGAGGAGGTGTTGTTGTCTTCAGTGCCAAAGGGGAAAGAGTGCCCAGCGACGCCACCCCTGCTGGAGTGACCAGCGCCGCTGCTCCTGGTAGAAAGGGGGTTAAATGGGTGCCCCCTTATAAAAGCCCAGGGGTAACCACAGGGGTTAAACGGGCACCCCTGACAGAAGACCAAGGACCACCTTGACCGAAGCAGTAGGAGAGGGGACCACCGACACCACAACCCCGACCACCACCCCTGTGTCCAGACATGGGCTCCCAGACACCCGACATTGGTGTCCGGACGTCTGGTCGGTGGGCCTGGTTCCCGGGTCGTTGCATCATCAGGCACAGTCGGTTGACTGATTTCCTGCTCTGCTCCCCCTGGTGGCCCAGACGTTGCTCCATGGTTGCCGGGGCTCACACCTCTACTGGCTTCTGCACCCGTCCAGTCATCAGTCTGCGCTCCCGATACCCCGTCCACATCGCCTGGGTCCCCTGTCGTCGGTTCTCGGTCTCCAGGGGGAACCACTACTTTTATCTGACCCAAAGTTGACATGAGCACCGAAGCATTTAAAGAAAGTCTCCCAGCTGCCGAAATAAATACATTTTTTAAAAATCCATTGCTACATAACTTTACAATGTAAATATACACCATAATGGAGTTTTATAATTGCAAAAATAAAATAGGCAGCACAAAAAACTGTAAACGTTGAGTTTATTTTTAAAAAAAAGCACTTACTGTTCTATTACCTGATGTGTGTGTAATTACGTAGCCAAAAAATATTTAATTAGCAGGTGAAACAAAAACATAATAAAACAAAACAGGGGCTCTTGTTCTTTTCTAAACAGTGTTTGTTATATTTGTTACAATTTACCACACTTAGAGATTATATTTTCAATATTGATTTATAAAGTACAATAACAACCTTCTTGAAATACAAACTATTTAAAACCCTCGGGGCTCTCTACCTCTAAAAGTTATAAATCATTGTACATTTTTATAAGGACAAATTAGGGCTCTAGTGTAACTGATAAGTTTTGTATTCTACTTTTTCATGGAAAACAGAATAACTGCTGCCATCATTCAAGATGAATGACCTTCAGTGCAAACAGCTAAGCATTTTTTAATCGATCAAATAACATATCTCTTGTTTTGTCTTTTTTGGCACATTTTCTGGGTTAATCTCTGTCAAGAGAAAAATGAGTTAAAATAGGGACAATACATTTTCCACAAACTATCCTGACGGAAGGAAAAAACTGTCTGCAGAAATTCAACAGGATAATCATTATGCTGTTCCGTCAGTGTTGAAAGGGAAAACAAGAAAGAAAGCACTGCTTTGCTCTTACCATTGTATCAGGCTTGACAAGCTGCCCTGCTTTTGAAAAAGTGAGTGCATCTTGAGAGGCCCCAAGCTTTTCCATGAAGCTGAAAGAGCAGCCAAATAAGAGAACACATCATTTTACTGAAATACAGCTAGGGACGACTCTCTCTGGGGGTTCTGTGCAAAATGGAATTTGCACACAACCCCACGTGGGATGCTAAAGCAGGGTAGTGAAAAGCAGAGGAACTGGCATTTGCATTTTGTATTTATGTATTAATTGGGATATAACTTAGAGCTGTAATATAGTACTCTGTTGTATGCATTCTATAAAGTTCCATGTCACTTTTGTACAGCATTATATGTGGGGTATCCTAATCCTGTGGCATTTGTACAATGATAACCATATAATGTACCATACCAAATGCTGTCCCAAATTGAGTGACCTGTTTTCTAAATGAAAACTCAAATAAAGTTGCCCATCTGACTGCCTACAGGTAGTAGTAACCACTTCCTCTTTTCAAGATGCTCTTTCTGATGGTTCAGGTGCCAGAATGTTCCTCTTGTTTAATAGTTACACTGAGGGAACTTGCACTGGCATTTTTGCAAGAAAACATGTTGATTTTTAAAATAGATAGTTACACTGAGGGAACTTGCACTGGCATTTTTGCAAGAAAACATGTTGATTTTTAAAATAGCATTCCCTTGCAGTAGTACCACCTCCTAGAAATTAACCATTTTATGTGCTTTGTGTTTTTCCTCAGTATGACCTTGTATGTGAGCATGCATGGAAGGTAGACCTTAACCAAGCTTTCCTGAATGTGGGATTACTAATAGGAGCGGTAGTCACTGGCTATGGCGCAGATCGGTTAGTACCTCTAAATTTTTATATATTTTTTCTCAAGAAAAAAACTTTTTTTTTTAGCTAGCTTGGCTTTTTAACCACACATTGACAAATTTTGTTTTTAGGCAACTTGCTTTTTTTTTTTTTTTACTGGCCCCAACAAAACATATGCTTTTTTATTGTTTTGTATTTGATTTTGCAAGCTAGGTTGAGGTCTTTAATGCATCCTATAGTAGTTACTTTCAGGATGTAGGTCAGCTATCCAGAAAATACCCAGATTCTGCCGCGTCAACGCCCATGTTTGCACGTCCCAACCCCAGTTAATGTGTGTTTTACGAACATTTACAATTACAGTGGACTTACGCAGCAACTTTTTTAAGGCAAACCATTTACGTTGTATTTCACCATTTAACACTAGTAGAACGGCCGTATTTATTCGCATACCTAAAACCGCCGCAGGCAGTCATTATGATGGTTAAATTTTAAACATGAATATTAAAATGAAAGACAAACTATTGGATACAACTCAAAAGTTTTATTCAAGCACATCATATCAAACATCTGCACAGCCGATACGCCGTATTTAAATGAATAATTAAACATTTAAGGGGTTATTTTCTAACTTACCACACATATAAAGCACTACTTCAAAAACTGAAAAACTATAATAAAATAAACATTTCAAAAGAAACTAGTGTGTAAACAGGTATATGTACATAGCATACAAAACTGTAAAAACGAGAGACGTTTTTAATTTAAAACGAAAGTAACGTTTTCCCTTGCGCGTCACCCGGTGCAGCACAGAATCCAGCCTGCAGGTTCTTTGTAGTTTTCTGATCGAAATGTTTCTGCCGAAGCGCTGTAACTGCACTTCTTGATTCTTGCAACTGTGCTGTGTGCTGGGCTTTACCTTTTGAATTTTAAACATAAATTCTAAACGTTGAATGATATTACAGTAGACTTAAACAGCACCCTTTTTTCAGGAAAACCGTTTACTTTGAATTTCACCAATGTTAACCGCATTCCTTGATTCTAAACGTAATCTATCTATCTAATGTTAATAATATTACAATAAATATGCTTGTTATTTCGCCCCTGTCTTGAGTCAACGCCCCTCCCCCGCTTTTGCCTTAACGTCAACTCTACGTCCCAGGATCGTTGACTCGGCAGAATCTGGTAACCCAACCACAGTGCATTTGTTTTACTGTAATATAACCCAAACCAGGCCTCCCAACTCCTCAGAGTTACACATTAAACAGCTGACTAAGCTGTTTTGTACGTACATTTGTACATACATGTTTTGTACACCATTTGTACATACTGTAAGGCTAATGACTAACAATATAGTGAAAGCACCCTTAAAAAGCATTAATTTTTATTTTTATTGTACCTAATAATAATGCACAATGTACCCCCAACAGTGGATAACAGATATTGTAGAAATTGTAGGACTAGCAGTGTTTTTTTTAAATTATTTTTAACAATTGAAGAAGTGTTGACAATAACATTGTAAATCAGAATTAAAAAAATAAATCATGAAGCAAGTTTATTTTTTAACAATTTATTTTAAACTTCAAAATTCGCTAGGCTTTTTAAATGGTGGTGTTGGAGAATTTCCTCGACATTCAAGGGCCTCTGTTTCTGAAACCCATCAGTCTAAACTGCCTAATAAACATCCCACAGAGGGCATGTGGCTGAGGTAATTTCTCACTAAATAGATAGGCACCCTCTAATCTATACACGTGTCTCATGCTACCACCATGTATAATAAAACTGTAAAACACTGAGATTTCTAAGAAAATTAACGTTCACCATGAATAATAATAATAATACACATTATTTGAAAATGTAATCAATGAATTTATGAATTAATGTATTTATTTTTCATATGCTTTCCTAATTCACTTTGTTTTGCAGGTTTGGTAGAAAGTTGTGTATCCTTATTTCTGTTTTTGGATTGGGAGTCTCCGGGGTAGCAGTGGCATTTTCACCCAACTATATAATGCTGCTGTTGTTCCGCACAATTCAAGGTGTCTTTGGGAAAGGAGCATGGATGGCTTCATATGTGCTGGGTAAGAACATTAAAGAAAATGGGACTAACAAAATAATTCCAGTAAATCTTACCTAATATATTGTACATTGTCATCATTTCCAATATGAAAACCGCACACATTATAGTAAAGGTGAATATGATTTGTTTAATGATAATTTATTTAGAGCTGTTAGTGAAGAAAATGTATTGAATGCAGATACTTCAATGCTACACTTCCTTTCAACTTTGAGATATTACATGAAGGAACTACTGTAAGTCATACGAAAAGCAGTACTCACAGGCAGGCCAACATGTTTTGCTTCTTGGAGTTTGAGTTATATTAAAGAAAATAAATGGCAAGCATTTCATTTATTTTGTGAAGATATATATATGTGGTAAGTTAGAAAATAACCCCTTAAATGTTTAATTATTCATTTAAATATGGCGTATATATATCTTGAGTAACATACTCAGCCAAAGTGGAAGGGGCACTCACCAACCCACCTGGCCAACTCCTCCATTCCCCCCGCCCCACCCCATGAAAGCACATACAAAAACATGGGCCTCATTCCCCGGAGGCTGGATTGCCACTGACCAAGGCAGCGGCCAGTTAGGCATAAAGGCAGAAGGTGCTAAGAATCACCGTGTTACGATTTTAGGCTGCCACAGAACACTGACCCTGGCCACGTACAACTGCAGATCTCTTTCAGGTGGAGCAAGACTTCAAGAGTTGGAAGTGGGACATCGCAGGACTAATCGAAATACCGCAAAAAGACGACGCGCTACTAGAACTCAAGAGTTCTCTTCTATCGAGGCAATATAGATGGACGAACAGGAGGCGTTGGATTCATTGTCCACAATTGAATCAAGAATAACTTAGTAGAGATTGACAGAGTGTCAGAGAAGTCTGCATGACTGATACTGAAAGTTTCAAGGAAGTGTGAACTTTAGGTCATCCAAATATATGCACCAACAACAAGCTATTTGGATGAAGAAGTTGAAGATTTTTATGAAGTATAAGAACTACACAAAAATGGGAAGATCCACTATAAGTTCATCATCAGTTACTACAACGCCAAAATTGGAGCCCAGCAAGAAGACGAGAATTTGGTCTGCAAATTTGGACATGGCGACAGGAACGAGAAGGGTGACAGACTAGTCGAATTTGCAGACAACATGACCTTATTCATCATCAACACCTTCTTCCAGAAGAAACCCATCAGGAAACGGACATGGAGAGAATGTACACCTAAACACAGCACTAGAGAGAGTGAAATCCAACACAATCAACGTAGAAATGCTCCAGAAGCAAAACCTGGTGTTTCAACTGGAACTGAAGAATAAATTCAGTGCTCTTCAAGATCTGCAAAAAGATGAAGCAAACAAGGTAAATAAAATCTATGCGGAAGTGACGCAAGTAATTGCTGAAACAACAAAAAACATTGCTGGAACACAGAGTACGAAATGCGACCAGAAGATCACGGAAGAGACAAAACACCACATGAAGAAAATAAGGGAAATGAAACAAACAGCAGCTCTGAAGTCAAAGATTGAATACGTTGAGCTCTGCAAGACGTAAGAAAGCACATTACTCAGGATATACGGTCATTCAACTGTAGGTTGGTAGAGAAAACTATTGAAAACAACCAAAGCATGAAGAAAGCAAAACAAAAAGACTAATCTTCAGGAAAAAAACAGATTTTAGCAATCAAACAAGAGGACAGGACTATCATCAAAAGCCACAAATTGATTTTGAAGAGAGTCGAAGACTTTTACAGAAAGTTATGAAAAGAGCAACATATAGCAGATGACGAAGATGAGACAGAAAAAACGCAACTCGAGGAAGAAGTTCCAGACATTCTACCGGAAGAAGTGAAACATGCTATCAAACATATGAAGACAGGAAAGGCATCTGGAGAAGACAGGATAACGATTGACATTGTGAAAGAAGGAGGTGAAGAACTGACAAAAATACTGTCGTGTATTTTTACAGATTGTATTAAGCAAAAGAAAGTGCCAAACGACTGGAACAACGCATTGGTGATACTTTTACATAAGAAAAGAGATAAAGAAGACCTCAAGAACTTCAGACATATTAGCTTACTTACTATAATCTACAACATTTTTACTAAGATACTCACCAACAGACTTCAAGATAAATTTGACTCAATCAAATGAGCAAGCAAGATTCAGGAATGGATTTAGTAGAATGGATCATCTTCAAGTTGTACGGCAAGTGATTGAAACCAGCAACGGGTACGAACTACCACTTTGCTTGGGTTTCATCGACTACGAAAAGCCTTTGACTCTGTTTACACAAGATCTGTATTAAGCTCTCTGAAAAAACAAGGAATTGAGAAAACATACAGAGACTTGATCAGCATCATATACAAGAATGCAACATCCACAGTAAGACTCAGCATAAAAACAGCGACAAAATCAAGACTGAAAAAGGAGTTCGTCAAGGAGATACAATTTTCCCAAAGCTCTTCACGGCCACCCTAGAAAACATTTTTCAAAATACTAGATTGGGAAAATAAGGGGCTGAAGATCAATGGAGCCTACTTGAATCACCTACGATTTCCTGACGACATCCTAATATTTACAACGTGCCCAGAAGAATTACAAACAAGAATACAAGAACTACATGAGGCTAGCAACAAAGCAGGTTTGAAAATGAACCTGAAGAAGACTCAGGTCATGTTCAATAAATATACCACTCCTCAGGCAATTGAAGTCAATGGGATCAGGCTTGAAGAAGTCAATAACTATGTACTCTTAGTTTCAGCAACGGAGAACCACATGTGCGAAATCAACAGAAGAGCAAAAATGGGCCTTTGGAAGATTAAGCATGGTTCTGAAAGGGAAACTACCCTTATGCCTCAAGAGGAAAGTCTTCGACCAATACGTGCTGCCAGTGCTAACTTATGGATGTGAAACCTGGACCCTCAATGCAAAAATGACTTAAAATTTACAAACAACTCAACAGAGTATGGAAAGATGCATGCTGGGAATAATAAGAAGAGCCAGAAAAAGGAAGGAATGCAATGCAAAAGTATGCAATGTTATTATAAGAGTGAAAAAACTGAAATGGCAGTGGGCCGGACATGTAGCAAGAAGAACGGACCGTCGCTGGACCAAGGAGATACTAGACTGGATCCCAAGAGATATAAAGCAACCAAGAACAAGACATCCAGGAAGATGACAAGGTGAAATTAGGAAACACGCCAGAGCAACATGGATGAGGGACGCAGCAGACAGGCTTTTGTGGAAGAATCTTGGTGAGGCCTTCATCCAGCAGTGGATTGAAAAAGGCTGAAGATATATATATATATATATATATATATATATATATATATATATATATATATATATATATAGGTGGGAAAAACATCCGAATATTAGAACGAATATTTTTTACATGTATTCCAACATGAAAATAAAATACTTGTATCGTCAGAAATGCGTATTGTGTGTTTTTATTATTGTTTTTTTTTGCAAAGTAAAAAGTACATAATACATTGTGTATGTACATAATGCAGGGTTTATTTGAGTAATTTTAGTAATAAGCTACTGCAATAAAATGTTAGTGTCTGCTGCAAGAAACTACATTGTTGAAAACAGCCGGAAATAAGCATCATGTGTGTTTGCTCTTCTTTTTCATTCAGATGTTGCAATATGGCACGTGGCAAAAGGCCTCAGTCTGACGTGTGGAATTATTTTGACAAAATAAATGAACAACGAAATGCTGTACAATGCAAGCTTTGCAAAAAACAAATGAGTTCCCGGTGGTACTACTAATTTACGAGAACATATTAAATGGATGCATGCTGTACTTTACAAAGAAGATCCAGAAAAAGCCGGAGGCCAGACGACCATCATCGACTTTGCAAAAAAACCCAACTTCGCTAACACAATCGCGTAAAGATGAAATAACAAGCAAGGTGGTCAACTGGAAAATGTAAGTTCTCTTGCCCTGACAACAGATACATGGACAAGTGTGGCAAATTAGTCATACATGACTGTAACTTACCACTACATGGATGATGAGTGGAATTTACAAACTAAAATTTTAGCTACAAAACCGATTGCAGAGAGCAACACAATCTACAGCACCACTAAGAGGAAATACTGTCAGACTTTACAATCCCCCTCTCTAAAATACTTGCAGTAGTTACAGATAATGCTGCCAATATGTTGCTCATGACATAAAAGATGGGCTTAACTGCTGTGAGGTGTGGGGGACTGTGGCAAAGTGGCTGCTGAGATGAACAGGTTCAGAGGTGATGCAGTGCAGAAATAATCACAAGTGAAAACTGTAATCCAATTTGGAAATGTTATTTGTATTTTTATCACAAATCCTGGTCTGGTGACCAAACAATAATCCTCCGGCAATACACCCCTGGTGTAAAGCTCGGCAGGAAAATGATAATAATGATTTGTACAACAAAACATATAATAACGCGTTATCCGTTCCCACGATATTACTAACACAAATCACCAGTCCGGGTGCGTGCAGTAGTGCTCAAGGTGGGTGATAACAAATAACAGTGACTGTGGTGTTGTTGTTCCGGGTAGTGCTGGCCCAAGGCGACAGCTCCAAAGACGTGTTAGCCATCTAGTGAATTTACAAACAAAAGACAATCACTAACAGTGCTACAAACAAACAAAACACTCACGAATACATTTTATTTCTTTTTGGGAACTCTCCTGGTCCTTCCAGTTCTGTGTTTCTCTGAACCCAAGCGAAGGAAAAGATTTACAATTCTCCGGCCCCTTTATGCCATTCCACATGACCCCTTGGTAAACGACTGCAGCTGCCTTAACTGTTTGCAGCTGCCACCTTGCTTCTCTTCCGGGTCAATACATTCCTGCAACGGAGTCTCGCCTTCTTCCAGGCTGACCAACTTCCCGTACCAGGGAAAGAACTGTCAGGTCAGCCCGTCCAAAGCCTTAGCGCCCTCACAGGTCGGGAGGGAGATTTACAACCAAAACCCATTGTATTTCTGTCACAGGGACACATTTTACAACTTTCAATTCGGAAAGGTCTGGCAGTACCGGAGATTGATCGTGCTACTGGTGCATCTGGAAAGTTGGTTGGCCCCTTTAGAATGAGCTCCACAGCACAGACTGAACTACACCGGCGACAAGAGCAGTTTGGTCTCTGCAAAGAAGTGCTTATGCAAGATGTACCAATGAGATGGAATGCAACCTACTATATGATTGAGCGGCTTTCCAAACATAGATGGCCGTTATCTGCAGTACTGAGTGACCGAAAAGTCACAAAAGAAGCTCATAGCTACCTTGATCTCAAACCAGAACAAAATTGATATTTTAAAAGAGCTGCTTAACGTATTGTCCCCAATGGAAAACGCTACACGGTATCTCAGCAGCGAATGCAGTCTTACTCTTTCAGCAGTTTTACTTGTGATCATAAACTTGGTTGACAAAACTAAACCAGAAGGGAGTAATTCGCCCGCTGTTAAGACAGACAAAAACTTTGATCAGAACTGACCTGGAGAATCGTTTCCTTAACAATATCAATCCAACCTCTGTGCAAGTGGTAACAGTTGCTCTTGATCCCCGATTTAAAATGCGTAAGTTTCTTTCTGATGTCCAAAAAAAGAAACCAACGGAGAAATTGAGACCAGATTACGTGCACGCAACCTAGAGCAATTACCACAGAAAATACCTGCCATGGCCAATAGAAAGCAAAACACGACAGTTTATTTGGGAATGTAGATGAGGAACCAGATACCATGGACGACCGATCTACGATATTTTTTTGCAAGAACCCAAACTATCTGTTACAGAAGACCCACTCTTATGGTGAAGCAACATGCCTTGCGTTTTCCAACACTGTCCCAATTTGCAAGGGAAATGTTATGCATACCGGCAGCATCGACTCTGTCAGAGAGGGTTTTTCAGCAGCTGGTAACACCGTTACAAAGAAGCGAGCCCGCCTAACAGCAGAAGTCATGGACGCAATTCTGTTTCTTTAAAAAAAACAACTGAACTTTAAAAAAACAAAACACTTCTGATTTTGTTTTTAAATTATTTTCTGTTGGACTGTAAAGTGAACAATGCAAGGGTGAGTTTATTTAAATTCTATAAAGGCACTTGAACAAGAATTGTGAACAAAATGTTAATACATTTAAATTTCTTTATTGGTTGGTATTTGTTAGTTACGAAAAGGCCTGAGTACTGCCATAATGACAATAGTATACTCAAGTGCTGTGTTTTTGTTGTTTTCAGATTTTTTTTTGTTTAAATGTCATACGTAATAAATATACTCCCTGAGTATATCTCTCCATTTTTGTCCCACCACTAATATATATATATGGTGGGACAAAAATAATAATAATAGATGGGCTTCAGTGAGTTACAGGAAAATAGTTTCATCCACGGTTTCTGTGATGTCATAAATTACGAGACTGAAGGTCGAGTAATTAATAAACTGTCACAGAAACCAGAAATGGAATTGTTTTCCTGTAACTCACTGAAGAGGGCCATCTATTATTTTTTATAATACATGGATACCCTTGTGATGCTACTATTAAAAAGAGGAGATTCAGCAGTACAGCAGTACAAATATAATATAAACTGTCAAAACTGCAATTACTGACCTGTATTACGATATTAACCCTAAATGTGTTTATTTGCTTATTTTGTAGTAACAGAAATAGTTGGATCAAACCACAGGAGGGTTGTCTCTATTGTTGCTCAGATGTTTTTTACATTTGGGGTGGTAATCCTTCCTGGGATTGCTTATCTCATCCCCTCATGGAAGGCCTTACAACTGACCATCACACTGCCAACCTTCATCTTATTAATATACTTCTGGTACGTGTTATTATATGTTTAATAAATAAATGGCCCATCATGTATTCCATTTTATAAACAGACTCATAACAATCAGTTGAAAAACAAATTAGATTAAAAATTATGGAATTACTACCCTGGTCAAAATTTGAAGACATAACCTTGCTATTTTTTTTATTTTTTTTTACAAATCCAGACACTCCACTATTCAACCTGTTACTGTTATGATCAATGATTAATAGTTGGGAAGAGTAACCACTCTGATGGGACTCACCATCAAATACAGTAGCTGGGGTGATTTTCCATTGCTTATTTGTACAATGCAGGTCCTATTCTCATACTGAGACACCTTTTCTTTCGATTGCCACACCTGTTTTTTTGCAATATTCATTTTGTATGTACTGTGTGTGATGTTTTACATCTTAGTATTGAAACTGTGGCACATTTCAAGATTAGTAGGTATAAATCTAAAGTTGTCTTTTTAAGGCTCATTCCAGAATCCCCACGGTGGTTGTTGAATCGGCAAAAAATAAAAGAAGCCCTGAAAATTGCAGCGGACATTGCCAAGCAAAATGGAAGATCCTTACCAGAAAAGTACAGAGAGGTAACAGGATTCTAAAGTTCAGCTTTGTCTTAATGAAATAACACTTCCAATACTTCTGTTGGAAGGCTAGCAATGCATCCTCAGCTAAAATAATAGTGGCTCTGTTGAGCTGGTCAATATTACTGTTAATTATTAACTCAACCCTTTTGTGCAAACACAGTATAGTAGTGTTTCTATTTTTGTATTTCCATTTTTTTCCCCCTTAAGTTTGTTCCTATATTTGTTTAATGTCCAATATTAAATTAAAAGAAATAACCAACAGCAACATGTCTCATTTCTGATCAAATAGAGTCACTGAAGGCTCTAGAATGGTGTAGTAAGACAGGCACCTAGAAATTATATTGTACTGTAAAATGGATCATGATTGTGGAACACAGTCTGATGCTCTAATTCTCATTTCCATTTTTTTTCCCCTTAAGTTTGTTCCTATATTTGTTTAATGTCCAATATTAAATTAAAAGAAATAACCAACAGCAACATGTCTCATTTCTGATCAAATAGAGTCACTGAAGGCTCTAGAATGGTGTAGTAAGACAGGCACCTAGAAATTATATTGTACTGTAAAATGGATCATGATTGTGGAACACAGTCTGATGCTCTAATTCTCATTTTCAGATGAAACTTTTAGAGCCAAACCCTGAAGATCTCAGTAACCCATCCTTTCTAGATCTGTTTAGGACATCACAGATGAGAAAGCAGACATTCATTCTAATGTATGCCTGGTAAGAACACTCTTAAAACTCTTAAGCTATTTCAAGAATGATCAATGTTTACTAACTTCAGTTGACTCCATACACTGGTTTAAGGCTGTTAAAACAGTAAACGAAAATAAAAATCCTAAATGGCATAGTATTTTATGTTTTGGTTTTTGAAGCTCTGCGTTTAAATTGAATTTGAGAACATAGATTTCAGGGTTTAGTTTTGCAAAAGTAGCACCATACAACACCATCTGAACAGGAAAAAGAGACAATGAAAAACATTTTCATTTTTGTTACCACCTTGACAAAGAAGCACTTTTAAAGGTGGAGGTATACTGCACCCCATTTCAACGAGGTATCTAGGACCAATCCACATGAAAAAAGAAATAAGGACCACAGGTCACAAATGGAGATTAGATAAAGGGGCATTCAGAACAGAAAATAGAAGGCACTTTTTTACACAGAGAATTGTGAGGGTCTGGAACCAACTCCCCAGTAATGTTGTTGAAGCTGACACCCTGGGATCCTTCAAGAAGCTGCTTGATGAGATTCTGGGATCAATAAGCTACTAACAACCAAACGAGCAAGATGGGCCAAATGGCCTCCTCTCATTTGTAAACATTTCACCTGCTGCCATATTCATACAGTACAGTAAACATGGATGTGTTGGCTTTGGGGTGCAATATTACTGGATGTCAAGCAAGCTCTTTTAGGAAGCCTGTCAAATGCTATGTTGTAGTTGGAACATTGACATTTTGTATTGGAGAATCAGCTGTTTAAGCATTAATGTACAGTAGTGCTAGATCATTTATCATGTATTCCAAGTCATGGAAAAGGTGAAGACATTTAACAAAAGACAAAGTTATCTATATGTAATGACAAGGAGGATATTAAAGCTATTATAAACCAAACACATGTTTTGGTTTGCAAATACATTTTTAGATGTGTTTTTAGAAACACTAATATCTTGGTCTAAATCGCTTGAAATTTGACGCCATTTAAAGCGTGTTTCAAGATTCTAGTATGTTAGCTTTTTGAGGGAAACCTAGCAGTGGGATTATGACCGCTCTACACATAATTTGATTGGATGAGACAATCTGTTTATAATTTAAGTGAATTGCCTGTCAGAGATTGTATTTGTTGTTTCAGGTTCGCAAGTGCAGTGGTTTACCAAGGGCTTATTATGCGTCTAGGAATCGTAGGAGGTAACCTATACCTTGGGTTCTTTATCTCTGGGATTGTGGAACTGCCTGCAGCATTCATTATTTTATTGACTATTGACCGAGTGGGGAGACGTCTTCCGTTTGCCACTGCTAACATAGTGGCAGGAGTGGCATGTCTTATTACCGCTTTAATTCCAGAAGGTAAGCTTTTTTAAAGTAGTGCATTGAGACTGTCTAGATGAGTGCCATCTTTCATATGCTAACGTCTACTCTGTGAACATTAAAGAGGTTATTACCACTCACATTGTTGTTGCCGCAACAGTTAAAAACTGTAGCTGTGGGGTCCCTTTCTTCATTCTTTAACATTATGGAGCGTGTAGCCAGCATTCGGCCTTTTCAGTCCATCTATGTTGATGAGATGGGTTTGGACTTGTGCAAAAGGGTGCTGAGTAGGAGTTGGTCAAAACAGACAGTGTGGATTGTGGAAGTATCCGGTCAGTGTGGAGGGAATGTCACTACGTTCACTGCCATATATTCCAAAGTGAGATTGTGGCCCATTTTACCGCGCTTCTACATGCTTGTATTTCATGCAACACTGCATGATCTGGGAGAAGTAATCTGGGAATGTGGCAAACAAGGAGAGACAATACTTCTTGTAATGTCAGTTTTAGTCATGCAGTGCGGGTGCAGCAATGGCTCCATGCATATCATGATAATTATCAAAAAATAATGTCAAAATAATAGACATGATTGCTGCCAATTAGCGTCAATTAAAGCAGATGGTGCTTCCACCTTTGATCATGTGTTTTTGTTTTTACTGAAATATTTAAAAGCTATAGCTGTATTTTATTTTAAGTTTGTGATTGATGTACTGATGAGAGTATTATGTTTTCCCAGGTGCATAAATACATTTGAAACTTCATTTTGCAAGCGCATGCACATTTTTGCAAATTACATAACCATTTCAATGTTTGTGTTAAATGTTTGATAATGTGTTTGGAGTACAAGAATTGTGCTGTAATAATTGAGAAAGAAAACTGTAATTGTATTTGTTTTATATATTTTTGTATCTGATTTGTTTTAGACATAAACTGGCTAAAGACAACCCTTGCAGTTATTGGCAGGCTTGGGATAACAATGGCGTATGAAATTGTTTACCTTGTAAACTCTGAGCTGTATCCCACATCATTAAGGTAGCACTTCAATTTAACGGGTGTATATATAACCCATCCCACATTAGAAACCGCTGAAGCAAACTAAAGCTCCTCCTTAAACAAATGTCAAAGTTGGTAACGTCTGGTTTTACACCTCTTTCAAAAGCTTCTTTGTGGAGCTGGCTAAAGTAGTTACTGGGGCTTGATAATGTGTCGAGGAGAATGGAGATTCAAATTCCTAATTTACTGGATTTATAGGGCAGGTTTAAAGAGTAAGTAGCGGGTGTTCTGAAAAAATATAGTGTTGCACGTCCCCACGCGTTGCTACAACTGTTTAAATAACATACCAGTAATTTCTTTTCATTGTTAACATTCTTTTTTTTTTTTTAAATTGAGTCGTTGCCAATTATTTTTATTATTTTCTCCCAAATTTGGAAATGGCCAATTATTTTTAGGTTCAGCTCACCGCTACCACCCCTGCGCTGACTCGGGAGGGCGAAGGCGAACACACTCTGTCCTCAGAAGCGTGTGCCGTCAGCCGATCGCTTTTTTTCATACTGTGGACTCACCATGCAGCCACCCAAGAGCTACAGCGTCGGAGGACAACGAAGCTCTTGGGCATCTTACAGGCAAGCCCGCAGGCGCCTAGCCAGACTACAGGGGTCGCTGGTGCGCAGTGAGCCAAGAACACCTTGGCTGACCTAACCCTCCTCCCCTGGGCGGCGCCGCCAATTGAGCGCCGCCCTGAAAGCTCCCCGTCCTCGGTCAGCAAAGGAATAGCCTGGACTCAAACTCGCGATGTCGAGACTATAGAGCGCATCCTGCACTCCACACGGAGCGCTTTTACTGGATGCGCCACTCGGGAGCCCTCATTGTTAGCATTCTGACAACATTTTTTAACTTATAACTTTAAAGTCTGTTTCAAAGCTCTTTTCAAAATCTAGTGCACTGATAATGTAAGGATTATTGCCCACATTGTCAAGCAGGCAGCAATAATGATCCATACAGTGGTTTAGTGGACAGATCTCAAACTCCTGTGCACTAGAGTGGACATTTTGAAAAGAGCTTTGAAACAGACTTTAACGTTACGTGTAAAAAGTTGTCAGGGTGTTAACAATGAAAATAACAATTAGAAGTATGCTATTTAAACAGTTGTAGCAACACGTGGGGATGTACAGTATAATGCTATACTTTTTCAAAACCCCTGCTACTTACTTTAACTGACAGTTAAATGAAAACATGAATACAGTTAGACCCTTCAGAACTTTCTTCCACCAGTCAGGAAGCTTCATTAGTTAGATGGAAGATGACTGGAATATTCAGGCAGAATGAAAAACCAAAACAACATTGAAATGGTATTTAAATCTGTCATTTTAAGATTAAAATGTTTAAAATAGAAAAATGTCACCGGTTACCAGTTGCTAAATGCAATCTTTGTCTTGATCTGCCTATATGGTTACCATCTTGACGGTAATTCCCTCTATTCGTGGTTGAAGCTTGAATAGAAAAAAAGCATTTTGTTATTTTTTTTGCATTATTCACTACATGCAACTTAAATAGGCACAGCAATGTACCATAATGCATTTTGTGCTGCATCTTTCTTTTTCTTTTTGAAGGAACCTTGGAGTTTCTGCATGCTCATCCCTTTCTGATGTTGGAGGGATTTTAGCCCCCTTTTTGCTATACAGATTAGCAAGTGTATGGTTAGAGCTACCTTTGATATTATATGGTGAGTATCCTAATTTGTGTATATTTATAAGCTCTATATTATGCTGATATACTGAATCGGGATGGTCAGAAAAGGCGAAAAGTAATTGCAAAGGATCTGGCAGTTAGAAGGCTTCAGCCCTTGAAACACCAGGCAGGTTTTCTAATATATATAAAACATAAATCAAACATTATCTCATTTGCTGCTATTATTATTTATTTCTTAGCAGACACCCTTATCCAGGTCGACTTACAATTGTTACAAGGTATCACATTATTTTTACATACAATTAGCCATTTATACAGTTGGGTTTTTACTGGAGCAATCTAGGTAAAGTACCTTGCTCAAGGGTACAGCAGCAGTGTCCCCCACCTGGGATTGAACCCACAACCCTCTGGTCAAGAATCCAGAGCCCTAACCACTACTCAGCTGCTGCCCTCTTAAACATTACTAGAGTTATATAAACCATTTTCAGTTATCTGATATTTCCTGAACAGTTTCAGCTTGTCTTTTATTAGTTCAGAAATAGGTTAATGTGTATTGACAGTCTACCCACTTGTGTGTGTCGTTTAAATGTGTATCCCGCCTAAGTGAATTAAATTCCAAAATAAAAAAATTACCAATGCTACATTATTAAATTGACCTTGTTTAAGGTAAAAACAGACAACAGTGGTTGATACTATATGTTAAGTTAGTTATTAAACAAAACACGTGCCCCTTTAAAATAAAATGTGATTGTTAAATGATTTGCAGACTCTCAGTAACCTTGGGAATACCCTTTTCCAGCTCAGCAGCTTCTCCCCAAGCACTGTTTGTTCCGTGACCCACAAGTGTACATGTACATGTACATGTGACCCTCACAGGATAGAGTATTGAAATTAAACAACAGTCATCTGACTGAAATCTTGAACAACTCTGTTACAGAATAATATGCTTTTTAGTTTATTTAAAAAGACAAAACAGCCATTGTTACTGCATTCTTTTGATTATGAGAGTTATTTTTGCTGGAATTATTTAATGCATACTGTACATCTCTCTTCTGAGCTGTGGTCCAATGTACAAATCATAATTCAATTCAATTTCCTTATGCTCTTACAGGAGTCATCGCTTTGTTGTGTGGTGGGCTAGTAATGCTTTTACCTGAAACCAACGGCATTGATTTACCAGAGACAGTGCAGGATGTAGAAACATTAGGAAGGTAAGACGTAAGAAACTGTGCTATGAGTAGGGCCTTACGGAACTGGCTTCAGAAATTGCACAAACTAACTATAGTTCTAGACCTCAAGATGTCCGTATAGCGACTCCAAAACATACATTTCACAGCATCTGAAAGATGAAATCAGAAAGGACACTAGTACCCTAACAATAAAGTTCCCCCCGAGCCATGATATCAGTGATTTGATACAGTGGTTTATAGCTGTAAAGTTAGCATTTATTTAACATACTTTAAAGATTGCTGAATTTTAGCCTACTGTAAATGATATTGGCTATTTATGTAAGCCTGTTTTTAAAAAATGTAACAAAAATGAGTTTACAGCAATAAGGATAAATGGTATATATAATGGTATATGGGCAGCTGGCTCTTTGAGCTCAAATATATATCTAATCCCGAGACTAATCCCTGCCTGGAAAAAATGTGTTGGTGGTTGGCAGGGATAGGGTTAATTTCTATCCCTGCCAGGTAATTGTGGGTGTATGGCTATGTTTGCATAGCTACAGGTGTAATTGTTTTATTTAATTTAATTGATGTCACCTGCCTGTAATCAGCAGGCAGGCATTTAAACAGTAAGCAAATGTTTGTACTGGGTAGTCTGTGTGAAGACAAGAGGCTGTCTGTAAAAAAAAAAGCAAGGTACTGCGTGCGTGCGTGCGTGCGTGCGTGCTGTAATGTGTAAAAAAGTGTTTTGTAAACGGCTTAGCTGTCTGATATAGTGAGAAAAAAAAGTGTAGTTAGTACTCCATGGGGAGTTAGGTTTTTGTTTCATTTATTTTTTTGTGTTTAATAAAAGTGTGCAACCACGTAAAACTTTTCTGGGTCTGGGTCTGCTTAAAAGGGGCAAATGAACCTGAGAACAAGTGAAATCCTTCACTATATATATATATATACTGTGTATATATATATATATATATATATATATATATATATATATATATATATATATATATATATATATATATATATATATATATATACACATACAATTAACTAAGATATCTACAATTGGGATACCGAAAATAGTAAACTATTTGAGGTGTTGTATAGCGCCAGTAGATTTTTAGCAACATTTTAACAAAATTATTTAACTGTAAGGTAATAAAAACCTCTAAATGGGTTTAAATTTTTTTTTTAATTAAACTATGTATTTACAGTTAAATGCCAGCAGCCAACCATTTTAAAGTGTTATGTTTAATAAGCTTCTAATCTGTAGTTTGTAGTTAACCGATGATCAATTCACTAAATTGTAAGCATTAAGTAATGCGATGATTGTTTAATTATTGCTTATTATTTTACTGACATTGTGTGGCTGTAGGACTAAATTACAAGTGAAAACCTACAGGCCCTGTAAACATAAATGTGTGTATTCATGGATAGAGTGATATTGAAGTCAAAACTTTTGTACAGTGGAGTCTATCCATTCATGTTCAATGGGATTCACAATCTGATTATCTTGTAAAAAATGATACAAAATGGTACAGCTAGATGACTATCGCCACTTTATCTGGTTGAATGATTTCATGTGCATTCATTCTGCATTTCTTTTTCTAGTTTTATTGAGTCTTTCTGTTTTTGTGGTTAATTATTGCAAAAGTCCTTTCTGATTCCCCGGTGATACAGCAACAGGAAACAACAGGTGACATCGTTTTTACTGGAGCAATGTAGGTAAAGTACCTTGCTCAAGGGTACAGCAGCAGTGTCTCTCACCTGGGATTAAACCCACGACCCTCCGGTCAAGAGTCCAGAGCCCTAACCACTACTCCACACATGGCAGGATACATTCCCTGTGCCCTGTCAAAGCACTAGCATACTACATGCAAAGAACAATGGAGCAAAATAGGAGCAGCTCCTTATATTCCATGGTGCTAATAAAGTCAGTCAGGTACTTTCTAAATCTAGATCAGCTCTAAGGCTGGTACAGCTTATCTGGGAATGTCATTCTTGGGCAGGTTTTCTATTAGAATGCAAGATGAAGGTGCATTCCACCAGAGTGGTTTCTACATCCTAAGCTCTCCTTCACGGTTCTTCCATGGAGGTCTGCAAAGCAGCTGTCTGGCATGCACCCCATACCTACATGAGGTTCTACAGGGTTAATGTCTCCTTCAAGCTGGTACTTCCTTATAAATAAGCGACTGAGTCTAGCTGATCTTGACCCACTCCATCTTTTGGGATGGGTTACTCATTCGTAAGTGGAATTTACATGCTTTATCGGTTGTCTAATCTCAGTGGGCGACAAGGAAATTGTGAGGCTTCGCT
Source organism: Acipenser oxyrinchus oxyrinchus (assembly GCA_030684275.1). Taxonomy (NCBI): domain Eukaryota; kingdom Metazoa; phylum Chordata; class Actinopteri; order Acipenseriformes; family Acipenseridae; genus Acipenser; species Acipenser oxyrinchus. Next base: position 48,023,541 of record CM060251.1, read on the forward strand.
GCTTGGGCACTTCCTCTTACAGACTTCCTGTCATGGGAGTGGCTCGTGCAGCCAACACAGTTAAAGGTTTCGGATATACCTATAAAGAAAGACTAATGTTAGGAAAATACCGTTCATAAGTGGAATTGATGACTCGGAGAACCATGGTTACAAGGTAAGGTAACATAGCGCTTTTCATTTGCCATTAATGGCATTTATTTTATTTTCACAGGGGCCACAAGGTTAAAGTTAAAAGAAACAAGTCGAAGACTAGAGATTCCTGCATATGACCACAAAGCAAGAGGAAACTTTGAACATAAACTAATGCCAGGTTACTGTTGTTATTACGCACAAGTATCTTAGTAAAACTATTATTTAGGAACAGTCAATGAATGTGGAGTGACCTATTGTTTGTAACTTGTTGTACAGTAGCTGCCCCAGGGTCATAGTGGTTACATTTTTTTTGTACTCTGCCGTGACTAAATCTGGCTATCAATCTGCCAACATTCAGAATGTAGGTTTTTCATACATGTATTTGTTTGTGATGCAGTGTAAAAGTCTTTAATATGCTTGCTACCAAAGTATGTTTTACTTTTTCTGTACAATAAATATCATATTTTGCAAAATGTATATACAGCTATGGCCCAAATGTTTTGCATCTATATGAACTTAATTTTAGATCTTTTATTTAACATCATGTAATCAAATAAACTCAAATGATATTGCAAAAGTGTACCAGAAGCCATAATAGTAGTACAGTATTTGATGTTAGATTTTGAATTAATTTGTCAGTTTTTCATGAAGTACTGAATAACGAAAACTATAAAGCAGTATGTAATTCAATATGTTAACATAACATTATTCAGCAGGTTTCATTCGACTTTATGAAGCAAAATGTGTTCATTCCATAGGGTGACCATAGCTGTAGATGCTTTATAAAGGTTTAAGGCTTTCAGGTACCAGTTTTCCAATGAACATACAAGCTTATTTTGTTTCTTAAAGGTGACGTCTCATTTAGTTTGTGTTTGTCCTTGATTAACAATGCACAATTTTGATACCTCCCTCCAATTTTTTTGTCTGTGTAAACATATGTACAGTCCCTGATGAGTCCTGATTTTCTACCATTATTAGAATCGCTTGTTTCTTCCTTTAATTTTTCAGAAAGATTACTAACAGTGACACTAAGCAGATCAACCATCTGCTAAATTGTAGAGAGGGGTAGTTTAACTAGATGAAATGAGTCAGTTTGAACTCTGTTTCAACACCCCAAGTAAAATAGTGGCTGGACATAAGTTATAATGGCTTGTGGAAAAGATTGGATCAATATATAGGCACAGGGAAATATTGAGGCTGATTTCATTAGAAGACCATTGAATTATATTAAACAAATTGATTTGATCACAGTTCAAGCATCCACATTGGTTTGGTAACTGAACAGTAGAAAAAATATTTGCAATAGAGTCCTAAAATGTATTTGTAGTTTATATTAAAGGTATATGTGGGGTCTACACACAATAACTAACAGGTGCAACAGACCGAACTCTTTTTATCTCAAAAACTTCCAGCTTCAGCTTTTCACTTCCTGTGATGCAATTCTTTTTATCAGAGGTTTAGAGTGCGTATGCTGCATGTTTGCAAATCCCTGGTGGCTGGCCTGCTGTACACGTGTAAGACTTCCTCTTTAAGAATCTGAACTTTTCTCCAATCAATCAGTCCATGTTGCAGCTTTAGCACTTTCACTGCTAGTTTGCCAAACACATTTTAAAAGGGTTATGTTATTAAAGTAAATATATATTTGTTTTTATAATTTTATTTATAGAATCTTGTTTAGTTATAGGATGCCACTATAAAGATGTTTTTTTTATTTAAACTATCAGCATTCATTCCAATATATAACCGCTTAACAAAACTGTATTGTATATCTTTTATTTTCAAGTTCAAAAAGGAAGAATCTTGTGCTTTCTCTAATGTTTTGTTTTTAATGTGTTAATTTAAATGGTTTAATGCTTAATTGGAATACAAATACTATAGTTGTTTAAACTATTTTTGAATTCCTGTTCTATAATGATTGTTTTAACTGTTTAGTCTTCTCTCTTTCTCTGTATCCTTCTCTATCCCTATTTACTGTGTGCTAAATTGGTTGTGCCCATCCTTGATTCAGTTATCCATTATTGGCAAACAAAAAAAGGAATAATCATGGATAACCTTCCCTGAAATAGGAATATTAACCATTATAAATGGATGTTTCCCTTTAAGACATCCAAACCGGAAAACGTATGCCAAAGAATTCTCGACAAAGCAGTGTGACGTGACTGCTGCTCTGCCCCTGAAAGCACAAATGAGCTACTTACACAAACAACGCTGTCATTTTCCTTCGAGAACTACGACCATGAACGCTGCGACCTCAAAGTTAATGGTTAATATTCCTATATCAGGGAACCAGGGTTATGATAATAACATAACGTTCCATTTCAAGTAGGGAATATTAACCATTACAAATGAGTATACCCAAGCTGTCACAAGGGCATGGTTGTAGAGCAGAAACCGCTTTGTGCTTGTTAATCAATATCCCAGCAGTGACTGGAATGAAACATTTTTAGGATGAACTCACTAATGTTCTGTTGTGAGGGTGGACTGGGAAGCTGCCCTCAGCACTCTAGTGCCGAATCCAGGGTTCTGCGGTGCGGATCCACGACATTCAGTCAGTAGAACCTGGTAAAAGGTATGGGGGGGGGGGGAAGCCCACACACCGCTGTACTGCATATGTCACGGACAGATGCACCCTGGAACAAAGCCCATGAAGTCGCCTGGCCCCTGGTCAAATGGCCGGTGAGCTTCTCTGGTGGAGGCAGATTGGCCAGTTCATAAGCAGTCTCAACTGTGCCTGTCAACCATTTAGACAGACGCCGCTTAGACAGGGCCTGTCCCTGGGACTTACTATACAAGAAATGTGTTCCGACTGCACTCCAACCTTTAGTCCTGTCAACATAATATGCTAATGCCCGCTCTGGGCAAAGCGTATGGAGCTGGTGCTCCTTGTCAGATTGGAAAGGGGGAGGGGGGAAAGCCTCCAATTCCACTGGTTGATATGAAAAGTCAAGATGGTCTTTGGCAAAAAGGCAGGGTTAGTATGATTTTCGATATTGAGAATGCTTGCATTTCACTCACCCGCTTAGCAGAGGTGATTGCTAGCAAGAAAACTGCCTTGAAAGACAAAGATTTGAGCTCAGCTGAGTACATGGGCTCAAATGGAGGTTTCATCTGAGCCCACAGTGCCAATGAGGAACTATGTCCTTCACGGGCAGCCTATGCCTTTCAAAAATGTCCCCGCCAGGAAGAGAGCTCCTGGGGAGACTTTTTTTAATCAATTTTCACATCGCAAACCGAAATGGCTGCCAAATAAACCTTTAAAGTAGAGGAGGATTTCCCCTCATCGAAAAGGTCCTTCAAAAATTGCAATATCTGCCATAGGGAATGTCGTGGGTTCGAAACCACGAGACATGCACCACGCTTGGAACACGCCCCACTTGTACCCATATTGGGAACGTGTAGAGGCTGCCCTGGTGTTTTGTAGGGTCCCACTCACCCTGTTCGATAACCCCAGACGGCTCAAATGCAGCCGTTCAGGGGCCTGACACAGAGCTGTAGGCTTGATGGGTTGGGGTGCCACAAAGTGCCCTGCGCCTGGCTGAGCAGGTCGCGGCGCATCAGCAGTTCCCACAGCTGGCCGCTCAGGAGTTGCATCAAGGAGGAAAACCAGACTCTCCTGGGCTAGTTTGGGGCTACTAGGAGCACCCTGGCCCAGCGCTGCCTGACCTTCTCCAGACATAGCTAAGAAAGAGAAAAACATAGCGGGAGCGGTGGGAATACATAGAGTAGATGTGCTGGCCAGAGGTGTGACAATGCATCTACCCCTAAAGGTTCCCCATCTCCTCTTATGGAGAACCACAGTGGACAGTGTGCCCACTCCTGACAGGCGAAGAGATCTATCTCTGCTCTCTCGAATCTCTCCCATATAAGGCTCATGATCTCAGGATGGAGTCTCCACTCTGCACCGCTGGGGACCCCACTCGAGGCGAGATTCGCAACCCAGTTGATCACTCCAGGTAGGTGAACTGCCCGGAGAGGGAGGAGGTTCTCTTGTGCCCACAGCAGAAGCTTGTGGGCCACACGGTGGAGACTGAGTGACCGCAAACCACCTAAGACAGACATTGAACTTATCATTTCTGTCCTCTGCAGGCAGCTTGGCCTTGCAAGAGACACATGCATAAAACCCAGGCACGGCATAAGTAGGACCGGTACTACATAGCAGTGCACACAGTAGTGAGTTTCAGTGCACACAGTAGACAGTGTCAGTGCACATAGTGGACAGTGTCAATACACACAGTAGAGTGTCAGTGCATACAGTGACAGTCAGCATCGCGGTGCACTCTCGGGATCAGGAGCGACAGGTCGCAGTTACTGCCAGTGGCTATCCTTCCAGTCAGTACAGGCATGAGACTGGAAGCAGCCTGCTTGAAAACAATCCTTTGCAGTAGTGTGCTGGAATAGCTACACTAATACAGCAACAAGCTGTTAATGTAAGCACGCCCACAGCAGCTGCTCGGTTTTTTTTCAATACTTACCTTGTGCAAGAAAAATGAAACACAATAAAATATATAAAATATACAATAATACACACAACCGGTAGAATGCAAAGCAAAAACACAGTGAACAATTTTTTTTTTTTTTTTTTTTTTTTTTTAAACTCCAACCGGGGTAGACTTTGTGTGCTATGGTCCCAGGAAGGACGGCACTTGAGCCACAGGCTTCCCGCGGAGCACTAGGTCATGGCAGGACTTCACCAGCACTAGGGCTGTAGTAAAAGAAAAGCTAGAAATAAACAATTTTTACTTCAGTGATTTCAGTAATTTTAAATTAGCACTTTTAAGCAAAAGCTAAAAAGTATGAATAATGTAATAGAAAAAAATAGATAATACCTATCAACGCTCTCTGATGTATTCAGGGCCAGTTGAAAAAGAAAATGGCAGCGTTGTTTGTGTACGTAGCTCCTTTATGCTTTCGGGGGCAGAGCAGCAGCCACGTCACACTGCTCTGTCGAGAATTCTTTGGTATAAATTTTCAGGTTTGGGTGTCTTAAAGGGAAACACCCATTTGTAATGGTTAATATTCACTACTTGAAAGAGACCCCTTGACCTTTTTTAAAATAACAATTGGGTGGACTTAATACATTTTCAGATGCCCAGTTTAATTACGTTATACATAAAGGTGTAACACACCTTTAAGTACAAACTGAAAGAGGAACAAAACATCTCACTGCACTAGCCTCATATGCCTTCTTAGGATGACCTCTGTCACCCTGCACTGTTTGTTGGGGCACGCCGCGTCGTTGGACAGGTTGGCCGGTTGAACAAGTGCAGCAATGGGGGCATCTATAACCTGTCTCACTGACAGAGCGTGGTGATGCCGAGAGCTAAGCAGGCATGAGGGAGCGTTCCCTGGAATGCTGGGCCATCATTCCGTTAGTCAGAAACATGATTGTCACTGATTTAATACGATTATTGATAATAATTTTTCATTAAAATTAATATTCAAGACTAAACAAATAATGTGCTGCATAATACTCTGTTAGTAGTGTGTTTAGATCGTGGCCGTCATATTTGTTTACGTTGTTGAATTTTTTTGAATTTCAGAAAGTCAGAAAACAGTGGCAGTGATGTTTTAATCACCATTTTAGTGTTTGGAGCATCTTTCTTTTGTAGTATGTTTTGTAATTCTTTTACTTTCAGCCATTTTCTCTTGTGAGAAGTGCAGGGAATGGCGGTGTGTTCCTTTGAAAAGGGGCGGGACTGACAGTGAACCAATTACATATCAGAGGGAGACTATTGCCCTGTGGTGTAGGGATGTTAGGGCAATAGTTCAATCTATTTTTGCTGCTATGAGGAAGCCAGAATTTCCAAGCATATATATATATATATATATATATATATATATATATATATATATACTGTATATATGCGCACACACACACTGTCCTAGCATTGGTGCTTTGTGTCATCATCAAAATTGAGCAGTAGGTGTTCATAATTGTCTGTTGTATCAAACATTTTTTTTTAATCTTGATTTCTTATAAAAATAGACAGTAGAAAAACTTGTGTTTACTGTTACTGAGCATGTATGTTTAAAATAGTTGTACCACACACCAATATCTGTGTTAGCCCTTATAAAAGTTTACCATAGTAAAAGCATAGCACATTGTAATAAACCCACAGTGAAAGCATGGTAAAGCAAAGCATTGTGAAGAATAGTGAGGTAAAGTAAATCACATTAATAAACATGGCAAACCAGGGTAAACTATGGTATGTGCACAGTATAGCCATGGGAAAGCATGGCAAAACTGCAAAAATACTGTGGTAAACCTTTATAAGGGAGTTTATGAGATGAATTTGACAAGTTAAGCTCTTTTTGCCCTGTTTCTATATCCGTATCGGTCTATAAATAAATACATTTTTGAAATAATGTTCAGTATTAAGTTTCTGAAAAAAAAACAACAGTGGTCATTCATTATCTGACAAAATCTTGAAATATGGCATCAAATGAAATGGTGAAAGGTGATTATGCAGTAAAGCAAATATTTACTGTCAACCTGGCCTAACCGTGAAAGAATCCAATTTGTGAATTATTGAACAGTCATATAAAGGGCCTGTAGTTTACTGATTCTTCTTACCAGAAGGTAGTATTTTAATAATTAACCATTTTTGCTTCAAACATAAATCTGCTGCCCCCTATAGTGGTTGCCGTTTATAGCTGTTGCTAAAAATATATAGAACAGTCATAATCTATTTACTGTACCAGATTGTCAATTAATCCTTTTTTTAATGTAATACTTAGTAGGGCAGAAAAGTTCTTAACTGGCAGTTGTGCAAATAGTCAACTAATCAGGCTGCTCCCATTAGTCTGGCTAGTTGTTGTTATACAGTAGTGTTTCATGACAGACTATTTCCTTTTAATAATGTACGGAACCCCTCAAGGTACATTGAGAAACTTTTGTGAAAAGTGGCATTGCACACAGTGTCAAGTGTCAAAGAGAGAGATTTTTTTGTATTTATTTCTGCCTGGTTATTCTCGCCGCTGATCTTTCAGAATCCACTTACAGTAGAGCATTACATTATTTTTCAATAAGCCTATTGGGGCATGTTCATTTTAGAAAAAAATACGTGATATGGTTGAAGTGGACTAGAATTCTGAGTGCTTTGAAGTTGTGAATTATATAAAATGATAAAGTCTAACAAACTAACTGAAACAAGTATTCATTAACATTTTAATATTATTTACCGTATTTTAACGTTAGTATATGTAGATATATTCTTGCTATTGTCACATTAATTTGATGTTCAGGACCCGCACCTAATCATCACCGCCTAGGGCCCTGCGCAGCCTAAGGCCGTTCCTGCTTATGTGATATTAAAAAGAACACTATTATAGCTTTATACCAGTAATAATGTTTTAATCATCTTGGAAAAGCTACTTAATAAAAATTAGCTTTGTCTTGCGATTTTCCAAATCAAACCACACGGAAGATATGAAAATAGTATCTTAATTGTGTATTTGCAAAAAACATACTAATGATGGTTGTTTTATTAGCCATAAAGAAAGGAGAGGTTGACACTTACTAAACAGGCTGCAATGCTGTTGCAGTTTGTTTAATTCATTGTGCCCACTGTGTATCTATTACTTACTATCACAGTGACACCTCATGTATTCTCTTGTACAACACCCTCTTAAGAACGATGTAGTCTCAGCAAAACATAGATTGGCATATGATTTTGCAGTACGTTCAAAATGTACTGGCAGTCTGGATTTCAACCACGGTCCGCCTTTTATCTATCTATAAAGTATGTTACTGAATAACAGCACAATATTTTTGTATTTTGTATTTTTCTACAAACAAACAAAAACAGAAAGAAAGAATACAGATAAAAAAGAGTAAAGATAATTTCTTGTATTTATTCTTTTGTTTGTAACTCTTTCATAGTGCTGTATTCACAAAACATTATGGAAAATTATTAATCATAAAGAAAAATGTAAAAGGTTATTGTAGGTGCAGAATCTCCCAGAGTACAAATTAGCTTTTTATGGTTTTTTCAATCCAGTCAACAAAGTAGGACACTCTAGCGTAGACTCCAGGTTTCATGGCATTGGCACAGCCGAGCCCCCACGAAGTCACTCCTTGAAGAACAAAACTCCTATCCTGGTAACAAACCAGGGGACCACCGCTATCATTCTGAGGGAGGAATGGTGAAATTGTAGGTCAATCCACTACCTGCCAGATTTACTAGTGGTTTAATCCATTGTCATAATCATAATAACTACAATTATTCCATTATTAGACTTGCAAGTGTGTAAAACTGGTGATGAATGCCATTCAGTAACTGATGTATATATATATACATATATATATATATATATATATATATATATATATATATATATATATATATATATATATATATATATATATATTAGTATTAAACACAAAAAACTACGTTCTACTTGACGGTAAGAGCTGACAATTCTGAAAAAGACGGGAAATTGTCAGGTAAGGCTGCCACTGCGCCCTCACCTGCCCCATGTTCTGGGTTGGTCAGTTCAGGTCTCAAACCAGAACAACCATGGTTGTTTTCATGTTGTCATAGAATTATATGTGAATTGGAAAAGCTAATTAGAAAAGTTGGAATATTAACACATCTGGAGTGAGACAAGTTATTTATTGTGTACTTTTCCAAGTATAGAAATATTTACAACGGTCATAACCATTTCAGCTTTTTTCTTTCTTTTATTTTGGATTTTGATTTTGTTTATGAAGGACATAAAAACATGTGTTTGATATGGTGGAAAACAAATATGACGCATGTGTGGCATAGTAATGTATGGAACCCCTAAAGGTACACGGTGTAAAAATTAAAATGGGCGCCTACCATCTCGTGTGCAAAACATAATATCTCATGTGCATGACATAATATCTTGTGCGCAAGACTTACTATAATATCTCCTGCTGACGAGATAGTAAGTCATGTGCACAAGATAGTAATGTCCCTTTTAGGGGTTCCATAGTAATTAGATCATTGAAAGGAGACAAATAATATGTTACACAAGCATTTTCCAACCAATCAATCCATGAACTTTATAGATCTTTCTTATCCATTTATGACAGTGACACTCTTCTAAACTTCTAGGCTGTTTCAGAGAGCTTTTGAATCCCACTGGTGATTACACGTTGTCTGAAGTGAACCCGCCTCCTGTACCAGTTAAGCAGTGTGTGCTGGAAAGCCTTGTCAGAACATGGGTCAGGTAAGGGCGCAGTGGCGGCCTTACCTGACAATTTCCTGTCTTTTTCGGAATTGTCAGCTTTTACGTCAAGTAAAACGTAGTTTTTGTGTGTTTAATATCCATTATTTTATCACTGGAAGGCTAATTTTAAAACATGATATTTATATGCAATGGAAAGTAGGAGGCTGTGTGGTCCAGTGGTTAAAGAACTGGGCTTGTAACCAGGAGGTCCCCGGTTCAAATCCCACCTCAGCCACTGACTCATTGTGTGACCCTAAGCAAATCACTTAACCTCCTTGTGCTCCGTCTTTCGGGTGAGACGTAATTGTAAGTGACTCTGCAGCTGATGCATAGTTCACACACCCTAGTCTCTGTAAGTCGCCTTGGATAAAGGCGTCTGATAAATAAAACAAATAAAGTAGATCCCTCCATTTAGATTGTAGTCCTCTCTGTAAAAGGGTGTTTTTGGTTTGCTATTTATTTTTTATTTGTGGCGCAACTCTTTGTATAAGAAAAAAGATCTACTAATATAACAAACATTCCCAAGTAGGACCACATTTTAGATACATTATACACATATACATAGACTTCTAATTCATAAAACATGTTATTATTATTAGGCTATTACATTTTTATAAACATGAGTACTTTAGTTACGTTTACATTAGGTTAGCTATCTGATTGTTTATTAATAACATGAATATGCTCAAATGTATTTATATGTACACCTTGTTTAAAAATGTACGTTATTTAAATGGCGTCATTAGGAGGAGAACGGCACATTTCCATACAATCGATTCAACCATTTCATCACTTAATATAAACAAGATAATAGCCTAATAATCATCCGTTAATTAGGGATTTCAAGGTGTAAACAAAACGCTGGGGTAAAGCACATACAAAAAGAAAAAATAGAAAAACACTTTTCAAATGTAGCTACCCTAGTGTATTCACAACTATGCTGTATGTATTGTGTGTCACGGTTCTGAACATAAATGATAAGTCAACTGCTGCAAATCCGTAATTGTTTGTGCGCAATTTATTATGTGATTTTTGTGTTAGGAAGCAAACCCTCAAACATTTGGTAATATTAATTATCATGCACATTACATTGTTTGTAATACATTATTGTACACAATATATTAGTATTACGAATATAGATCTTTTATGCTTATGTTTTAAAGTTTACATAATGCATTGTAACAGAGGACAAATGAATCCTAATCAACAATCTCCCTCCCGACCTCTGAGGGCATTGTATAACCGGAGCAGAGTGCCCTGTAATGGATGGTTCGACAGTTCATTCCAGGGTCAGTCGAAAGCCGACCATCCAGGAAGGGGGCGCGGCCACGATACCAGAAGTCAGTGCCTTAATGCGGTAGGCGATGTGTCAGTCACGGATTGGAGGAGACGTGATTGTCCGCGCTACTGAAAGGGCATGACGGAGGGTATATAGGGGAAGTGGCCCCAGTGATCAGTTCCTCCATTATGGTTACGAACTGACCATGAGAATAAAGAGAAACCGTGAGTGTTTAGTGTTGTACTGTCTGTCTATTTAACTGTGTCTTGTTTGTCGTTGTAGACGGCTAAAGATCCGGGAGCTGTCACTGTCAAGCCAGCATTAAACTCGGACTGCACTGTACCACTGTAAAGCACTCGTTTCACATTCACAACATCACTTGCACCCGGAGCACTCGCTGTTGGACTGGTGAACGTATAGGTGTCTTAAAGTGTGTGTTTGTTATTATTATTGTGGGGCTAACCCTGTGGTTTTGCTGACTACACACATCGTTGTGTATAGTCAGTGTTATTATTTAAAAGCCTTAATAAAGCTTTGTTATTTACCATTGAACTGTTGTTGAACTGTTGTTATTAAGCACTGCATCACCTCTACACCTCTGCACTACAAACCACTTTGCCACATGCATATAAACTAAATATATACTGACTAATATCTTGGCTGTAAATATTTAAAAGTTACAATTTGAGGGGTGTAGCTAGGAATAGATTTTTACTGAGGCAAAAATCTAATTTTTGTCTAAAAAAAAAAAACAACAACCCTGCACATCCTGTTCATGAAGCCTGGAGACTATTAATGCAAACTGCAAAGCAATATAAGTCGCTAAATCTTCTTACCCAGTGACCCACCTTGGATAATGTTTGAAATTTCATGACACATTTCTTTTAAACAAATCTCCCAGCAAAAACAACACCAACCTAAAATGACCTTATTCATACTGTTAGAAATATGTAATATTAAAAGGACAAGAAGAATAGAACTTATAATATGAATAAGTAGATGGGTTTATACTTTCATTGAGACATGCATTTGGTTCACTGCTACAGAAGTTAATGCAGAGACTGGTGACACTACTGCTGGAACTGGTGGTGCTACTGCTGGGACTGGTAAGACTGGTGCTGCCACTGCTAGAACTGGTAAGACTGGTAATAGACATCATCATTATATGCTACAGCTCGATCACATACCAGAAGCAGTTTAAAGTATATTTACGTAAATTTAAAGCAACATTGTCTGTGCTGATGATTATATATGATCAGTGTATTGGTTTGGTTATCAAACATATCGAAAGGATGCACTCGGTTAAACTGTTTCTCGTTATGAACAGGGACCCTAGGAATCCATTTGCTGTCCATATGCTATCGGAAAATTTTTTGTTTTACACTTGGGGCAGGGCAAAAAACATGCAAGGCTTTTTTTTGTTTGCTTGTTTGATAACAAGATCGCAGCAGGGATGAAGAAACGTTTGCTCTAATCAACATTTGGCCCGACAGTTCAATCCAGAGAAGCTTGGATGGAAGCGTCAGTAACAAACTGCTTCCAGGGCACTGATATGTGCATTGTTTACTAGCGTCTGTCACCCAGGTCAACCCTGCTCTATCAAAAGCAGTGTGAAATCGGGTCCAGACCCCGGCAAGTTCTGACCACGCCAGTGTGAAAGAGGCTTTAGTTAAGGTCAGAAGCATTTAAAGAAATTAATTAAACTTAAACTAAGTCATAAAAAATGAAATGGATAAAGTCACGATCCACAAGAACCACAAGGCATAAGTGACCTAAGGAATTCAAATTAAATTACTGACAGAGAATTATTAAACTGACAAATATCCTATAACTTACTGTTGGTGGTGGAGCCCGACTGTGCATACATAACTTTTAAGTTAGCAAAAATAAACCACGCATGCACAAAGAAAAATTAAAAACTCTCTAAATACTTTATCCATTTTTTTAGTTCCCAAAACAGGCACTCCTAGCCAATGAGTACTATCCACCTGAAAAATATGGTGTTTAAACAGGCAGTCATTTTTAAGCTATTTTATACAACTGACTAATGTCAAAACTGTATAACTTATAAACCATCGCAGATTTTCACGAAACTTGGCCAAAAACATTCTCCATCACACGGACAAGGAGCATATAAAATGCCGTCCCGATCCGTTTTGAAACGGCAAAGAAAATATACCCCTCAAAATGGAGTTTAAACAAAGCTCTGCCGGCCACCCTTACCGTTATAATTCAAACTAGTTATCTGCTCAATATTAGTTTATAGTTTTTAGAAATAAAGTTATAAACTAAACAGAGATGTTTACATGCTTTAAGGTGGCAGTCTTGCTGGGCTTACAAGTAAACCTGATGACATGAACCAGTGAAGAAAACAAAAAAATGGAATCCGTTCCATACCTGACAGGTGTCTGTGCCTCCTTCAAGGTTTCCAGCACACATTTCGTGCACCTTCACCCTGTCATCGAGATATTCCGGACGATTGCACATTTTGGTGTCGAGGACTGGAAAACTGGTTTCCTTAAGGACACCATCTCCTCCGGTACCTGCAAATAAATAACAGTTAAATTATATATGCATATAAAATATATACTCTATTATATTTACTGTACAGGTAGGACTGTAGTGTACCACTGACTCCAATGTATCATATTTACAATGTATTTTATTGCTGAACTGCTGCATGTACACAGTTTCAAAGCCCAACAAAACAAATAAGGCAGCTGCACTTTATAAATGAAAGTAAACCTGCTTAAATTCCATTTATTTTTTAATATGTATGTGTATACCCTTGGTGATCTGTGTCCAATGGTTGGTCAGTTTTCTAAATAAAAAAATTAGCTCATGTAAACTGCAAGTAGAATAATAATCAGTTATAGAATACTACACCTTTTGTATGACCCCAACCAGTCACGTAGCATTCTGTTCCACTCGGCACAATGTAATTTTTCTCTGGCAAGCAGGCTGGCTGCACCTTATCGTTAAGTAATGCAGGACTAAAACACACAGAACAGGCCCATGTGGTTAATGTTTTTCTGTTTGCAAGTATTGCTTTAAATTAGGATCTCTTAATTAAGCATGGTTAACTATGGTAGCTATCATGAATCAAAACGTAAAATTACATATCCAGTTCAACCAGCTGGTTACTAAGTAATTAATATATTGAGTAAGTAAACTTTACCAATTTTACATTACCACACTTAGAATTGTTATGGTCTTCATCCTTTATAGATATCAATGTTTTATTAGTTGGAGACCCAACACTACAGGGGGCGAGGTGGTACAGCTACATAATCTTTCTAGCTCTCATGCCTTTCACCTTTTGGGTTAGAATCTGGCACATTGCAAAGGCACCACACAGTTTAGCACTATTGTCAGTCTCGTTTGGGAGAGGCACAAGGTGTCAAACCAGGATTGAGGTTCACTGTAGCAAGTAAAATTGTGTCTTATATTTCACAAGAACAAAAACAAAATGCCGATGTACTTATAAATACAGTACCTTGTTAACTTAATTAATGCAATGTCTGTTCCCTTAGGCCCCCAAACCAGTCTTTCAACATCTTTCACTTGTTTAGATGGCTCATCTGCTTTTTCAGTAAAGATTCCAAGGAAAACTTTGTATCGCGAAGGCTTTGACGATCTGTGAAAGACACCAGTACCTCACTTAGTTTGTTTCATTTTACTTAAGCATTACTGTTCAACATGGGAGGCATTTCTGTTGGATAACTGACCACAGGGTCAGTTAGGTGTCCCCGAAGGAGAGGTTACATTATCTACAGGATCGCTACGGACAAAATTCATGACATTATAAACTGAACAGTCTTGTGTATGAAGACACTTTTTTAATGTGTTTTTTCACGTTATATTTTGGTTTCAACATTTTAAAGTCCTATTAGCTTTTAGAGGACATTTACCTGAGGGATAACGACTGCTCTACTCTGAACCTCATTGTGTAAAGTGTTTGCTTGTTTGTCTAATAAATGTCTGTTCATACATTTTCTTTCTTTGGTGGTTCTCAAATGTGCTGTATTGACAGTTTTTTTTCTTCTGTAAATCTCACAAATGTTGGATTTTGATACTGGCTTGCAAATATAATGGAACAGATTTATCAAGGTGACAAAATAAAACTATTAAACTAACAAACAACAAATAATAACTCTTCCAGGCATGCCGTCTCACTTATTTGGAGTAAGACTTGCTCAGTTTTAGCTCTCACTCTGAATGCAAGAAAATTAAATAAACACAATATGATACACTTAAGCTTCAAAATAAAAGTAAATTCAGTGGATGGAAAGAACATTTTCAATTACCTTTTGTCAGACATTAAAGGGCATTCAAAATAGGATCTAGAAAATTGCATGTTCTTTAACTGAAGCACAAGTACCGTAGAACACGATCTTGTAGCACAAGTTGAACCTTCGTCCAGCATTTATCTTTGTGCCAGTTGAATTTAATGTAGATGTATTTCAAACAGAATCCTATTTGGGTGGTTTTCCATGTGTTCACTTACCTTTCCAGGCAATGAACAGCAGTTAGAACCCACTGTGGATGTATCAGAGTACCTCCACAGAAATGTATATTGAAACTGGAACAAAAAGAATGAGTAAATAAATGAAGATGTTTTACAACAGTTTATACCAGCGGCTCCCGTCATCTTGAAAGAAAAAAACAAACAAACATAAAAAATGTATTTTTAATAAATGTGTGTATGCCTTTCCTATGTTACAACTGGCCTCATCGGCACAATTCTAGGGGGCTCAGGTTCATCATCGAATCAGAAAGATTATCATGACATGCTTGGCTATAACATTAAACCTAGATTTTTTAAGAATTTTAGATAAGATAATTTGCAATATATGTACTTACATATATATTAATCTATGTATAATACAAAAAAGAAGCACAATTTTCACCTTGTGCGAAGGCTAATCTGCCAGGGCCATGAGTATGGCCTGGAAACACAGCCCCCAACAATTCTACCAAAGCATCTTTTGGGTTCCACAGCAGAGTATCCACAATCCATGGCTTCTGTTTACAGTGGAAACAAAAGGCATATATTTAGTAGGTGCAGATGCATTTATCCAACTTTTCATACTGTATGTAGGATCCCTGGGTAATCTATTTAAATATATCTGACAGAGGCCGTTTAAGGAGGTTTTGACTTTCTCTGCTGTGAATTGGCAAGCTTTATAAAGAACTGCAAAGTAATCTTGCCTCACAGTCTGTTGGTTCAAAACCATTACTTGAAGGGGTGTAGTGGGGTTGGGACGGACTGGAAACAAAAATCAAATGGCACTTAAGTAGCTTGCCCCTGCTTTTTACTTTGGGAAGCAGTCTGTTACATGTGTACTGCCTGCATAATAAATAATAAGTTTTACTTTACACCCCAATTTAACTTCTGACCACTCTCTAGTCTCTAAAGTATGTTTTATTATTATTATTTTTTTATATATAAATATTTGTATTGCATTTTTAAATAACATGCATGCAATCTCATAATACATAAACTGATATAATATAAATAATTGATAAGACTATATCAACCGTTTAAATATAGGCTATTGTAATGGTTATTTAAATAGCCATCCTCTCACTCTTAGTACAGTCATCCCTCTGGTAAGGGCCATGGGCAAAAACGGGCAATAAGCGAGGGTGGCTTTTGCAATAAATAGAAGTGTTTTTTTGTTGTTGTTTTTGTTATACAATTACAGTATCTCCAAGCCATTTTACTAAAACATTTTTTTTTTTTAAACTACAGTAATAGATGATAAAGCATCACTAGTAGACCTACTTTAGAACAGTACTGACAATCGTTTTTATCATCTTTTCCCATCTGTATGAAACATACATAGTTACTTTTGAGGAACCTCTTACACTTAAAAATAAAAACGAATAAAAAATAAAACACTTAAATAAAATAAAACTGTGGTTTATAAAAGTCATTTATTTTAGACTGCGTCAAGCCTTTTTCAGGTTAAACAATTTGACCCGTTCCACCAAGGTAAGACATTTGTTTTTATCCATTACAATGCTTCCAGTTGTCCTTCGATTAACAGCATGCCTCACCTTGGTTGAGAAAACATTTCCAAACATTTCTGGTGTTAAATGTAGGGTCGACTCGCCATTTTGTACTTTCTGTTTGGGAGCGGGAGTGTTGATGACATTGGTACGTTCAGTTAACACCGAATTAGGAAAGCAAGTCAGAGGTTAACTGCATAATTTTTTTTATTTTTTATTTTTATTTATTTATTTCTTAGCAGACGCCCTTATCCAGTGCGACTTACAATCGTAAGCAAATACATTTCAAGTGTTACAGTACAGGTAATAATACAATAAGAGCAAGATAAATACAATGACTAGTTCAAGCAAGTACAAGTGTGGCAAAATACAATTCAATAATACAGCAGATAAAAGTGACAGTGATAGTTACATCAAGATATGATTAAATACCAAATACTACAGTTTAAACACTAGGCAGATTACAGTACTCTGAAGTACAGGATTAAATGCAGTAAAATAGGGGGCAGATAAGAGTAAGTAAAGCATATTTAAGGAAGGGTGAAAGTGTCCCAGGGGAGAAACAGAGGAGTTCTACAGGTGCTGTCTGAAGAGGTGAGTCTTAAGGAGGCGCTGAATGTGGTCAGGGACTGGGCGGTCCTGACATCTGTAGGTAGGTCATTCCACCACTCTGGAGCGAGGGTGGAGAAGGAGCGGGCTCTGGAGGCAGGGGCGTGAGAGGAGGTAGAGCCAGTCTTCTAGTGCAGGCAGAGCGGAGAGGTCGAGTGGGGGTGTAGGGAGAGATGAGGGTCTGGAGGTAGCTGGGTGCAGTCTGGTCAAAGGCATAACTTTGTTTTACTGGGCCATGATTATTTCGCTGGCGCTACAAGGAGGGAAACTACAATGCTTATATTTATGTTTGCTTGGCTTGGGAAGTTGGAGGATGGCAGACAGCAGGGTGGCGATATAAAGGGTACAAATAGCACTGTTTTTATATTGGTGACATTTGTTCAGAAAGAAATAGCTGGAGGTATGCGAGGGTGGCGTTATAAGGGGGGGCGGTATAATAAAACAATATAGCTATGATAAAAATATTTTTTCTTTGATTAAATTAATTCTTCACATTCAAATGATCCAAAAGCACATTTATATCACAACAACTGCAGTCTAAAAAAGATTTAGCAGCTATTTTTTTGGTATATGCCATTTTCAAACCTCCTTCCAGAAATGGGCGCCAGCTGATCACATGAGGAGGTTGCTATGGCAACCTTGTATATCATGTGAGAGGGAGAGGCAGATGGCAGTATTTTGAATTGCAATACTGTATTAAAGCTAAAAGCAAATATGTAGGCATCCCATATATGGGACACTATGCATTAATGGCTTGGCAATCTTTTTAATTCCTTTTCCCCCCTACGTTTTACTCTTAAAAATCTTTAGAAGTGTAATGTACCATAAAGGGGTTATAAGTGAGGATATATGCCCTCTTTTTAGATAAAAAAAAAGCTTTAAATGTACATCTAAAGTTGTGTTGTTTTTTTTTTGTTAAGTATAGTGTTTCTGACATCTTGGTTACAAGTGAATACCTGGAGATCATTCTGCAGTCGATTTTGTTTGGTACTGACAAAGTGTCCTCATTTTGCATACACTTTACTAACTTTACAACTCTGTGTTCATGTAGGTAGATAAGGGAGTCCAATCCACCCATTTTTCATAGGTAAAATAAGTGCGGAATAAGAAATCAGAGATTTTTTTTTGTTCCATATGAAAAGTTTTTAGATTAAAAAATATGTTTTGCTAGTTAACATGGGATGTCTTTAAATAGAAAACAAAATCTGGGTACATAAACCATTTTAATTAAATTTACTCCCCCCAATAAGTGATAGGGGTAGAAGTGCTGTTAAAAATACTTGTGTGCGTAAAAACATGTGTACCTGTAAAATAAATGTGTAGACTCATAAAAAAAAGACGTGTACCTATATGAAGCATTCTGTGCAGTGTAGAATAAATGTGTACGTTTGTAAAAACAAAAATGTATAAAAAAATAAGAGTACAACTCATTTTACGAGTAAAAAAAATATCGCATGCGAAGCTCAGGCAGTCACAGCTGAATGCCGATGCGATCGATGACTATTTAAACGCATGCACAGGTAAATAATAATAATAATAATAATAATAATAATAATAATAATAATAATAATAATAATAATAATAATAATGTTGTAATAATAGTGTTTTGCAAAAAACATGTCAGCCTTCTCAATGCACCAATTCATTGTGCTGAGGGTGTGTAGCCGGTTTGGTGGGGTTGCGGGGGTAACCCTTAATTTTGAATAAGGATATTGCACTGAAATAGTAGATGTGAACAGCTGACAGAAATCTGTGCGTTTACCAAACAAAACCTGTGTTAATAAAGATAGAGGGGAAAATCCTGCCCTTTGTCCTTAGAAAACGTATTTCATGTCTAGGAGAGTGTCTGCTAGTTTGTAATATTCCAAAGGCGGGTAATAATAAGAAATATCCTTACCACACTTGGGGATTTGACAAGTGTCTGATTTTTTGTCTGGATCCGTAGTGTAGCACCATGGTCCATTTACATCGCCATCTGGATTCCTGCAATACTAAAACAAAAGCAAAAGATTTGTATTTTAAATATATTTATACAGAAGAGGGTGTTTTACTATTGAGAAACTGTATCTGCTGATACCAGACCATCGTGTTGTCGTAGAGAACATAAAAATCGCTTTTTCAAACATTTCTACACAAATCTGCCATTTAATTACCCAGCTGCCCATTTATTTTTTCTTGTCAGAAATTGCCTAATAAGCAATTTGGACAGTTTTCAAAACAATTTTTGCTTTATTTTTAAAAATACACATTTTTTATTGTTATTATGAAAGACAAAAATATATTATTTCAATAGAACTTAAATAACAAAATAGCAACAATTTGTTTACAATTGTAGCATTACAACAATATAAATCACAACATAAGTTTTTTTTTTCCAATGGCAGCATTATATAAGTATACATAACATATTTTTTTTATATAATTGCAGCATTATAATAACAGTGATTGTTCAGTCATAACTTTTTAGAAATAATTTTTTGTGTGATAGATTTCAAAGCAGCAGCCCTTCAAACTCTCATCAATGCTAAACGCGTCGCAAATTTTCAATCACGTCATATACAGGGGGATTAGAATGTAAGTTTACCACATCAACGCACCGTATCATTGATGTGGTAACCTTACCATCTTGCTGTTATATGCAATATTATCTGCGAAGTGTACTTCATTAGCAGAATAAAAAACATCATTAAAACATTAGATTTGGTCGGGTAAATAAAAATATAACAATCGATCGCTGAGGACTGTTATTTACTTTACCATGATACTAACTCCTTATTTGGATTACCTAATGACATTTGGTCTAAAAACCACTTGATAGGCCGCATGGTCATTTTTTTGTCATTCTGATAGCTCTAATTTTGAATTTACAGCCATAGAGAGGATGCATGTTACTGAATTACTTGTGGTTATGCTGTTTCCCCGCACTCTTTCTAGAGTTCAGCTGTGATTCAGACACTTACATTTGAGTCAAGTCCCTTATCAGGGTGGGTCTGAGGAGTGAAGCTCTCGTGATGGTGTGGTATATTGGAGGCCCATTCCTGGCACGTTACCCCAAGCACAGTAGTTGACATTGTCCCTCTGTAATCTTTTCCATTGCCAACTATGCATTCTAAAGTAGAATAATATTGTAGTACAATAGGATGATTAATGCATTATTTAGTGGAAACAGTGCCAATGTTAATGAATGTGCCTCATGAAGACATTTGAATGCATTAAACATACTGTGCGTTTCCTGTTTTCCATTATCTGCTGGAAGCAAAGTGAATGAATGTATGCAGGAATAATGATTGAATCATAAAAATCCATAGGAAACATGTGATGTTGAGAAACAACACTTGAGCCATCACCTTTAGCATCAGGCTTTTGTGGAGGTACTTCTGGTTTTGAAGGCTCAACAGAAAGCTTGACTTTGATGGTGGCAGCATTAGATGGCACACTTGGGCACTTGGTAATGTTGCAGTATTCCCGTTCCACACTGGGTTCGGTGGTATAGCACCAGGGTGCCCAGTCATCATCAGGGTTCCTGCAGTAGTTTCTCCTCAGATCCCTGTTAACCAGAAAATGTATTTTTAATATGTTTTGCTTATGTTTACAAAGCTTTAGAATCTCCCTGTAACCGTGTCTTAGCTGACAACTGCTGTCAGCTATCGATCAGTAAAGCCTGCTGTAATGGTTTCACTACAAGATTAACAGAGACTTGACTCTGTTAACTACTCTATATATTTGACAAGCTTTTTGACTAATGGCTACTGCAGTGTTGTGATTGTGCCAAAATGTTTGTCTGGTTGGAGGGTGAACAAAACAGGCACAGTTGTTTGTTTTTTTTACATCAAACTGTTCATCCAAAATACCTCAAAACCCACCTGCTGACTATTATTAGATCTATAGCATAAATAATTTGCTATTATAAATTGCCTACCTGAAATCAACCAATCACTGTGAAGTACAGTATTTGCTGAAATTCCAGTACGTTATCCTGTGTACAGATGTCAAGCCGTGCATGGAACACCACACTTAATTTTAATATTCCAGTGGTTAAAGAAAAGGGCTTGTAACCAGAAGGTCCCCGGTTCAAATCCCACCTCAGCCACTGACTCATTGTATGACCCTGAGCAAGTCACTTAACCTCCTTGTGCTCTGTCTTTCAGGTGAGGCGTAATTGTAAGTGAATCTGCAGCTGATGCATAGTTCACACACCCTAGTCTCTGTAAGTCGCCTTGGATAAAAGCGTCTGCTAAATAAACAAATAATAATAACAAGGTACAAAATGCTTAATTCTTTAGTGCTACTGGCGCAAGTTTCTCAAACTGAACTTTTGTTTTCAATAAATAGTCTCAACACGACACAGCACCTGTAGGCCTACACACATTCAGGTACTGTGGCAATTGATTCTGGACTAAACCATTGTATGACTAATTGTGACAGAAATATAATGAGTTCTGGTGGTAAATGTCCCTCCCGACCTGTGAGGGCGCTAAAGAACGAGAGGAGAAGTATCTGGAAGGGCTGGCCTGACAGTTCGTTTCCGGGACCGGGAAGTGGGTCAGCCTGGAAGGAAGCGAGACTCTGTTGTAGGACCGTGTTGACGTGAAAGGTAAGCGAGGGGCAGCTGCAAGTAATAAGGCAGCTGCAACCGTTTACCTGGAAATCATACTGGGACTACATATAGGGGCCAGGGTAACGCTGATCTTCTCCTTCGTTTGGGTAGAGCAAGGAGAGAAGGACTGAGAGAGGAGCTCTCAGAAAGTGATTGAGGAAGCGTTTGTGTGTGAAGTATTGTCTTTGTTTGTGTCTGTCTGTCTAACTGTTCATTGTATCCACCACCAGACAGTTAAACACACCTCCGGAGCTGTCGCAGAGGTCAGCACTAAAACCGGAGCACCACTGCACTAAACGTTCACCTTTACCTGTGATTTCACTCTGCACCAGCACGACTGCACTCACCCCGACTGGTGACCGTGTATTGTTTTGTGTTCAGGACTGTGTTTTGCGTTTTCCCGTGCTTTACACATTGCTGTGTATAGCCGGGGATTTATTGTTTGACGGTCGCCAGACCGGGATTACAAATAAAAGCACGCTTTTTCACCGAGTAACATTGTTTGTCTTTTACTCCTGCTCCCCATCACTGCTACACCTGTACCCCTTCACTAGCCACTTTGCCACACGTGGTGTCAGAACACGGGATCATGGACCGCAACACACTGGCAGAGCTGCTGCAGGCGCTGGAGAGCAGACGGGACGCAGAGGAGAGAAGGAGGGAGGAGCGCTACACGGCGCCATTGAACGGTAGGGCTGGCCGTTGCCGCAGCAACAGCCCCTACCACAATACCGTTGATGTCGCCCGAAGGCACGGGCGATGAAAATGTCGGCGGAGGATGACCCGAGGCGTATTTGGTGGCGTTCGAGCGGCTGGCCACCGCGGCGGCTTGGCCGCGGGAGTTCTGGGCCAGCCAGCTGGGTCCCTGCCTGATCGGGGAGGCTCAGGCAGCGTACCAGGCGATGAGCGACCATCACGCCACCGACTACGACCTGGTCAAGCAGGCTATCCTCCGCCGCTTGAATATCACCACGGAGACCCACCGGGCGAGATTTAGGGAGTTCCGGAGAGCCCCGGAGACCCGCCCCAGGGTGGTGGCAGAGCGGTTGTGCGACCACATGGTGCATTGGCTGACCCCCGGGAAAAAGACCGCCCAACAGATGGGGGAAGCCATTGTGGTGGAGCAATTCTGCCATGTGGTCGGCGCCGAAACCCAAGCATGGATACGGCGCCACAACCCTGACACCCTGGAGGAGGCAGTCAAATTGGCTGAAGATTTCGAGGACTCCCTGACGTCTGCCCGGATCGGGATCCTATCGACCCCTGCCCTTCGGAGCAATCGCCCTCTCTCTCCCTCTCCTCCAACACCACCACCCCCACCCCCCGTGTTCCCAGGACCCAGACCTCCCAGAGCGCCGACCCCATCGGGCCCCCTTGCCTCCCCCCCATGGAGACCAAGGTTGGCCCCCAGCTGGGGTAGAGGTGCTGCCCCTGCCCCGTTGCCATACCAGCAGCGGGACAGATTTACTCCCTATGCCCCCTCTGTCCCTCCTATCTGTTTTAGGTGCCACCAGCGGGACATCTGGCCAGGTCATGCCCCGCTGCCATGGAGTGTGGCGTGGCGGCGTGCAATTGGGCACCTGAGACTGGTAAGTGTGGGGAAAATGGTCGGGAGGGGCCTTGTCTAATCAATGTGGTTTTAGGGAATGTGAAAACCCACGCATTAGTGGACACAGGGTGTGAGCAGACCTTGATTAGGACAGCTCTCCTGGGCGGTGTGTCGTGGCGGCCACGAGGTCAGGTGGCCATCTCCTGTATCCATGGAGACACGGCGACATACCCCACAATAAAAGTATATTTATCGGTAGGTCCGATAAAACGTCACCTTGTAGTCGGGTGGCGGAAAGGTTGCCACACCCAGTTATTCTGGGCCGAGACTGGCCAAAATTCAGAGATTTAGTGCAAAAGTGGCAGTCTCGGCCACACACGTAACGTGGCAGAGAGAAAAGGAACGAATTGGTGATGTGTTTCCTTTTCACACTGAAATGTTTTCTCCTTTTTCCGTCCTAGAAAAACAAATAAGGAGAGACGGACCGCAAAATGGGAGGGAGCGTTGTTGAGACAAGGCTGGGGTCTGGTGGGAGAGTGCGGCAATGGTAACAAACGCCAGTCGAAGGGAGTGGGAACGCAGTGTGACCGAGGAGCGAGGTTACTGGGCCAACTAGAGCAGAGGTTATTCCAGCCCCTCTCAATGTACCGGACCCGTGGTACTCAAGCGCGGACCTAGTGTGGGGCCAACATAACGACCCGTCACTGGTGCACGCTTGGGGACAGGTCCGGTCCATTGAAGGTAAGGATGTTGATGGCGCTGGGGCGCTAGTATATCCACATTTCAGTATCAAGGGGCAATTACTGTATAGGGTAAACCTAGCCGCGGGCACAGGACAGCCTGTAACGCAATTGTTGGTTCCCCGTCTTGTCGGCCCGAGGTCATGAGGCTGGCGCATGATATCCCTTTGCGGGGCACCTCGGAGCCGAGAAGACGAGGGAGCGAATATTAGCTCGATTCTATTGGCTAGGTCTTCATACTGATGTGTCGAGATATGTAGCCACATGCCCAGACTGCCAGCGAGTAGCGCCGGGTCGAGTGCGCCCGCCCTTTGGTCCCACTGCCGATTATTTCCACTCCGTTCGGCGCATTGCAATGGACATAGTGGGCCCTTTGCTACCTTCTGACTCGGGTATACGCATATATTAGTGGTGGTGGATTATGCAACGCGATACCGGAGGCAGTTCCATTGAGGTCCACTAGTGCCGCTGCAATAGCCACTGAGTTAGCGCAGATTATGGCTAGAGTAGGGATTCCCAAGGAGATTTTGACCGATCACGGAACCAATTTTCTGTCCAACACGTTACAGCAAGTGTATAAAATATTAAAAATACGTCCCATCAGGACGTCCGTTTACCATCCACAAGCGGACGGTCTGGTGGAACGTTTTAATCAGAACTTTAAAGTCGATGCTGAGACGATTTGTAACACAGGAGCAGAAACATTGGGCATCGCTTCTTCCCTACCTCCTCTTTGCAGTGAGAGAAGTGCCGCAGAGTTCAACGGGGTTCTCCCCTTTGAGCTCCTGTACGGCCGGCAGCCTCGCGGCATTCTTGACCTGCTGAGGGAGGGGTGGGAGGAGCACAAAGGCTCGTCCAAAAATGTAGTGAAGTATGTGCTCCTACTAAGAGATCGCCTGGATTTGGTCGGTCGTTTGGCCCAGGACAACCTCAGATCGGCTCAGCACCAACAGCAGCAGCATTACAACAAAAATGCACGGATTCGAACCTTTCGACCAGGGGACAAGGTAATGCTGCTACTTCCCTCATCAGAATCAAAACTGTGTGCTAAATGGCAGGGGCCGTATGAGGTGATTCGGGCTATAGGGAAAGTAAATTATGAAATTAGACAGCCCGATCGCCGGAATGAACGT
Source organism: Acipenser oxyrinchus oxyrinchus (assembly GCA_030684275.1). Taxonomy (NCBI): domain Eukaryota; kingdom Metazoa; phylum Chordata; class Actinopteri; order Acipenseriformes; family Acipenseridae; genus Acipenser; species Acipenser oxyrinchus. Next base: position 48,048,793 of record CM060251.1, read on the forward strand.
GAAATTTACCATGTCAATTTGTTAAAGCCCTGGCAGGCAAGGGAGGTCTTGTTTATAGCCCCAGGCAATATGGAGGATGATTTAGGCCCCTGTCCAGAGACCCAGCGCACAAGAGTGATTTCAATGGGGAACAATTGGTTCCAGATCAGCAAAGAGAGCTGCGTAAGCTTATTGAGGAGTTCAGCGATGTTTTTCTGACGTGCCCGGCAGAACGAACTTAGTTGAATATGACATTATCTCTCCCCAGGTGTCACAGTGCGAGAGAGACCGCATGCGGATCCCAGAAAGTCGACGAAGTGGCGTTCGCAAAGAGGTATGGGATATGCTCGAGCTTGGGGTGATTGAACCTTCCAGGAGCGAGTGGTGCAGTCCTATTGTCATAGTGGCTAAGAAAGACGGCACCAACCGCTTCTGCGTTGATTTCCGTGAAGGTAAGCGCTATTGCTAAGTTCGATCGTATCCCATGCCTCGGGTCGACGAACTTTTAGACAGACTGGGAAAGCGAGGTTTATTTCCACTCTGGACCTGACGAAGGGATACTGGCAAATCCCTTTAACCCGCAGCTCCAGAGAGAAAACCGCATTTTCAACACCAGAAGGGCTGTTCCACTTTAAAACCATGCCATTTGGGCTACATGGTGCGCCGCTGCCTTTCAGAGACTGATGGACCAGGTTTTACGCCCACATCATGAATATGCAGCAGCGTATATTGATGGCGTGGTGATTTACAGCTCCACCTGGCAAGAGCATTTGGCTAGGGTTGCAGCCGTTCTTCAGTCTCTAAGGGCAGCCCGGCTGACAGCTAACTTGAGAAAATGTGCGTTTGCAAAACAAGAAACTCAATATCTGGGATTTATAATGGGAAATGGAAGAGTGAGACCTGTGGTCACCAAAGTCCAGGCTTTGGTTGATGCAGCGATCCCCAAAACCAAGACTCAGGTGAGGTCACTACTGGGCTTAGCCGGTTATTACCGCCGTTTCATCCCGAGTACGCCACAGTGGTTAACCCGTTAGTGGACCTCACCAAAAGAGTGCCCCAAATTTAATAAAATGGTCAGTTGAGTGTCAGGGGCGTTTGATACGATTAAACGTAGACTTTGCCAGGCCCCCACTCTTATTACTCCAGATTTCACCAAGAGATTCATCCTCCACACCGACGCATCGGATGTAGGTTTGGGTGCTGTCTTGTCCCAAAAGGTAGCTGGAGTAGAACACCCGATAGTGTACATAAGTAAAAAGATGTTGCCTCGGGGCGTAACTACTCCATAGTCGAAAAGGAGTGTTTGGCCATTAAATGGGCTACTCACTCTTTACGATACTACCTGCTGGGACACTCATTTGATCTGGTCACAGACCACGCCCCACTCACATGGTTAAGCACAATGAAGGACAGCAATGCCCGGATAACTTCGGTGGTATCTGGCATTGCAGCCCTTCATGTACCATATGGTACACCGTGCAGGGAAAGACCACCAAAATGCGGATTATTTTTCCGGGAGGGAGTAATGGGAAAGGTAGATTTAGCCGAGTGTTCCTTCGGCTCCACTCTGAGCGGTGGGATATGTGACAGAAATATAATGAGTTCTGGTGGTAAATCTCCCTCCCGACCTGTGAGGGCTAAAGAACGAGAGGAGAAGTATCTGGAAGGGCTGGCCTGACAGTTCGTTTCGGGACGGGAAGTGGGTCAGCCTGGAAGGAAGCGAGACTCTGTTGTAGGACCGTGTTGGCGTGAAAGGTAAGCGAGGGGCAGCTGCAAGTAATAAGGCAGCTGCAACCGTTTACCTGGAAATCATACTGGGACTACATATAGAGGCCAGGGTAACGCTGATCTTCTCCTTCGTTTGGGTAGAGCAAGAGAGAGAAGGACTGAGAGAGGAGCTCTCAGAAAGTGATTGAGGAAGCGTTTGTGTGTGAAGTATTGTCTTTGTTTGTGTCTGTCTGTCTAACTGTTCATTGTATCCACCACCAGACAGTTAAACACACCTCGGAGCTGTCGCAGAGGTCAGCACTAAAACCGAGCACCACTGCACTAAACGTTCACCTTTACCTGTGATTTCACTCTGCACCAGCACGACTGCACTCACCCGGACTGGTGACCGTGTATTGTTTTGTGTTCAGGACTGTGTTTTTGCGTTTTCCCCGTGCTTTACACATTGCTGTGTATAGCCGGGGGATTTATTGTTTGACGGTCGCCAGACCGGGATTACAAATAAAAGCACGTTTTTTTCACCGAGTAACATTGTTTGTCTTTTACTCCTGCTCCCCATCACTGCTACACCTGTACCCCTTCACTAGCCACTTTGCCACACTAATATTTTTCATTTTAAAGCTATTCCTGAGTACAATCTTCATTTATGTGATAAGTTAATACTAATTATTAGGGATGGGCACCAATATCGAAATTTTGATAGGATATCGATATTGTTCGATATCAATAATAATTTCCATATCGTGATATAGTGGGATTAAAATATATGTATATATTGTAACACAGCAGGGAGGGGGTTAATCCCCCCTGCAGGAAAAACATGTGTGAATGCGAATGCACACGGGTTTAATGTAGTTGTTTTGTTTAATGGTTTAATTAGATTTTGTTAATTATTGTATTATTAATTATCCCCTGCACCTGGTGATCATTGTAAATTACCAGGTGCAGGGTATAAAAGGAAAGCAGCCAGTCTGTTCTGGGCTGCTGAAGAGTAAAGAGCCTGGTTGGGAGTGTGCAACCGTAAGAGGAAAAAGGTAGTGTGAAAAACCTGTGTGTTTTTGTTTGGTTAATGTGTTTTGTTTTGTTACAGGGAACCGCTTAGCCGTCCTGTTTATAGTTTAGATTCCTGTGTTGTGTTTCAGTTATTGCTCGAAAAGAGCTAGGTGTTTATCTTGGTTTTTGTTGTTTATTAAAAAATTAGCGCAAAAGCGCTTTCAAACCCTCCTTCTCTGTGTCTGGGTCAGAATTTTAAAGGGCGAAACGAACCCGAGCCATAAGGCTTGTTTACAATATATACAGTGTGTATATATATATATATATATATATATATATATATATATATATATATATATATATATATATATATATATATATATTATTGTATTGCTAATACTGCTAAAAATACAAACACAGTATAATCAAGTTTATATATTAATAAACAACAAACCCTATACATAACAATCATGGTCAGTCTCGTATGGCAAACACGCTGCTTGCACCAAGTGACGTCACATTTCAGGATACCGGTATCTCAATTTCCAGCGAATGAGCGGTTTATTTAAAATCCTGTTTACATCTTTTCCTGTGCTGTATTGAATGGTTTTAAAATAGTTTTTTTTATTTTTTTTTTTTAACTTCAGTCTGAAGACGATTACGCAGACGGATCAGTCGGATGTGACGGTCTTGGGCCGGTGTGGTGACCCTCTGCCTTCCAGGACGTGGCCTGTCCCTCACAGAGCCGGTTTTCTGGTTTCTCTGGACTCGTCTGCTGATTGTTGAAGCAGAACATCTCATTCTCCGGGCAACTTCTCTCACAGACAGGCCGCCTTCAATCATGCTGATAGCAACCAAGCAATCTTCATTACTTAAGTGGACATAGTTGTATCTTTCAGTGTTCTTGCGTTAATTAAAATCATGTCTTTTCGAATGGCTATTTATACAGATTCTTAACTCATTTTGGCAATTTTAACTCAACTCAAATACCAAACACTGAGCACCTGGCGTTTTATTAAATCACATGACTTGAGCTCAGTATTTTGTTATCCCAAGGAACAATACTACTCAAACAATCAACAAACCTATCTGCTCACAATTTAAACCATTTTAATTCCAGGTTGTAACACTACAAAATCCAAGGGGGGTGAATACTTATGCAAGGCACTGTGTATATATACACTACCGGTCAAAAGTTTTAGAACACCCCCATTTTTCTAGTTTTTATTGAAATTTAAGCAGTTCAAGTCCAGTGAATAACCTGAAATGGTACAAAGGTAAGCGGTAAACTGCCAGAGGTTAAAATTAAAGTTTAGGTTACCAAAAACTGAAAAATAATGTACATTTCAGAGTTATACAAAAAGGCCTTTTTCAGGGAACAAGTAATGGGTTAACAACTTACAGCTGTTCTGCAGCAATGGAAGTAAATTAAGCCTTGAAAGTTGATGCTAACAATTCCTACAGGTGTCCCAACTTTTGTTGATTACTTACAAACCCTCTGTCTGTATAAAAGCAGTGTTGGAACAGACTGTGTTACTACACCCTCTTAAGCATTATTTGGACAGTATTGTACTGCAGGAAGTAGTATATTGCTATCATAATGGCGAGAAAAGGCAATTAACAAAGGAAGACAGACAAACCATTATAACCCTTAAAAGTGTAGGTCTTTCCTTTAGAAAAATTGCAAAGAAAGCCAAGGTGTCAGTGAGTACAGTTTCCTACACCATCAAAAGGCACTTGGAAACTGGAGGAAACTCTGACAGGAAGAGGTCTGGCAGACCCAAAGCCACAACAGAATCAGAAGACAAGTTTCTGAGAGTCAACAGCTTGCGTGATAGGCGGCTCACAGGACAACAGCTTCAAGCACAGCTTAACACTGGTCGAAGTAAGCAAGTCTCAGTTTCAACTGTGAAGAGAAGACTTCGAGCTGCAGGTTTGAGAGGTCGAGTGGCAGTAAGAAAGCCATTGCTAAGATGGCAAAATAAGAAAAAGAGGCTTGCCTGGGCCATGAAGCACCGCCAGTGGACTACTGAAGACTGGAAGAAGGTCTTATGGACCGATGAATCAAAATTTGAAATCTTCGGTTCATCACGCAGGGTTTTTGTACGCCGTCGAGTAGGCAAAAGGAAGGTTCCTCGGTGGCAATACCCTCTGGTATACGCCTAGTTGGTCAGGGGTTCATCCTACAGCAAGATAATGACCCAAAACATACCTCCAGGCTATGTCAGAACTACCTTAGAAGAAAAGAACAAGACGGTAGGCTTCAAATCATGGAATGGCCAGCACAGTCTCCAGACTTAAACCCCATCCAGCTGGTTTGGGATGAACTGGACAGAAGGGTGAAAGCAAAGCAACCTACAAGTGCAACACATTTGTGGGAACTTCTGCAACAGTGTTGGAAAGAACTTTCCGAACAATATTTGATTTCCATTGTAGAAAGAATGCCACAAGTGTGTTCGGCTGTTATATCTGCAAAAGGTGGCTACTTTGATGAGTCAAAAATTTAGATTAAATTTTGTTAAACAAAACGATTCCATGATTTTTTTTTTTATCTCCAATTGTTTATTTGTTCTATGCTTTAATTTCAGAGTACATTGAGACATTAAACTGCGTTGGAGGTGTTCTAAAACTTTTGACCGGTAGTGTGTATATATATATATATATATATATATATATATATATATATATATATATATATACACACACACACACACACACTGATGCACAATGAAAACGCAACAGTCTGAGTTTTACCTCAATAGCTCATTAGGCACATACATAATATCCATTGATATGTGTTTCAAGCCTGTACTACAAAGTACAGTGGCTTTGTAAGTCATCAAAATAAAGTGCTTTTTTTATTGTGTTTACACGATCGCGGTCCTAGAAGCCCACTTCAGTATGATCGCCCGGTCCTTATTAAATGTGCTATCCAAGAACGTATAATATGCATAAATGTGTTATGCCTAATCTGTAGTAAATATTTGATCTATCGTATGAGTTCCCTGAATGAACTACAGTATACAAGTGTGCCAATTTGTTTATTATTTATTTATTTTATGATTTATTTGTATATATAATTTTTGTATATATAATTTTTATATACTGTATATATATATATATATATATACAGTATATGTAAATGACAATGTTATTTGTATTGTATTATTATTGGTGGTCATATATATGTATTGTGTTTTAGGCGGACAGACGAAAGCCGTCCGTCATTGTTTACTATTTGAGACCGGCGAAAAAGCCGGTCTCAAAGTGTAGCTGGGTGTGGATGGGGTTGAATCCCCATCCCAGTAAAAGCTTGTGGGAATGTGGCTGGAGCCTTAATAGGGTCATTGTTGAATGGGTAATTAAGGCTCCAGCCACCGATATAAAAGACCCACTCCAAGCTCATTCCTGGAAGGGTATTCGAGAGTGGAGAACGAGTGAGGAGTTAGGAGGTAAAAACTAGTCTAGAGTAAACAATTGCTATACATGCTGGCTAAAAACCAGCACGATACTTGTTTGCTTCTGTTTGTTTGGCCAACATACCCCTTTTGTTTTGTGTTTGTTTAAATCTTTTGTTTGATTATTATTTTATAAAATACTGAGCACCGTAGCGCCTCAGTTTCACCCCGCTACTTCCTGAGTCTCTGTTTCTGGTCTGACGTCAGCCCTACACCAATCCTGTTCACAACAAGGCACACATTCCTATAGTTTGAAGTGTTCTTTCAGCCTTGACCAATAAATGTGAGATAGACCAATAGATAACTACCTCCTTCATGGTCCTGGATAACTGGTTTGTCTAACTGTACAGTATATGTTTAGTTGCTGTAAACCTATGTGTATTTGTGTGCCATCATTTTGAATTTCAGTCACATTTAACAGACTTGTATTTGGTAATTGAAAGCACATACGCATCTGGGAAGCTTTGTGGGGTCTTATTATGACTGTGGGGTTTCATGCTGCTCCAGGACTGACACTTCTTCCCACTGATGGTCTCCGATGTTATGCCACGATATGTCTTCCCATTATCTACGTAGCAGTCCAAAACAGGAGGAACAACTGGTTCTTCCCATACTGAAAAATTATATATTTTTAAACAAGAGATATATTTACATTATACGACAAGACAGATCTAGCCTTGATTAACTTTTTTGCATTTACATTCCTGAGGGATTTTTTTGTATTATTATCGAATCCCATTAGAATCTACCTTGCATTTTTCCAAATCCAAAGACAGAATAACTGAACAAATCAACACTGTTCCAAATTATGCCACTTTGCTAACCAGATGAGCAGCTTGATCTAAATAAAGTCATTTTCTGAGTCCTGTGCTAATTCCACTTATGAGGGCGGCTGTAAACCACCTACACAAACCCTTTTAGAGTGTGTTGGTTGTTCGACTACAGTACTCCATGAATATATCCTCTATTCATGTTTTTTGTTTTGTTTTTCATGGTAAAAAATGTAATAAATACAGTCCATACCTGTCTCAGGCTGAGCATCACACCTTGGCACTTTGCAGTATTCCCATCGAGTTGTCGGGTCAGTAGTGTAACACCAAGGCATTCTCTCATTGTCAGGGTTTCGGCAATAGTTTTTTTCAAGTCCTCTGAAAGTAGAGCACAGCATATTATTTTATTACAATATCTCATTGGTTCACCTTTAAATAAAACTTTTCATTTTAAATAAGAATGTTTGTTTCCTCTGGGTTCCTAAACACTTCCAGGACTAACGGTCAAGTTTGATCCAATGGTCTAGCTGCAATTAAGCCATGTGACCTTAATGAACCAACATTGTATCATACTAAAAAGGGGAATAGTAAAACGATTGCTCATGCTAATAAGTAAGAAATTTCATTTAAAGTGTTAATTATCATTCATTTAGATACAACCTTTTTCAAGCATGAGAACTCTACTTTGAACATTGATGAAAGCCATTGATTCTGATTCACTATGTGCAGAACTCATCTTCCTTGATTCAGCTTGCTTGCATTTTTTTGTAATATACAAGGGATATCCAAATGCATACTCAAGTCAGTCCAATGTTCACATTAAAATTTTGAATGATGACGACTTTATGGTTTACAGTGTGAACTGTCTCATGAATCGAAATCTATAATCAAAAAGATCAGGTTTTACCATGAATAAGCATGATTGTTAAATGGCTTCCATCAAGAATTATGATTCCTTTATAATTGCTACTTAAATATTTAAAGAAGTGCATTTTATGTCTGGGCCATTGGTTAATGAATTAATTCCACGTGCAGTGCTGCAACACATCATAAGCTGGCCCTCTTCTACAGTAAGTTTTCGCTGAGCAACATCAGAGGCTATGCTAAAAGAAAGGGTTCATTTGACAAGTCTGCTTACTTGCAGGGATAGTTCTCTGGAGTTCTTAAATGTTTTTGTGGCGTGTGAGAATCCCAAGCCTGACATGTTTTTCCACTCTCTGTCACAGATATGGTTCCTCGATAAGAACTGCCATCTCCAGTTACACAAGTCACCTCCGGAGTGATGGTAAGAGGCTCAGTAACTAGAAAAGATATTATTGTTATTTTTTTAAATGTCTGTTTATTTTGGAGTAGGGCTGTCTAAATATACAAGCACCATTTGAATCACCAGCAGAACTGCTTGAGGGGCAGAGCTGTCAGAAGCTGTAGTTATTTTTCCCTCCCCAAAGTGCTCATGAGAGGACACCAGAAACCTTCTGTCATAACCAGAGACCATGTGAACTGTAAATAACCATTTAGACTGTAGCATATCCTTTAATATTTTTTGTTGGAGTTCACCAACAAAATTCAGATTGTTAATGGTATAGAAGTGGAATGTGTGAGAAGAGCTTCATTACCACAGAGGGGGATGGAACAGGACTCCCAGCGTTTTAAAGGGTTGGTTGTGAAGCACCAGGGCCGAGGCTTTCCGTCAGGGTTCCGACAGTAGTTCTCCTCTAAGGATTTATCTGTGAATCTAACGACAAAACAAACAAGTACCCTTCAGTCAAAGTCTCAGCATGACTTACCATTTTTGACGTATTTACTGTTTAGCATAAGACCATGGTAATGTATTTACTTATTCTTTAATTAAGCAATAAACACCAACATCTGCTCTTACAGAAAAGTTAAGAACATACTATTGGGATACCGTTAGCAGACCCTGCAGCAGCAACACAATGGGTTTGGAACATATGGTCCTGATACTGTAGAACAAATATAGCTTTGATTGCCAGTACAGTATGTTTTGCTTCATACCATTGTGAGACCAGTGGCATGTCAAATTATGAAAATGTTACCAGTGTGTTAACATTTTACCAATGGTTCACTCACAACTGTAGCTGTGCTTGTGCTGCTATTGCCCCTTCACACAAAACCATTGCATTGCCATTGTAATGCCACTGTATTGCAGTTGAACATCAGGAATTTAACTAAACTGTGAAACATGCCTGGTTATCACTGGCTCTGCTTTGGACAGTGCGATTCCAATACATTCTTAATGGTCTTGGAAAATCAAGAATTGTAGTATGCTTATTTAGTAGAAACTTTTTTAGGCTCAGCCCACTGCTACCACCCCTGCGTTGACTTGGGAGTAGCAAAGACCAGCACACACTGTCCTCCGAAGCGTGTGCCGTCTGCCGACCGCTTTTTTACACACTGCAGACTCACCATGCAGCCACCCAGAGCTACAGCATCGGAGGACAACGCAGCCCTGGCCAGCTTACAGGCAAGCCCGCAGGCGCCCGGCCAGACTACAGGGGTCGCTGGTGCGCGGTGAGCCGAGGACACCCTGGCCGACCTAGCCCTCCCTCCCCGGGCAGCCGGCCAATTGAGCCGCCCCTGGAGGCTCCCGTCCTTGGTCGGCAAAGGAATAGCCTGGACTCGAATTTGCGGCGTCCAGACTATAGGGCACATCCTGCACTCCACGCAGAGCGCCTTTACTGGATGCACCACTCGGGAGCCCCTAGTAGAAACTTTTAACTGTATTTTTTTCATATTTTCATAAAGATTTATCACTGCATTTCTAAAATAAAGATAAACTAGACAATTACTTCTTTTTAGTAGTTTTTCTCACAAAAAAAACAAAAAACAGTCAGCCCAGCTGTTTATACATGAGCCAATAGTGCCTGCAGTATCCACAGTCCCAAGCACACAAGTTTAATTTGGGGTCAGGTGCATTCCTTGGCACTTACAGATTTGGTAGATATCCATGGCTGTGTGGAGTTTGAGAATCCCAGCGCTGGCAAACATAGCCGCTTTCTGTTTTTGCAGCTTTCCCCCGGTAATCCTCTCCTCTGCAGTCCATGCATTCCTCTGTAAAGGTATGACGAAGGTCAATTCTAGGGAAGCACTATGTTAATGACACTTTTCAAAAGCAGCTTTTTAAATTGTTGTAACATAGAACATTTTTTTTATTGGATATCAAACCATAAAGAGTACAAGCAGATATGGCAAGCAGACAGATACACTGAAAAAAAACAGTGTGAAAAACAGTACCATTGCAGTCTTGTATCTGGCAGTATTCCCATCTCAACTCTGGATCGTTGGTGTAGCACCATGGTCCTTGTTGGTCCTTGTCTGGATTTCTGCAGAAGTTTGACTCCAAATCTGCATGTGGATGTGTTGTTGGTGTGACACTGTAAACAATTATAACCGTTATTATTGGGTTTCTATAATTGACACATAAAGAGGGGTCACCTCGAATTACTTCTGTAATAAAAAACAATGCCAGGAAGCAAGATTCTAGGCCTGTGACTATTTGTCATATAAGGTGTTATTGCCTGCAAATGCCAACATTGTGCTGTTTAGGTAACAGAATAGTTCCATACATGTTTTAGCAAACATGCAGTTTCCTTTTAAAACATGATATCTGGCAGTATACTAAAGAAACTTTCTAGCACGTTCTGCGTCTTTTCACCAAGAGGGTGAAATTGTCCCCACCCCTTCACGAGCTTCTTTTCTGTCAATAACCAATCAGCTGCTTTTCCTATTGACTGACATGTTTTCATCCAGTAACATGCTTTGACCCAAAAGACACTGCTGGAGTGAAATGACCAAATTGTAGCAGATATCCTGCAAGGCAAGCTAACTGAGAACTTAGTATAGTACCAGATGTCTGTTTTAAAATAAAAATACATGTTTGCTATAAAATGTGTTTCTTATTAAACTGCACACTTGAGACCTCTGTAGCTAATAGAAGCACAAAGCGGGAAGATTTATGTAAAATAAAATAAAAAAAAACATATCCCTGAGCTTAGTAAAATGAGTTAGTTAATAAGTTATTTAAATATATTTCAATAGAAAGGGTCAGTATTCCTGTGAGAGAAGATGTGCACAGCGTGTAGTTTAAATACCTTTTTTTTTTTTTAAAGTGTTGAAGTATATGCAACATGTGAAATATACAGCACACTATTCATGTCTTAAATTTGATACAGATAGATTATTAAAAAAGAAACGTATACTTTGGTCTATGTGGGGTGCTGGATGCCCACTGTTGGCAGGTTTTTCCTGAAGCAGTTTTGGATAAGGATCCTCTATAATTCACTCCATTGTCTTCCTTGCACTCTATCAGGTAAACTGAAAAAGGGTACACGTCTTAAAAAGGAAACCGGGAAATAGAACTATATATAATAATTAATAAATAAATAAATAAATAAATAAAAGGTATAAATAACATTGGCACATTGACCTGAAACCACTTTGGTCTTTTCTTGATTTTCCAGCATTGGGAATGTACTGAAATTGACTGTCCAATGCAGAGCAGCAAGTAATATCCTGACGTGGGCTGATTCAACCTCTTCTTGTTTGTCTAAACCTTTTAGAGTGTGTTTAACCTCTCATATCTTGTGTTTGTTTACTAGGCAACTTTAAGCTTCACTGAAAAAGCAAATACCAGTAAGGTTAACAATTGACAGAGCCCATAAAAGTGAAGTGTTGTATTTAGATTTCTCGTGACTCGAACTCGGACTCAAGTCACGGCCTGTGACACGATGGCTTGTGTGGTGACGTCAGGCCAGGAGAAAGACAGACAACAGTTTTGGTGAATGAAATGAGCTGTTGCACTGATTTATTATAAATAAAAACGATTTAAACACAAAACACTGAACAAAACAAAAGGCACGATGGCCAAAACAGACAGACTAACAAACACTGACCTTTAACAAGTAGGGGGCTGGTGTAGAACCAGCACGCGTAGCAATTGCTGTTGTTGTTATTATTATTATTATTATTATTATTATTATTATTATTATTATTATAAGTTTTTAATTGTCCTTCTATCTCCTGTTCCTTCTCCCTGAACACACCAACGTTCAGCCAAAGCTGTGGGTCTTTTATATTGTGGCCGAGGGATCAACTGGCTATCAATTACCTAGTTTACCCCCCGACCACATTCGGCACAGGGGTTCTCATATGCGAGGTCAACAGCCAGTTTATCAATAATCACTCGCTATTGAACCCTCATTCTCACAAAACTGTTTTCTTAAAAAATACGTTATTTGGTTTTGCTGAGCTCCCTGAATCTCTGCATTATAATTTATTTGTTTGCATTGAAAACAATAGAACATTGGTGACCTTAATAATTTTCAGTTTACGGAAAACAAAAAAAATGAATGAAAAAAGAAAAAATCATATAAGTTATAATCATACTTTTAGAGCTTCTTGATTCATGTCAAAAAGTCGCTGTGTTAAATATTCTGTGCTTTGCTTCTAATCTCCACTCGTTCCCAGCACACACCATCAGTGTTTGCAAGCAATGTCAATGAATTCACCTGGCAAATTCAGTGTAAAACTAGGCACTAAAGTCTCAAATCGAAAATTGCCTACCGTCAAACAGGCAGATATATCAGACTGATATGACAGAAGGACTGAATGATAGCAAAAAAAGAAAGACAGAATAACTTAATACCACTTCCATTTACCAAAATGAAAACAATTTATTATGGATGCAGGAAAAATACATTAACAATAAGCTGAGCAGCGTCAACCTAGAAATCTGTCTGTGAGAACTTCATTTTTTTTTATTCCATTAGGAACCTACACAAAGGTGAAATACATAAATATAATATGTTTTTGTGTAAAAAAGAAAAGATAAATACATGATCTGAAATCAAATAAACTGAAGCACAATCTCGTAAATGCATCAGTGTATTACAAACTTAAAAGTGCAAATGCAATGAAAGTGAAACATAACGTTTCTGTTTTGCAAAACAAATAATAAAAAATAATACAACATTTACTATTTAAGAACACAGTATATTTACAGTTCCAGCAATGTCTAAATCAGATTGGCAGATTTTACCCGAATTGAAGTCAAAGTAGATGCTATAGTCAGAGGTGAGAGTAACTTTAATTTATTACCTGTGTGGTGGTACTCAGCACACTGTGCTTGCTCACACATGCCTAAACAACTTCCGCTAAGAAAGCAGAGATGTGCCCATTCAAATCTGGTATGTTATGTTGTTTTCGGTCTTTTACATCTTTTTAAATTTTTTAATTTTCTGTCTTTTTAAATTTAATTTATCATATTTTTCCACCATTAAGAAATAAGTATATGAATATTTATCATATGCACTACATTGGGTCTTGTAATTTTTTTTTTACTTGTGCAACTTTGCGGTGGACTTCTCATGAACTGTTTTTTTCTTTTTAGAGAAATTGATAATAATGTACTTCTTTTTGACAATAGAAAAACACCCATCAGATCACAATTGATTGCACATGTACCAAAATCTGACTGCATACCACTTGCAATCCGACAGCGTACCACTCTCTGACATTACACAGGTCAAGTTTTGGTACATATATCACATTCTGACAATGTACCACTTTCTAACACTACACCGGCTCTATAGTCCAGATCACAGCTTCTATCAAAGTGAAAAACAACGTACACAAACTTGAACTTATATATAAACTTCAGGTACATTCAAACAGTATTCATATTCCAAAAGAAAAGAAGATAGTGACAGACAAGTTGAAAAAGGCATGCAAATAGAATAATCTAGCGAGAAAAAATATATCAAAATAATTTTAGTTTTCTCCACACAGGATACACACTCATTCTTTCAAACATTCATTCTTTGCTCCTTTTTATAATAGGGCATGACCAGGGGTAATGGACACTCAATCATTCAGTTACTACCTGGCCACATGCCACACTTTTCCAGTCACACCTCAATCACTCAATTAAACAATGAAACACAATTTTTCCATCACCACACACCCAAACATATGAACATTTCATTCAATTCAATTCACTGAACATTTCATTCAATTCAATTCACTTCACTTCATTTGTTTTTTATTTAACCCGGATGGGAACCCATTGAGATGTACATTAGCATGGGCCTACTGGAAGACAGCAGCAGCACATGATCACACTCAATCAGTTACAAATGCCAATCACATTCAAAAGTAGTGTAGCATTACCTGCTCTCTCCACAGTTATAACTAATATGGACTCCTTGTTTAGATCCTTATTTAGATCCGGGACAGGTTTGTAGTTTTATAATAAGTGGTTTTCGGCTAATTTAAACACATTGTTTTGTTTCTGCTTTGTTTCAAACAGAATTACTTGAATATTCAGGTTCCAAATGCTTTAAATAGTTTGTTTGAGTTATGGAAACAAACCATATTCAATTCAAAGTTTAACTTTCAGTCCAGGTAGGGCTCCCGAGTGGCGCATCCGGTAAAGGCGCTCCGCGTGGAGTGCAGGATGCTCTATAGCCTGGACGCCGGTTTGAGTCCAGGCTATTCCACAGCCGACTGTGGACGGAGCTCCCAGGGGCGGTGCACAATTGGCGGCGTCGCCCGGTGGGGAGGGTTTAGGTCAGCCAGGGTGTCCTCGGCTAAAAATAATTGGCCATTTCCAAATTGAAAATAATAAAAATAATTGGCAACGACTAAAAAAACTTTCAATCTCTGTTTTTTCATTTAAGTGTTTGCTATTTTTTTAAGGCTTCCTCTCAGGAACAGGAAATGTACTGTGCCCTGGCCATCCATAGGGTGTACAGCACAGCAGGAATATTTCTTGAATTTAACTAAGTCCAGCTGTCTCCCTCTGCAGATGTTTTTTGACCCCCTGATCCTCAGTTTTGCAAAGTTGAGGCGTTACAGGTCAGCTGGCCCAGACACTACTGTATGTTGAAATACAATTTAGCAAATCGTACCAAAAATGTATGATATAGACTTTGACCCCAGTTTTGAATCAAGTGAAAAAAAAAGAAGGCACATTTTCAGAGAATACTAGTTGTTCTTTTCGGAAACAGTAATTTGTTGCATGTTTTATACCATTACATTTGTTTTATTCCTCACAGCACCATTGCCTTTTCCCTTTGCACTTGCTTCAATCCAAAATGGGGTGGTGTTTTTATTTTATTAACTTACTGACAACCAGAGTTATGTATATGTAACTTCAGGACTGCCCCGTCTCTCACTGCTCTCCACCGCATCCTCAAGACCCACCTGTTTAGACTGCACTTGTAGATCTCTTGATCTACCCCTCCTCCTATGTACTGTATTCATCTGACCTCAGCACCACGTTACTGGATCCTCAGCTGATGCACTATCCTTGCACTATTGCACAACTATTATGTCATTGTAGATATAACTTGTTGTAATCCTGACTTATTTCATATTGTACTTTAGTAGCATAATTTGCACGTAGTGTAAACTATACTGTATTTACTGTAAATATTAACCTTGCATTGTAACGCTGTACTGCCCTGTAACACCTGTAAGTCGCCTTGGATAAGGGCATCTGCCAAATAAATAAATACAAATAATAATAATAATAATAATAATAATAATAATAATAATAATAATAATAATAATAATAATAATGTTTAAATCATTAACGTTATAGAAGTTTTTGACATGATTTACTGTGAATTCTGCAATTATCAGGAATTTAATAATAAGAAAAGTATATCACTTACCTTTCTTCTCATAGAAAGCTGTGTCCCTCCTTTGCAATATCTGTGCTGTTTTTCTGTTGTCTGTGTGTGTTATACATTCCTGATCTTTGTTAGTGTATCTGAAAGACCTAATAACGGGTAAAAAACAAAGTGTTAGAAAAGATGTACACTATGGATGTATTGCTGTTCTACGTAGTCTACAGACTTTATTTCTAATTTACAGTATTTCTATAGGAGCCCATTTATCCTCTGTAACATTTCACTTTCTGTGCCACCAGAATTGTGACCCCACCTTACATTTGCCTCTGTGATATGTATACAGTAGGATAATGTGTGTTGGGCTTGGTGGGGTTGTGTTACCGTGGTAACATGTGAATTGAAAAAACAAATCAAGTGAGCATGATGTGAAATGAAAATGGAGTAAGACAAGAACCCGTAACACTTTGGAGTAGTTTCTCAATGTGGACATGGTCTTCTTATTTAAGTCAGTATATTGTCTTTACTAGCAGGATAGAGTTGAAAGGTCACATCTTCACATGACTTTCTAAGATAAAGAAATCAAAAACAACAAGGCAACTTGGACTCCAGAAGTTTGCGATAGCTATAGGGAAAATGATTAAAACTCATTAGGAAAGGTGAAAAGTGAAAATGACATTTGAGGCTAAGTACAGTACTCTTTAATCATGGGGTATTTTCAAACATACAGTATTGATATGGACAGGGTTGTTATTAATCTATTTACATAAACCTTGAAGTCAAAACTATAATACCTTACATTACTGATCCAAAAAATACAATACTATAAATACAAAAATAAATTGTACCTGCAAGTAAACTTTGTTTCAGTATTGCATTTTTCTGCACATTCTAGATTTGTTTTTGTTGTGTAATAGTTTTTCTGGACAGCAAGTATCCAGACCCCTTCAGTTTTTATATAGTCATCCAAAGAGCTGGCCGTCACTAAAAAAAAGTTGACACACAAGTAACGATTTCAAAATGAATCTCTTCCTTAGCTACATACAGTATGTACAGTACAATATGTTGAATAGGATGCAACTACCTAACATACACGTTGCTGTTAAAATCTGAGTGCAGATCTATCCAAGGAATACATTTCAATTATGACGTGAGTTTTACTAGGCTACTGTTAAAAGTACACAATAACAAAAATGTGACACAAAAACAAGAATGTTATACTACTGAAATAGCAAAACAAATCACCTATCTTTGTCACAGCTGTTGTTTGTTTTAACTGGTGGTGGTAGGATATTGCGAAACCATAATTACAATGTCATCCTAACATCCTAAATATAACATAGTGGTGGATGCATTACTAATGAACTAAACCATTTTATTAAGACTCATTTAAATCTGTTTTTCTTCCTTAAAAAAATCTGCATCGTATTATTAAAAACTGGAGTTGTTTTGGGGTTACTTTGTAGCTTGAGCCATTACCATAATGAAAATCTCTCAATCTCCCCATTTTCTTTAACTTTTCAAGAAAGGATATCGTATACAATTTTTATTATTTTGTGAATTATTAAACAAAAGTTATTTAATTGCAATTGTAGTTTTTCTTTCCATTTAAATTCTGCTATGTTACAGTAGTTGCAGTTTCTTAATGAATGGGTTTGTAGATACATAGAGAAATCAAAACTCCAGAGCTTTAAGATCAATACCCATTCTACAGGAGAAACATAACCTAATTAGTTTAATTAGTTCCCATTGGGATCAACAGGCAATGTTGGTCTTTGCATATACTGTAATACAACATAGTTTAATTCAACGCAAACTATAGCTGATATATCTTTCTACAGATACAACTTTCTTCATACATTGTTAATACATCAAATACCATCAATTGTGGCAGTACCCATTTCCATAACAAGAAAAATCCCCAAACAAATGATTACACTGTGTAATTATTAGAATGAAACCCCAATGTACTTTACTGACAATGGTCACAATGCATCATATTTCTTTAATGTACATACCTGAATGGAGAACAGTGAAAAGTAAAAGCGCTGCTTTGCAGGTAACCATTTTGGCACTGAATCCAGCACTTCCAGGACAGCTTATATTTTTGTACCTTTCATTGGCCCTTGTTCGCAAACAAAAAGACACTATTGATAGTCAATCATTGTCCTAGCAAGGACACAGACAAAAGTTCAAACTTGTTGTGTTCATCCAACCTGGAATTCCTGTCAAGCTGACTGTTACCTATGCTAAAAATGCATATACCATCAAAGTGGTTTGCAGTGCGCAGATGTAGAAGTGATGTAATGCATAAACAGATGACTAACAAAAGAGTTCACGGTCCAAACAATTCTTTATTGGTTCCCGTTTTCTAATCCAGGTCGTTGCGACCGTAAATACTAATCCCAGGCAATACACAGCAATGTGTATTACACTGTTTTAAACCATGGGTTACAGTCCTGAAATAATAAACACAGTATAACACACACCAAGACACAAACACGATCACAAGTCCAGAGTGAGTGCTAACATGCAAATGGTGAAATACAATTTATTCGTGTACAGTGGTGAAGTGTTGTTCGGGTTGGTGCTGGCCTTAAGCGACAGCTCCTAGTACATGTTAGACGTCTAATGGGAACAAACGAGTACATTTAGAAACGACAAAACAAACAAACACTAAACACTCACGGTTATTTTATTTTCCTTCAGTGGTTTCTCTCGCAACCATAACAAAGGAACAGATCGCTTAGCCACTTCCCCTTTGTACCGGCCAGTCACGCCTCTTGGTTAGCGAGTGCAACCGCTTTTTCCTCCAATGCGCGGTTGCCACATCGCCTCCCGATGACTTGGTGTACTGTGACTCCGTCCCCTTTCCAGGCGTTCGACTTCCACCTTTCCCTGAGAATTAATTGTCAGACCATCCAGTCCGGGGCACACTGTTCCCTTTACACAGCGTCCTTACAGGTTGGGAGGGAGATTTATAACCAAGATTCATTCTTTCTCTGTCACATATCCCAATCGCCAGAGTGGAGGTGAAGGAACGCTCGGCTAAATCTACTTTTCCCATTACACCCCCCTCCCGGGAAAAATAATCTGCATTTTGTCGGTCTATCCCTGCATGGTGAATCATATGATACATGAACGGCTGCAATGCCAGATACCACCAAGTCATCCAGGCATTGCTGTCCTTCATTGTGCTTAACCACTTGATTGGGGCGTGGTCTGTGAAGAGATCGAATGAATGTCCCAGCAGGTAATATCGTAAAGAGTGAGTAGCCCACAAAAGTGGTACAAACATGTTCTTTTAAACTGTTCTTTAGTTCTAATAATACAATATGATATATTTTCAAATGAATAAATAACCATTCCATGCATGTGTAGAGTAACAGTAGTAACTTATCTGCTTTGTTATTGTGTGGGATACAGGCACACAGACATTGAGTCACAGAATTGAAATGTCCCTTTATTGCTCAAGGTTACATTTTAGGCTGCTTTTAGATGGATGAATATGTGTTTAACTGGAGAATACTGCGTTTTGAACATTTACAGTGCTCAAACTCTAAATAGACTGACAAAATGTTTATCTATCAATCTATCTATCTAGCTATCTATCTATCTATATATATTGGTATATTAATTTACGAACATTTACATTTAAAATTGTGGCTTATACAAAATAGAGGACTTTACCAATAAAGGGTATTTGCTCAGTTCTTAAATATAGTAATATTTCAATGTTCAATATATTTCTGTTGAGCTTCTGTAGTCTGTGTACATGCAAAGGTAATGTTAAATCATCTAGAATGTCATCACTAACGTACACACACTTCCATTGCTTTAAGGTGTTATTTACAGGGGCGGATCGTTCACTAGGGCTAGGGCCCCACCATAGCAGAACACAAGAAAAAAATAAAAGCATAAAACGACTGTGAACATTTAAGTGCTTAAGTCTGACATTTACTCACGTTCTTAGTTGTTATTATCCACAGCAAATGTGCATTTTATGAAAAAAATGGTTATGCTTATCGTATGCCTCTTCTCCTGGTTCCGGGGGGTTGCGCCCGGAGGACGACCGTTTATGAGCATGCGTAGTCATGATTTTCGGGCGAAATTGTGGCCTAGCTTTTCGCTGCTCCTATTAATCCCATTTGGGGTGAATTTAACGCCCAATGGGGAGTCTATGCAGTTACCACCTAGACTCACTAGATGACGGTTTATAAAATATTGCTATATTTATCAAAACAATTAATGCTGTAGCCAAATAGCAGCCTCAGAATAAGAACATTCAACAAGGAGAAAGAGAAGAAGTAGTTTGTAGCTCGCAGCCCTTTTTGTTAGAAAGTGAACGATGACAGAACAAGAAAGGCCAATGAACGCCGTGCCATCTCTACAGCAAAGTCTGTTTGAGTGGAGAACTCTGCCAGAGAAATTACAGATCAAGGAGTTAGGCCCGGATCAGCCAAATATCACAGTAAATCAGCAAAACAGCTACAGGGGGAAATTGTACAACCGGACATTCTCCAGAACATGGTACAAGAAAAAGCCCTGGCTGTGTGGGTGTGCAACACGCAACGTGGTGTTCTGATTTCCATGTCTGCTGTTTCGGACAACTGCTTCGGATTTGGCCTGGACTGACCGAGGGGTGAGCGACATGAAGCACATCTCTGAAAAGACGAAAAAGCACGAACACGGTAAAACCCATATGCAGAATGTGGTAAAGCTAGCGATGTTGGGCAAAGTTAACATAGCTACCCAACTGAACAGAGTTCAATAAAAACGTCATTGAGAGGTTTGCCTCCCAGAAAGAGAGGCGGACAAAGTTTCTTTATAGGTAAATGTCTGACTGTTTCTGATCCTCACCTGTGTGATTCTGTGTCAGCTGAGCAAAATAATTAATTTACACACACCATCACTCTCACACACTCACTCACTCACTCACACATACAGAACACATACTGAACTATACAGTAAAAATCTTGGTGATGTTTAAATGCTTGCGTTATTTGAGTTTATGCACATGTTTGAGTTATTTATTTTGGATTTATTTATTTGAGTTCATGTAAATGTTATTTATATGAGTTTATGTAATTTAGTTATTTAATTCAGTTTTTTACAGTGGCAAGTTGAAATGTTGATAATGTTGATATAGCCTATGTTTAATGTAATGTGAATGTTGATAAGTTAAAAGGAAACAATGTAAATAGTTTTAATGGAAAATTACCTATATGGGAACAATATCCTGGGAGACAGTCAGCTTGGTTTTAGGAAAGGGAGATCATGTCTAACTAACCTGCTTGATTTTTTTGAGGATGCAACATCGATAATGGATAATTGCAAAGCATGCAACATGGTTTATTTAGATTTCCAGAAAGCTTTTGACAAAGTCCAGCATAAAAGATTAATTCTCAAACTGAATGCAGTAGGGATTCAAGGAAATGCATGCACATGGGAGTGGTTAAAATGTAGAAAACAAAGTAGGCCTACTGATTCGAGGAGAAACCTCAAAATGGAGCGAGGTAACCAGTGGTGTACCACAGGGATCAGTATTTGGTCCTCTGCTATTCCTAATCTACATTAATGGTTCTGGTCACCTCGTTACAAAAAGGATATTGCTGCTCTAGAAACAGTGCAAAGAAGAGCAACCAGAATTATCCCGGGTTTAAAAGGCATGTCGTATGCAGACAGGCTAAAATAATTTAATCTATTCAGTCTTGAACAAAGAAGACTACGCTGTGATCTGATTCAAGCATTCAAAATCCTAAAAGGTATAGATAATGTCGACCCAGGGACTTTTTGACCTGAAAAGAAACAAGGACCAGAGGTCACAAATGGAGATTAGATAAAGGGGCATTCAGAACAGAAAATAAGAGGTACTTTTTTACACAGAGAATTGTGAGGGTCTGGAACCAACTCCCCAGTAATGTTGTTGAAGCTGTGACTTGAGTGACAAAGTCTCAAATGTAGGTTTCTTGGTTTTATTTACATTTCAGCGATGCAGTTACTGTAAATATTTTACTAATAAAATATCACATTACAAACAGATTCAAGATTATTTAGGTGGTAACATGTTCAAATACTACCTTTTATTGTTTAGTGATTACAAATGACATAACCTTGGAGTTTTCAAAATGCAAAATGCAATAATTAAAAAAAAAATCAACAACAGCTACATCACACTAGCATATTACAGTATTAGTTGCATGTCTTATGTATGTACTCTTGGAATGCCCCATTATTCTTACTGTTGTGTTGAAAATGTCCCTTTATTTATGTATCTAGTCTTAAAACAAACAAACAAACAAACAAACAAACAAACAAACAAACAATAAGAGTTAGCACACCAGTACTCTCTTGGTTTCTTAACTTGCTTAACTGTGCAAGTCGTTACTTTTTGATGACCTGCAAACAGTTTCGGGTCACCTGATAAGGAATATATACGCTCCACAAGCAAAGAGCTTTGCAGGTTACAATTGCAACAGAAAATCTGAAACGTGCAATGGAAAACAAATGAATACATACAAAACACCATCGATTTAAACTGATAGTCAGAACTATATGTTTAATTTCAATTCGATTTCGGCAAATCAATCAGTTGACAATTCTCACAGTACAGTCTACTGTCTAATCCGATTTAAACTGATAGTCAGAACTATATGTTTAATTTCAATTCGATTTCGGCAAATCAATCAGTTGACAATTCTCACAGTACAGTCTACTGTCTAATCCCTACACTGCAGAATACCAGTAGAGGTCCCCATAGCATAGCCCGTTGCTTACTGCAGCAGTGATAGATTTCAGCTAGTGGCGCTGAAAACTGCCCTGACTGGCGCTTCTTCCCTACATAAGTATAAGTTTGACAGC
This sequence comes from Acipenser oxyrinchus oxyrinchus, assembly GCA_030684275.1. Taxonomy (NCBI): domain Eukaryota; kingdom Metazoa; phylum Chordata; class Actinopteri; order Acipenseriformes; family Acipenseridae; genus Acipenser; species Acipenser oxyrinchus. The sequence continues at coordinate 48,071,233 of CM060251.1, forward strand.
AATTAACCAAGAGTTCATTGGTGAAAATAAATAAATAAGTAAATAACTGTAGCATGGCAATCGCTTAATTCTAGGTGAGTACATACAGAAGCGGCTTATTTATAATGTTGTGTTTTAAAGCAATATTATTAACTTTTTAATCAGTGCACCTGACGCAGTTTGATGTTTACAGTTACTGTAACTAATAACGACGTTGTGAACGCCTGGGTAGGTTCAGAGCGATGGATTTTAATTTAATTACTCTGTTTTCAACTCAGGAAAAACGTAAGAAATAAAATACATTTCTCCGGATGCATTTTAAAATTGCTCGTAAAGATCCTGCTTTTTTAAACGAGGTACTTTATGTAAGGTTTTTTTTTTTTTTAAAAAGGTTATTATTATTATTTACTGTACATGTATTTAACTTTATATAACCGATATTAATCATTTTTGCTCAAGACATTGTTGTACAATTAAAATAGAAACTTCAGAAGGATAAAAAAGCCTGTGTACATTTAATGCAAATATATTTCTTGTTTCATGTGCTGCCGGTACGGACATGTTTTATGTCATTTAATATATGTGCAAGACTGGTCACTGTTGAAGTGAAAACAAAGCTTTGGTTACCTTTTCAGAATATCAGCCTTTGATGTGGAAGATTACAAATTAGAATGCACGTATGTTACGTTAGATTTTACGTTAGTTTTTACATATTTTACTGTGAAAAGCAAAAGTGCATAAAAAGTTGTCTACGCTCCATGATTAATGTATTTGCTATACTCGTTGACTGAGATCTTATTTACCTACAGAGTGCCCAGCAAGAAGCGAATACATGTTTGTTTAAATTCCCGCACTGTTTTGTTAACCACAAACAATAACATTTACCACAACTTTCACAATTAAAAAATGTTTAACATTCAGTCGCGTGGAGGCCTTTTCATTTTAAAATTAAGTCGTTATATTTTGTAAAACCGATGATTACTGTGTTGAGCATCATTATGCGTAAAGCCAAAATTAAGTGATAAACGTTTCAACTAGTTTGACATTAATAAAGACTAGTTGAAAAGTATGTCAATGAATTTACATTTCTTTTACTATTTGAAAATCCAGTACTTCTGAGTGTTTAATGGATGATTTGGACACATTTACAAAAGTGTGTTAGTTTGACATTTTACTTGGGGGGAAAAAAAACAAAAAACGAAATATACATTTTAAAAACTGACCATAATTTCTCTCATTTTTAGATACCATCATGAAGAAATAGAATTAAAAATGAAAGTGAATATGTAAATGCAGGTAGGACAAAAAGAAAATACTTCCACTTACATGGCAAGAGTCTCGGCTGCATATTACTGGAAATAAAAAAGGACATGTCTGCAGATATTCCAAAGGATAAAAAACTATTAAGACAGTGGTCAATGGATTTATCAAGTGCACTAGAGCCAAATTCACTGAACATGAGTGACACTGACACTCAGGCACAAAAAGACAACTGCAATGTGTTCACGGTACAAATCCCGGTGGTCAATCACTCCACAAGCAACACTTTTGTGAACACAGATAAAAGTGGCCTTAACCATGTGGTTAACAGTCGGATTGGCCAAGATTCATCATCAAACAGTTTTAGCACAAACCCTTTTCTTTTCCCACACCTGTTAAATACTAATTTGATCCAAGGACAGCTCCAGTCGGATGTTGCAAGTGAACCCCTGGCACAAAATCAGAGTGGTCAGCAAGCAATGTTGTCCAGAACCCTGCTACAGGTAAGTAATGCAGTGTGTTTCACTTTTTATGACAAGTCATAAGTATTGATGTTTGCTGGATAAATCAAATCAATATTAAAACAAAACTATATGTTATGTTTATGACGGTTTTAGAGATATGCCCATGTTTGACAAGAATGGTAATATTTCTCCAATTCCCCAATATTAATTAAGTTGTAAATGCCTGCTTTGTTGTTTGGCTGTGGAGCAATCTTATTTGTTGGCATTGGAAGACCATGTTGGTATGTTACTGCCTTTTAAAACCGATTTATTGGTAATATTTCCAGATAATGACAAAACATCATGATAACGTGCTTTGTGGTGTAAAAATAGTTACACATATTAATCCAGGTCTTCAATAACGGTCGATTGGCTAAACTCACTCTAAGCAGTGTTTCTGTGTCTTGATTGCAGCTATAACTACAACTCCCAGGGGTGCCCAATCCTGATCCTGGAGGGCCGATGCCCTCCTGGTTTTTGTTCAAACTGTACACTAAATTGATTAATTGGACCAATTAAGCTTCTAATAAGGGCTTGATTGGGCCAATTAAGTAATTTAGGGCACAGTTGCAACAAAAGCCAGGAGGGACATCGGCCCTCCAGGACCAGGATTGGGCACCCCTGGTCTAGATCTTATTAAATGATTAGGACAACCTGATTGGTTAAAATCAGTAATACACTTACACACTCATTGGCCAATGTATTAGGACCCCCTTCCTAATATTGTGTTGGCACATCTTCGTTCAATGATGGCCTCAAGTTGTTGTGGTATATCAGTACACCCTGCAAATGGACCTGTGAGGTAGGCAGATTGAGGTTGTGAATGGTACTTTAATCTCACAGCTGATGCTCAATTGGATTGCTGGCCAAGGCAGATGGAAGTCATGTGGCATGGTGGATGGTCACATTATCATCTTCCATCTTATCACATTCAGAAAAACAATTAAGCATTGAAAAGTTGAAACATTTGTTATTTAATTTACTGTATTATGTTTTACTGTATTTCATATTTCTAAATGTAGTACTATTTAATGTTTTATATTAGTGGTACTTCAGTATTGTAGCTGACTTAATCAGCAACTATATTGAAGTACACACAAATGAACTAAAGAAACCACTCTAGTTTGTACTGGATCCTCCAGGGTGGAGGAACTTGGAGGGGAGGGGAGGGGGATTTTAAGTGGATTGTGAGTGCTGTTATTGTAGATGTATGTATGTAAGTGATACTTGGACTCTTGAAACTGTTTAATAAAATTAGAGCCAAAATACACATTTGTAGTAAACTAATAATATTTGTGGTATCTGTACACCAGTGGGATGGATGTTTTGCAGATATTTCAAGAGGAGAAAATGATCTATTCAGGTATACCAAGATATTTAGTGAACAAGGGGCCTGAGTGGGAAAAACTGGTCCATAACAGTCACACCCCTCGTCGTTCTACAGTCTTAAAAATGTGAGATGATTATTTATTAATGAGGGGTAAAAAGAGTAAATAAATGTCCCACCCCCGGTCATTCTGTTTCAAGGCAGGTGACGTCGATAATTTTGACTACCAGTGTGTATAGGAATGTCCCTATGAATGCATTTCAGTTTATTTATTCAAAAACATGTATGCTTTAGATTTCCTTTCGTAGTCAGACTAAACAACCCTGTTGTGTAACTACCCTGCGGCAAGTACTGGGCTGTCCATTGCCTTTGACCAACATTCTGCCCCAGTGCTTGTGGCGGCATGTGTGCAGACTTCATATGAGTATGTAAGCTATATGTGGTTATTATCTGTGATCTACAACAATTTTCGCCAGAAAAATATCCCAGAGCAAAGAGTAAATGTGATAAATCATTATTTTTGTCTATGCCACACTCAACTTAACTTGGACAAAACCTTTGAATTGTTGACTGCATTATATCGAAGAACAAATTAGCGCATTTGACTGAGTGGTTTCATATTTGTTTGCTTTGTGATTTACAGCACCCTGGGCAGCAGGACCAACTGATCAGATATCAGATGGAAAACCTTCAGCGACTGGTTCAGGAACAGAACAAGCTCATTTCACTTATGAATCCAGGTAATTGAAAAGTATGATATATTGAACAGTGTAGCAGGGTAGCGTTGCGGTCAAGGCTGGGCAGCAGCAGGAAAGCAAACCCAAAGACAGAAGCTGCAGTTTTAAGCGCTGCATGCACTTTTATTAACAATAACACACAAAAATAAAAGAAACAGCACAGGGGCCAAAATAAACAGTTCAAACTAAATAACACTGACAGTTCAAAATAAAAGATACGCCTGGGCCTGGGCCTGGGCCTTCACTAAAGGTTTCACAAACTAACCCTAAATTCCTCCACCAAACAAAGGATTTCTCCCCTTTTTATACCATGTGGCTGGGACTTGATTGATGAATTATTCAATCAAGACCCAGCCACATTTCATATGTGTATTTGGCAGGGATAGAATTAACCCCATCCCTGCTAAACTTAAATACAAAAATACCCCCACACACTATTTACATCATCAGGGCTTCTGCCCTGCCACAAATGTATATACAAGAGCAATAGAAAAAAAGGTGCTTAAGTGGTACAAACAGATTTTGAAAGTGGTTGTTAGCCACGCATATATCCCAATGTGAGCCTGCCTGTCTTCCTGCAGACCCGTAGTTGATGGAAGGAATTGCCTTGCAGGAACATCATTGTATCCTACTTACACCCACAGTCTTGAACTCTCCATAGACTCCAATAGCCCTGCCCAGCTATGCTTCAGGTATCTTAAAATCACAAAATTAACCCCTTCTGTACTAAGGCCCTAGTAATTCCCTGTGCTAGAGGCATTTTGTGAATTTGTGACTCTCCTGTTTTACATCAAAATTACTATATGTTCCTTTTTAGATACCCCTGGCAAACTATATATATATATATACAGTACTGTGCAAAAGTTTTAGGCAGGTGTGAAAAAATGCTGTAAAGTAAGAATGCTTTCAAAAATAGACATGTTAATAGATTATATTTATCAGTTAACTAAATGCAAAGTGAGTGAACAGAAGAAAAATCTAAATCAAATCCATATTTGGTGTGACCACCTTTGCCTTCAAAAACAGCATCAAGCATCAATTCTTCTAGGTACACTTGCACACAGTTTTTGAAGGAACTCGGCAGGTAGGTTGGCCCAAACATCTTGGAGAACTAACCACAGTTCTTCTGTGGATTTAGGCAGCCTCATTTGCTTCTCTCTCTTCATGTAATCCCAGACAGACTCGATGATGTTGAGATCAGGGCTCTGTGGGGCCATACCATCACTTCCAGGACTCCTTGTTCTTCTTTACGCTGAAGATAGTTCTTAATGACTTTCGCTGTATGTTTGGGGTCGTTGTCATGCTGCAGAATAAATTTGGGGCCAATCAGATGCCTCCCTGATGGTATTGCATGATGGATAAGTATCTGCCTGTACTTCTGAGCATTGAGGAGACCATTAATTCTGACCAAATCCCCAACTCCATTTGCAGAAATGCAGCCCCAAACTTGCAAGGAACCTCCACCATGCTTCACTGTTGCCTGCAGACACTCATTCGTGTACCGCTCTCCAGGCCTTCGGCGAACAAACTGCCTTCTGCTACAGCCAAATATTTCAAATTTTGACTCATCAGTCCAGAGCACCTGCTGCCATTTTTCTGCACCCCAGTTCCTGTGTTTTCGTGCATAGTTGAGTCGCTTGGCCTTGTTTCCACGCTGAGGTATGGCTTTTGGCCACAAGTCTTCCATGAAGGCCACTTCTGACCAGACTTCTCCGGACAGTAGATGGGTGTACCAGGGTCCCACTGTTTTCTGCCAATTCTGAGCTGATGGCACTGCTGGACATCTTCCGATTGCGAAGGGAAGTAAGCAAGATGTGTCTTTCATCTGCTGCAGTAAGTTTCCTTGGCCGACCACTGCGTCTACGGTGCTCAACGTTGCCCGTTTCTTTGTGCTTCTTCAAAAGAGCTTGGACAGCACATCTGGAAACCCTGTCTGCCTTGAAATTTCTGCCTGGGAGAGACCTTGCTGATGCAGTATAACTACCTTGTGTCTTGTTGCTGTGCTCAGTCTTGCCATGGTGTATGACTTTTGACAGTAAACTGTCTTCAGCAACCTCACCTTGTTAGCTGAGTTTGGCTGTTCCTCACCCAGTTTTATTCCTCCTACACAGCTGTTTCTGTTTCAGTTAATGATTGTGTTTCAACCTACATATTGAATTGATGATCATTAGCACCTGTTTGGTATAATTGTTTAATCATACACCTGACTATATGCCTACAAAATCCCTGACTTTGTGCAAGTGTACCTAGAAGAATTGATGCTGTTTTGAAGGCAAAGGTTGGTCACACCAAATATGGATTTGATTTAGATTTTTCTTCTGTTCACTCACTTTGCATTTAGTTAATTGATAAATATAATCTATTAACGTCTATTTTTGAAAGCATTCTTACTTTACAGCATTTTTTCACACCTGCCTAAAATTTTTGCACAGTACTGTATATATACATATATTGTGCATGTTTTCATTTAGTTGGTCTAGACAGACACCAGGCAACTTTGACTTTTCCACTTTGGAATATGCAGCCCACGGTCCATAGCACCCACCTCAATTTCATGTGCCCAGTACGCTGCTAAAGAATGAGATACCCTGACATAAGTATACGTTTTTTAAAACTGCACAAAAAAAAGGATTTTAGAAATGGGTAACATGACCTTGCATGTCAATGGTGTGTTACCCATAATCCTTCTGCAATTTGAGGTAATGCCACTGTATAAAGCAAAAGTCACTTGTTTCTCCTTATATTTGGACCTGTGAATCTGACAGCTTTTGTTCCACTTTTAAAAAGACAGTGGTTTTGAATTGCCCTGATTTTCCCGAATTCAAAAATACCAAATATGTGCACCTTTATATAGCTTTTCAGGTGTTTACAGGCCCTAGACTGAGACTAGGCCATTTTGACCTTTCCCCTTTGAAAAATGCAGTCCTTGGGTCATACTACCCATCCTAATGTCAGGTGGTATAATCCTTTTGGAGCCCAAGGTAATGTTGCTGCATGACATAAAAACAAATGACTGGGGTTTATTTAGTCTTTCCAGAATTCGTGTACCGTGTGGTATTTTTCAAAACACTCTTCCAAACAGGCCTGGCTGAGAGGGACAGCGGGGACAGTAGTACCGTGTATCCCTCCAAGATGCCCCACGGAAACACACATGGTACCTTTTTTTGTGGCTTGGCACTCTGGTACTACCTGAAGCACACTGTGTATTTCCCCCGTGATGTTTTGAATGCCCCCTTTATCTAATCTCCATTTGTGACCCCTGGTCCTTGTTTCTTTGTTCACGTGACCATGTAGCCTTTAGCTTTTTATATAAATACATTATTTCTGAATGGTTTAATTCAAACTTGATAGAATTAGCAAACAGTATGAGTAAAGGAATGGCAGTCCTGTTCATTTCATTAATTTTGCTTGCTTTTATCTTTATCTAACTTTATAGTTTGTCTTACTCTAATTCTAAATCCTTCCCTCTGCTGACATAACTTGAGAGTGCTTAGCAATTCCCTATGTGCACACCAGCACCACATGTGCATTTCCTATTAATCGCGGGAGTGGAGCCGACACCAAACACTTACTAAAACCCTTTTCACCATTCAAGACATTGATAAAACTTCTTGTCAAAACATTTGTCATATTTGTATTAGTTTCTTTTAGTATTATCACCTATGGATTAAACATCCCAAAATGACTAATAAACTACACAGAGGCATGTGATTTGCATTGCGTTGTAGCTTTCATTTGATTTGAGGCAGCTCAAAGCTTTTTCTTTAAAGCATTTGACACAGATGGACGAAACGTTTGTAAAATGTAATGTTTATTTGAAAAGTTAACAATGCCCTGAAGGGGAAATGACTACCGTACTTAGTTGGGTGGAAGAACTCCTTTTCTTAATTAAATAATTATATATAAATGTTAAAAGCTTTTGGAAATAAATATTTCCATTTACTGAAAAATAAGAACCAGCTCCTTCAACCACAAGCTTCCATAAAATCATTGTTGGGGAATTAGCATCTTAAATGTATTTTTTCAGATTGTTATGTGTTTAACTGCTATTATGCTACGGTAGCAGCAAGCACTGAGCAGAGCAATATACACCTGGGTTAGTCTGTTAACAAGAAATACAAAAAGTAGTTCATTTCTGCTAGTTTTCTAGTTTTCAGACAGCTGTATGTTTTATTTTATTGAGACGTGTCAGAGTAAGATAGGCACATCAATGACAATGACAGACACAAAAATAATCCTATAGATTGACAGAAAAACAGACTGGCCAGGCTTGTTTGTATTATAATATTCTATCTGGTCTTTGGTTAACCCAATTTATTAGCTGGATTTAATATTATGAATCTACTTTAGTGGCTTACCTTTGTTATTCAGTACAGTATGTCACAATAGCTGTTGCATTTGGTTCATACTTGACATTTGCTGAAAGTGGTTTGATTAGATTAGATTGTTCCCCTTGAAGTCAGGAGATAAAAGTACTACCCTGACAATTATGTGTGTCTATCCAGAGATGTGAAAAGGATATCAGAACTATGAAGTAATCGGAACAGGAACACAGAGCTGTAGTTCATTGAGACAGGCTTATATTGCTGTCCTTTTGGTTGATATTATTTGTGACTAATGTTAACTGTATGGCCTTCCTGTGAAGGTCTTGTGTTGTCCCCAGCATTGTCACCACAGTTACTAGGCCTGGCACCCGGCCTGTTTCCAGGGTTAGGCACCACGTCTATGGCCATAACTGCCACACATTCCAAGGAAAACACACCCAGCCCGGCAACTCCACCTTTAGAAAACAACAGTACCTTGGAATCAACAGAACTTTCTCCACTGGATCAAACCACAGGTTAGTAACCAGCCAGTCATAAACACAATTATAATATTTCTGACATTATATCCTGTTGTTTCCATTATACTAAACTTAACTGAGTCTGGTTAGCATGAGATATAAATCTGGAACCATTGTATTCGTTTGGTATTGGTCTGTTTTTAGTCATTGGAACCAAGGCTTAAGGAGACAGGACATTTTATTATTATTATTATATATATTTCTTAGTAGACGCCCTTATCCAGGGTGACTTACAATTGTTACAAGATATCACATTATATTTACATACAATTACATTATTTTTTACACATTATTTTTACATAGAATTACCCATTTATACAGTTGGGTTTTTACTGAAGCAATCTAGGTAAAGTCCTTTGCTCAGGGGTATAGGATCAGTGTCCCCCACCTGGGATTGAACCCACAACCCTCTGGTCAAGAGTCTAGAGCCCTAACCACTACTCCACACTGCTGCCACTTTTAGCAGGATAATCAGATAAAGAAGTGCTCATGTGCCAAACATCTTATTATTATTATTATTATTATTATTATTATTATTATTATTAGGAAGGAGGACTGCCCTACATTAGACTGCCTTTGCAGATGTTAATGGATTGCAACCACAACTGCACTTCTGTCTATCTGAAAACTGCATGCTTTACAATTACTACCAGTTTCTGAGGTTGACTGTCACTTCCCTATTTGATTTGTCTGTTATTTAATGCTACCCCTAATCAGTTGCAGCATTTTTGTCAATGCCAGTTGTGCTCCTATTGTTAATATTTAAATGGTGGTACTGTATTTAGATCCATTTAAATAATAGTGGTATTTTAAATCTACAGCTATGGCCAAAAGTTTTGCATCACCATATAGAATTAACTAATTTTGCTTCATAAAGTCAAATGAAACCTCCTGAATAATGTTACGTTATCATATTAAATTACATACCGCTTTGTAGTTTTCCATATACTTAACGAAAAACTGAAAAAAATTAAAGAATGTCACATTTCGAAATCAAACATGAAATACTGTACTACTATTATGGCTTCCGGTAGACTTTTGCGATATCATTTTGTCATTTCTTTGGTTACATGATGTTCAATAAAAGATCTAAATTATGTTCATATAGTTTTTTTTTTTTTTTTTTTTAATTATCTCAATCCTAAAATTCTAGGCAATGCAACACTTTTGGCCATAGCTATAGGTTGCTGGTTTGATTGCAGCCCAAGAACTGACAATAGTAATCTCTAACGGCGGTTGTAAAGGTTGTCATGCAAAACAGGTGTAGTTCTATTGATTGTTCACTGTGTTTACTCCTCACCAGAATTTACTGAAGGTTGTTTTGTTTCCATTCTGCTGTTTACTTGAAACTTATCACTTCTACCACCAAGATATTTCTCATTTGTATAATATTTATATTTGTTATGCTTTCTGTCATTCTGCTCGTACTGTGCTTCAGATGAGAACATTCCAGAAAAGGATGAGGCCCTTCCACGGAATCTGTCTCCTATTAAAGAAGAAAGTGGAGAACAAGCTGAAGAGCAGTGTCCCGTGAGCCCCTTTGGGATGAGAAGCAGACCATCTATAAACCCAGAGGAGAGGTAGAGACAGCCCGATTCTGTTCCTGTATATACTGTAACAACACTGCGGCACAGTATGTAAGATACAGTCTATTATAGTCAGATTCCAGATTATGAAATGCACCTGACCAAGCAAGATTTGTAGAACCATAGTAACTTGAATTTACAGTAAAACCAGTGCTTCCTAGTTGACTGTTCTTGTTTTTGTTTTATTTATCTCTCCAGTGTATACATTTTGCCGCCAGAATACTAATTTTAACTTTACATTATCACTTCCTAGTACATGCTAAAATTAAAATTGAGACAAGATAAATGGAATATATATATATATATATATATATATATATATATATATATATATATATATATATATATATATATATATATATACAGTACTGTGCAAAAGTTTTAGGCAGGTGTGAAAAAGTGCTGTAAAGTAAGAATGCTTTCAAAAATAGACATGTTAATAGATTATATTTATCAATTAACTAAATGCAAAGTGAGTGAACAGAAGAAAAAAATTAAATCAAATCCATATTTGGTGTGACCACCCTTTGCCTTCAAAACAGCATCAAGCATCAATTCTTCTAGGTACACTTGCACACAGTTTTTGAAGAAACTCGGCAGGTAGGTTGGCCCAAACATCTTGGAGAACTAACCACAGTTCTTCTGTGGATTTAGGCAGCCTCAGTTGCTTCTCTCTCTTCATGTAATCCCAGACAGACTCGATGATGTTGAGATCAGGGCTCTGTGGGGGCTATACCATCACTTCCAGGACTCCTTGTTCTTCTTTACGCTGAAGATAGTTCTTAATGACTTTCGCTGTATGTTTGGGGTTGTTGTCATGCTGCAGAATAAATTTGGGGCCAATCAGATGCCTCCCTGATGGTATTGCATGAATGATAAGTATCTGCCTGTACTTCTAAGCATTGAGGAGACCATTAATTCTGACCAAATCCCCAACTCCATTTGCAGAAATGCAGCCCCAAACTTGCAAGGAACCTCCACCATGCTTCACTGTTGCCTGCAGACACTCATTCGTGTATGCGCTCTCCAGCCCTTCGGCGAACAAACTGCCTTCTGCTACAGCCAGATATTTCAAATTTTGACTCATCAGTCCAGAGCACCTGCTGCCATTTTTCTGCACCCCAGTTCCTGTGTTTTCGTGCATAGTTGAGTCGCTTGGCCTTGTTTCCACGCCGGAGGTATGGCTTTTGGCCGCAAGTCTTCCATGAAGGCCACTTCTGACCAGACTTCTCCGAACAGTAGATGGGTGTACCAGGGTCCCACTGTTTACTGCCAGTTCTGAGCTGATGGCACTGCTGGACATCTTGCGATTGCGAAGGGAAGTAAGCATGATGTGTCTTTCATCTACTGCAGTAAGTTTCCTTGGCCGACCACTGCGTCTCACGGTCCTCAACGTTGCCCATTTCTTTGTGCTTCTTCAAAAGAGCTTGGACAGCACATCTGGAAACCCCTGTCTGCCTTGAAATTTCTGCCTGGGAGAGACCTTGCTGATGCAGTATAACTACCTTGTGTCTTGTTGCTGTGCTCAGTCTTGCCATGGTGTATGACTTTTGACAGTAAACTGTCTTCAGCAACCTCACCTTGTTAGCTGAGTTTGGCTGTTCCTCACCCAGTTTTATTCCTCCTACACAGCTGTTTCTGTTTCAGTTAATGATTGTGTTTCAACCTACATATTGAATTGATGATCATTAGCACCTGTTTGGTATAATTGTTTAATCATACACCTGACTATATGCCTACAAAATCCCTGACTTTGTGCAAGTGTACCTAGAAGAATTCATGCTGTTTTGAAGGCAAAGGGTTGTCACACCAAATATGGATTTGATTTAGATTTTCTTCTGTTCACTCACTTTGCATTTAGTTAATTGATAAATATAATCTATTAACATGTCTATTTTTGAAAGCATTCTTACTTTTACAGCATTTTTTCACACCTGCCTAAAACTTTTGCACAGTACTGTATATATATATATATATATATATATATATATATATATATATATATAACAAATTAAATTCCTTTTCGTCAGAGAAGTAAATTGACCATTTATAAGGTTTTTGTTTCCCTTAATATTGTTTCCCTTAATATTGTTAATGTTAAGTGTCTGTTATCAGTCAAGAACATGGTACTTCTTAGCAATATATTTCTGATATTGGTGCAGCTTGATCTTAGAAAACCACTAGGAATTAAAATGCAATTTCCTTTTTAAACGTTTTAGACCTATTAGACCAGGAGTTGGGGTGAGGCAGAAAACGTTTGAAGAATTTGTTGAAGAGCAGCTTAAAGTGGATACTGAAGATAAAAAGGTAATTATATTTAAATATTGTGCAGTATCCCACCTCCATGGTACTTTTTTTTAACAAAAACAGTAAAATTGAACCACATTTCTTGGTGTCTATTTGTTACATTTATGCATAGTTTACCCACAGTCACACCCCCCAAAATGAAGGTGAACCAGCTGTATGTCCCCATTGACACCCCTGAAACATGCTTACCAATGTAAATTACATAAAGTACTCTACTGGTATTTAAAGATGTGCTCACTAAGGTTTTAAAATCCGTTCCTTACCTCTTATAAACATTAGCAATATTATTATTGATGTTCCCACTTCTGTTGATTTGCTCTTGTATTTTACTCTTCAGTTTGGAATATGCTGATACTTCAAAGATAAAAACTTAGTAAAAGTTGCTGTTACTGCCTGGTACAAAATCCCTTCCTGTACTAGAGCTCAGTTTCACTTTAACGGTGATTAGATACCAGGAAGAATCAGTTGTATATATACTATGTTGTACTTGAAACTTCTCTGTATCCTGAATTAAAGTATAAACTGGAACCATTTTCTGTGGCACCTACAGCAACAACTGTTGAAACCATTTATCATGATGCAACTGCACTGTAGCTTGTGAAAGAGGGTTGGAAGTGGTTGGAAACACTGTAGAGGATGGGCGTATTTTTATGACTGTCATGGCAACAAATTTGCTTTACAATCAATAGACACTAAGTGGGTTTGTGTTTTAACACACGTTTTGAAAAGTTTTTGTAAAGTTAGGCAGCCAGTATAAATGCAATGAAAACACGGAATATATTTACCTGAGCATTGCTCTTACCTCAGCACAACACCAGCGTGAAGTGAGTTATTATGATTATGGAATGTATTTGATTGCAGCTTTTTTCTTGGCACTATATTGATCATGAATATTTTAATATCGAAGAAAGTACGATATTTACAGCACCATGGTTTAAGAGTAACACGTGGCTATAACCACCCCCTCAGCAAAAGAAGTAAAAGACAGCAGCTCCACACAGAAAAATACAACCAAAAAAACAAAGACACAAGAAAAGGAACCAGGGATATTACTGCAAATTACATACACAAAATAGATTTGAAAACCGTGGTTAGCACTCCTTTAAGCTCTGGTACAGAACAAGTTGGCAAGCTTCAGGAAAATAATTTTGTATCAAGAGAGTTTTAATGGTGCCACATAACTGTTTAACACTTTAAGGCCTATTCAGTGCCAGAGGCACGGTAAATGCCAATCTTTCATTTATCAACACAGCAGTTGCAGCATGGGCAGTCGCAGTGTCAGCCCTCCCAAGATGACTGGACGCTCAGCTCTGCCCTGGTAGGACAGGTGAGAGGACAAAACAGCCACCATACCCATCCAGACCATGCCTTAGTGCTGAATATACTTTATGTGAGCATCTCCAGGTTCACGTTCCTCATAACAACCAGACGCCCTGTGTCACATGGCCACTCTGGTACTAAAAAAAAAAAAAAAAAAATTATGGATGCACTGAACCTATGGATGTGGCTTTACACTTAAGATTATTCCAGGAATACACTTCTGTAATCCCATTGCAAATATAGTGTTAGAACAAATAACTCAAGGCCCAATGGAACTTGGTGTATATATATATATAAAAAAAAGTCAACCAGTTAAAAGGGCACAGAGCTACATCAGTGCTTCCCCACTATTGTCAAAAGTACATTCTTAGGAATTTCACTTTTCTGAATAATCTCAAAACAGGTTAATCTGTTTATCTGTGTGTCTGTTTAAAAACTGTATTACTTTGAATTAACGCCTCACTCAGATATCAGCTTTTTAATAGAGGCTGCCCTCGAATAAACGGCACTCTCAGTAAAGAAATGTAAAGGTATTTTTTTTCTACCCCTGCTCAAAAAAAACAAAGAAAGAAACGCACAGCTCTGCTTATGTACATGACACCCCCGAAGAGACTGCAACCTCAATCCAGCATGTAATACAAACTAATGTACACCCACCTTAGTAAGCAAATGTTATTTTATAGTACAGTCCCGACAGACAACCCAAGATGAGCTACTTACAGCACAGCAGTCCTTCACGTCCCTTTTTTTCCAGCAGAGTTCAGTACCAACACAGCAGAGGATAAAACAAGGGCTGCCTGTTTACCTCGTCGTCAGCTTGGATGGTGAAAACCTAAACTCAAAGGAACTTAGAGCTTTGCCGGTCACTGTAAGCGCTATCCGAAAGCTGGCTGAAGATCTCTTCTTGTAGGGGGGTTTAGTTGTTTTGTTGTTTTGTTTTGTTTTTATATATATAAAAAAAAAACAGTCAACTACCATTCTCTCTCCTCTTCTTGTCCCGCCCCATAGCAACCAATACACACTCCTGATTCGCTGGTACAGTACTCCTCTGACCTCCCAACTCCCACCTAATAGGCTCTTGTTAACTGTCAGTAAACGTACTGTATTCAAGCCCCAAAAACACACAAGAGTATAGTGCTGCAGATAGGAGCCTCTCATGGCGCCGTTTCTAAAATGCCTTAAATCATTTAATAAAATATTGCAGCGTTTGTAAAGCATAGTATTATTAATAAAGGCCACCCTTGTATAATCACCGCCCTTGTTTAAGGGCTGCAGTCATTTTGATCAATTTAAAATAAACACAGCAGTGCCAAATTGAAGTAATAAGGTATGCATTACAAGGAGGTAGTGTGATCCAGTGGTTAAAGTCCAGGGCTTGTAACCAGAAGGTCACCGGGTCAAATCCCACCTCTGCCACTGACTGACTCACTCTGTGACCCTGAGCAAGTCACTTAATCTCCTTGTGCTCCATCCTGCGGATGAGATGTTAAATCAATGTCCTATTGTAAGTGACTGTATATAATGCACAGTTCACAGCCTACCTCTGTAAAGCACTTTGTGATGGAGGTCCACTATGAAATGTGTTATATAAAGATATTATTATTATTAAATGCAGTGTAAAATCTCAGCAGCAAGCCAGACTCCCATGTAGCTCAATGAATAAAGCCTTAGCTTGTGATCCTTAACATCATAACATTGAATGCCATTGCTGGAAAATATTTTAACACAAAGTTACTTTTCTTAAAATAATAATTATAGTTAAGGCCTTGTGTCAGTGTGCCCGCCCATGTGTGTATTATGTGATATCTGTTGTGTGTGATGTTAATGTTGGTGTATATATATTGGTGCATGGGATATAATGTGGGATATTTAGCACAAGTGTTGTTATGCACAAATTAGCTCACGTGCTGGGGTTCAAGTGAATAATTAATTAGTAATTGAATCCCAGCACAGCTGTATAAATAGCTGCACAATGAACTCACTCTGGGTTGTGTGTTCGGGAGTGGAGAACGGGAGAGAGAAGGAGAAAATAATTAAAAACTGAAAGCAAAACAAATGCTATTTGTGCGAGAGGACTCACATGATACTTGTTTTGGGGTTCATCCACCATTTGTTAGTCTGTCTATTTGTTTTGGTCACCGCACCATTTGTTTTGTTTAGTGTTTGTGTTTTATAAAACCTTTTTATTTTACAATAAACCAGTGCATCAGCGCAATTTCATCACTCACCAGTCCTGTCTGTGTCCATTACTTCCTGGTCTGACATCACCACCACAGTTTAATGTTTGTTTTGTGAAAATATTGCAATAGTGGACATACTGCAGCAATTTTGAATTGTATTTCACCAGTCAATAAATATAACTGCACTGTGTAATTGTAAATGTACTGTATTTACCTAATTTTAATAATGCCTATAATTTCACCCCTGCCTGAGTCAACGCCCCTCCCCCCCACTTTTACCTTAACGACAACTTTACACCCTCTGGGCGTTGACTCGGCAGAATCCGGTACATATAAAACTAAACTTTTTAATATTTTTATGTTAGGATTTGGAGGAAGTGAAAGTGTTACCAAAGAAGTCATTCCTGAAGCGGGGAGAGGGCATATCCCGGATAGAGAAAAGCAAGGAAAATCTTCTGAAAGAACAGAGGAGAGCCCCCCAAGCCCAGTTACCTAAACAAGTGGGTTTTACCAGCCAGCGCCGGCGCTCTTTGCCCACCCTACAAGGCACAGAGAAGTTTCAGGTGAGGAAGAGGCCTGTTTTGACCAGGCAAATCAGCAGCCCAAACGTGATGGTTTCAAGAGGGAAAAAGGTAATCCCCACTCATGATTGCAAAGCAGAGGCCATCGACACTGAGTATCAGGGGTCAAATGAGGAACTTGCACAGCAGTTGACGGATAAAAAGACAACGCAAAACCAAGCAGGCATAAATAATAAAGTAATGGATGAAAAACCTGCTAGTAGAAGAACCCTGAGGTCCAGAAGTTTTAGCCTGGAAGTCCCTGAAAGCTTGGTTTTCTGCTTGACTGAAAAAGAGAACCAACAGAAAATGGACGAGCACAAAACCTCGAAAGAGTCACCTAAGGCACAACTGTCTGTCACGAAAGAGGTTAGATGCCAGGGTCTAGCAACAGAGAAACAGAGTTCTGATCACAGTTATGGTATTCAGCCTTACAGAATTGGACCAAACATTGGGTTCAAGAAAATCAACGACCGGATTGTCAAGGTTGCTGATGGAGCGGCTCAGTCAAGTGAAAGCAGGAGTGAGAAAAGTGTAAAGGACTCGCAGGATGAAACCAAAGTGATGAAGTTTGAGCCCCCTTCCAGTAACAGTGACAGAACCAGCAGCGAAGATGACCCCAAGTCTCAGTGCCATGAGCTTCCAACCAAGGAGATTCCACAGAGGCTGGGGCACCTCGATCGAAACTTGGACCTGTCTGATGATGACTATGCCAGTGACGCACCTAGTGGATTAGAAGATGTGGTATCCAGAAGCTACACCCCCCGGAATTTAACACTCCTAATTGAGTCCTCCAGCACAAGCAGCAGTGAGGACAGCAACAATGAACTGATGAACTTTCAGTGGAATAAGACCACAGCTTCATCTCGAGCATCTTCATATCAGTGCAGTAGGTCAGCAGAGAAAGAGAAGGCAGGAAAGAGCGGAGCAATGCCAGAGGACAAGAATGACACCAGTGCAAAGGCATGCCTGCAACCACCATCTACTTCTGATCTGGTAGCGAACCTCTTCCCTGGTTTAAAAACAAAGCCAAAGGTACAAACCCAAAGCAACATTGCAGTGGAGTCCACAAGCACTGAGAATAATGCCTCTAGTAAGTAGAACATTTATGAATTAATTTAGTCAATAGTGCAGACAAAACACCCAATTCACATGCTTCATTTACACCCTTTTCCTGTTTTATTGGACTAAACACGATGCTAGTTAAAAAAACAAAACTTTATGCTGTCCATTTTCTTGTTTTTAGCATCACCCAAATCTACCTTTAAATTACCAAAAACTCACTTGGCCAGCTACCAAGGGATTTGGCAAAGTAATTCCATTAAAAGCATGAAAATGTATGTCCATATTTAATAAACAAAAATACTTTGTTTGCATAAATGTAGAGACCACAGCAAAAAGGCGTGTGTGGTGTTTATGAGTTTTTACTATATTGTCTTCCAAGCCAGTGGTTCTCAAACTTTTTGGGCCATGCCCCCCTGCCTCTTGTCTGTGGTACTTGACGCCCCCCCCCCCCCACACACAAACACACACACATATGTACATATACTGGTAAAAAAAATCCAACATGCCTTTATGTCACTGCTGTTGTGTTAAGAGCAAACTTAACACTGCAAATTATAGTTTATCAATTGTGACCAACGCTTACTAAAGTGCACAGTATGTAATAACCCGATAAACAAATCCATTACCAGATGGCAGCAGACTTCATCCAAAAAATATGCAAGCTTAAAAGGCACCAGTCAGATGTACAGTGCCATGAGCAGAAAGATTTGTTTTAAGTTAATATATACCGTATAATGGGAAATTTTGTCTGGTATTACATTTGGCAGATTTGCTGCCTTGGGGGATTTTTGGTTTTTGAATTGTCGATTTTCACTTAACACGTTCACAAAAAAAAAATTCACACTGTTTTGCATTTATACTTTTAATTCCAAAAACATTCAAATAAATGTATACTTAATTAAATGTCTGCTAAAACAGTATCTCATTTACAGTAACTCGTTATAGCATCTGCAATAACACATGATCACTGTACTATCATGCAGTAATTGTAGGGTAGTATTGCCATGTGTGAAATCGTTAACAATAAAGCCGAAACGAAGATGCTTTAATTTGCTTTGAAATCATTTCAAACTGGTTAATATACTAGCAAGCACTGGCAAAATCAGCTCAGTTTTATATGATGGAGTGACTCAGTCAAGTGAAAGTGGGAGTGAGAAAAGTGTAAAGGACTCGTGGGGTGCCAGGCAGATATGTGAAACCAAGGTGATGAAGTTTGAGCTCCCTTCCAGAAACAGTGACAGAACCAGCGTTTATTTTAACGTTTTGTTTTGTTTATGGACTTTGCGATACCTGCACGATGCCTGCACTGATAGTCGTATCTACAACGTATCGGCAATAACAGTAAACCATTTTATTACAGACTTTTTAACAAGTCTGACACAAACAATTTTGGCTGCTACTTAATTAAACCCTTGTAAAAAAATAAAAAATAATAAAAAAATTCTTAACATAAAAAGAATAGTCCTACATTAACAGATGCAGTTTACAATGCCTCTGGGTTTCTGATCGCATCATCAGTTCCAGATTTTTTAAATCCAGTGATGGAAATGTCCGGACTACTTTTAATGTTTTCAAGCAAATTGGCTTCATCAGTGCCATTCTCATATCCACTTTGACACCTGACACATTCTTTCCCTTGCCTAGCACTTCTTTAACCTGTGCTGCATACCAAGCTGTCAGAGGGCGGGATCACTCACTGTATGCAACCCTCTGATTGGTGGAAGTATTATTGGCGATCCAATCAAAACCGCCAATAAAGCCAAAATCAATGATCCGCCTGTTATACGGTATAGCCGAGGTTAAGATATGTGCTGTAATTAAAAATAAATAAATAAAATAAATTAAAAAAAAAAAAATCCTGAACCTTCTAACACACCCCCCCAGGATACAGTCCGTGCCCCCCAGTTTGAGAACCACTGTTCTAAGCTAAAGTTGTAGCTTTCACTGAATCTTATTTACAGAACATGACACTCAAGTTTGGCTGTCAGAGATGGACCACCACCGTAGTGATAATTCTGTACTGGACAACATGAAGGAGGAACAGGAGAGAGCAATGCAACTTCTCAGGTTCAGTAAACTCTTAATCGTTTTCTACAAAAATATTAAAAGCAAAATGACATACAGTAGCTGTTAGTGGGGATATCAATTTGAAGGTGTCAGGTGTCATAAAGGCCTTTTTGGCACACAACCTTGTTTGCCCAGGGTAAATGTTTGTTTCCTGTACAGTATGGACAGTTTAAATTCTTGTAGGCAGAAAATGGGCCTATGACACTTGTCCAATACATTTATATTTTAAAAGGTGTAGGATTCTCTTTCAAGTCTGAGACCATGTCAATAATGTAACCAACTGAACAGGCTGCATCTTATTAAGCATGCAGAGGGTTTGGCTGTTCACGTTGACTTCTTTCAACAAAGTGAACAATCAAAACTGAGAAATGACAAGTTTGGGCCTGACCTAGCGGTCAGCTGTTCCTGTTGCCATGGCAGAAACATAGAAGCATTCAATGTGATTTAAGAATACCAGCCAAAACTCTCCACTGCGGAAAACTAGATCTCTGCTTTTAAGTACTTATTTATTTGTTTGTTTATTCCTTTCTTTCATTGTTTATTTTAATGTGGTCTTGCACGGAAATGTGCTGACCTATATTTTCAGTGCTGTGATCAGTCATGTGTTCTGTTAGGGTTTCAGTGTACCTGAGGTATTCCAATTGATACATTATTTAATAGTACTTTAAAATATGGATTGGTAAGTTATGCCTGTGCTCGTATCCCACCATATTACTGTACTGTTGGTGGTGTTTCCAAGTGTTGATTTATGCTATACATTTAGTTAAAATGCCGAATAGCAGAATTAAGGTGTTTTGTTCTTCAAAACGTTTGTTTCTAGGGAAGTTAAATAAGATGCTTTATAAAATAACCCATTTCAAAGCTCATTTTACAACAATGAGGGTAATTAGAGTTATTGGATTACTTGCTAAATTATTTTTATTGTGTTTGTGAACTTTTGAAAAGCTTACATTCTTGTTTAATAACTACATAGAAGCGAGGGTGTTAACAATAGCCTACCTTCATAAAGAATTCACCCCTAAAAGATCAATTGTATATTAGCTAATACCTTCTGCCTAACACTGATGAAGGCATTGGCTGAAACATTTCACTACATGACACATTTAAGTGTACCCTTTTCTTAACTTGACATGTCCATTTTACAAAACTAGAACCATCAACCAAGTAAAATAAATCAATGTGTCTTATAAATTCTCAAGATGTTGTTGTTGTTGATTTATCAATGTGTAATTGGAATTAATTAAATGTGCTTTTTTATAGTTTGAATTCAGTATATTAATAAATGAATTGGTACAATGAGAACCTCTGTATGTTAATGCATGTACAGTTGTAGTCAAAGGTTTACATATCCCAGTGGAAATTTATAATTTCTAGAAATTTCTCAAACAAATAATTATAGGAAACATCATTTGATAATGCTTTATAAAATGTTGTGCATTAAACCAATGCTAGTTTTACTAATTTTACAATTACTGATCTGGGTATAGCTATCGGGTGAGCAGGTTGTACACAGCTGGGCTGTGTAAGAGTGTCACTTTTGTAATGGCAGGCGTAGGATGGGTCATTTTGAGCTGGAGAAGTGTGAAGGACAACATCCTCTGGAAGAGTACAAGAAACAAGAAATGAAAAAAAGGCAGATCTTAAAAAAACTGTCAGCCACACCAACTCCAGAGAAAAATGCTAATGAGGAATTCCAAGTAAGTTAAAATAAAGCGTCTGCATTAACAGAATTCTTTGCACAGCTAAATTGGGTAAGAGGCATTTTGCCAGACTAGAAGATGGTCATTTTCCATTCAAAGTCTGCCTATTTTGTTTTTTATCTTATAATGTAAATCCTGAAGCCATTACAAGTTTACTCTGATGTGTTCATTCTCTAGTTTTTTATTTACACACTTCCGCCCGTACACTGGCCTTCCAGTGAATTAAAAAGGTGTGCCTGTGATGGGGTGTTTGTTTTACCGCTCTTGTTTGTTAAATACCTTGATATGCCTGAATAAATCATTGTCTCCCTGTTTGTCCCAGAAGCTTATGGTGGAAAATGTTTTTTAGCAATGATGATGGATTGATATCAAAGTGCATGAATCTTGTACAGGGCAGTAAGCATTGCAGATTCCCATTTTTGGGTAAAATGGATCCACCAGAGCTAGTTCTGCATTTGAATCTCTTTCATGATAATGATGATCTATTCTCCGATGCCAAGATATTTAATAAGCAAGAAGGGGTAAAATGCCAATACTACACTGTATATGTAGAGCAATTTTTCAGTGCAAAAGTTATTATTTTAATCAGTGTCATATGGGACCTGATATGGAATTAATCACTCAAAAGAAAATGTCATTATTAAACCCCTGTTTATTAATGCATTTATTTTGTTAACAACTAGATATTAAAGGAGCAGATTGCAGCACTGCAGCAAGAGTTTAAAATGAAGGAGACTCGCTGGTCCGCTGCCCACGGCCGGCTGAGAGACCAGGTGGAGGCCCTGACCAAGGAAAACCTGGAGCTGAGAGACGAGCTCAAGCTGTCAGAGAGACACCGGCAAGAAGCAGTGAAGAAAGCTGAGGTGACATCTATCCCCAGCAAGAAGGCAGAAACACAGGTAAGAGAACATATGATATTCACATCGCCAGCATATTCCCTAATAGTGCCTGGAACTGTTGTTCTTCATCTTGCATGCCCAGCTGTTACAGGCTTGGTGGTGTCCAGTCTCTTCAGCAGTGTCTACAAAACGTTTCTGTCACAAGCTCTTTGTAAGAATTCTAGTCTTCCAGCAAGCAGACCCATTTACAGTAGGCTAAGCCAGTAGTGGATCCTTGATCGTAGCTCCATCTGTGTCTGTGCTTATTCATAGTGTCTTGATATTCACACAGCAATGCTTGTCCAGCTTCATTGGCTTCCAGTTTGTCAGTGAACTGAGTTCAGAATCCTACTGCTTGCAAACTATGGATGATCATGCATTTTCATCCACTGGTCCTAGATTTGGGAGCAATCTGGCCTTTCCTTATTCATAATTGTAGTATTCATTTATAGTCTTTATAGTTATTTGTCTTTTAACTGTTAATGTTAGGTTGTGTGTTTTGTGAAAGAAAAGAACTTTGAAAATGGGAGATTCTGCATCTCAGTTGTGTTCTGGAGAGCAAAAGTTTTAATAAATAAATACATTACAGAACTTGCCCTGCTATTGTGTGTAGGTTTCTGAAGCAATACTGATGGGCACACGTCATTTGAGAAGGGAAGACAGGCCACCTGCTGGCCACAAGAGTCGCAGCTCCACTCCTGTTGGGAGGAAGGCACCATTTGAGAGACAGGTTACTGTAGAGCCTCAGGTCAAGGTAAGGACCCAGATCAAACCATTTGCTTTATTGTACTTGTGGCAGGGCAGAAGCCCTGCATGTGTAAATAAATGTATAATTTGTAAATGTTATGTGTAAATATTATATGAAAATGTATGTGTTAGATATGGCAGGGCTGGAAGTTAAGTTTCCAGCCGTAGTTGTTTTGGGTGTGTTTGTGGTGGTGGGGTGCAGGGATAGCGTTAATTCCTATCCCTGCCAAATGCACGTGCAAAATGTGACCAGGTGTTGATTGAATTATTAATTGTTAATCAACCCTGGCCACATGGTATTTAATAAAGGCAGGAGCTCCATTGTTGGAGGAACTGCCTGGGAGAGGGGGCCTTTTCTTTGTTTTCATAAGTCAGTGAAGGCATTGCTCAGCCAGACTCCTATGTTTGATTTGTATTTTTGTATAAACCTTTTGTTTGGCCCTGTGCCTATTTGTTTTGTGGGTTTTTTTTGTTTGTTTTTTTTAATAAACATGCGCCCCAGCGCTTAAAACCTGCAGTTACTGTCTCTGAGTCTCTATCCACCAGCCATCCTGTCACAGTGCTTTAGTAGAAATATTATATCAACCTGAGTCACTGTTGATTATAGATTCATTTGGTGGATGTGGCTTGAAAAAAAATATATAGTTAACATATTGGGACAAAATTTGTGATTTTCAAACACTGGATTAATTTAGCAAGTGACCCCTCCTTTGGCTGGTTCTTTTTCCCTATATTTTAGGAAATAAAAGTACTAGGTAAAGGATAATAAGGAACTAAAAATATATTTTAAAGCCTTGGTAATAACAGTTTTCTTTGTTGTGGTTTTACATGATTAGGAGCTGAACAGTGTATAGTCCAACAGGATCAGAAAGGGCTGTAGAACAGGAAATACATTAAAAATACACTGTTAATATTATTTGGTTTTAAAGGAGTCATACCCAAAAGACCTTTACACACCGGATGTGATGCGACAAGCGAATATGTCGTACAACACACCGCACCACGACAAAAAAACATAAAACATGTTTTTGATACAAGCCATTCACACTGCCTGCGATGCGACAGGCAACACTGACGCGACACTGAAGCGACACTGAAGCTATGTGAAAAAAGTAGGATTGGTGTCTATTTTTGCTATTTTGTCGCATGACAGCTAGAGAACTCACCGATGAGGAACAGCTTTCCTTGCGCACCTTCAATAAGCAATGGCAGAAAAAAAGATAATTCTTTCAGTATCAAAGTACCGGGAGCTGTACAATAAAGGACACAAATTATAAAGACACAGCAAAGAGAGAGAGCATCTGGCAATCCATTTCCAGGGAACTGGATATAGCTGGTGTGTATGATTAATTTACCTTACAAGGCAAATTGCATTGCGTTCAGAGTGTGTAGACGATTAATGTCTGCACCTCTTTACAATAATGTAAAGTGGTCAGGTCTTCTCATACCTCCCTAAGCTTGCCAAATGCTTCTTTACTAGTTGAGTTATTCCCCGCTGGGAATGGTATCCCTCGCTACAGAGGTATAGTGAAGGCAGTCATATGTACATACTGTATATACATACTGTATATACTGTAGGTCTGAAATACCACTCATCCCATTTTCATTATTGATTGCCATTTTCCATTATACTGATCTCATTTTGAATTTACAGCTGTGGTGGGGGGTGTATGTTACTGACAGCTTTCAGACTAGGGAGCATGTGATGAACCAGTAGTTTATTATTTCAAACAATCAAATCAACTGGGTCTGATTTGGATCCGTTAGGGAAGTCTGTTCCACACAAACCGTAGGTTATTATTTTAATATTATGATTTTTCTAGGTTGAAGAAAAGAGTGAAATTGTGAAAATAGCAGTCAGGGATTCAAGGGATAAGAATGTTTCTCAATCGCAAAGTGCCCCCCCACCTGGATGGAGGACTCCCCAACCCCACCAGGGGAGAGAAACCCCTTTGGACACAGAAGCAGTAAGTGGGTGTTTCATTTTAATAGATTCCTATTGGGTAGCATTCTAGAGACATCAACATGACATTTATTGGGATTATTTCCCAAGGGTTAGCGGTCCTCACCCCTGCTCTTAACTGACATAGTATGTGCAAGTGGGAGTCTTTTGCATTCTGTTGATAAGCTGAAAGGATGCATATTGGGTTATCCTTGCATGAAATGTGCCCTCTAGTGCTCTTTAAACACCCAGTAATAATTGATACCACTTCAGTTTCTCATTGTGTCACAATCATATTATGACCAAGCCTGGTATTGTGTTTTACCTATTCATAACTGTCTGCAATGAATACTCTCAATGCAGTTTAAGGGCAATTAGGGGCCAAAATCTGATTTTACATTTTCATTATCCTCTTCATATATAATTCAATGGCACTCTGAACTCAGATTCAATAATTAATGGCAAAACGTATGCAAAATTGGAATTCTATACTCTGCAAAGAGCCTCATTAAAACTGTAAGAATATCATCAAATAAAGATAGGGTGGCCAGATTAGAGGTTGGCAATGAGGTTTTGACTGCTTTCGTGTGAAAGCCAGTGTCTGAATACAGCTTTTGCCAGAGAAGACAGAGCGCTCTTCAAAAAACGCTCCACAGGTCAAGCTCTTAGGGATGTTGATTCCAATGAGGCACTATTTTCTTCATCATCTATCTGGAACTAATTCCAGCCCTGGTTTACTGCAGTGTCTAATGTGCTATTAATCTTCCATTGCTGTGAATCACAAACACTATGCCCTCCATATTCCATATTCCACTGTAGGGTGTTTCTAAATACTTAACAACCTTTGTTTTATGAAAGGTTACTTTTTCTGGCAACTTTTGAAGCAACTTATTGTGAAGAAAATGTCATGCAATTTTCACTATCTGGAAAACAAAGCTTAAACCCCACAATATAAGTATTCTTCAGTTTAAATGGCTGAAAAATACGTAATCAACAGGTTCGAGTACAGAATAGGTTGTGTTCCGTGGCTATAACATGGCTAAACTAGTTTCTAAAGCCAAAACCTTAGTAAATGCTTGGATTACTGCAAGAAACTACAGTAATCTATACACACATTAAGTAAGTTACTGTTTACTGTTTTAACAGTTTAAATTATTGTGTGGTATGTAATTGCAAGTGTAGCGATCTTGGTTCTCGCAGGCAGGCGCATCACACAGGACGAGGCAATCCACAGACAGACGGAGGGCAGGCGCGAACCCGGGACCTCTTGCACTAAAGCATAGCGCCGATACTGCAAGGAGTGTATATTGGGCTTATGTCTTTGTGTGTGATTACGTCACCTACCAGCCCTACTGCTGCCTTCCCCCGTGCACGCTACACTCTCCCCTGCCAGCCTCAAGTCCTCCCCGGACTTGCTAATCAGGCTACAGTCCGACGAGTGCGTACTGGGGTACCTGCGTCCACTTCTGACACCAATGTAACAATCTTGGTTCCCGCAGGATCGTTACACAAACTAAACTGTATTTCTATGGATGGAAATGACCTGTCTCAATATGCTCATTTTTCTTTGCTGCATCTCATTAGGCAGTCCATCGGTTTGTAACGAATCGTCAGAGATCAAAGGACAGAATGTCACCTGTGCCAAACCTAAATGTTGGAAGACAGAACAATGCGCACAACTCTGCTAAAGGTAAGTCACCATTTCATTGGTACAGGAGATTTCATTGCTGACGTCCGCTGTTTCAGAAAATATTAATTACAGATTTTGATAACAATTAGTAGGTCAAGTGAAGTTGAGTAAAACAGACAGAGAAACAAATCTGTGTTCAGAGCAAGTAAAAAAAAAATACATGTAGCTTATGAACTGCTTATATAAGGAATGAGTTACCTACTGGAAGTGATTAGGCGGGTTTACATCCTAGACTTCGGAATCTCAACCTTATGTTCTCAAAAGTCGCACCTCTCTGAAACGTCTAACCTGACCCTGTTTACAAACATTACCGACTGCATGTATTTAATCCCAATTTTTTTTTAATGTCATTTTACTACTTTTATCTGACTTTTGTGCCTTAATTTAACCAATAACTTAAATGAGGACAGGTCTAGAGCAGCTTCTCTCACTGAAGTATCCTCAACAGTGAACTTTAAAAAAAGAAATAAAAGATGACCCAAAATGTATAAACAGCTATGGCCAAAAGTTTTGCATCACCTAGAATTTTAGGATTGAGACATAATTTTAAAAAAAAATTAAATATATGAACATAATTTAGATATTTTATTTAACATCATGTTGTCAAAGAAACTACAATATTACTTCACAAAAGTCTACCGGAAGCCATAATAGTAGTACAGTATTGCATGTTCGATTTCGAAATGTCACATTTTTGTCAGTTTATCATTAAGTATGCAGAAAACTACAAAACGGTATGTAATTTAATATGTTAACGTAAGGTTATTCAGCAGGTTTCGTTTGACTTTATGAAGCAAAATTAGTTAATTCTATAGGGTGATGCAAAACTTTTGGCCATAGCTGTATTTGTTTTTACAAACAAATACACCTGAACATATTTCAGTAGCCTTCTTTTAATGTAATTCATATGGCCAGCAGCACATTCATTATGCTAAAATGAATTCCATTCCTTGGTCACAATACTGTATGCAATATTTAATGACAGCAACAGGGACAAAGCTCAATTTTTGCCGTTGAACAGTTTTTAAACATTGTAATAGTTATAAAATAAAATAAATATATATATATATACAGTACTGTGCAAAAGTTTTAGGCAGGTGTGAAAAAATGCTGTAAAGTAAGAATGCTTTCAAAAATAGACATGTTAATAGATTATATTTATCAATTAACTAAATGCAAAGTGAGTGAACAGAAGAAAAATCTAAATCAAATCCATATTTGGTGTGACCACCCTTTGCCTTCAAAACAGCATCAAGCATCAATTCTTCTAGGTACACTTGCACGCAGTTTTTGAAGGAACTCGGCAGGTAGGTTGGCCCAAACATCTTGAAGAACTAACCACAGTTCTTCTGTGGATTTAGGCAGCCTCAGTTGCTTCTCTCTCTTCATGTAATCCCAGACAGACTCGATGATGTTGAGATCAGGGCTCGGTGGGGGCCATACCATCACTTCCAGGACTCCGTGTTCTTCTTTACGCTGAAGATAGTTCTTAATGACATTCGCTGTATGTTTGGGGTCGTTGTCATGCTGCAGAATAAATTTGGGGCCAATCAGATGCCTCCCTGATGGTATTGCATGATGGATAAGTATCTGCCTGTACTTCTCAGCATTGAGGAGACCATTAATTCTGACCAAATCCCCAACTCCATTTGCAGAAATGCAGCCCCAAACTTGCAAGGAACCTCCACCATGCTTCACTGTTGCCTGCAGACACTCATTCGTACGCTCTCCAGCCCTTCGCGAACAAACTGCCTTCTGCTACAGCCAAATATTTCAAATTTTGACTCATCAGTCCAGAGCACCTGCTGCCATTTTTCTGCACCCCAGTTCCTGTGTTTTCGTGCATAGTTGAGTCGCTGGCCTTGTTTCCACGCCGGAGGTATGGCTTTTTGGCCGCAAGTCTTCCATGAAGGCGACTTCTGACCAGACTTCTCCGAACAGTAGATGGGTGTACCAGGGTCACACTGTTTTCTGCCAGTTCTGAGCTGATGGCACTGCTGGACATCTTCCGATTGCGAAGGAAGCAAGCATGATGTGTCTTTCATCTGCTGCAGTAAGTTTCCTTGGCCGACCACTGCGCTCACGGTCCTCAACGTTGCCCGTTTCTTTGTGCTTCTTCAAAAGAGCTTGGACAGCACATCTGGAAACCCCTGTCTGCCTTGAAATTTCTGCCTGGGAGAGACCTTGCTGATGCAATATAACTACCTTGTGTCTTGTTGCTGTGCTCAGTCTTGCCATGGTGTATGACTTTTGACAGTAAACTGTCTTCAGCAACTTCACCTTGTTAGCTGAGTTTGGCTGTTCCTCACCCAGTTTTATTCCTCCTACACAGCTGTTTCTGTTTCAGTTAATGATAGTGTTTCAACCTACATATTGAATTGATGATCATTAGCACCTGTTTGGTATAATTGTTTAATCATACACCTGACTATATGCCTACAAAATCCCTGACTTTGTGCAAGTGTACCTAGAAGAATTGATGCTGTTTTGAAGGCAAAGGATTGTAACACCAAATATGGATTTGATTTAGATTTTTCTTCTGTTCACTCACTTTGCATTTAGTTAATTGATAAATATAATCTATTAACATGTCTATTTTTGAAAGCATTCTTACTTTACAGCATTTTTTCACACCTGCCTAAAACTTTTGCACAGTACTGTATATATACAGCTCTGGAAAAAATTAAGAGACCACTGCAAAATTATCAGTTTCTCTGGTTTTACTATTTATAGGTATGTGTTTGGGTAAAATGAACATTTTTGTTTTATTCTATAAACTACTGACAACATGTCTCCCAAATTCCAAATAAAAATATTGTCATTTAGAGCATTTATTTGCAGAAAATGACAACTGGTCAAAATAACAAAAAGATGCAGTGTTGTCAGACCTCGAATAATGCAAAGAAAATAAGTTCATATTCATTTTAAACAACACAAGACTAATGTTTTAACTTAGGAAGAGTTCAGAAATCAATATTTGGTGGAATAACCCTGATTTTCAAGCACAGCTTTCATGCGTCTTGGCATGCTCTCCACCAGTCTTTCACATTGATGTTGGGTGACTTTATGCCACTCCTGGCGCAAAAATTCAAGCAGCTCGGCTTTGTTTGATGGCTTGTGACCATCCATCTTCCTCTTGATCACATTCCAGAGGTTTTCAATGGGGTTCAGGTCTGGAGATTGGGCTGGCCATGACAGGGTCTTGATCTGGTGGTCCCCCATCCACACCTTGATTGACCTGGCTGTGTGGCATGGAGCATTGTCCTGCTGGAAAAACCAATCCTGGTTCCAGAGTTGGGGAACATTGTCAGAGCAGAAGGAAGCAAGTTTTCTTCCAGGACAACCTTGTACTTGGCTTGATTCATGCGTCCTTCACAAAGACAAATCTGCCCGATTCCAGCCTTGCTGAAGCACCCCCAGATGAGTCCAATTTTCAGCTTTGCCCAACACCTGGTCGTCTAATGGTTAGACGGAGACCTGGAGAGGCCTACAAGCCACAGTGTCTCGCACCCACTGTGAAATGTGGTGGAGGATCGGTGATGATCTGGGGGTGCTTCAGCAAGGCTGGAATCGGGCAGCTTTGGCATGAATCAAGCCAAGTACAAGGTTGTCCTGGAAGAAAACTTGCTTCCTTCTGCTCTGACAATGTTTCCCAACTCTGAGAATTGGTTTTTCCAGCAGGACAATGCTCCATGCCACACAGCCAGGTCAATCAAGGTGTGGATGGAGCACCACCAGATCAAGAGCCTGTCATGGCCAGCCCAATCTCCAGACCTGAACCCCATTGAAAACCTCTGGAATGTGATCAAGAGGAAGATGGATGGTCACAAGCCATCAAACAAAGCCGAGCTGCTTGAATGTTTGCGCCAGGAGTGGCATAAAGTCACCCAACATCAATGTGAAAGACTGGTGGAGAGCATGCCAAGACGCATGAAAGCTGTGCTTGAAAATCAGGGTTATTCCACCAAATATTGATTTCTGAACTCTTCCTAAGTTAAAACATTAGTATTGTGTTGTTTAAAAATGAATATGAACTTATTTTCTTTGCATTATTCGAGGTCTGACAACACTGCATCTTTTGTTATTTTGACCAGTTGTCATTTTCTGCAAATAAATGCTCTAAATGACAATATTTTTATTTGGAATTTGGGAGAAATGTTGTCAGTAGTTTACAGAATAAAACAAAAATGTTCATTTTACCCAAACAAATACCTATAAATAGTAAAACCAGAGAAACTGATAATTTTGCAGTGGTCTCTTAATTTTTCCAGAGCTGTATATATATATATATATATATATATATATATATATATATATATATATATATATATATATATATATCAATTGTTATATTTTCACTCATAAAGTATTTATTTACTGATAGTCTTTACTGACCAATGCACAAAACTAACCTGGCTGCTGACAGAACCACTGCTGCTGACTGTCTGTGCTGGGATAAGGTGCAATCAGTCCCAGAACAAGAGGTTTACATATACCTTTCATCTGACTTTAGTACTATATCAGACTTATAAAAGTGTGACAACCTTTTGGCCCAAGCTTTCATGTCGCTTCTCCATGAATCCTGACTGGTCCTGACTTTTTATACCCCATGTAAACTGGAACACGGCCATTAATCCGATCTTTGTCAAAGTTTCAGGATCATGCAAACCCTGCGATTGACAGATTTTACATAAACTGGACACTCCATTTAGTTACTGCAGGTTGGTAGAATGTGATGAACCCTGTATATATTACGATTGTCAGACCAGTGAATGATTTAAGAGGATGGCTCTGATTTAATCTCATCTAAAGTCAGTGCTTTGCAAGTGCAAAAGAAATTTAGAACTAAAACTTCTGCTTTCACTCCATTCTAAAGCATTCCCACGTGATTTACCATCAGAATGCTTTTGTTAACGGGACTCTTTTCAATGTTTAGGAAGACTTTCTTCACATTCGGGAAGTTCAGAGGACGCTCCAGACACACGTGCAAGAAATCAGGAAAAGCACAACTCTAAATCCCAGAGCAGCAACGATGAAGCAGGGGTAATTGAAAGAAAGATCCTGCAGTTGTTTTATTCTTACTTTGAATTAACTTGGATGTAGGGAGGTGAGCATGGCCTTATACCACAAATGCCTGGCCATTCTTACTTGTGTGAAAAAATGTGTTTGTTAAACACTGATCAGTGAAGTATCTGCTATACATATATTTATAGTAAGACAAATGTACCATCCGCTAAATCAACTTCATTGATCTATGTATTACCTTGACTGTCTTTATTGCTTTGTGGCATGGAGGATCAGAAGCTGACCTATATGGACATTGTTCAATAATGATAGTACCTGTATGTAATAATTGTTGATCACAGTTACATCTTTCTCTGTGAACAGACAGTGCCAAGATCTCGAGAGAGACCAGCATGTGCAATGGAACGCAGAAGCCGCAGTGCAACTCCAAATGGCAGAAAGACACCATCCTCTGGAAAAGCGACTCTTGAGGCTGAGTATAAGGTTTATATATCAGTCTCAATTTCACCAATTAGTGTGTTAGAGTGTCACAAGGCTTAAAAAAGTTAGAGGGCTAGATTCTTAGTTATTTATTCTAGATCATCATTACTATTTTTTCTGATAGTGAAAACAAACCAGTAAAGTTACCAAACCAGAAACAAACAAATCATAAAACATTTGCAAGTAATCAAGAGTTTTCTTTGGTTTGTTTTGGAAATGTAAATGGTGTTTTCTTCCCTTTCAGACAATAATATGAGCTAATGACTGATAGCTATAGTTTTGAGATTACATAAGGAATAATGTATACCCAACTCTCCATAATATGATTTTCCATCAAGGAGACCTAGTGACATCATAAATAACTGAAACAAAGAAAGAAATAAAAAATACCAGGATAAATTGCAGAACTTAGTTATTTATACCACTTGACTATTATTATTATTATTATTATTATTTATTTATTTATTTATTTATTTATTTATTTTTAATTACTAGGTGGGATACAATCTAGCCATATACAATCTGAAATGTCTATGGGAGGCTAGGAGTGAATGATAAAGGTTTAGTAAAGATAGGTTCAAAATCAAGGCATTTGTCGTGTTCACCCTGTAAAGTGTGACAGACACACAGCGAACAGCAAAACTATCCACAAACAGAAATACATATTTAGCTTGTTCTAGGCTTCTGTTTCCATTCTGCATGTTAAATCTATTCACATGCTGTTTTGTTTTCAGGAAGTAAAACCAAAACCAGTGTTGTCAGGAAGAGCGTCACTTTATGTGAGCAGTAAAGGCAAGGACAGTGAAATCCGAGAAGAAACGCAGTATCCAGATGGCAAGGTACCAAGAATAGTTTTATTTGTTTGCAGTTTATTATGTGCTCCTTTAGTACTGATATATATGGTGGCCCTGAAGTGCAAAACACAAGGAAATAAAAAAGTTAGCAACATGCAAACAAATCCCAAAACGGAAATAACCTTGAAAACAGAAATGGAACACTTAAGTGGACAGGTGCTAGATAGTGAAGGAAACTGATCACAGATCTGCGATTACAGGAACATTCACTCAATTACTGTGGTTCTGGACAGCGAAGTCAAAATATATTTAAACAAAACAGTTTTACAATGTCAACACCATTTCAGCTTTGCTTAAAATACTGTATTCTAAGTTTCTGTTTATAAAAAGAAAAAAATATATATTAAAAAAAAAAAAAAAAAAAAAACACTGTGCAAAGACAATGCACTTCACTGTCCAAACTCCAAGTGCAATTAATGATACATCTATTATTATTTATTTCTTAGCAGACGCCCTTATCCAGGGCAACTTACAATTGTTACAAGATATCATATTATACACATAACACATTATTTATTTATTTTACTTTTTTACATACAATTACCCATTTATACAGTTGGGTTTTTACTGGAGCAATCTAGGTAAAGTACCTTGCTCAAGGGTACAGCAGCAGTGTCTCCCACCTGGGATTGAACCCACGACCCTCCGGTCAAGAGTCCAGAGCCCTAACCACTACTCCACACTGCTGCCCCTGCATTAGCATTTGAATGCAGTTGTACTCAACCCTGATTGGAGGGATGTTTTTTGAGAATTAGGCTCTAGAGTGCAACAGTGCTTTTAGGTCTTCATCTGGATCTGCGCAGATTTAATGGTTGCATGTTGTTCTGGTGAATATTTAAATGTATATGATAAGATGAATACATACCTACAAACTTGTCAGTCTGTGTTTGGTTGAGCTGACATTTTAAATGATATGTTATTCTTTGTAAGACTGAGCAGGTGCTTGCAAGTGGTCATCGAATTATCACTTTCCGGAATGGAACAAAGAAGGAAATTGATGCAGATGGCAAATCAGTTACAGTCACTTTCTTCAATGGGGACGTGAAAAAGATGATGTCTGATGAGAGGGTGGTACGTGAGGCCATGTCTGAGTACTGTGTCGTGTTATTAACTCGATTGCAAATCATTACAAAACTACTTTAATGCTGCAATTCAATCTCAAAATTTAAAGATACAAAAGGTGCTTTTCACTTGAGCTTTAACTCATCTGACTGATGATGTAAAAGAGCCTTTGAAGTTCTATGACTTGGGCCTATTATTCAGTTTGTAATATGCAGCAAAAATCGTTTCTAAGATAAAACGACAGTTGCTTTTATAAAGTTTATTGACATTTTCCATGAAACTGTATTTGTACTTTCTTATTACAGATTTATTACTATGCTGATGCCCAGACAACTCATACAATGTATCCCAATGGCCTAGAGGTATTGCAATTTCCAAATAACCAGATTGGTAAGAATTTCAAATACATTTATTTTCTCTTTTGCAGTTACTTGTTCAAATACGGAGGTTTGATACATTTGTTGTAGCTGATTTGTTGAGTTCATAACCATTACATTTTTTATTCAGTAATGTTTCCTCTTATTAGATGGTAAATTTGATGGTATTAGATGGGTCAGCAGTGTGGAATAGTGGTTAGAGCTCTGGACTCTTGACCGGAGGGTCGTGGGTTCAATCCCAGGTGGGAGACACTGCTGCTGTACCCTTGAGCAAGGTACTTTACCTAGATTGCTCCAGTAAAAGCCCATCTGTATAAATGGGTAATTGTATGTAAAAATAATGTGATATCTTGTAACAATTGTCAGTCGCCCTGGATAAGGGCATCTGTTAAGAAATAAATAATAATAATAAACCTCTTATTTAATAGCAAAGTACACTGTGAATAACCACATAATTGCATTATTAAATTATTACATAATGTGGAGCACTGCATTGTGTTTATTTTTTGTAGAAAAGCATCACCCGAATGGTACAAAGGAAATAATATTCCCGGATCAGACAGTTAAACATCTTTATAGTGATGGACATGAAGAAAGTATCTTTCCTGACGGTACTGTGGTGAAGCTTGAGAAGTAAGCTGACAAATTTGTTTATATTACAATTTGATATGTGCTATAAAAAAAAAAAAAAACATTTTGTGGAAAACAAAGTAGATTTTTGCTTTTAAGATCATTATAAATGATATGGTCAACTTCTAGTATATTTTTGATACAGTAGATGATTAGTAGTATTTACATAATATTATTACCAATCTCACTTGGTAATTGCAAAACATAATAGCATATATGATTTTAAATATGAGCTGTAAATAGGATTAAGAACTGTGGGCGAGTTATTCAAAGAATTTGTGAATTTATGCAACTCTGTTTGCATTGTAGATACCTTGCATGCATTCGCAAGTCTGTGAAATTCAAAAAAGTTCCGGGAAAATTAATATCGCAAGGCTGCCGAAATGAAAACATTTAAATCTAAATAGGAAACGAATCGCAACTCACGCAGGTGTATTTATGCGTCGAGGTGGGGCAATTGCTCAAAGTGTTCAAAAGCATAGAAAAGGGAAATTGTACTGAAGAGATTATAATAATAGCTGACAAAAAGGGAAAAACAACAAAAAAAAAGATTTGGCGCTGAACAATGCAAAACGTATACAAACTACACCACTATAATACATTTTGTATATTTAGCAACAGTAATCTAGTCATGATTTTTTTTCAGTTCTTGTACTGCTCTGAACAACTAGAACTAAAGTTAATTTAAACAAAGCTTAGTGAGCTCTAAGCACCCTCTTGATAGGAGGTATTTAAATAGTATTTGATCTTTTTTGCAAATTAGTTAAGTAAATTCAAACGCATGCAATACATTTTTCCGCAACATTGTGATTTGCGGAAAACATACTGTTTGAATTTCACACTTGGAGGTGTCTTGCATAATTATTCATACAAAGTTAAGGAAAAATAAGCAAGGTCACCCCTCCCCTGCAACTCCTGTTTTAAATTTCAGTCACAGGCACAACTTTTCTCAAGGCAGAATTAAAGGTAAAAACAATTCCTGCAACTGCCCTTGCTTAATTCACATATATCCTTTGAATATCTGGCCCTGTATTTAAAAAAAATATATATTGTTGTTCTAAAATTGTCTTCTCTATAATCTGCTGAATGTATAGCTTTTTCATAAGGAAAGACATACACGCACACTCACTACTTCATTGTAGTATGCTTGTTTAATTTCCAGGAATGGAGAGAAGATTGTTATATTTAACAATGGGCAGCGAGAGATCCATACTTCACAGTACAAGCGCAGAGAGTATCCTGACGGAACTATCAAGACAGTTTATTCGAATGGTCGACAAGAAACAAAGTATTCTTCTGGACGGTTTCGGATAAAAGACAAAGAAGGCAATATTATCCTTGATAAAAAATGATGTGAACAAGCACATAATGGTGTAAAGTGAAGCAGCTCTGCTTTTAATTTTGCAATATTACCATCAAATAATTATTTACATACAAGACCGCCTGCTGTAAATCGTACTTTTTAACCTAAACCGTTTAAAAAAAAAAAAAAAAAATTATTCATTGTTATTCATATATGTTAATAATTCTTCACATTTACAAATATGGTCACATTTTAAATTGATTATTAATAGTGTAAATATAAATTATTGTATCATCAACCCATTTTATTGTGTGTTTTGTTTATTTTTTTATTTTTAAATGTGCATGTAAATAAGATGTTTTATACTTTATTATGTACAATTCCATTTAATATTGCAATCATGGTACTTTCTTGGTCAGATAACATTTCGTCGAAAGGTTAAGGATTTAGTAAATGCACTGAAATGTTATAACATCATACATAACACAGGTTCAAGTTTATTTACTGTCAGTGTTTTTATACAATCCAAATGATCTGTAATCAAAATTCCATACCAGTTTGTAAATATATATATATATATATATATATATATATATATATATATATATATATATATAGTACTGTGCAAAAGTTTTAGGCAGGTGTGAAAAAATGCTGTAAAGTAAGAATGCTTTCAAAAATAGACATGTTAATAGATTATATTGATCAATTAACTAAATGCAAAGTGAGTGAACAGAAGAAAAATCTAAATCAAATCCATATTTGGTGTGACCACCCATTGCCTTCAAAACAGCATCAATTCTTCTAGGTACACTTGCACAAAGTCAGGGATTTTGTAGGCATATAGTCAGGTGTATGATTAAACAATTATACCAAACAGGTGCTAATGATCATCAATTCAATATGTAGGTTGAAACACAATCATTAACTGAAACAGAAACAGCTGTGTAGGAGGAATAAAACTGGGTGAGGAACAGCCAAACTCAGCTAACAAGGTGAGGTTGCTGAAGACAGTTTACTGTCAAAAGTCATACACCATGGCAAGACTGAGCACAGCAACAAGACACAAGGTAGTTATACTGCATCAGCAAGGTCTCTCCCAGGCAGAAATTTCAAGGCAGACAGGGTTTCCAGATGTGCTGTCCAAGCTCTTTTGAAGAAGCACAAAGAAACGGGCAACGTTGAGCACCGTAGACGCAGTGGTCGGCCAAGGAAACTTACTGCAGCAGATGAAAGACACGTCTTGCTTACTTCCCTTCGCAATCGGAAGATGTCCAGCAGTGCCATCAGCTCAGAATTGGCAGAAAACAGTGGGACCCTGGTACACCCATCTACTGTCCGGAGAAGTCTGGTCAGAAGTGGCCTTCATGGAAGACTTGCGGCCAAAAAGCCATACCTCCGACGTGGAAACAAGGCCAAGTGACTCAACTATGCAAGAAAACACATGAACGGGTGCAGAAAAATGGCAGCAGATGCTCTGGACTGATGAGTCAAAATTTGAAATATTTGGCTGTAGCAGAAGGCAGTTTGTTCGCCGAAGGGCTGGAGAGTGGTACACGAATGAGTGTCTGCAGGCAACAGTGAAGCATGGTGGAGGTTCCTTGCAAGTTTGGGGCTGCATTTCTGCAAATGGAGTTGGGGATTTGGTCAGAATTAATGGTCTCCTCAATGCTGAGAAGTACAGGCAGATACTTATCCATCATGCAATACCATCAGGGAGGCATCTGATTGGCCCCAAATTTATTCTGCAGCATGACAACGACCCCAAACATACAGCTTAAAGTCATTAAGAACTATCTTCAGCGTAAAGAAGAACAAGGAGTCCTGGAAGTGATAGTATGGCCCCCACAGAGCCCTGATCTCAACATCATCGAGTCTGTCTGGGATTACATGAAGAGAGAGAAGCAACTGAGGCTGCCTAAATCCACAGAAGAACTGTGGTTAGTTCTCCAAGATGTTTGGGCCAACCTACCTGCCGAGTTCCTTCAAAAACTGTTTGCAAGTGTAGCTAGAAGAATTGATGCTGTTTTGAAGGCAAAGGGTGGTCACACCAAATATTGATTTGATGTAGATTTTTCTTCTGTTCACTAACTTTGCATTTTGTTAATTGATAAATATAAACTATTAACATGTCTATTTTTGAAAGCATTCTTACTTTACAGCATTTTTTCACACCTGCCTAAAACTTTTGTACAGTATATATATATATATATATATATATATATATATATATATATATATATATATATATATATAGTAGTCTTTGTATAGTCTTAGGATTATAAAGTGTTTTTACAAAAAATGCATTGCTTATCGCAGTTTCATATGCACTGTATATAATCAGATAAATATGATTATAAAGTGTGCTTTATTATTGGCTTGTATTCACATTTGTTTCAGTGCTTGATGGCCATTTTCTTATCAATTAGATAATGCACATAAAAGAAACATTGGTTTATATTGGTGTTAGATGTCTGTGGAGTCACTTAAGGTGAATGGTATTACGAGCTGATGTTTTAAGTTACAATTTATTTATTAATTAAGCTGAATGAAAAAGTACTTTTTAATGTGATACTTCATGTTTTGTTTTTTTGCTGATGAACACATCCAAGAAACATGGATTTTGATAAAGGTAACAAAATTACATTTGATCGTCATCTAATAATATCTTCTTAAATAAACTACCTGGAAATATCTAGCACCAACATGTACATGAGAGTGATCTAAAACGTTCATTTGATACAAGTCTGCAGATAGTGTCACTAGTTTCATTACTCTGCTGAGGGAAGGTTAATACCTCTTCAAGAACCAACATAACTACTGTACTGTACTGTATTGTGTGGGGACAAAAAAAGATGTGCTTGGTTTGAGCTGAATCAAGGCATATGCATGTGTCTAATACATCCTGGGATGTAAGGTAACTATATGGCTATACTTACACATTTAGCAGTACTTTTTTGGAGTAAAGCTTTTTACTCCAAATAGTCATTCAGAAAGGAAGTATACACCTAATAAATCTACCAAACCAGAAGTAAACAACTCAGGACATTTGATTTGGGTGCTTGTTTCTTATTTGTTTTAGAATTGTGATGCTTTTAGTAAAATAATGAGCAATTCTGAGCAAAAAAGCTTTTTTGTTGGTTAGGCGATAATATTCTGCAAGTGAGAATAATAGGAAAGTAACATTAATAAAAACCCAGCACACAAATAACAGGTGATAATTACTGCTGCAACAAGGTGAGCATAAACTCGGTTTACAGTACAAATATTTTACAAGTTGATTTGTAGGCTATCAAAATGGTTATATATTTATCAGAAGAAGGTTCAATGGGTTGTAAGAATGAAACATGCAGGACTTCTCCTTCACAGCTTATTAAACCAATTGTGCATCTTCTTCCCTCTACTTATACTTTCCAAACTGGTGAAAAATGTTAACTTTTTTTTTTTAAAACAATACCCACTTTTGAACACATTGAACATAGTGTACACTGTGCCACCAGAAAGTATTCAGATACGATAACTATATTGTGATTGATGGGGCCACTTGGCTGTAAATATAAAAACAAAATGACTAAGGTTTTGTTACTTATTTTCTTGCCACTCAGTAAAACAGAAACTTAATCACAGCTATTGTCGAGTTGATGAGTGGGTCCATGGTAGAATTAATACTGAATAAAGGGAACATGAGGTGCAAACATGAGAACTGGTTGAATTTATTAGCAGCAGTGAGCAAAAATGAAATACCCTGAAATACTGTAAACCCCTTTTTATTAAAATGCCATTCATTGTAGGTGATTTCATTATACGGTAGATTCCTGTTAATCAGTGTTTTAATCATTTGTGTCTCGATAATCTGTGTGGTTTAATACAGTACATTATCAAAATGTATTAGTGCAGAAATCATCTGATCTATGCAGAAGCAGGTATTCACACTCTTTATTAGTGTGGAAATCAGCGTATCTGCGGAAGCAGACAGTCATCATTTCATTCAATTCAACTGAGTACAATATAGTGCAAGGCAACAGATAGTACTGTATTGTAGTTACTGAAACCAGTGACAAGCAAGCAGAAAGCAGACTTAGCCTGGCAGTCTGAATATGAAGAGCAGTTACGACAATTAAAGATCAGTGACTTTTTTAAACCAGCTCTCTCTGCCTCTGAACAACGCGGATTACGTACAGTATATATTTTGACCATTGGGAGATTATATATTTTTTGTATTATTGCATTTTTCAAGTCTTCAATTAATAGTGCAGGGATTTCCCAAACAGCAAGCTTAATTTCGGCCATGTTTTTCATTAATTCAGGCTCAAATCGGTTCCACTCTGCACAAATTAACGGGGGTCTACTATACTGTACATGCAATTGCAATCACAATGTATGTTTATATAGCATACAAATGTATTCATACCAGTAATAGCACACATTTCAAATATTTCAGGGATACACATTTGTAATAGTAGGTGTCAACATAAAAAAAATTTAAAAACTACAAATATTATTGTTTGTTTTATCATTAGAACATTTTCACATATCATTTTGAGACAGACTGTATTATTTGTAAGTACTTTGTCCTGATTAAAATCTGCAGGTATTACATCAGGGTCAATCATTAATCATGTGTGTGAGCAGCAGTCACTGAGAAGAGGAGGGTCTTTAGGACCCCATAGCAATGGTCCAACGCACTCTTTGCTACTGCATATGCTATTTGAAAAAGAGCCTGCTTTTCGCCTCTTTACTTTATGAAGCTCAGAAGACACAAGCCTTTTTATGAGCTTCTGAACTTCTTGGACTGCTATTTTCACATTTACTGTGCTTCTTGAAGCCTTGTATGTAGCTTCATTGAAAGGAAATGTTAGAATAAAGTCTCCCACACGGGACTGGGGCCTAATATTCTCATTAGCTTTTGAATTCCAGGGAAAGGATGCAGGTTTGTACCTTTGTATGTGAATTGAAGGTAGCTTACAAAGGCCAAGAGACGACTGCTTCAAGGATGGCCTCTTTCTAGCTGCTCCTAACCTTTCTTTGTTTTGAGGTACAGCCTGTGTACGAACTGCAGAGGTCTTCTTGTTGGTGGTGCTTATTGCCCACTGAACCTGTGCTGGTTCTTTTGAAAGAACAGGGCACTTCTTAGTATCCCAACATATGTTAGGTCTTGATGCCTCAGTGCCATCTTCTCGGTTGTATGCATATATCTGGGTTCTGCTATCACATGACGTACTGCAGCCCTTAGTCGCAAAGGATTCTGATTCATCTGACTGTGCCTCTTTATTAGAATTCTGGTAGAACACACTAGAACGACTGAAACTTCTGTTGTGAGTCAGATCTATATGCTCCTTGGGCTTATACATAGCTTTAGGATGAAATACTGGTGCATTTGCTGAACCCAAAGATTGAGTACTTAAATAACGGGGGCCTTTATACCACTGTTTCAAGTAACCACTTTGTCTCTGGCTATCTATCTTCTTGTAGTTCAACAGATCGACCAGGTCATATAGCAGTCCCGTCTTTACCGTCACATCTGTTGGGCAGTCCAAAGACAGCGCCGGGCTGTAGTTCACTTCCAGGAGCCATGGCTTGAAGTTATCATCAATCAGGATATCGAAGCCAAAGAGTTCTATGCAATTAGGGGTTGGTGGAATGGAAGGGGCAATGGTAAGTAAGGTCAGTGTTACTATGTTGTTGATTCGCTGCCACAAAAGAATTTCATCAATGTTCTGGCTATGCAGAAAGCAACGGAATTTACTCATTGTCCACTTGCACCCTGGGCCCACCCGCTCTTTGTCCATGGTGTATGCTGGCCCAAACTTGTTGATACTTGTGTTGGTCAAATGTGCAAGCAGGTTGTTCAGTGAAGTCAGCT
The DNA here is from genome assembly GCA_030684275.1 of Acipenser oxyrinchus oxyrinchus. Classification (NCBI taxonomy): domain Eukaryota; kingdom Metazoa; phylum Chordata; class Actinopteri; order Acipenseriformes; family Acipenseridae; genus Acipenser; species Acipenser oxyrinchus. Next base: position 48,113,518 of record CM060251.1, read on the forward strand.
TGTACTTCTCTGTTGCAAATCTCACCAAGCCCTCTTGGTACATGTACACTGTAAGAGGGTGAAAACTACTGACACAAACATAGATACGGAGATCTAATTTATAGCCAGAAATCAGCAAAGGGTTGCTTATGTACTTCTGCACAATGACAGGGGAATCATAAGCCAGATCTTGAATGTCCTCAAAAATAAATATCCCTCTTCCCCTAGAGAGATCTACTGGCTTACATATCCAGTACCCTGGCTTCCCACCATTTGCATATCTGTCTTTTGTATACTCGGCCACAAACTTTGTATAATCATTGGGCAGGATGAAAGCAATTGGACTAAAATCATAGAGTGATGGGCCAAAAATCCCTTTCATTCGCTTTAGGTTCCTTGCTAAATTGTCCTTTCTTGTTATGCCCATTGTTTTTGGGTGGTGGTTCAGTCTTTGCCATGGCAAAATGTTATCAAAGTCACAGCTCCGGAATGTAGAGGCGCGCCAGTAAAGATTCCAGTCGCCTTCCTCCTGCTCCTGCTCGTCATATTCCACCCAGCCACGCTCCAAGAGGACCTCACGCACCACTTCCGGTGCTCCCTCATGAAGTCGAAACACCAGGGGCTTCTCCACCACCTCTGAGGCATCCCCTGAGGCCATGCTTCCACTGCTTTCCTCCACAGACTATAAAGACTATAAAATACAAACAAAGTTAAAGGCATTATTATTGCAAGATTTAAATTCACAATCTTAAATATCAGCATATGTTTTAAAATATCTTACTGTTTACCAACAATACTGTACATAAAGAACGTGCAAATGTAATGAATGGTTTCTTAGCAACTCTAGTTTCACACTCTATCGTTATTAAGAAAATGCGTTGTAGCCAACACATATTATTGAATAGCTTCAGGTGTTTTCTTTGTCAAAGAACAAAAGCAAAGGAGTGGTGTTATTCACCAATGTATTTCAGCAACCATGGAATTTGATTGTCAATGTTAACATTCCCCTTGTTACTTGAAAAAACACATTTCGCACCAGTAATGCCAACAATTCTGTTATATTAGACTCATTCATCAAATTCTTTACAGATTTTATATATATATATATATATATATATATATATATATATATATATATATATATATATATATATATTCTGTGCGTGAATGATACAATAAACAAACACGTTAAACAAGGGATCATATTTATTCAATAATAATAATAATAATAATAATAATAATAATAATAATAATAATAATAACCCACAAATCATGTTTCATTTACTTTACAAACAGAATTTTTAGGATTTTTTTTTAGGTTAGTCTTTATGCATTTGTTGTATCTTGGTTTTTTTTTTTTAAATTTGAGAATCGTCATGTCCTTACTGTACACTTCAACAAATAAATAACAGATTTGTTATAGACCTGCATCGTAAGTTTCTGTAAAAAACACAATATCTTTACGTATTCTTCCTTGATTTAGAATGTGTACGGCGTCAGTGACATTCGTTGTACCTTACTTTAATAACGAAGCAGGTTATTGGTTCAAGAAAATCATATTAATCAAACGACATTCCATGATTTACCATTTGATTTAAAATGTATAGAAAAAAGTTACCAGCTATATATATATATATATATATATATATATATATATATATATATATATATATATATATATATATATATATAACTATAACTACCTTCCTGCTTTCCTTTTGCAGGTGCACGTGTATTGCTCTTGCGTCTCCTCCGTTTCCTTTCTGCCAGCTTTCACTTTCTTCTCGGTCTCTCCGAAAGCTATTTATTCTCAGCAGGTTTATGATCTGTCGCTCCACCCCTGGTTTCTCCTGTTGCTAGGATGCAAAGCACGTATTTAGTCTCAGTAGTGTTAATGGTTGAAGAGACTGTTCTCAGCTGCTTTGGGCACAGTTTCATTCATTTTTTAATTTCGTGATTTTCCTTTAATTCTCATTTCTTTCGGTTGAGGAAAATGTATGTGCACCCAATAACCACACACTTCTTCAGAAACACCTTAGATATGTACCACACATAATTAGTTGTTCAAAAGTGACGATGAATGATTTCTTTTCAAAGAAAATTGCATCCTTGACATGTATTCGGAAAAAATAAATAAAGGTTGCATCTCCCTGTTCCAAGACAGATTCACACCGGCATGACCAATCTCACTTACTTTAATAGCAGAATGATTGCAAATTGTACAAGGGTTGTGTTTTCTTGTGATGGTTATGTTATAGAGCTACATAAGAATGAACTGTGCCTTTGTATGACTATTATATAAATTATAATAATTATAAAAAATCCTAATCTATTATAAAAATCCTTTGTGTTCTGGAATTTGTTTTAGCATGTTGCTATACTTGCACTAGTTGGTTGGAGATAGTTGCATATATCCTTCAAGGAATAAAAACATTCTTGGATCTACCACGATGCTGAATGGAACAGAATTGAATGTGGAAGGACTATGCAGATCTCAAACAGGAATGTCATAGAACCTGTATAACCTGAAAGAAATTAATAATTTTCTCAAGGACAAAAATGAATCTGTCTCTCGTTAAAAAAACATGCCATGCCATCTTCAGATACTAAAGGACAGTGATGGAGAGCCAAGCTTGTATGTATCTGTTTCTAGATCGGTACTGACAAAAGCAATTGTATATAACTTAGCATTGTGTTTTCTTGGCTCTGGTCTTATGGAAGGTGAGTGGTTGCCTAACTGAGTGCAGCTCTAAAATAAAACTGTCAAAGTTTCATAAACAGTAATTTATATCTAGAGCACAAAGGACGATCAGCCTTAAAACAAACACTCCAAAGAGAACACTATTGTTTGAATGGAATGTACCTTCAGATGAATCACCTTTAGATATATTAGCCAGTATGAAAATATTTCTCTCATTGGTAACCATTCCCATAGAGATAGAGACAGTGGTGGAAAAAGTATTCACCGTGTGGTGATGGAAAATACATTGTAACTGATGTCACACACCAGTTTGATACGCTAGTGTACTCACAATGGCATGATTTGACTAAAGTAAACAGTTAGCTAAAAGCAAATGCGATGAATTGAAACTCACCAAAAACAAAAAAAATACATAAAGTGAAAAACATGTTTCATATTATATCACATTTAAGAACTGTTGTACAATTTCATAAAAATGTATCTTTATTTGATACATTAAACAACTAATTAGTGAACACTATAATACAGAAAATAACTAAAAATGTGCAACAGCCCGTTTGTAAAGGGCTACTGCAGGATGCAATATAATATTTCATGGTTAAGGATAGGACTAGATTAAGCTAGATTAATGCAATGGGATGGATTGTATGGAACCAATTTCTTATACAAACTGATTTATTTTTACAATACAGTATTCGTCATCATCATCATCTTTTGTATACATGAAAAATCCCATATATGTTCCATACAATTAGCTTAATTCTGACATTTAGTAAAACTGATTTAAAAAAAATCTAAAGAATACTAGGTGTCTTTTCCCCTGACTACTTCCTGTTCTTATTTCAGAACTTATTTTACATAATTATTTTTGTAATTTATTTAGTCATATTTTATTTATATAAAATATTCTTTATTTAGAGCAATTGCTAGTATTATTAGTTAAAATGTACAACACATTTAATAGGAAAACATAACACGTAATTTTCATGTCACTGTATTTACAGTAGGTTGAGGTTCATCCAAAAATACAACACAGTTGGTACACATATCGAGCTATGCATACAATTGTAATGTACAGAAAATACAAAATAATCTTTGTTTAAACTAGGGAAAATAGTCTGTATGTGGATGACATTTATTTTTGTATTTTATTGTATTAAAAGAAAAAAAACAAGTATTTTGTGCAACTGTCCGGTAAATAAAATAGTTAAAGGAGGTAAAAAGTCCACCACAATACTTCACGACAATTTAGACTGGGCAATATACAAGTTATCTTCTACCTTGAGCTCTTTCTTGCAAGCAGTAGGATTCTTGCTTTCAATATTTTCCACAGCGAGTACCATTCCTAACACCAGCACAGCTTAACAGCTAACTAGTTGCTGAATCCAAAGGCTATTACAAAGCCCATAGACTCCCAGAGCCGATAGTTGGCAAATGCTGCCTCCTTGTGTTTCTCAACTAGAACTCCATAGAGAGCTGAATGAAACAGAATACATTGACAATAGGTAATATTGAGTAAAATGTGATACATTTTTTAAAACCACTAACGAGTGGCAAAACATGGAATGGTAATGGCAGCTGAACATGTTTTTCTTAAAGCTGCAGTATTCTACAATATATTTTTGACATAAAGCAGATTAGTGGTGCCTTGTGCACTGAAGTCTGATATACGGTAAGCATTTTGCACTGAAGCATGTTCAACGCTTTAAATGCTTCCACGCCGTACTTCTCCGCAGTCAGCCCTTAGGAGGTAAGTTTCAGAATGGCAAATAAATAATGATCCAAGCTGAAACAACAATAGAGAATCATAAATAACATTTACATTATTATTTCGATGTATTATATTGATATAACTCGAACATTAACAGTTCACACATTTTGGAACATAAAGCGGGTTTTTCGATATTTACCAAGTAAAGCGGTATATCCGAAATAAACATGAGAACACTTTACTTCGGACATTTACCGGTAAATCTCATGAATAACAAATTGCCTTTACCAATAAGCTTCGGTAAATCATAAGATTAAATGTCCTACAAGCAATATATTGCTTCATAATTCCGGACATTGTCAACATTTACTTAGTAAGGTGGTGTTACCAGTAAAATTTAAGATTGACCAGATTCTGACTTTTACTTATATGAACTCACATTTTTAAGTACTTTGAAACATCAGTTATAATATCAGATAATAATACAATTGCTTTCTGAGAACATGCTGCCGTACGTGTAATATAAATATTTATAACTTGCCACACTGCGTCAGCCATTCCCCAAAGCGCAGAAATCACAAAGAATACTGCAAAGTCATCAGCGGTTTCCAAAGTAACAGGGTTAGTATACGTGACAGGTTTGTGACTGTACCAGCAATAAAAAAAAAATAATAATAATTTGAAATGAGATTAAATACATTGGGACAATGTCTCCAGTATAAAGGGCTGCCTTAAGGGAGCTCTGTGTCTTTCATAGGTAACAACAGTTATCTTACCCAAGGCAAATAGGGCGACATGTACTGTATTACCCTGTCTTACTTATGAAACCAGCCGTAAGTTTTATTCCCCTCTCACAAATTTAGCTAATTTCACTTTTGCATAAATACCTTGCTAAATCTGACTAAATGTTATGTATTTCTTTTTATTTTATGCAGACTTACACATGCTTTTTTCATGCATTACATTGAAAAGATTTGTTGCATTATCGACTGGTTTCTCAGTCCCCAGTTAGCATGAATAACTGACAACTTTACACAAGATAACAATATGTAGTCTTCACTTGATAAAAAATACATTTTCAAATGACTAAGAGAAATAAGGGTTAACTGTAAATAAACTGCTTTTTTTTAAAACGGCTAAAGCAAAAATTAAATTTGATAAGTAAACGTCATGTTTATCAATCATAAATTGTTAAAACTTACAGTCAATAGTAAATTCTGCTACAAACACTGCACTGTTTTTGAATAGCACCCAGTGACCTAGTGTGTGGTCCTCCATCAAAGACACCGGTTTGCAGCAGTCTGTGCTGGTGTGGGGCTCCTACACCAAAATGCAAGCTGAGGGTCTTTGTTTCCCCACGGTCGGATTGTGGAAGTGCACACCCTCGTTAGCCCTGTCCAGAGGATCAATCACCTGCCTGGATGCTGATTGACGGGTCCCCATAGGGCTCTATGGGGAGTGACGGAGTGTAGACACAGGACTGCTGCTGGTAGTTGGCCAGAGAGACTTGGGGAGAGGGGGGCGGGACTAGCGGGGTTATAAGACTGGGGAGCGGCCATCTTCGTGCTCTCTTGGTGAATTGTCCCAAACTGTGAAGGAGCCCCGTGTGGATTGGAATATAGAAAATAGTTATAGCGTGGCTGTGGCCAACAGCAACCTTACAATTACTGTGGCAGCACATAGCTGTTTATTTCATGTATTTGTTACATTTTGTGCACTTATCACTGCCAATAAGTCTGTGTGGTCCAGTGGTTAAAGAAAAGGGCTTGTACCCAGAAGGTCCCCGTTTCAAATCCCACCTCAGCCACTGACTCATTGTGTGACCCTGAGCAAGTTCTCCTTGTGCTCCATCTTTCGGGTGAGACGCAATTGTAAGTGACTCTGCAGCTGATGCATGGCTCACACACCCTAGTCTCTAAGTCACCTTGGATAAAGGCGTCTGCTAAATAAACAAATAATAATAATAAACGTGGTGGTTAGCCCTGTTTCAGCCGCCGAGTCACTGTGATTTCCGAGTATGTTACAATATTCAAGAGATACAGTAATCCGTCGCATATCCGACTGTTGTGGGACCAGAGTAAGGGCGGATATGTAGAAAGTCGGATGAATTAATCCTGTTTTAAATACCATTATACACAGCTGTAACAATTACTATATTCACACAATTATTGTTTTGAAATTCAGCTTTTATTAGGGAGTTCCCCTAAATCCCTTGTTGAGAAAGATACAAGGTATTAATGGATCTGCCGTGTGGGTGCATTGACAGGATTTATTTACATATCAACACACTGAACAACTTGCGTGACACTACCAGCAATGACAGCACACGGAGCACATACAACACAGTGTATGGAAACTTTGGTGGGATCTACAATATCTGAATATCTGTTCAATAAACTAACGTTGCTGAAGAGGTTGATCATGGCGGATAAACGGTTAGGGCGGATATGTGACGGGCGGATATGCGACGGATTACTGTACCAATTGTTACCATATCTTATTTTACCGTATACATCACACAGTCAGGGAGAATTTCACACACACAACATCATGAAAGAAACAGCTGAAAAAAAAACACTAGCTTGGATGTGGACTTGATAAAAAAAATTTCTGTATGATACAAAGCGATATTACTTACTGTAATGTAAGCAATGAAAACTAATATTAATGCAATAAGGTAAACTCTTAACATAGTTTCACCTTACAGATAACAGAGAACAGACAACCAAAACTTATTTCTTTTTCAACTTGAAATCAAGAGTCATTCCACATGTTCAAGAATGAGCAAACCACGTGTGTGTGTTCTACACGGTTCTTTATCGGATCCGCGGCGCATTTTTTTCATTGAAGTATGACACCGACTTTGCAAATAATTGCGCTACTTAGGGCCTGTATTTTAAAATGAAATTCTCCATCTCAGTTAATGTGTTACGATGTAAATACAACACCATGGAATAGTTACAAGCTCATAACACCGGGACATAAAATAAGGGAATGATTTAATACAAAAATCCATAACTTATAACAGTTTTGTTTACTAATATAGGCACCTTAAAGGCTTTTTGTACTAGCAGGTGGTACAATTCATGTGTCCAGTTTGGGTCCTTTCTCACTCGTGTGTTTCAACCACGTGACCGTCACTACTGACAATGACTCTGAGTAGCTTTGAAATGTTCTTACTCTAACCTACGCCCCCAAGGAGAGGCAGACCACCGCTGCCCGGACCAATCTGGACAAACTGGTGAGACTGGGAGCACTGGAGGTTGGGGAGGGGACTGAGAGACTGGGGGATACTGGAAGAGGGACCACAGAGGAGAGACTGGTGAGTACTGGGGAGTGACTGGAGGGTGTTTTTTGGGGACCCCCCTGTGTTAACACTGTGTTTCGGGGTCCCCCCAGGCCACGAATCTGAAGGAAAGGCTGAAGACGATGCGCATGTTCTTGGCGACGCTCCCCAACATGCTCTGCAATGATGAGAGAGTCAGCGAGGACCTGAGCAATAAGGAGCACTGCTGGAACGGGCAGAGCAGGGGTAGGTGAGGGGGGGCAGGGGCAGAGAGGGGAGAGGCAGGGCAGGGACAGGTGAGAGGAGGGGGAGAGAGGAAGAGCGAGGGGGGCAGGAGTGTTGGAATGGGCAGGCTAAAGGGGAGGGCATGTGAGAGATGCGAGAGGAGGAAAAGCGTCAAGAGCTGCCTTCAACTGCCAGACCCCCTTCCACCCCATCCCATTGCAGAGCAGTGTGATCCAGTTCAGGTTTTACATCAATTCTTACAGTGAGCTTAATAATGCAACCTCAAACTAGGTCTCTTGGTCTCCTGGACCAGGTTTCAAGCCGCTGTGCCTGAAAAGTGGTTTTGTGTTCCCTCTGCTGTACATCGACAACCTAAAAAAAAAAAAAATACAAAAATACAAAAAAAGGTTTCTACTCTCCATTCATTTTTATGTGTAAGCTAGATCAGCCAAAGAGTCTCTATATTACTAAGCACCGGCGCCACCTAGTGCACAACATAGTGTACTACCAGCAAATAACGACAGAAAACTTGATCTAAAGTGGCCGATCACTAGATGTCGCTACCTCTCACATCTATAAAGATGCTTTGGCTGATCTAGCCTGTATTACACTTGTCTGTGGTGCAGGCAGCTAGAACTGAAGAATAGTTCCCCTGAACTTGGGTGAAAAAGGTTTAGAATTACTCACAATAAAGGTGATGTCACTCTGAATGATTGTTATTAACCAGAAAGAGGGTTTTTTGTATTGTGTGACGAGACTGGCTCTTTGAAATTGGATCTGTTCTGCTGCTACTGTTGCTGTACTGATTTGCGCACCTCATTTTGAAATTGAAATTAATTTTATTACCGTGTATTTTAGTTGAAGATCTTTTTTATTCTTTTGCTGGTATTGGGCACAGGGACTGGAACCAGTATAAAAAAATCTACCAGCAGCATTAATTCTGGGGTTTCTTCTTTTTATTACCAGTATAAATTCTACATGCAGGTAAGAAACACCCCTCAAAGAAGAGACCGGTGCTGGTAGTTTATCACCATCAGGGCTGGAGAAAGATAACTATTGATATTTTATTGTGAGTTTAGAGAAAGGTGAATGGATAATGGATTAAGAACAGCAGCAATGCTAGTAAGAGGTGAGAGTATGGATTTTAAAGCCTCTCATTGGAGGGGAATTGTTGTACTACCACACTGTGGAGCCGGAAGGTATTGAACATTCCAGATTTTTTCAAAAACAGCACAACTTGTATGGTTAATCTTTATAATTATTTGTATTATTTAATTGTTCTCTTTTTTATGTGTAATTATTTACATTTGTGTGTAAACCAAGGATTTGTAATTTTCTTTTTTTACTTTTTGTTTTTCATTTATTGAGTGCAACAGGGAAGCAACAATGTCGATACCCACATATTGAGCGAGATTGCTGAAGATATTACACTTTATTTGTGAGGTTACTATGGGAATTTTACTTTGTACACAGTGCCATCTAGTGGCTGAATGTTGAAACAGCAGCTTGCATGTATTTGATTGGGATTTTAATTTGGTACGAATCTCTTAGCTTTCTCCGACAGGGAGTCTTGCAAAGCACGTAGCGGCGCCTGGTGGCCAACTTCTGTAATTGGAGGGGGGATGGGGATGTTTGGCTTTTTCAGCATGTGTTAATGCTTGTTTTTATATACTATTTTTTTAAATTAAATATTTGATGTCATTTTTTATGTGAAGATTATGTCGGTTTAAAACTGTTTGCCTGTTGTAATTGCAGTCCGGGTTCTGTTGCTTAATTTTCCTGTGTGGTGTGTCTCCTAACAGTTTGCTTGCCTTTATTTATTATTATTTTTTGCCCCCTGTCTTTAGGATGAGGTCCTAATTTAAGTGACCCTGCAACAGTGATTGTTGTTGCATAGTTCACAGCCTAGCCTCTAAGTTGCCTTGGATAAAGATGTTGGCTAAATAAATAAATAATAATATTATTATATACTGCTAATACAGTTATTCATTATAAATAACATGTTTAAGCAGGAAAGCTGATTTCATATCTTCTACAATAAAATCCTTTTTATACTTTTTACCCAGCTCACTAAGTTTTGTTTAAGTTTAAACTGAGTATAATTAAACAGCTTGCTGCTGGCATTTACAAGATTGTAATACTGTACCTCTAGTAAGGTGTGTTAGTGCTCCGGCTCTGAGATACACAAACCTATGTGTGATGACTATCATAGTATCATGTTGTTTAAGTTTGTGTTTGTTTATTTAAAACAGTTAGGTTCGAGCAGTGTGTTTAACATGCACTTCATTACTGCAATATGTCAGTAGGTGGCATTTTTTGTATTATAGTTTACACTTCCTGCTCTGCTTGGTTGTGGTTGTTTTTCTTTGCAATGTATATTTATAATTGTTTCAAGTATTGTTAATAAAGCACACTTTATGACTGCTTTTTTCAACTTTTATTCCTACACGTTCCTGTGTGGTTAAAATAATTCTATAGATGTGGAGACAGTAGCTAAAGTGTATTCTTAAATTCCCCTTACTGTGCAGCACAGTCTGTGCTCTTGAACTAAACAAAGATAGACAGCTGTTGCTGGAGGATCCAGCCTTGGCACTGTAGCAAATGCCAAGGTGTCTGCTTGCACCTTTGTCAGCAAGACACCGCTGAGAATTACACCAAACAACGCAATAAGGGGTGAGAGATCAATAGATACCTGGGTAATTTGTGAAAAGTTCTCCAAAATTGAGACCCAGAAAGGAGCAAACCTGGGATATGACCAAAACATGTGAATGATAGAGGCTGAAGCCAGGTCGGGTCAAGGTCCGGGAAGATCTTGGCTAGTCTAACCTTTCACATATGGATGCGGTGTACAATTTTTAACTGTGTGTCCATGTCTGGCACAGATAGAGTGTACCATCGATAGAATGCAATTCCACACATGTTCTGGGAGTATAATGCCCAGATCTTGTTCCCACAATTTTTTTTAGCGTGTCTAATGAGGGCAGTGTAGAGTGGAAATAATGTTGAATATTAAGGATATTGCTCCCTTGCAAATGGGACTTAGTTTCAATATACTATCAATAGGGGATTCAGATGGTAGTTGAGGATACTGCATTACTGCGTTATTTTGCAACAAAGTTCCAAACTTGTAAGTTGTAAGAAAAAATGCACTCTTGGCAAGTTGAATTTTTTTGGAGAGCTGGTCGAATGAAGCAAAACCATTATCGAAAGATTTTTAAGGGAATTAATACCATTTCATTGCCAGACACGGAATGTAGTATCCATAAGAGAGAGCTGAAACAGGTGGTTGGCGTTGATAGGAGAGAACATAGAAATGGACTGCAGGCCAAAATTCTGTGCAGACATGAAATCCACAATTCTCCAGAGGCTGAGCATGGAGTCAATAAGCCATATTGCGATGTTAGCTGACCAGTAATAAAACTGAAAGTTAGGCAATGCTAGACCCCTCAGCGGTTTTGGTCTTTGTAGAAAAGCCTTATGAATACGCAGCGCCTTTTTGTTCCATATATGCAGAGATCAACTGATCTAAAGTGCTAAAAAAAGATTTATATATGATGATTGAAATGCACTGGAAGAGATAAAGAAATTTAGGGAGCATATTCATTTCAATAGTTAATGCGACCAGTTAGAGAGGAGAGGCAGAGCAGACCAGTGTGGCCATGTCTAGCTTAGCACGTTCTAGAAGGGGGTAAAGGAGATTTTGAATGGATGAGTTTTGAGAGGATACTGTTTGGCCAATGTTTTATTGGGGAATAACTCGCTTTTGTTTAAGTTTATATCCTGAAAACCTACCAAAATCATCCAATATGGAGAAGACATGTGGGAGGGAGGAAGCAGGATCTCAAATGTAAAGTAAAAGGTCATCTGTGTAGAGTGAGGCCTTGTGCTCCCTTCCCCCGCGGGTCAAACCCCGCACAGCCTGATTACTACACAGGGAAATAGAGAGGGCTCAATGACAATAGCAAAGAGAAGGCAGATAGGGGGCATCCCTGTCTAGTACCGCATTGCAGGGGGAAGTATTTAGAGTGAGTGTTGTTTGTGCGGACTGAGGCCATAGGGGCCGAGTAAAGAAGTTTGACCTAGGATATGAAATTAGAGCCAAACCCAACCACTGGAGGGTGAGATAATTCCACTCCACGCGGTCAAAAGCTTTTTCTGCGTCCAGCGAAATCAGAATTTGGGGAAGTGATAGAGATGAAGGAGTGTATATAACATTGAAAAGGCACCTTAAGTTAAAGAATGAGTGTTGGGAGTTTAGAAGACAGGGAATTTAGATGCTGTGCGAATCTGGGGGATTAAACGAGATGCAGCAGACTGACAAAGCTGATTAGCAAAAACTTTACCAACCTTGTCACTATGCTCATAGTATTTATGACAGAATTTTTGCAGGAGCTGCTCCGCCTGGTAACTGGAGAGAAGATTTTGAAGTTTGAAGTGCCAGGTGCTCTTTATACAGACTGGAGGAGGGTTTTATCAAGATTAAAAATAAGGTTGGTCAACTCAGACAGTCTCCTAGTGTAGGTTTTATTAATTCTGGCTGTATACAAGATGATTTGTCCATGCAAGTGGGCCTTTGCCGTCTCCCTGAGTGTGGAAGTTGACACTTCTGGGGAAGAGTTTGTTTCCACAAAAAAACGATCTGTGCAGACATGAATTCCACAAATGCTTTATCGGAGAGCAGCAGAGAATTAAAACACCAAAGGGGGCAAGAGGCAGATTGGTTCGGAAAAATAAGTTCAAATGCAAGTGGAGAGTGATCAGAAATAACTATACTTTTATAAGTACAGGAATGAATGTATTGGAGTAATTTACTAAATAAAAAAATATTCAAGCAAGGAAAAATGTGATGGGCAGAGGAAAAGAAAGAATATTGCCTGGTAATGGGATGTAAAAAATGCCAGGGGTCAGAGATTCTGTAAGTTTGAAGAAAAGATTCAATAGTTTGGGCTGACTTTGAAGGAGAACTAGGTTTAGCACTGGAGCGATCTAAAGTAGGATTCAGGGTACAGTTAAAGTCACCCCCCAAAATTAGATGATGAGAACATTTAAGTCAGGCTGGAGTGCTAGAAATTTTGAAATAAAATCATTATCATCCCAGTTAGGAGCATAAGCATTAGCCAGGGCCAAGGGGATATTAAAACGTTTTCCAGTTCCAATCACATAGCGACCATTTGGGTCTGCACTCGCGTGGGAGCTAACAAAAGGGACCGATTTGTGGATCAAAATGGCTGCACCTCTGGACTTGCAATGAAAGTTTGAATTGAAGAGCTGTCCCACCCACCTCCCCCTTATACGAAAATGGTCAGAGGTGAGAAGATGTGTCTCCTGCAGGAATGTAATGTTTACTTTAAGTTGCTGGAGATGTGATCATACTTTATTACGTTTGACTTAACATTCCAACTAATGAAATTAACTGGGAGGCCAGAAGTATTATTGTTGATGTTTGCACTTATCATTGTAGCGTATGTATATTAAAGAAATGATAAAAATTTACAGCTGTCTGAGATATAACCAGATAGCTGCAGGACAACACATCCCGCATGTGACCAAGCACAGAGAAGCACAAAAGCCTGAAACCCAATACAATAAACGAGAAAGGAAGGGAGAAAAAAGCAAACAAAAACAAAAAAACATGAAAAAGCACACCATCAGTGGAAGCATCTTTACGAACGAGATGCATTCCCATCCAAACAACAACGTTTGTCTTACATACATCCTGCAGACTTCACGTGAGATAGTACTCCTGCAGCACATTTTACTGCAGACAAGAAAGAAACCTTACATTCACTGCTACATTTTTTAAAGAAATCCTGCATTATGTTTTATAACCAGCAGTCAAAAGATTTCACTTTAGTGGCACTTTTAGAATGAGAAAAGGGTATGTTATGCTTCAGGCTGTGCTGTGCTGTGAATGGATTTCTTTGTGAGTTTCATGTACCATGCCCTGTTATCACATGACAGAACTATTTGGAATCCAACTACAGAGCCTTGAATATTGTATTTTAATACTGTATGTAAAAATAATGCAAAATTTGACACAAGTAAAAGCTATATTAAAACACATACAACAAGCTGTAAAATGTCCCTTACCTCTCTCCTTCTTGTACTCAGGGCTCAGTTCCCAGGAGCCCTTCCCTCTGACTGCTTGTCCTCCACCTTCCTTTCCTGGGATGCCTGATATTGCACCGTGAAGCCAGTCTGGAAAACACCTGATATCACTCAGAGATAGAAAGAGCAAAAACATTCCTTCGACGGGGAAGTTCACATTCTTATAGGTTTCACATTAGAATTTGGGAATTGAGTGTTTGAAGGTTTTTAAGTAGCAATTAATGAACGAAAAATGTAGACATTGAAAACATGCAAGTCGCAGGAAAAGTTACTGAGCCGGAGAGTCAAGGAGAGGACTGAGAAGGAGAGTCAAAGAGTACTAAAGGTGAGTGTCTGGTTAGTCTGCATGTTTTTGTCTTCTTGGTAAACAATTGCTGCTTTTCCGGTGATTCGTGTGTTTTCAATAATTCAGTGTTCATCAAATTAGAGTTTGTCTGTTTCCTATGTTTGCTAATTGCAGCAACAACAAAACACTTCCATATAGGGAAGTAAGAGCCCTACTGTAAGTATTATACATTACTTATAATTTACTGCATTATTTTTGCAAACAATATATGCAAAAACAATAGAATAACCAAAATGACTTCCTCTTTGTAAAATAATAATACAAAATAGCTGCACAGACTCTGTGCTTATGGTTATACATGCTAGCCCACAGACAGACAGCCTTTTTGATACAACTGAGTGCAATGCCTGTTAATGAGGGAAAATATTGTGCGGTTTGCACAATTTAGAATGGACTCGGTCTCAAAAATGTAAAAGCAAAGCAGCAAGGCAACCTGCTTTCTGTTTTACTTTACAATGTCGTTTTTATTTATTTTCTTACACTGTGACAAGACGTTTCTAAACCATATTGAGGAAGATGGCACTGTTGGTTCCAACTTGAATCCTGCATATGCATAAAAAAGCAAAAAAAAAACACAGTATTGGCAGGAAAAAACTCGAAGAAATACAGGAAGTGGATGAAAAACAAAACCATCTGAGATACTGAGAAACACTTTTGCAGAAATCAGCTATCCCTTTTGTGAATTGCAAACGTAATACCGATCCACAAAGAGGGAGACAAAACCAAACCAGGTAACTACAGACCAATAAGCCTGACTTCTATTATATGTAAACTTATGGAAACTATAATAAGATCCAAAATTGGAAATTGTCAATATGGTAACAGTATCCTGAGAGACAGTCCGCATGGTTTTAGGAAAGGGAGATCGTGTCTAACTAACCTGCTTAATTTTTTTGAGGATGCAACATCGACAATGGATAATTAAAAAGCATATGACATGGTGTGGCGGAGTGTCCCGCCCCTATTTATTATTATTTGTGTTTTGTTTGTGGCGCAGTGAAAAGCGCCGTGTCTTTTTATTATTTATATTTTAAAACCTCGTGAGGATGCATGACTGATCAGCTACTGATTATTTAACTAGCTGACAGTCATGCATCCTTACCAAACGCGTGCAGACTGTGGCCGAGGGGTAATAAGATAATTAACAGCTAGTTAACCCCTCGGCCAGAGTATAAGAACCTGCAGCTGTACATTCTGCGTTGGTGGAGTGTTGGAGCGGAGAGCGAGAGCGAGAGCGAGAGCGTAGAAGACATAAAAACAATTGCTAAAACGTGCTGGTTTAGCCAGCACGCCACTTACTTGTTTGTCTGTTTATTCGTTTGGCCCTCGTGCCCTTTGCTTTGGTTTGTTGTTTTGTTTAAATCTTTTGTTTTTGTTTTATTTATTAATAAATACGCTGAGTGCCGTTGCACTCAGCTTCACCCGTCCATCCATTGTTTTGGTTTCTGTACTTCCTGGTTCGTGACGTCATCACACATCACCATTGCAAGCCAGCCTGTCACATATGGTGTCCTGCGTGGGACAAACAACGCCTCCACGAGCCGTACCAGGAAAGAAAAGGACGTGTTTTTGTTTTTCAAAAGTATTTTTTTTGTGTTTTTTTGAAAAAAAAATAAAAATAAAAAAAAAAATGGGGAAGAGTAGCCGGAGGAGAAAGCAGCAGCAACAACAACAGCAGCAGGAGGCGCAGCAACAGCAGCGGGTCCTTACCACGCTGGACGTCTGCCTCACCTGCCTGAAGGGTGAGGAGTGGTGCTTCGCGGTTGGTGAGGTTGGGCACGTGGCACTGGACCAACCTCCTCCATGGCAGGAGAGGAAGGAGCCTGAGCATCCAGCAAGGGTGAGAGAGGACCCGCATCCTCTGAGGCGGAAGAATCCCGTCTCCTCTGAGGGGATCTGGGACTGGCTGGCGGAGCCTGAGAGGGATATAATGGTCGCCCTCCCTGCTGTGATCAGTAGGGTGAGAGAGGACCCGCATCCTCTGAGGCGGAAGAATCCCGTCTCCTCTGAGGGGATCTGGGACTGGCTGGCGGAGCCTGAGAGGGATATAATGGTCGCCCTCCCTGCTGTGATCAACCTCCTGTGGGCGAGAGATGGGGAGCGCTGGGAGGCCTGGGAACAGAAACACCAACCAGCATCCCTCCCAGACATCGCAGCCATGGTGCTCAACTACCTGGCTGCAGATATGGGAGGGGCCCCGCTGCTGTTTCCAGCGCCAGAGGAGAGGAGCCATCACTGCCGTCTCCAGTGCCAGAGGAGAGGAGCCATTGCTGCCGTCTCCAACGCCCGAGGGAGAGGAGCCATTGCTGCCGTCTCCAGCGCCGAGGGAGAGGAGCCATTGCTGTCATCTCCAGCGCCCGAGGGAGAGGAGCCAGTGCTGCCGTCTCCAGCGCCAAAGTGAGAGGAGCCATTGCTGTCATCTCCAGCGCCAGAGGAGAGGAGTCATCGCTGCCTTCTCCAGCCACAGGGAGAGGAGTCATCGCTGCCTTCTCCAGCGCCACAGGGAGAGGAGTCATCGCTGCCTTCTCCAGCGCCAGAGGAGAGGAGTCATCGCTGCCTTCTCCAGCGCCAGAGGGAGAGGAGTCATCGCTGCCTTCTCCAGCGCCAGAGGAGAGGAGTCATCGCTGCCTTCTCCAGCGCCAGAGTGAGAGGAGTCATCGCTGCCTTCTCCAGCGCCAGAGGAGAGGAGTCATCGCTGCCTTCTCCAGCGACAGAGGGAGAGGAGTCATCGCTGCCTTCTCCAGCGCCAGAGGGAGAGGAGTCATCGCTGCCTTCTCCAGCGCCAGAGGGAGAGGAGTCATCGCTGCCTTCTCCAGCGCCAGAGGAGAGGAGTCATCGCTGCCTTCTCCAGCGCCAGAGGGAGAGGAGCCGCTGCCGTCTCCAGCGCCAGGGGAGAGGAGCCGTCGCTGCCGTCTCCAGCCAGGGGAGAGAGCCGTCGCTGCCGTCTCCAACGCCAGAGGAGAGGAGCCATTGCTGCCGTCTCCAGCGTTAGAGGGTGAGGAGCCCTCGCCACTGTCTCCAGCACGTTTTAGCAATTGTTTTATGTCTTCACGCTCTCTCTCTCTCTCCGCTCTCCTGTACTCTCTACTCCAACACTCCACCAACGCAGAATGGACAGCTGCAGGTTCTTATACTCTGGCCGAGGGGTTAACTAGCTGTTAATTATCTTATTACCCCTCGGCCACAGTCTGCACGCGTTTGGTAAGGATGCATGACTGTCAGCTAGTTAAATAATCAGTAGCTGATCAGTCATGCATCCTCACAAGGTTTTAAAATATAAATAATAAAAAGACGCGGCGCTTTTCACTGCGCCACAAACAAAACACAAATAATAATAAATAGGGGCGGGACACTCCGCCACACATGATTTATTTATATTTTCAGAAAGCTTTTGACCTGCATAAAAGATTAATTCTCAAACTGAACACAGTAGGGATTCAATGAAATGCATGCACATGGATTAGGGAGTGATTAACATGTAGAAAACAGAAAGTACTGATTAGAGGAGAAACCTCAAAATGGAGGGAGGTAACCAGTGGTGCACCACAGGGATCAGTATTAGGTCCTCTGCTATTCCTAATCTACATTAATGATTTAGATTCAGACGACACAAAAATAGGAGGAGTGGCAAACACTGTTGCAGCAGCAAAGGTCATTCAAAATGATCTAGACAGATTTCAGAACTGGGCAGACACATGGCAAATGACATTTAATAGAGAAAAGTGTAAGGTACTGCACGCAGGCAATAAAAATGTGCATTATAAA
The DNA here is from genome assembly GCA_030684275.1 of Acipenser oxyrinchus oxyrinchus. Lineage (NCBI taxonomy): Eukaryota > Metazoa > Chordata > Actinopteri > Acipenseriformes > Acipenseridae > Acipenser > Acipenser oxyrinchus. The sequence continues at coordinate 48,131,639 of CM060251.1, forward strand.
TATCATATGGGAGAGACTGAAATTGAAGAAGGAAAGACCTAGGAGTTTATGTTGAATCAGAAATGTCTTCATCTAGACAATGTGGGGAAGCTATAAAAAAAAAGGCCAACAAGATGCTCGGATATATTGTGAAAAGTGTTGAATTAAATCAAGAGAAGTAATGTTAAAACTTTAAAATGCATTCGTAATACCTCATCTAGAATACTGTGTTCTGGTCACCTCGTTACAAAAAGGATATTGCTGCTCTAGAAAGAGTGCAAAGAAGAGCGACCAGAATTATCCCGGGTTTAAAAGGCATGTTGTATACAGACAGCCTAAAATAATTGAATCTATTCGGTCTTGAATAAATAAGACTATGCTGTGATCTGATTCAAGCATTCAAAATTCTAAAAGGTATTGACAATGTCGACCCAGGGGACCTTTTCGACCTGAAAAAAGAAACAAGGACCAGGGGTCACAAATGGAGATTAGCTAAAGGGGCATTCAGAACAGAATTTTTTTTTACACAGAGAATTGTGAGGGTCTGGAACCAACTCCCCAGTAATGTTGTTGAAGCTGACACCCTGGGATCCTTCAAGAAGCTGCTTGATGAGATGCTGGGATCAATAAGCTACTAACAACCAAACGAGCAAGATGGGTCGAATGGCCTACTCTTGTATGTAAACTTTCTTATGTTCTTATGTTGTTATATTGCACTTGCCAACCTGGCATCGGTGTCTCAGCGGGGTTGCCAGCTTCAGCTGTGGGTACACGCTTGGCAGTTTCTCTCTGTTCCAAATGCTTCTTGTGAAGTTCCTCTGCTAACTATAAAATATATTCTCTCCTTGGTAAATTCTGCTCCGTGCATTCTTTGTAAAGTACCCAGGAGTTGATGGCTGCTAGGTCTAATACATTGTGAAACACCTGAACAGGCCACCGTTGGGAGCCAGCTTTCACAGAATATTTCCGTGCCATTTGATCCAAACATCAATTTCATATTGTCTTGCGTTGTAAAACTCCACGGTTTCTTGGTATTTATTTTCACTGGTCCCGATGCTAATTGACTGACCAAAACAGCACAGCTGGCAAGCAGGCGCCAGCCTTTGAAAAGGCTGATTGAAAAACAATAGACTGTCAGTCACTCACTCAGGCAGAGTAGAGACTAATCTGATTACAGCTAAACACATTGTGGACTGGTAAATAAAAATAATAAAGTAGAATACCGTTATGTATAATGAAAATACAATTGTTTTCTGTGTGGCCGTCAATGTGACTGCTCCCGGGGCTTTTAGGTATAATGTAATATATCTCCTTTATTTCTGCACTCCCGCGTTTCATGCTTTGTGAGAATATTTAATACATACAGACAGAAAGGTACATGAACTCGCAGCCCCATATGTGTTACACAACTGGAGAAAATTACATTTTAAAACCAAAAACCGCCAAAATGACCGCCGCGGGGCTTCTAGTGTTAAATGTTCCTACCATTATGATGGATTTTTTTTTTTCTTTTCTGGTCACTTTTTAAAATCTCAAAACCGAATGATGCAATTTCCATTATTCAACAATTCACTCGTAATCGTGCATAGCAGGCCTACAGCTTCACCACATACAACGCTGCACAGTTTACAAGTGCAAGCCGAGAAAGAATGTAATTATGCTCATCTCCCTTCATCCATCAGTTACCATCGGGACTGGTGAAAAAGAAAAGAGACTGTGGATTTTTACATTACAACAAAGTATGGAGTTGGCCTGTTCATGTGTTTTACAATGTATTGGATCTCACAGCCATCAACTCTCTTATTGTTTATGAGGAATACATAGGCAAGAACATAATGAGGAGAAATTATATATTGCAGCTAGCTGCAGAAGAGTGCAAAGCAGGTAACCACAGCTGAAGGTAGCGACCCCGGTGTCAGCCGCAAGCGTTGACAATGCCAGGTTGCCAAATTCCATGGTAACAAGACTCTTGATAGTTGTGCCCAATGTGCAAAGACAGTGTGTGGTAAGTGCATTGCATATGTGGAGAAGCACAACATCTGTGAGGATTGTGCAAACACTTAGGCTTCTTTGATAACATGTTGTGCTGTTGCGATTGTATATAAAAAACATTTATGTTAAAATGTTTGTTGTTTACCGTTGCATTTTTTTCTTGTTTAAGTTACACATAGCATAGTTACACATTATTATTGTTGTTTTTAATGTTTTTTAATGGTTTGACTTGATGTTCTTCATCTTTCATGAATAAGCACACCCTCGAATATAAGCGCATGAGTTTATATTCTTGATTACACAGAATAAAATGTTTCTCTACTGACCACAAAATACTTTCACAGACGCTACTTTCATGAACTGTTAAAATTGATTATATAACCATACAGTATAAAGTGGTGTCTGAATTGATATATATTTCCCATCAGTATCATGTGGACAAAAAAGGCAGTCAAAACAGAAATGGTATCTTTTTCACTGGATTAATGTAATATAAGACACACACCCAAAGGACATGAATTCAGAAGCACTTTGCTTATTGGCAGGATTTATTACCATAATAGGACCTTTTCAGTGAAGGCAGCAATCAAACATTTACTTTAAACCGGGCATGTGAGTCACTTTCATTTATGTCAGTAAAACAGCAGCAACCAACTTAAACCTTCTAGAGTTCTCTGATACTCCTTATTCCCTATCTTATTTCATATATCAGTATAGTGCTGTACTAATTCATTTATTTGCTAAGTCTTGTTCTTAGGTACAGTATATTAAAAGAGTAATTTATGAATGTAACTATATATATATATATATATATATATATATATATATATATATATATATATATATATATATAATTACTGGTTCTCTGTTTTAAAAACTTGATCTGAACTCAGCCGAAAAGCCCATGAAATGTATTTTCTAAATGGGAAGTATAAAACCTGTCTCTTCAGAAAGGACAGACTGGAATAGCTACAAGGTCCCTTGGGACTGGAGCTTGCCAGAGCACACTTCTCATCAGCACGCTGTCATGGGTAATTTACTGAGACGAATCTTGAAGAGTCTAAAATAGTTTCCTGTTGTTTTTCTCCTCCCTGGATAGGAATGACTATTCTGCTATTCAGAATTATACCATCTTCAAACAATAAATAAAGAAATAAATAAATGATAGGGCAGAGTTTGTAAATCATATACAGAGTACTAGATGATTTCTGATAATGTAAAGGATGTACAGCAACAAGTTATAAAATACTGACAGTACCGCAGATAAATATTATCTCATGCAGTGCTAATGTTCTCATTTCTGAACACTACAAGTGAATTCATTTTGCCCTTAAAACCATCAAATACACCTGAAAGCCTTCAAGTGACTGACTCAAGCAGAGACACTGACCCAAATTAAATTAAAGCTATTGCAGGAAGGGACAGTAGACAGACAGGCATAGATCACCACAGACCCAACCCCCAAATAAATAAATAATGCTTTTTCATGCATGCAGAAATGACAATGCAGGGTTGAGAATACCGTTGAAACCTTTCTAAGACATTTTTGGAAAAGACAAGTATTGCAGTTAAAAAAAAGGTTTGTTACAGCAGAAGATACCAATGAAATGAACATTGAGAATAGGCGGAAAACTAAATATGTGACTATTGTGTACATTAGCAGTTCAATAAAATAGACGGAGGTGAGGGAGAGAACACAACAAAGCCGATTGGAGAGATGTAGACATATGGGTTGCTGGCTGGGGGTGGTAATTGTAGGTATGGTGCGTGGAAATAAGTGGACGTATCAAGGTCACAGCAAAGTAATTTGAAAGCAGAAATTAGCATGTCACAGCAGACGGAACACATTTAGAAGAAGAAATGTACCAAAGAATTATATGAGAACCAGTTTTCAACAAAACTACTTCACCTTCTCCTAAAATTTAAGTTGAAAGGCTGTGCAGTATTTCTGTTTGTGATTTGTGATGGTGGTCCACTATGAAAGGCGCTATATAAACATAAATGATAAATTATATATTTTAAAACAGCCCAATTTTAAAATATGCCCAAATGCTTGTTGTTGCAATAACTGAAAAAAGATTGAGAATGTTGTACACAGTGTGCCCAGCTCACAGATAGACCAGGTAATTAATTCAGTAACACAACACTGTACTATGGTACTGTCTGAAATATAAGATGTTTATTTAGTTTATTAAGAAAGCAACCAATTTAAAGGTCATGGCTAAGAGAATGCAAATCCAAGTCTCCAATGTGACCAGAAATAGAGTTGCATGTAAAAGCAACAGAAGGCTGGATTACTTTGAGTGCACAATCTCATCCTGGGAACTTGCAGCCTGTCAGAGGCCAGAACAGAGGTAACATGTTGAGGCAGCTGTCAAAACCTTAGCTCCAGAGTTTTGTATGAATTGTAATTTTTCCACAGTTTGGTAGGCCAGTAAGCATCAATCATAGTCAAAATGAAAGCATGCATTCATTTCTCTGCATCAGATTTAATGACACAGTGCATTAGTCTAAGGTGGTAGAAGAAAACCTTGGTGGTATTTCGGATATGAGCCTTAAGGTAGTAAATGAGCATAATTGTTTGCTTCAGCATCTGTTTCTTTCAAAACATCTTATTTGAAACCTACAGTATATAGCAAATGAAAGTGCACAAGATAACTATCATCTTGCATGTAGTAATGACAGAAATAACAACGTATGCAGTTGTTCTTCCTTTGTTAATCATAGGTAGTTTGTTAGTCATAGACCTCTGTGTGCACCATAAGGAAACCCTGTGGGGATTTTCTGTTCAACCACACAGTAAAAGGGAGTGATATCAATTTAAGAGCCATTTTAACACACTCTTTTATTTAAATATTTCCATATTTTCAGCCAGTAATTTTTAGGTTTATGTGCATATTTTCTGGGATATTTTTACAGGAAAGTATGTGCTTGTAAAAGTATAAAAGTAAATTGCTACAATCTGGTCCCTGTTCATTGCAGTTTCTTTGGCTCGTGGATGCATGTATAAGAAAGTTCAAGTTGAACCTTCATTTAACTTTTGCCTCAAATTGATGATTGAGTATTTAAGGTTATGGATATATGTGAGCATACTGTGTGTCAGATGTAGAAACACCAATATAGAGACTCATATATGACATACAACAGGACCTTTCAGTGGACAAAATAAATGAATGGGACTTAAAGCCAATGGCTATTATTATTATTATTATTATTATTATTATTATTATTATTATTATTATTATTTGGTCATTTAGCACATGCTTTTATCCAAAGCAACTTACAGAGACTAGGGGGTGAACTATGCATCACAACTGCTGCTGCAGAGTCACGTACAATAGGACCTCGGTTTTACGTCTCATCCGAAGGACGGAGCACAAGGAGGTTAACACATTTAGAATGAAAAATCTGTTATTAAAATAAAACTTCCTTTAATGGAAGGACCTGAATTGCAACCTTGAACCAAATGACCCCAGGCATAGAAACAACAAGGAGGACATTCCAGATACTGAAGACTGTGCCAAAAAAGGAATGTCGATACAGCCCATGGAGGTACAGAACAAGGGTAGGACAGGAAGATAAGAAAACCCTGCATAAATGTGAGTGAGAGATATGTTTTGTACCACTTGTCATCATATGTGATTAAAGCAAATTCTAAAGTATTTGCTGATTAACCTGTAGGTAATGTCATCTGAAAGATGCAATAGTAATGTGGTTCCCATTTGTTTATACAACGACTCTCTGCGTCTTCCACGGAAAGGAAGTGTCTTAAATGAAAAAAAGACACTTTAGTTGTTTTTCTGATATGAGGTTCGAATGAGAGATTTGGGTCAAAAATGACACCCAGATTTCTCATTTCAGACCTCAGCTTAAATGGGAAGCTGTCAGCTGCAAGAACATCTGAATTGGTATTGTTTAATTGATTTTTTGATCCCAATAGCGTTAGCTCTGTTTTATCAGAGTTTAACAATAAATCGTTTTTTGACAGCAATTGCTTAATGTCGGCCAGACAGATAGTAAGGATGCTTGCAGTTGAGCTGTCATCTGGTTTAAGGGATAAATATAATTAGGTATCATCAGCATAGCAATGAAAATTGACCTCATGTCTATGGATAACATCACCCAAAGTCAGCATGTAGAGGAACAAAATTGGCCCAAGAACAGAACCTTGTGGGACACCACATTTAACTTCTGATAAAGCAGAGCAATTTTCTTCAATTCTAACATTGAAACATATTTGAAAGATAGGATTTAAACCATGACAAGACACTACTCGACAGTCCAGCAAGATTCTCAATGGAATCAAAAGAATAAGAACAGAGGGTGAACCCTTGTCGGAAGACATCAGCACATCGTTTACCACTCTGATAAGAGCAGTTTCAGTACCATGGCCGGGGCGGAGGCCTGACTGAAATTTTTCATATAAATGATGTACTGCAAGGAATGTGTTCAGTTGTTTAGCCACTGCTCTCTGTAGAACTTTGGATAAAAATGGGAGGTTAGCTAAAATTACTAAGAACATTTGAACTGAGGGTTAGTTTTTTAAGTAATGGGTTTATTACAGCGACCTTAAAGGAACTGTGAACAATACCAGATGACAGGGAACCATTTATAATACTTAAGACCATGGTATCTATCCTACAAAATACTTCTTTACACAATTTAGTGTATATAACCTATCAACAGAAGAAATTTTACAATAATAGCATGTTAGCATGACAAACTGAATTGTGTGTATCCAAAACCAGATTTTAAGATATACAACACACTTGACCCATAAAAAGAATTCATCAGCTTATGCCAATTTCTAAAATGGATTCATAGAGTCAAGAATTATGTTCGTACCAATACAAATTAAAAGGTGAGGTCAAGATCACAATAGCTTACACAGGTTTGAAAAAACAGTAAGTTGAAAGTCACAGAGGTATTTTCTAATATCATTATTTTCCGAGACTGGGTGCACGCAGGAGTAAAATCAAAATAAAATGTGGTGGTTGCGCAACACTCATCAAGTTGGGGTACTTTGCATATTTATACATACAGTGCAATCAGGAAGTGTGGTAATTATAAATGTTTACAGTGGACTTCAATAAATGTTAATTAAAATAAAATGAAAGTGGTTGTTATGCAAACTAATGCTGCACTCAATGAGGAAAAGTTTGTTGTGTGAGTCTTATTTATATTTAGTTATCCCCTGCAGTTATCAAATACAAGTTATATGATGCATCATAATCTTCATCTCTTTGTCATTTTAGAGTTTTGCACAGAGAACTGCTTGTCCAATTGTCACAATATACATTATTGAATGTATAATAATCCAGGAGTATATGGATGCTGTTTGTCTGTCCATCTGACCTTCATTCAGTATGTCACACGCCTTAATTTTTAAATATACAGTATTTAGAGAAGCGTTTTATCTAAATGTCTTGTAAGGGGGTCGTTTTTAAGAGTAGAGGAATCTGGGGGCATACTGGAGGCCCCCTGTTTGTCTGTCTCTATGTCCAACATTTTGAAATTCACATTCAGGGGATATGAGTCATATTATCACTTTTTTCATGTTACTGATAGCTCTCATTTTTTATTTAAAGCCGTGACAAGGGATGAATGTCCCTGACATGCTTTCTATTGATAGTAATTCCAAATAGAAGCTTCTCTGCTATTGTTAATGTCACTGAAGAATCCTCAGGGACAGCAATGAAGAGGCAAACTTGCTTTATTTTTGCTCCGAAGGATAGCATCTCATTGCCACCTTTCACTTTGCAATGACTCAGATTTTGGGTTCTGTTTCTCTTCCTCTGAGAATGTAATATATGCCCAGTACATACTGCCACTGACTGCCACATGTCAAGACTTTAAAATCTTAATTTCCTTGTAATAGATGAAATACTGGAAATTGTTACACCATTCGCTAAGTGCTGCTATTTTCTATCAATTATTTAATGATTCCATGGACTGTTTCCATTATAAATGCAGCTTTATGCTAAATTTGGCAGACTGGCTGGGGGTACTGGACAAGGCTCCTATGGGGCCCTCCCTGTAGCACAAAACGTGATAGCACTATGCAAAATGATCTTCACCTGAGTTAAAAGTTAGATTAAAATGTGGAAAACAAAAATAACATTGTTGCCAAGGCAAAGAGATAGTTGGTTTAAACCCTTGCTGGAAGTAACTCCTGTATGTTTTGAAGAAATCACTATGGAAACCACATGGTTTGCAAGTATGCTGCTGGAGGAGAGACGGGTGCTGCCAGTTCTTTTTATTTATATTTATTGTACAAAGAAAGAACCTCTTGAGACAGAACGCATCCTTCTCAAGTGTCCTGGGTGAGCACAAAGCACAGTGCAGGATAACAGTCACGCATGAGCTACGTTTGGAGCACCCTCAGTCTTCTAAAATGAAAAACAAGAGTTGACAGGTGTAACACAGACAGTTGTTTTGTAAATTACATCAATTTTTCCTGCCTCACTGCTCTATACCTGATACCAATTAACCCCTATAGCGCCTGCTTTTTCTTAGGGCTTATGTTTTCTGTGTTCGACCTATGTATTTCTCTGTTCATTGTTTAATTTCTAGCACTTTTAACGTGTTATACCATAAGAAAGGTTAATTGAACAATCTTCCCAAGAAGGCATCCTATGAACAGCTCAAACTCACAATACAGTAATGAAAGCACAGAAGGCAATCTTAGTATGTGCTATAGTCCGGATATAAGGCTGAACCTGCCTTATATCCAGAGGCTGGATGGCATTACCATGTCAGTGGGCACTTTTATTCTGTTTTACAATGAGGACACTTGAATTAATCTATTTATAGACTCATTATTACCACCAAGAATCATTGTATTTCTGTCACAGTAGCTCAAGAAATATTTTCTAGTATAATCCAGATCGTTTTTTGTTTTTTTTGCACACCATGAGCCATTAATCTGTGGAATAAAAACCCCAAAACATAAAGAAGATTTGTCTCATGGGTCTCAAAGTGTATTAAGATCCTACTCCCTCCTGCAAAAACGCTGAATGATATTAAAAGCTGTTGTGGGGGCATAAAGCAAGCAGCATTATTGTGGGAAGGATCATGATCTGGATACACTTTGTCGGTCATAAGACAAACCCTCACTCTCATGTGGAATGCTCCCGTGCAAATGCTACCAAGATATGATATTTATGACAATGTTAAAAATTAATGTTGGCTTCTTTAGCAAAAGTCTGGCAAACATACAACATCGTATTATATCAAAAATACCTTTAAAAAGTCTTTCAAAATCTATAGATTTGTCCCTCGACCACTGGTGAAGAGTAAAGCCCGGGACACATCAGCGCGTCGCTGCGCTTCACTTTTATTTGACACATGGTAGACAGTGCCACGCCAACGCGTCTATACCCAAGCGTCAATTTCCTTTCATGGTGAAAAAACACCAAGCAACCATTTTGAGCACAAAACAACTATCCAGTAGTTGGTAAAAGAAATATGTCTGTGTTTTGGGAAGACTCCCTTGAAACCTCCACAGAAGAGTAGGAGGAAGATGAGAATATTTTATTATTAAGCAGCATACCTAAAAAAAGAAAGAGATGGATGGTGGGTCCTTGAAAAGCTGAAGAGAAAAGAGCTACATTGATACAAAAACTTGAGTCTGACAAGGAACGTTTTCAGCATTACTTCAGGATGTCAAAACATACTTTTGAGGTACTGCTGGAGTTAGTGAAAGACGATCTAATAATGGAGTACACGACTTACAGACAACCTATTGGTCCCTGAGAGAAACTGGCTATATGTCTCAGGTAAGTCAATCTTAGATTTGGGGGTATTGGGTACATGTTTAACATACACTGCCACAGTACAAGTGTATACTGTATATAGAAATGTATATTCATGTTTATATCTTAATAGTATAACCGGGGGTTAAATTGGGGCATATGCTGATCTTTTGGTGCTAATACTTTTTATATTTTACTTTGAAGTCACTATTGCTATTGAAACAAAATAGTCCAAATGTATCAAACCTCTGTTAAAAACAAGGGCTCTTTGTCAACAAAAAAGTAACAAGCAAACAAAAAATAAAAAACAAGCCTATACACAGAAAGCCCATTAAACAATTTATTCTGGATACATGTAATGCCTTTTAAAAAAGGCAACATTGTAAAACAAAATCTACTTCCATTTCTACATTGATTTTTTTTTTTTTTTTTTTTAGATTACAAAATACAACACAAATTTACATCAAACTCATCAAATTTAACAAAACACAATTAATGTACTGTCGACAGCATCACATCAATAAATCTAATCAATATATTTATATATACAGTATATATGACAGAGATATTGTGGCAGTGCTGAATCCCTGCCCTTATAAACATTTACACACATTTACAAGGGATTGAACGCTGCCACAATATCTCTCTCTCTCTCTCTGTCTTATCAAAACAGTGCAGTCATCTGCTTTCAAATTCATAACATGTACCGTTTTGTAAAAGAGTCATCAGGATAGTTTATACATTTTACAGCTCCTGGTAAGCGAGTTTTTCAGAGTTAGTAGGAAAGGAAGTGGAAGAAGTAAAAGTGGACAGGAGAGCAGGGGAAATTTGTGTTGAGGTGCAGAGGGGGGTATGGGGAAAGATGAACAATTGGGCAAAGAGGTTTCTTGAGAGGTTTGTTGAGCATAGCTAAAATACAATTTACATTGAGGGGCAGATAATGAATTTAATTCAGCCTCTGTCACGATACGGCATTGTGACAGAAATATAATGAGTTCTGGTTGTAAATCTCCCTCCTGACCTGTGAGGGCGCTAAGCAGCGAAACGGAAAGGCTTTGGAGTGGGCTGGCCTGACAGTTAATTTCCTGGGTCGGGAAGTCGGTCAGCCTGGAAGAAGGCGAGACTCCATTGCAGGAACATATTGACCCGGAAGGTAAACGAGGTAGCAGCTGCAGAGAGTAAAGGCAGCTGCAATCATTTACCAAGGGGTCATGCGGAATGGCATAAAAGGGCTGGAGAATCGTAGATCTTTTCCTTTGCTTGGGTCAGAGAAGCACCGGGAGAGTTCCCAAAAGAATTTTAAAAAGTATTTGTAAGTGTTTTGTTTGTTTGTAGCACTGTTAGTAATTGTCTTTTGTTTGTGTATTCATAGTCTCCAGAGCTGTCGCCTTGGGCCAGCACTACCTGGAACAACAACACCACAGTCACTGTTATTTGTTATCACACACCTTGAGCACTACTGCACACACCCGGACTGATGATTTGTGTTAGTAGTATTGTGGGAGCAGATAACGTGTTATTATTTGTTTTGTTTACAAATCATTATCATTTTCCTGCCAAGCTTTACACCAGGATTATTGTTTGGTCGCCAGACCAGGATTTGTGTTAACAATAAAAATAACATTTCCAAATTGGATTACAGTTTTCACTTGTGATTATTTCTGCACTGCATCACCTCTGCAGCTGTTCTTAATCAGCAGCCACGTTGCCACAGGCATACATCATTTTTCACCTGTGACTGTAGATGTGGAGGCATTGCCTTAACACTTTGGGCCATACTATAGAAGAAGGCCTCTATTCCATCCTGAGGATTCATTTCCTGCTGATGCCTCTCTTTCAAAGTTCCTCTCTTCCATTCTTTCTTCTATATACTCCACAACTGAGTTAAATTGTGATATTTTTCTCTTCTTGGTGTCTTGGAGCTGCAGCTGGTTCATCTGGTTCACATGGTGGGTCTGGTGAACAAATGGCCTCAGTCATGCACCCGTCATCTCTCTCAGACATTGAGCTCTCCATTGTGCTACCTTCAGCATCACTCAAATCCTGGAGATTTGTAATTGTCCTAAAATATCAAATGTATTTTAAAATTTAAAGTTAGATATAAGCAATCATCTAAGGAGATATAAGCAATTATGTTTTTAATTAAAGAAAATAACCTCTATGTGTTTCACTTACTCTCTTGTGCTAACAAAGGGGGATACATTTAAAACCATAGCTTTCAGCTACAGAGCTGGAAAATCAACTGTTGGGAACATTGTTGCACAAGTATGTGATGTCCTGTGGAAACAACTACAGCCAAAGTTGATGCCAGAGACAACAGAGGAAAGAGTGCTAAAAGCAACCTGTTGCTTGCACAATTTTCTTCAAAACTCAAGTGAGTCACCAGTCAAGTTATGGGAGGAAATGAATGAAGTCAGGGCTAGGAATCCCTTGCCTAATCAGGGAGGAAATGCCAGCATGCCAGCATTTGCAGTTTGCAGTGGATTCAGAACCTACTTCAACACTGTAGGATCTGTACCATAGCAGATGAACGCAGTGAGATGAGGCATTCTATAAGTGTTCTATAAGTGCAAAATGTAATTACTGTTCCATTCTAAAAAAATAAATAAAAATAAATAAAATTAGCATTCGAAAATAAAGAACCTTTGTCTTTAATCATCATTTTATTGTGTGTACGATAGTGTAACCCTTGGTTATACGAGTTGGGAAAGGAAATCAAAAGAGGCCAGGTCAGAATGTTTTTTACAAAAAAAGTACCACACTATTTATATTTTGAATCCACTGAACATGGGGTCTGACATTTGGAAGACAGGGTTTATTTATTACAGAGAAATTGTATAAAAACTAGATATCAGTTCTTTTTTTTATGAATCAATAGCACTACTGGAAAGCTGGTCTTGTAAGCAGGTCAGTAGAGGAAGGATGGGTAAAATGGGATACACACATGTTAATGAACAACAATGCATAACCTTTATTCGTAGTTATAGCTACAGGAAAAAAAAAGTGACAAAAAATTAAAACAAAAGTATGCTGAAGGCTTAAGGCCATTCTAGGCTTAGTCTACAAGCACAGTTCACAAGTGAATTGGTCGTTGTCACTGTCCATACCAGCACATCGGCAGCTACAATGATACAAATGTGTAGCATCTGCACATATAAATGTGAAGGATATTACCACTGTTATATATATATATATTTTTCAAAACTTTTGAACCTCTCCAGGACCCTCTGAGTGTGTGGGCTGCATCGGCTATTGCTCCACCACTGCGTGCGGGTAACACGGTATACCTATATCCCGTTTTACCCATTCCCATGCCGTCGTATTCCAATAGATACTACTACGCAACTGTGTAAACTTAAGCCCAACCACCACCCAAGCACTATGTATTAACTTGTTTGTAATCCCTAATAAAAAGTTTATTTTTTATTTTTATCATATTCTCTCACTATTTATCGACACAGACACTACGTTTGCAGACCCATCTTTTTATAGTAGACCCTGCAAAATCAAACAAACTCACCTTGTTTACACACAACTTGTTTCACAAGCAGGCCGCCATGAGGGAATGGTCACGTGGGGTGGCTGTATCATTTACACTCACTGCCAGCAGATGGCTGCAGTTTGCAGGGGTGAAAACATTTGGTGTCCCGTTTTAGGCAACCTTCCCCTGTAACACACTATGCGAGTAAATAAATCAAATCAACAAACTTAAGTGAAATTTAGAAAACACACAAAAAAAACAATAATATAAAACAATAATTTAAGTGATCAAAAATAAATAAAACATTTGTGTTACAAAAATAGTGGCAACCGCCGCCTTCTTGTTTCAATGGTATACCGTATTTAAGCGTCAGACCCCATTGTATCAACAGGTCACGACATAAAAGCGAGTGTTTGATACGCCTGAACTTTACCAAACACAGCAGAATGAAAACCTTGTTACAGCAGCACGTCCAGGTCACCTGTAGCAGGTTTAAATATTAAAGCTTCTCGCACCTTGATTGCGGGCCCACAGAGCGGAAGAATGTTTACCTGGCTACAGTAGTCTATGTACAAATCAACGGGTAAGCATATACATACATTGTGTATACAGAAATGTAAACATAATTTACAACATGGTAGCAATTTTTCAATTTTAACAAACATGTTAGCTTCATGTCTTTAAGCGTTTATTAGCATTACATCTTTCACAATTTTCAAAGTTTGAAAGCGGGAAGATTTAGATGACACGGGAGGAAGCCTAGATAAGATTCAAATAAAAGACAACTCACCTGGTATGTTGATCTCTGAAGAGATGAGCCCCCAAACATTTTCTCTTTGCTCTGTGTCCTTGTCACTGTTGCTCCCCTCATTTCTTTCAGACCCCTCTACTGCTTGGATATTTGATCTCTCTCCTTTCAATATGTTAATCAATATGTTCATTTAGCTTGTGACTGGGGGTTTAACTTGTAAAAAGTCATATAATCACATGACTCATACTGCTGATAAATGGAGTTCTTAGTATCTCCTGGCACCCTTTGCATGCAATTTGCATACTAACAAGTACTATCAATTTGCATACTAGCTATTGATAAGGCTGTATTTTTTTCATGGCTATCACAGATTTCATGATTTCTGTGTAATTTACTACATTGCCGTGTAATATGTAGTTCCAATTTCTGAAAGAATAGAGGTAGGAGTCCTTCTCCATCACATGATTAAGAACCGCCACTTCCCACTCTTCTTCTGTACCAGCACAACAGCGGAGGCCCATAGACTGTCAGAGGGCTCAATGATGTCTGTGTCTTGCATTTCACAGAGGATGCAGTCTGCCACTCCCTGCTGGGCCATGGGGTAGTCTGTAGGGGTGGGCCTCACCTGTATCGATGGAGCGTTGGACTAGATGCGTGCAGCCTGTTTCTTCAGGGAGGGCGGCAAAGGTGTCCTGGAACTCGGTCAAATCCCCTCACAGCTATTGCACTAGACCGTTTCTACCACTGACAGAGCCCCAGGTGGGTTGGTGGCTGGTATTATGGGCAGTCTGATAGCAGCAATACCACGGGATGGCCGGAACGGTGTGTGGCCTGGCGAAGCGGTGGTTCTCAGTGACTGATGTTGCCATGGTGCAGATTGAGCAGCCTACCCACTCATTGCAAGAAATGCAAGCCGAGTATGCAGGGATATTGTACGATGGCCTGCCAGATCTCATGGAGCTTAGTGACTCCTCCATACTCTACTTGCAGCCATTGTCTTCCATCTGTAGGCACCAGCTCCCTCCATGACCGTCTTCAATTGGACAAGCGTCGGTTGAACCTGGCTCCTCCAGTCAGGAGTGGCCTTCTTCAGTGTGTCTGGCCAGACTATGGTGATGGAGGACCCGGTGTCAATCAATACAGGCAGGGTACCCCCTCAACATGGATGAGGGCCTGGAGGCAGGTACCTTCTCCTGCATGTCCAGCAACTGCAGCATCAGTGGGTTGGAATGTGGCAGTGGTGGGGTGAGTCTCCAGGACCGCATCTCCCCTTCTACATGGCCCATTTCCCATTTCCTAGTGACTGAAGCCGGCGCAAAGGCGGGGGCTCTAGTTGGCGGCAGTCAGCCCTGAGGTGTCCAGGTAACCTGCATCTCCTGCACACTCTTTCAGTTGCTCAAGGTGGCAGCTCTCGTTCTGGACGAGAAGTCAGGCACTCCCAGTGGTCCCTGCTCTCATCGGTGGGGCTGGCAGCTCAGACAGGCCGGGAGGCGGTCTGGCGTTATTGAGGGCCCTCTTCCTGGAATACTGCTT
Organism: Acipenser oxyrinchus oxyrinchus; assembly: GCA_030684275.1. NCBI lineage: Eukaryota > Metazoa > Chordata > Actinopteri > Acipenseriformes > Acipenseridae > Acipenser > Acipenser oxyrinchus. The sequence continues at coordinate 48,147,129 of CM060251.1, forward strand.
TCACAGCCAGGGCGTGGTGGACAGCATCGTCCAAGGTGTGGGGTCCAGCAAGGCAAACCTGGTGGCGCAGTGGTGCGGGCTGCAGGCTGTGGAGAAAGGTGTCCAGGGCCATGTGGCGGGTGAAACTGGGGGGCTCGTCTTTGTACGCCCGTCTCGCCAGGCATGCGATATCAGCAGCCAGGGCTCTGATCTTCTCCCCAGGTGATCTCTTCCGACGCAGCAGTTAGTCTTGTAAGCTCAGGTAGGACTTTGTATTTCCAAAGAACCGTTTCAGTGCCGACACCAGAACTGCATAGTCGGCTCTCTGCGTCGTGGGCGGTGGGGGTGAGGCTCAGTCCAGGTCCAGCAAGGCTTCAGACATGGCCCCCTCTAAGGATTGGGCCAAGCAGGTTGCTTTCTTGTGCTCTGTCCAAGCAAAGTCAGTGGCGGACAGCTTGAACTGGGCAAGGAAGGCTTCCAGTGAGGATGTGCCATTGAATCATGGCAGCTTGGGCACTGGGCCTTGCGATGAAACAAGCTGCCGGGTAGGGGCAGGTGGTGTGAGTTGGCTCCTCTCCGGTGGCGGGAGGGCCTCTCCCAGAGTAAACAGGGCTCTCACGGCAGGCAGGGGCTGTGCGCTGTCTCCAGTAGGCTGCTTGTGAGAACTCTAACTGGATCCTTCATGGGCGGCGGGGGCGAGGCTGTGGAGCCACTGGTTCTTCCTTGATAGCAGTTGATTGCGGGGTGGGCCACAAGGGGGTCCCGTCTCCGCTGAAACAGCAGCACAGTGTTGTGAGCTCCTATCTGGGCGCCTCTCTCGGTCAACTCTCCAGAGCGCTTTCAGCACCGCCATGGCTCTCAGCCAGGCTAGCGCCCACTCTCTGCTTCCGACAGGTGCTTCAGATTTCTGGGCTCTCTCCTCTCTTGGGTCCCGCTGTGCATCTTCTGTTCTCTCCATTCTAATCCCACTCCTTTTCTGACACCAGTGTAGCGGCCGGCGGTATATGGGTTTGACAGGAATAAACAGTGTGCAGTCAAAGTAGTTACAACTGCTGTTTTTATTGGTGTAGCTCTTTTAGGAATAAGCATATACAACTGTGTTAATCACTGTATAAAAATAATGTTCTTGATTACTCTAGTACTTTTTATTTTATTTTATTTTATTTTCACTGCAGGTGCCATAAACTAAAAGCGGTTGTTTACGTTATTTTGACAAATGGTATTTAGAGTGTGTCACGCTACAGGAAGTGGCTGAAAACCAGGACTTTTTAAAGATTTTGAGCAAAATGTCGGGACACCGGGACCTCTGATGGAAAACCGGGACGTCTGGTCACCCTAGCTGAGGAACAAGAAGTAGGTTTCTAATTAAGAAACAGAATGCATCACTACAACCACCATGTCTGACTGATGCAGCCTCAAATGAAGCTCGCACATCTGCAGGGATTACAGCAAAGTACAGACAATATGCACATACACAACTGTGAGATTTTCATTACCCTTCCAACACCATTAAAGCTGTCAAGCGTATGCTCCATCTTTGGAAGAATGCATCACATAACTAGTCTTTGGGGAAAAGGATTATATGAGCAGTAACAACAACATAAAATTATATCATAATGTACAACGGTAAAATAAAATTAATGGGAAATATTATATTATATTATTAGACAATACATACGAAACCAGAATATTTTGCATCCTGTTAGAAATCCCAATAGATTTCAAAATGTAAAAAAAGTTTGAATCAATGTTCCTGGTATATTATATCGGCAAATATCCCCAGTCAAACTGTTATTGAAATCCTCTGACTGCATGTGAAGGAAATGACTACGGTTTATGGGGTTTTGCAGGCATAACAATGGCAGTTGTCCAGATAAAGTAGTATCATAACAGAATTTATCAAGTTACATTTTGTTTCTACCAAAAATAAATTTTAACCGATTTATATAAAAGGAAAATTGTAACAAAAACTCAAATTGATTGATTTAGATTTGGAAGCTTCGTAGGACCCTTTAGTTTTCTTAACTGAAAATGAATGGTTCAAGTCTGACCCATCGTAATATGACTTTATTTGGATATTTCCCACTGCCTTAACTGCAAACACTGTCACATTCCTTCACATACAGTAAAAAAACAAAACATTCTTCTGTCTTTTCAGCACCACGCTGTATCTGCAACATCTACAGTTCTCTTTAAATTATCTGTCTTGATCATTCTCTCACCTTCCCAATCACACTCTCCATCAGTATCTGTTCAACCTCCAACCTTCCATCACTGTCAATATGGACAGCTTTTGATGGACAGGCTGGAGAGTGTGCGTGCGCTATAAGAGTCCTTAACATTCCATCTGAAGCTCCCCATTTTCCACATCTGTATTTATGTTCTGTACAGCAACTGAACGCCCTCAGTGGTTTGATCTCAGCCAAAAATTAATTTTAACCTGACACTAGCAAGCTCGAATCTTGATTTAATTTAGTTTTTTTTTTTTTATAGTGCATGCCATATGGCTGTGTTCTTCATTTATAGTTTACAAGATTAAAAGAGGCAAAGTCTGGCTGCCTTTTGACTTCTCAATCTTAAATGAGACAAAGCTAATAAATTAATTGAAATGAGCTTACATTAATAGCAGTGCTATTCCTTATATTATTATCTATTTCTTAACGGTGCCCTTATCCAGGGCGACTTACAATTGTTACAAGATACCACATTATTTTTTTACATACAATTACATTATTTTTTACATACAATTACCCATTTATACAGTTGGGTTTTTACTGAAGCAATCTAGGTAAAGTACCTTGCTCAACGGTACAGCAGCAGTGTCCCCCACCTGGGATTGAACCCACGACCCTCTGGTCAAGAGTCCAGAACCCTAACCACTACTCCACACTGCTGCCCCATTGCAATCTTGTAGCGCACTTATATCTTCTACTCAAAATTGTCTCAGAATTGTTGATTATGAAAGAACCCCACTGCATTGGAAAACTCTGCCTCATAAGATTAGTTTCCAGCTTGCCCCATCTTTTTCTTGGGTTTTCTGGTTGCTTAGTGGCTCATGGGAGACACTAGTAGAAGGCAGGCTTCTGATTGCTCCAGTAAAAAAAGGCTCCAGGAAAACCAGCAGCTCCAGGAGCATCTACACACACACGTCATCATATTGAACTCATGTGAAGGAATAGATAAACTACCTGCTATGGGAGCATCCAAGCCATCTACAGAACACATAAACTAGTCACATAATGTCAGCTCCAGTAACACAAAAGCTTTGTCTTTGGGATACTCCTTATAAAGGTTCACCAGAGTAAAAGCGTAGCAAGATCTAATAAAGCATAGTAAAGCGTAGGCAAGCAAAGTTAAGGGATATCAAAAATCATGGCAAACCATGGTACACTATGGTAAATGCATAGTATAACCTTGGGAAAAACATTGCTAAAGTGCAAAATTACTGTGCAGATTTACTGGAATATCTGGAATATCTTTAACCATAAATGTGCGTGGTTTATAAGTAGATGTCAGATAACTGATTCTCCATTCACATTCCGGTTGTATGGTATAATTCATGAAACCCAGATTTTGGGTTTCTTTCACTGTATATTTAACAGGAACTGTAATGATTTTAATGCTTGTCAGATGGGATGGTTTGGCATTATACTGTTCTAAACCATGTACTTCAGTAATTCTGCTTCACAAAAGACTCGTCGCTAATGTTAGAATCAACGATCAAGTTGCTCTGGAATCCAATTGACATCTTTTCACCACATGTAGTGCTAAAAGTGGCTTCTTGACATTATTTTGCAGCAAAAAGATATCCACCACAATTAACCATAACGTAGTCTGAAAATATAAAACATACATCAGCAGGGGCTTTGGTACTTGGCACTGATGATCCCACTGGTGAAAATACAAAAATATCTTTAATCTCTTTAATATCTTGTCCACAATTGCAGTTCCTTTTTCTGTTAATTTATAATATAAATCCAGCATTGGTAAGTACAACCATGTTGATACAGGGAAGGTTCTATAAATAAAAATAAAACTACCATGTACATATGAAGTACTTAATCATGAATATGTCTTCAGTATTTGATGCGTTGAAACATGTTAGAATCAATTTAACACCACTGATGTTACCCCCTGAGATTACTGGTAGCTGAAAGTCTGACTAGATATGTGTCACTCACTTTTGCGTCGTTGGTGTTGTGAAATGGGATAATTGTAATACATTCTATAATTATGTACGTCCAGCCATCAGAGGAGGATTTTACTAAGTCACATTTCTTACTTCATCACAGTTATGAGCTGTCACTCGCATTGGGTAACAACAATGACATCAATTACAAGACTTGTTTTCATCCTAGATCTAGTGACCTGTGGGTGGCAGGAGGTACTAGATTACAACAGATGGTGACACCTTATAAGTACAGTAATACCTTGGAATTGAATATTGAGAGTTTTAGAAGAAGCTACGAGATTGCAATGTCTATTAAGGTTAGTTTAATTGATTTTGCAGTCTGATTAAGGTATTTCCAGCCATGCTGGGTGATGATTAGTGTATGTGCCTTGGTCCTGATCATTTTTAAACTTGATTATGTCCTGCAGTTCCACACATATGGATTGAAAGTGCCAAAGAGCTGCAACTCCAAACTTTCTAGTACTTCACAGTCACAAAGCGAGACACTCCACAACTTCAAGGTTGTGCCAAACAAGGAATGTTGGCACAGCTACTGTCAGTAAAATGCAGTTGCCAAAGCAATGCCAGTGAAGCCCTCTCAAACCTCACAGTCTGTGAATCTGTAAGCAAGAATAAACAGATGGGGGGGTAATCAATGCAGTGGGAATAAATACCATGACTACTATGAGTATTAAACTCCATGTACAGGGAATTCATCTACACAGAATTTTTTTTTTTTTTTAATGGGTTAGAGTTTTATTAATGTAATTCCACTGTAACAAGTTTAGTTTAGATACAGCATAGAAAACTGCTCAATGGTTGTGTCTGCATCAGTGTTGAGAAGTCACTTTTAGTATTCAAAATACCATTGTTTTTCTCTTCTGCCAAGAAAGGCTTGAAAAAATCGGATTATTGGCTATGAATCACAGCCAGATCATATTCCCTCATAATGCTTCTTTCTTGTCATGCTTCAGAGAGTGGTATGGTGACTGGAGCAGTACTTGAGAGAACTCTCTTTATGTGGCAGGCCACACCATGATCGTAAATAATCTTCCAGCTGTGTGCTTACAAATCACTGCTGTATCATAGTGTATAGAGTCTACCTGTCAAGTTAGAACAGTGCATACCAGGTGCAGCAGGGAGTCTATTTCTAGGGGGTTCCCTAAGGGTTCATACTTGTCCCACTTACATTCTTTTTATTTGTGAATGATGTTCTGTTGTACCATAACTAGTGGTTAGAGAGCAGTCCTGACAAGACGTTGAAGTTGTGTGAGTACCCTTATAAAATTACCACAGTATTTCTGCACAGTATTTTGGCAGGGTTGCCATGCTTTTCCTATGGTTATACTATGCATTTACCATACAGTAGATTGCCTGGTTTGCTATTTTACAATGGCAATTTTTTTAGAAGGGTAAGAATAGATATGGCTAGAGAAAGGCACACCAGATTGTGGCCTAAACTAAAAGCAAAACTTACTTTTAAATTGACAGCAGTGCACATTTTCAGGTGTGTCTCTGTAAGTGTATTTTAGAAATTTCAGAATCCCACCCTTGATTTACAACAACAACAGCAGTCAGTTAATTAAGTATCCTTTTTTAAAGCAAAGCCATTTTTTAAGATGTTTAGTTTCAAGCACACACACACAGAGATTTGTTAAAATACCCTTTGACACATTTTGATGTCGTTAAATCACAAAAGCTACCTAAGAAATTAACTCTGAACTGAATTGGGGGACTGCATGACATAATCAAGTTTAAAAATGATCAGGATCAAGGCACATACACTAATCATGACCCAACATGGCTGGAAATAGCTTAATCAGACTGCAAAATCAATTAAACTCACCTTAATAGACATTGCAATCTCGTAGCTTCTTCTAAAACTCACAATATTAGATTCCAAGGTATTACTGTACTTATAGGAGGTGTCACCATCTGTTGTAATCTAGTACCTCCTGCCACCCATAGGTCACTAGATCTAGGATGAAAACAAGTCTTGTAATTGATGTCATTGTTGTTACCCAATGCGAGTGACAGCTCATAACTGTGATGAAGTAAGAAATGTGACTTAGTAAGATCCTCCTCTGATGGCTGGAAGTACATCATTATAGTATTACAATTATCCCATTTCACAACACCAATGACACAATAGTGAGTGATACATATCTATGGTAGAAGTTTCAGCTAAAAACCCAAGTATTCTTAAATATTTTCAACAATAGTTTCTAAATACTGATCGTCATAATGGCCTCTAGGAACATCATTTACAGTCAGACTTTCAGCTACCAGTAATCTCAGGGGGTAACATCGGTGGTGTTAAATTGATTCTAACATGTTTCAACGCATCAAATACTGAAGACATATTCATGATTAAGTACTTCATATGTACATGGTAGTTTTATTTTTATTTATAGAACCTTCTCTGTATCAACATGGTTGTACTTACCAATACTGGATTTGGTACTGCAATTGTGGACTAGATATTAAAGATATTAAAGAGATGTTGATAATAACTATTAAAGGGTAAATAGCTTCAAAATACATTTTCTGTTGTACTATTCCCTTAGATGTTTACAATTATGTAGGATGCTTTGACTATGAGTTTAGGTAACTGCTGTTTAGTTTTAGTTACCTGCCATAGATATGGTGCCCTTTGTGTGAGAACCATCTTGCAAACAGCAGTGTATTGCCAGATGAGAAACATAAAGAAACTTATTCCAAACAGGCAGAGCACTAGATGGCACTTTCTCTTATTCTATCAAAACATGCAGGTGTATCTGCAGATCTCCCACACAGCGATGCATAAATCTGGGGCTCACAATTCACGTTTAGTGCTATTAACAGGATATATGAACTACAACGTGACTTAGCACTGCTCTGTAGAGATAACAGGTAAGACAGGAGGACGACTTCACAGCAAATAACCAATTCAATACAGCCATTTCAAACAAAATTCACTGAATATGGCATGTGTGATATAATTTTGAAGTTCAATGTTCAAAATCTAAACCTTTGCCTGTACAGACAACAACTTACAATTATTGTCATTATAAGTACACTCTTATCTTCACATCCCAGGCAGGCAATCAAGTATCATAATTTAAGGACTATATATTACTTTGATCATAGTTTTAGAACTGAACATTTTAGAAACATAAAATCGCTATGTACTATCCACCAGTACTGGTAGTATTTTTGTATAGGAAAAGAGCTTGTTCTTATTTTTCAATTTATTTTATATTTACGTTACAGTTAAGTCAAATAATCTATGTTATTTTTAAACTTGAGGGAAGTTTCGGATAATGCTAACTGATTTTTACATGGCTGATTCTGTTTTTATCTCATTGAATTAAAAAGAACAATGAAATAGGGAAACAATCCTCTGTATATTACCCCCGACAATCTCATCAATATTCAAATTCTTCTTTCTGCCAGTTAGAAACTGCTGGGAATTAGCAGAGTTTTTTTTTCTTTAGCAGATATTTATGAATATATAGTATGCACTATGTGGTGCCTGTCTGCTCTCCAGTAAAATCAATGGCAAGAACTTCCTATCCTCTCATTGTGATGATTTAAATTTTAATAATATGAAAAATGTATCTTTCCTGCAAACCTGTCTAGTACGACCTGAGTTTAGAGTTACATCAACAGGTGGAATGCATAACCCTGCTTGTTTCAGAGGTGTCAAAAAAATCGCCTGTCTATATCATAACACAAAAGCCCAATTTATAACCCCCACCTTCTTTATTTCTTCACTCTCTAATATTACCTTCCAAAGGCCAATTTTATATAAACCACGCAATTTCATAACACCTCTATTGCTTGTAGAATGCTGTGTAGTTATTCATATTTGCTGCACATTCCGTCTTCCAACCTAATGTAAATAATGAAAGGTTGAGACTTAATGACTTTCTGAGGCTGAGATAACAAAACCAAAGTCAGGGAAGAGCACAGCACACATGGTAATATGGTTTCCTTCTGGGGTTTTCACTTCTGCTACATTAACCTCAAAATCGAGTGGAGTGCCAGATATACATATTAATTAAAGTGAATTCCCCAGATTATCTTGAAAAATGTTAACCACAGAATCATATTTCTCTCCCTACAGTCTACCTGCTCAACAGAATACCTTTTTTTTTTTAATATCCTGTAGAGTAGGTTAAAGGTCAAAGGTTAACGTAATGTCACAGTTTCACATGCTTTTCCCATGCTTTATTAGTGTAATAAATATGCTTTACCTTTTTTTTTTTTTTTTTTTTACAATGCCGTAACATTGTTACTGTAATTTATAACACTTTGCAATGCTTTTATCATGGAATACCACAGTAAACTTGTATAAGGGTACTGTTGTTGCTTCACAACTATAAATCTTTGACTACTGTTTTGTTATACATTTATTGATAAAAGTGTGCAGAGTGTTAAATACAGTAAATAGTTTAAAGATGCCCTTCGCATTGTTTGATACTGTAGTTTGTCAGCAGGTGCCTCAATATGGTGTATGGCTGGTGCTCTGCTGTTGAAAAAGCTTCCACAGTGGTGGCTATAAATACAGTAACAATATTTAGGTGCAAGTTGGTAAGCTGGTACTCACAATTCCGTGTTTCTGTATCCTTCCTAATCATATGAATGCATACAGTATATTTGGCATGGATATTGAATATTAAAATGCATTCCAAATGGGCTGTTGGCATCCAGCACAAACAGCCCCATCAGCATATAGATAAAACAAACATGATAAATCCATTACATTTTATTAAAATATACATAATATATGATATGTATTTGTAGGCCATATAGACTATGTAACTGGAATTCAGAATAAAATTAGAATTATTTAGCAAAAGTTATGCACGTTTTAAAAGTTTCCCCTTTCCAGATTATGATAATGAACTAATCAGACAAGAGGAAGGAGGGGGGTCGGGGGGTGATCAATCAAGGTTGTAAGCCCATTCAGGCACAAACTAGCCAATCGGAGCATGCAGCGGGAAATTCAAATAATTCCTTTGTTTGAAATGTATAAAAGCCGACTGTAAACATTAACTCCTTGCCCCTCTGATCTCCTGACCGCCCCTTGGATCTCCTGATCTCCTCCTCTGATCCCTGCTCGCTCAGATTCAAAGAAACTACAAGACTGCACCTGGAGCCCTCAGCTCTCAGAATCTATCTATTCTAGGTCAGATGCCTTGACACTCTGAGAAAAACAAGGTAACCGTACACTGAAACTTGAACATTGTCCAAGCTAGGTAACAATACTCTTAAATATCTATTCAGGCATTGTGCGATCCCTTGTTGTAGTGTCAGTATGTACAAATATTTCTTTGGTAAATTGTTGTTTTGAAACCTTAGTTCTCATTGTAATGCTTTTAATGTGATATTAATTGTGTAACTGTTTTTTGTGATTTTCAAACTTATTTTGTTGCATGCTTAATAAATACCATCTTTCTAAGAAGAGAGTCCCAGTATTGAGACATTCACTCATGTTGAACAAACACGATTTATGAACTTTGAACAGTCTGGAATGTGGTCTATTTTTGGCTTGCTGTAACGTGTAAATCCGCCATCGTTTTCAGAGCGATATTGAAAACGGGTTTGTACATTATAATAGGACACAGTTTATTGTAGAGGTCCCACCGAGATCTTGAGAGCATTACACCAACAATCGAAGGTATCTCTTTATCCCCTACAGTTTTTGATGAAGGGCATTGTAGGTCAGCAGGAGTGTTTTGAAAATAATCCTGAACTTTACAGATAGCCAGTGCAGCTGGGCAAGACGGGGGGTGAAGTGATCACATTTTTTAGATCTGGTAAGGATCCTGGCAGTGGCATTTTGGACTAGCTGCAGTTGGCTTATGGTGCGTGCCGGCAGACCACCATATAGAGAGTTGCAGTAGTCGAGTCAGGAGGAGACAAATGCATGACAAAGTATCTCTGCATCTAGGAGGGAAGGTAGGGACAGACTTTGTAGATGTTTCGAAGATGGTAGAAGGAAGATTTGACCACGGAGGAGATGTGGGCATCAAAGGAGAGGTTGCTGTCAAGAAGTACACCAAGGCTTTGTACTGTGGGGGAAGGCAGCAGCAGACAGTTTCCAAGGTTCAGGGCAGCTGTATTGAGAGTCTTAGGTTGAGTTTTAGATCTTACTAGGAGTTCAGATTTGCTAGTGTTCAGCTGAAGAAAATTGGCAGTCATCCAGGCCTCGATGTCTTGAATGCAAGCCGAGAGCCGGACCATGGCAGAGGGGCTTCCAGGGTCAAGTTTTAAGTAGAGCTGGGTGTCATCAGCATAGGAGTGAAACATGAGGCTGTGTTGGCAGATGAGGTGACCCAAAGGAAGCATATGATATTGAAGAGAAGGGGCCCAAGAACAGATCCTTGGGGGACACCACAAGTGACTGGGTTTGCAACACCACTGCGTCCAGCATAGAAAACAGACTGCATACGTCCAGATAGGTAAGAGGACATCCAGGACAGACAGGTTCCAGAGATCCCAGCATACTTCTGAAGGTGGTCAAGAAGAATGCCATGATTATAGGATTTTTTGACTAGGGCTATCGGCAGCTTTGATATAAAATGCTCAGTAAATACCTGACAAGCAGGCATATCCCAAAAGTATTATTCTGGCGGTCGTCTTCAAATTGAAAGGGAACTAAAGCGGTATGAAATTCAATATGTTAATGTTACATTGTTCAGCAGGTTTCATTCGACTTTATAAAGCAAAATTAATTATATAAGGTGATGCATACATTTTGGCCATAGCTGTAAATAGTAAGCACAAGTATGTGTTGGGGGGCGTAATAAAATATAAATGATCTAATTTACTTTAAAATGACTTGAGCTGCCTCTAGATGGAATGTTATGAAAAAAATATGTAAATCTAAGTACTTTAAGTACCCTAGCTTTCTGCACACAGCAGTGATGAATATATAGGAACTAAAAATAGTGAGTGATTTTTTTTTTTACCTGCAAAACTCGCCAACATCAGAATCCTAATCATGCATTGAGTTAGTACGCATTAATGGGACAGCCTTTCAGTTCGACTCTTCATACATGTTAGTTCTCCAAAAAGGTGAATAATTGTGCTCCTGTTTAATCGATACCTCTAATCACATCAGCAGAGTAACACAAAGCAGCTCAATCTGAGGGGTCTTCCCACTCCTCTGGGTCGTGTTCCAAGATATCTCCCTCCTCTTGATGTACACAAGCACAGCAAGCCTGGCATTTCTTTAACGCTACAAACGTGATTGATGGTTTGCAACCAGTAAGTAGCCTACCCTGTTCAGACGAGTTAACAATGCAATTTAATGTATGCATTACAAATAACAAGGTACTTAAATTACGTAATTATTGATAATTAAACACATACGCCTAAACAACTTCCGCTAGGAAAGCAGGGGCGTGCCCATTCAAATCTGGTACGTGATGCTGTTTTAAATCTTTTACATCTTTTTAAATTGAATTGATCATATTTTCCACTTTCACATCGTTGCTAAGGTAATTTATCACATTTGGTCTTGTTTGTGGTGAATTTCTTTTCTTTTTAGAGAAATTGGTTGTCTGATTCCAGTTTAAGTTCGCAAAAAATAATGTAATTAATGGTAAATGTACCTCTGACAATAGGAAAACACCCATCAGATCGCAATTGATTGCACCTGTACCAAAATCTGACAGTGTACCACATTCAGTGTGTCAACGTATCACTTTCTGACATTACACTGGTCAAGTTTTGGTACGCATACCACATTCTGACGATGTACCACTTTCTAACACTACACCGGTATTAAGGGTCAGTTAACGGCACAATACAGATTTATAAATATGTTAAAATTGGTCTCTTAAGGGCACGTTATTCAGACCGTGTATGTATTATTGTGGGGTGGATATTGTTTATTATTTGGAACTGCAATCCCCTTGCAGTACACATTGGTGGGCTTAGGTCAGCTAGGGTATCCTCAGCTCACTGCGCGCAAGCGACCCCTGTAGTCTGTCTGGGTGCCTGCAGGCTTGCCTGTAAACTGCACAGAGCTGCGTTGTCCTCCGACTAGGGTAGGGTGCGTCTGCAGTGTGAAAAAAAGCGGTCGGCTGACTGCACACGCTTCGGAGGACAACGTGTGTTCGTCTTCGCTGCTCCCGAGTCAGCGCGGGGTTGGTAGCGATGAGCTGAGCCTAAAAATAATTGCATGTGCCAAATTGGGAGAAAATATTAAAATAATTGGCGATTACTAAATTTAAAAAACAAACAAACAAAACATTTTACAACATACCATATTTTCAATTTGTGTGTGTCTCCATGGCAATTGTCCTTAACCAAATACTAAGAAATCTTTTTTTATATAATAATTATATGTTGTGCTTTTTTTTAGTAAGCCCCGTAACATGTAATGTAATGTAAAAAGCTGGTATTGAGACTATGTGCAGGTGTTTATAAAGGCATTATTGTAACTGTTTATGTTTGCAGAATTATCATTTCTCTACCACATCATAAGAAAAGTCTACATATTTAATAGGTTGTATGCAGCTAATCCACCAGGATGGAAAAAAAAAGAAATTATGTTCTGCCTGGCTACAAACTTTATTACTTTTTAACTTGGAACCTGAATTTGAGATAAGGAAATGCATTTTTGAAAACACAGCAGCCTCCAAAAATATTGGAACATTTTATCATTTAAATGTATGTAGTTGAATTGTTGCTGTGTCTGGTACTTCATTTGTTGTAGTTCCAACTCACTCCAGTGGATTAGCTGCAATCAGACCATGTAAAGCAGTTCAGAGTAATAATGCAGTTAAAATAGTAATACAATTAATAATGTTTAAAAGAACTAATGAGAGGAGAGAAATTGATTTTAAAACCTTTGTTAACACCACTGCTTTGGTGATAACCCCTTAATAGTACAAGTTAAATATGTGCGATTAAGGTCCTAGTATTTCTTGTAAGGATTTTCTCTTTTATATTCTTAATAAAGAGACACTATATTTCCTCAAAGGCCTAAGAGTCACTTGTTTTATGCTGTCTTTTCCAAGACAGTAATTTCAGTGACTCAGCTTCAAATTCCCACTTTTACTAAAGAAAAAGTCAGGTTTCATGAAACAGACTGTTCTGGAAATACTCACATTACATTCTCTCTCAGCATTCATTTTAAAGAGCTATTTTCACAGAGGCACACTGAGTGCTGAAACTTGTAGCAACAAACGTGCGAGAGAAAAATATATTTATACCCCAACCTTTCATGTAAGATTATATAATCTAGATATGCTAGATATGCTACTGTAGTGTGTCATAAGTCATTCTTCTACAAAGGCTGTTATTTTTATAAAACCACAACTGTACAATTGATTTGTGAATAATGAAATCTGAATTTAAGCATTTTTAGAGTCTCTCCTCTGAACATTAAGCAATTACATTTTCTCCTGCTTTTCTTTCTTACTGGGGTTAAGATAAAATAACAGTAACCAAAGTGCTTCTGTGCAGTATCTGTCACACTGCAGAATGTCAATGGTTCAAGACTTCATTTTAGCAGAGGCAGTACAGTACATGGTGTATGTCCATCGGATCATTTTCCTTTTTTGGCTAAACAGAATATAAAGAACTACATAATGGCCTTGTGACAGGGTAGCATCATGGCCCAGGCTGGCTACCGGCAGGAAATAGACTCAGAGACAGAAGCTGCAGTTCTAAAGCGTTGTTGCGCACTTTATTAAACAAACAAACAGGAAGACAAAATAAACACAGCACGAGGGTCAAAATAAAAGGTTCAAACAAAGCAAAATACAGACTGGGCATTTGCCTTCACTATAAAGTTGGCAAAACAATACCACCAAACAAACAAAATTTCTGGCTCCTTTTATATACGTGGCCACTCCCCAATTACCTAATTGATTGCTGGCAGGGACAGGTTTAATCTGCCATCCCTGCCAACCTTACATTCCCACACACACACTTTACACTGCCTCCCCCCTTGTACAAAACACACATGGCTGCCAACGGCCACCTACCCCCTTGAAACACCAACCGCTTTCCACATTGTCCATCTTTCTCTCCCTGGATTCTTGTGGGTTGGCAGCCCCCTGGATTCTTGTGGGTGGGTTGGCGGGTGGGTTGGTCCCAACTCTGGTGCTTCCACCTGGAGGCCGCCGACCGAGGACAGACGACCCAGGTCAGCGACCAGAGGTCCGGACACCAGTGCCAGGTATGCAGGGAAATCCGGCAGCGACGTGGGGCACTAACTACCCACAAGCTCCGCACCATGGAGCCCCTTCTTCCTCCAACAGCCACTGCTGGTTGTGCCAGTCTTCCATTTTCTTAAACTTTTTAAACAGTCCTGCTCTGAGTCTATCCCACTTCTTACACCACCTGTGACAGGATACTGCTGTGGCCCAAGATGTTACTGGCAGGAATTAGAGACTCAGAGACAGAAGCTACAGTGAAGCGCTGTGGCGCACTTTATTAAACAAACAAACAGGAACACAAAATAAACATGGCACGAGGGCCTGTGGCACGCTGGCTTGAGCAGTGATGTCAGATCGGGACAAACACACCGTACTGAGGGTGAAATGAATGCCAATCACACAGCAGACTGGGGTATGAAACGCGTTAAAATTATTGATAAACAACAACAGGGATATAAGTTCAATCCCCTCACACAATTTACAGTAATAAGAAAAAGTATGAAAGTACATAAATGTACTGTACAAACTGTACAAGTGTTCTCTTACAATATTCAATGGTAGAAGAGAAAAGTACCAGATGTGAAAAAAGAAAAGTGCGTTTCCTTACCTGTAAATTGAAGCGACCACTTGGCTTGGAAGTTACATAGAGTATACATTGTCTTAAAAGTATAATTTTAATCACCATCAAATTTATTTTGAAGAAGAAAAATGATTGAAAACAGGTTTAAAAACAGGTCTAGTTAAATAATTGAGAGCTCAGATGGAATGAAAACCAGAAGACACATGGGGTCCGCTTCAGTTGAGCATGAACCTTTTAGGTCGAAGCCACCCTTTTAAAATTGTACCGTAGTGGCAGCGGGATTGTGTTATTGTGTTTTTGCATTATGCAGAGCTGTGTGCAGGAATGGGTTGCACGACCCCACAGATGTGCTGTTCATGCGCGAACAATGTTTCTCTGTTTGCAGTCCTATTCCCCACTCCGTGCTATACCTGCAACTCTGCATCAGGTGCCTTGGGGATCGCTGGCAGCTTTTTGATTGGCCGAGACTCCTTCTGGTTATTACATTGTTACAGGGCTGGGGGATTATAAAAGGGCAGCCTGCATGCTAGCAGTTTTTGAGTGTTGAGTGTTGAGTGTTGAAAGTGGAGTGTTTTGGAGAGCACTTGATGAATTGCTGTTTGACCCTTTTATGCAAATTAAAAGAGTTGCTGCTTTGGAAGATACCTGCATCTACGCTTCTTTCTTCTTACACTGGCGATCAGAAGTGGGGTGGATTGAAAGCCGTGTAAAGTGAAGAAAGAGCTGGAGGAAGCTGCAGCCAAAGCCGACACGCTACCACTGCTCGGGTGGATGTCAGCAAAGGAGGAGACCGGTCCAGCAGAGTGGCTGCGGGAGCAGCTCGCCGCAGCAAAGGAGAGCAGAGCAGCTAGAGACACCGGCAAAGCTGCACAGCTGGAGGGAGGTGGAGAAAGCAAGCCGTCTGACTGGAGCGCTGAGGGGTGACGTGCAGCTGATACTGCTGAACCTGCAACAGTTTCCCATTGGGGGCCCCATGGAGCATGTAGGGGTTGACATCTTGGGCCCCTTCCCGCACTCTGGCTGGGGGAACCGATTCATCCTGGTGACCATGGACTATTTTACAAAGTGTCCTGAAGCGTACGTGCTGCCAGACCAGGAGGCAGAGACAGATACAGAAGCACCGCTGGAGGAGTTCTTATGTCGGTTCGAGGTCTCACAGGACCGCCACTCAGACCAGGGCCAAGATGTGCCGCTGCCTGGGGATGCACAAAACATGCACCATGCCGCAGCAACCTCTGGTGGAACGATTCAATCAGACCCTCTCTGTCCAGCTAGCCATTGCCACCACCACTCACGAAAGGAACTGGGACATTCAGCTATTGCTGATCTTGTTGGCTTGCCTCACTGCCATCCAGGAGTCCATCGGCAGCACCCCCTCGCTGCTGATGCTTGGTGGAGGGCGCCCCCTGTCCAGAATAAGCCAGGCACCTGCAGGACCGGCTTGCCAATGCACACTGCTTCGCCCGCGACCAGCTCCAGGCTGCAGGCATCCGCTGGAAGCAGTATTACGACATTCAAAAATGAAGACGGCACTTTCTCGCCATGGAATTAGTCTGGGTCTACAGTCCCTGACGTAAATGTCTCTGTAAGTTGCCTTGGATAAATAAATAAACAAAAAATAATAATAATAAACGGGGCCGCTGCCCCAAGCTGCACATTGCCTGTATAAGACCCTGGAACAGCTTGGGGAGCTGATCTACAGAGTCCAACTTCCACCATGGGACCGCTAATTCGTACTGCATCGGGACCGTCTCATGTCATACAGGGGGGGCGGGCACTAACAACTTGGTGGACAGGCCACCTCTGGGACTATGTGGCCTTCTTGGGGACTGTGTTATTGTGTTTGCATTCTGTAGAGCTGTGTGAAGGACTGAGTTACATGAGGCTAAATGTTCGTACATAAGACAAAGTCAGAATTTTGGGGTAAATGTGGAAAAGATGTTTTCTGGAAGTCAGTACATTTAAACACTGTATTCTATAGTACAGTATTAGAATAAGTCAAATTAGATGGGAACTGCTACTTTTGAATTAAAAACAAAACAAAACAAAAAAAATTTTTTTGCTGTACTACTGTGAAATGAAGAAACAAACAAAAATAAACACGTATGTCTGGCTCCTGCGCGTTATTGTGCGCGCTACAACCAGTTTATTGAAAGCGCGGTCACGAATTGTAACAATGCACGGCGGCGCGCACAGAACCAGACAGAGCTCTTCCCAGTGAGAGAGAGAGAGAGAGAGAGAGAGAGAGAGGTAATAGAAGCCACACCACAGACACAGATAAGGGAACACGGAAATATCAGGAGCAGAGGAAGAGGTGCTGAGGAGAGATAGCACACAGCTGCTTCAAAACTACAGCACAAATTACTATATTTTGGTCTAAGATTTTATTTTGGACAAAGGTAGATTTTTTTTTTTTTTTTAAATAACATTGCGGATTCAGAATGTCGGGGAGCCGGGAGGACGAGCGGCGCAAACTCGCAGACATCATTAACCACTGGAATGCTAACCGGCTCGACCTGTTCGAGATCAGCCAGCCCACCGAGGTGAGTCCCCGGACCGGCTGTAGTTGCAGGCCGCATAGGGATCACCACGAAATCTTTATGAAAGCAGTTTAAGGGGGTAGTGGGAGGAATGGTGCAAACTGATACGAATGATCGATATATACCTGTTGGATTAGGGTTTATGGTAAACAAGGTAGTGTGCAGGTTGGGTCATTTATTTTGTATTGCCATTACACTACTACTGCCACTATAGTAAGTGCATGAAATGCAAGATTTTGTTTAATTTTATTTGCATGGTTATCACTACAAACAGTAGTTATTACATCGGCAGTGCCAGTCATGTTCGTATTTGCCTAACATTCCCTGGCTATACCCCATTTTGAAAGCGCTGATACATCCAAAACCGATCATGCACAAACTAATCGAGTGAAAATTGTAATGCAAACGTTATCCTTCGGAGTTAAAGATGCATCGCAAGTGTGTTATTTTAGTTGAAAACATGATCTGGGTTGCTGATCACGATTTAGTAAAAATGGTACTTTGCCTGTAAGGGTGCGACAAGTTTCTGTCTCATTTGGTTTCAAAACTTTGCGAGGTTGCCAAGGTTGGAGCAAAGAATGTAAACGTATGGGCGGCTCTTGCAACAGCCAGGGGAGGTATCCACTCCGAGCAAAGCAAGCAGTGTATCCGACCTAAAAGTCCAAAATAACAATATCTTCTGTTCTGTGTGGTTTGAGCTTGTGGCCAGTGCGTGTGTTATCCGAGTTGGTCATGACAGCAGAATGTGTTGGACTGGCAGTGGGGCTACTAGGGTGTAGCTGAATTTTGTGCTTGTGGTTCTTCTGTATTAACAAAACAGCAGGCAAAATTGATGCTGCTTGGAGTGGTGTGGATTGAGAGAGCTGTGATTTAGGCGCACATTAATGAAAGCGTGGTTTAGAGGTTTCAGATTTTTAATTGGCAAGATATTTTAAAGAGATCGTCAGTTTAAAATGAATAGAATGATCAACGAAGCTATCGTGGCATTAGTACCCTCTCAAACTTTTGTCTGCTCAGCACAGAAGTAATTGTTTATTTATTTAGCAAACGCCTTTATCCAAGGCCACTTACAGAGACTAGGGTGTGTGAACTATGCATCAGCTGCAGTCACTTACAATTAGGTCTCACCTGAAAGACGGAGCACAAGGAGGTTAAGTGACTTGCTCAGGGTCACACAATGAGTCAGTGGCTGAGGTGGGATTTGAACCGGGGACCTCCTGGTTACAAGCCCTTTTCTTTAACCACTGGACCAGGTGTGTTTCTTGTGTTTTAAAAACACAATCAACATAAATTACTTAATTTTATGTGGAGTGACAGGGACATATGATAGTGTCAGCACTGTTTTGAATGATTTCCTACAGGTTTGCAGAATTGAAACAATAAAATTGTAACTGTAGTTGCAGTGCAGCAAGTTCTACCTGGTGTACCACATAATGTTTAAAGGGGCATACATATTTCAGATAGTGCCAAACAAGTTGATTACCACAATAGCCCATAACAAGCAGTCACAGTTCAAGATTACTGCATGAAGTCAGTTCCAAATAATATTTAGATTTTATTACCATACTGTTTTATCACGCTGAGGCTGTTGTATTCAACTTATTTTTTAACTTCTTACAAAATGTGTGTAAATGCTAAATACATCTTAAGACACAATAATAAAATAGCTGATACAAACAAGAAGGTACCTGTATTTTTTAGTTCTTCTTTCTCATGTCATCCTGCACCTTCTAGGAGTTGCTGTCTTGGCCTTCTGCAGTGGTTTTAAACTTGGCTGGTTACCACATTATTTAGAGGTGTACTTTTTTCTGAGATATGTACAGAGGCACTTTAAGACTGTGTGGCAACAGGCCATCTATACGTCTTCCAGTGCAAAGGGCAGTCTGCCGGCTGTTCTTGTTTTAACTAATTTTCATTACAGCTGCAACAAAAGGCTTTGCTCATAAACACACCTTTTAGTATCTTACAGGAGCAAAGGCCAAACAATAGCCATTTTGTAGGGGTGTGCTTTGTAGAATAGATGGCCATGCAAGCTGTTGAAACTGTGTCATTGGCAAGATCCAGGGACTGGTGCAAGATGTCATTTTGCTTATAGCTCCAGGACAATGGGTCCATGGGTAGAGAAGAATGATGCATTGTCTTGCTATTGAATTGTTTGAGGCAACTTACTGTACACACAATATGTATAGGTGAGACTTTAGCTGGGCAAATTAAACTAAACAAAAATTGAAAACCTGATTTGCCTGCAAAACAAGATTCAATTCAATTCAATTTTGCGACAGGTCACCACAAAGCGCTTTACAAAGGCAAAAATAATACATATTACTGAACAACAGTAACATTGCATCAAAATAAATTGATAGAATAATACTAATGCCAGGAAAATTGAAAATCCATATGCAATGCTAACGTGCAAAATGCCTTTTGCAGGTTAGTTAATGTGCCCTCCCTTTCAGCTATGAAAAATTTGAACAGTATGTGTTTTTGAATTTATTGACTGACAGTGACCGACAACGCTAGAGACAAATGTGTGGCTCTTGTACCCGATGTTTAATAACACGCTGCACAAATGAATTTGTCTCCTTTTTAAAAATAAATGTGTGTTTTTAAAAAAAATATTATTATGTTCCTAAGTTTGTTTTCTTGTTTTGGATGATTGGATATTTGAACTTTGAAAGCTTGTGACTGTTGTAACTTGGGAATAACATGTTTGATTGATTTGAACATATTTACATTCATAATGTAACGGTGGGGAAAGGAAACGCGCACCTACTTAGTATTAGTAGATCAGCACATCATTTTAATTACATGGGCGAGATTTGCTATGTAGGCAAACATCCTTCTAGTGAATAGCTGGTTTTGGACTAGGAGGTAATTGTTTGGGTGTAGTTGGCTGGGTTGACAACAGTACAACTTGCATGTCATGCTGTTTCCTCATTCACCCAATTCCAGGAGACTCTGCATTAGCACCTACTACCAAAACTGGCAGATGTGAGAGTATTGGCTCAGTCTGCCTAGTGCCTTGCAGTTTTCAATTCTATAGACAAGCCTTGTGTTTAATTATTTGGCTCAGAAAAGAGAATTCAGTTGTGTGCACTCTTTGTTTTTTCTTAATCCTCAGTGAGTCAACAGTAAAATTGTGTTTCTCCGATCGAACCCGTAGACAAGGGCACTGCTATACATAGTTTTAAAAAAATGACTCACAATTTAATGTTGTAAAATGACTCGTGTACTGTACAGTATTGTTTTTTTTTTTTTTTGCACCTCGCCTTAATGAAATCATTGGTTTATGTTCTGTCCACCCTGATCAAGGTGTCCTGAATGTAAAACTATCCCTTTAACAGTCAAAGAAAACCCTGCTGTCTGGTTTATAAATTGGTTGCAGATTTCATTTCCACTTGAAAGCTGATACAAAGCACTCTTTGACTCCTTTTATTTAAAAAGTGTGAAAATGAAGGTCAGATTTAAATTCAGGTTATTAAAGGATTTAGTCTAGTTGCTCAAAGTATTCTAGTGGCATATGATATCTGTTAATACAAGCACACAGAAAGAAACATAAGGGGAACACATTCTTTTTTTGGGAACATTCATATACAATAGCATACTGTAATTGTGTGTGCAAGCATGTATTGCATGCTTGCTGTGCTTTTCACCTCTCAAGCGCTAATTGGATAAGTAAGAATGAGAGAAATCAAAGTACAAGCCCTTGATAAGTATTTTTTTTTTTCTTTTTTAACTGTACCCCTTCTGCCTGGAGGTTTCAGCTCAAGTACCCCGTTACAATTTTCGCTCTACTGAATGGTACCGGAGTTGCAATAAAACTAAAGGTAGAATAATCGGATTAACAATTTTTTTCCCTGTTTATTTAATATATAGTTTATGTTGCAACAGTTTGGTAAATGGTTGGGGCGGATATGTGACAGGCGGATACAAAGGATTACTGTATACTGTATGACGTACTGTTATGTTAAAACACTAACTACAACAAAGTCTGAATTGCCAACACAGTAAATAATCAAGATTAGTTAAGAGTGAGGCATGCTATGGAACAGGTGCAGTGAAGACTTGCCCATGAAGATCCACCAACGCCAGTCAGTCTTTATCTGAAGGACCCACCCTGCTATTCAGCCTTTGTGCCAGTTGTGTGGTGACACGTTTTGTGATGTGGAGTCCTTGTGGCCAAATTCTCTTGTAACCAAAGCCTATTTTGAACCTAGGCCTTCAGAACTGTCAGGCTAGTGCTCCAATCCTGTAGACAGGTTCCAGCTTTTCTTAAAGGGCACAGTGCTGGGTTGTTGTGCCAGACAGTTTCTCTTTCTTTCCTGATGTGAGGCTTTTTTTAAATCTTGCTGTCTGGACATTACAGTTCAGTGCTTTCAATGCACAATTCCTATTGTTTTTGTGCAACAATAAATTAAAGGAGATTAATCATATAATAAGGAGTGTCTAGAGCCCTGAACTGTCAGTGCCCATTAATCTCTGGTGGGGCCCTAGAATTTTTGGTTTTAGGATATTTACACTAGGGTTGGGACGATTTACGATATATATCTATATATATCTATATCTATCTATATCTATCTATATCTATCTATATATCTATATATCTATATATCTATGTATCTATATATAATATCTATCTATCTCTATCTATCTATATAATATAAAAAAAGTTATCAGAAGATATTGCATTCATTGTTTTTCGTTTAAATATTGCACAAGTAATTCCAAATATTCCCTCTGTTCTAGTAATATTGAATTGGTATGTCTTGTAGTGTGTTGGAGCAGCCACCACTTCCACCCTAGATGACCCAGTGGGTGTGAGGCTTGTGTGAGGCTTTTGCGAGATTTCATTGAGAAAACTAAGGCCGTGAGTAAAGCAGCAGTCGGCACCCTCTTTCAAAAGAGCTTAACAAAAAAGAAAAATTCTACAAGTTCAGTATCTATTTCAGTATTCTTGGAAAATGGTGGTGCCCCATGTGCAAAATATGCTACACTAAGGTTATCATACCAACAGCAACAATTGTGGACTATTTTAGAAAATAGCAGGTAGGCTAGGTGTTTTTCTTGCAACCACATGTAGACTAAACTATTCTATGTCGATTTAAAATAGTTATTTATTGTCTGCAGTATATGTAAGGTACTGTATGGTATCGTACCTTGTTAATGCAGCAACATTAACTATTTTGTTTTGTGTACTATTAAGTAGTTGGGTAAAAAGAGTGTGCTAAATAACTTTAGTACTACCCTTTTAAACGAAGCAAGGAATGCAACGATTCCAAAATTGCAGTAGAAATAATGTGACCTGATATCGGCACAGTCGGGAGCATTGGATGCCTGCTAGTTGCATAACACATTGGTCTGAGGAAATGCACCTTAGCCAGGATGACACTAAGTTTCACACACTTCATTATCTCTGGCCCTGCTCTAACAACAGCAGCGTTCCCTCTAAGGCAAAAATGCGTGCATTTATCGCAATAACTGGCAACAGCCTTTGGACTTGGTTTACTAACTTGCACAAGCTATTATCATAAATATCAACCTTAAATCATGACTCCACCTTCTCAAGGTAAATCTGTCATTTTGAGAGCATTCTTGCAAAGAATTAACATAAGCATATTTGCGTCTGTCTTGCAGCTGACTCTTATTTCCCTCTGTAAAAATGCACGTCACATTCCTGTACAGGGTGGGTGAAGCAGGCATCGGGTGATTCTGCCTCTATGGAGACTGCTGCTCGGTGCTGCTCGTGCAGTTTTGAACTTGTCGTATAATGGAATACAAACAAATAAAAATCACGATGCTCATAATTTAGTTTTATTTCCCTTTTTAAAAAAAAAAAGAAGAGACAATTTTCAGAAATGTCATCTCAAGCAGTTTGAAACGCGGTAAAAATGTGTGTTAATGTAATCAAAGTATTAATTTAGCGTCAAATACACATTTAAATGTATCATATAGTAATTGAAGAAGACAACAACAGTCATTTGGCTGTAATAAAAATAAAGAATTGTGGTAATATTTATTAACTTACTTATTTTAACTATCAACATTATATTTATGTTCAAATGCCATGTATAATTATTAATACGTTGATAAAAAGCAGGGGAAAAACAACTGGCCATTTTTTATAAACAGAATTTGCTATTCCCAAAAATGGAAAATTAGTAGCCCTAAAGCTGGTTACAATTAAAGGCAGTGCAGACGCCAGTGTTTTATACAGTAGTATAAAGCAATTATATGCAGGCCACCAGTTAAGCATTTATTTCAGTTGATATCATAGATTTATTCTAGGTTTTTTTTTTATAGAGAAATCGGAGGATGATTCAGAATCTGAGAATTTGACTGAATATATTAAAAGGGTTAATGTGTGGCAGAAGGTTTTTCACTGATAATTTGTCCTTTCTCAGTCAAAACGGCAAGTTTCTCAGTATCTAAAAAGCTTAGAGGGAACGCTGAACAAGAGTGTCATTATATATCTTCGCCTATATAATGGCTTTGAGAGTCAGTGTTGCACACAGACACTGAAAAAGTATTTCAAACCTTTATCTTGTACCACTAACAACTTTAAAATATTGCAAAGAACACATCTTTTTTTCTCTGGAAAGCTTAATTTAAGGTTATTTGTGTCGATAGGAATTTTATTTTTTTTTTCTTTCTGAAGGAATGTAAAGTCCTGCCTTAGCCTGGAGGCATAAATGTGTGACACTGGCACTAAGCATGTGACACAGAGCCCCACCCATTTGCCAAAGACTTCCCAGTGTTCCTGTCATACCCTTGCTGTCTCATATTCTAGTAACTTATGTTTATTAAAGCTTTGGTTAATGAAAGTATTGGATTTTGTTATGATGTTTCTGAAACATATGGGGTATATTGGTAATAACTGTGAGATTTATGTTCCATACATAAAATATAATAAATTAAGCCTGGAAAATAAATTGCTACTTTAACTGTGTTTGCTTCTGGGAGAAATTACAAAAGAAAAGCACATTTTGTTGTTCACTTATCTTCAATACATAAACTGGTCCCACGCAGAGTTACCATTTGGAAGATAGGTTCCAGGTTAGAAGATATTTGGAAATAGGTTCCAGGTTAGAAGATTTGCCGCCTTCCAAGTACACTTTCCACTGGCCTAATGATAGATTTATAAATTCTTGTGATAGTGGTTTTAGAAGGCATTCATTAAGCAGAATATTTTTATACTTAAACCTTAACTCAAGATGTTTTTTTTTAATGTGGTATGTAACATGCTGAAACTTAAGTCTGACCCTGAAGTCCATTTGAAGACATTGAAAAATACTTTGTGGAAATATTTGTAATTAAACTTACTACGTTTCTTTTAGTATTTCTACATTCAACACTATTGAGTGTTTAATAGTCATGGATGACCCTCAAGTTAAGTGTCCTAGGAAATGGGAAAGTGTTGACAAACCCCATTTTAATAATACTTCGTAAAGCACAGGTACCTGTTCAAATGCAAGGTCAGCGCATTGTACTTTACTACAGCTTCTAAAGTGCGGCTGTTTTAACCTGTTTCAAAATACCCTGTTATGCAACCTGCATAGCAATGGAATCCTTGATAGTAAACAAAGCACCATTGCTAAGCTACATCTCTACTCTCATTGGTTGATTCACAGTGCCACATGGAAACTCCTGAGGTGGAACAGGCTGCAGCCCTACCTTGCAATCTCTTCCCTTTTCAATTCCAGTGTTTCCGTTTTATCTAGGCAATAACCACCACCCAAACCATAGGCCTGTTTTAAAATACAGTAGTCTGTGGTTAAGAGAACACCCCTTGACAAGTAAGGGAAGTGTTCTCTAAGGCAGAGTTGACCACCGGGCACAATATGCCAAGGCCAATCATGATATGAATCAATGAATACAGATGTATTTATTACTTGTGTCAGGACGCAGGTCCATCAACATATGAAATGAACAGAGTAAGTAAGAGAAAAGTAATAGGCAAGTGTATTTTAATAAACTATAATAATAAACTGACTGACAAACTAACGTTAATAAACTAACTGGCAGACAAAATTAAATAAAACACCTCCACATACTGTAAAAATGCAGCAGCGGCTCTAACATTAATTATGAATATGAGCATTCATTTTAACACAGTGGTTATTAGCACAGCGCCCCTACACCTCCTTCGCGATGACCATTGTGTTAAAATTAAAAACAACATGAACAAGTTACAACTTGACAAAATCTTTGAGTTTTTTAGTCAGAGGTTCATTTGTAAACAAAAAGGTACCGGATCATAATTGATGAAGCTTTTTTGTTTCTAGACCTAATGCACTGAACTTGATTTGCAGCTTCCATATATGCGTCAAGTTCTCATCTGCTTGTTGGTTTCATGGCTCATTGTTAATGTTTGTAGCTGCATTGCGACCTTTATGAACAAACTCAGTGGCGGGGTGACTAATCTGAACAAGAGCGACAGGCGCTAGTTTAACGTTTTGCCATTTGGGTTCTGAACAAAACAAAACCAAAAAAAATTTCTTACTAGTATCGTTGCTAAATACTAGTATCATTACACAACACTTTTGTCATGCAGTTCATGGAACAAGAAAGCGTTTTTTTTTATTGTAGGCCTACATACTGTCTACTACATAGAGTTCATTTCTGCAACAAAAAAAAAGATATATATGCAAATTGTATAATTATTGCCTGTCAGAGAAAAAGGTACCGGATCTGGTGCGATCCAGTACAAATGAACCCTTGCCTGCAGTAATATCAGCTGCCATCATCAGTAATATGACGCAGCACGTCATGTTTCAGGCAAATCTTCTTTCGGCGCAAAGTGAAGGCACAGTTACACACATCAAAAGGCCAACCAATAGAATATTAGCTGAAGCTGGGAAGAGGTGGTTGCCCTAGCAACCAGTAGCCGCACTCAGTCAGGGTCAGTTGAAATGTTTGAGGCAGTTGATCATTTTAAAGTCTTGCTGTGGTTCCAATATTTTATGGCTTGGCGTTTACCAAATATGACTGACAGCGGAGGCTCCAGGGTATACTGTCAAAACAGTAAGTATTATATATTCTTGCCCCCATTCTGCTTTGTTTTTCAATAAACTGTATGCCAACGTTGTTGCTGTTGCTGTTGCTGCTGTTGTTGTTGTTGTT
This sequence comes from Acipenser oxyrinchus oxyrinchus, assembly GCA_030684275.1. Classification (NCBI taxonomy): domain Eukaryota; kingdom Metazoa; phylum Chordata; class Actinopteri; order Acipenseriformes; family Acipenseridae; genus Acipenser; species Acipenser oxyrinchus. Next base: position 48,173,682 of record CM060251.1, read on the forward strand.
GTTGTTGTTTGCCTTGTGTTTAGCTTTGTACCGGTACGGCTGATAGTGTATTGACTGAACTGAAACTTGAGTCTACTGGTGAATAGTTATACCCCTAGATTCCACTTACAGTTAAGGTTGAGCTAATATCAGGTACAACTTATAGATTAGATTTGTATCTGAATTGTTTTGCTGTTTGATTGTCCACAGGCATCCTTGGTAAATGAGATTGTCTTATTTGGCCGATGTTGAAGTGTAAAGATTTTTAAATGAATATGAATGATATCCTCTGGGAACAGAACACAACTCGGCCACACTGCCACTTTAGTAATATGTAATGTTATAAAATGGGTATTTTAAATACTCTATCCTGATTGGTCAAAACAGGTCACTGGGGGTGTTGATATTACAGCATATCACCATGGGTCAGCACTTTTTTCCAAAAACGGGCAAATCACTGGCAGATATCCATACGCCACTAGAATTTAAAAACAAAAACTGCAGACATATTGAAATTTATCGCAATAAACATGACTGACGAGATTTATGTAAATGTTGAACTTTTGGGAAACCAAAGTGTACATGAGATATTGAATGATTCTGAATCGGACACCAATGATTAATTAAAGTAGTGAAAAAAAGCAAAAGTATTAAAATAAATTCAAAACTCGCCATTCTGATTGCTCTGTTCCTTCTCCCTGAACTACGGCGTTTCCCTATCCCATTTTGAAAATAAATAGTTTAAAAAAAATCTCTTAAGTTCAGCTTTTCACAAAAGATTTGGGTCCCTCTTAAAAGAGACTTTGGGGTTAAAAGATGTTTTGTTGCCATTGCTCCCGATCCGTTCTTCAGTCTGCCTGCCTTCCGCCACTGGACCCACCCCCTGCGCAGCTGTGTGATCTGATGCTGAACATTTATAAATTCATCTCGACAATTCCCGCCATACCTTTTAAATGTGTCCAGGTACAATGGTATCATGTCTTCTGCTGTGCCCTGCATTGTTTTAAATTGTTTCTTAACACTGGCCCAGTAGTTCTCCATGTTGCCAAGCTGTAAATTGCAAAGTCAGTTTGATAAGTAACCGGGTATTCCATGCAAATAACGTCTTTCTCGCCACTGTGAAGCTGAGCACAAATCTGGTATGGATGCCTCCTGTTACTACTCCAGATAACAAAGGATTATTTAAAAAAACAAACAAAAAAAACACACACTCTCACCTGATACTATTGTCTTGTGAGGAAGGGTCTGTGTGATTTAAAGGCAGACTCATTTGTGCTGTGTCATGATGAAAATGGACAGTAATATTTTACTTTAAAATGTAATGAATAAACCAAGAATTACAAGACGTGTAATGAATCAAAACTGCACTTTCAATGGCAATGTTCAATTCAACATCTGAAATTATTTTTTAATTAATGCATTTTTGGTTTTATTTTTTTATGTTTTAAAGGACTATTTTTTTCTAAGGTCAGGCAGAGGTGAAAGGATATTTAATAAAAATGACTTTTTTGTTAATTAAAACATGTTTTTACGTTTATTTTTTGTAATGTTGGTTGATCCATTTTATAAGCGCAATAAGGCACTTCAGGGTGTGGATACACTTAATATCCCCACGCCCTGGGCGGTTAAAGCCACTCGGCTTCACCTCGTGACTTATAACGCACCCGGGGCGTGTGGATATTAGAGTATATCCCACACCCTGTCGTGCCTTATTGCTTACTTGTTCCATCGTCACGACCGTGCAGTATATCAAGGTGCATAGTTGCTGTTAAACCTTAGTGATTTGCAGTCTGTTAAGAGGAGGTGATTTATAATGCTGTTGTGTTGCAAGTTTCCCGTACGCAGAGGACCAATTTATTACATTCTCTGTAACAGAAAATAAAATCCCTTGTCTGCTTGTTTGTAAAGGAAGCATGCTGGCTGGTTTCAATGCTGATGTTAATAATCATCAATCAAGCTTTTTTTAGTGGTTATAAAGTAGACGACACAAGACAAGCTAATTATTTTCCCCAATCGAGCCACCGTTTTGTAAAACAATGTCTTTGCGCTTCACAGAGCAGAAATTTGTTAATTAACAGAATAATACTTGGCTTTGTATCAGTTATTTTATGGGTTAAAATATGTTCACCCAACCTGATTTTTAGCAGAACTTGTGTCATGCTTTTTAATAAAACAATCCAATTGTTTAAAGTGACATTGCAGATAATATATTCTCTGTGAAAAATGTTCTGTATTTTGACTTTAAAAACTCCCTTGAGGGTTTTCTAAATTAAATATCATAACCATTTAATTTGGCTTAAGTTTTGTTCTTTGTAAATGAAATCAGTATAAATCAGTTCAGTTGTCTTGTGTCCCCAAAGGGCACGTTTCCAAACAATGCCTTCAAAGGTATAAATAAATAAATAAAACAAAACATCCTTATAGAATTTTTGATTCACCTGTTGCCACCAATGTAACTTTGTCTCACCTGAAAGATGGAGCACAAGGAGGTTAAGTGACTTACTCAGGGTCACACAATGAGTCAGTGGCCGAGGTGGGATTTGAACCGGGGACCTCCTGGTTACAAGCCCTTTTTTAAACCACTGGACCACACAGATATATATATATATATATATAATTATTTTTTTTTTTTTTTAATGTTGTAAACTGCTTACATTTTGATTGGCTGCCAGCCATGGGGTTCTTATCAGCCTGATACCAGTTTTATCTGCGATATTGCGATGTGGGAACATGGTATCTAGGAATGGTGGTGGTGTGAGTTTTTACAGTCCCACTCGGTTTAAGCATGAAAGGGTGTGATGGTGTATGGTGTGTGGTGCATATGAACACCCCATGGTTTATAGTCTATTTGAGTTTGTATTGTATAATTCTGTGGTGTGCATGTTTGGAGATTGTATTGTATAATTCTGTGGTGTGCATGTTTGGAGATTGAATTGTGTTACAAATATAAATTTGCTTAGTCTCAGGAAGAGCTGAGTAATGTTTACAGTGCAATAGCCTGTATTACAGTAGATCATTTCAATACAGCGCATTTTGTTTGACCAAGAACTGTAAATAAATAAATTAGCTGCTATGCAGTGATATCCCGGATCATTTTCTTAATCATGTGATTTAATGTTGATCTGGCTTCAGGCAGTCTCTTGCATTCTTGTCTCAAATGACACTTGAAAGACTTTTAGGTGATTTTAATAGTCTTAACATAACACTGTGCTTAATTATGTGTTATCAGGAGATGACTGGTTTGTTTATCTGGAGCTCTTGTAAAGGCTGACATCTGTGGTGACTGTTTCCATACACCCTAGATAATTAATCAAGCTATATATGGGTGTGTAGAATTTAAAAAAGAAAATAACACAGAAAACAGTATCTGTTCATTCTGATTTTTTGGGGGGGTTGGGGGGATGTGTTTGAAACCATTTCCCTTGTTGTATTCCTTTTTTGAATCCTGGAACCCCTCCAACACCATGTACTGTACTTGCTGGTGCCAAATTAGTAGAAAGAAGAAAATGTGGCAAGACTAACATAAGGAAATTGCACCTTCACAAAAACCATTCAAAACTAGAATATTACCTCCTAGCCACCAATAATAAATGACCCATACATTTTGGGGTCTAGAATACAATTGCCCCTTGAGGTATCTTGACCTGTTAGGGAGACAGATGTGATATTTGGATTCAGGGCTGTACTTCATACAGTGTGTCATGGGAGATGCACAAACCAGTGGCGCCATTCTAGTTCAGTGCTGGGACTTGGAGCTGGCACCACTGAAGTGTAGAGAGCTGGCATTTATTCTCCAGCTCTACTGTTTCTAGACTCCTTTCAATTGCATGGGTGAGTAGAATGGGCGCACAGAGCAGCTATACTTCTAATTAAATGCAATAGCATTAAAAGTATGTTAGTCGTGCCAAATAATATTAAGGTCATTAAATGCTCCTGCAGCAGAGATGAAGAGAAGCATGACAAGGTGACGCTGTTAATGGACTGTCTGCAAGTATAAATGGTGTCCCATTTTTAAGGCTTTCATGATCTATTAAATACAATAATAAAAACATCATCTTTACACCAACAGCTCATAAGTGTTGACTCACCTTTAAAAGACTCCAGAGGCTACGCATGTGGTATGTTTTATCGTGGTTAATATGACACATAGAAGCATATAAATAAAACAAATACCATTCAGTTAGTGCAGTAACTTGTGCACAATATATTTGCCATTCTGTTAGGCCTTGGCTTGGCAATTAAATGATTTTGGTAAAAGCTCGACACTTCCATAGGCATTACATCTGTCCTCAAAAATCTGCCCTCAAAAAGTCAGACCTTTTCAGATTACAGTAGTACTATGTTTAAATGTTTCTAATGCAGTTTCTAGAATATTATTTGAATGAAATGGTGTGATGGGGTGCCCACCTCTTGTGTGTATTTATGTATATTATTATTATTATTATTATTATTATTATGTGTTTTAAATGCGGGCGGATGAAGGCTGTATGTCATTATTTGTTATTTGGGACCGGCGTGGATGGGGTGCGTCGTTCAAATGCCTCAACAGTTTTAGTTTGCTTGTTCAACAAAAAAAAAAACAGGCACAAGTAAGGCTCAGTAATATTGTTACTACTTTTTGAAAATGTCTGGCCACTGTGTGTTGTGAAGAAATGTCAATGGCAGGGAATAAAACAAAAATGTAAAAGCAACGTCTACTTTGTTTTTGCCTGAAATACCCACATCATCATCATTATTATTTTTTTAAAACTTTAACTACTATATGGCATCCTTTGTTTTGTAGTTCAGCTGGGTAAAGTAAGGCCTTTCAAACCTATTCTTACATCTGGATATGTTTTTACTAGGGGTGGGCATCGATGTGAAAATGATATATCGATATCGTGCACGTTTTTCTATATAGATAATATCAAAGTCTTCCAAAACACAGAAAAAATAATAACACAAATATATATATATATATATATATATATATATATATATATATATATATATATATATATATATATATATAGACGTTAACAGATATTTACATAAGAAAAGCAATAACTTACTTTAACTTAGTGGTGCTTTGCTTTACAATATCCGTGGAGAAAAACAAGGTTTTGTTATATTCCATCATCATCAGCCACCTCAAAAACGAATCATTTATATTCTTCACAGCGCAGGCTAGCCAATCGGGAAGTAATTTAATCTCTGCATATAAATGCACAACACATCTAAAAGTATTAAGTACGGTGTGATGGTGAATGTTGCATTATTTTGAGATACCGAAAAGTACTACTGTAATCTTTTTAAAAATACATTAATAACAGTGTAAGTAGTCGCATGACAAAAATGCAATGAACCACACTGATGCATGCACATATCTCACAGTAATCCCAATAGTGCTTAATGCAGCATGCAAAAGCGTTCGGTACCTTGTGAGCACGTTCTGAATGGAAGAAAAAAAAGTTACATATATCAAATTATTTAAGCCGATTTTCCTGTTTATTATGTTTTTTTGTGTTAAGTTTGGTGTGTATCCCTTTAAAAAAGACGGTCCTGTTTCTTAATTAGCTGATGCGCACACTTTTTGAAAACAGGATATAGTTTCTGGTAAGGGGTTGACTGGTGAGAGGAAACAGGTGAAGAAAGGGGAGTAGAGCATACGAGAGAGTACACAGGTTGTGGATTTGTTGTTTTTCTTGATTTATAGCTATTGGATGTTTGAAATACATTTGTTACTCTGGTTCTTAGAAAAAGAAAAATGCCAATCAATGGAATAAAATGGTTAAATAATACTTTATGTGTGATGTTTGCCTACAAGACTGACAGTGGTTGGTATGTATTGGGTTTGTTGTATCTTGATATAAAATATACTTGATTATACTGCGTTTGTATTTTTAGCAGTATTAACAATAAAAAGTATGTCTCTGCGAGCATACGTGATTTTTTTTATCCCACGATATCGTGATATGGAAATTATCATCAATATCATATCGAACAATATCGATATTGGTGTCCACCCCTAGTTTTTACTGTAAAACAGTGTTACATACAATGCCTTTGATTGCATTTTGCAAATGAACAAATATTTGAATACTTGTCTAGTTTGCAAATTAATGAATATTTGTATACTTGTCTGAATTTGGAACAGATATCTGAACATAAAAATACTATGTTCGTTCCAGCACTACTTATCCTGCACTGCTAAGGGTGTGTGCTCAACCACTCATGCAGTGAGGCAGTGAAGTAGTCATTTTAACACCTTCAGCAAGACTGCCAGGAGTCTCGCAGACAGCTTGCTGCTAGTTTTCCCTGTGCAAGACAATCAATGGCTAAAGTGAGCTTGAGACCAGTAATTATTATGGTCTCTGAAGCAGTGCTTGGCACATGTTTATGGATTGCCCATTTCTAGTCAGGGTGTTGATGGATTGGGTGTCGTAGTTTATGATTAATGAGGGTGGGGTGTTTTCCATCTCTGCTTTTTCAGGATGCCACTACCTAACAACAACTACTGTATTTGGAAGAGGCAAGTTAAGAACTACTATACAGTGGCCACCACTGCCAATAACTATTTGCAAGTGTTTCTGGTTGCTGTACGATCTTGTGTTTTATTTAGTAGTTTTAGGATATTTTGAGGCCTGATTGATTTGTGGTACCTCACTGGTCTTGCACACTCTTGTTTCTGAAGCAGCTCCAGTTTGCTTCATTGATAAAGCGCTACTCTTACCACACAAGGTCTCTTGACAAGGCCTCTTTGGAAATGAGCACAAATGCTGCATACAGTGCCCCCGGCTCTTCTACACTGTAGCCTGGTGTTTCTAAAGTACAAATACATTTGTTAAGAACTCATGTGACTCATTGTTGACAGTCCCAACATGTGCTCCTCCCTGTGAAAGCAATTATGGTACTTAAAGTTTTAGCAGTCTTTCCCCAGCTATTCTATTACATGCATTCCTGCACCGCTCCTATCATGGCCTGGTACAGCACACAGAGAAGGGATTAAATCTGTGTAACCTCTCTGTGAAAGAGAAAATACAGATGTCTTTGAACTACTTGGGGGATGATACTAAGAATCTGCACTCTGTTGTCCATTCAGTATATTTTATGTTATACATTATAATATTTTATTAATTAAATGTGACCCACAGTACATTGCCAATGTGCTGTGCAAAATATATATTTTTTATATATACTTAAGTCAATCACATACGTTTTAGGGTTTGGGTTTAATATTTTCTTATTCAGTAGGTGGGAATAGGTGTATCTTGGACTGTTCACAGCTCCCAGGAAAGTATTTGCAGAACTAATATATTGTTTTCATACAGGTAATTATTAACTAAAAAGGGCAAATTCCTTTCAGGAGCTATATTGGAGCTAGTTGTATGTTTGGCTAAGCTGAAATGGCTGAGCTTCAACTAGCAAGAATTGAATAAGACCAAAGACACTGAAGGAGACAGTTTTGTTTAAATCTACATTTTATTTTTTCTTCTTTTTTGATTTTCAGTGTTTGAAATGCGGTTGCTGAAAGTTTCTAAATTTACCAAAAAATGACATTGTATTACATTTCTGGAATCTTCTTTTTTTTCTTCAGGTTTTATTGGTTACAACCTTTAACTTACAAATCCGTGTTTATAACACCATGTTCAGTCTTTTTTTCCTTAAAGTAGCGTATGCATATTTCACAAAACATAACAAAGCAGAAACAACCTCAAATTTAGTATAAAGTGCAGGCCTAAGTCTGCAGATTCACCTGATTTTGTTATTTTAATCCTGCACATTCTTTTTCTGGGAGTTTGAAACCTGTCTTCTCAACTGAATAGAAAACAACACCATATATTCCATATTCTGCATAAAATCATTTATATTCAGAAAGAAACAGAAATAAATTGTTTAGTATTCTTTCTTCATGATTGGGGAGGGACATAATTCCAAACTGGTTCAACCATGCTGTGCTGGTTGCTGCCGATTCCTTTTTCCGCATGTGATCGTGTTTGTTTAGGAAATGACACAATGATAAGTGCGGTAAAACGATTTACATAAAAACTAGGGGTGCACCGATTTATAAGTGAAAAAAAAAAACACAATTGGTGATTGGCAGTTTTTGTTATTTTAGACGATAATGTACACTGATATTCATGCTTGAATTTCTTCCAGCACAGAATTTAATGTTTACTCAGGCTCGTACTATACTAATGACACAAGAACACTGAGACAGTCAGTCATTTTCCTTGCAGTGCTGTGTAACGTGTGATCAACCTGCAGTAAATATGTCTCAGAAGAGCTGTGTTTTGAATTTATTTATTTATTTATTTATTTATTTTTAATTTCGAATCGCAAGTTATTTTTTGGTAAGCCCAATTATTGTTTTATTTCAACCCGGTTCACCACTGCCACCCCCGCTCTGACTCGGGGGAGACAAAGATGGACACACGCGTCCTCCAAAACGTGTGCCATCAGCAGTCTGCTTCTTTTCACTCTGCAGGCCTGCCATACAGTCACCTCAGAGCTACAGCGTTGGAGGACCACGCAGCTCTTGGCAACTTACAGGCAGGCCCGCAGGCGCCCGGCCAGTCTACAGGGGTTGTTGGTGTGCGGTGAGCCGAGGACATCCTGGCCGACCTAAGCCCTCCCGGATCAAATTGGGTTAAACCTGAAAATCAGACGTCCTACTCGTGAAGCATACCCAATGACTGCTTTCATAGTGACCTTCAGGTTTCAAGTGTAGGGAACTGTGATCCATATATTACAAACTTCATCAAAAGTGTTTCAACTCATATTTGTATCTAGGGCATTCACGTCTGTTAGCTTGATTTAGCAACTGCACAATTTAAATTCAACCAATTTATTCCCCAGGCCAGTCAACTACAAAAAAACTATTGCTAAATGAAAAACAGATTTTGGGATTAGTGATGTAAGTGCCAAATCAAATTACTGCTATTGCTGCTGCCAGCTAGAAACAGGAAGCCTGGCTAATGGGTTCTCTCCAGCAGCAGCCGAGGTTACAGCCTTCGGTCACGCATAAGAAGTCCCTTCGTTGACAACATGACACTGCTGGTCTTACCTTCACTTACTCAACTACAATAATGTCCAGAGGTATTGCTTTTCTCAAGAAAATACTGTAGCTCTCTGCTCCCTTTCCAGAGGGGTTAGGGTTAGGGTTACACTGAAGACAGAATAGCTAAGCCTGTTTGCTTGAGATTGCACTGTTGTATTTTGAAACAGTTACATGCTGAAATCCTTTTTTTTTATTTATTCCCCAATCCCCTTGTGTATTGCAATTAATTTAATCTGGCCACACAGTAAATAATTTAAATAGCTGTCGGTTATAATTGGCTTAACTCAAACATTAAAATTTGTAGTTGCATGTAATTTAAATAATTGACATAACACTTGCAGTTTCAGCGCAACTCTTGTGTACACACTCCTCCATGAGAAATTGTAAAAACAGCACAAATCTCACAGATTTCACAGTAAAAGTACTATTTTGCAGCCACGTTTAATGTACTATTTGATTCTAACACCTTCTAGCATTTTTTTTTTTTTTTGCTTACGGCAATGGCAGCAGATTCCATTTCATACCTACCTGTATATTCAGGTTTAACCTGTTTTTAGTCGGCAGGGCAAAAATGACACCTTTTTCTAACCCACATGACACTGGGCAGATAAACCTGCTTTCTGAGCTAGTCATATGCTGTTCTGCAGTGACGCCGTGTTGTCTAAGTGTACAGCACAATGAATGAGAAAGAAGGCAGGCTGAACAAATTAAGTGCAGGTGCTGTATTTCAGGTCTGACAGTCACATGGATTTGCACTCAATTGTTTTTTATTTATTTTTTTATTTATTTATTTTTTTAAATTAAAATACATGATTTGAAAGCACTTTGTGTTTGAAAGCACTTTGAGGATTTGTGTTTTAATCAACTACTTGTTTGGTTAAATGTTCTTTAGTGTCATATTTTCTCACTTTGTGTTCTGCTGTTTTCCAGACAGTACTGTAATAACTTAAACATACTACTACCTACGACTTTGTGAGCACAGTCCCAGAGGGAGCAAAGGATTTGAGAGTGGGTGCCCCCCCTTCCCTGACCTTGTCTACCAATGTTGTTCAGCAGCTCATAAAAGAACTGCAGAGGAAATAGGGTTATCCTGGAGGTAATGAAGTGGTTCTAATTTCCTTCCATGCTGGTAACCACAAGGCAGACATTTACCCCTCTTCCCCCGTCACCACCCTGAGATTTACCCAGATGATTGGAATTCAGAGGGGAATCAAGTGATTTAGCTGCATTAATAAAATAACTTTAAATCAAAATTAGGCAGAACATGAAGTTAACTGTCTAATAAAGGAGTTCCTTGTTTGCACAGCACGCCTGTTCAGTTCTGGGGTGATTACATGCTCTACTTTAATTGATTATAGAAGTGAAACAGCCAAAGAATAGAGAGGAGTAGCTCAAAGCTGGTATCTGTAAAGCCCCTTGTGTAGGGAAAATGGGAGCACATGCAGAAAGTGCAAGTACAAGTTGTTTTTGGTGGTTTTCCTTCGCGGTCTGGAGAATATTGACCTCTAATGTACTTTTAAAGTAAGCCCAAGCCAGCCCCCGAACCTTGAGACCCTTTTCCATGAATTTCATTAAGCCAAGGCCATTTTACCATTTTCTAGTTCTCTCCAGAAGCAACCAAGTTATGTAGTGATTGTACTAATACGTCACCTTCATCAAAGGGATTACTGTGTGGAGCATTGCAATATGGAGTGTCCATATACTAAGAAGGGAGGCATACAGTACAGTACTGAAGGTATCAGAACTGTTCCACTGAGATTAAAGGTCTGCAGCAAGACTGTTCCCTAATATAAATAACAGGTGTTTGTGAAGTGTCAGAACAGGATTTGTGCGCTGATTTTTTGATCTTGTTAATTAACAATCAATTGCATCTATAATGAAAACAAACTCCTGATTCCTGAGACGACCATCCTTCAGAAAAATGTGTAGGGACTTTGAGACAAACCAAGAAAAAAACAGAATAAAAATTATACATGCAACATTTTAATAGAAAACCACCATTTTTATTTTGTATTTGAAAGGAAGAAATGTGTTGTGCATATTGCAAAGAGTATTTTATCAGAGACTAAAGGGACCAGTCTCCAGCCTCACAAGTATCCTGCTCTTTGTGTGGGCTGCTTTCAGAGCTGGCAATCAAACTGTCAGAAGCTGTATAATTCAGCAGCTTTTCGGGCATTCTCATGGGAGAGCACTGATGGGTTGGCCCACTTCTTAAGCAAAGTTGAGGTTAAAACAAAGGAAGAGAGATGAAAGAAAGAGTCAATCAATATGTCAGCTGGATGGCATAGGAGGAGAAAGCAGGTAAACTATTTGTCTTGTATAAATCATTTTGTCTGTCAGTTTTGTCTTCATGTCATCTTCCTACTTGTCTGGCAGTTTCAGTCTAGGCTATTCTGACCTTGTTAGGACACAGATTGTTATCCTGAGTTTTCTAAGAATGAAAAGTTTATTAAAAAGTACCTGTATTTCAAATTTATTTTTGTCTTCCTGAAACACCCTCTTGATTTGTCTATTCTGTTCTATCAACATCCAATATCTAACGCTATGTGTCCAGTGGCAATTTAAAAGTCAGTTGTTCCATTCTATCACCTAGAGCAGCATGGAAGGATTTTATTAGATTATTCAGATTGAGCTCTCCACAGGTGAGGGTGTTTGGTGTTCATTGGGCTGCAGTCATTTGCCATTTCAAGTGAAATAGCTGAAGAAATAGCTGCTTGGATTTGTGTGGGTTGCTGTTCTCCACAGACGTAAGCCCAGCATACACATGGAAACGTGTTTCCAGAAACATGTTTCTTCAGAAATTGTCAGGAAACGTTGTCGGGAAATATATTTATTAGTGGTACAATCGGCACCCTAATTTTGTATTCGATTATCGTATAATCGATGCATTGACGTTTTATTTTTCAAAATAAAGAACAAGCATTAGTTTTTTTTTTTTTTTTAACAGAAGATCCAATAGCTAAAAACACTGTTGTGCATAATAATTAAACAAAGGCACAACTTCTATTCAAATTGGAACAGTTCCAATATATATATATCTATATCTATATATATATATATATATATATAATAATCTATATATATCTATATATATATATAAAATAAAGAAAGAAAGAAATACAAAGGACTTCGAGTTTTTAACACCTGAAAAGAATATGTGTGCATCCGCATCAGATGTCCCTTTAACATTGTAATAATACTATCTTAACAGAAGTAATTTCTATCTAAACTATGGTTGTACATTACTGTTAACATTTTATGTCTAAAAACTGCCCTCTTGGGGGGTTGGGGGTAGTGCACAGCAAGGGCTCTAGATGACATGGTCTGCACCCAACAGCGGCTCGAACCCACACACACCCACACTACCGAAACTAGTATTGCCCCTCCCTGGAACAATATAGATAACGTGAAGGCACAGGACGAACCATGGCAAACAAACAAGATAAAACTAGCTGGACTAGTTATGGCCTGCCTGATGCTCTTTCTCACTCCAGCCAGCAGCAGATGAGACAAAGTATGTGGCTTATCACAGTCCTCAGGTATTTTAAGCGTTTTGTGATTATTATTATTATTATTATTATTATTATTATTATTATTATTATTATTTATTTCTTAGCAGATGCCTTTATCCAGGGTGACTTAGTTGTAAACAAAAATACATTTCAAGAATCACAGTACAAGTAATAATACAATTAAGAGCAAGAAAAAATACGATGACTTTGGTTCTAGCAAATACAGGTATATGACAAAATACGACTCAGTAACAGAGCAGATAAGTGTCAGTGATAGTTACATCAGGATATAATTAAATACAAAATACTACAGATTAAATAACACTTGTGACAGATTACAGTACTCTATAAAGTACAGGATTAAATGCAGTAAAATAGGGAGCAGATAAGAGCAAGTAAAGCGCATTTAAGGAAGAGTGATAAGTGTCCAGAGGGAAAAAAGTTGTTCTACAGGTGCTGTCTGAAGAGGTGAGTCTTGAGGAGGTGCCGGAAGGTGGTCAGGGACTGGACAGTCTTAACATCTGTAGGAAGGTCATTCCACCACTGCGGGGCGAGGGTGGAGAAGGAGCGGGCTCTGGAGGCAGGGGAGCGTAGAGGAGGTAGAGCCAGTCTTCTAGTGCAGGAGGAGCAGAGAGGTCTAGTGGGGGTGTAGGGAGAGATGTTTTTATAATTTAAATAAAATTACACGTTGTTTATTTACATGTAATTGATGCTGCTTGCGATCTGTACAGTAAGCTTGCATTGTACCAGCACCAACTGCAGCGGACAAAGCTTTATTTAACAGTCACATTTTACTACTACTAAAAATATTAATAGTACTAATAATAATATGAACTTACGCTTGTCAAGTGACCCCAGAGATTGGTTATGCCTCCATGATACAAGTCGCTTGCACAGTTTGCATTCAACTTTTTTTGGTTGTCTGGACATTTAACAAAAAAATCCCAAACAGCAGAGGAGTTTCAAGATATTTCTTTAAAACAGCTTACACTATACAACGCTTTGCTGTCGAGATGGCAAGTTAAGAACTTAAAGGTTTTGCTCTGGATAACACAAGCTGGAGTGGGAGGGGCGGACGGTGCTCAGTTTTTGAAATTAAAATGATTTGTGTTATCGTATATTTTGTATGCTTCAAACATATTCTACCATAGCACTTCTCTTACACTGTCTTGTACACTAGGTATTCAGTACATATTTTACTGAAGCAATACAACCACTAGAGGTACGAGCCCACTGCTTTGGATACTGTACCCTGTTCCAATTGTACGTAATTTATAACAGTGTGGTAGCGGATTTTATTAACAACTTTTGTTTACGTAATATGCATTATACAAATCAAAAGATCGAATTTTGCATGTGAGTGACATGTGTGATTTATAGTATTCACACATTGTCAAACAGTTTCTGTTAATAGGAAGAAAAAAAAGTGTGTTAACCCGTGTGATGAACCTTCGAAGCTTTAAAACAGTTTTCGAATCCCTGGCTAGCGAACGAACCTTTCGAACGTTTGGACACAGTTCGAAGGTTCGAAAGTAATAAGTAAATAAATGAGGTATTTCACATGTCTCAGTCACTGCATTATCTGTTCTTGAATTCCACACAAAATAAGTCAATTTCTACATTTCCATTGTAGAAAGTATAATGCAAGCCTCTTTGATGTCAAATTCATTTATTGCTCATTCTCGTTTTTTAGTCCACTGTTAAGTTTTATGAAAGGTTTGACTGGTAATATAATTCCTAGGTAAATTATTATACTGTTACTTGCTAAAAGCAATCTTACAAGACAGTCAGATTTGTTTTGATTGATGCTGAATGATTTTGACGTCTTACTGGCCATTGTGAGCCAATTCAGATGATGTGATCAGGTCCTAACTCCTGGGAAGTGCATAACGTTTTGAAATCATATTGACATCTTGAGTTGAACCACATATTGATCACTTACTGTATCTAGTAATCTCCAACAGTTTGAACTTTCTCCTTGAGAGCTGTGACCCCTGTTGGTGCTCTTGTAAGTCCAGTCGGCCAGACAACGAAACTGTGTTCCCAGGTGGACATTTGACTGTGGAGGATTTAGGACAAAACAGAACAGTTGGGTGATTTTGAATACGTTGTTGTGTTCTCCATGGGACAACATTTAATTGTGTGTCTGGACCTTTGTCAATTTTATATTATGAAATATTATTCAAAACAAAAATTCAGTTTTCAGCAGAAAAGTCTTCTACTTTTTAGTGGTTGGCTTACTTTTAATAGGGAGACTTGAGCGGATCTGCTTCCCCAACCATAGTATCCTGATTTTTTACGATCAAAGTCGCAAAATTAAATGAACATTGGCTTGGATATTTTACCTGTTGCGTTTTTAATTACTTTTTGGTCCGTGTCTTTTATATATTACATTTTTTTTCCATATCACCTCTTGCCGCAAGATGGGGCATAGACTTTTGAATAATCTCAAATACCAATTGTGTCCCCTTGATGAAACACATGCATTAACGACCCCAGCATCCTCGCAACCACATCGCAATCACAGGACCTTCATGAAACGGGCACCAGGTCAACCCTGCTAAGCAGTGTGAAATCGCGTAGCCGACCCCACGACACGGGTCCCGACCCGGCAGGTTCCGACCGAGTAGAGTATGTCAGTGTGAAAGGGGCTTTAGAGACGGAGTTCAGGAGGGTGCTTTCAAAGTAAAACGTTGTGCAATAAACTGATTTGCACGTTTTGTGTGAAATTCTTTGCATATGGGGTTAAAAAATGTTAGTATAGCCCCTAAAAAATGTACTAGTTTGCAAACTTGAGATTTACTCATTCACAACGTCAGTACTAGAGTATGTAGAATTTGTGTGAAATGAAAGTAGCCCACAAATCTGGTTTAAGTGTTCAGGAGTCTCTGATATACACCATGTCTGTTTTAAACCCCAACCTGTTTAAGCATGTTAATAACACACCTGGAATAAAACAATATTTTGTCTGGGATTTGAAGTTTGTGTTACTGTTTTCTTTCTTTGTCATTACTTGGTTGCTGAAATTTGTAACTGCTGATTTATTGTTCAGTTTCAGAGTTCACTCAAGACTAACAAGGTTTTGTACTCTTTGGAACCATTCTGCATATAGCACGAGAAAACATTTTTATACCATACGAGACAGTCAAGTGTATATTAAATTATTATTAAAAAAACAACATCAAAAGGACATGCTAGCTGTGTTTTTGTTAACAATTTAAGTTGTATTCCACAAGGATGAATCATACATTAGTTGTTTGTGGCATGCCAGAATTGGTGAATTATTATTATTTGTTTATTTAGCAGACACCTTTATCCATGGCGACTTAGAGACTAGGGTGTGTGAACTTTGCATCAGCTGCAGAGTCACTTACAACAACGTCTCACCCGAAAGACAGAGCACAAGGAGGTTAAGTGACTTGCTCAGGGTCACACAATGAGTCAATGGTTGAGCTGGGAGTTGAGGAGACAACAAACATCTACTGGAATTTTGTCTTTGTGGATATCTTGTGATTGCACTTTCTAAAAAATGTCACAGAGAATTTGTTTAAGCGTGCCAGTGATAATGTTCAAGAACCTGAAAAAGATGCAAACTTGGTATTGCAGGGGACAATGCAACCTGAGGCAAACAAAATAACATTTAAATGCATCAGACAAAACCAACAAGAAAAAACATCAAAGTTTCAGATGTACTGGAAATCCTCTATTCCCATGGGTTGTCTTGTCTGTGATGCAGAAAATATTCTAATGAACTGTAGTTATTGCATTGCAGCAAAGAAAAATAATGCATTTATGAAAAGCTACCAAGATTTTTTTAAAGATAATTTAACAAAACACAGCTGTACAAAAGACCAAGTTGCTGCTACTGAAGCAAGAGCAATGCAGCCATGTACAAAGTGTACCATCTTCAATACCTTCAGTAAAGAAAAGGAAGCTGATAGGTCAGCTATGCGGACTGCAGATTACCTTGCCAAGAACAGGCCGAATTCAGACTTTGAGGGATCTAATTATGTTCCAGCTAAGTCAAGTAAGAAACATTCAATTCATGTATATAAAGTAAAATCTTACTTAACAGCTACGTCAGTGGTTACCGTGAAATTTAAAAAAACAAATTAGCCCTGATTTGCTTACATTGACTTCATAGATCTCCAAAAGTCCCAAACCAAAACCTGTTAATTACTACTGATCCTCACTATTACCGCCTAGCTTTCCCTGCATAACTAAAATAACCTCCATTGTAAATGTAGTACCGATGTCAACAGTTGACTGTGATTTGTGGTTTCAGCTGCTACAATGTAATAAAAAAAGATCTAAGAAATCGGCTCAAAGTAACACGTATAAAACTGTGCATGAAAATGTCTGGGCACACCAAATCTTGACAACATTTCTGAATTTGCCTTTGATAAGGCCTTCCAATATTTGTGCAGTGACAAAAAGCACAGGGTTATGGTTTGAATGTATCGCACAGCTGTTGAAAATCCTCTTCAGAGCTGGAACGGTGAAGCAAATGTATATTGTGCCAGACAGTACATGTGTGTTGTTCAAAACAAATGTTATATATAATTTTGAAATTAATTTTATCAATGGAGAAGTCTTCTATCTCTCTATCTCTCTATCTAAATATTAGGGGTGGGCAACAATATGAAAATTGTCGATATCGTGCACGTATTTAGATATCGATAATATCGAAGTCTTCCATAATACGGAAAACCTATTATAACACAATTGCAATATGAAACATATACATAGACGTGAACAGATATTTACATAAGAATGAAATGAATAGGATTTAATTTTTTATATGAAAAGCACTTGGCAGGCTATAAAAAGTGTTCTGAAATCTTTCTATTTAAGTGCAATGTTATGTGTTTTATTGCCATCTTCTATTGCAAAACAATTGCAAAATAAACAAGGAAGCAAAATACATTATGATGATTTAATTATTACACAACAGTCGATATACAATATATCTGTCTATCTATATTATTGTAATTTTAAGGTGGAATAAAAGTAGGATGTGTAATGTCCCTTGAGGACTTGTACTAGTAGTGACTACTGAGTTTCTCCAGTGATAAAAGTTTATTCAAAGGATTAGTCACTAGTGACTACAAAAATATAAAAGCCAGAGAAAACCCTGATTTTAAGCTTCATCCCTAGTACGTACTGGGGAAAAATACAGTTTCCCCAGTGTAGTGGTGATACTGTATGTACTATCTGGTATACATGGTTAGAGTCTGATTTATTTGTTGTGAAAGTGGACTGTACTGTACCATTGCCTTATAGCAGTTCTACTGTCAAGGTATGTCTAAGCTGCAGATGCTTGTGTGAGGCAGTGGAGGAATGCAGATCTGTTGCCAAAGTGTTTAGTGAAGAGTGGCTGTGTGGTGTGCTTTGATTCTGACTGCCTGCAGCAGCTGGAAGTCTTTAGGGAGCAGGCAGAGAGACATTAGACTAGATACTGATGTTTGTTTAATGCTGCAACCTTTTCTGCAGCAGCTGGAAGTCTTTAGGGAGTGGAAAGAGAGACACTAGACTAGATACTGATGTTTGTTTAATGCAACCTTTTAACCAATGTTTATGGTACTTAAGCAGTATGTTTATAAAATATGTTTGATTGTGTTTTTTGTTTTGTGACATGAAATAAAAAGGTTTTAAATAAAGGGAGCTTGCATTATAAAATAAAACACCATCTCTATAATGTTTAAACACTGAATTGTAACTGAAGTGCTGAAAAGAAACCTAACTAAAATCTTACACATGTTTAAATGATAGGTCTTCATGTTTGTGTTCTAAATAACTGAAAATAAACCCAGATTACTGTGTCCCATTGGAACACTAAATATTTTCAACGGTTGGGACTTGCAGTGAGTCATGTGAAGAGCCAGCGCACGCCTTCTCAGACAGCCTTCTATCTAGGAGTGTGCTTGGACTCAAGCTCCATGCTGTCCACTCTGTCGGATGGCAGGGTACAGAGAATAGTCGCCTGTTTAGAGCTATTTTAGCTCAACAGAGCGCTCATGGTAGTGAAATTCCAGAAACTTCTGGGCTTGATGGCAGCAGCTTCTGAGACCCTGCCTTTGGGTCTCCTGCACATGCGCCTTCTGCAGCCTAGTTTAACAGCAGGGTTTTTCAGCCCGCGTCCGCCTATTAACAGTCTCGCCACTGTCTAAAGGCACGCTCTTGGTTGAAACAGCCTGCCCATCTATGCCTCGGTGTAGTGCTGGGCAGTGTCACCAGAAGGGAGGTCATCACCATGGACACGTCCAGCCTAGGCTGGGGCGCTGTGTGTAATAGTAGAACGTTCGAGGGAGACCTGTCCTTGTCCATACAGATAACACAACAGTGGTGGCTTACGTCAACCACCAGGGCGGCCTCAGGTCGCCCAGTCTCCATTGCATGGCCTGCAAGCTTTTGCTCTGGGCACACAAGAAATTCCTCTCACTCCGGGCAGTACACCTGCCCAGGGAGATAAACTGGGTGGCGGACCTCAGTGGTGAGCCTCATTGGGAGAGGTTCGGGACAGCAGAAAGATCTCTTTGCCTCCCAGGAATCAACCCAGTGTTCCCTCTGGTTCTCCATAATAGGAGGCAGGGACCCACGGGCGGTAGATGACTTGGCACATGTAATAAATGGCCTGGTTTGGTTGTTTTGTTCTTATCCGCTCTAATGGTCAAATTAGCCCGGGTCGGGTCTATTTGTATGCACTGTAAGCCTCAACGTTTTTCACATTACCAGCTTTATGTTAATGTGAATAAATCTGTACATAATTATGAACTGTGTTATGGGAACAAGTTAATTAGTGATTTGTTCTCAGTCTATGTATAAATATAGTAAACAGAGCCTAGTATAAATATATAGAAAAAATGATTGTGTAAGTATATTGCCACTGAGCTCTGAATTCTAATTGTCAGGTTTTACATACTTATCACATCAGTCCCTGGTATTAAAAGAAGTCTGCACCCTCGCACAATAAGTTGTCATGGTGACCAAAAAATAGTAGTTTGAAATTCCTGAGTAAAGTGGCTTAGAATACATTTGGTAGCATCAAACCTTAGTTTTTCTTTTTCTTTTTTTTCTTTTATTGTTTTTCTCCTCAGTTCTACATGTCTGTGTTTTGTGACTGCAGGGGATTGATGTAATTTGTAATATTTGGATCTAATGCAAACCGCAGCCGTGACCACGTTTTCTAACCAATCAGCTGATTTTGTTTAACCTTCAAATACCAGGCACGCACATTGCCACTGTAGAAAAGGGCATTGTTATCTCCCTGCAGATAAACAAAAATATATAATGGCCCAGTTTATGCAAAAAATACTTTGCTGGTGTGAGAGATTCTCTTGGCTAAGATTTGAAGTTGGACTTCTTTGAACCATATAAGTTTAATCAATCGATCTTTATTTTATATCGCGCCTTTCATAGTGGACCACCATCACAAAGCGCTTTACAAGATAGTGAGGAGCAATGCACAACACATTAAATAGAGTGAAATACAGGGCATAGTACATTAAATACAAACAGTAAAAAACATAAACAATGCAAATACATTAAATACAAGGCTAGGATGTGAATTCTAAACATTGTGGATGCGTGTGTCATACAGAATCATGCGAATAAGATGGAGTGAATAAAACTGAAATAGCAAAATAGACAACAGCTAATAACAGATATCGGACTTAAAGAGCATTCATTGAACGCAAGAGAGAACAAGTATGTGAAAAACAAATCTGTAAATTGAATAGAAAGTGGGCCAGGATACATAGCACTTTGCTGTGCTAACCCAGGTGATATTTGCATTAATCTTTTATTATATCATCTCCAGTTATAATACTGAGGAGGATATCTGCTATTAAGGTGTGACAGAACAAATCAACTGTAAATTAGATTTTGTCCTCTCCACACCAGTTACTACTTTAGAAGCAGAGATTACACTCATACGTACGTGTAAACTGCCTACATACCTTCCCAATTCACAGAAGTGACCACCTAAGTCTACGCTATTTAGAGATACAAACATGTTGGATTAATGCATCAGGAGATTAATTGTCCTCCTGCTGGGGTATGATGTGTTGGTTCTATAATAGATCACAGGTCAAGTGCCCTAAGAGCAGCTATTTAGCCTACATTTTGTATTTCCATCTGAACTAAAATTCATGTTGCCCCATTTCACAAGGTAATTATTTTCTAGGGCTGTGTTCGAAGGTTTGTTCGGTAGCTGTAACCACACACTGCTTTGTTGTGAAGTTGCTGCAATCCTGTGCCTGTACATCTTCATTTAGAATTAAAATGAAAGTCAGGGCTCCTGACAGGACTATTGACATGCTCAAAATTTTCAGAGGTCTAACCAGCCTTACTATTTCACACTAGCAGCAACCAAATATTTAACTGATTCTGGGTATAAAAAAACAAAAAACAAAAAAAACAGAACTTTAATAAATAAACTAAATAGTCAGTGAATAAATGTTAACAAAGTTTATACAGTAAAGGAAAATGTATAGGCGTAGACCTTCGACAGGCAAGCAATTTATCTATCATGCTGTTTGGTTTAAATAAAAGTCCTCATCTTAAACTGGGAAACCATTTAGTTTTATGTTTGTCTAGCTGTGCTTAATATACATGCTGTGTTAGTTTGTTTCAGGAACATTGGGGGTTGTGTTTTGGGTGGTGCTGTGCAGTAAAGCACTGCATTGCAGATCTGGAATGTAAAATAGGTTAGGATTAAAATGGTACCATAGCCTGGAAGAAAAAAAGTGTGCTGTTCTATCTGCAGTACCCTTAGATATGTTTCCTTGAGCAATTATATTTTAATGCATCTTTATCCAATATTACATTTGATATGCTAATAGAAATATTATGAGATCTTGCAGTTGATGCCTGTGATTCATTAATCTTTTAGACAATCTTAAGAGATCAGTCAAATCCTCCCATTTGTGCTGGAGTATCAGCATGTCAATAAGGAATGTGCTGGAATGTGTTCTGTGATTTCTGCACTCAACTTGATGAAATTATTATGCAGTTGAAAGTTCTTGCTGAGCAAATATTAACCTTTGACAGGCCTGTGCCTTTCCAGCAGCGCTTGTGATGACCCAGGCTTCTCTTGGTCCCCTTCACTTCTTGTACAGAGTTTCCTTAAACCCCTAAACCCATGGAAATTGAATTTGAACTTATTTTGTTAATTCATAAGAACTGGATTGCTGCCACCCTCATTGCCAAATTTGGCAGTGTAATGCAGATTTAGTAATAATAATAATAATAATAATAATAATACAAAATTAAACTGAGTGCAGAGCAAGACAGTTAACAGCATGTTTTATGTCTTCTTTTGATGGTAAAAAGAGCCATATTAGGTACATCTGGTGGCAAGGGCATAAGTCCTCTAACAAATAACACAACTGGAATTGAAAGTATATTTATCAAACATGAGGGCCTTTTCTTGTGGGAGATATTGTCAGGGCAGCAACTTTTTCAATACTGCCAGAATGGTCTACAGGTCTAGGAAAGATAACGGAAAACTGCAGATTGCTGTAATGGTTAGAAAAATAACTCAAAACAGCAGACGTGGGGGGGCAGTAGTATGAGACTTGGTAGTCTTTATGAAAATGTATTCACTGTAGTGCTGGCAGATTTAATTAGGCTTTGGTATTTTGTACAGCCCACACCAGGGAAGATTTTGTATGTCCTCCTGGGGGTGGCATTACAAACAGTCTGTCAAGCGGAACTGTCTTTGTTATCTGGAATAACATTGATCTCTTCTTTTTGGGGGGATAGGGGGTGGGGTTGACACTGTAGTCTGTGCTTATCTTGACCAGATAATGGCCACCTTGTCCATGGGGAATTCATCCTCCTTGTGTATCTCAAAGCCTGTGATAGATTGGGCACATTGTACTTCAAAGCATTCCTCAGTCCACTTGGGTGCCTTGTAAGAAGAACATTCTGGTCTTAAACCTGTGTGACGCATGAGCACAGATGTGGGGGAGCTGCCTACTTTGAACTGGAGGGCACTGCTGAGCTAGAAGGTTAGCTTTCATAACTGAGGCTGTGTGGTCCAGTGGTTAAAGGAAAGAGCTGTAACCAGGAGGTCCCCGGTTCAAATCCCACCTCAGCCACTGACTCATTGTGTGACCCTAAGCAAATCACTTAACCTCCTTGTGCTCCGTCTTTCAGGTGAGACTTTGTAAGTGACTCTGCAGCTGATGCATAGTTCACACACCCTAGCCTCTGTAAGTCGCCTTGGATAAAGGCGTCTGCTAAATAAACAAATAATAATAACTGTTGTTGTCCAGCAGGTGATTATCTGCATAGCGTTGTATGGTAATGATCAGGACCAATAGGAAATAGCAGAAATATTTAACCAAAAATTGTAGAGATATTTTGCGGAGAATTGCGGGGGGTATTTAGGGGCAAATTAATACTGTTCTACTTTTATACTGCATTTTTTCTACTTCATTTTATTGAGCCATACAAAGCAGCAAAAAAATCAACATTGCTTTTTTTTCTCAAAAACAGAATATCTTTTCAAAAGGTGCAAAAGAGCTATTTGTATGTATGCATGTACAAATGAATGCAAAAAAATTAACTGAGTGCTGGATCTCAATATGTTTTGATAGACATTTTACTTGAACCACCTAAAAAGTGAAACTACACATAGTGGCATATGTTTCTTGAAAATATAGTAACATTTGAAATAATTAAAAAATATAAATGAATAGTACAGTACCTACAGGGAACTCTTCAATGGTGTTCAATAGTGTTGCTAGCCACTGGTGGCTTCTAGGGTTACCCTTTGACCTGTTTAAGCTTAATGCCTGTTGGGAAAAAATGATCCGGGAAGGGACATGTATAAGTATATGAAAGAAGCATGGCAGATAACAAGGAACTATTATAAAAATATGAACATTTGCAGATGGTTGATAGATGGTACACCACGCACAGTTTTGGGCATAATCAGCGATGTAGTTGCATAAATAGAAGAGAGTTAACTTTTAATGGAAGGATAGGCGGTTTCTTTTATTTATTAAACTGTCTGCAGAAGCAACGATGTGCAAAACTCAGTATTCCTAATAGTATTTATTTTTTTATTTATATATTTATTTATTTTTAACCTACCGGTAGTTTGATTTTCTTAATGGCAGATTCGCCACACAAGTAAAGAAAACAAATGCTTCTAGGTAACGTTAGCAATTTCGTTTCGTTATATTAATACATTTGATGGCGCTTTCTTTTATGAAAATAAATGTTCTTGATTTAAAGAAGAGAAAAATATATGTATTTTATAGGAAAACTACATCATTTATTAATATACAAATTACAATAGGTGTATTTTTATACTCACGTTTGTTCTGGACACCCACCAGAAATTAAACTCGGCGCATATACGGTCTAGTTTTTTTTTCTTGTAAAGTCAGTGACTCTTGGACTGGCGGTTATCATGCTGTTCAAGTATAAATTTGATAAATTACAAGAATTTAAAATATTGTATTTATTTGGACGATAATCACGATTATCGTGATAATTTACAGATGATAATAGGTAGCTGAAATGTAATTGTCGTCCAACCCTAGCTGCTTGCATCAGCAGTTGCACATTGGTAATCCTCATTTTCTCTTGTTAACTGGGCAAGTGAACAGAGGCGTGCGTGTCTGCTCAGGGCCCCAGCCTGTGGGCAGTGGTGCTGTCAGAGCCCATGTCCACTCATTGTGACATCATCACTGACAGCTGGCTGCTTGGATTGCAGGATGCAGGCTGTGTGGCTGTTTCAGGAAACGAGCTGCAGTTCTCGTTAACACCCATTGTTCTTTCCAAACAGCCCTACTCCAGTGTTTGCACTGAACATATCCATGTGAGGCAGTGTGATGTTTCATATTATGAGTTGGGGGCTATTGGTGGTTGGGTGTGCAGGGATTTACTGTGCAACCACTACTTCCTGTGCTTGTAAAATAAGGCCAATGGTTAAAGTCTTGCAGCTTTTAATGATGCTGTAGTTCAAATCAATTTGAGATAATTTTCATCAGCAGCAAAGCGATATCAGCATGAACTGGAACTCGGATTGGGGTAGGCACTAAGAGAATTTCTTTCTGCCCCAGTCACTCTGGTTTACAGTAGGAAGAGATGCAACTAGCATCCATATGCAAATGATGCACTGTGATGCAAGCTGGATTTGGAGGGTTCAAGAGAGTACGGGAAATGTTTGTTTGGGAACACAGTCACATTGAAGCACTCAGAAGCTGAGGTGAAGAAAATATTCAAATCATTCTGTAATGGTTTCTGCTGTATGACGTTTTATTTATTTATTTATTTATTTATTTATTTACTTACTTACTTACTTACTTACTTACGGATCTCATTTTTAAGTCTTTCTTGCATTCAATGTAATCCCATGAATGTAGCGTACTGCTCTGTATTAATAAATACAGGTACATTCAAATATAAATGCAAGTACTAAGTGTGCTGTCACTTGGCAGTGGTGTTTTAAGGGAACCTGCAATTACTAGATATAAGCAACACCTAATAAGAGAAGCATTGGCAGCACGGTATGCCTACTGTAAACAGACTTGCATGTTTTATAGGATCATCTGTCTACTGTATTACTAATTAAGGAAAGTTACAGTAGACAATGGAAATGTAGCGTTTCTCAGGAAAACAGTTGCAGGAAATGGGTAGGACAGTAGAATCTTTCTCACATTTATAATTTCCAGTGCACATTTCCTTGTTACATAAAGATGTACTCTATTCCTGTACAGGCAAAATTATGTAAATTTAAAGATATATTTGTTTGCAGTACCTTTTTCAGTGTGCCCGGTTCTACCTGCCACAGCTCAGATTTAACTTGGCTCACAATTTGCATTTTATCCCATTAGAGATCTACTACAGTAGAGTAATTCTGAAACTAGGAGTAGATCTGCCCTTTGAACTGTTGTGTTGGTGGTTATGGATACAGTGCAGCATTGGGCCGTTCCATGCCATGTGAACTCAAGGTGGTTACGCAACTGTTACTGAATTCAGTGTTGGGGAATCTGATAAAAATAAAACGGTGACAGTATCAGAATATGTTCAGATTGGTAAACATATACAGTAGTATAAAAACAAGCAGAAACTGTTGGACGCCCTGCAAAAAAGTATCATGATTTTAGTTTCTCAGGAAAGATTTAACATTTTAGTGTATTCACACAGTTTTAACCCTGTTCCCCATCAACTTTATTATTTAATTTTAAACATTATATATGGCACACTTTGAAGTTTTATATAGGACCACTTATCTAATTCAGATTAAACTTGATTAGGACATTCTTTATCACAAGGCATTATAAAAAGGGACCTGTCCGTCTGCATGTCGCACTACATTTTTTCATGCACATATGGATGTTGCTGACCACTCTGCTAGCTCTAATTTTATATTTGATGGGAAATATAATGCACATACTTGTTTTGTTCAAATACCGCTGTTGGGGTTGCTGGCTAACCTTTTCTGAAAAAAGATGGCATTTTCTATACACTCTCAAGATTCAGAATGTTGACAGGCAAGATTTGCATTTTTGTTTGCAGGTGATGTCTCTCTCTTACAGTCTGCACAGCTTAGTATCTGAAATTTGTTAATTTAAAAAAAGAAATAATCAATGAGAAACCACACAAAAGTACCCTGGAGAATAGCACCTCCTGTAGACTACTGTTCTCTTGACCCAGACTGTGCATCTTCAGAGTACCTAGACAAGGCTGTTGCAAAAGCTGAAAGGACCGGAACAGACTTTATCGAGACAGACTTTAGAAAGTCAAGACTGGGTCTGTAAGACCCTTTATTATGGTTCTGAACGTCTCTGGTTTAGTCTGCTTGATCGAGACCAGTCCTTTGTGTTACTTGTGTATTTATACCCAGCAGAAGGTTATAAAAATACATATTTGAGGATATTTACATTACGTTCATCCTGGTATTTGATATCTTTTGTTTGTCTTTTGTTGGAGATCTTTGCCAAACGTTGTCGTAATTTTATTGACTGACACTTGACCGAGTAGTTTGCTACTGTTTTATTTTATCACCCCTTATCTTAAGTTCTGTCATAGAGTATTTTTGTGGCCTTTTTCTGGCTAATGTGATGAAACTTTTAGTGGGCATTTGTTACAAGAATGTATTCATCAAAATGGGAATGTTTTTTTCCCACATAAACCGACACCCGATTTTAACTGAACTTTTTGTCTGATATTACATAGACAAGTATACATATGTCCTGAGTCAACTATGTAGTGTACTGTATGTGTGTTTTGATTTTTGATTGATTTTTTTTTTTTGCTGACAGGACCTGGAGTTCCATGGGGTGATGCGGTTTTACTTTCAAGACAGAGTTGCAGGAAACTTTGCCACTAAATGCATCCGGGTGTCGAGCACAGCCACCACGCAGGACGTGATTGAGACGCTGGCTGAGAAGTTCCGCCCTGACATGAGGATGCTCTCGTCTCCCAAATACTCCCTTTATGAAGTGCATGTCAGTGGGGGTGAGTTTAAAATGGAAACAAATACAATTTTTTGTTTTTAATTTTATTTTTTAACCACACCTGACTTTTTTGCTGTCTTATTTCAATGTGAAAGGTTCTGTGGTGATCAAAGCACGAAGTAGATGCAAGTGTACTCTAAGTGTACAAAATAAAACGTTCTCTCTTAAACTGAATAAATAACTCAAGTTTATTTATTTATCTTAACTGGAAAGGAACAAATGGGGTGAACTTGCTTGAATAAGTTTCTGTAGCCTTTTATTGTTTGGTTAATGTGTTTCCCTGATTGGTAGAAGAACGCAGGCTGGATCTGGATGAGAAACCTCTGGTGGTGCAGCTGAACTGGAACAAAGACGACAGGGAAGGCAGATTTGTACTGAAGAACGAGAACGACATAATCCCTAAGGTAACGTTCTCTGCCTGCCGCAAATTACTGTGCTTGCTTTTACACAGGATGATGGATTGAATGCAGCAGTGTGTGGGCTGAGCCGAATGCTGACAAGTCGCTTGGCTGGAGTTGCTTTAAAGATCAAATCCCTTTATAAATGACTTATTGTCACATAATTATACAGGGCTGGCATAAACCATGGGGGTCTATTGTACATTTGCCATAAAAGCGCTTTTTGAAGCCCATGTGTGCATAAATATCACTGCAATACAAAATGCAAACGCAAATTCAGAATGTTTCAGATAGGAATATTCAGATAGGGCAATCACAAAGATTGA
Source organism: Acipenser oxyrinchus oxyrinchus (assembly GCA_030684275.1). Lineage (NCBI taxonomy): Eukaryota > Metazoa > Chordata > Actinopteri > Acipenseriformes > Acipenseridae > Acipenser > Acipenser oxyrinchus. Next base: position 48,201,417 of record CM060251.1, read on the forward strand.
CCCATTTCAAGATGGACACAACTTTCATCTGAAACAGGATTATACAGCCCTTTTCTGATGACAGTTGTGTTCATCTTGAAAAGTGATAGCCAATACTTAGGATATGTTCCTTTGGAATTACAGTTGTCAGACCATGGCCTTGTTTATTAATGAATAAAATGCTTTTAAGATTTTGTTTAAAAATGTAGTACACAATCTCAGGATCTTCCCAAAGCAAATTTTTAGAATTCTTCAAAGTAAAATTAAAATGTGTCCTGATCCAATTTAACTTAACATATTAGTCAGTAACAGTTGAACCTCTATATTACATTTTAAGTTTTACAAATGTGTATTTTGGAATATTCCATACTTTAATTGGTTAAGAGGTACTAAAATGTGTATAATACTTGCAAACTAAAAGTTCTGCTTTTTGCTGTAGAGAATCACAATCTGCTGCAATTTAGCAACTGTTGATAACCCGAGTCCTACTTTTAAAACAATTTCCACAATCCCAAGTGTTACGCCAGATAAGCGTCTGAAGTTGGATATGTTTCCTATTTGTGATGCATGAGTATGTTTTGACCTTTGAGATGATTTTATATTTGTCCTGGGAGCAGTAAAGAGCTCTTTGTTGATATAGTTGCTTTCTTTAGCCAGGACAAGATCCTCTCTTGTAGTGAAATAGGAACTCCACAGCCTTAAGTGTTGTGCCAATACCCTGACAGGCAGATTAAACATGATGTTGCCTTTTCTCCTGGATGTTTCCTCTCTGCGTGTGTCTGAGGTGAATATCCTTTCTCTTAGTGCTGGGACAAATATTCGAACAAATATTTTTTGACATGTATTCGGATAAAAAAAAAAATCAGATGTTCGTATTCGCTACAAATGACAAAAATACTTTACAGTTATTTACTGTTTTACCAGAATTTGTGCAAAAAATAGCAAATGAAAAAGAGCTCTGTGTGATACTGTATGTGAGATTGTGTTATATATATATATATATATATATATATATATATATATATATATATATATATATATATATATATATACAGACGTGCTCAAATTTGTTGGTACCCTCCACAAAAAACAGAAGAATGCACAATTTTCTCTGAAATAACTTGAAACTGACAAAAGTAATTGGCATCCACCATTGTTTATTCCATATTTAATAGAAATCAGACTTTGCTTTTGATTTTTTTATTCAACATAATATTGTAAATAATAAAACAAATGAAAATGGCATGGACAAAAATGATGGGACGCTAACCCTAATATTTTGTTGCACAACCTTTAGAGGCAATCACTGCAATCAAACGTTTTCTGTAGCTCTCAATGAGACTTCTGCACCTGTTAACAGGTAGTTTGGCCCACTCTTCCTGAGCAAACTGCTCCAGCTGTCTCAGGTTTGATGGGTGCCTTCTCCAGACTGCAAGTTTCAGCTCTTTCCATAGATGTTCGATAGAAACTGACGCACCTTCACCTTGGAGTTCAGCTTGTATCTCTTTGGCAGTTATCCTTGGTTCTTTTTCTACCATTCGCACTATCCTTCTGTTCAATCTGGGGTCGATTTTCCTCTTGCGGCCAGCAGGAGGTTGGCTACAGTTCCATGGACCTTAAACTTCTTAATAATATTTGCAACTGTTGTCACAGGAACATCAAGCTGCTTGAAGATGGTCTTGTAGCCTTTACCTTTACCATGCTTGTCTATTATTTTCTTTCTGATCTCCTCAGACAACTCTCTCCTTTGCTTTCTCTGGTCCATGTTCAGTGTGGTGCACACAATGATACCAAACAGCAGTGACTACTTTTCTCCATTTAAATAGGCTGAATGACTGATTACAAGATTGGAGACATGTGTGATACTAATTAAAGAAACCAATTAGTTTGAAATATCACTATAATCCAATTATTTATTATCTTTTCTAAGGGGTACCAACAAATGTGTCCAGGCCATTTTAGAATATCTTTGTAGAATAAGCAATAATTCATCTCTTTTCACAGCTTCTTTGCTTTATTCTATGACATACCAAAGGCATGCAAGTATACATGATAAAATAGCTTTTAATTTCATCACTTTTCAGGAGGAATGAAGCATTATTTCAATGAGCTGTAAGGGTACCAACAAATTTGAGCACGTCTGTATATATATATAAACAATCACAGGATCTACACAGCAGCTCTTGAGCCTCTATTTAAAAGTTTTAGACAGCAAAAAGTAAACAAACCAGATTATGCGTGCGCATGCATAGTGATCTCTATGAAAAGCCATCTGTAACAAAAACGCGTTGTGCTGCTTTTAGAGCGAGCCATAATCTCACGGGTAAGGCCCTACCAAATTCACAGTACATTTTCGTAAATTTCACTGTCAAAACGTTTTAAAAATCTTAAATTTCACGGTTTCAGCTATTTAAATCTTAAATTTCATGGTGGTGTAACAACATATGAACATTTAAAGCCCGTAACAAATGCATGTGACTAACAAAGTAGAAACGGTAAAAGAGGGTCGCTCTGTGGTTGTTGCTTTTCTGTTATTGTTATAAAAAAAATGAAAAAAACTGTTCTGGTTTTAAATGTCATTGTATGTAACAGTAACTCCAAACCTATTCTGAAATGCTGTTTTTCTTCATTCCCTGTCTCTGTGGTGTAAATACCTGTCCATATTTAGACACGGCTGTCTCTGCATCCATGCAGGTTTTTGGAATTGACAGACCACGCCGAGCTAGGGACAGGTCTGTAGCTAGACAATATATCCAGAGGCTAAAAAATATATAAACGTGAAGTCTCTGAAATTTACTGACATTTATTGTATTATTATTATTATTATTTTTGTCCTGCAGTACTTTTAATGTATTTTTCTGCTCATACTACTAATTGGTATGTATTTGGCTTCCAAATTCTTTTACATGATCCGCTGCAGTAATGAATATTGCACTTTTTGATTTATTTTGGACACTCATTTTAAAATGTAGGTCTACCAGGCAGGTCATACTAAACCCTGCCGAGAATGCCTGTACAGTACACAAAACAGACCAGATTTCATGGTGCAGAATGAATTTCACTGTCCGTGAAGTGGGTAGGGCACTACTCATGGGACAGAAAAAAGACAAGCATGTCATTCTGAAATGCCTCGCTTAAACAGTACCCAACTTCCAGAAAATTGTGTAGTGATTTTTGTATATATTATATATTTTTTGTTGCGACTTTGTTGTGTGGAATGTAATAAATGAGAACCAAAACGGTGAGTTTTTTTCCCCTTCACTTTACAACGCCATTTCCACGTTTGTTTTATTTGAAGTGTTTTAAAGTTCAGTTTCAGTTTTCATTTGCTTGTTAAGCTACAAAAAGGCACAAGTAAACCTCATGTTATTACTTTATGAAAATGTGTCTATTGCCACTGTTTACTGTGAAGAAACGGCAATGACAAGGAATGAAACAAAAAGAAAAAAATAAATAAACTGCAGTGTCAACTTTATGTATTTATTTCGGGAATAAAGAAAACAAAGTTTAACTTGAACTGCTATTTGGCATCGTTTTGTAGTTGATTCACTTGGATAAAGTAATTTTAGCAACTTATTCTTTACTTCATGGGATATTTTTCTATTTTAACGTGTTACATATTGTAAGGTCTTGCTATAAAATAGAGGCACACACACACACACAGGGGCCACATCCCCTGCCCCTGAACTGTCTCTGCCTGCATTCTGAGCAATATAATGGCTTGTATTATTTTTTTGAAAAACAAACGAATATCCGAATGAATATTTAAATTGAGCAAATAGCTGTCCCAGCACTAATTTCTCTACAAGTGAAGAAAGAGCTGTTTAATTGCAAATTATAATGAACGTGATTGTAGCTAACATAATAATCCCACAAATCTTTCCATTAGCTACATAAGTTTCAAATTTGCAGGGTTGAAACACATACAATAGCAAACCTGCGTTTTCATTTTAAAAAGTGATATCTAGAACTACATTAAAGAAAGTTCTCGGTTTCTGTGACTTCAAACTGGTACAATTTCACCTCAACAGTGTCTTCTGGGTCAAAGTATATTACTTGCTGAAAGCTTATCAGTCAAGTGGGAGCAGCTGGTTGGTTAATGATGGGAAAGAAGCTGATGAAGGGGCGGGGACCGTTTTCACCCTGCAGGTGAAATGACCAAAGAATTTAACCAAGTGTAATATTGGATGTGTTTGAAAATATAAATAAATGTTTGTTTCTTTCACACTTGAGACTAATATAGCAAATGGAAATGCACAACTGTAGCATTACTGTAGCTGCCCCTGCACTAGGTCACCAAGCTACAGTGTTAATATGCTCTTAGATTAAACTAATCAGCCAAACAAAAGCCTTCTTTCACTGTTGCAAAACTCTTACTGAACCACACGAAGCTGGTTTGTCCCCCTCATCTCTGCAAGTGTGCAAATCTCATTGTTCATATTAACGAGCAGGCTTTGCGTTTCCGTCTCCTCTCATTTTACTGGTTCAGAAGGTGCAGAGCAACGGGCCTGAAAAGCAGGAGAAGGAAGGAGTGATGCAGAATTTCAAGCGCACGCTCTCCAAGAAGGAGAAGAAGAAAGAGAAGAGGAGGGAGAAGGAGGCCTTTCCAAGGGTGCAGGACGGGGACGAGTATTCTCTGCACAAGGAGGATGGGTGAGTGCTTAGCAACTTGGGGGTTATTAGCGACAGTGTCCTGTACAACGAAACCTTAATCTACAGTGTGTGAGCTAACTCCAGTATCTGCATCCTGCATCCAAGGCTGTAGAAAACTCTACATCAGTTATAGGTTATTTACAATTAAAGTACTCGGAACTCATGCTAAATACACCCAGAATGCTTTGATCTAATTATTGTGAGTTTTGGTATTTGTGACAGAGCCAGTCTGATTAAGAATACAGCCAGTTTTCAACGCTTAGACGATCAAGCTTGATGGTTGTGTTTCTTTGTGATGAGGTGACCCTTCTGCTCTGTGGGTCTTGAAAATGTAATGTGATACATACCAAGTAAGACTACAAAATCTGCTGATGTATGTGTTATGGGTGAAATTGTCAACAGCAACGAGAGAGGATTGCTGACTTCCAAGACCTGAGATGAATTTAAACTAATAATTATATCACAAGCATAGGCTTGCGGGCTTAAATAACTAGATTTATTTAAAGTTGAATCTGTAGCTGTTTGTTTAATTTTCTTGCCGTACAACTTTTCCTATCGATTCTACTTTGTGTCTGCAAGCTATTCCATCAGGAATGCCATTCCCAAGGGACATGCAGTAATACCCTGTATTATAATAAATATATATTTTAAATTTATATTCCTATTTGCCTTTGTACTTCCTTGCAAAATTGGGCCCATGAATGTGATTTATAAATGCCACAATGAATGAGTGTACCATACAGTAGAGAAGGGAATATGTGTGGTGAGATATGGACCTTCTGACAAATGAAAATATACGCTATTTGTAAGATCCATAAAATATATCTGACAGCCTGGTACAATGAAGTATATTGGCTATTAGATGCGTCGGAGAATATCTGTTAAATATGCTGGATCACTGAGAACATTAATGGTTTGGTTATTAGATAAACAGTCTGCAATTCCTGAAGGCACTTGAATTTGATAAACAATGTCCTTATTTTCCAGTGAGAATTCCCGATTGGCAGCAGAGGTATACAAGGACATGCCAGAAACCAGCTTCACGAGAACGATATCCAACCCTGATGTGGTCATTAAGCGCCGCCGGCAACAGAAACTGGAGCAGAGGATACAGGAGTTTGGACGGCCTGATTCAGGTAACGGAGCAGGAACAGGTTCACTAATCCATAGGCTATAAACTCAAGGACAGAAAATTACTTCAATAAATTAATAGAAATACTTACTCTGTTCTGCAAGTAACGCTTCATTATTACAAGTAATGAAACCGTCTCTTCCCCTGGATACATCAACAAAAGGTGAGATCGGTATTATGTAGCATATAAACAGTGGAGTAGTTGCTTTAAAGATGCATCTGCAGTGGTATCCAAGAAAGAAAGGGTATAAAGTCGTTTTCAATTATAAAATATGAAAGATGTTAACAGTTTTATAGATTCTTTAATTAATACCACAAAAAGGTATTAATGAATTAGTTGCAACAATTTTAGTAAATCCTCTACTATCCAAATTAATTGGTTCCAAGGGGGTGTTTGTATAATCAGGTGAATACTGTAAAGCATAGTGTATGATGTAGTGCCCATTCAATGACAACAAGGCAGAAAAGCATATAGGTTACAAGGGAGCTGTCTTGTCACATGATTTGAATGGAATGAGGAAGGCTGTTTTGTTCTGTCTATAGACAAGCTAAATGCAAGTTTAAAGGAAGATTTAGAGAACAGTTATCTAAACTTAATATTGGAGAAACATAACCCAGAATCAATCCTAATGATTGCAAACACCATAAAATAGCAAGGGAAATTACACTAAGTGAACTAGCCATTTAATTCTCCAGCAGCTTGAGGGTGGTCTTGCTACCGTAACGATCTAAATACAGAAAAGCCAGATCTTGTGTGTGATCCTTGCTGCTTTACTGCTGGGTAGCATGCAGGTTTGTTGAGTGGCCCAGTCTGTATGTCTGGTGCTGAGCTAGAAGTCACACAAGGAGGTCCACCCATCTATCCACAAGGTTACACTGCTTCCACAAATCTGCTGCTAATACCCTGTGAAGTTCTGACTGTGATGAACAGATTTCATTTTTGGTACTGTGTATAGTGGTTGTTGAGGATCAGCTAAGCAGTTCCCTTTTAAGTACGAAATGTATTCCATTACACAATGGGTTGACCTAATATGCCCAATTCAACTGAACACCTCTACCAAAGCTGCGTCGTGGGAGAGAGCTGTAAGCAGGCGCTCTCAAGTTCTTGCATTGCATCCCTGTGTTGTGTCTTGGTTACACTCAGTTTGCTTAGGCCCTGCCAGTACCAACCATGCACCATACCATGCCTCTGAGCACCGTACAGTGCCTCCGTGCACTGTACCGCACCATGCACAGTAGTACACTGTGCACCGTACCGCACAGTCCAGGCTGCAGACTCTCCTATCAAGGGAAGTGGCTCAGAGTCGAGGCTCCACCCCGAGGTGATGAGCCTGATTTGGGACAGGTTCGGGAGAGCAGAGGTTGACCTCTTTGCCTCCCTAGAATCTGCTTATTGTCCCATCTGGTTCTCCATTCTGGGGAACGGGGGTCTCCTGGGAGTCGACACCCTTGCACACGAGTGGCCAAGGACTCTGCTTTATGCCTTTCCATCGGTAGCATTGCTTCCAATGTGCCTGGAAAAAAATCACTTAGGAACGAGTCAGGGTGCTTTTAGTGTTCCAAACTTGGCACGTCAGGTTGATCCTACGACTTGCCCCATGCCAGTCATTCTGCAGTTTTTGCAGGACATTTTTGATGAGGGCAAGTTCCCCTCGACTCTGAAGGTTTACTTAGCAGCCATCGTGGCCTGCCATGTTTTAAATTAACTCTGTGTCCCCAGGGACTCACTTTCTGGCTGACCAGTTTCTGAAAGGGGCGCGGAGACTTCGGCCTCCTTTTGAAGGACAAAGTTCCTCTGTGGCAGTTAAATGTGGTGCTGCATGCACTCATGAAACCACCCTTTGAATCTCTGCAGTCTACAAAGCTTAAATACCTGTTTCTGAAGGCAGCGTTTTTACTTCACCACCGCTAGATGCGTGAGTGAGATGCAAGCATTTTCAGTGGCAGAAGCTTGTTTGTTTTTTACGGTCTAGGACTAGGTCATGCTCCGTATGCATCCGACCTTTGTGCCCAAATGCCTATTAACCTTCCATGTCAATCAGTCTGTGGAATTGGAGGCGTTTCATCCTCCACCATTCCAGTCAGACGAGGAGCGTCGACTCCATACTCTTTGTCTGGTTAGGGCATTAGCGCATTACATTGACAGGACACAAAGTTGGCGGCAATCCGAGCAGCTGTTTACATGCTTTGGAGCTAAGAGCCAAGGTCAAGCCCTGTCAGAACAGAGGCTGTCCAATTGGATAGTGGAGACCGTCAAGATTGCCTATGAGCAAGCCAACTTGCCACTCCCCCAGAGAAGGTCACAGGTCATTTCACCAGGGGGTTTGCTACGTCTTGGCCGTTATTTCAGGGTGCATCGTTCTCTGACATTTGTGCTGCAGCAGTGTGGGCCACTCCTCACACCTTCACAAGGATTTACAGGCTTAATGTCCTGGATCCTCAGAACCCTGCCTTTGGAACCAGAATGCTGACAGCGGTGTCTCAGCTGGACTCAGAAGCACATACATGAGGTAATTTATGCGTTCTGTGACCGTTACCGTGCCTTATAATTATGGCAAGCCATCGGTCTTGCCAATTTGGCTGTTCTGCAAGTCATGTCCTTGCGACGGCTTGGGTATACTTACCCATTGCGTACTGGAATACATTTTGGACTTGAAAGGGAACGTTTTCATAACGCTGGCTCCCTGAAATAGAAATGTATCCATTATAATTCTTTGGTCGCTGTGTACATTCTATGCAGTAGGCTGAAGAAAATCTATGGCTTATGTTAAAACCGATTTTAACAAATGTTCCAAATGTAATCTTAAACGACTGTTGTAAAACAGAGACCTATCCCATTACAACCGGTTTTCTCGGTGAAAATGTGACGGCAGCATCTAATTATTTGACAAGAGTTCACCACAATCAATAACACAGAGTATCTGCTTTGGTTCCCCATCAGTAACTTTGAAAGTTCACAACAAATACCTCCTCATCATAATTTCTAATTTCTCTGTGATTCCATGGTATTGATAGATTACGATGGTATGATTAAGGGAGTATTGTGGTTGAGGAATTATATCGTCATAAAGAACAACTGTCGGTGCGTACCAGTTGCAAGCCTGTCATGTACCAGTACTGGTACAAGGACCACAGGTTGAAAACCACTGATTTAGGTGATAGTCATTGCTGCATTCTGAAAAAGGAAAAACAATTAACATGTCCAATAATGTATGAAGAAAGCTGGTGAATAAAGTTAATATTCATTTTTTACAGAAGAAATTCAACATGTTCATAGTGTACATGTTCTTTATGAGAATATATAGTGATAGTGACCCTTTTGTACATGATACAGTATCTGTTGTGCATTTGGTTTTAAATGAAAGAGAAGTCTATTTTGAGAACCGTTGGACTGAAATTGCTCAAACTTTGCATTGACATTTGAAGTTATTAAACATATTCCCATGGTAGATCAAACTACAGGAGGAAAGTATTCAGGGTCATTGATTTCAATAATCACAATTTATGCTTTGCGGTTGATTTTATATTTGTTACTTAAATATTCTGGTTTCTTTTTTTCTCTAACTGTTAGACCTTATTCCTTCCAGAATTGTATAACCTTGTTTTAAGGTAAATGTCAGTCCCTCCTGATTTAATCTCCAAAGCTGTTCCTGCTTAGAGATTGGGTGAATAAAAAGTCAGTTTAATTCTCTGATACTGCCGAGCAGCTATTTTGCTGTAGTTGGCGTTTATAAAGATTTGGTATGAAACAAGCTAATCTCTTGGCATTCCCCCGTCTTATTCCCACAAGAAGGGATTTGAACAATCCTCTTGGTTAGTGTTCAGAGTATCTGCAAGATGAGTTAGCAGTTCAGATAGCTGTCAGAACTTTTACTTCTGCCAGCGTTATAATCAGTTGCTGGTGTATGTATTGTAAACAGGTCTACTCGCTGCACCAAATGCAGCACAAACAACTTGCTGACCTTTGAGAAACTTTATTTAATTTATTATGCCAACAAGAGCAGTGTGCTGCAGTTTGAATAGTATCACAGGAATCAAGAATTCCACGAGGACCATGTAGAGTTTACAACATCCTGCCAAGAATAGATGAAGGTATTGAAGCAAATAGGAATCGATTGGAACAGCATATGGATTGAAACCTCTGAATGATGGATAGCAGTTTCAACTATGGGACACAGTTGTGCCATTGTGGCAGCTCTGTCTATCAAAAAGGCCTCCCAGCATGTGCAGTGCCATTTATAGACAGCTGTTATTAAAAAAGAATAGTGATGTTTATAAATAAATGCCAGTATTGTTGCATCAGTACTCTGATCCACTCAGAATAATTGGTAACTTCACAAAACAGGCAAAATAATTTAAAATAAATAGTTATTTGAAGCTTTATAATCAGTTGGTTTGGGTTCAGAAATAGAGGGCTGCAAATACCTGAAAACATTTATGCACTTTATTTATTTATGTACTTTATTTATTTATTTATTTTATTTTTCAGGGGGGACATTGAAGATATACGCAGACAGTTTAAAACCAAATATACCGTACAAGACGATCCTTCTGTCCACCACAGACACGGCGGACTTTGCTGTTGCTGAGGCACTAGAGAAGTACGGCCTGGAAAAGGAAAACCCCAGTAACTACTGTATCGCTCAGGTAAGCACTTGGGCGTTGTCCAGCTTTTGAACTTTGAGTGGTCTTCAGAACAACTGAAACTCATTGTTTTACAGTTATTCTTATGCAGTTTGTGGAGCTATCAGTCATTTAAAATACATGGTTTATTGTATTTATTGATCGTTGTCACAGTTTGTCGACTTCCACCTAAAACAGTTTAACTCTAGTGTTCTTGCTAACAGCGTGATGCCCTATTACGCTTGCTGCTAATTTTAAGATTAAAAAGTGAGAAGAAGTGTATCACGCTGTATTCCAAACATGGCTGCCTTATTGATGTCACATGTCTGTTTATGCTTCTGCTGTGTCAGGACAGTGCACTTTGAAGTATTGTCTTCACATTTGGTACACAGTTCCATTATGGTCACTGTACCACTGGTTCACAAAAACACCAATGAATAGTTTTACAATTTCAACTGTAGATGCATTACAAATATTTGTGACAGGGGTCAAGCACTGTACCAGGAAAATAGATGGTTTTGAATAATTTTAAATATCTCTTGTGGCTGGAACTCCAGAATCGCTGCACATTCTCTAAAGCCCCTTTCACACTGGCATGCTCTACCCGGGTCGGAACCTACCCGGTGTCATGCGGGTCGGCTACGTGATTTCACACGGCTTTTGATAAAGCAGGGTTGACCTGGGTGACGGACACAAGTAAACAATACGGGTATCAATACCCCGGAAGCAGCTTGTTACAGACGCTTCCATCCAAGCTTCTGGGTTGAACCATCGACCCAAATGTTGATTAGAGCAAATGTTTCTTCATCCCTGCTGCAATTTGGCTCATGGTGTGTCTCAAGCAACAAAAATATGGCTAAACAGAATAAACAAATAGTTCCTTGCGGAAGTGTATCCTTAACGCAGGCATAGCTGTTTGTTATTTCATCGGCCATCATGCATTTTGTCTCGATCAATCTGGATATGACCCAGGTACGTGGGATTGTGACCTGGGTAGCCAGAACCCGTGTTCAAGTGCCAGTGTGAAAGGGGCTTAATTTGTGTTAATTGTTTACAGTTTAATTTACTGCAGAGCCTGTCTCCATACGATCTTGTTATATACGATATCCTCTATTAACTGATGGATCAATTGAATGGAACATGGAAACCTGATCAACACACATTTTATTATGCATATCTCTTAGCAGGACAAAATGTTTGAGTTGCAGACAAAAACAAGAAAAATGGCTGTGGGCTTGAATTCAGTTTCACTTTTTACATGCTGTCATTTCAAGTGGGGGAGAAAAAAAACTCCCAGCTTAACTATGTTCAATAAAAGAAAACAATAAAGCAAGAGATTCATAAAATTACTGTACTATTAAGGTGCAAAAAAAAAACAAAAAAAAACTGTTGGATTACTTTGGCATGGACTGAGAAAGCAAGTTTTTGTTTTTTTCTCCTGATGAATTATCTAGCTTGAATTTTTTTTTTTTTTAACCTGAGAGGTTCTGATTCAGGGTTATTGATAGACTACCTTAAAAGTGGTATCATGCCATACAAGTGAACATCCTTTTCCTGTTTTTAAATATAATCTAGTGGCAGTTGTGTTTGAAAGCATCTGTACTTTCTTGAATCACTTATACAGTTGTCTCCTCTGTCATACTGCATTTTAAAAATGTTACAAGCAATTTGAGATATAGCCTCTGTGTTCAATTTCTTGCACAGAACTGATAAATAAAATGTTAGCAGTAGACCGCCATATTAAAATTATGAGTTTGACATTTAGTAGAGGATTCCTTTTGATAATAGTTGAATTACAATTTTCAAAAGTGGCAGCAAAGACGGAAGAGTTCTGCTAGTGAACGAGTGCTTCTGTAAGGTATCGCTCTGTTTAATTGTGCATGTCACTGTATGTAAACATCTCTCTTGTAAACACTCAACCTTTGGCAGTAGATGGCTTTTTATTCCCTAAGCTTGACAGACTGACAGACATTTGGAGGGGAACTCGATTCCTCTTATATATGTTGAATGACTGTGGAAGGCCTGTCTACAGTATTATATTTCAGCACTGTTGGTTCTTCCTGAGTTCAAATGAAATTAACTGAAACTGCATTGACATGCATACACTTCTGGAGTAATTGCATAGTTCTGTTCTATTTCAAACTCAAGAGACTTTACATATTTTCATTAGTATCTGTTTTGTGGCCTTATAAACTACAAATAGATTATTTTTGCACACTTTTTGTGATGGTTTTGAAATCTGTTCATTTTGCTTTTAGTTTAGGTATATCAACTACTCAATCTAGTAGTAGAAGCCCTTGAAATCTTAAAAGCAACTGACAAGTTTAACCACAGCCAGTACTTTAGATATGGGGGGTGTGGTTACAAATTAAGTGGAGACTTTTTTTTTTAGACAGAGTGGTGAGGGTATAGAATGGGTTACAGTCACATTTTTTTAGAATGGATCCTTTAAGACCTGACTTGACAAAGTTTGGGAGCAGTCCGCTACTAGGATCTGGACTTGCATTGATAGGCTGAATGACCTTTTCTTATTCATACATTTTCTTATGTTCTTATGCTATCAAAGTTATCCCACTACCCACTTCTATTTATTTTCCTTGGGGGAGGATCTCCAGTTTCCTATCTAAACAGTACATTGATTTTTTTTTTTCTTCATCTTTGCTTGCCAGGTCATGCTACCTCCTGGATCTCAGCACTCCGATGACAATAGGGCTTGGGAGACTATCCTTGAAGATGCTGAGCGTCCCCTTCAGATCTTCAGAGAGTGGCCGGGCGACAAAGGTATGGCAAGGAATAGATTAATGCTGAGTTTCGTTTTTATGTTTAGCCTAAATCTGTCAAGCCTCATTCTATCCTAAATATATAAATGGTCATCCTTGTTGTTTCAGAAACATTAGTTTTCCAGCTCAAGAAACGACCACTAGACTATGTCCCAAAGAAAGCTCTGAAGCCTGATGAGAAAGTGCCGAGGGGGAAGTCTGTCGACGGGTATCTCCATGGCTCTTTACCTCCTGAGAAGCTGCCCTACCTGGTAGAGCTGAGCCCAGGTAAGCAGTAAGCCCTGGATTTGAAGACTGGAAATATACAGCATTCAAGTTGAGTTTGTCTTAATGTAACCCCCGAAATAAAAGGCTTTTGTGCTCCATCAATATTATACATTTAAAAAAGTTACACAGTAAATCCAAAACACATCAGTCCTCAATAGCTATAGGCCAATCTTCATCCTAGCATTCTTGGATAAGGGCAGCAGTGTGGAGTAGTGGTTAGGGCTCTGGACTCTTGACCAGAGGGTCGTGGGTTCAATCCCAAGTGGGGAACAATGCTGTTGTACCCTTGAGCAAGGTACTTTACCTAGATTGCTCCAGTAAAAACCCAACTGTATAAATGGGTAATTCTATGTAAAAAAAAATAATGTGTAAAAATAAAAAAATAAAAATAATGTGATATCTTGTAACAAGTGTAAGTCGCCCTGGATAAGAGCATCTGCTAAGAAATTAATAATAATAATAATAATAATAATAATAATAATAATAATAATAATAATAATAATAAGGTTCTAGAGAGAGTTATTGCAATTCAATTACAAACATTTCTAACTCTTAATGGTATATTTAAGAAGTTTCAGTCTGGTTTTCGTGCTGCACATATAACCGAGATGGCCCTTGTCAGAGTTGTGAATGATCTGCTGATAAGCTCGGACTTGGGCTTTCCATCAGTTTTTTAATTCTTCTAGATCCAAGTGCTGCCTTTGATACTGTAGACCACTCCATCCTACTGAATCCTCTTGAAAGCACAGTAGGACTGTCTGGCCTTGTCCTATCCTGGTGCAAGTCTTTCTGATAGGTTTCAGTTTGTCTCTATTGGGGAGATAAAATCAGCATTATCGAAAGTTGACTGTGGTGTTCCACAAGGCTCCGTTGTAGGTCCCTTGCTGTTTTCATTATATATGCTACTGTTAGGTGACATTATCCGCAGATATGGAGTGAACTTCCGTTGCTATGCTGATGATACCCAGCTATATTTGTCTCTAAAGCCAGTAATTTCTTCTGTCTGGGTGTTATTAGCTACTTGCCTTACAGACTTCAAGCATTGGATGTCACAGAATTTTCTAATGTTGAATTCAGATAAAACAGAGGTTATGCTAGTGGGCTCACAGAACCAACTAAAAGGAAATGTGGGATTACGTTAGCTTGACCCTTGCAGTCTCACATCAAAACCTAAACTAGAAATTAAGAGTTTGGGGGTCATCTTTGATCCTGATCTCTCATTTGAGACTCATATTAGGGAAGTTACTAAAGTATATTTTTACCATTTGAGAAATATATTTGAGAAACTTAGACCAATTATTTCTGTATCTGATGCAGAGACACTAATGCATGCCTTTGTTTCATCTAGAATTGATTATTGTAATGCACTTTTTTCTTGAAAAATGTAAACCGTATTTATCACTCCCTGCATATGATATGCGGGTGGTTGCAATGAAGTATTACAGTTGGCCATCTGGAGAGTCAGAAACGTAACTTTTTCTTTAAACTTGCGTTTCTTTCTAAAATGGTAAAACGGCTTCTGTTTTCTTTTCTTTTGTTTTTATGTAACCTCGCTCAAAAAAAAACAAACAAAAAAAACAACATTGTGAAATATGAGGAAAATTACTTGATTTTGGTCCCTGCAGGGAAACAAAATTCAAGTAATCCATTCTTACATATATTTACATATATATCGTTTCTAGTAATAGGATTAAAAAGTTTGTGTATCTAGTTGCTGTGGCAAAAATCTCTATATACGCATACGGCTATGCTGTGTGCATTTTAATAAACTTTGCATGATTGCTCACAAATGTCAGCTGTCATCAAACTTAGCTGAGGAAATGTTTAAAACAATTGAGGTTGCTTTGCATAACTTAGCCTTGCTCTAATGAGGCTATCAAATGGTAGCAGAATTATTCCTTACTGGGTTAAGTAGATTTATTTTTAATTTTCATGTCTGTGTCAGGGAGCTCTTGTTTACAATACCAAATTGTTTCTATGTCCCCTTTTTTTCTGCTTGCACTAATGGAAATGAAGGTAAGTTACTGAGGCATGGCTAAAGTCTGCTATGAAACCAAATATGTGTGAAGATATATAGGTATAGATCTGTATAGATAGAGATATATAGATTTTGTGTTAACTGGTGATACTGTTTAATTATTCTTGTATTATAAAAATTATATATTTTCACCCACTGAAGCTTAGAGCAGCAAGTCAACTCCTGGGTGGCCACTCTGACCTTTCACAAAGTGGATATCCATTTGTATTGTATAGCACCCTATACGATATTCTGTATGTGCCTTACCATATGACCAAGCGATTGAG
The DNA here is from genome assembly GCA_030684275.1 of Acipenser oxyrinchus oxyrinchus. Lineage (NCBI taxonomy): Eukaryota > Metazoa > Chordata > Actinopteri > Acipenseriformes > Acipenseridae > Acipenser > Acipenser oxyrinchus. The sequence continues at coordinate 48,217,155 of CM060251.1, forward strand.
TATATAATGCAAGCACTTGCTAATACTGCCTGTTTGATGATTGACCTGGATTTTAACATGCACTGTTTCCAGGCTGCTTGTAGTTTAATTCATCATCCCCAGCTTTACTGACCTCTTATAAGTAAAATGTATTTTACTTTGTCAGGCCCGAATTGCAACATCGTGGTTTCAGTTCAGATGACTTAAAACTAAAAAAATATGGTGGGCTAAATTGGCCCTTGGAAAGACAGGAAATCAGGTGACTAAATGGCCCTAGTGCTTCACCGCTAAGGTTGAAGCCATGGCTAGCATGGTGAGAAAACAGCTGGTAAAGTTTTTTAGGTGTCTCTTGAATGTGTTTGTGATAGGGGGCAGTTGGAGATGAGTTTATTTAAAAAAACCTTGTCAACATAACTATTTCAAGAGTTGTTGAAAGACGGGAGGCTCCATAAGAACTGTTCATTTCTTTTGTTCTCCTGGTATACTTTCTTAGGAGACATTTGCAATTTGAAAATAAGACACTGTGAGAAGTTATTGAAGTGGAAAATAAATCTGTTTTGATTAATCTGCTCTCACGCTAATCTGGCAAGATGTACCCCCTGAGCAAAGTGAATAAGTTAAAAATGAGAGATCAGCTGGCTGAGTGTAGTGTGCATGTCAATTTCGAGATTAACAGCACATAATTTCTGGTATTGCTTTAACTGGTTTGCTACACCCTTGTCACGTGGCTGAAGGACTCGGCAACTAATATTCCACGCTCTAAAATATAATCTCGTCTTTGTCAAGGGACGATCTGTGGGGTTTGTAAGTTCTATCAGAAAGATAAGTTGCTGAAGGTGATGGTGGTGTGTTTTTTCCTTGGTGATAGAAGTGAGCTGAATTTGTTTTTTGTGCCACATTTTATTTGTCTTTCCAATCTCTGTAACTCAGTGGTCAAATTGAGACCTTCAGCTGGCTTCGAAGCTACTTCTCAAAATTCAGCTGTGCTTAATGTATATTTCCAGTCATTTTCAGCTGTCAGCAGGGAAGCCAGATAAAATGGTGGTCTGCATAAGTGCATGGTCTGACCGCAGATTGGCAGCAAGGGAGTGTAGGGGGGAGACATCCAAAAGTGAAACCATTTTATTGCAATGACTCACCCCACTGTCTCTCTGTGGTTAAAGGATGTGGGGGAACTTGCAGACCTTCCTCTCCCAAAAGGTTTCTGTAGATGACAATTGAAAAAGGAAAACTAGTGTAAGTCATCCTTAGTTATTCGATGATAGGCAATAAGTTTCTTTGGCTGACCAGAGTCAGAGGGGGATACGAAGGCTTTGTTACTTACAGTGCGCCATGCATGTTGTTTGTATCATGCTGCTGCATTTTCACCCTTTCCTGTCTTCTCTCTCTCTCCCTCCTTTGCATTTTCTGTCTGGTGTCTGTTCTGCTGGTCTGTCTGTACCTGCCTCCTGTGCTTGTCCCCTAACCCTAGGGAGAGGGAATCACTATGCCTACTACAGCTGTCGCCGGCAAGAAGGTACCTTCACCAGAATTTTTTCATTTCTTGCGTTTCCCGGGGTCAATATATTTAAACCAAACTTTATTGGTATGATTTGTTTTTATTGTTTTACCAAAGTAAACCTCATGTGATGAAGCTAGTGGAAACTTGCTTTGAATTTAGACCTTGGCTAAATTCACCCCAAGACGCTTCACTATCCTCCCACAGTTGAAAACCGCCACTGTTGCTACCAAGTAGTCTACGAGCGCTAAAAGGAAACTGTGTTTGCTGACCCCTACTTTAGAAACTTGTTTTGTAGAGATGCAAATCCTGGGGTGATATCCTCGGAAATGCATGAGCAATGCATACATGTCTATGTAGTTCACCAAACCACATCTGCTTATTAGACCTTGTTTCTACTGATAAATGCCTCAAAATACAAGAGCTCAGCTAATTTCCCTATATAAATCAGTTTGACAATTAGTGCAGGTGCCCTTTTAATATATTCCTAACATGTCATTTCTCCTTGGAAGGCAGAAAAAACGAACACGTAACATACACTCCTCTATTGCAAAGAGAAGCTACTGACCACATACACGTTATGCAAATACTGTATTTGGTGTTTTTATTTATTATTATTATTATTATTATTATTATTATTATTATTATTATTATTATTATTATTGTTATTACAGTGCACTCAGTTTATAAGAATCACATCCGTCCCAGATGATTTGATTCTTAAACGGTTGAGTCTTAAAAACAGACCGATATGATTAATGTGGTGAAGTGCTGCAGAATCAGTATGTTGGTTTGAGAATAAGAGCTTTGTTCCCTGCAGTGTAATGGGTTGACCACTAGATGTCATGAGTTTCCCGCATGTATGCACGCCTCCGGAAAATTCCTAGTTGTTTCCTTAACGAATTAAGGATAATGGTCAATTGGTTAAGTGCTTGTTAAAGTTAATGACACCTCGATAAAAAGGGCTTAGCCGATAGCTTTGTGATGAGGGGTATAAAGGAGTAAGGAAGTGGAAGCGTGCGTGCATTGCGGAAGCAGAAGTAAGAGAAAGAAATCAAAACCAAAGAGCGAGTAAGAGATCTGCATGTTCCAGTACTATGCTGTGCAAATAAGTAAAGTAGTCACAGTATGTGTAGCTCCGGGGGGAGGGGGGGAAACGTATGAACTGTTTTGATTTGTATTTGTTTAGTTGGTTAAACAGCTTATCCATCCTGACATCAGACAGGGACCACACAAAGTATTGTTTAGTTAGTGCTCCAACTGAGAGCTAGGTTTGTTTTATTAGCGGTTGTTTCCCCATTGCAGTGTAAGAAAAATAAAACCAAACACCAGTTTTAAACTATAAATCAAGACTCCAACCTTATTTACACTGCCCTCGGCCACGTCACGTTAGAATCCTGCGCTGGTCCGATTTTTGCAATCCATCTTCAACCCGGACCCGCTACTACAGGACCTGACGCGAACCCGCAGCTCGCTGCAACACAGTCTTACCCGCAACCCGACCCGCTTCAATAAGACCTGCAACCCGACCCGAACCAGCAAGTGTTTGTCCTTTACCTACTGCCTGCACCGACTGACTCTCTCGCGCTCTCACATTCACACACAGATATCTCTACCATTCTCCACGGATTGAGTTTATACAATTGGCTATTAGACAGCGTGGTAGCTTTTTCTAGTGGTTTGATTTATATTTTAACATTGTAACATGAACTATCTCTACTTACTTTATTATAAAATACCTGTATATTCCTGTCGTGCCATCAGTTGAAAGGGAGCTACACCTGTGCTTCCACAGAGAGTTTTGTGGCTGTCATTCACAAAAACATAGACAGGTTTTACAAGCAACGGATCCAGTCACTTGTTTATTATTTTCATTCGCTGTGATTCCAGAATAATTCCACACTTCTGATTTACCTCTCAAACTACATGATATAAATCCTGCGCATCTTTTGTTTCACATCGTCCACAGGCATTTTTAATATCACCAAGCAGACGTGAAAAAAAAATCTTGCGACCATATCAAACAAGTGAGAACAACACTGCTTAGTCAATGAATGTGCATTCACTTTATTGAAACAAATTTTCATTAACAGAGAACACAAAAAACATACCTGCACAATGCAGTGGCGCACTCACTGTCTGATTACAAACAATGCAGCTTTTCCTGCATCATTGCAGGATCCACGTTGCGTACGTGCCTAATCGTGTGAAATGTGATCAAATTCCAAAACAGCTTTGTTGGCTGTACACGTCATTGCACTTGATACAGTGCCATATTACATGTAGTGAGTTTGCCCCAAAATTATTCTTAAGTGGATTGCTTGATTTTTACAAGAGTATTTTAGCATGGTTAGTATAGGAATGATTTTGTCCCAGTGGTTTTGATCACTATATGTGGATGATTCTTATATCAGTGATTCTTATAAACAGAGTGCACTGTAATTATTATTATTATTGTTATTATTATTATTATTATTATTATTATTATTATTATTATTATTATTATTATTATTATTATTAAATAAAGAATACTCATCCAATTGTTATAAAAACTAGATCATTTTATCTTTGTGGCCGTCGGTATGAGTGCCTGTAGCTACCTTGGTCCATCCTGAGGATTTACTAATTAATCAAAAAGCTCCTTAATCAAACAATAATAATAAAATAAAAATGAAAACATTTGAGATAGTATTCCAAATTAATGCAATTGAGGGTTTCAAAAGAAAAGGATCCAATTCCTACATACTGTACACTTCAAGAAATGATTGCTCCACATTGAACCTGTTCAAGCCCTTGTGTATCTAACCCTGGTTATTGTATTAATTTGTGTTTTTGTTCACTAATACTACTTTAAAATCTGCATTAACTATGAAGTGCAAAACAAATTCAAATGTTCCTTTTTAATAGGAATAATGCCATTATCATCTTGCAATCAGATTGTGGGGATGGTGAAATAAAATATTCTCTTTCATTACACTGTGGTAAAATTACCTCACTTTTGAACTATATAATGATCCTAAATAGCCAACAGATCACAGAAACACTGTAATGTTGCTTGTACTACAGGGTTTGAAAGAACAGCTATCCAGGAGTTAATGAAACACATACAGATCCAACTCCTATAAAATGGGAGGCCTTTTATATGAGAACCATTTCTAAGTAGAGTAGCCTGCAGGATTTGTGAATGCACGTTGCCAAACCAGAAGAACAAAACACATCCACTCCAATCTACAAACCCAAGTCCTGCATGCCCTTGCTGAAAAATCATGTTTTACCCAAGACCCTTGGGTTGTCTGATTTAGATGCACAAGGTCACTTGTTCTAATATTGAGATTTTTAAAATGCCATACGTTACCACATGACATACTGTACAACATGTATGAAAGACGGCACCCCAATTCTGGAGGTAAATGTTGTTTGTGTCTTGCAGATGGCTCGGACTCCAGGGATAAACCAAAGCTCTATCGGTTACAGATGCATGTCACAGAGGTCGGCTCAGATAAAACTGAGGAAAACTCGATCCAGGTGAGGGGCCACTCTTCACAGTGGTGAAAATATGGAAATGTGTGTAATCAGGTGTTCCGTGGAAAATAACAGAGCAGAAACATTGACACGTCAAAGAATTGCTGTGCATATTTGCTTCACGTCTGCAACTAAAGTTTTAATGATCTAATTATCATTTGGCATAACTAATCCTTTCGAGGCTAATGCATTTAATTGGATGTACTTCAGGCAGCCCTGTAACATTGTAGCTCTTTTATATGCAAGTTATTCCTCCTAACACATCCTTTCAGAAAATGTACTCTGCCTGCCTTTGCAGCCTGAAAAAGAAATGCTTGGGAATCAGTGTCAGCATATTGCATTGATATAATACACCTTTTATTCCATTACAGGATGAGGGTTTACAAGTGATACATTTTAATTGAAGTGTTGTTTTTTGTGTATTGGGAGGATCTTAGTGGAGTGTGGTGTTGGTTATAATTCATACCGTTTTTTATTTGTATTTTGAAGCTTTAGAAGCGGTTTGTATGCTGCCGAAAACCTTTTATTCTACATGCCCAGGGACAGAGACTGTAGAAATTTTAAAATTAATTTTAAGAGATGAGCTGAACTTGAAATTAATGAAAACTGATTGAAAAACAAAATGAACAACAGGAGAAAATATTGGCAACAAATCAGTGGAAGGAATTATTTAACCTAAATAGAACCAAAATGAGTATTCATTTTAGCTGGCATCATTATTTTCTTACTGCAGCTCCTAGGCATGCTAGTCACCTGTCCACCTGCCCATTTTATAACTATCCTCATTATTTTTTAATATGTGCATATCCATCTTTAGCTTCTGCCACCACCACGCTTTTAGTCAGTCGTGCAAAGGTTGTTTCGGCTCAAGGCATTCCAGTGACACAGGGTTTTGTTGGCTGCACTACTCCCTATTTGCTACCAGTCAGCCCAATTTAATAGATAATTTTATAGGTGGCAAGAACGGTTAACAGCAAAAATCCTAAGCTCCTGTATCAAAACATAGGCCATCAATCTGATTATATGGGCTCTTTTCTTTTAAATTCCCTATGCCACCCACCTAAATGCCACTGCAGCTTTTCTGATTTAATCCTGGTGGTTTTTGCCTGTGATTTTGAATTGTGTGAGGATTTCTGTGCTCATTTTAAGTAATCTTTTTAAGTACAGCACATTTTCTGTACATCTTTCCTGAGATTCATTGGTCTTCCACAGAGGTGCCCCTCTCCTCTCTGCCTTGGTTTGTTGTAAACACTGCATCCCATGGCCATTAATTTTTTCTTCTATGAAGAAAACAAACAGACTGAGGCCCCGCTGGGAAAGCCATAGATTATCAGATATGTCAATGCAGGTTCAGAAAGTGTGCTGGAATTTTGAACAGTTTTTATGACACTAAAACCTATTTGGTTCCTCGACTGTTAGGGGTCTATGGTTGAGAAGAATTACTCTAACAGTTGGGTCTCACACTTTTTCTATGGTCTTGAATAAACCTCCTTATAAAAACTGCATAATCCAAAAATTTGTTTTAGAAAACACTGTTTTGAAATAGGTTGACATTTGGTTACACTTAATACTGAGTTGTCTCTCTCTCTCTCTCTCTCTCTCTCTCTCTCTCTCTCTCTCTCTCTCTCTCTCTCTCTCTCTCTCTCTCTCTCTCTCTCTCTCTCTCTCTCTCTCTCTCTCTCTCTCTCTCTCTCTCTCTCTCTCTCTCTCTCTCAGCTGTTTGGCCCAGGAATCCAGCCCCACCATTGTGACCTCACCCATATGGACGGCATGGTAACTGTGACCCCGCAAAGTTTTGATGCCGAGACCTATGTCGACGGTCAGCGAATTGCTGACACCACCATGCTGAGAAGTGGCATGAAGGTCCAGTTCGGGTCTTATGTCTTCAAGTTTGTGGATCCCAACTACAACCACGGGATGATCAAAAGGAGCATGGATGCTGGCCCTATGGTCAAAGGACGACACAAATCAGGGTAGGTGTCATGCATTTACCAGAGTCACTGAAGAACAATGATGACGCCATGTACCATATATGGGCTCACTGAGTAAAGTCAGAATGCAGTTTTAAATTTAAGACGTAAATGTCCGCCTGAGGGCCATATTGTTTTACAAAACATCACCATTTTGACATATTTGTATTCCATTGTCACTGGAATGATGCCAACCAAGTTTGGAGTTTGTTGATCAAACGGCTATCAAATAAACGCAGCTTGCTGTTAGGGGTGCGTTTCGGTAAAATTTGTGGCAGCCATTTTGATAGTGAAATTTAGCGCAACTTCTGCTTTGCAAACTTGAAGCGGGTTTGGTTGCTGATGATATGTACCAAGTTTCAGATCAATCACTTCACCGCTTCCCAAGAAGAAGATTTTGAAAGTTTTTTCTAAGAAAGAGGCCGCCATCTTGGTTGACGCAGGAGTGCAATTTTTTTTTGCATCTGAACTGTAATCAACACGGAATGATACTTACCAAGTTTCATGTTGAGTGATTACACTGCAAAGAAGCAGCAGCAGCAGCTAATATTTATTGCCGAGAGGGCCAAATAAGACACTAAGTAGATCAGTGCAAGCCATTCTGCTTGCAACACTTACAGAAATAGCACTTTCTATTTTGAGTACTATTATTGGATATGCCTTGGATGGAGTTTTTGTACTTGAGATTGATTATGCTGCTGTTGTCTTCCAGGACCCCTTTGCAATGAGATCTTGATAGGTTCTCATCATTTAAACATTCAAGAATGTTTTCCAGAAAGGCAGATTAAAAATGGATTATTATTGTAGCACATTATTGTAGTCATTCCAATGCAAGGTTAAAATGTTTGTTTTTGTATTTTATAACCTATTTGGGGGAGTAAGTATAGCATTTGATGCTATGGTTGGTGGTCATTAGTGGAGCACAGTCCAGCCAACAGTGCTACTAGAATCAAAAACGGGCTGCTTTGTCTACCTAGCATGGAGGTGACTAATGAATGATCCCATGATTGCCAAAGCTGGTCTTTTGGATTTCTTCATGATCGCAGTGCAAAGTTATTTATGGGTTTTATGTAACAGTACCCTTCACCCCGTAACCTAATTTTCCATCCATGTTGGTGTCACGTGACGTTTTTGGTTTCCTAATGGTAAAACTCTTCTAATGGTTCTTTTAGGTGTTGCTCAATACAAATGAACTTTTGTTACATTTAGTATTTTGTAAGGTGGTGCTAGTGCAGTATTTACTTTGTTAGAAATGTGAATACATTTCTTAGAATAGAGATTTTAATGAGAAACTCAAATACATTGGGAGGCTGTGGAAAGTATAGCTTTTAGAATTGAGACATTAAAAAAACTAAAAACTATATGAACCATTAATTTTGATCTTTTATTTATCATGTAATCAAAGAAACTAGAAAATTATATTGCAAGCTTACCGGAAGCCGTAATAGTTGTACAGTATTTCATGTTAGATTTCAAAATGTCCCTTTTTTCAATTTGTCAGTATATGGAAAACTACAAAGTGTTCTGTAATTCAGTATGTTAACATAGCATTATTCAGCAGGTTTCATTCGACTTTATGAAGCAAAATTAGTTCATTCTATAGAGATCAGAAAAGACAAGCACCTTGAAGCAAATAATTGTTAATCATTTGGATGGCTGGTTTTGACTCTTCAGATTTCAGATGCAGATAATTCATTTGCATGTCTGCATGTCAGTGCCTGATTATTTTACCCATCTCCTTTCATGCAGGAGCGTTCCTGAAACAACATTTGAACTGGATGGGGACATCCACAGTGGGACAGCACTGCAGACAAGCAAGGTAATGATGAACATTACTATGGATGTTTTTGGAAATGGTACCTGGCACAAAGACACACATTCAAAAACAACCTCCCTTTTACGTGGCTTTGTCGGTTCAACATCTTGAAACCCCTCATAAGCGAGGATGTAAATTGGAATAGCATGGGGCTGCACTGCCCCCTGGTGGTCCCTCGAACTTGAAGTTTGCTTATGGAGCAAAGCTCACGTTGTCATTGCTCTTGCAACAAGTTCTCAAAAAATACATAGGAAGGACTTCAGTCTCTCCTGCTAAAAAATTTAAATATTTCATGTAGCCAAAATATAAATCAAATTATAAAAACTAAATAAAATACACTGGTCTCTACCTAAAATTATAGTATCATAACAAGCTGTTAACCCTTTGCAGTCCATTTATTAATTGTGCGTCAGGCTCGCCAGGTCTAATTTATTTTCACACGCGCAGTTAATTTTAGACGCGCTGTTTAAAAGTATTTTTTTTCCACAGTCAAACGGGTTTAAATGGCCCTGCATATCAACAAAGCACTCACTAGGCATCTCCAGCCCCGCCCCACCCTTTCGTTCGCTATCGCTTTCACATATGCTAACAAATAAATAATAATAATAATAATAGTCGTACATACCGATCAATCATCTCCTGATGACTTGTTTTATCACCAAACTCCTCAATAATGCAATCCAAGTCATTATTTTATTGCTATAACATCTCGAAAAAGCTCTGCAAATGTCCGTGATAGTCTCTGTGCGTTGATACAGTAACACCCAGCTTGTTTCCTTATGACCGCCCCTATCTGGTGCCAGGGGCAAGTATGACTATTCATGAGATACGCCTTTTTTTTTCTTTTTTTTTTTTTTATCGGCTTGTCTCGGCTCCTTTCGCTCCCACTCGGCCATTGAATGGTTTTCTCGGCTTTTTCCGGAGATAAAAAAAATGACTTTTGCGTTTTTGGATGATGTCGGACAGTGTCCGACAAAGGACCTGATAGGAATAATTGCAATGTCGGACCCAGTCCGACAATGGACCGCAAAGGGTTAATCCACACTGGGCTGAAAGGAGCAAAGTGTAATCTGTTTATACTGGTCCGTTTGTTTTCACTGCAGACAGCCGAGGACAGGAGTGGTTTTACAACGTCTGTGTTACCGCATGATGTGTCTTTTTTGTTTTGCAGAGTTCGAGCAGGCTGGATATTGAAAGATCCACCCTGAGCGAGCGTGGCATGGTGAAGCCCATGGTGCGAGAACAGCAGCAGGACTACCGCAAGCAGGAATCCAGGTGAGCCCCACGGGCTACAGTTCTGTATCCTGTTTTCTAGATTAGAGCACACAGCTGAAGTTAAATTGAAACGAAAATCAACAAAGTTTAAGTGAAAACAATAGGAACGATAATTAAGTCATGTTTATACATATATATTATCTATATGAATAATACTGGTTTGTCTATTCTCTTCAGACTCTTCAAACAGTACACTATCTGTCCAAAAATGTACCAGCCATATAAAGATGTAATGTAAAAGTCTGCAAATATTAGTAATTTTACTGCAGTAGGCACTAGTAGATTATTATTATTATTATTATTATTATTATTATTATTATTATTATTATTATTATTATTATTATTATTATTGTGTTTATTTAGCAGACACCTTTATCCAAGGCTGTTTACAGAGACTAGGGTGTGTGAACTATGCATCAGCTGCAGAGTCACTTACAACTACGTCTCACACCGAAAGACAGAGCACAAGGAGGTTAAGTGACTTGCTCAGGGTCACACAATGAGTCAGTGGCTGAGGTGGGATTTGAACCGGGGACCTCCTGGTTACAAGCCCGTTTCTTTAACCACTGGACAACACAGCTTACTGTTCATGAATAAAACATTTTATTATGGTAAGTCAGCCCTACTTGTAAGAACAGTATTTTTCCTCTGTTCGAATGACTAACTCTCTTTTTTTTTATATGTTTTGTTTAAAGCTTTCCAGGTAAATCATCTGAATGGCGCTGAAGCAATACCTTAAACTTTCTATAAAGTGTGGTCCTGTATATGTAGTTACTGTAATTTTCCTCCATCCTTTATTTGAACATGGGCAGAATACCTACCATGACTCCTAATACAAAACAAATGCATGACGTAGGACCCTGAGGGGAAAAACGCAGTAATACTAGTTATGACCCCTTTTGGTGAGGGCTTTGCTTGACTGCTGTAGTTTTTGTTAAAAAGCAGTACAAAATAATTCCATTATAAGAAAGCTCACAATGTAAATCCCTTCAGCTGTGGCCAGACCTAACTTGATATGCTGAAACACTTGTCTTGTTTAATTAGTGTGTATGTATGTATGTATGTATGTGTGTGTTTGTTTCGTGCTGGATTGATTTGCATTGTTTTTTAGTACTGTAACATCATGAGGTGCAGGGCCTGAATAATTTCAGGATTTTATTATATCACAATTCCATACAAGATTATGGGGTATTATATATTTTTTTTTTCAGAACAGTAAAAGTAAACCAAGGCTTTTATGTAGAGGAAAAAAAAAAAAATTGAGATTCAGCATATTGCAAGCTCAAAAGCTTATTTTTCCTGCTAAGAGATGTATCTCCCTGGAGACATAATACAGAGGCACACATACTGTGTGTTTTTCCACAGGCCCCTCCGGAAGATATTTTAAGTATAACGTGAATGTATGATTTTGGAAGAAAAGAAAAGTTCCTATTACTTTTTATATAGGCCTGACATTGAAAAATAATTGTTGTCTAGTAATATAAAGCATCCCAGAAAGAGTGAAGTTAAATTGATTTAATTAAATTTAATTAAGAGGAAACTATTATTTGCAAAACAGGTTATAACATTTTTGCAACGAGTCATAAAGATTTTAAATCTGAGAAAAGCAATTTAACCGAACTAATAAAAAACAAAAATGAAGAGCCCTAAGTATAGGCTAGAGGTGGTGTCCAGTAGAAAAAGGTTTCACTACCAAATTGCTTTAATTTTAACATACCAATGGTGCAGATCACACACAGATGGCTTTGTACATTTGCTACTCAGAAGTTCATGGCAGTAATACTGCAGTTTTGCAGGACCTCTTGAAGCCTCCATTTGGCCAAAGCATTCAGCTGAGCTGAAATGTTATCGCTCAAGTGTTTGCTTGCTATCACCTTCACAAAGCAGGTGAGTGTGAGTGAGATGCAGGGTTTCTCCTTAGTGAGAACCTGCTTAATTTTTACAGAGGCTAGGACAAGGGCTAGGCTCTGTACCGATCCTGACTTTTGCCGAACACTATCTCGGCATTCCATGTCAACCAGTCAGTGGAATTGCAGGCTTCTTCCACTCCTTTGTCTGACAGGGAGCTGCATCTCCATACATTCTGCCCAGTCCGACGTTGGCGTGCTATTCTGACAGGACAAAAAAAGTTGGAGGTGGTCTGGATGATGTGTTCTGCTTTAAGACTAAGTCCCATGGTCAAGCCCTGTCTAGGCAGAGGCTGTCCAAATGGATAGCAGACACATAATAATAATAATAATAATAATAATAATAATAATAATAATAATAATAATAATAATCTTTTATATAGTGCCTTTCATGAGCACATCTGAAGGTGTTTCACAAGAATAAAAAAAAAAAGACAATGTCCAATAAAACAAGAAAAACAATAACTACATACAACAACATATCAGGTCAGACAATAAACGCCAAAGTATAAAAGTGGGATTTCAGTTTAGATTTAAAAATACTAACAGTATCACTGTCCCTTATGACCTTCGGAAGGTCATTCCACAGCCTAGGTGCTATACAAGAAAACGCTTGGTCACCAAAACAATGCTGCTTAGTTCTAGGTACTGATAGTAGGCCAGAGTCAAAAGATTGATGGCTACGCATTGGAGTATATGGCAAAAGAAGGTCAGAGGTGTAGTTTGGTGCTAACCCATGGAGAGCCTTAAAAGTTAATAGCAGGATTTTAAATTTCACTCTGAACTCCACTGAAAGCCAATGCAGGGAAGCTAAAACTGGTGTGATGTGATCGTAAGATTTTGTTTTAGTTAGAATGCAGGAAAAAAAGACACCTTAGTAACATTGCGAATATGCTCTTCAAAAGCCAAATTTGGATCAAAAATAATACCAAGGTTCTTTACAGATGTAGGTCTCAATTCCATCAATAATCAGTTTAAGATTTTCGCATTTATGAAGCTGATATGAGGAGCCAATCGGCATTATTTCGTTCTTATCAGGGTTCAGCTGTAACAAATTCTGCTGCATCCAATTCTTAATATCACTCAAGCAGAATGTTAAAGAAGGACTGCCTATGAGCGAGCCAACTTGCCCCCTCCAGAAAGCTCACTGCCCATTCCTTCAGAGACATGGCAACTTCATGGGCTTTATTCCAGGGTGCATCTGTCAAGAACATTTGCAATGCGGTGGTGTGGGCTGCTCCCCATACCTTTACTAGGTTCTACAGAAAAGACTTAAAGGATGGAGGAAAATTACAGTAACTACATATACAGGACCACACTTTATAGAAAGTTTAAGGTATTGCTTCAGCGCCATTCAGATGATTTACCTGGAAAGCTTTAAACAAAACATATAAAAAAGGAGAGTTAGTCATTCTAACAGGAAAAATACTGTTCTTACAAGTAGGGCTGACTTTAACATAATAAAATGTTTTATTCATGTACAGTAAGCTGTGTTGTCCAGTGGTTAAAGAAACGGGCTTGTAACCAGGAGGTCCCCTGGTTCAAATCCCACCTCAGCCACTGACTCATTGTGTGACCCTGAGCAAGTCACTTAACCTCCTTGTGCTCTGTCTTTCGGTGTGAAACGTAGTTGTAAGTGACTCTGCAGCTGATGCATAGTTCACACACCCTAGTCTCTGTAAGTCGCCTTGGATAAAGGCGTCTGCTAAAAATAAACAAATAAACTAGAGTGTTAAGGGCGGCTTCCGAGTCGACCCTTACAATACAGGCATAGAGGTGAGTTTCTCCCTCAATTTTTTTAGCCCTAGCTACTTGTTACTGGGGTTCCATATGGTAACACACAAGGCAGCCTCTCGGCTTAGCCTTGTACTAGTCCAGTTGTTCTGCAATACTGCCCTTGCGACGGCTCTGGTACACTCACCCATTAGGTAATAGTTGCATTTCGTACTTGAAAGGGAACGTTAGGTTATTATGATAACCCTGGTTCCCTGAAATAGAAATGTAACCATTAATCTTCAAGGTCGCTGTGTGCATGATTGCAGCAGTCTTGAAGGAAAAATGACGTTGAGATCTGATGACGCAGTCCTTTTATACCCTCGGGGGCGGACTGTGTCACAGGCTCGGCCAAGCAGTTTTGGTATATAATATTCAGGTTTCAGGGTCTTTGAGGTAAACACCCATTAGGTAATGGTACATTTCTATTTCAGGGAACCAGGGTTATGATAATAGCCTAATGTTTTCTATGATTTCTTCAGTCAGGTTCTGTTACTGGTATTTTCCAGTAAAAATTGACCACTTTCCTTTAAATGATGTGTCTTTTTTGTGCACTTTCTAGTTGAGTTGTGTGTTTGATTTCAGTTTCTTTTCGTTTTCACCTTCATCTCCCATATGCTCCATGCAGTAGTGTTCCCCTGTCTCCTGAAAGTGACTTTGCATTGCATCAGTATATAAAGGAAATAAAAAAATAGCAACTCCTTTAGTGACATTATATTTTTACAGTGTCTTTGTAATGATGTGAGAGACAGGATAAGGCCCCTTTAGACGTTTAGCCATGTCTGTTGCTATAATGAGGCACTAGGTGAGGTGCTGACATCCTTTTGTCAGAATTTGTGACGGCCAATGGGTGTCACTGGGAACACATCCAGGACATTTTATATTACACTCGACCATTGGGAATGTCCTTTCTCCTGGAGTTCTGTGGCGGAGAGTTTAAAAGTGCATTGTTATTAAGGATGAGTAAGGATTGAGAAGAATGCCTTTTTAAATAAGTCTGTGAAAAGGGGACATTTGCTTGTGTTTTCTGAAGAATATTTTCAAAATTAATAACTCAATTTACATTTAATCTATTAAAACAACCTTTAAGGAAGTAGTCTTTAAATAATGAACTGTATGGGTTAAAGCTTTTAAAGCCCATAGTGGTCCCACTCTTAATTTAAGAAGGGGAGCTTTATATTAAGAGGTGGAACTAAAGCTACCACAGTAAGTCTCTTGACTGAGTTTGGAAGGCTGGCGTGTATGAACATGGCTCTAAAAGCTATGTAATAAATAAATACATTGCTGCGCACAGCAACTGAGCCACCAGCACCTTCAACCTTGCTACGTGGCTCATTGCAAGTGATATTTGATCAGTTCTGCTAACAGGTGCTCAGGGACTCTTTAAAACCAAATACATACTGTAGCTGACTGAATACAATGCCAGTAAGCATGTCCTCATCAATAATCCAGACATGAGCTATATCTGCACTGCCTCACTGCGAGTAGTAGAAACTACTGGAAAGAAGCAAAAAGGGCAGGCTGCAACAGTTTAGACTTCACACCTTGCTGAGGAATGTTGTACAAGTGTTCCAAAGCACAGCCTCTGGAGAGGTGGGCATTGGTAGACAGTGGGATTAATTTGCTTTATGTAAACGGTTTATTGAAATGCAACTTTCTCTCATCAGATCTCGGGATGGACAGAGACCAGAGCTGATGCTACCAGCCAGCATAGAGTTCAGGGAAAGCTGTAAGTAACACTGTCTCTCACCCCAATTTCTTATGTTCTGACCTGTCATATATTTGGAAAGATATTGCATTCAAAGGTACAGTAATGCAAGCTGTTGTGATAGAAATATACAATCATTGTGGAACTGCATCGTTCACTGTCTTTACCGTGTCATTTTAAATGACCATATTATGTACAGTATCTGCAGCAGTAGTGTTGGTAACGCCTTATAACACTTCTTTATATTAACTGCTTCCGTTTCTGCTCTATTTACTGCTCATAATTGCGTCTTTGATTGCCTCCTCAGCCGAAGATGCATTCCTGTCCGCTGTTATCAACTACACCAACAGCTCTACAGTGTACTTCAAGCTTTCCCCCACCTACGTACTGTATATGACCTGTCGCTATGTGCTGTCCAGTCAGTACCGGCCCGACATGAGTCCCTCTGAGCGCACGCATAAGGTGATAGACATAGTCAACAAGATGGTGAGCACGATGGAAGGAGTCATTCGGGTGAGTTCCCAGTGCCGCCTTGTTCACTTAAACACAATTTGGTGGTGTACCCCACAGGAGCTGTAGTTTTATTCCCTTTTAGATAAAGAAACGCAGAGCATTCTACACTAAAAGAGCACCAGTTTAATTGACCATCTTATGCCCAGCATTCACTCCTGATCTGCACTACCATATGCCTGTGGCTGCAGTGTTTATATAGACATAATCTAAACCTTAGTATTACCCAGTAATTTTTTCAACCAGCTTTAGGGTTCCCAAAGCTCTGTAATCATGTTGGTCAGCCGACAGGCTAGGGAAGTTTTCAAAACCCGTGTGTTGATGTGTGGTACACGAGTCTTCATGGCTGATAGTTTAAACTGACCTTGTGTGCAAGACTGACTCATTTTGCACACCTGTTCTTTAGTGGGCTTCTGTGTTTTTTTAAAATTTTATTTATGTTGTCATAGTTTGTTATTGTAATACTAATAATATGTTGGACATTCCTGCTTTTGAAATCAGATATTGTGTTCTCCTCACTCTTATCCTCCCTTTTGTCATATACCAAAAATAAATATATATATATATATATATATATATATATATATATATATATATATATATATATATTCTAAATTTAAATGCACGAAAATAACCAAAAGATCCTTAATAGAAAAAAAGGGGGAGCAACAGTATTTTTTGCTAGTGCTAACAAGAGGTTTTTAATCTTAGTTAGCCCTTCTTTAACATGAATGGCAAGAAAGGAGAATGTTCTAGAACTGATTAACTCATCTCTTTTGCCATCATAAGTTTAAATAATTTGATGGAATGAGTCAGAGTGTATCCCGCAGTGTTTATATAATATGCAAGCACAATAAACTGTTTTAAACATAGGTAAGCTCTGTATGTGTGTGTGTCTGAACATTTGTACAAGGTTTTGCAGAAATCAGTTGTCAATATGAACTAAGTTGTACCAGTGTATCAAGCTTTTGCTTTGATTCTGAAATTCAGAGTTTGTCTTCTTAAAAAACATGTAAAAAAGACATTTCTCTTAGATCATGTTTAAAATGATTAGATTTACTGATAAAAGCCCTCCAGACACCCATGACCGAAAAAAGCGCATGGATGGCGTTGCATGACGAGCTGAATTTCCTTTTACACTGGTCACTGTTGCATGAAAGAAGCTTGTCATGATTTGTTGGCAGTATATACAGTATGAATTACAGTATATTTAAATATTTATCTTGTCTGGCACAGCAGTACAGCGCTATTTAGTTCTTAAGACAGATTAACAGTCGGTTTATGATAGTTGATATATGTCTGTTCAGTCCCCTTCTGACGACTTCTATTTTTATTTTTTATTGACAGTCATTAAGTTATATGCAATGTTGCTATATTTAAATACTGCACAAATTAGTGCACATAGCTCATTCAGAAAATATATATACAGTACTATAATACTTCTGGATAGGGGAAACAATTGCACATACATATTACATCCATTGTAATAGATAATCGCAAAAGTATGTAAATCTAGTACAACTTGATGCAGTTGGTGGTCATTATTATTTTACATTTGAGGCATTCTGTCGCTTTGAAACGGCAGTGACCTAAAGCTAATGTCCCGTCCCTTTGACAGCAGCTCTCTCTAGTGATCGTTTGCAGACAGCCTTGCTCTTTTTACAGTAGATGATTTTAACTGTTTGTATATGCTTGTGATCTCTGTCAATGCCATGACTGTTGATGGTATCTTTTTTCGTCCTGCTCAATGTTGTTCTCCTGACCCTTTTCTCCAGGAGATACCCGAGGGGGATCAGGTAGGATATTGCCTCTAGGAACTCAACCTAGCTCGGTCAGCTTTGCTCAGTTTCTCATGCTTTTTTTCCATATCAGAAACAAACACAAATAAACCCCTTCAGCAGCTGGACTTGAAACAGTACATAACCCTCATTCACAACTTGGAACATGCGGTACTAAAAACCTGGACTGTGCAACTCTGTTATCAGCATTCCATGTACTTCTGCTTATTGCACTTCAATGTGGATGAGGCACAACCCAAGTTCTTTTGCTTTATATTTTTCATTTTATTTTGTCTGTGTTTCCTGTTCTTTTTGGATCTTGTATGCATAATGTGGTTGGGGGCGATGTAGGGATCGATCAGTACCACACTCAGAGGCTGGCTTTTTTTCCTATTTAAAAAGCCAGAGTCTGTATATCATTTGGCAGTGGGACATTAACATGCGGATTTACCAGATACAGTAATATACAGCATAAACATTAAAATATATACAAAAAATTGATTTAATCAATCAAGGGGTGTGCAAGCATAGAATAATCCTTAGCCTCTATATTCCTAACCTAGAAAAAAATAATGCTTGAAAGAATCAGAAATGATTTAAGACATTAAATGTGCTGTATATTGTAATTTTGAAAGCAGTTTTCAGTATCAATTGAAATACTGTGAAAAAAGGTCAAATAAAGGAACCCTGCTATGTTGCAATTCATTGGTCATTTTTAAATTTGTATTGTTACAGCATTTTGTATGAAAAGACAGATTAGTGCAGTTTCTTTACACACTGTCAGAAGGTGCTGGGTTTAAAAGGTACCGATTAGCTACTGGTTTGGCGTGTTAGACTAAATTAAAAAGTTACATATTTTCTAATCTGTTCAACTTTAAGCAGAAAGACAAGCTATGGACAGAGGATGCTAAATGGCTGGGGCTCTGCTATTACATGGATTGGCTTCTAGTGTTAATATTGGTTCCATTCCCCGTCACTGAATAAGTGTTTTCCTATATTGGTTAAACCTGTATTAATGTAAATCATCAATCGTTGGAAGGATACTCTAAAAGTTCTCTAACATGGTTATGCATTTGGACTCCTAATGTATCCTTCTGATGTATCATTATGGGTTTTTTCAATATAGAAAAAATTGAATACCACATTGAATCAGATCAGATTTGATATATAGAGAATTTAATTCACCAGGAACTGAGGTACTCTTTTAGTTAGTAGACAACTTAACAAATTTACTTTTTTGTTCTCTTCTCTTTTGACACCTGCCAGTATCAGTATAAGTTGGGTACTCTAAATCTAAACCAAGTGCAGACCTGACAGTACTCCTGATCTGTCTGCAGGATACAGCATACCGGTATTGAACACCCCTGTAATAAATCATAATGTGGATATTTTATCTGGTATCTGAGGTTTTTGGTAAGTGGTGGTGCTGGTCGGTCCCTGGAATGTTTCGTGCTGGCGGTGACTTCACTAGTGCACTCATACAGTCTGTCTTTCATCTCCACAGAAACAGAAGAATATTGCAGGAGCTCTTGCCTTCTGGATGGCAAACGCTTCAGAGCTGCTCAACTTCATTAAGCAGGATAAAGACCTCAGCCGAGTCACATTGGATGCTCAGGATGTCTTGGCTCATTTAGTACAAATGGCCTTCAAGTAAGAAACCGTCAGTATACTATGGGGTGTAGGGCTTTTTGATGTTGATTTCCATCAGGTTAAAACTACTCTAAATAAAAATTTGAATTTTCAACAATTTTAACATATTCTAAATTGTTCTAGAGTTACAGTATCGAATGATAATAAGGTGAAATTGTGTATCTCTCTACAAAAATAGCTGTCCCCCCAAATTAAGGCTAAATCAGCCACATTTTTAGCTTTTCAAAATTAATTCCTGCAATAAACATTTATCCCCATGAACTGGAGTGGATTTGTTTTTCTAAATTATAATCATAAGGAGAATTCTATGTCTTTAGTCGTGTTTTTAGAGGAGAGAAAAAATTCAGTTCCATTTGAATGAAGATGAGATATCTGCACATCATCTGGGTTACAATATGTGAAAGAGAAAGCAAATTGATTCAATAAAAAAAATAATCTCAACTCACCAGTCCATGTTAAATGTCATATTAGGCTTTGTGGCAAGTAACACTGATTCTAAAAATGTTGATTTTTATATATTTTTTTCCACAAAATAGTGTAATCAAGTGATAAAGTCAATTAATCAAACCACCTGCTTTTATTATTTCTAGTCATTAAAGGAAAGTGATGCCCCTTTATAACATACAGAGGCATGATGGGATTTGGTTTGACAAATTGTTTAGTTCTGCTTCTGTTATTAAGCAGACATATGCTGCTGCAACGGGCACAAGCCTGGAGTTAAATGGCCAAGAGCTTGTGAGAAAACTGCATGGGACACAGTAAACACAGATCTCTGCTTTGCATTGGAAAGGTTAAGTGGAACAGTTGAAAAGAAACTGGATAAATTTGGCGACATCATCTACGCATATGGAAGCGAGAGGTTTGGAGTTGAAAAAAGGAAGGAAAAAGTACAAACTATTCCTGGAAAGTCTAGACAGCAGCAGGAGATTGAACGCTTAGTTAGAGAAAGGAGACAGCTGAGGAAGCAATGGAGAAGAGCAGAAGAAAGTCAGAAGGAGGGACTCAATCTCTTACAAAGGGTCATAAAACATAAGCTTGCAACATTGCGCAGAGCTGAGCGCCTACGTAAACGCTACAAAAAGAAGGAGCGTCGAGAACTAACTTTATAAAGACCCATTCAAATTTGTAAAGAAGTTATTCACCAGTGAGAAGAATGGCACACTAAAAGCATCTAAGTTTGAGTTGGAGAGATATTTGGAGGAAACGATACAGATTCAAAAAGGCAGGAGCCTATGTCAATTCCTTCAGACATCCCACCTATCAATCCACCAGAATACCAAATGGAGGACTGTGCACCTAAGTGGAAAGAAGTAGAGCAAGCTGTGAAAAAGCAAGGGCTTCATCATCTCCAGGGCCTAATGGAGTTCCGTACAGAGTGTACAAGAGTGCTTCAGGAGTTCTACGAATCCTGTGGAAACTGATGAAAGTAGCATGGAAAAACAGGTTGTACCAAGAGCATGGCCGAGCAGGTGGAGTCTTTATACCTAAAGAAAAGATTCTAGCAGCATCAGTCAGTTTCGCCTATTTCCCTATTAAACGTAGAAGGCAAGATTTTCTTCAGCATTATTGCTCAGAGATTGTCAACTTACCTATTAAAGAACTGCTTCATTGACACTTCAATACAAAAGCGGGCATTCCAGGTTTCCCAGGATGCTTAGAACACATCAATGTGATCTGGCAACAAATTCAATCAGCTAAAAAGGAGAGGAAGGAGCTCCATGTGACATTCCTGGATTTGGCTAATGCATATGGTTCAGTGCCACATGAACTTCTTTGGGCAGCATTTGATTTTTTCAGTGTACCAATGACAATAACAAATCTAGTGAAAGCCTACTTTGGAGATTTGCAATTTAGTTTTTCAACTTCAGAATTCAGCACTACATGGCAATGCCTAGAAGTTGGAATAATGGCAGGATGCACCATTTCTCCACTGGCTTTTACCATGGCAATGGAAGTAATCATTAGGGCATCAAAATGGGTAGTGGGAGGAGAGCTTGGCTTCTGGAATACGACTACCACCAATTCGAGCATACATGGATGACATGACAACCATGACTACAACAGTAGCCTGCACTAATCGGTTATTGGGCAAATTAACCAATAACATTGAATGGGCACGAATGCAATTCAAGCCCACTAAATCAAGGAGCATCTCTATAATTAAAGGTAAAGTAGTAGATAAAACGTTCTTCATTAATGGTGAGGCAATACCAACAGTGTCTGAGAAGCCAGTGAAGAGCCTTGGGAGATGGTAATGACGGGATCTAAAGGATACAGTTCGTGTGGGAGAAGTTAGACAACAAGCTGTGGAAGGGTTGAAGAGCATAGACAGCAGCGCTTTACCAGGCAAACTAAAACTCTGGTGCTTTCAGTTTGGCCTACTGCCAAGGTTGCTGTGGCCACTGACTGTGTACGAGGTTTCTTTGACAACAGTAGAGAAGCTGGAAGCTTTAATCAGTTCACACATCAGGAAATGGTTGGGAGTTCCACGCTGCCTCAGCAGAGTGGGACTTTATGGTAAAGGAAGACTGCAGCTACCTGTCTCCGCTCTAACCGAGGAGTTTAAGTGCGCCAAGGTCCGACTGGAAATGACATTAGTAGAGTCACGCGACAAATGCGTAAGGGAGGCAGCACCTGTGTTGAAAACTGGAAGAAAGTGGGTGGCAAAGAAAGCTGTGGAGGATGCAAAGGCTGCCCTTCGAATTGGTGATATCATGGGGCAAGTTCAGCATGGAAGAGGGGGTCTTGGTCTCAGTTCAGCTCCTCCTACATGGCACAAGGCAGCCCCAGCGCAACGGAGGAAGCTTGTAGTCAACGAGGTGCAAAAGCAGGAGGAGAGGATGAGGTGTATAAAGGCCATTTCCCAGGGCAAGCAGGGAGAATGGATGAGATGGGAGAGTGTGGAACAACGCAAGATTGGCTGGCAAGACCTATGGTCAATGGAACAGAGCAGGATCAGTTTCCTTATAAGGTCAACATATGATGTTCTCCCATCACCACAGAACCTAAACCTCTGGGTAGGAGAGGATCCCTCATGTCCTTTGTGTTCATCACCTGCAACATTAAGGCACATTTTGACAGGATGTAAGGTGGCTCTTAGCCAAGGACGGTTTACTTGGCGCCATGACCAGGTGCTGCGATGTTTGGCCTTAGCATTGGAAGACAAGCGTAACATGACCAATAAGTTGCCACCTGTTCCATCAAAACATTACACACAAAGACAACATTTCTCCGCCCAGGAGAGCAACCACCAAGAAAAGGTGTTAAAACCAATCTTCGCCCAGGACAACTGGAAGCTGCTAGAGACTGGAAAATGCTGGCAGATGTTGGTCAGCGGCTTATTTTTCCACCTGAAATTGCCACCACAAACCTTCGACCAGATATTGTCCTGTGGTCTGGATCAGCACGCCTTGTTCACCTGGTAGAGTTAACAGTGCCATGGGAGGATGCTGTAGATGAGGCGTATGAGAGGAAGAAACTGCGGTATGCTCAACTAGCCACTGAAGCGGAACAGCGAGGATGGAGAGTCTGGGTTTACCCAGTGGAAGTGGGATGTCGAGGATTTGTGGCACACTCTACAACCCGGTTTCTCAGAGATGTCGGATTCAATGGCCAAGAGTTGCGTCGCACAGTGAAGAACTTATCTGAAGCAGCAGAGAGGAGCAGCAACTGGCTGTGGTTGAGACGGAAAGATTCTGGCTGGGGATCTCAAGCACAATAGAAAGAAAGAAAGGCTGATGTACAGGTAAGTAAGCTGGGCTGAGTTGAGTGGGGGACGGAGGGGTGATGCTGGGACGCCAGAATCACCGTCGAGCCCTCTTGAGGTGTCGTGGGCTAGTCGACGAAACACCGAGGATGGAAGGTGCCCACTTGAAGACCCCAGAGATGTACCCTACTTAGCTCAATCCAGACGGTTGTCATGCTGATGCGCTGGGGAGACCGCACTATGGTTGATCCCGGAGCCAGCATCGCAGCCGTGTGTGTGCTGATGCGCTAGGGAGGCAAAATAAGCTGATCCCTGGAGCCAGCATTACACTTCAGCCATCAACACCAGACAGAAGGATATCTACATCATCATATGGAAGGAAGCGCAAATGGATGGAGACACATATGGATCACATTAGTTTACTGTGAAGCTACGTCTTAGTTGGTGCTTATCTTGGCGAGAGCCAAGTTCAAATCAGCATGAAGTTTTAACATCTACTCTCATGTAATGGAAATCATGTTGGCTGTCTGTTTTTCCTGAGGGGTAAGCGTTGAGTCTAGCCTGAGGGCTAGCGTGATTGTTGCATATCAAAAGCTTTGTCCCCCTCTCAGGAAGTCTCAGACTTCTTTACGCTTACTTTTCACTTTAGTATCCAAAATGCCTGCTGTGATATTAGTCTAAACCCCTATTGAAGTTACATTTATTTATAAAATGGGTATTTTAAATACTCTATCCTGATTGGTTAAACAGGTCACATGGGGGTGTTGATATTACAGCATATCACCATGGGTCAGCACTTCTTTTCAAAAAGGGGCAAAACACTGGTAGATATCCATACACCACTAGAATTTGAGAAAAAAGGGCGACCATAGTGGAATTTATCGCAAAGTCAATCAATCAATCTTTATTTGATACAGCGCCCTTCACAATAAATTGTTGCAAGGCGCTTCACAGGTACAACAAAACAGTAATTATTGATACTATACAAGCAATAGCAAACATTAAAACATTTAATACAAAAATCAAAATGCAAGACAATACAAGGGCGTGGTGTTATTCGAGTATATCACACACATGCTGTCGTGCCTTATTGCTTTCGTATACAGATAGAGTATATAGAAAATGGGTTTCATTTTATTTTCAGATTTCAGAATTTTTACTGTTTGTTTTTTGAAGATGTTTTTTTTTTCTTGCACCTTAATCTATTTAGAGAACCGTACTCTATACAAACAAAATATTTACAAAGCTCTTGTTTTAGTTCCAAAGTGTCTTTCTCTGTCTTATGTGCAGATGTCCAGTGTATTAAAGCCTGTACAAAAGCATTATCCCCTTGAGTTCTACCAACATCAGCCATTGTCCCTGTTAAAACCACAGACTTGCATACCATCATTAATCTGAGCAAAACTTTGAAGTTGCACAAGCAGGAGGCTTTACAGAGTGATGATGTTGTTGTTGCTTGGTTTTTGACAAACAACAATGTAAAAATTCAACCTCTTAACCTCCAATAATTAAGTTGTACTTAATCCTTTATACCAGTTTGAAGGGGGGTTTCTGGTCCAGTAAGCTGTTCCTCAGTGGTTTTAATCACATCAAATGTAATTGCTGTATAAGTTGTTAATATATTTAACAACGTATACAGCGACTGTTCTTGGAGATGGCCCCCCAAAAAAACTAAACACGTTTTAAAGCTGAAGTCAATTAAGAATTAACTAGTTCTGACACATTACATTAATGAGAAACTATTATTGAAGATTACGTTTTTCCATGTAAAAATGTATTGAAATTTTCCCTCTGCAGGTTGCATGTAGGTCACTTAGCAGGAAAACTTATCTGAGGTTTTGCTGCCCTCTAGTGTTAAGACGACTGTCTTGTCTTAATGTTGTCATTGCAAGTTATTTTTATTTATTTCTGCTGCTGATTTAAAATGTTACTTTGGCCCTAACATAAGGTTCTAACATTGTGTGTGGCTGACAAACAAAACAAAAAAAAGCACACTTTTAGTTTTACTCATTAATGTAATGTGTCGGAACTGGCTTAAGCTTTAATTGTGTTTAGCTTTACAGGGTTGTCATGAAAACACAATTAAGCATTTCTGTCCAGTCTTTTTATATTGGTGATTTTAACATTAAGCATGTATTTGATGAAGAAAAGGAACCAATAAAAACATTGACAATATTTCTCATGATTTTTCATCCAAATCCAGCTGGAAAACTAAACAAGTAAAGCACTGTTCTTTATTTATGCATCTTCACTTCCAAGAACCCAGTCTCCTTACTGGCAAAGCAAAAATATTGTGGTTTTTTTGGTGCCATCTCCAAGAACACTCGCTTAAATTAGTCTTTGACTCAGTGAGTGAACTGACAAATAAGACTCTTGAACCAGTAATGCTAGTGCAGGATACCGAGTAAAAGGCAAGCATAACAGGTAAAATAGTGTGAAGAGATGTTTGATTCTCGCTCTCATTACAGGCAACAGGATTTGTCCTCAACAAAAATAGGAGAATATTTTTTCCACCAGAAGACCAGCGTTTATAGCTATTAGATTTGCCACCTGAAATAACTGGTGTGTATTGACTGAAAGAGTGATGACTGACTGGCTGGACTTTTTGTTTATTTTTTTGATTCTTGGAGATTGTTTACATCAGTGATTCCCAACCCTGGTCTTGGAGACGCTCTATGCCTGCTGGTTTTCATTCCAACTGAGTGCTCAATTACTTAACTAGACCCTTAACCCTTTCAGGACCAATCATTTTTCAGTGGGATGCTCCCTTAGTACCAGGTGCTTTTTTGGCTGTAGTTGACTCTCTTCCTATATAAATTCACTAAAAATCTATTTTGTACAGTACATCTTGCAAATGGTGTCCTTTTTTCAGAACACTAAAGTACTTCAGAAACCATATACACTTCGATTTTTTTTCAACACAATATCCCCCCACCCCAAGCTAAGTAATTTTTATTATGTATTCTGCTTAGAGATACATGTATAAAAAACATGTTATTCCATGACCAGAGGGACCTTACAATACTTCATGAAAGTTTTGTTGAAAAATATTGATGTTTGGGCAAATTGCAAGACATTGTTTCACCTAAGTGATTGCAATTACATAATACACGTTTATTCTCAGGGTCTTTATAAACAATAATGGACACTACTCTCGATTTTATTTTTTATTTTTTCAAAATAAATATTTATAAATAAAATAAGTTACTCATTTAATTATTATCGGTAATAAGGAAACAAAACGTACCTGATACATTTAGTTCATGAAATGGAATATGCTTATATCCACTCATTTCTTCATATTTATAAATGCTGTAAAGACATATATATTAAAACACTTGAGACAGAATACATGTTCTGATATAATTCTAAGTAAAATACATCAGATTTACAGTGTTTCGCCTTTTTTTATTTGCTCTTTTCTGCTTTTGTCTTTGCCTGGCTTCTGTAAACTGTCTCTTTGACACGGGGAGGGTTTATCGTGTTTACACGATCGCAGTCCTAGAAGCCCACTTCAGTAGGATCGTGTTAACACGATTCTGGTCCTTAAAGGGTTAATTGAACTGATAATTTGCATAATTGGACCTTTTTATGTTTTCAGCGCTTAAACCGTTGGAGATTTCAAGTTATAACATTTTATGAGTAACTTGAACTCTGCAACTGTTTAAGAGCTGAAAATGAAAAGGTCAACAAACCTAATTATCCGTTCAATTAAGGGTGTAGTTAAGTAATTGAGACCTCAATTGGAATGAAAACCAGCAGACACAGGGGGTCCCCAGGACCAGGGTTGGGAACCACTGGTTTACATCATGTTTGCTTGTAGTGCCCTGAAGCAGCAAGAGATCCCACCAGTTCCTCAGCTGAAATGCAGTCTGCCTTGTGTGTCTCTTCCCAGGTACCTGGTCCACTGTCTGCAGTCTGATCTCAACAACTACATGCCAGCATTTCTAGAGGACCCAGAGGAACAGAATCCACAACGGCCCAAAATAGGTAACAAGTGCATATTGGTCTTTTTCAAATCTTCTGTTTAATTTTACTACTTGTAGGGATGTTCCGAATTATATGAACTTGTGACTTGAATACAATATCATGAGAACATTGGGTTTGAGAGGTTTGTGTGCCTTTTTTTATCTTTTCAACAACTGCAGTGGTTTGTAATCATAAATTCCACATCAGATACAACCACAGCTTTTGAATTCAGGGAGCTATAACTCCAAGACAGTGACTCATGTTACTCTAAAAAGTAGAAGCATATATTCAACACAACTCAAATAACCAAAAAAGAAATACAATTAAAAGTGAAGTGCAGGTTGTCAGAGAAACTTGGAAAAGTTTGTGTCTACTGTACAAATATAGAATGATAGCTGGAAAGTAGTGGAGTACCACTCTAGATTTTGCAAGATGAATAGATTCAAGTTATAACAAGGCTAAATTAAACCATGCTGATTTTAAAATGACACTGCATGTGTGCTGTACTTTGAAAATTTGAGCAGATGCAAACACAGCTTGGTGCCAGTCACAAAAATGCCATATGGGTGCTTTCAGTTCGTACAGGTGCAGTTATGAAAACGCCTGAACTTATTCAGCACTGCAGACCGGTTTAGAAGGAAAACACTCCACTTAATTTGTCAGGACAGATGTAACCAGCTCTGGGTGCTTGTCGGTTATGTTTTCTTCGATTTATTTGTAACCCCCTCAGAACCTTTATGTATCCTCTGTAGCGTTATGCAGTTTTTATTGGTAATACCATGCATGAAATGTCATGCCGTAGTGTTTAAAATGTGAAGGTGTTTCT
Source organism: Acipenser oxyrinchus oxyrinchus (assembly GCA_030684275.1). Classification (NCBI taxonomy): domain Eukaryota; kingdom Metazoa; phylum Chordata; class Actinopteri; order Acipenseriformes; family Acipenseridae; genus Acipenser; species Acipenser oxyrinchus. The sequence continues at coordinate 48,245,042 of CM060251.1, forward strand.
CTGTTCTGGAAAAACTTGAACAGCTGATATTTCTGTTATATATATTTTTTTAATTGTGAAAGGAGTCCTCTAATGGCAACTCCTGGTAATTACACTTCACTGGCACATGCCTCAAACATGTCTCAACTATGACTCCTGACTATCAAACCATACCTGGAACCCATTAAATATGTATCCAGTTTTTAATAGTATCCAATCTATAGCTGTGCACACCTGCAATAACTAATTATTACATTTTCCTCCGTAATTCAATATCAATTCCTGAAAGTGAAGCCAGCCTGTGCCCAAATAACAAGCCTTCTAAAGTGATTTCAAATGATTTTTTCTTCCCTAACAGAGGATGTCCTGCACACCCTGACAGGCGCCATGTCGCTGTTGCGTCGCTGCAGAGTGAATGCTGCTCTCACCATCCAGCTCTTCTCCCAGCTCTTCCATTTCATCAACATGTGGCTTTTCAACAAGCTAGTGACTGAGCCCGACTCGGAGCTTTGTTCCCACTACTGGGGGGCCATCGTGCGCCAACAGCTGGGGCATATCGAGGCCTGGGCTGAGAAACAGGGCTTGGAGCTGGCAGCTGACTGCCACCTGAGCAGAATAGTTCAGGTCAGTGTTTTTAAAATTTGCAGGGAATCACTTTCCAGTTCAGTTTCACTATATAATTACTGCATTAATTGGCGTAACCTGCAATTTACTTTAATAGAAAGCAGAGCTTGTCACAGTCCAATTTTATTTCCATTCTCCAACAGTTCAGCTGCAGACAGACACTCATCTATGAGAGATCTAGGATATCTCAAATGACATGCTCCAGTTGCTACTTGCAGCAGGAGGAGGTTATAAAACCGTTTATTCTGGGTACACCTGCAGGTGTAGAGAATGTCACTTCTTAATTTATTTTTTCCATTCTTACCGCATTCATTTTTTGTCAAAATGAACTGTTGGAGGATAATACTTTTCCAATGTACATCTGTTCATCCAGATAGCCTGCTGTTTAGTTATTACAGAGCTATTCACTTCTGATTTAAAGCTGATTCACAAATAAGTTGTGAGATGAACCTTAAGTGTTACATGTGCTTTAATTTTAAGCCTCTTCATTCTTACTTAATTGCCAGTTCGTGGAGTGCATCGTTAAAAATAATGCAGGGCTTTATTATAGCTACTGTGCTATAGTAAGATAATGTTATGCCTGAAGTTTCCTTTTTCTTTACACATTGTTTATTAATAGATGTTTTGCTTTTATTTTCTTGTGCATGATTAATATTTTCTTGGATTTAGGTGTTATTTGCTATGGAAACAGTGGCACTGTTTATATGCCTCAGTGTGTTTTGTGTTAGCGATTAGAGAAAAGGTGTGGTTGAGCACATCATCAAAATACCTCAGTTCATTGGCTTGATCTGTTAGGAGCTCTGAGAGGGCTTGAATGCCATTGCCTTGAAGCCAACTTGAATGGAGAGCTACTAATGACTTCAAACAACCAGGTTCTTACACCCAAATTAAAGTACACTACCCCAAACCATCCCATATTGCTTTGAGGGAGGGATTCACCTATTAGTATTACTCGTATTGCACCCTACAGTATTTCTGGTAAGGATATAGAATACTGTAGTATGTTTTATATACTGGGGTAATTCGTTGGTAGTGTATTCAAATTTAGAGGAACAGTTTTTTGTTCTGTTCAAATGTTTACATTTTTCTTTTCGTTTTTATTTCCCTTTAGGCCACAACACTTCTGACTATGGACAAATATTCCATGCAGGACATTTCTAACATTAACAATACGTGCTTCAAGTTGAACTCTCTACAGCTGCAGGCTCTGCTGCAGAATTACCACTGTGCCCCAGATGAGCCTAACATTCCTCCTGTAAGTTGAACTAAACAGTGGCACATCTAAATAATACACATATTCATGCATTTGAGAAATTAAAGATCCCCCTGAATGCCTGACAACACATTTTGGGCTAGTGATCAATTTTTGAGAAGTGTCCACCTACAGGAACATTTTTCTAAATGCTATATGCTGTCAAATGTTTATGACTGAACCATTGAGTTTTGCCTGAGAACAGTTTCTGCAGCTGTGACTGAGGGCTCTGTATTCGGTCAAACAGTCTGACAATACAACGCTCTCTATAGAAGAAGCCTTGACAAAGCTCTTTATCACAAACATATTTACATACCACTGGGAGATGCATGTAAATGGTTTCCCAGTGGTTTAGCATAAAACCACCGTAAAGAGCTTTCCTTCACCCAATACCGCACCGTCTACTGTTTGGTACACAATTTACAGTTGCAAAATGAGGGATACATATGTGACAACATCAACATTCACTTATACCGCAGTCCTACAGAGATGCAGTTTTAAGATGGGTTTTATGTTAGTTTCGATTCCCCCTGGTAGTGGCATTTGAAGTCACAAGCAGCCGTTGACTAACTTATAAAATCAACCAGCAGCCTGTGTGTTCTGAGGTCATTCTGCATGGCAGCTACAATGACAGCTCTTCACCATCATGCAGCTGTAAACAGACTTAATTTCTAAGGCAGCGCCTTTTCCCTCATTTTTTTTAGGGAGGTTAAGATCTAGAGCCATCGGTCTAAAAGTGCACATGTATCCAGACCGCAGTATATATTTTACCCAGGGCACATAAAAAACATATCCTTTTAATAATTTGAAAAAACAAAGACTTGAATTTGTCTGATTTTTCCATTTCATTGTGTGCTTAACTGGTGCACATCACAACCACCGCTCCCCATCATGCCATGAGAGATGAACAAGTTGCATGAGTTTGTTTCATTGCAGGTTCTTGACCAAGGAATGTTGTGGACTTCTCTCGGTGGCCTGTCCATTTCTATCCAATATTCAATGTGACCAGTTAATGACCTTTATAGCTAGGCCTGTGATTTTGAAATACATTTTTGCAGTACCAATGAGTATTCCAGGGCTTTCTGGTAATGTGTTGATATCCAATGGGAACTCATTCCCAAAGATAAGGTGTAAGAGGAAGCCTTTAAAAAGCAAACACATTTCCATACCAGACAGGTGGTTTCCTTTGTTCCCACCACTCTTGTGTGTAAATAGAAGGCTTTGTGTTCCTGCTTATTCTCAAGGCCCTGTGTGTTCTCTCCCTCTCTCCCCCTCCCTCTCCAGGACCTGATAGAGAATGTGGTAGCAGTGGCTGAGAACACAGCGGACGAGCTTGCCCGCAGTGATAGCCGTGAGGTCCACCTGGAGGAGGACCCAGACCTGCAGCTGCCTTTCCTCTTGCCCGAAGATGGCTACTCGTGTGATGTCGTCCGCAACATTCCCAACGGCTTCCAAGAGTTCTTGGAGCCCCTGTGTCAGAGAGGTAAGCGCTCCAGTTCCATGTGGCCGTCAGGTCATGTATGCTTTAATTAAATAAAAGTATAATCTGAAAACTACAGCAACTTTAAATTTTAGATTGGGATTTACAATTGAGATGTCGTTCTCAACTACATGCAGTCTGACTTTGTGACCTTCGTGTGGCCCTCAATATAACATATGCAGTCATTAGCTCATCAGTTACTCCCCGGATTTCTAATTTCCTGTCTGAATCTAAAAGCTACCACTGCACAGGAGTGTTTGTAACACACTTTAACAAAGATCTTATTAGAACAATGTAAAAGTGCCATTTGTACCATGTCACAGTAAGGACACGTTCTATTTGTGTGTCAGTCAAAAGGTTCAGGCAAACCCTTGCTGGTTGTGTTATCACAGGGTACACTGCTGCTGCAGGTAGCACAGTATGTTGGTTTTTCCTTCTCAAGTTTGTATGACGACCAGCTTGAGCTGTCAGTGGACACACCTGTTCAGTAAGACATTGTGTTTTGTACTTTCCACAGGCTACTGCAGGCTGACACCTCACCCTCACCCTCACTCTCCAGGCACCTGGACCATATACTTTGAAGGGGCCGACTACGAACATCACTTTTCCACTGACAGCTCTGAGTTGGTAAGTATTTTAGTTCTTATCCACAAACTTTCTGCGGAATAGTTGCAATTTCTGAGGAATGATTTACATGCAGCTAAATACATTAAAGGGATATTAAAGGGATTATTTTAAAAGAAACCACCACAATTAGTGCCTTCAGAGTGGAATTACTCCTTTTAGTCTTCTGCACTGGTAGATACATGCTGATTCAATCTTTGTCGATTGCCAGTGGTTTAATTTTAAATGTACTGATTTCTTTAGCCCATGCCGAAGGATCCAGAAATTGTGACCGTGACGCTTAAGAAGCACAATGGAATGGGTCTCAGTATTGTGGCTGCAAAGGTAAGGTGCTTTTTATAGTCTCAACTCTAAATGAGGACCTGTTTGTACACAGTGTCTCTGAGGGCCAAGTGATTTGCCTCTTAATTACTTGCAATGGGACTGTTAGTTGTTGTTAATGGGCTGTGTATTTTCATTGTAGTGCACCGACTGTGTTTCATGCCAACTAAAAAGTACTACAGGTGGAGTGTGGCTTATCTTTTAACCCACTGAATTTGATTAATACATGGAGGGAGCCAGATGGTTCAGTAGGCAACTATTCTACACAACTCTGAATGTTGTTTGCTGTATTAGGCAATCATTTTTATTTATTTATTTATTTATTTATTTATTTATTTATCTATCTATCTATCTATCTTTTTATTTTATCGCTTTCTGACTTCGGCTCTCTGAACAATTCCCAATGGACAGGTGCTCACATGAGCCTTCACAGTTGGTAACCCTTTTATAACTAGTGTCACATTTGTTTTTTAGTGAATATTAACTTTCAACACTGCAGATTTCTGAAGAGTTCTACAAAAATAGCTCCACTCGAAACCAGTTAATCTTAGGTATGCCTAAGATTAATCTTAGGTATGTTTGAGAACATGAAAATATTGAATTCATGATAAGCTTCTTAATGCGGAAAGTTTCAAACACTAAATTCGCTGAGGCGAGTTGTTTTCATATGTGGTTTGCAGTTTACTTATTCGCATATCTGTTTGTTAATAAATGAAGGTCAGAGGCGATTTTCCTGTTGTCGGTTCTGGCACACATTTTGTTTACTTTTGCTCTCTGGCCCTTTGCTCAAGTGGCAGGCTAAGCAGTAAATTCAGTCACTCACTTAAACCCCCTGTACATATTTTGATGTCTGATGATCCACATTGCGGTTGCCTTCTTTTAAAAATTAAATCCAGATGATTGGGAAGCTGGGGAGTACCTAATGTTTATTTTCAAAGAAGGTAGGTATTAGGCGGCTGGGCCACTTTTTTTTGACTCATTCTTGGGCAGGCTTTTAAACCTCCAAGAAAAAAAAAAGATGTATATTAATAATAGGTCTTGCACAGAAAACACAGCCGGGGAGAGCTTTGGAAGTTGAACGAAACTGTCAGGGAGTAAGAAGAGTAAAGCAGCTCTGTTGAATTTACGTAATAATATGGTATTTATGTGGCCTATGCTGATAAATGCCATATGGTGTCATAGCATGTAGCTGAGAATTATCTTGATTGGTGTCTTGGAAGCAAGGCAGCCAGCCCTTTTATTTTTTGATTCCAGCCCTCTCTCTGCAGTAGTGATTTTACAAGCCTCTGTGCCTGAAAGATCAGTTGTGATAAAAAGGAGAGCAAAATGTGGTTCTCTGTTGTCGGAAGAAGCGAATCGGTAAGCTTGTTCAAAGTCCTTTTGCTTGTTGGTTGTTTTTTTTTTGTTTGGTTTTTTTGTGTGTGTGTGTGCTTGGCTTCTGCAGGCTTTACTCCTAAAGGTCTAGCTGACATTGCATTCGAAGGAATGTGCTGAGGTGTGACTTGATCGTTCAATGTCTGATGTTTGCACATGGGTATCGGCATTAAAAAAAAAAATGAAGTTTTCAATAACCTGGCAAGCCTATGTCTGCTGTTTTTTTTTTTTTTTGTAATATAAAGTTCTATCAAGTAATGGAAGGAAATATTAACAAAGAATGGCTTCAATGCCTGGAACACCTCATTAGAGTTTGTTGAGCGTTATTTTGCTTACCTGTAATCTTGTTGGAACTGAGCTTTTTGCCAGTGTAAAGGGGTTTTAATTGACATTCTAAAAGAAAAAAAAAATGTATCACTGTTTGTTTTGCATGGAGTTACCATTCAGTCTGTAAAAAAAATTCAGTATCTACAGTAGCACTGTGAGGGAGCAAACTTGAAAATCAGTTACACCACCCAGAACTCACTTTTACTAGTGTACTTATGTAAAGAGTCTTATGTATTGAACTCAGTGCCACAGTAAAATCCTTATAACATTCCACTGGAATTCTCAAATCCATTGTGGTGGTGCTGAGATGAATGTATCAATTCCATACAGAGAAGTGCCCTGTTGTCAATTTTTTGTTTGTTTAAATAGAATATGTGAAATACTGGATATTTTTATTGGGATTGTAACCCTAAATTTAAGGTGCCTTTTGAAAATAGTTTGCAACAACAACGCAGCAAAGTCTGCCTCTTGTCTGCGTTTGGATAAGAAAAAAATTGAATAGTTTTGTTTTATCAGACCTACTAAAACATTCATGTGTTCCAAATACATTGTCACAGTTTTCTGTTTTTCAAGTTATTGATGCAGTATTTGAAAAATGAGCTATAAGCTAAATTTTGTGGTGCTTGTGACAGTTGACCTGGACTGTGGCATTGGCTGGCAGGCATCATATGAGCTCCCGTTCACTCTGAGTGTCAAGCAGTTCAAGTTGTGTGGTTTATTTTGTCGTGTAGAGAGAGAGAGATAGTTTGAGACATGGTTCTTCTACATTTAGTAAAACTCTGTTTTTTTTAGTTTTTTTTTTAAAAATCCATTTCAGAAATTTCAATTAGAGAGCTAAAATGTACTTTTAAACAACCACAAAAAGCATATGGCACCACTTCTCCATAAAAAGAGAGCAACATTTTTTAGTTCTTTCTGTTTGTCAGCTTGCACGCATGTTTTGTCAGCTTATAACCACCGAAGACTGGACTTAAACCAATAACATTTATTTCTCATTTCCTCCTTGGCCTGTTATTGTTCTTCAGTCAGGAAGACGTTGGCCTATCGTATCCAGATTGTACTGGTTTTGTTCTTTTCCTCCTTTCTTGCAAAAAGGCTTGGCCCTCTGAGGTTCACCAAAAAGGGAGAGATGTTTGCTTTTTTTACTCTGGAGTTCTTCCACAAATCAGTAGTTAAACTGAGACCCACTTGAAAGTCACAGCTGCATTTACAATAGACAAAGCCAATTTCAGAATAGCTTTGTTTTTTTATTTATAGAAGAGCATATTCATATTTACCCAAGCCAGAACTGTTGTATTATAAAACATAGCTATATATCTACAATTGAAAATGAACGTATCCTTTTGAATTCTTAATTTGAAATTCCTGTTATGATTTATAGTACCATATGTATGTTCACAGTGCCAGTGCAAAATATTCTAGCAAAACATTTACATTAAAATTCTCTCTGACCAGTTCCTTTGGTCTTTCTACAGTATGTGAGACGGAGGCACAAGGTTTTTAAAATGTCTGGCTGAGTTGGAATTTCAATCACTACTGGTGAACCCCCTGCTTGTTAAAGTTAAGCTGTGCTAAAAGGCTATAAATTAATTTTTTAAAGACCTTTTTTTTTAATACACCTTATTTATACCTCATGGCAGCAATCTACAAACTAAATGTACTTTTTTATATTACCAATAAACATGTACAGTATTGATATCTGCCAGACCACCTAACTGCATTTGCACAGGATTAGAGGTTGGTGTGACTATTAAAATACCTTCAAAGGACGCTCCGCTTTGGGTGTGCGCTTCGCTCCTCCTCCACGGGCCGACTGGTCATGCCTTCCCTCCACTCGCCATCCTCCCGTGCCTGCTCCTTCTCTTCCTTGTCCTCTCTGTGGTGGAACCAGCTCCTGGAGAACTTCAGGACTGCCCCGTCTCTCACTGCTCTCCACCGCATCCTCAAGACCCACCTGTTTAGACTGCACTTGTAGATCTCTTGATCTACCCCTCCTCCTATGTACTGTATTCATCTGACCTCAGCACCACGTTACTGGATCCTCAGCTGATGCACTATCCTTGCACTATTGCACTACTAATATGTCATTGTAGATATAACTTATTGCATCCTATTTCAGATTGCATTTTAGTAGTATTATTTGCACCTCCTGTAAACTATACTGTATTTAAACATTCATTTTGCATTGTAACTCTAACGTGTAAGTCACCTTTGATAAAGGCGTCTGTTTAATTATTTATTATTATTATTATTATTATTATTATTATTATTATTATTATTATTATTATTATTATTATTATTATTAAAATCTATGACCACTACAAATGAGCTGCTATAGTCAGATGCCTTCCCTGTGCGTTTCTCAAGCAGCCCATTCAGAGCAGAGAGTGGCTGTAACTGTCCTAGTCCCTGTGTAATCACTTGACTAGCCTCCTCTGTTTGTATTGGCTCGTATTACTGCAACATCGTAGCCACAGCTAGAATAGCAGCATTGGAGACCACCTTTGAACAGCATGTTAGTTACAGTCTGACTGTGGTCTAAAGCAGAACAGTGCAACGTGAAACTGGCTGCACTACTGAAAGATAAATGATTGCAATTATGGAAAACGTATAAAATTGAACGAGCTGCGCTATCATATGTATGTATGTCCCTTTTTATTGTTAAGCTAAATGAGTTGTGGCTGTTTTATGAAAGGTTGGCTTTAAAAACTTTAACGTTACTTTTTTTAAATAATTTTATTTATTTATTTATTTTAAGGTAAACATTTTTAGAAAACTTAAGTCTAATAAGAAAAATTAGTGCAATATTTCAATATTAGTCCAAAACTGAAGTTCAGTGACTACTACAGAGAACAATCTTCCGTACCATTCTACCACAGTGTTATTGATAAGTTAATGGTTTTGCTTCAGTACGAACTGGTGCTGCTAAAGGAATGCACTCTTTGATTTTCTGTCTTTTTATTGAGGTGATTACCTCTTGATTTGATTAATATGGCATCTGCGTACTTTCCTTTCCGTTTGTTTCAAAAGTCCAATATTGATTTCCTGTCCTTGCATTAGATTTGCTCTTTTGAATTGTCTGAGAGTGGTCGATATTTTATTAACACAGCTGCTAACATGAGGATATGTTTTAGCAACCAATAAGGGGACATCCTGCCCCAGCCCTAGAAGGTTTTCATTTTTATCGCAGAATAATACAACTTGTTTCTGAGTTTCACCCTTTTTTTGTATTTCACCTTTACAAACAAAATAAATTGGTGGCAGGAGAGTAGTATTTGGAAGAACAGGCCTAGGTTTAAATGAGTCAGAAACAAATAGTAAATCTATCTCCATTTATTGTGTGTCACTCCTTAAGCATACAGGCTGTTTATTAGGACTTGCCTGTGAATTAAACCACAGAAATAGTTTTTCTATTGTGGCATCCCATTGTGAAGAAATCCTCTCTCAGGCAGATAATGTTACAGACTACGTGTCCCTTTTAGTGACTGGACTCATTTACCCAAATTATTTGGTGGTTACAACAGTCAGCCTTTGTTGATGATCAAGGAATTTCTTTTGTTTGATTTGCATCTCACCAAAATGGAGAGCTACGATGTTGACATCATTAACGTTGAGTGCATCAGACACACCTTTTAAAGCCGGTAATAACGTGTGACCCCTCTTCCGGGTTCTTATCCCTATCTCCTTTTTTCAGCAGCTGGGTTCTTTGCAAACAGATGTGACGATTAGCTGTTGTGTGTGTTTTTCTGTTTACTGGTAGATTCCTCATTCGCCAGCCTAAACTATGAGAATAACAGGCACGCACAGATGCATTTTAAATTATTCAATGTGTTTAGCCCTCTGGTTGCTTTTAGTTTGGTTTATTAATATATTTCAACAGTAACTGGATTCCATATGGCAGTTGTTCTCAAACTAGGGGGCGCAGAATGTATCCAGGTTCAGGATTTTTTTAATTTTTTTTTATTACTGCACACATCTTTACCACAGAAGAGGGGGAGGGGGGACGTCAAGTACCACAGAAGAGGAAAGGGGGCGCAGTCCACATAGTTTGAGAACCACTGCCATATGGGAACACAAAACATAAAACAAGAATGCATTGGAGACTAAACACAATACAAGGAGATCAGATGGTTGAGATCTATATAAACAGTAAGTAAATTACCTCTGCATAACTGGCAAACAATCAGCATGTTTTTCCAAATATAATACATGGAATGGCCATTACAGTCCATCCAGACCCCATCTTGCACGATTCAGATACTAGTTTTAACTGGTAAACTAAATGAGATGTGGCTTTTTGTTTTGTGAAAACAATTCTGAATTTATTAAATCCAGCTGGAATCAATTTCTAACCACAAGAGGAAAACATATTGCAGTGATGTTCAAAATAATCATGTTTCAATAACATGACCGGGTGTGCTTGACTTTGGCCAGTAGATTTCTGTTATCACTTAAGTACGGTGTAATGCAAGAAAAGTATCAGATTTTATTGTAACAATTTGATTCACTTAACTTCAGAACTTTTTGTTATAAACAACCCACACAATCCTTAACCACTCACTATAATGCCCGGAGCTACCTAATTATCTAGCCAGCGATTGCCAGTGAGGCTTTCGTACACAGGGACATGCACGCTGACAGAGGGCACTGATAAAAAAAAAGTGGCTTCTATTTAAATTCAGTGAAATAGTATTTAGGGCATTTACCTGAGGATTTGTTAAGATGACAAGGAGTCATGGAGTGTGCTTATGCAGTGCTTTGGAGAAAAGCAGAAGGTACAACACTTTAGGAAGAGCAGACCAATAAAGTTATGTATAATTCAGCTGCTCAAATGGAACAAATGGAACTCAAATGGTGGGTGTGGATTTTTTAAATTTGTGTTTCATTTTTGACTCCAACAAGTTCAATGGAAAATTGTATTGACACTGATCCGTTTGAAACGTCTATATCTCCCGTTCTACAAGCCCCAAAGTGCTGATCTGTAACTCATCCGAAAGCTAAGAACTGGGACTACCTAGTTGTTTTTTTATTTTTTATGTTATTATTAAAAAAGAACTATATGCGCTTTTTTAAAAAATTACTTCCTGAATGTTTTTTTGGCCCGCTGTGTGTCTGTGTGCGTAGGCGTGCAGCTGCAGGGCACATCAGATGCCGACCTGAGACAAAAAAACTAATTACTGAAAAGACATCTAAGATATCCCTCTTATAAATGTTTTACTGTTATTTTTAATTAGTGTTTTCAATTCTTTCAACAAGCAATTTCAATTCTGATTAAATATTTGAAATCCTCATAAAATTGCACATTTTCCCATATACTCTAACTTTTTTCTACATCGTTTGAAAAATATGAAAATTTGCCCATTTTTAAATATTAATTTCATATGTCAATATTTTTTTTTTGAGGCGTTGCTTATAAGACAAAATCTATAAAACACCCTACAACAAAACAGATGATATCATTGGAAAGGTCTACTCAATACCTTTCTGTTGATATATTGGGTTTTAATTTGTGATTTATGGTTATTAAAACTACAAGCGCTAAAATAGAAAGTTGTTGTATACATGCACAATTTATAGTCATTCCTAGTAGGCGGCATAGGGTTAAACTGGTTTGTTTTTAGGGAATCCCACTCCACCCTGAATATTCGTATCTTCTCTTGAATCTGTTACTATGGGGATATCTAATACATGTGAACTGTACAAGCGTATGTAATGATGCACATATTCTGAGGTATTAACATAATCTTGCATGTGAATACAAGTGATGTATAAAGAATTAAGAAGCCAGAGAGACAAGTTTTCTGTACTGAAAAACTGGCATCATGTTTTTGTATTAATTGATGTTGCAAACCACAGGTCTGTCGTGACTTGAGATTATAGGGTTTTATTTGATAAAATCTAAATAATTCAATTAAGAACTGTAATGGTGTTTCTGATTTTTGGAATCCTGAAATAGTGTGATCCTCTAGCTACGTGTGTAGCACTTCCCTGTGCATCACAGAAGCAGTATCTGGTTGCTATCCCTCAACAACTGTCTTTTCAGCAGCTGCTAGCATCTGCAATATTTCAACCTTAAATAAAGCTGGGGTGCAGAATTAGGATAATTAGGTTTGTCCATCCACACACCTCTTCCACACCCACTCACATTACAGACACACAATAACTCTCAATCACAGTGATTAGAATCATGCCAGCAGTTTGCTCTCATCTAGCATTAAGCTTACTGCATTCATACAGGGTCATTTTAAAGGGAGGTTCACTGTTTTGACTTCTTGTATAAGACTTGCTGTCTGCACTGTAATCTCCGGGTGTGCTCACCACTGAGGGATAAAAGCTGTAGGTGTCCATTTTGAAAGGTTTACATACAAGCCGTAAGTGTACAATTTATAAATGTGCTATTTATAGCATCTTCTGTATGTTTTGTCTCCTTTTAGAGTACGGTATACAATCTTGTTAATTGAATTGCAAGTAAGCTATAGAGATCATTGTTATTTATTATAACTACTCTAGTGCCAAAAAAGATCCTTTGTTTTCAAGTATATAAACTTAATGATAGACCCTGGTTGAGTTGTCTCTTATATCCAGTAGTTAATAGCAGGTTTTCTTAGAAGTGTTTTAAACCTATTCGCTTAAGACTTAAGGAGGTAGAAAATCTGGAAGACCTTAAAAGAGCTCCTGGCTTCTAGAATGACCTGTCAAAGTATTAAATCAACTATTCTTGGGTATTTTGGGAAAATCTGAAGAAATGCTGAATGTGTACTGCAAATCTTATTTGATTGACTTGTATGCTGTGTTGTATAGGTGGTTGGTTTCTGTTGGTATTTTGAAAGTTAAATTTCCATTATTTTCAGCATAGCTTTTTAATTTGAAAAGGTTCATTTATATGACTGCATGTTTGTCCACAAGCATCAGCCTTATACGAATAGTTCTAAAACCGCACTTTCATCATATAACATTTTCTATTGACTACAAGTAGCCATATTCTCTCAACTCTTTGTGAAGCCTCATCTGGTTTCAGCTTAACAGGGACAGAGTTAAATTTCCTAGGAAGGAGAGATATGTACATTCTTCAAACATTTTAGTACAGCACCCTTCCCTTTTTATGCCGGCTTGAAATGAATACATTCCTTTTAAAATATCTAATAATAAATGTTTGGTCTCCCGGGGGTTTTCGTGTGTGCGTTTGGCAAAGATTAGAGTGAGTGACTGCCAAAGTTTTTCCTTTTTTTTCTTTAATGGTATAAGCATTGCAGTGAACTTCTAGACCAAAATATGTGTATTCAATTGTTACACATAAAATGATTGACAATTCATAATTACAGTAGAACCTCAGAGGTTGTTTGTAAGTCAGAAATGTACGTAACATTTTGTTTTAAATGGATTTAATAAATGTGTACAACTGCAATCTACAGTCTTAATCTGGTGAATAATACAATGATACTGCATAGTAATATGATACTTATATTGTTATGGTTTCAAAGGCTTAAAAATTGTGCTCTACATTTGCAAATGCTAAATTTTTTAAATTACTATTCAGATTGTAACTTTAGCAAAAACACAGATTTAAAATGTCCAGGAAAACCTGGGTTAACATACAGTAGTGATTTGTTTTTATTTTATTTTAAACAAAATGCATTTGTGCAGCTTGCTCAGTCATTCAGACTCCTTTGAGAAAAAAATGGGTCACTCTATGGTTCATGACAGCTCTTATGTAGGCAGTTCAGGTGCTGCAGCATGCTCGAACTGAAGCAATGACCATGCTTTTTTTTAAAGTTACGTTTGTGCGTTTTCGGTGGGTTTCTGTGGCGGTTGGTGGTTTTTTGTGGCTGTCACGGAATTCTGCGTACAAATGAATTATGCATTAAATTTAGCGATTGCGGAATACTGGAGGGTCTGTAATAGATTTGGAGCAGACAGGGCCTTGGTTTTATGACTGGAGCAAGTCATAAAAGTTATTCCCCTGGAGCCACCACATTCCAGCTTAGAAACAGTTTTTCAAATGGTTTTGAACCCCCATAATTCCTAAGGAAATAGTGGAATGTTTTTTTTTGTGTGTGTTGTTCCAGGTGGCCGCAGAAAGATATCCAAGAAGCTTCTTAGTTTATCTGGATTTATGGCTTTACGTGGGCTGGAAACACTCCAGATGTAACATTTTTAAGTAACATAACTACAGTGCAGAACCCAGGAAGGAGGGTTTAGTGTTCCCTGACAACTCCAATACCGGTACTTTTAGATAAATCAATTTCCAGGGTGATCTGTGGGGGTGGGGGGGGTCAAAGTAAAAATGTGAAGTTTAGAAATATTAAGAACTGTAATTATTTCAGTATGCTTCCTTCATTTCAGAAATACAACACAGTTTTCTGCTTAATGGAAGAGGTCTGTTCATTATTCCAGAAACAGGTCTTATAACAATGTGCAACATTACGTAAAGTATTTGTGTGTATGTATGCATGTATGTGTGTGTTTGTGTGTGTGTTTGTGTGTGTATATATAGTTTCTTCACTGTCGCTGGCTTTTTCAAGTAGACCGTGTAATTTATTTGCAAGTCAAACCAATATTTCTGCTTTAAAAAAAAAAAAAAAAGCAGACTTCTTAAGCAAAAAAGCAGTGATCCCTCTTCATAAAGCTGTGAAAAATCCAAATTAAGATTGGCTTTGTAGATTGTTCAGAAATATCAGTATAGATTGCTGGGTGAAATATTAGGAAAAGATGTTTCAACAATCTAGTGTGTTTTAATTGAGTAGTTATTTCATTTACCTTGAGTATCAATTTAAAAGAGGATGAAATACTGCTCTGTCATTTGATTTGTTGCTAGTCAGCCTCTGTCTGCACCATTGTGATAAATCTGGAATACTGGTGTAAAGTGAGGGTCAGCAGCACTTTGTTACTTAAGACAAGGATGCAAAGTAAGTTTTTTTTATTTTTATTTTTATTTAAAAAAAAAATTTAGTCGTTGCCAATTAGTTTTTATTATTTTTCCCCAATTTGCAATGGCCAATTATTTTTAGGCTCAGCTCACCGCTACCACCCCTGCGCTGACTCGGGAGGGGCGGAGATGAACACACGCTGTCCTCCGAAGCGTGTGCCGTCAGCCGTCCGCTTCTTTACACTCTGCAGACTCACCGTGCAGCCACCTCAGAGCTACAGCGTCGGAGGACAACGCAGCTCTGGGCAGCTTACAGGCAAGCCCGCAGGCGCCCGGCCAGACTATAGGGATCGCTGGTGCGCGGTGAGCCGTGGACACCCTGGCCGACCTAACCCTCCCTCCCCCCAGGCGACACTCGGCCAATTGAGCGCCGCCCCCTGGGAGCTCCCGTCCACGGTCGGCTGTGGAATAGCCTGGATTCGAACTCGCGACATCAAGGCTATAGAGCGCATCCTGCACTCTAGGGAGTGCTTTTACTTGATGCGCCACTCGGGAGCCCGCAAAGTAAGTTTTGTGATAAAACCAAGTACACATGCTGATGTGTAAACTGAGGTGAAAAAACTTGAATCATTAACCTAGTAAACACATTAACAGTTACAACTATAGATTGCAGGGGCACTGTTGGCTTAAAAATGCTTTCCGCCCTGCCAGCAGAGTGGACAGGAAATATCCCTGTCTAACTGATGAACACAGGCTGTGGTTAGTGCTTCTGGTGCTATAATAAATGATCCCCAGAAGGCTTTACATTTCCATCTCAGAATGGAGAGAGGGGCCTATTTGAAAAGGAAAAGGCAAGACATCCAATCCACATACCGCTACTGATAAATAAGAATGTTAAAGTAAACCAAAAAGGGGCCATTGGCTACTTCGATTTTCATTATCATGGTTATAAGGTCCAAAAAAAACTGTTTGCCTTTCTGCCATAAACTATGAATTTCAACATTAGCTGGATCAAGCTGCATGTTTTGATTGAGCCACTGCTTTCTTCCCTAAGGGTGCTGGGCAGGAGAAGCTTGGAATCTACGTCAAATCTGTGGTAAAAGGAGGAGCTGCCGATATAGTGAGTAGGGAAAAAAATTAATGTTTTTATAATTTTTTAGTTTTTATAATTTTTTTTTTTTCTTCAAGACAGCTCAAAGGTTGTATTTACAGCTGACTGGGATGTATGTTTACTAACATACCTGTTTTATTTAAAAGGGATATTAAAAAACAAGTTGAAACTACAGTACTGTGCAAAAGTTTTAGGCAGGTGTGAAAAAATGCTGTAAAGTAAGAATGCTTTCAAAAATAGACATGTTAATAGATTATATTTATCAATTAACAAAATGCAAAGTGAGTGAACAGAAGAAAAATCTAAATCAAATCCATATTTGGTGTGACCACCCTTTGCCTTCAAAACAGCATC
This sequence comes from Acipenser oxyrinchus oxyrinchus, assembly GCA_030684275.1. Classification (NCBI taxonomy): domain Eukaryota; kingdom Metazoa; phylum Chordata; class Actinopteri; order Acipenseriformes; family Acipenseridae; genus Acipenser; species Acipenser oxyrinchus. Next base: position 48,261,354 of record CM060251.1, read on the forward strand.
AAGCATCAATTCTTCTAGGTACACTTGCACACAGTTTTTGAAGGAACTCGGCAGGTAGGTTGGCCCAAACATCTTGGAGAACTAACCACAGTTCTTCTGTGGATTTAGGCAGCTTCAGTTGCTTCTCTCTCTTCATGTAATCCCAGACAGACTTCGATGATGTTGAGATCAGGGCTCTGTGGGGCCATACCATCACTTCCAGGACTCCTTCTTTACGCTGAAGATAGTTCTTAATGACTTTCGCTGTAAGTTTGGGGTCGTTGTCATGCTGCAGAATAAATTTGGGGCCAATCAGATGCCTCCCTGATGGTATTGCATGATGGATAAGTATCTGCCTGTACTTCTCAGCATTGAGGAGACCATTAATTCTGACCAAATCCCCAACTCCATTTGCAGAAATGCAGCCCCAAACTTGCAAGGAACCTCCACCATGCTTCACTGTTGCCTGCAGACACTCATTAGTGGTACCGCTCTCCAGCCCTTCGCGAACAAACTGCCTTCTGCTACAGCCAAATATTTCAAATTTTGACTCATCAGTCCAGAGCACCTGCTGCCATTTTTCTGCACCCCAGTTCCTGTGTTTTCGAGCATAGTTGAGTCGCTTGGCCTTGTTTCCACGTCGGAGGTATGACTTTTTGGCCGCAAGTCTTCCATGAAGGCCACTTCTGACCAGACTTCTCCGGACAGTAGATGGGTGTACCAGGGTCCCACTGTTTTCTGCCAGTTCTGAGCTGATGGCACTGCTGGACATCTTCCGATTGCGAAGGGAAGTAAGCATGATGTGTCTTTCATCTGCTGCAGTAAGTTTCCTTGGCCGACCACTGCGTCTCGGTCCTCAACGTTGCCCGTTTCTTTGTGCTTCTTCAAAAGAGCTTGGACAGCACATCTGGAAACCCCTGTCTGCCTTGAAATTTCTGCCTGGGAGAGACCTTGCTGATGCAGTATAACTACCTTGTGTCTTGTTGCTGTGCTCAGTCTTGCCATGGTGTATGACTTTTGACAGTAAACTGTCTTCAGCAACCTCACCTTGTTAGCTGAGTTTGGCTGTTCCTCACCCAGTTTTATTCCTCCTACACAGCTGTTTCTGTTTCAGTTAATGATTGTGTTTCAACCTACATATTGAATTGATGATCATTAGCACCTGTTTGGTATAATTGTTTAATCATACACCTGACTATATGCCTACAAAATCCCTGACTTTGTGCAAGTGTACCTAGAAGAATTGATGCTGTTTTGAAGGCAAAGGGTGGTCACACCAAATATGGATTTGATTTAGATTTTTCTTCTGTTCACTCACTTTGCATTTAGTTAATTGATAAATATAATCTATTAACATGTCTATTTTTGAAAGCATTCTTACTTTACAGCATTTTTTCACACCTGCCTAAAACTTTTGCACAGTACTGTATATATATATTAAAAAAATGTTTTACTATTTAACACTTTTCTCTTTTTTCCTGGCAGGACGGCCGGCTTGCAGCAGGAGATCAGCTGCTCAGTGTAGACGGACGCAGCTTAGTGGGCCTGTCCCAAGAAAAGTAATAAAAAATAGAGAACTAACGTCACATTTCTTCTGGTTTCAAGTAAAAGCATTACGTCCAAGACCACTGCTTGTCACGAGGACACAGATCATTTACCCAAATGCCAGAAGACATTTCAGGGATGCCTTGAGAATTACACTTGTAGCCTATTGCATAATAGATCCTCTATTAATCTCAATCAAAAACTGGAAAGCGGTTCTGACAAGGCCGAGTGGGAGCTCTAATTAATAACTATTAAACATGTCTGAAATGATTTTGTAAACTTGTAGCTTTGTCCAGAGCTTACCAGTTATATGGGTTCACATGAATTGTAACTATACATTCGTGCGGTCTGACTTGTCTGAAGTTAAAGATAAACTGGCAGATGTATTCATTTGAATACATCTTAAAAGTGTAATAACATATTTACTGTGACTTAATCGAGAGGATGATAAAGTACCCCGCATTTCAAACCTTATTTAGCAACCATTAACTGGTTATAAAGATTAATGGTTGTGCCTCCCATTTTCACAAACTAGACTAATTATAAGAGACACATATAAGGTGTCCTCCGTTTATTATACAAGTAGACCTACCGACTCCTAGTGCTTCTCAAAAAAAGGTCATTAACAGCAATTAGGAGGAAATAGTGAAATGATTCTTGTAAATCTAAAGACTGGGGAACTGAAGGATTATAAAACCCACTTTTTTCTGCTTTTAGGGCTGCAGAATTGATGACACGGACAGGCTCGGTAGTAACACTAGAAGTAGCAAAACAGGGAGCAATTTACCACGGATTGGCCACGCTACTTAACCAACCGTCCCCTATGATGCAGAGAGGTAAGGGCTATTTGTTTCCCTCTTAAATGTCCAGTATAGACCACAAGAGGAATTATGTAATTAATCACTTAGATTGATTAGACTATGCAATTCTTTAGTTACAAAGTGATCACATTGGATGGTATCTGAACAAACAGATGCATAGGAGGTAGAAATGAAAAGGTTCAGCAAAAAAGGCCCCAGTAGCTCATCCAGTTAAGGCACTACTGCAGTGCAGGGTGAGTGATCAGGAGATTGCTGGTTGAATCCTAGTATTGGCTGGGGGCTGCACTGCCATTTGTGCTGTCTGTTGGGGAGGAATATTAGTTTAGGATAGATGACCTCAGTCTGGGTGGAGACTTCCTGGACTGAGCCCTTGACTCTCATGTTAACCAGCTTGGTAATTTGCTTCGGTACAAGTAAAGAGGCAATTGGCTTGAAAGAGGAAATGAAGGTTGGCCATTGATCTTTAGCAGAGCATGAGCGGAGCGGGACCATTTTGTTAGGAGCGTGGAGTGGAGTGGGTAAAGTGCCTGAGCGCGAAAAGCCTCTGGCACCGCTCCTGTTCCAACGCCAGCTCTAACTCCGCCACCCCCCACCCCCCCTACCGCCACACACACACACACACACACACACACACACACACACACACACACACACACAAGTTCGGCCGGCGGCCGGAGCAGTGCACATGTTGTGTGTGTGTGTCATTGCGTTGTGTGTGTCATTGTGTTGTGCTGCGCGTCTGATTCTGCCGTAAAACTCACGCCGAAATCTATAGGCAAGATGGAGTATGTTGCAGAGAGATTTTTTTTTTAAAAAGGTGACAAAAATATTTATTATTATTATTATTATTATTATTATTATTATTATTATTATTATTATTATGAATAATCTAGGCGATTTTATAAGTGTAACACAGCCTACGTCATATAACTTGGGTCAAGTTTTCATGTAGCGTTTAATAAAGCTGGTTAAACTTCTCTTTAATCTAGTCTTTGCTGAATAGCTTTTAGTTACCAGCATACCACTTAGTGGCACATACAAACAGGTAATAATCCATAAATAAAAAAGTGAATTGAAGAGGGAATAGTGAAAAAGTGTGGGATAGTGAGATATACATTTTGGTAGTGATGTGCATTTGAGGAGATTTTTGGAATCGGTTCCGAACCGGGTATCTGTCATTGGAACTGGTTCCAAAACATATCCGTATGTCAGTGTGTGAGCGGAAGAGGGGTCAATAATAGAATGCGAAAACTGGAGATACATAAAAGATGTTTTGCAAAGAAAAAATATTTTACATTGTACATGATCCATAAACGATGTAGCTTTTGCGATGCTTCGACAATATTGTGCAATCTATGAAATCGCCCTATGTAATTAAAGTTAACAAACTAATCAATAATATCCAATTTGCACAGTAACAGTTTTATTACAACAGTGAAAGCCATTGTGTGCTTACAATTTAAAAAATCTGTACCCACATGGTATGTGCAAACAGGTCAGTGTGTGTTAGGATCCCAAGTTGAAATACGACCCTATCGGCTTGGGGTTAAATTACTTTTTTAGATAGCTGAAGTCACTTCGTGTTCGGCATGGTGTTGTCTTGCAAATGATCTCATCGAGGTGCAGAAGATTGAAGATTCACTTTTACTTCTGAATTATTCTCCAGAGAAATGAATATAATAAAAAAAAAAAAAAAATTTAAAAATTAAAAACCCTGTTATTGCTGTTTTACTAAAAACATAATAGTACTCGCTGGAACCGGTTCCCTGATATTTGTATCCGGTTCGTCGGAACCAAAGCAGGAACCGGGTACCCGATTTCAAAGGATCCGGTTCACACACCTCTACATTTTGGAAGCGATTTACACTAGCAGTGGAGTGGAGCTGGCTGCAGATTTAGAAGCTGGCTGGGGAAATAAAAGCCTTGGAACGAGCGGTTTCAAAGAGGAAGAGAGCAAGGAGCGACACTTCACTCTGCTCACATGCTGTGATCTTTAGTCCTCCTCATGGTAGTGGATTGCAGTGACGAGGAGACATGTTTTGCAGTAGGACTTTCAAACTGGGCAGAAAAATGTTGAGCAAGGGGTTGACATAGGACTTGAAAAAATACTGAAAAGTAAACCCTTATACATATTGGAAAATAACAGGCTGGGTGGGTGTTTTGTTTGATGTTGTCTCCACGCTTCCTAGGTTTGTGTGAAAAACCACAAGCACATGTCCTTTTTTCTCTGTGTGTGTGTGTCAAATTTCTAAGCAATATGCCATATAAATAGGGGTCTACTTAAATCGCGGTAGGTTGCGGAATAAAATTAGAATTTCGCGGACATTTTGTGGACCTGTTTAAACATTAAATAAACCTAAATAGACAGTATTTCAGAACACTATAATGCCTAAAAATAGTGGTACTTGCTTCCTTACTAAAACAGAGTGCTGTCATTTGTTAAAGGCAAGCATGCAGCATCCCCCTGCAGTTGACTTGCCCATACATTGAGACTGCACGTTTTGCATCCACTGAATTGGTTGAAAGTTAAGACAAAGCTTTGCCAAGTTATACAGATGTGGAAATCGATTAGAAACAGCCCCAAAACTAATTTACCCAAGGGCATCTGGCATACTTCAATAAAGGCAATATATGCAGCACGTTCGTTGGTCATGTTATTTGTCCCATCCAATAATTTATTTTATCAGTACCGAGTCAAAACAAAGAAAATGTGGCTATTTGGGTCTAAAATTCCAACTGCGAAAAAGTAAGCAGCAGGTTGAAGCGAGGTGGCTGTGCTAGATCTTTGTATTACTGATTTAACTTGCAGACGGGAATACTTTTTGTCTGGGCTGACTTTCCAGTTTGGTTTCTGAAAGCTGTTTATTTTACGTTCTGTTCAGCAGCCTCTGTAGTAGCCTTTTGTTTAATGTGTGATTCTGAAGCTAAGTAGCGATCAATCGTATTTTCTCCAAAGACACATTAAGATATGCAATACAATTACCTCCATCTGCATGTACTGTTTCTTTGGGAAATATCTTTACACGATCAATCACCGAAATATACTTTGCTTTTTTTGCTTTGTCGTCCATTTCTACTATTTTGCCTCCAATGCTGAAAACTAGATTTAGCAACCTAAATCAAAACAATGCAGCACTGACTTTGTCCCAGACCCTACTGCCCAGTACAGGTCACAGAAAAGCAGTACAGACGCACTGATAGGTTGATTAAAACTTTGTTGTCATTTGAATCGTAAACAAGAATGTTAACCAAATCTTTTTTGAAAATTGTTATTTGTGCACGTTTTTGTTTGTTTGTTTTTTGCTTAAGTGCAATGCACACAGGACGGCGAAGGAATAAAAAAGGGCTATCTACTTGTTCAGTATGCATTGGCCCCTAAAAGAGGTGAATTTCACGGTGACCCCTCAATTTCACGATTTCCACGAAATCGCGATTCAGGTAGACCCCTACCTATAAGCAGAAGAGATTTTATTGTGGTTTTTTTCTCCCCTTTTAGCTTCAGACCGTGGCCGTGGCTCAGGTAAACCCAGACCAAAGAGTGAAGGCTTTGAGCTCTACAATAACTCCACACAGAACGGCTCCCCTGAGAGTCCACAGATGCCGTGGGGGGAGTACCCTGAACCAAACAAAACGTCTGGAGAGGAGAGGCTACTTAAGAACAGGGCCGACCACCGCTCTAGTCCTAATGTTGCCAGTAAGTGAGATAGCAATACCCGAGTAGGGCTGAATGGTTGTATCAGTCATGTAAATCTGTAAGTCTAAAAATGTATTTTATTATCCACAGCTTGAAAGAAGCATGATATTTGTCTGTTTTTGGTCTCAACCTGTTACTTCAAAAATATTAATTTCCAAATTGTATTTCTTTAAGAAAGGACAGTGTTTAAATCAAATTTATACATGGACAGGGATTGTGAGCACCAGGAGGAGGAATTTTTGGTTACAGCTTATTGGGATTAAGGTCTCCTGGACAATTCAGCTCCTACATCAGGGGTGAGAACCTTGTCTCAGACTTCTGTAGTGAGGTAATAGGCAGCTTTTCAAGATACTGTGGTAAATGTGTATCTGAGGTGTGATAGTGCAACAAAGTCATATTTCACTTTGCCTTTGGGTGTGTGCACTTTAATCAATTTCTAACACTTCAGGCTGCTACTTAACACTTGTTTATTTAATTTGTTCCACAGACCAGGCTCACAGTCCAGGAGGAAAGCCTGTCAATTCAGATGGCCCAACGTCAAAAATTACATCCGTCTCAACTGGAAACCTTTACACTGATGTAAGTATAGATCTGTGCAAACTCCCTACAAATATCACTATGTGACTTCAAATGAACCAGGCCAAGCTGATCTGCACAGCCAACTAAACCATTGTCGTGTTTTTCTCCTTTCTCAGGAACAGCAGCCCCCACCACGACCCGAAGCGTATCCAATCCCTACCCAGACCTACACAAGGGATTACTTTACTTTCCCTGCCTCCAAGTCTCAGGACAGGATGGGGCCTGGTCCCGGGCAGCAGTGGCAGAACTATGAGGACAGGCTCCCAGGCCAGCCTGACGATCACCACTCCAACAATATGTCCATTCAGGTAAGGACAAGACTGTAGGACACTTAGAATGTGAAGGCCATGTCTTATGAGAATGCAAGCACTCATCAGACACCATTTCAAATTCAACGCAAGGTGATAATTGAGTCTGATGTATACAAATATTCTTTACCCATTTGGAGGATGCTGTGTGTCCCTGTAAAAGTAATGCTGATTGTTTTCAACTACTTCAATGGAACCCGTCCTAGAAACAATTTGAGACATTACAGTTACAAGACAATGCAAAAACACGAAAAGGCAGCTTTTTTGACCTGTGGTGGTAGTGGTCCTAAAATCGTATTGCCCATTATTTTGTGCCTTCACCTGCCTAGCTTAATTGCTCTTCAATTAATATTTTTCCACATATAACTACATCAGTGGAAAGTGGCCAAGGGGCCTTTTTTATTTACCTTGTACACAGTTTAGTGAATTAGGTATACCATTTATTTAAAAATAAATTAGTCTCTAGTTGCCCTCCCAGGGACGCCAAAGTGTAGAGAATTGGGTATACAATTTAATTAAAAATAAATTAAGTCTCTAGTCGCCCACTCAGGGATGTCAAAATGTAAGAAGTGAGATATATACCTTATGAGTTCAGCATCATGTAGAACCCGAATTCCCTTGACAATAATCGAGTCACACAACGTGTCAGAAATATAAAACAAGATTTTATTTAAGAATAAAATATTACAGAAAGGAAAGGTGATTGGTTAGAGAAATGCATGAATAGTACACATGTGGGCAGCAGTGTGGAGTAGTGGTTAGAAGAGAAAAAACATGAACTTGAAACTTTCTCAGACAAGTTTAAACAGTGTATATTACATCCAGCATTAACCTGATTTGACTGCACTGTCCGCTACAACAGACTCCTGAATGAAAGTTGCTGCTCTTTACTAAGAACTGTTGCACAAGTTATGTAGCTGGACCATATACTGCTACATTGTCTAAAGCCATAAAGAATCAATTTTAGATCAAAGAATCTCCTTTTAAAAGGGGTATTTAAAAAGTTATTTGAAATCTTCATAACCACTCTTAATCTTTGATCAAAGGTAT